>CM071802.1:5087687-6340342 GCA_036559045.1 Platycarya longipes | reverse complement strand
GTTCATTCTCATTTTTTCTCTTTTCTAGCTTAGTCTTATTCTTTTTTATTTGTGTACTTGTTAATCTTTTTGTGATAAATGGAGCTAATCAATAAAAAGTAATTAGAGTCATTATTTTTATTTCTGCATTTATTAACTTTCTACTAATAAATATTTTTATTTGTATTTGTGCATTTATTAATTTTTTTTGTGATAAATAGACCTCGCTGATTTGTTCTCTTGATGTTCATTCTCATTTTTTCTCTTTTCTAGTTCAGTCTTATTCTTTTTTATTTGTGTACTTGTTAATCTTTTTGTGATAAATGGAGCTAATCAATAAAAAGTAATTAGAGTCATTATTTTTATTTCTGCATTTATTAAATTTCTACTAATAAATGGAGCTATAAAAAGTTGATTTACTATAGAGACAAGGAGACGGGAAAAATTATTTGCGTGATCGACACTCTCATTATTTTTTCCCAATTATTTTCCCAGCTTCTTTTCATTATTTTTATTTGTATTTGTACATTTGTTAATTTTTTTTGTGATAAATAGAGCTCGCTGGTTTGTTCTCTTCATGTTTTACTACAAAGATAAGGAGACGGGAAAAACTATTTAGTGATTGTCACTCATTATTTTTTTCCAATTATTTTCCTAGCTTCTTTTCATTATTTTTATTTGTATTTGTACATTTCTTAATTTTTTTTGTGATAAATAGAGCTCCCTGGTTTGTTCTCTTGATGTTTTACTATAGAGATAAGGAGACGGGAAAAATTATTTGTGTGATCGTCACTCTCATTATTTTTTCTCAATTATTTTCCCAGCTTCTTTTCATTATTTTTATTTGTATTTGTACATTTATTAATTTTTTTTGTCATAAATAGAGCTCGCTGGTTTGTTCTCTTGATGTTCATTCTCATTTTTTCTAATTCCATTATAATTTATCTCTTGATTGAATGCATTATTTTTATCATTGTGTATCTTTTGTTAACTTTTTACTTTTTATTTTATTCAGATTGTTTCATGTCAATTGAATTGTTCAAACTAATTTTTTTTTCTTCATGCACTAATAGCTTTCAACATGCGGACTCTCCACACATCAATCAATGATATAACTCCAAGTACAAGGAATTGGAAAATCAAGATGATGGTGTCAGACAAGTCTCCTAAACGTACTGCACAAAATTCGCCAATAAAGTATCAAAATCTAACATTGATAGATCCCGAGGTACTACAACAAAATTATTATCATATTTAAAAAAATTAATTGAGTACACATCACTATTTATCCATACAATATTGTGTCAAACAAATCTTAACTATATTTTCAAATCAACTCCTAAAATTATATATATATATATATTTTTTTTTTCAAATCAATTCAATAGACATACCTATTAATCTGTATGATATTGTGCAGGGCAATCGAGTGAAGGCGGTAATTTTTGAAAATGATATTGACATGCGTAGTGATACATTACACATCTTTCGGTCATACTACATCAGTAATGCCTACGTAAAGCTTTTGGATCCCAGATTTAATAAAAATGAGGCATATGGATATCAGTGGACCCTAAATTCAAGAACAATAATCAAAGACATTCCAGATAATGAGGAAGAATAACAACCCCCAGAATACAATATTATCCCATTCAGCAATTTGCATACCTTCATGAATACTGATTCTGGAATAGGTAAATGTCGTTTTAACATATTTAATTTCTTTTTTAATACTCTTATTTAGTTTTACACTAAAAAAATTAAATATAATTATACAGATATTCTGGCGATTGTAATACACATGAAGCCTCCTAGAGAGATTAATACAAAAGATGGGCAAACAATAATCCAAGAAATGTACATAATCGATGAAAGGTAGATAAAATTTCTCAACTACATTTATGATATGAATAACTATAAAATAATTATTGTTACTGCTATTTTATTATATTCTAAATTTAACATTTTTCTTTAAATTTTACAACCTAATGCCCGTATGCCTGACTATGTGGGGTCGATTTGTAGAGGGTGAATGCCAAGCAATCTCAAATGTCATTGGAGCTAAACCATCTCTACTTGCAACACGGTTGAAAGTTGGTTCATACAATGGTAGATTTCTCAATTTAGAATATCACCATATATTTAATATTCAATATCAATCAATGACTATTTTTATTTGTTTACAACATAGGTCTCTCTCTTTCATCTCAACCAACAAGTATTTTTACTTTAAATCCTGTTATTCCTGGTGCAGCGTCCTTGTGTCGATGGTAATCATTTCTTAACTTATTATTTAGACAATCTATATTTGTCATAAAATTCTCAAAATATTTATACAAAATGTATATCCATTCACTATTTTTGAAAATATTAGTTCTTTTATATTTTTCTCTCAATGATTTTTGTTAATTTTTTTAACTTCTTTGGTGATATTAAGGGCAATACTTAATGGTGAACTACTTGAAGATATTATTGAGAACATTCTGAATGCCGCATCAACAGTAGCATTAGCTACTAATGTCCAAAACATAATTAAGATTAATGATGTTCCTGGCTACCTCAAATCATTAGAACCAATTAAGGTAAATTTCTACAATCTTCTTTAACTTTTTTTCTTTTATATATTGTTTATAAATATTATTCCACATGTATTTTTAGAGTAAATACAATCTCTAACTAAGACTTCTTACTATTTATAGCCATATAAAAACATGTGTTTCTTCTAAATTTAATGCAGAAAGCAAGATTTTCGATTAAGGCAAATATCTTTATTGTTGATCTACGTCAAGACTTCTACTACATGTCCTATACTAAATGTAACAAAGTAACAGGATATGAACAAAATGAACAATTCGAGTGTTATCATTGCAAGAATATGAGTATTGCACAACCACGGTATGTATGTTATATTAATATTTTTGATCATAATACCAAATATCATAAATTCAAATTACTATTTAATGATTTAAACTTATAAATATAGTTTATTTATACAGCTCTCAAACCTATGTTGAAGTTGATGATGGTAGTGGACGACTTCCAGCTGTCATGTTTGCTGAAATTGCAGAACAAGCTCTGGGTTGCACAGTAATTGACTTCATGGAGCATGTAGGAGAGGTAACCAATTTGTTTTTATTCATCATGATTCCTACTACTTTGAAATTTATTTACTTAAAAGTTATAAAGAATACACTAACTACTACTATATAGCTAGAAGTTGTAGTATTCATAAATCTTATCGCATGATATTATATTTTTTTGGCTTCTTTAAGCACTCAAGTGTTTGCTGCATGCTTTGAAATAGCTTTATTTTCTTTTTACTGTTGCACTTTATTAGGAAAAGAATTTGTTTGCTTACTTGATGAGAAAAGCATGAAATAGATTTAATTAATATTCAACCTTATAATTTTTTTTTAGGCCTGGAAATTTATACAAAGTGGCTGGATTCATTTTGTCCTACTTTGGTGTTAGAACAAATAAAAAACAAACTCTTGTCATACCAATATAAACCTAATATTAACCACAATTACCCCGCAAATTTTCTTCGCCTTGAGGCGTAGGAAATTTAAAACTTTTTTTTTTGACCTTTGCTGTCGCGTGCTTGTGCTTGTCACTGTGCGCGTCTTCTGTCTGTTTTAAGGTGGCATGATCATTTGGCTCCGTGCCCCTTTAATTTGTGTGAAGGTGGCGTAGTCATTTGACTCTGCGCCCCTTTGCTTTGTCTGAAGGTTGCGTCGTCATTTGACTTTGCGCCCCTTTGCTGTATCTGAAGGTGGCGTGGTCATTTGACTCTGCGCCCCTTTGCTTTGTCTGAAGGTGGCGTGGTCATTTGACTCTGAAGGTGGCGTGGTCATTTGACTCTGCGCCCCTTTGCTTTGTCTGAAGGGTGGCATGGTCATTTGACTCTGCGCCCCTTTGCTTTGTCTGAAGGGTGGCGTGGTCATTTGACTTTGCGCTCCTTTACTTTGTCTGAAGGTGGTGTGGTCATTTGACTCTGCGCCCCTTTGCTTTGTCTGAAGGTGGCGTGGTCATTTGACTCTACGCCCCTTTGTTGTGTCTGAAGGTGGCGTGGTCATTTGACTCTGCGCCCCTTTGCTTTGTCTGAAGGTGGCGTGATCATTTGACTCTGCGCCCCTTTGCTTTGTCTGAAGGTGGCGTGGTCATTTCACTCTGCGCCCCTTTGCTGTGTTTGAAGGTGGCGTGGTCATTTGACTCTGCGCTCCTTTGCTTTGTTTGAAGGTGGCGTGGTCATTTGACTCTGCGCCCCTTTGCTGTGTCTAAAGGTGGCGTGGTCGTTTGACTCTGCGCCCCTTTGCTTTGTCCCTGGCATGGTCGTTTGATTCTGCGCCCCTTTGCTGTGTGTAAAGGTGGCGTGGTCGTTGTTGTGTCTGAAGGTGGCGTGGTCATTTAACTCTACGCCCCTTTGCTGTATTTGAAAGTGGCGTGGTCATTTGACTCTGCGCCCCTTTGTTGTGTTTGAAAGTGGCGTGGTCATTTGACTCTGCGCCCCTTTGTTTTGTCTGAAGGTGGCGTGGTCGTTTGATTCTGCGCCCCTTTGCTGTGTTTGAAAGTGGCGTGGTCGTTTGACTCTGCACCCCTTTGCTTTGTGTGAAGGTAGCGTGGTCGTTTGACTCTGCGCCCCTTTGCTTTGTGTGAAGGTGGCGTGGTCATTTGACTCTGCGCCCCTTTGCTTTGTGTAAAGGTGGCGTGGTCGTTTGACTCTGCCCCCTTTGCTTTGTCTGAAGGTGGCGTGGTCATTTGACTCTGCGCCCCTTTGCTGTGTTGGAAGGTGGCGTGGTCATTTGACTCTACACCCCTTTGCTATGTTCGAAGGTGGCGTGGCGTGGTCATTTGACTATGCGCCCTTTTATGTCTCTTGAAGGTGGGCTCCCATCGCTGTTGGGCCTTTTCCTTCCTGGTGGGCTCCCATCGTTGTTGGGCCTTTGGGCCAAATCTGATCCCACAAAAACTATTATTACAATAACTCTTCTCCCATTTGATCAAAAGTATAATATCCCATCTTCATTAATATCACTGTTGAAACTCAAAAAATCTAAACATTAAAATACAAGCATTTTTAAGATCCTTCACATACTTGTCAAAGAAAATGAAAAAACAACCAATCTAGCATACATACAATATTTCACCAAAACTTCTTTAGGCCTACATCATTCATGAACCCACCCAATTATTGTTTTTGCCCAACATACATATAAATATATGTATGTTTGAATGTGTATCACCATGTATTTAGATATATGAAAAATATGCTATAATTTCAAATCTACCCATTTAGGTCTAGTTTACATGCATTTATCTTGAATCTCTTTAGCAACAATATTCATGAACGACACCCACTCTTGTATTTTCCATAATATACACACATACATATAAATTATTGTAAGAACTATATATCACTCATGAACTAAATAAAATTCTAAGCACTACTACTAGCTAATTAGATGATAAAATGCTCTTCTAATTTCATTATATTCAAAATTATTATTTTATCCAAGCACTACATATTCTACATTTATATTTGTCACTATACTTTATATGATATATATTAATATACTTCTAAATCTTTAATAATCATATTTTAACTCCCAATTTTTTCCATGCAGGAATGTTTATCGTATGTCCAAAATATTGCAGCACTATGTTCAAACAAAAAATGGATAATACAATTGGGTACAGATGGAGATCAACTTCAAAAATAACAACAGAAAAATTTCAATATTCTCTCCATAAATGCTATCAATGAAGATGACATACCACTTCCAGGTGCATAATCTTCAAAACTTTTTTATTGCCATTTCAATGGCAAAGAAAACAAAAATATCTTATTTTGTCTTAAGAAACAAACTGTAATATGGATTTCAAACACGATGTTTTATTTCTGAAATCTGTTTGAATCTAGGTTTGTTTAAACTTATTACTATCTGAATTATTAGATTACAATTTGAATGAAATATATTATTCTCATTCACTTTAAGTTTTTCTTTTTTTATTAGATATTTATATTTTTTAATTTATTTTATAGTGATACAGGGTAACGTGCCTCGCACGTTGCGTTACCCCTAGTATATATATATATATATAGACACACACACGAACAATTATTATTGTAACTGCTAACTCAATCGCAGACAATAAGCTAGACTATAAAAGATTAAAAATTATTTTTCATTTCTAAATCATACAGTATGTATAATTTTTTCTTCTTAATTGTGTGATGATGAATAGAAGATTTTTTTTTAATTAAAAATAAATAAATAAATATAATGTGTGGTGTAAATCAAATAAATAAAAGAGGCAAGACAAGATATCGAACAAAGTATACAACAAATTTTGTCGTTTTGTGTTTTATGTATGTAGTAATACATCTACGTACGAGCTGCAGTTAATAAAATTTTGGTTTGGAATCTGGATGTTCCACCTTCCTTTTCAAAAAACAGCGCCTAAACTCATTAAATAGGAATTAGAAAACAGTGGGTTTAGTCAATCACTGAAAGAAGCTAAACTGATTGAAACTTAAATTTTATATATAATTAATACATACTTACGACGATATCAGGACGGGAGGGATGAATTTTCTTCAAAAATAACTGTCGGAGTAGGTTTCCGTTGGCTGTTGTAGTCTCCGGAAGACAACGATCGGTTTTGCAGAAATGAAGACCTGCACAGTACAAATATCCCTTTGCAGAAGAGGACAGGAGTCTTTCATTTCTTTTTTTCTGATTAAAGCAGATGCCCTGAGATTCCAAATGTATTTGGAATTTATTTATTTATATATATATATATATTTAAATCATTCAAATCATCATTACCCGTGCTATAACTTTGAAAAAGTGTTAGAAATCGGAGCCAAATCATTAGTACCGCCCCGTTGTAAATTTGTAGTGCCGTGGCCCGTGTGATAGTATGATCACCTCTGAACTTTCTACGCGTTAATCTTGGATAAAAAATAAAAGATAACGATAGGTTTATGTAATGGGTCTATTTCTTCAATAATGACAGACCGAAGTTTTATTAGGCTTGGTGGGCTCAAATATGCGGGTATGTTGGTTAGAGGCCATTCATTTCATGTTAGTATGGTTTGGATTGTATGGCCCATTTATAGTGTAGAATTGTTTGGGAAGTTGTAGTGCTTTGGGCCCATTAGGTAGTAATAGTTGGTCTATTTGTAGTTTGTGAACGGATGGAAAAATCATCTAAAACATTAATGAAATTATTTTCCATTTTCTTTTCTATATCTCTTTCTCTTTAGAGGCTAGCCAATTTCGAATTAGCCATTTCCTTTACATGTTTTCTCATATTTTCTAGTTAACTAAACACTCATGAATTGGGTCTATTACAAGTAGTATCTATAGCCAAAAATTCATGGTACAATAAAAGAAATCCTTGTACCTTGCAACAAAATTAATGAATTAATTGATGAAAATCTTAAAATTATTCAACAACAAGTAATTTACGGGAAGAAAGATTGGAAAGTGAAATTTAATCATCTTGAACATTTGCAGTGGAAGTTGCAAGAAGAAGAAAAGTACGCATCAATGAGCGAAGAAAAAGAACTAATACATACCACTCAAAGTCCCCCTTCTCATATTGACGTGCATTACGTTACATATGGGACATCAATTTTGCCGTCCTCTAATCTTCTTTGCGACAAAAATGGTCTCTCTCAAATCAAAACAACCCAGTGTCTTGATTGTGAGAATGGAGGAAGTCAATCTTACAATATGCAAGAATAGGAGAACTACTAGGGATATATAAATTCCGATTGTGTCTACTTTCTTCCTTCACCATTGAAAACCAAGAAGTCAGTGATGGTGATTACCCCCTCTAGCTCTCATATCCTTCCCTTCCTCGGAGAAATGATTATCCCTTTTCTCCACCCTTCTCATTCACCCCTAACAACCACTACTTAATAATCCTAAGAAGGGAAGATTTGGCCATCAGATGTGATTTTGATCTGGGTGGGATTGATTTACAATTCACCATCCTGAACAGACAGCAACTCAAGAAGGGGAACTTCACTCTCAAGGTTGATCTTGGTAGCTTCGATTTCGGTGGTTTTGTTTGGGTCAAGCAAAAATGCAAGAACGAGCACCTCTTCGGCTCGATTGGACGCTCGACGTTGCACAATGCTGAGGTGATCATACCAATTCCATTTTTTTTTTTTTCCTTTGAAAGTGTCAAAGACAGAAGGGATCGTAGCTAGTGAGGTTAGCAGCGACGAAGATAGTTTTCGAGTGGCTTGGGTTGATGCGAGTAGTGTTGATACAGTAGAAACTGGTCACAAAGTGCTCCTAATAATAAGGTGGGGAATGATAAATTTTATCACAATATTAGTTCTGGAACTACTCAATTTCTATTTGGATGAAATAAGTAATTTGTATGATCTTATCAAGCTGGCTGTATATGGTAAGAATGGTTATCTGAGTTTTGTGCATGAATTGATCAATAAAATGCTTATGCAATATTTCAATTATTGGATGAGAATAGCATTTAATCTTGGCAGTCTCTTAGTCGATTATATTGGAATCACGAACCTTCACGTTTTCAAGCCTTTTGATAGAGGGAAAGGACTAGCAATTAGTGTTGATGGGCTACTTTGGTGTATAGTTTCTAGTGATCGATCACTGAATATATATGATTGGTCAACTATGACATGATGGTCATGATACGCCTATCATTTGTTCTTGGGGCTGTTGAGTAGTTCTACAGTCAAGGAGATGTCAAAGCTAGGCTTTCTGTTAGTGACCAAAATTCAAGATTTGTGCACATATTTGATAGAAGCCTAGCTTGGCTCCATAAGATCAGGATCTTAGCCTGATAAAAATAAATAAATAAATAAAATAAAATAAAAAGTGGCATAAAACAGTAAACAATGCTTCTTCAGCCATTGGAATTTTTGAAAAAAAATATACAAAACAAAACAAAAAAACAATTACAAAAACAAAGATTGTGTGCGCCAACAATTCTTCCTTGGAACTTAGGGAGACTCGCGATACCGGAATAATTATCACACATATTAATCATCCCATCGCTTAGTACTTCAAGAGTGTGTGAATAATGCATAAGTGTACAATTAAATATTCGTAGCAAAAAAAATAAAGAAAATAATTCATTCTAATACCAGAAAATTTAAAATTTATAAATCAGTTTGAAATATAATTCTCCAATAGAGAGTATATAGTCATCCAACAGAAATCAATAAAAGATAATTAACAACCTTTGAGATTATAATCCCTATCTTCGACATCACATAAGTCTACTCCTCTGACGGAACCTGCACCTCAGGCTCATTCGCATTCTCATCCTCTGCATTAAAACTACGATTCCACAAAATGGAACTGTACGTGGACTTGATACATCATGTGGGATGTGAATCTCAATAAATAGCATTCATTACATAAACAATAATTTCAATCAACATTATGCACAATTATTTTCCAAACACATAAATACATGCACACACATCAACTTCCTTTTCCATCAAGGAAGTCTATAAATACACGTGATAGCCATTTCTTAGAAAGGGACACATACAACACAACACGTCTTTTTCCAAAAAGGAATTTAGTACCACTATCCATCCTTTTCCAAAAATAACCTCATACACACACAAACTAACCAAAAATTCAGTTTTTTTTTTGCTCACAACACAACTCTATTTTATTAATATATGTATATCATGGTCTCCCATAGGGACCATCCATATATTCTGACTCTCTTTGACACACTACGAGTATCGACTGTGCATGTGATTTCAGAGAAGGTGATGCCCAGCTAACCAGTATGTACCATGACCAGACATTTCCTAACCCCCAATAACAGAAGATTCACAGAATCGGTATGAGAGCCTTATCATCTCGTCCGATCCTGTACTAGAGAAGTTCCCAACTAACCAGAGGAGCTCCACCGTGATAATGCCTCATTCCAACTTGGAGTTGTGATACTGTGACGCCCCCAAATTCCCTTTAAAATAAATACGGGAATCGAGGCATCGAGATGCTGACAACACGGGTCACGCACCCCCAACGTCAAGTGCTAAGTGTGTGAGCACGTGACATGCATAAATAAAAACAGAGGATAAATTAAGTCATTAGCTAAGTATCAGAATTTTTAAAATTATTTTACAAATCAGTTTAATATAAATTCTCCAACAAGAGATTTAATACAGTTATCCGAAATACAAATTGTACAAATACATATTTACAAAAATGGAAAAATACTTCTCAATATAACAAATTATAAATAAATGTTCCAACAACGAAGCCGCTCCTCAGGCTTAGCATTCTCAAAATCTGCATCCAAAAACTATGACGCCAAACATGGCATCGCAGGTAAGTATAACACAAACAAACCACAAGTTATAAAATATATTTATGCACAACAACAACCTCACACATGAACAGGACACCGTATGCATGAATCTTAAAATCATCTTTCTCAAAATAAATAAAATAACCGCACGCGGAAATCCCAATTTGGCCCAAATTAAAACTCCAATAAAATAATCCATCATTTTCCCAGAAAATGATGTCCGTAAATCCATTAAAACCACAACCATTTTTCCAGAAAATTATCCACGTAAAACCAATAACTAAAACCCGTCACTTTCCTAGAAAATTGCCTAAATATCCATTTTATTAACCGTATATACCATGGTCTCCCCTAGGGACCATCCACACACCCTAGTTTTCGTCATCACACCGAAGGTAACGACCACGCATGTGACTTCGGAACGAGCGATGCCTAACTAATCGCGCCCAGCACGTACCATGACCAGGCATCCCCTAACTCCCGCCAGCAGAGGAGCCACAGAGTCGGCACGAGAGCGTTACCATCCTGTCCAATCCCGTTGTCACCTGGCGACAACTCAGGGGACATCACTCAGTATATTCCACTCCCAAGTGACCAGAGGAGCTCCATCGGGATAATACCCCATCTCGGCTTGGGGTCGTGATACGCATGCACCCGAAAACCATTAACACATTTGAAAACCCAGTTTTCAAATCCAACACATGAACATCCATAAATCATGCGAAACCCAATTTTTCAAATATACCCATGAACATGCGCGTGAATACATAATGCATACAACCATGCACAAATTATTCAACAACCAACAAATACCAACATTAACCAAACACATAATTGTTAAAGCAATAATATATTTAAATCTTAAAGTTCATTGGAAAAATACTTACAGCGAGTAAAAACCGGATCATTGAGCAAACGCCAGTCCACAACGTTCACAGCGAGCCACTTTGTACGTTGGGCTAGATTGCTCGGTTTGACACCAAAATTTAAGAAAATACTCATTGGAAGGTAGGAAATCTCATGGAGATGGTGGTGTGGCGGTGCAACCACCGAAGGTGGCGGATCGAGCTCAAAATAGGTGGAAACCCATTTTCGGGTTTGGGCTTGCACAAGGAAGGTGGGGCCACAAATGGAGGAGCTGAGCTAGGGGGTGGTCGGCTGAGGCAGTGGAGTGTTTTGGTGACGGTGGTGAGGCCTACGGTGGCCAGACGGCAGTGCGGCGAAGAACAACGCATTTAAGGACCCATTTCGGGTGGAGGAGGAAGTGGCAGAACTGGGTGGTTCTAGGCGGTGGGTTATGCTTGCCGAAGTGAAGGGAGGTTGCTGGTAGGTTGCCGACGCCATGGGTGGCCGGCGGTGGCCGGAAAACGTAGGAAAAGTCAAGAACTCATTTTCGGGTAGGGGGCTGTGCATTGGCGGTAGGGTGGCCGGAAATGACACCTTCGGTACTACTGGACTCGCCGGTGTGAGGGGGTTGGTTTGGGCTAGGCGATGTCGTCGGAGAGTGGCCGACGGCGGCGCTGGGAGAGGAGGGAGAAACGGGCGGGAGGGAAACAGGGGAAGGGGTCGCGCAGGTCTGGAGCCGAAAACAGGGAAGAAGAAAAGAAAAGGAAAAGAAAATGAGAAAAAAAGGAAAAAGAAAGAAAAAGAAGTTCAACTAGAAAAATACAATAAATTAAATAAAAGCCGACTGATAATACTACAATTTAATATAAATAAAATAAAATATTTGAAACTCAGCAATAAATTAAACCCAAGCACAATTTAATTATAAAATAATAATTAATATAACAAAAGCACATCAAATAAACTTACATAATAAAATAAAGAAATTCAATTCCAATCGTTAAAATAATTAACTCACATTTAAATTAATAAAAAAAGCAACGTAACACAATATTTCAACATAAAAACAACGTAAGACTAATATTAATTAACTAATAGCTCAAATAATAATTTTAAACAAATAAAATACAACCAATAATATTATTAAAATAAATTAAAATAATCAACAACAAGAATAAAATAATATGTAAAAATACATATAAATCTATGATCTCACAGATACACACGCACCCTCCAACTACACCAGACCAAACCAAAACCACCCAACAACACAACCTCAGAACACCTAACTATTTCAGATAACTCAAGCAAGCAAGAAAAATATATATGCATGAGAAACAAATATTGGATGGCATCACAATATTAGCAACTAAAATTATCCAGTCAAACATTTATAAATTCAACCATCAATCCATACATTCGACAAATAAATTTCCACAAATATATCCAAGCCCTAACGAATTCCAACTAAGGGGTTATCCCATCCTCTTTTTAACAACCTTCGGCCCAACCAACCTACTTCTAGATTTTATTATTACAATTAATCAATTACCAAACACTTCAAAGTTGTTAAAAGAGTTAGCACAAAATTTAAATCATACACAACTAGTACTTATGACACGTTCGGTAAAAATTATGGATGATCGCGAAAATGTCGAGACATCAGCCAGTGCCTTAATCAATGAATATGCCGCTAAACTCGCGCATTGCACCAATGTAAAAACATTAACATAATTAAATCAACGCCAATAAAAACAACAAATATAATGAATACAAATAATAAATGTAAATAAATAAAATACAATTATTATTTACTAAATTAAATACTTGAAAGTAAATAAAATAAACCATATAAATAAATTAAAAACAATACATAAATTAATTAATTCATAAACAAGTAAAGGGCATACTGAAAAAAGTCGTAAAGTGATGATAACAGCATCCAAATGCAAGAAAATACCAACTAAATAGGCCACCAAAATTTTTTAATTCAAAGGAGTTTTGAAGAGGGCTAACTCAAGTTTGAGTTAAAAAGGAAAAATGATCTAAAAGAGATGTTAAACACTCAGTTTTATAGAGGAAAAGTGGGCTTTGGAATGAGGTTTACAAAGGGGTCGACGAACCCTTTTTATAGCCTGAAAAATATGGATTTTGGGAATAAAAGATCATGTGTGACACACCAAAGGTAGAGCTGCCATGGAAGAGATTCACTACCTTTTTCAAACAAAACCATGAAGAAAAACGATAGAAAGCTCACTATTTTGGAGCTATTTTGAACATAGATTTTGAGCACGTGAATCACGAATCTATCACGAAAATGGAGGAAAAATAGTCATCTATGTATTGGATATTTAATAGGGCAACACGTGTATGGAATAATTGGAAGAAGCTCAAAACAATCTGAGCTTGCATTCACGGGTCTGAAGTGACGAAACCAGAGGAAGAAGAAATAATGAAGACGAAAAGAAATGAGAAGTGAAGAATTCATTAAACAAAGGGATGACGTCGTGTGATGGCATGAGGCCTAGGAATTCATTAAACAAAGGGATCAAATGGTGACCTTTTTATTTGGGCATGAAAAGGAGCCGACGCACAAAAGGGAAGAAAGAGGCTAGAAATTCAATAGAGCAATGCTACTCATCATTCCATTTTTTATCCTCCTTTTATTATCCTATGATGTGGTATTAAATGATTAGAGATTATTTATTGTATTTTACTTATTAGCCTTACATCTAATGTCATGTCATAAGATAATGAGAGGAAAATGAGCAAGAGAATGATGAATAGATTTATTCAATTCAATAACTCCATTAAGCAAACGGTGTCGTTTGAAACAAGTGAAAGGGCCAACGCACGTGAAAACGAAATGACCTAGGTTCACTACACAAAGAAGCCAAATGGAGTCGTTTACGACAAGACAAAGGGTTGGGTTCTTTTGATTAGAGACTGGGCTTCCAAATGGGTCAAGCAAGGCCCAACACATGAAAGAAAACCCACAAAGCAAAACCCAAACTCAACAACATATATAAAATAAATAAAATACATTAAATTAAACTAAAATAAATTAAAACACTTTAATTTAAATACCATCATAATAAAATAAGGAGATTAAATTCAAGAATTAAGATAAATACATCACAACAAATAAAAAGAGAAAATAATTTAACTCACTATTTAACTTAGAACTAATTAAAAAGAAGGTAAAATAACTAAATATTAAAACATAAGCACAACAAAATAATATTAATAGTAACCAAATCATAACATCTAACATTTAAACAAGCAATACACATAAATATTAAAATATAAAGGAGATCAAATTATAGGACCTCACAAAGTGTGAGCCCCTTTAAATGCAGCAAGAGTCCCACAAAGGAACGACACTGTGTCTCCTTTTAGTACCCAATTGAGAGTAGCTATGTCGAAGGAAACGTTTCAATCGACTACGTTATGGAGATAGCTTCTAGTCCCCACTTCTCCGGCCTCCATCTCGACGGCTTCTTGTCCTCTTCAATAACCTCTTCATCTTCTTCTACTACTCATAGGTCCTCTATCACTACAAAAAATAATATTTATGAATTATTTGTAATGAAGATAGCTATTTGCGACAAAAACATGCTCATTTTGACAGCAATTACTCATTTTTATAAAGAAAAGCTGGTCAAGAATAAACAATTTTCTTGTAGTGGCCCTAGTTACTCACCCCTTGTTGTCAATTTCAGCTTTGCCCAACAACACTTTGTCAACCATATATAACTGAATCACATTTTGAAAGAACTTTTGTAATGCCCCCAAATTTTCCTTAAAAAATACGGGAATCGAGGTGTCAGGATGATTACAACAAGGGTCACATATCCTAACGACAAGTGCCAAACGTGTGTGCACACATGACATGCATAAAATAAAAACAGCAGATAATTAAAGTCATTATCTAAATACCAGAATTTTTAGAAATATTTTACAAACTATTAAAACATAAATTCTCCAACAGGAGATTTAATACAGTCGTCTGAAAGATAAATTATAAAAATACATATTTATGAAAATGGGAAAACACTTCCCAATATGACAAATTATAAATAAATGTTCTAACAATGAAGCCGCCTCCTCAGGCTTATCCTCCTCAACATCTGATCCAATATCTACAACGCCAAAAAATGGCATTGCAGGTAAGTACAACCCAAACAAACCACAAGATATAAAATATACTCATGCACAACAACAACCTCACACATGAACAGGACACCATATGTATGAAGCTTAAAATCAACTTCTTCAAAATAAATAAAATAACCACACACGCCAAAATCCCAATTTGGCCCAAAATAAAACTCCAATAAAATCATCCATCATTTTTCTAGAAAATGATATTCATAAATCCATTAAAACCACAATCATTTTCCCAGAAAATAGTCCACTTAAAACCAATAATTAAAACCCGTCACTTTCCCACAAAATAGCCTAAACATCCATTTTATTAACCGTATGCACCATGATCTCCCCTAGGAACCATCTGCACACCCTGGCTCTCATCATCACATCGAAGGTAACGACCACGCATGTGACTTCAAAACGGGCGATGCCTAGCTAACCGCGCCCAGAACATACCATGACCAGGCATCTCCTAACTCTCGCCAGTGGAGGAGCCACGGAGTCAGCACGAGAGCGTTACCATCCCGTCCGATCCCGTCGTCGCCTGGTGACAACCTAGGGGACGTCACTCAGTATATTCCGCTCCCGAGTGACCAGAGGAGCTCCACCAGGATAATGCCCCATCCCGGCTTGGGATCGTGATACACACGCACCCAAAAACCATAAACACATGAAAACCTAGTTTCCATTTCCAACACATGAATATGCGCGTAAATACACAATGCAAACGACCATGCACCCAATAGCCAACAATTAATAAATTCCAACAATAACCAAACACAATATCTGTTGATGCCAAAAAATATATTTAAGTCTTAAAATTTATTTGGAAAATACTTACAGTGGTTAAAAACGTAAATCCTTTGAGCGAACGTCAATCCACTCTATTCATAGCAGTCACTTATACGTTAGGCTAGAGTGTTCGGTTTGACACCAAAATTTAGGGAGATACTCATTGAAGGGTCGGGAAGCTGATGGAGGTAGTGGTGTGGCGGCACAACCACCGGAAGGTGGCGGATCGAGCTCAAAATGGGTGGAAACCCATTTTTGGGTTTGGGGTTGTATAGGGAAGGTGGGGCCACGGATGGAGAAGCTGAGTTAGGGGGTGGTCGGCTGACGTAGGGGAGTGGTTTGGTGGTGGAGGTGAGAGACACGGTGGCCGAACGGCGGTGCTGGGTTTCTCAACTCGTGGGTTTAAAACCCATTTCGTGGGTTGCTTTGTGTGGAAGGAATGAGGAGCTACCGGTGGTGGGTTATGCTTGCCGGTGAAGGACAAGGGTGCTGGTAGGTCACCGGTGTCAAAGGTAGCCGGTGGTGGCCGGAAAACGCATGAATGAGTATTACAATACCCATTCGAGTTTCAGCCCGTGGAGGGGAGGTGTGAGGAGGTCCGGGGCTGGGATCACTAGGGTAGGCCGGCTGGCAGGTGGCAGTCCTAGTGGTGGGGGAGGTGAGAGAGGCTGACCGGCGCCGGGGTGGTGGTTGGGCTTGACAGCCGACGGAAACAGAGGGTAAGGGGGGGCTGGCGCGCGCACGGGTTGGGGGGAAACTGGGGGAAGAAGAAAAAGAAAAGAAGAAAAAGAAAAGAAAAAGAAAAGAAAAAAGGAGAAAAAGAAATAGAATTCGACTAGAAGAAAAACAGAATTAATTAAAAAAAAAATCAGTTGAAAATACTACAATTGAAAATCAATAAAATAAAATATTTAAAACCCAACAATAAACCAATTTAATTTAAAGAAAAATTTAAATATAGAACACAAATTATTATTAAGAAAGCACATCAAATAAAATCACATAATAAAATAAAGGAATTTAATTTCAATCATTAAAATAATTACCTCACATTAAAATAAATAAGAAAAGCAACGTAACTCAATATAAACATAAAACAACGTAAAACTGATATTAACTAACTAATAGATCTAATAAATATTTTAAACAAATAAAACACAACTAATAATATTATTAAAATAAATCAAAATAATCAACAGTGAGAATAAAACAACTACGTAAATATATGTAGTCTGGGATCTCACAACTTTTCATGTGAAGCATATCACACAAGAAATATGATTTATGGCCTACGTGTCAATTTCTCATTAAGTCTATTATATAGAAAAAAAAATGGATTTGCCCGATTTGAAGTTTTTCTCTTTATTTTTTGGTCATTTTCTTTTAAATATTTTTAAATATTCTTAATTATTAAGAGAAAATTTAGAAGTATACAATTTCATTAATAGTTACTTTCTTAATTATTAAATAAAAAAATTATAAATAAATAAAAAATAAAAAATAGTAAATGAGTAGTATGAAGTTGTGGACCTATAAAAATAGTAATTGGATCCAGTTTATTAAAAACTCACTATCATGAATAAAAAAGTATTAAAGTAAAGAGAGGTTAACATATAAAAGGGTAAAAATCACTTAAAACTAAGTTTTGCGTAATGTGAATAAGGCTCATGCTTAAGCAAAATTTGTAGACCCTTAAGACTATTTCGAACCATAAGGAAGAAAAACTTTACAAAAAGGGTAAACATAGGACTCCCATTCACTATGACTCCATATCTCTAAAAAGATTGCAGCTTCTTAAACATCAACCAATTTTTTTTTTTCTCAATGTTACACCAGATTATGAGAAACTGCATAATCATCCGATATGATGAATTTTTCCTTTTAAATGACCGGTACCTGGATGTATGCAAAACCAGGTAACGATAAGTCTGATCTCTCATTATTTATATTTTTTATGCTTGATTTATTATTCACTTCATAAATGAGCATATATATATTATATGTATTATAAATATTTTATATATATATTTATCTTTGTGCATTTCATGATTATAAATATCATTTTTCATAAATATTATATATATATATATATATATATATATTATATATAACACTTTACCTATATCAAAATGAGATCTTTTCGAGAAATAGAAAATAACGTTCTTTTAATTTGTGATGTTAACCAACCCCTCACCACCCCCCCCCCCCCAAACACCCCCACCCCAATGCACAATTCACTCTTCAGATCTCCTTCTCTCATCTCTTTGAAACCCTTGCATCTCTCTCTCATTCTTTGTCCTTTGCAGGCTGCCAAGCCCACAACTGTTGAAATCTTTGTAGTATGTCTAGTTTGTCGCCGAATGTATGTTTTTTATTGTGAGTGAAATCTACTTGTTGAGTTATTGTGGATGGAATTAAATTGAGGATTTGGAAGATAGGATTGTGAATTGTCTGGTGTGGAAGGTGGAGATTGGATTGTTTGTTGGTTGTTATGTGTAAAACAAGAACTGTGCATTTGGAATTGTGAATTAAGAGTTTTAGAATGAAACCCAAAATTAGTTTAGAGTTTCAATCCAAAACCTTGAATTATGTTAGAGGTTTCACTATTTAAACCCCTAAATTAATTTGGAGTTTCAAATTGAAATCCTAAATTAATTTGGGGTTTTAATCTGAAATCTTATTCTGTTTTGGGTGATTTTTGCATGGTTTTAATTGTTGTTGTGGTATTTGCTTCATTTAATATTTTTGTAAGTTTTGGAAAATGGATACTCCATTAGATTTTAGTGTTAGCTCTCCTACCATTACCCCAATAATTAATCATTCCCCTATATACACCTGCCCCCTTGCCCCCCACAAAGTAAGAAACCAATTTCAATATTTTGGACTCACTTCACCAAATTAGAGGTGTAGCCCTAATAATTTTAAGCTAAGTGTAACTATTGGGGTAAGGTGTATGGATGTCACTATAACACACATGTTATATCCCAATTGAAGATCCACTTAGAAGAACAATGCAAAAAGAGTCCAATATTAAAAATCTTTGCAAGAGAAGAGTCAATTTAGACTAGAGATTAGACTTAAAAAATGGTGGATAAGAGTAGTAGAGGTGCAACATTGAAAGGGTATACTAAGTGCGGTTCCGAAAGAGTGTATAAGATTCCTAACTTATATGGTCATCATGGACGAGCTACCATTTCAGCTTGTGGAAATAAAAGGGTTTCAAATATAGTTTAAGTACTTTGAATTTAGGTTTAATCTTTCTTCTTGCCATATGATGGCGAATGATATAAAAAAAAAACATTACATAACAGAAAAAATATTTGTTGAGGGGCCTTTGTTAAGATGTTCCTGCAAGATGGAAATCATATTTCTAGATGTTGGAGATGGTCCAAAAATATAAGTTCGCCTTTGCATTAAGGGAGATGAAGACATTCAATATGTTAGATATTTTGATGAGCATGGGAGGTTAGACAAGCCTACCAATGATAAATGGAAGGTTGTTGCCACTTTTGTAGACTTCAAGGCTTTTCTACAAGGTCACAATGAGGCTATCCGGTTCATTGTACCCTACACCCAATAATTTTTGACAGAAAATATGTAAGGAATAACTAGATGATATATGCATAGATGATGAGAGTTAAGTATGAAGAGTATTTGGGAGATTTGAGTAGGGTGGGTATTTTGTCATATGTGGCTATTGTTTTTCACCCTTAATATAAGATTGATGGCATGGTATATGGCTTAGGATTGGCGCACAGAAATGCATGGGCAGAGCATATTGCAGAAAGGGTTAGGAAAAGCCTTGGTAGATTGTTCAATGAGTCCCCCCCCCCCTTCTTTTCCCACCAAAACAAGCGCCAGAAGCTGAGGTTTGGAAAAATCGTAGGTTGGGTAGGGTGAGAGGATGGAGCATAACTCCCCAACCCGTCAACTTGCAGATGAGTAGTTTGATGTGGATAGATACTTGGTAGTGGATCTTCACCCATTTACACAAGATTTTGATATATTATCTCTGTGGAACACCATTGTTGTGAAGTATCCCCTCCTTGGAGAGATAGCCTACAATATTTTGGCTATCTCTATTAGCATAGTAGGCTCAAAGTCGGCCTTTAACATTGGAGGGCACGTATTAGATTCATTCTGGAGGGCATGTATTAGTTTTTTTAAAAATATATAGTTATCTGCATCAGCTTTTTTATAAAAGTTTCAATTTAGAACTTGTTTTGGAGTAGCGTTTCAAAGATTAAAAATTATTTTTAAGTAGTTAAAAGCACTTTTAAAGAAAAAATAACTTTTTTTAGTAATTTTATAAAAAGTGTTTTAGGCGGTTAAAAAAACTAAAACTCAACTTTTTCAAAAAGTATTAAATTAAAGCTTTTATCAAAAAACTCTTGCAAATAACTATATATTCAAAAAACTACCGTAGCTAACTCTAAAAAGGTTAAAAGTAATATTTATCACCATGATCCCAAACAGGCACTTTGTGCTTTTTGAAAAAGTTGAATTTTAATTTTTTTAACCGACTAAAGTACTTTTTATAAACTTCTCAAATATGCCATTTTTTTAAAAAAGTGCTTTTAACTACTTAAAAGACCTTTTTAAGTTTCGAAACGCAATTTCTAATAGGCCCATAATAGTTTCATTACCCAATGTGTCTTTGCCATAAATGTGTCTTTTCCATTAAACTATAATTATGACTTCTAGGTTGAAGGGCATATTTTACTAGGTTTGCTTAAAGTGACAAATTAACTAATTGGGAAAACTTTAACATAAAATGTGGTGCCCTTGACCCCATGAGTGAACAAATGGAAGTCGAGACACCCTGATGATGACCACATGGGTCACACACCTCCATCATCTTGTGCAAGTGTGTGCAAACATACAATGTGTGTAATACAAAATATTGCAGTGGAAAATAAAAGGTATTCAAACTAGTATCAGAAAAAATAAAATCTATAACCCAAGTAAATGTTCCTTATAAAAATTATGACAATTATGTAATTAATAAAAAAAGTGAAGACAAACCCTCAACTCGCAATTACAATACTCCAAATCTTCACTCCTTGGGTAGAGTCGATCCGATACTGAAACTCAACCTCTACAACAAATTTACGATTTCATGAAACAAAATCATAGATGGAATGTAATAGCCCAATTTTTTTTTAAAATGAAATTTTTACTTGAAATTACTTTAAAGGAATTTATTGGAAATATATTTTCTAGAAAAATAGAATTAGAGACTTAGATGAGAATTGTGAGTTAAAAAAAAGTTGAATTATGCATTTTAGGATAAATTATGGAACGATCTTTGGGAATTATAACCAGGTATCAGCTAGAGAAATTCAATTTGGATCTAGATAAAGGTAAATTTTTGAAATTTGAGAAAGAAATTCAAGGAAAGTGATAGAACAAAACATCAAATACTTGGTGTGCCAAAACGGGTTCTCGGACTGGTTCGTTGAGTTTTGGTGTAATGATCATAACTTCCTCATATGAGGTCTGAATGAAGTGATTCTAATTCTTATAGAACCATAAGAGGTATATCTAAAACTTTTATGTTTTGGGTTTTAGAAGATAAGTAATGGTCAAGGACAAAATCTAGTGTGAAATGGAAGGACAAGAATAAGAGTCAACTGATAACCGACTTAGATGAGTTATCTTATGTTCGGCCATGTGAAGAAAATTGTGATTAGCTACCATACTTTCTAAGGTATTGAAATGTGTGGGAACATGTGGCAATTGGTAAGAATTCATCTAGAAGCCTTGGTGGGTAAGAAAACAAAGGAAAACAAATGGAGAACTCGGATTAGATATTCTCGGGTAAGTTTTAACGTGTCTCGGTAAAATGATCATATCTCTCTCATCTGATTTCATAATGAAGTGATTAAAAATCTGTAGAACCCTAAAAGGATGATCTTAAACTTTTATTTTTTAAGTTTTAGAAGAATCGGATTTTATTGAGGACTTATTTCAGCTGGAATGTGGCTAACTCCTTGGAGAGGCCAAGTGGCCCGATACACCCATTGGAAGATTTCCTTTGATAGTATTTTGTCTTCACCCCCATGTGTTGGAACTCTTAGAGTCCTTGATTAAGACAATTTTATAGGTGGACCAATCTCAACTATGGGATTAAAATATCGACAAATCCCCATAGGATTAGAGGTGATCACGAAACCACAAGTAGGGGACAACTCACCTATGCAGCCAAATGGAGTTGCTGAAATGCCCAAGCCCTTTTTCCTTGCACCCCACGCCTCTTATGCCTATAAATAGATGTATGGGCTTCTCTTATTTCCCCATGAGAGATACCAGTCGGCCATAGTGAGAAATACCCAAGAAAAATACACAAACACCCACTCACATTATCTAAGTGCCAAAAGAGAGCCAATTGAGGGCATTGAAGAAGAAGTGGTGCAAAACCTATCCTAAGCATCAAATCTAGCTTTGGTAAAATTTTCAAGTGCATATATTAACTTAATATTGGCATAGAATAAGTAAATTGGTGATTGGATTATATTTGATATTTATTTGAGCTTAATCTTTGTTTATGTGTTAAATTGAAGCCTATTGAGTTTTGGAGTGGTTTTTGCTATGATAAAATGTTAGAAAAATTATGAGACCTTAGAAACATATTCTATGATGTTATACTAAGGGTATTATGTGAAAATATGAGGTCTTTATTTGGAAAAAAATAATATATTAACCCTAGCAACTTTCGGACTTCAAGGGG
The DNA here is from genome assembly GCA_036559045.1 of Platycarya longipes. Classification (NCBI taxonomy): domain Eukaryota; kingdom Viridiplantae; phylum Streptophyta; class Magnoliopsida; order Fagales; family Juglandaceae; genus Platycarya; species Platycarya longipes. The sequence continues at coordinate 6,317,511 of CM071802.1, read as the reverse complement.
GTTAAGTTAGCAGATTTAATATTTTACAGTAAAATGGTCATAACTTATTAGTGTGATGTCGGAATTAAATGATTAAAAAAGCTATGAAAATATAAGATAGAGATCTATAACTTTTGTGTTTCAAGTTTTAAGAAATAAAAACTATATAAAGGGCAAAAATGGGATTAAGTGGCATAATATAGTAGGTATGGACTTCAAATGGTGTAATTATGTAAATTTAAGTTTAAGTTAAATAAGTTAAATAAATAAATAAATAATTAAGAGTAAGTTTTCCATGAATTTCAGCCAGCTTTGGTTTTAATAATATTTTAATGTTTTATTTAATTGTTTAAGCATTAATCATTAAGTTTTGACGTCACGAATTTATATAACGTAAGAGCATATATATGTGATATATGTTCTTGTGATATATTTTTATATATTACATGAATTATGAAGACATGATACATGCATGCCATAAGCCTAAGTTATATATATTTTGTATTTCGTCACATATATGCGTCGTCAGTTCATTCTAAGAAAAGTCTATGTTACATGTCGTTGTGTAAGTGTCGTTGTAAGTCATATCAAGCATTTAAGAAATAAGAAAATATATGGCATGGTCCAATCACAGGTAATAATAGTAGCATAGCCCGACCACAGGTAATAACAGTGGCATGGCCCTTGCATGGGTAATAATAGTGGCATGGCCCTTGCATGGGTAATAATAGTGGCATGACCCTTGCATGGGTAATAAAAGTGGCATGACCCTTCTATGGGTAATAATAATAGCATGGCCCTTCCACGGATAATAATAGTGACATGGTTCTTCCACGGGTAATAATAGTGAGTATAAGTAAAGACTTATAAGAATAAGAATTTTAAGTTAAGAATGAAAAGTCCATGCATGATACAAGCTTGTGTAAGTCCACATAAGAGATAAGTTTAAGTCATGCATAATTCACATGAAACATGCCATAAACGTATACTCTGATTGTTTGGCTTGTTTGTGACTATTTTACGATATCTATAATTTTATTAAGTTAAATGTGTACTTACTGAGATTTTTAAGGAAATCTTATTCTTATATGTTTTTTTTTCTTTTTGGAATATGATTTTTCGCTGCAAGGTTGGATGCGGTCATGGGCTAGGCCCTAGTTACTCGAAAGATCCAGAGAAACCCTGAGGGTTCCCTGGAATACTCTCTCTCCATAAAAGTTTATGACCAGTTGGTAGTAGTAAGGACCGACACAGACATAAAGAAAGAGTTTCCCAAAGTGAAGAAGGAGCAAGTCAAATGTAAGATCCCAGACTTACGTATATTTTTACACGTTATTTTATTCTCGGTATTAATTATTTTAATTTATTTTAATAATATTATTAGTTGTGTTTTATTTTTTTAATATATTTATTTGAGCTATTAATCAGTTAATATTGAGTTACGTTGCTTTTCTTTTGTATTTTAATATGAGTTAATTATTTTAATGATTGGAATTTAATTCCTTTATTTTATTATGTGAGTTTATTTTATCTGCTTTCGTTATATTAATTATTGTTTTATTTTTAATATTGCGCTTGGGTTTAATTTATTTCTATTATTGGGCGTTAAATATTTTATTTTATTGATATTAGATTGTAGTATTTCAAGTGGCTTTTATTTAATTTATTGTGTTTCTTTTTCTAGTTAGTCTTTTTCTTTTTTTTTCTCTTTTTTCTTTCCCTTTCTTTTCTTTCTTTTTCTTTTCTTTTTCTTTCTTTTTCTTCCTTCCTCTGCTTCCCCAGACTTCCTCGTGTGCGACCCCTTCCCTGTTGTGATAATCCGGATTTTTAGATATTCGCTTAATTTTCATATGTGGGATGATTATGTTTCTCCAAAACCATTTTTAGGAATTTTTGGGATATATGTATAGGATTCTTATATTGAAAGGTTGGGAATAAGGTTGGGTATAAATGTGACTTGTGTTAAGGTGAAAAAGTGCCTAGATCCGAGATTTCGCTCGACTCTCGCTCGATGTCTGGCTCGAGCGAAATACAGGGACAGACAAACGTCTTTTAGTAGAATAGTCATAACTTGCTCATTTGATGTCGGATTTGAGTGATTCAAGAGGCTATGGAAAGATAAGAGGATTATCTACAACTTTTATGTTTTGAGGTTTAAGAGATACGGACTTAATCAAATGAGAAATAGAGATTGAAGTACCAGGTCTGAATTGGAGACAGAGGAGCATTGACTTGAAGTTGACTAAGAACATTGGATAAGATTAAGCCTTTGGATTATTTTCTCAATTATCCTAAGATCTGGAAAATTATATAGATATGTGAAAAATTAGGAGATTTTATTTAGTAAATTTCGTGTGAAATAAGAGGAACCATCTATCCAACACTTGGTGTGCCCGGATTGGTGTTCTCGGGCTTATCTGTCGAGTTTTATTAGAAAAATCATAACTTGGTCATATGAACTCCAAATGAAGTGATTCCAGTTCCTATAGAACCCTAAGACATAGATCTATAACTTGTATGATTGGAGGTTTTATAGAATCGAAGTTTATCGAGGGATTACTTGGGCTGGAATGGGACTGATCTGTTTTAAGTGCAAACTGGAGCCCGAAAATAAATCACTCCACCACCTCACCTTAGATGTTCGAATTTGATTGGTTCTCCTCATGGTTATCTACTAGATACATGTATGAGAGCATGTGTTAGGTGGAGAAAGAGCTTCTAGAAGAATAATTAGTTTAAAACCAAGCAAGAGTGAAGAACTAATCTGATTAGCTAAAACAGTCAACTATTCCCCTTGTTTCCAACCAATTGGTAACCAAACCTTGGGAATTAGATGATGAGATATTTTCCAGCCACTCTAAGGGTACTAAGGAGGTCTGGGACATGTGGCCAAAGAGGAAGAAAAAGTTCTAGAAGCCTTGGGGATGCAAGGAAGGCCACTAGTCAGCTAAGCTTATCTTGGGTATTTTAGACTTTTTGGAGTTTACTTTTATACCTATATTTGGTAATTATTCGGGGCCATTGATCTAAGATGATTTTAGATGAGGAAGAAGCATAGCCATGGGATGAATATCCTTGGAGATCATGGGAGATATGGATGAGGATTAGACTAACCAAAGCTGGACAACACACCACACCATACACGGTTTGAGTTAACCCATTGCCTTGGTTTGTTTTCCTTCTCTTTTTCCCCAAGCCATCTATTCCTATATATATATAACCATCTTAAGTCCATAAGAGACCTTTTGGGAGGAGGAAGTCACGTCCACTTAGAGAGAAAGCCAAAGAAGGAGCCTCCCTAACCCTTGAACCTCCAAACATCTCCTAACTGAGCTAAGTGAGTGCTTTGAGGAGAAATATTGCAAGGGCTAGTTGGATCATTCAACCAAGCTTTGGAGAAACTTGTAAGTATACAATTTAACTTAATCTTGGCATGGAATAGGTAGATTGTTGATGGAATTAAGTTTGTTGTTAGTTGGAGCTTGAATTAGGCTTATATGATGTGCTTGGAATTTATGGTGTTTTGGATATGATTTTGTGATGGTAAAATATTAGGAAAATTATAAGGACCTAGATTTATGTTTTAATAAGTAAGAATAAGGTTTATGTGAGAAGATTTCTGGGTTTAGGTTGAAAAACCCCATGAGCCGTGATCTCGCTCGACTGTCGCTCGACAGGCGAGTCGAGCGAAGGCAAAATGTGAACCCTCGCTAGAGTTTTGCTCGATACCCTGCTCGAGCGAGTTCCAACTCGAGACTTCGCTCGATACTCGCTCGACAACCCGCTCGAGCGAGATACCCTGTTTTGCTTAGATTCAGGGTTTTCTTAGAATAGCAGTGGTGTTTAAATGGGAAGAGTTATAGGTGAAAATAACTCATATGAATAAGAGAGAAACAAAAGAAAGAAAACAATTTATATAAAGATTAAGTTAGTCACGTCGTGACGGGGACAGCGAGACGTAACGCCCGGATGACTGGCGTGCCGACAGGGACGGCGATGCGTAATGCCTGTCGTGATATAAGAATATGTGATCTTCACGGGGACGGCGAGACGTAACGCCCGTGAAATTGATCTGAATAGCGGGGACGGCGAGACGTAATGCCCGCAGTAATATGTGTATATGTTTTGTGTCAAGACGGGGACGGCGAGACGTAACGCCCGGATGATTGACACCAGACTCATCATAACGGGGACGGCGAGACGTAACGCCCGGATGATTGATGAGTGTATGTGATCTTCACGGGGACGGCGAGACGTAACGCCCGTGAAATTGATCTGAATAGCGGGGACGGCGAGACGTAACGCCCGCAGTAATATGTGTATATGTTATGTATGTTCCGTGTCATGACGGGGACGGCGGTGCATAACGCCCGGAAGATTGATGAGTTATATGTGATGGGGACGGCGATGCGTAACGCCCATCATATATAAGAGATAAGTAAGACCCGACAGGGACGGCGAGACGTAACGCCTGTCGAGGTTATGTGATAAGTAAGACCCGACAGGGACGGCGAGACGTAACGCCTGTAGAGGTTATGCAATAAGTAGATCCCGATGGGGACGGCGAGACGTAACGCCCATCGAAGATAAGAAATAAAAGAAACCTATGAGGTTAAGAAGTAAAGTGAAAAGTATAAGTTTGTATGTGATGATGGGTCTAGCTAAGATCTAAGTTTGTATGGTAAGATGGGTAATTGACGTGTATGAGTTCCATAAAGTATGCTTATAAGTGATATGTTGGTGAGTATGATTATGTATGATGATAGTTGATGTTATCTATGTTTTATTTCGTTAACTGTGTACTTACTGAGATTTCTTGTAAATCTCACTCTTTTATGTTTTATATGTTTTATCTATCATTCCTTATGGAATGATAGATGTTGTTGCAGGGATAGATAAATTGCATTGAGACCCGATCAGCACTGGAGATTCTGAGGTACCCTGAGGGTCCTATGGAATGCTCCTCTCCGGTTGAGATGATCCCATGTACGTAATCAAGTGAAGAAGTAAGAGTACTGGATGATGGTAGGATATGAGATTTTGTTTAAAGAAAACTAACTGGGTTATGTAAGAGTTAATACAGAATATTGTTGTAAATATGATGTTATGAAAAGTGTAATTATAGTATGCCATGTGATCTATTGATGCAAGAGTTAGATCTCTTTGCATATATTGGGAATTTACTTCTTCCAGCTGCGATCGGCATTGCATTTAATTAGTAAGCGTAGATGCATGCATGCTGCTTTTTATATATACGTAGGATAAGTAGCCTTGTGTTACTTGTCCGGATGCGTCGTTTTACGTTGTAATCGATGCGAAAAATTGGGGCGTCACAGAATGGTATCAGAGCAATACGACTCTGGGTAAACCATGAATGTCCTAGGAAAAATGATCACATGGTATTAAGATAGGTTTTGATTTGATTGAGAAAGGCTTGAGTTCTGGAAAAGATTGGGTCAAGTTGGTTTCTCTCATGGAATTGTGAATGTCTGGGATTTCAAGAATCAGAATTTTTAAGATAGATTACGTGATAGAAGTTGAAATTGACAATTGGTTGATGTCGGAATCATTAGTGGCAAGGTCAGATTGATAAGGAAGCGTGATAACTATTTCATTGACTCTGGAGTGATGAGGTTTATTGTATGATTGTATATGGAGATGTAAAGTATACATGGATTCTTAAAGTCCTTATGGTGAAATTTGACGAAAACCTTGCTGGATTATATCAAGTGGTAAAGAATTTCTTTTTTCTAAGTTGGGAATTTGAGGTTAACCGATCAACTTGATAGTTTTCTGTCGAGAGAATTTAAATTAGTTCTCTTAGTTGTAGCAGATTAAAGATTGAGTTCTGGTATGAGGGTGTTATGATCAAGAAGGATCTAAATGTTTAAGAGTAGTAGGCTTGAATTTTATTGACTTAGACTGTTGTTGTAATATCAAGGTTTAGAAGAAAATGTCATAGTATGAGTGATTTCTTTGAAATTTAGGTACTGAAGTTCTAAATTTTGGAAGAATTGCAAAATGGTGAAAGATTACAAGTTTATCGATCCTATAGAATTTTGGAAAGTGACTCCTAAAGTATGTAAAGTTTTAGAATTTTGGAGACTTGATCTGAATTAAGATTTGAATTTTGGAGCACTGACCTCACATGCTAGATTGATCTGTGTTGAAAATTGATGAGTTTACAATAATTAGAATAAGATGGAGTGGAGTCCAATGGTGGATATAAGAGTTTTTAAGAAAATACTTTCTCAGGAATGAAAAGTGTGGATTTGGTTGGCAAATTTTTATGATTGAGGAAATAAATTTTGAAGATATAAGTTCAGATGAGGAAAATGGTATAAACGAACTACTGATGCATAGGCAAAATGTTGATATCGATTATAAATGCATGATATCTACAAGTACACAGTCTTGAAAAGGTAACTTTTGGTTCCATTTTGACACGATTTGGTATGTGTTGAGGCTATTTATGTGGTAAATTTTGAGAGTTCATAGCACAGACATGATGTTGATCATGATCAGAGACTTAAATTATACTGATTTGAAGGAATCAATAGGGATTTGGAGTTTTACTAAGGAGAAAATATTGTTTGTGATCGCCATGGAGAAGGGTTTTAAGTTACAAAAGATAGAATATGGATGAACGTTTGGTGGATAGAGCATAGAAATCGACTGAAGTCAGTTTAAATATTTATAATTGTTGAATTTTATTGGAGAATATATCGAGATTTTTGGAAAAGTCAGGGTTCTAAATTACTCATATGCTTTGAGTTTTTTTTTTGGGATGTGCCAAAGGAGAAGAGTAATGTTGGCAGCTATATTAGTGTTACTGATTATAGAATTTTTCTAAGTACACTCTGATATATATATATTTTAGTGTTGAGGTGAAACTCTCGAATTTCGAGGACGAAATTCCTTTTAAGGGGGGAGAATGTGATAACCCGGATTTTTAGATATTCGCTTAATTTTCATATGTGGGATGATTATGTTTCTCCAAAACCATTTTTAGGAATTTTTGGGATATATGTATAGGATTCTTATATTGAAAGGTTGGGAATAAGGTTGGGTATAAATGTGACTTGTGTTAAGGTGAAAAAGTGCATAGACCCGAGATCTCGCTCGACTCTCGCTTGATTTCTGGCTCGAGCGAAATACAGGGACAGACAAACGTCTTTTAGTAGAATGGTCATAACTTTCTCATTTGATGTTGGATTTGGGTGATTCAAGAGGCTATGGAAAGATAAGAGGATTATCTACAACTTTTATGTTTTGAGGTTTAAGAGATACGGACTTAATCAAATAAGAAATAGAGATTGAAGTACCAGGTCTGAATTGGAGATAGAGGAGCATTGACTTGAAGTTGACTAAGAACATTGGATAAGATTAAGCCTTTGGATTATTTTCTCAATTATCCTAAGATCTGGACAAGTATGTAGATATGTGGAAAATTAGGAGATTTTATTTAGTAAATTTCGTGTGAAATAAGAGGAACCATCTATCCAACACTTGGTGTGCCCGGATTGGTGTTCTCGGGCTTATCTGTCGCGTTTTATTAGAAAAATCATAACTTGGTCATATGAACTTCAAATGAAGTGATTCCAGTTCCTATAGAACCCTAAGACATAGATCTATAACTTTTATGATTAGACGTTTTATATAATCGAAGTTTATCGAGGGATTACTTGGGCTGGAATGGGACTGATCTGTTTTAAGTGCAAACTGGAGCCCGAAAATAAATCACTCCACCACCTCACCTTAGATGTTCGAATTTGATTGGTTCTCCTCATGGTTATCTACTAGATACATGTATGAGAGCATGTTTTAGGTGGAGAAAGAGCTTCTAGAAGAATAATTAGTTTAAAACCAAGCAAGAGTGAAGAACTAATCTGATTAGCTAAAACAGTCAACTATTCCCCTTGTTTCCAACCAATTGGTAACCAAACCTTGGGAATTAGATGATGAGATATTTTCCAGCCACTCTAAGGGTACTAAGGAGGTCTGGGACGTGTGGCCAAAGAGGAAGAAAAAGTTCTAGAAGCCTTGGGGATGCAAGGAAGGCCAATAGCCAGCTAAGCTTATCTTGGGTATTTTAGACTTTTTGGAGTTTACTTTTATACCTATATTTGATAATTATTTGGGGCCATTGATCTAAGATGATTTTAGATGAGGAAGAAGCATAGCCATGGGATGAATATCCTTGGAGATCATGGGAGATATGGATGAGGATTAGACTAACCAAAGCTGGACAACACACCACACCATACACGGTTTGAGTTAACCCATTGCCTTGGTTTGTTTTCCTTCTCTTTTTCCCCAAGCCATCTATTCCTATATATATAACCATCTTAAGTCCATAAGAGACCTTTTGGGAGGAGGAAGTCACGTCCACTTAGAGAGAAAGCCAAAGAAGGAGCCTCCCTAACCCTTGAACCTCCAAACATCTCCTAACTGAGCTAAGTGAGTGCTTTGAGGAGAAATATTGCAAGGGCTAGTTGGATCATTCAACCAAGCTTTGGAGAAACTTGTAAGTATACAATTTAACTTAATCTTGGCATGGAATAGGTAGATTGTTGATGGAATTAAGTTTGTTGTTAGTTGGAGCTTGAATTAGGCTTATATGATGTGCTTGGAATTTATGGTGTTTTGGATATGATTTTGTGATGGTAAAATATTAGGAAAATTATAAGGACTTAGATTTATGTTTTAACAAGTAAGAATAAGGTTTATGTGAGAAGATTTCTGGGTTTAGGTTGAAAAACCCCATGAGCCGTGATCTCGCTCGACTGTCGCTCGACAGGCGAGTCGAGCGAAGGCAAAATGTGAACCCTCGCTAGAGTTTCGCTCGATACCCTGCTCGAGCGAGTTCCAACCCGAGACTTCGCTCGATACTCGCTCGACAACCCGCTCGAGCGAGATACCCTGTTTTGCTTAGATTCAGGGTTTTCTTAGAATAGCAGTGGTGTTTAAATGGGAAGAGTTATAGGTGAAAATAACTCATATGAATAAGAGAGAAACAAAAGAAAGAAAACAATTTATATAAAGATTAAGTTAGTCACGTCGTGACGGGGACGGCGAGACGTAACGCCCGGACGACTGACGTGCCGACAGGGACGGCGATGCGTAACGCCTGTCGTGATATAAGAATATGTGATCTTCACGAGGACGGCGAGACGTAACGCCCGTGAAATTGATCTGAATTGCGGGGACGGCGAGACGTAACGCCCGCAGTAATATGTGTATATGTTTTGTGTCAAGACGGGGACGGCAAGATGTAACGCCCGGATGATTGACACCAGACTCATCATAACGGGGACGGCGAGACGTAACGCCCGGATGATTGATGAGTGTATGTGATCTTCACGGGGACGGCGAGACGTAACGCCCGTGAAATTGATCTGAATAGCGGAGACGGCGAGACGTAACGCCCGCAGTAATATGTGTATATGTTATGTATGTTCCGTGTCATGACGGGGACGGTGGTGCGTAACGCCCGGAAGATTGACACGAGACTCGTCATGACGGGGACGGCAGTGCATAACGCCCGGAAGATTGATGAGTTATATGTGATGGGGACGGCGATGCGTAACGCCCATCATATATAAGAGATAAGTAAGACCCGACAGGGACGGCGAGACGTAACGCCTGTCGAGGTTATGCAATAAGTAGATCCCGATGGGGACGGCGAAACGTAACGCCCATCGAGGATAAGAAATAAAAGAAACCTATGAGGTTAAGAAGTAAAGTGAAAAGTATAAGTTTCTATGTGATGATGGGTCTAGCTAAGATCTAAGTTTGTATGGTAAGATGGGTAATTGACGTGTATGAGTTCCATAAAGTATGCTTATAAGTGATATGTTGGTGAGTATGATTATGTATGATGATAGTTGATGTTATCTATGTTTTATTTCGTTAACTGTGTACTTACTGAGATTTCTTGTAAATCTCACTCTTTTATGTTTTATATGTTTTATCTATCATTCCTTATGGAATGATAGATGTTGTTGCAGGGATAGATAAATTGCATTGAGACCCGATCAGCACTGGAGATTCTGAGGTACCCTGAGGGTCCTATGGAATGCTCCTCTCCGGTTGAGATGATCCCATGTACGTAATCAAGTGAAGAAGTAAGAGTACTGGATGATGGTAGGATATGAGATTTTGTTTAAAGAAAACTAACTGGGTTATGTAAGAGTTAATACAGAATATTGTTGTAAATACGATGTTATGAAAAGTGTAATTATAGTATGCCATGTGATCTATTGATGCAAAAGTTAGATCTCTTTGCATATATTGGGAATTTACTTCTTCCAGCTGCGATCGGCATTGCATTTAATTAGTAAGCTTAGATGCATGCATGCTGCTTTTTATATTTACGTAGGATAAGTAGCCTTGTGTTACTTGTCCGGATGCGTCGTTTTACGTTGTAATCGATGCGAAAAATTGGGGCGTCACACCTGTTCTCCTCTCACCTCTCACCGGTTCTTCCTTCTTCCCCAGGGCCGCTGCCGACCACCCACCGGCGACACCGCCTAGCCCAACGTCACCCCCACATGTCGGCGAGTTCAACGGCACCAGTGGTGTCCCCTCCGGCCATCCCACCGCCCCTCCACAGCCACAAACCCGAAATGGGTATGTTTGCTTCTCTTGCATTTTTCTGCCACCACCGGACACCCCTTGGCCTCCGACCACCACCACTAGACTCCACACCCTTCGGAGAGCGTAACCCACCGTCGGTAGCCACCCATCGCCGCCGGTTACCCCTTCCACCCGAAATGGGTCTTAAACGGATCCATCTTCGCCGCACCTCCGTTCGGCCACCGTAGGCCTCACCACCATCACCAAAAGACTCCCCTCGTCCAGCCGGTCATCCCCCTAGTTCAGTTTCCCCAACTGCGGCCTCACCTTCCCGGTACAACCTCAAACCCGAAAATGGGTTTTCACCCATTTTGACCCCGATCCGCCACCTTCCAGTGGTTGTGCTGCCACACCACCACCTCCATGAGATTCCCCACCCTTCAATGAGTATCTCCCTAAATTTTGGTGTCAAACCGAGCATTTTACCCTAACGTACATGTGACCGCTACAAACGCTGCAGATTGGCATTGTTCAAGGATTTACGTTTTAACCGCTGTAAGTACTTTCCAAACGAGCTTTAAGATTTAAATATATTTTTAGCATCAACAGATATTGTGTTTGATTATTGTTGCTATGTGTTGGTTGACGTTGGTATTTGTTGGTTGATTGGATTAATTAAATGTTGGATAATTGCTGCATGGTTGTCTACATTGTGTATTTACGCGCATGCTTATGAAAATATTTGGAAATTGGGTTTTTGCATGATTTTGGATATTCATGTATTGGAAATGTAAACTGGGATTTAAATTGAGTTTAATAGATTTTAATGGTTTTGGGCTGAGTCATAATGGGGACAGCGATACGTAACGCCCGTTGTGATCAGTGTGTGTGTGTGTGGATGACATAATGGGGACGGCGATACGTAACGCCCATTATGGTCATTGGATGTGCATTTCATATCGGGGACGGCGATACGTAACGCCCATTATGATTTCGGGTGTGTGTGTATATTATATCGGGGACGGCGATACGTAACGTCCGGTATGATTGGTTTTGTAGATATTATTTTTTGAAAAATGATGGGTGATTTTATTGGGATTTTATTGTGGATTAAAGTGAGATTTTGGCATGTGTGGTTATTTCATTGATTTTGAGGAAGATGATTTTAAGCCTCATGCATATGGAAATTTGTTTATGATTGTTGTTGTGGCATTAATGTATTTCTGTCTTTTGGATTAGTTGGGTTGTACTTACCTGCGAAGCTATCTTGGCGTCGTAGTTTTTTGGATGCAGATTATGAAGAGGCTGAGCCTGAGGAGACGGCTCCGCCGTTAAGGTGATATTAATATTAATTGTTATCTCGGGAAATTTATTTTTCCCTTTTTATAAATATGTATTTGTTTAATTTGTATTTTGGATGACTGTATTAAATCTCCTATTGGAGAGTTTATATTAAATTAGTTTGTAAAATATTTCTAAAAAATTTTGGTACTTAGATAATAATTTATTATCCGCGACGACCTATATTTTATGTATGTCACGTGTGCACACACGTTTGGCACTTGTCGTTGGGATGTGTGACCCGTATTGTCATCATCCTGACGCCTCGATTCCCGTGTTTATTTTAAAGGGAAATTGGAGGCGTCACAAGTGGTATCAGAGCAATTCAGCTCTGGGTAAATCTGCATATTACCTAGGGACAGTACTAGAAAAATTTGTGGTTTTAAAAATTTATTTGTTTTATGATTTGGTTATTTTATCTTATTCTACTAATTTATTTGTTCTCTAAGTTTTTCGACTAATTTATATGATAAGATTATCGATATTTATTTCGTTATGTTGTGCTTTTTATTTTAATGTTTATGTTGTTTATTTATTTTCATAATTAACTTAGTTTTGATTGATTGGTTTGCTTGTTTTATTTTATTTTAATATTTGTTCAATATTGTAATTGGGTAGCAGTTAAGATTTTAGTTAGTTGATTCTATTTGGTTAAGTTGTCGAGTATTTATTTAATTATTTAATTTATATATATGCCTTTGTGTTTGTTTAAATTGGAACTTGGATATTCGGATTAGATTATTATTTTAACTCAATCTATTTATTGAATCTGATATTTTAAATAATTGTATTATGGAATTCCTTATTTTAAAGTTTTTTTTTTTTTTTGTGGGTTATTTTGTTTTCTTAAACTTTTATTCAATTATTATCAGGATTTGATTTTAAATTCAGTTCATAGGTTTCCTACGAGATAGTTTTGGATTTGTTTTATTATTTGTTTATTTTAATTATGGCTCTTGTATTTTAAGTATTTCTAAAAGTTTGAAATTTATTTAGACAAAGATTTAAAAGAATTGCTGCCATGCTTTCTTTTTAGGTTTATGCTTTGAGATAAATTTAAATTGATTATCTTTTTCCATTTCCGTTGTTTTATTTTGAGAGTTTATTTATTCATTTTGGCAGGTGGATTTGTTTGGCGACTTGTTGGTATTTATTTATTAATTAATTAATTTGTTTATTTTATTATATTTCGTTTCTTTTAAAGGTTTTAAGTTCTGGAGATTTGTATAATAAATCTTTTAAGAGTTGGGTTTTGTAGAGAATTTCAAAATTTTATTTGTTATTTTATTTGATGTTCTTATTTTAATTTAATCTCCTTCCTTTATTTAATAAGAGCTTTTGGTGACTTTGTGTTTATTAAAGGAAGTGGGCTTGTTTTCTTGAATGGTTGGCTTTTACTTATTCATTTATTAAATCTTTTCCCCCTTTTGTGTTTTTATATAATAATTATGTGAATTACTTGAGTTTTGTTTAGCATTTGGGTATACTATTATTTATAATTGCGAGATGGATTTGTTTTATAATTTGTTGGTATTTATGCAATTGCATTTTCTTATCGGTATTGTATATGCTATTTATGTGTATTTATTACCTGGGTCTCACTGAGTGTTTGAGTCTCTAAGTTCTAATTTTATTTCTGGGAGATTATTGGAATTGTATTTTAGATGGACTCTTCATGTGAGTGTAAAATTTTTAGCCATTGCCATATTATTATGGAATTCGATTTAAGAATACTTATGATGGTAGATGATCAATTGTTCTTTGGTGAAGTTTTGATGTAGTTTTTATTTGTGGGTGCTTGGAGATTGTTATGTAATAATTATGTGTGTAAATTTTTGGAGAGTACTTATTTTTGTTTTGTGTTTGACTTGGGAGAATTTGTTTGTTAAGTGATAGGGTTGAATTGATGTGATAGAGATAAATTCAAGAGATATAAATTTTAAGCTTCTGGACGAATTGTTTGGAGTGGATAATTTAAGTATAATATTTTGGAGAATTTAATAGCTAGCAACATTTGTCGAGATATCTTAAGGAATTTAGTTGTGGCTTGAAGTCACATAAGAATTTAAATATTTGAGGTTAATCCATCTCATAGGTAAAGAAGGTTCGATTGAGAGAATACGGATTTAGATAATTAATCTATGATGAGAGTGAGGAGTTATAATGATGGAGAAGTGTATTAGTGGTTTGGGAGTTAGAAATTTTTAGGCTTTAATATTGGGTGGCATAACTTGAATTGTGAGATGATAAAGCATTAGGATTTGAAAGAGTGGTATAGGATTTTTTGCTAATAGATGTTAAGCCAATTTTTACTATGGTGATAATTTATGAGGACTTAAATTTTTATGAATTTAGCGAGTTATCAGAGTGCGCGCGAAAGCGTGATGAAGTGCAATGTAGTTAGAAGTTCAATTCTTGTGTAAATTTTGAGGAATTAGTGATGACTTGAAAATTTGGATAATACATGTAAGTAGAGATTTATTTTTTGGTTGGGTAAATTATGTTTATTGATGGTTAAGTTGGGAAGATAAACTTGGAAGTTACTTTAGGGTAACACAAATTGTTGTATGGAGTTAGTGAATATTAAAATTTTGGGAGATTGTACTGAGATCTTTGTACATGTGGGGTTTAGATTGATTAGCTACCTCAGGAGTTTTAGGATGAAATATTATTTGAAGACTATACGTTTATGATGAAATTAAATTCAATTGTGTTTGAGGAAAATAGATGATTGTGCTAATGCTTGGAGTGAGTATTCAGTGATGTAGCAGGTGAGCTATTGGAGTTTAATTAGTTGCAGCCGAGCGAATTTTGAGGACGAAATTCTTTTTAAGGGGGGGAGAATGTGAGATCACGGACTTACGTGTATTTTTACACGTTATTTTATTCTCGGTATTAATTATTTTAATTTATTTTAATAATATTATTAGTTGTGTTTTATTCGTTTAAGATATTTATTTGAGCTATTAATCAGTTAATATTGAGTTACGTTGCTTTTCTTATGTATTTTAATATGAGTTAATTACTTTAATGATTGGAATTTAATTCCTTTATTTTATTATGTGAGTTTATTTGATCTGCTTTCGTTATATTAACTATTGTTTTATTTTTAATATTGCGCTTGGGTTTAATTTATTTCTATTGTTGGGTTTTAAATATTTTATTTTATTGATATTAGATTGTAGTATTTCAAGTCGACTTTTATTTAATTTATTGTGTTTCTTTTTCTAGTTAGTCTTTTTCTTTTTTTTCTCTTTTTTCTTTCCTTTTCTTTTCTTTCTTTTTCTTTTCTTTTTCTTTCTTTTTCTTCCTTCCTTTGCTTCCCCAGGCTTCCTCGCGTGCGACCCCTCCCCTGTTCTCCTCTCACCTCTCGCCGGTTCTTCCTTCTTCCCCAGGGCCGCCACCGGCCACCCACCGACGACACCGCCTAGCCCAACCTCACCCCCACATGCCGACGAGTTCAACGGCACCGGTGGTGTCCCCTCCAGCCATCCCACTGCCCCTCCACGGCCACAAACCCGAAATGGGTATGTTTGCTTATCTTGCATTTTTCGGCCACCGCCGGACACCCCTTGGCCTCCGACCACCACCACTAGACTCCACACCCTTAGGAGAGCGTAACCCACCGTCGGTAGCCACCCATCGCCGCTGGTTACCCCCTCCACCCGAAATGGGTCTTAAACGGATCCATCTTCGCCGCACCGCCGTCCGGCTGCCGTAGGCCTCACCACCATCACCAAAAGACTCCCCTCGTCCAGCCGGTCATCCCCCTAGCTCAGTTTCCCCAACCGCGCGCCTCACCTTCCCGGTACAACCTCAAACCCGAAAATGGGTTTTCACCCATTTTGACCCCGATCCGCCACCGTCCGGTGGTTTTGCCGCCACACCACCACCTCCATGAGATTCCCCACCCTTCAAAGAATATCTACCTAAATTTTGGTGTCAAACCGAGCATTTTAGCCTAACGTACATGTGACCGCTACAAACACTGCAGATTAACGTTGTTCAAGGATTTACATTTTAACCGCTGTAAGTACTTTCTAAACGAGCTTTAAGATTTAAATAGATTTTTGGCATCAATAGTTATTGTGTTTTATTATTGTTGCTATGTGTTGGTTGATGTTGGTATTTGTTGGTTGAGTGGATTAATTAAATGTTGGATAATTGCTGCATGGTTGTCTATATTGTGTATTTACGCGCATGCTCATGAAAATATTTGGAAATTGAGTTTTTGCATGATTTCGGATATTCATGTATTGAAAATGGAAACTGGGATTTAAATTGAGTTTAATGGATTTTAATGATTTTGGGCTGAGTCATAACGGGGGCGGCGATACGTAACGCCCGTTGTGATCAGCGTGTGTGTGTGTGGATGACATAATGGGGACGGCGATACGTAACGCCCATTATGGTCATTGGGTGTGCATTTCATATCGGGACGGCGATACGTAACACCCGGTATAAAATGAGTGTCTGTGAATCGTAATGAGGACGGCGATACGGAACGCCCATTATGATTTCGGGTGTGTGTGTATATCATATCGGGGACGGCGATACGTAATGCCCGGTATGATTGGTTTTGTGGATATTATTTTCTGGAAAATGATGGGTGATTTTATTGGGATTTTATTGTGGATTAAAGTGAGATTTTGGCGTGTGTGCTTATTTCATTGATTTTGAGGAAGATGATTTTAAGCCTCATGCATATGGAAATTTGTTTATGATTGTTGTTGTGGCATTAATGTATTTCTGTCTTTTGGTTTGGTTGGGTTGTACTTACCTGCGATGCCATCTTGGCGTCGTAGTTTTTTGGATGCAGATTATGAAGAGGTTGAGCCTGAGGAGACCTGAGGTGATATTAATATTAATTATTATCTCGAAAAATTTATTTTTTCCTTTTTATAAATATGTATTTGTTTAATTTGTATTTCGGATGACTGTATTAAATCTCCTATTGGAGAGTTTATATTAAATTGGTTTATATAATATTTCTAAAAAATTCTGGTACTTAGATAATAATTTATTATCCGCTGCGACCTATATTTTATGTATGTCACGTGTGCACACACGTTTGGCACTTGTCGTTGGGATGTGTGACCCGTGTTGTCATCATCCCGACACCTCGATTCTCGTATTTATTTTAAGGGGAATTTGAGGGCGTCACATCAATATTTTGATAAATTTATATTTCAACTAAAAAAACTAACTGGGTTATGCATGTAAGAATACAATAATATTTTAAGAATAGATGATGTGGATATTATGGTTTTAGTTCACCATGTGATCATTAGAAAATTTTTATTCATAACTTTTTCGCTGTAATTTGCATTAAATTTCTTTAAGTACAGGAGTGAGCAGTCAAGTGTTACTTACCCCAACACTTCCATTTGCGTTGAATTACGAACGTAAATTGGGGACGTAACATGGAAACACCACGTGTGACGCCCCCAAATTTCCCTTAAAATAAACACGGGAATCGAGGCGTCAGGATGTTGACAACACGGGTCACACATCCTAACGACAAGGGCCAACCGTGTGTGCACACGTGACATACATAAATAAAAGCAGCGGATATTTATAGTCAATAACTAAGTACCAGAATTTTAGAAATATTTTAGAAATCATTTTAATATAAACTCTCCAATAGAAGACTTAATAAAGTCATCCGAAATACAAATTAAACAAATACATATTTTTAAAAGGGGAAAATAATTTCCTGAGATAACAATTTTATAACAATAATACATCACCAGCGGAGCCGTCTCCTCAGGCTCAGCCTCTTCATAATCTGCATTCAAAAACTACGACGCCAAGATGGCATCGCAGGTAAGTACAATCCAACCAAATCAAAAGATAGAAATATACTCATGCAACAACAAAACTCATGAACACGACTCCAAATGCATGAATCTCAAAAGAACATCTTCCTCAAAACAAATAAGATAAACACACGCCAAAATCTCATTTTGGTCCACAATTAAATTCCAATAAAACCATCCATTATTTCTCATAAAATAATATCCGCAAAACCAATCATACCGGGCGTTACGTATCGCCGTCCCCGATATGATAAACACACACACCAATCATAATGGGCGTTACGTATCGCTGTCCTGTGACGCCCCCAATTTACGTTTGTAATTCAACGCAAATTGAAGTGTCAGGGTCAGTAACACTTGGTTACTCACCCCCGTACTTAATGAAATGTGAGGCAAATCGCAGCGAAAAAGTAAAAATAAAAATTCTAGAGATCACATGGTTACACAAAACCTTAGTATTCATATCATCCATTCTTAAAATATCATTGTATCATTACATGCATAACCCAGTTAGTTTTCTTAGTCGAAATACAAATTTATCAAAATTTTTGTCTTAAAGCAGCCTAGGCTTCTTCTTCTTCACTTCGGAAAACTCTTTCTTCATGCCCGCATTGGTCCTTATTACTACCAACTGGTCATAAACTTTTATGGAGAGAGAGTACTCCGGGGAACCCTCAGGGTTTCTCCAGGTCTCTCGAGTAACTAGGGTCTAGTCCATGACCGTCATCCAACCCTGCAGTGAAAATTATATTCCAAAAGAAAAGGAACCATACAAGAATGAGATTTTTAGGAAAATCTCAGTAAGTACACATTTAACTTAATAAAAGCACAGACATCGTGAAATAGTCACATATAAGAATCAAAGTATATGTTTATGACATGATTCATGTGACTTATGTATGAATTAAACTTATCTCTTATGTGGACTTACATAAATTTGTATCATACACGGACTTTTCATTCTTAGCCATATCATTTTCATATCTTTTTATCATAATTCACTATTATTATCCGTGGTTGGGCCATGCCACTGTTATTACCCGTGGTTGGGCCTTACCACTCTTATTACCCATGGAAGGGCCATGCCACTATTATTACCCGAGTAAGGGCCATGCCACTATTATTACCCGTAGTTGGGCCATACCATTATTATTACCCATGGAAAGGCCATGCCTTATCTTTTCTTGTTTCATTTCTCATATCCTTAACCTTATCATCATCTCATAGTGTCATAATATAACAAATAACAAATTATCATAAAATCATGGATAACCAATCACTTTATAAATTCAACATCTTATTTTACTTTACTTGAGTCATGAACTCTTCAATTAATAAAAATCTCAAATTTAAATATAATAGAGTATTTCGCTCGAGCCAAACGTTGATCAAGGGTCGAGCCAAATTTCTGCCTAAATCTCATTCTGTCAACTAAATCTAGATTTTGTCCTTTATTGATTTCTTATATCGTAAAACTTAAAACATAAAAGTTGTAGATATCTGTCTTAGATTTTCATAGCCTCTTCAATCATTCAATTCCAATATCACACTAAGCAGTTATGACCATTTTACCATAGGATGTTAAATCTGTCATCTTAACCCCTTTTAAGTCCAAAAGTTGCTAGGGTTGATCTATCAATTTTTTCCAAATCAAGACCTCATATTTTCATATAATCCTCTTAATATATCATCATAGAATATGTTTCTAAGATCTCATAATTTTCCTAGCATTTTATCATAGCAAAAACCACTTCAAAACTCAATAGGCTTCAATTTAACACATAAACAAGGATTAAGCTCAAATAAATATCAAACATAATCCAATCACCAAACCATTTATATATGCCAAGACTAAGTTAATATATGCACTTACAAATTTTTCCAAAGCTAAATGATTAGTCTTGAGTTGGTTTTGCACCACACTTCTCTCCAAGGCCCTTACTTAGCTCTCTTTTGACACTTAAGTGATGTGAGTGGGTTTTTGAGTATTTCTCTTGGGTATTTTTCACTATGGCCGACTGGTATCTCTCATGGGGAAAGGAGAGGAGCCCATGCATCTATTTATAGGGTTAGGCGTGGGGTGCAAGGGAAGAGGGCTTGGACATTTCAGCAACTCCATTTGGCTGCATAGGTGAGGTGTCCCCTACTTGTGGTTTCATGATCACCCCTAATCTTGTGGGGATTTGTTGATATTTTAATCCCATGGTTGAGATTAATACAACTATAAAATGATCTTGATCAAGGGCTCAAAGAGTTCCAACACATGGGGGTGAAGACAAAACACTATCATAGGAAATCTTCTAAGGGGTGCATCTGGCCACTTGGCCTCTCGAAGGGATTAGCCACGTTCCAGCCCTAATACGTCAATGATAAAATTTGATTCTTCCAAATATCAAAACATGAAAGTTTAAGATAATCCTCTTAGGGTTCTACAGAATTTTGAATCACCTTATTCTGATATCATATGAGAGAGATATGATTAGTTTACTGAAACATGTCAAAACTTACCCGAGAATATCCAATCCGAATTCTCCATTTGTTTTCCTTTGTTTTCTTACCCACCAAAGCTTCTAGATGAATTCTTATCAACTTGCCACATGTTCTCACACATTTCAAGACTTCAGAAAATATGGTAGCTAATCTTAATTTTCGTCACATGGTTGAACCTAAGACAACTCATCTAAGTCGGTTACCAGTTGACTCCTATCTCTGTCCGTCCACTTCAAACTAGATTTAGTCCTTGATAAATTCCTTATCTTCAAAAACCCAAAACATATAAGTTTTAGATCTCTCTCTAATGGTTCTATACGAATTAAAATTACCTTATTTAGACCTCATATGAAAAAGTTATGATTATTATACCAAAATTCGACGGTCCAGTCCGAGAATCCGTTTTGGCACGCCAAGTGTTTGATGTTTTGTTCTTTCACTTCCCTTTGAATTTCTTCCTCAAATTTCAAAAATTTATCTCTTTCTAGGTCTAAATTGAATTTCTCTAGTTGATACATTGCTAAAATTCCCAAAAGTCCATCCAACATTTACCTTAGAATGCATCTAAGTCTCCTATTCTTTTTCTATAAAAATATTATTTCCAACAAATTTCTTAAAATAAATTCTCAAGAAAATATTATATCCTAAAAATTTGGGCTATTACAGTCCCCGTTATGACTGACACACACATAATGACCATAATGGGCGTCACGTAACGCCGTCCCCATTATGTCATCCACACACATACGCTGATCACAACAGGCGTTACGTATCGCCATCCCCATTATGACTCAGCCAAAAACCATTGAAATCCAATAAACTCAATTTAAAACCCAGTTTTCATTTCCAACACATGAATATCCGAAATCATGCAAAAATCCAGTTTCCAAATATTTCCATGAGCATGCGCGTAAATACACAACGCAGACAACCATGCACCAAATAGCCAACAATTAATAAATTCCAACAATAATCAAACACAAAAACTGTTGATTTCAAAAATATATTTAAATCTTAAAACTCATTTGGAAAATACTTACAGCGGGTAAAAACGCAAATCCTTGAACAATGCCAATCTGCAGCGTTCATAGCAGTCACCGATACGTTAGGCTAAAATGCTCGGTTTGACACCAAAATTTAGGGAGATACTCTTTGAAAGGTGGGGAATCTCATGGAGGTGGTGGTGTGGCGGCACAACCACCGGAAGGTGGCAGATCGGGCTCAAAATAGGTGAAAACCCATTTTCGGGTTTGAGGTTGTACCGAGAAGGTGAGGCAACGGTAGGGGAAACTGAGCTAGACGGATGACCGGCTGAACAAGGGGAGTCTTTTGGTGGTGGTGGTGAGGCCTACGGTGGCCGGACGGCGGCGCTAGGGTGGCAAACCTGTGTATGGGTATTTGAAATACCCATTTCGGATTGGGTTATTTGGGCTGCCGTGGGTGGTGCCAGAGGTTGGGTTATGCTCGCCGGAGTGAGGGGAGGCTGCTGGTAGGTCATCGGTGCCAAGGGGTGGCCGGCGGTGGCCAGAAAATGCAAGGGAAGCTAAAACACTCGTTTCGGGTAGGGGACTCACGCGCCGGCTAGCGGCCGTCATGAGGTGCACCACCGGTGCAGGGGAGGTCGCCGGAGGGTGAGGGTGACGGCGGCATGGGTGGTGATGGGCGGTGGGCGGCGGCGGATGGCTGGGCTGCCTAAGGCCGAATGGCCGAACAGGGGAGGGGAAGAAGAAGCTGCGTGGGCTGGGGGGGAAATGCAGGGGAAGAAAGGGGAAAAAGAAAAGAAAAAGAAAAGAAAAAAGTGAAAAAGGAAAAAGAAGAAAAAAGGGATCCAACTAGAAAAACACAATAAATTAAATAAAAACTAGTCAAAAATACTACAATTCAATATCAATAAAATAAAATATTTAAAGTCCAAGAATAAGCTCATTTAATTTAAAGAAAAATTTAATTATAGAACACTAATTATTATTAAGAAAGCACATCAAATAAAATCACATAATAAAATAAAGGAAATTAAATTCCACTCATTTAAAATAATTACCTCACATTTAAATTAATAAAGAAACAACGTAACTCAACATTTAATTATAAAAACAACATAAAAATAACACTTACTAACGAATAACTCAAATAAATATTTTAAACAAATAAAACACAACCAATAATATTATTAAAATAAATTAAAATAATTAATACCGATAATTAAATAACGTATAAAAATACACGTAAATCTGGGATCTCACACCATGTGAGATAATGACAACTCAGCATGTAAGCCACCAAGCGACATCTAAGAGTTTAAAACACATTCAAGCAACCAATACATTCACAAACACAAAAAAACACGCAAGGATAATCCTATCCCTTTTTTTTCCTGAAAATGACACATTTATAAATGCACGTCAAAAATCCTATTTTTGACCTATAACACAAACCAACTAACAAGTGCATATCATGATCTTCTCTCAGGCTATTCGTAGCGAGTGATGTCTAGCGTACTATGACTAGGCATCCTCTATCCCATGCCAGCAGAGGGGCCACAAAGTTGGCATGAGAATGTTATCATGACTAGGCATCATGTTGTCGCCCGATAATAACCCAGAGGACATCACATCATTTTATTTTACTCCCAAATGACTAGAGGAGCTCTTCTTAGACAATGTCTCATCTTGACTTGGGGTCGTGAACCACATGCATATAATCATTTTATTATGCATGCACTATGGTCACCCCTGAGAACCATTTGCATACCATGGCTCATTTCGTCATACCATGGGTAATGACCATGTATATGATTTCGTAATGAGCAATATCCATGTAACACCCCCTTCTTGTGTGCGGCGTGTCACGTGATTTTTCTAAAACTTTTAATCCGATATGAGAATCTTTTTTTTTTTTAACAAAACTAAATAACATTTATTTTATAAAATTGAAGTTCTAATAAAAATATATTTCCAAAACATTAACTGAAATAACTGAATTTAAATTTGTGTCATAAAACACTAATTTCTAAGACTTCTTAAAAATTTCAATAACTGCTTGGTCTACTCCTGGCCTGTAAGTTTGCACTAATCATCTTCCTCACTTGGATGGTTTAAAAATAGAAAATAAACTAAAATGAGTTAGTAAGGAATGCACCACAACGTGTAAATAATAATCATATGAATATTTTTATAAATTTATATTGATATCTGAAACATGACTGTACATGCTGATATTTATGCTATGTATAATTTAACTATCTGAATTAATTGACAAACTGACTTAAGTGATTGGTCTAAACTAACTTATTGATCTGACTAAATTTACTAACTAATTTAACTAATCTAACTTAAATGAATTAATCTAACTAACTGATTCAACTGAACTGATTGGCTAACACACTTAATCTTGTGTGCAACATTGTGCACTAGCCCCACGTCCTGCTGCAGTAAGGGAAGCCGCTGATATTACTCTAGCGTACTAAGGTGGACTATGCTTAGGTCCGTGACTTGCACATCCACCCTAATCTAGTATGCATTGGTATCATGTATCTGAATGACCATCTAAAAACTAATTTACTAAATTAATTAACTGACTAGCTGATTAATTAGTTCCTGATTTGATCTAATCTTATACTTGAACTTAACTTAACTGAAGTGACCGAAGTAACATGAGATGCATATCATACATACTGATATAAATAACTATACTTGGTGAAACTGGACATAATGCTAAATGACATAATCATGTATTATGTTGTGCTAAATGACATACTTATATGACAAGAGGGGTATACGAAAATGGCTATTAAATAACTGACTCTACTAATAATATAAGCTAAATGTGAGAATCCTAATTTTGTGATCAAATTCACTTACCTGATGTGCTGCTTCCTGATACTTACTTTGCAACTTGCCATCGACAAAGAAGCTTTTGTGCGACGGCAGTCCAGGAGTGGTTGGAGATTTCTGTGGTTGATTCTGACGAGGTAAGGTTTGGGTTGGCTGGCGAGAGTGAGTTCTCCTCTTTGTGCAAATTGGGTATTTTTCCTTGTGTGTTTGATCTGCTAGTTTTGTGGAATTTATAGACGATGGGGAGGGAATTTTGGTGGCTGCCAAGTGTTGCTTCTTTCACTATGTAGGAGATTCTCTTGAGTGATTTTTTTTTTTTTGTTTTGGAGAGATTTCAGTGTGAGTTTTTGTTTTTTGAAGTTGTTGTTGGATATGTTTGAAATTTGAGTTTTGAAGAAGATTGAAATTTGATGGCAAATCTGATCTAGAAGGATATGGCAATGTTGAGGGATTTTGAAGTAAGATTTAGTTTAAAAAATTTGGATGATTTTGAATTTTTGAGGGGCTAAGAGTTTGAAATAGACAGAGTTGTTTCGAATAAGGATTCTAGGATAAGACTTCTGAGTTGAAATTAGTATTTAACTTAGAAACACTTCAAAACCAAAATCACTAATGAAGACGTGGCTAAAAAAACTTAATCAATCGTAAACACTGTTTCAAGTATTCCTCATAACATATAGTAACAATAAATTAAAAATAATAATAGTAATGATAATAATAATAATATCAATTTAGTCCAAAAACTGGGAACGGGATGTTATAGCCCAACTCTGCTGAGTGAGAGGCCAAGAAGTCGGTACGAGAGTGTTACTGTCTCGTCTAATTCTGTTGTCACACGGTGACAACCCAAGGGACAATAAGACTCACATAATTCACCTAAGCCAGCTTGGAGTTGTGATACACATGCACTCACATGCCATAGCCAGCACTACGTCACCTTGTCCCGAAGCCCACAACATGGCATCACAATACAATTATGTAATTTAAAGTAATTAATCCAACACATATTAAACCAACAAATGTTAACCCAACATATATAGCCCAATCCTCCAATACAAAGCATGGCATCACATCACAAATAAATAATCACGACAATTAAATAAACCTCATATGCTTGACAGACAGATATTGAATGACATGGCGGATCACTCAACAAACAAACCTCATACCATAACAAGCACATACAATTTCCACAACAATAACAATGCAACTCCACAAATATGATATCATGAACAAACAAGGTTTCACAACAAGTCTTTCACAAACTAACCAAACTACATATGGGTTCCCATCCTCCATTATCACCCCCAAGTCCAACCAACTAAGTTTCAATAGATCTTAACACTCCACTAGACTCAAGTAATATAAAATATTAGAGCATAAATATTATTTTAAACTCCTAGAGTTGCGTTAGAAGATTGCCTACAATGCACATAAGTAATCTCGATTAATGAAGACGCACTAATTGGGCGAGTGCGCACACTGCAACTTGGATGAACATACAAAACATTAGTAAACTAGTAAAACCGAACAGAATTAAAATAAAGGACACGAGGCAGCTTTGACTCACTGAGGTGGCATAACGTGGCACAACAACGATGGGGTAGCAGCAGTGCAAGGTGACAGTAGTGGAGGCACACGACTTATAGCTGTAAATCTCATGTAGCACATCAATGGCATATCTAAATAGCATGTCGAAGTGCAGCATTAGCGAGGCTTCCAATCTGTTGCCTTCAAGGCACAGATAAGATTGAGAGCTAAGAAAAGGTTTGGTGTGAAGCTTCATTGAGGATCAACGACACCCATGAGACAAGAATTAAAGAGTGAAAAAACTTTCAAGGAAAGAGAGAAATGCAGGGAAAAAGCTTACTAACGATGTGAAGAGGTGAAATGGTGGTCGGGGTCAGTGATGCACACTCAACCAAACCAGGTCATGTGACGCAAGAAAAGCTTTGCTACGGCTAGGGGTGGCGACCGCGACCAACAGTTAGGCAATGATAGGGGATGCATGAACGGTGCCGACACATGAAGCTACAACATTCGAACCTTCACTAAAACTTGCTACTAGAACATAAGATTTTTCATCCCCATTACTAGAGCTTAAACTCAAAGAAACAAATGGTAAAAAGGAGATAGGAAGGGAGAGTTGTTAAGGGAGGCACCAAAAGGAAGAGAAAATAGGGGGAAAAAAAAGAGAAAATGAAGGGGAAAGCTTACTGATAGCGAGGGGGCAAGACGGTGGCAGTTACTACTCGATGAACTCTAATGATGGTGGGTCAGCAATATGAACAGTACCTCGCACAGGTCGTAGAAGAGAGAGAGAGAGAGGGAGAGAGAGATAGAGCCAAGACATCAACCAGACCAAGAAAGGAAAGGTTGTGGTCCATGATGGCAACGTCTTTAAACATGATAACTTGAGTTGGGAAGAAAATCCGAGAAAAGGAAGCGGGAATCGAAAGGGAAAGTCACAAGAGAGAATAGGAAGGAAACTGTGGCTTACCAAAGACGAGGTGGTGATGGCAACGACGTGTGACAGCAAACCCAAAAAGGGGATCGTGGTTTCTGCAACTAAGGAGAGAACCAGAAGTAGAAAAGAAGAAAAAGAAGTAGAGGAGAAGAAGTGAATGGCACAGGGAAGAAGAGATGAAGTCCTAAGAGCATTGTCATTAGATTGGATAAAAATTTTCTTCAAATTTGAAAAAAACTTTGAATTTACTATTCACTTTTGAAAAATAAGAGTACTTTTATTTCATTTTTATACTTTTTCTTTCTACTATTGATCAAATATGACCAAATTTTTTTAATATGTGTATAAATTTATACATTTTTTAAGGAAACTTTTAGCCAATCTAATGCTAATGCTCGGGAATGAAGGCCAAAACGCCGCCGTTTTGAAACTAAAGGGGCGTGGGCTTGCCTGCTCATGGGCTAGGCTTGATCTAGTTTTGGTTCTTTCTAAATTCGGCCCAAGATAACACTTAACACCAAATAAAACAAGCTCAGTCTTACCCCACAATACAAAAGCCCAAACCAAAAATAAGCAAAATAAAAGCACATAAAAATAAATTTTCTACAAGATAGCAATAATAAAAATCAGATCATTAAAACCCAAAATACTACTTTATAAAAATAAACTAAAGAACAAATAATATAATGAAATAAAGTAAAATAAAATAACCACATAGTAATACAATTAAATGCACTATACAAAAGTCTAACTCAAAAATATAATTACAGGAAAAATACTCAATAAATCAAATTAAAATACCACAATATGAAATAGAGTAAAATAATAAAGCCTCATAATTAATAAGCAAAAATGAAGGTACCAAATTCAAAAAAGACCCAATAAAATAAAATGCTCATTAAGTAAAAGAAAATGCAACAAATTAAACTAGAATAAACTAAAACTATTAAACCAAAAATAATAGTGATAACAATACAAACGGAATAACTAATATTAATAATTAAGTAAAATAACTAAAAACACTAAAATTAAGAATCGTACAAACAACCAATAACAAAATAAATAACATAACCCAAATAATAAATAAATAAAAACAACAATAAAAATGAAAGTAAATAAAACAATCAACAATAAAACAAGAGCAATACGTAAAAAAAAAAACAAAATCTAGAATCTCACATATAAAGTTAGGATAACATTAAGCACTTTAAAATGTCCATTTCAAGATTAAAGAAACATTTGCACCTAAAACCAACTGTTGTTTTTGTTTAGCATACATCAATCACACCAAGAAAAGGGGAAAAAATTAGTACTGCTATAAATAAAAAAGTGCATGAGTGAGATAAAGTTTACCTTGTTCTTCTTCTCCAAACCACCTATGACACTATCTATAGCTTTCTCAAAATATTCCATAATGATCTCTATGCTCTTATTCTTGCAGCAATCAAAGCAGTATAATTACAATCATTTCAATGTTTGCTTTAGAAAAAACAAAATCAGAGTGTTGGAAGTTCTCATTCAAGTATAACAAAAGTTTTAGGAGCTTTACAATTACTTTTAGTTGTTGTAAGCTAATAATAGTTTATGGCAATTAAAATCCAAATAGAAAAACCATGACAATTATACAGCTTTCAGTTTATATAATTGAATAACATAGAACACTTTCCAGAATAAAGAATTTTCAAGTTGGAAATAAAATAATACGAAGAAATCAAGTAAATTGGACTATCATTTTTTGTATTTCACAAGATGATTTAGATATTTCAATTGATTGGTGAATCTAAAGTCAAGATACACATCACTTTCATTGGACAAAATAGGACGCAAAAAACTATTGTAAATACCAAGATCTTAAGAATAAGAACAAAGAAAAAAAAGACCAAAACTGTGGGTTGCTTGTAGGAGAAGCTGTTGTAAAGAGGAGAGGAAATTGTGAAAAACAAATGGAGAAACATGAGATACATGGGGGCATAAGTGGAAGATGGAAGTTAAATAAAATCATTGTTCATTACTAGACAGAATATATATGCTTTTGATGTATAAAGATATCTTGTTTTGAAGGCCTCCATAGGAGGTCAATACTAATTACTTTTAATTTGTGTACTTTATTTTCATACATTGTTTATTTATTGTATACTTTTGTTTGCTGCAGAGAAGGCCATCTTGCAAGTACTTTTTATGGGCAAAAACTAAATTATGAAGGAAAGGTTGAATGGGAAAAAGAATGTCTCTTTCAAAATAGACAGTACAAGAAAAATTAATATCCTTGATGGATTATTTACTGTGAAGAGACTATTTGCAGTAAAAATAGACTTATTTTAGTAGGAAATATCCATTTTAGTAAAGAATAGTTGGTCATGGATAACCAGTTTTCTTATAGTGAGAGAAAGATCAACTCCAAGAAGAACTCTGCATGTGATGTCCCCAACTCCTACTTACAAAAACATGAAAATTCGAGGTATCAGAATGAAGACAATATGGATCACAAACTCCGTATTATATGAATATGAAATTTGTGTGAATATGAAATTTGTGTAAGATAAATTATGCAGCCGATAAGTTAAGTCGATCACAAAGTACTAAAATGTTAAAAATATTACAAACCAGTTTAACACAAATTTTCCAACAGGAGATTTAATACAGTCATCCCAAAATCGATACATTACAATACATAATTAGCGAAAATGGAATAACATTCCCTAAGATAACAAACTTCACTAAATCACTTCAACAGCGAAGTAGCCTCCTCAAACTCAGCCTACTCGTCCTTTGCATCAAAATCTATAATACCAAAAATGATATTGCAGGTAAGTAAAATCTAACAAATTACAAGATAAAAATACATCTATGCAACAACAAAATGCATAAACATTCTACTGTATGCATGAAACTCAAAGAAAACATCTTTTCTCAAAATGAATAATTTCTATGCACAACAAAAATCTCATTTGGCCCAAAATAACTCTAATAAAAACATCCACAATTTTTTCAAAAAATGATACACATAAATCCATTTAAACCACTACCATTTTTTCTGAAAATAATACTCAAATCAACATATCATAACCCACCATTTTCCCAAAAAATGGTCCAAACATCCATTTTATTAACTGTATGCATTATGGTCTCCCTCAGGGACCGTCTACACACCTTGGCTCTCTTCGTCATACCGTAAGTAATGACTACGCATGTGACTTTGGAACAGGCAATGCCTAGCTAACCGCACCCAGCACGTACCATGACCAAACATTCCCTAGCCCTCGCTAGCAGAAGAGCCACGGAGTCGGCACGAGAGCGTTACCATCCCGTCTGATCTCGTTGTCGCCTAGCGACAACCCAGGGGACGTCACTTAGTTTATTTTGTTCTCGAGTAACCAGAGGAATTCTACCGGGATAATATCTCATCTCGACTTGGGGTCATGATACACACTCACCCAAAAACCATTAACACATGAAAACCCAAATTTCATTTTCAACACATGAACATGCATAAATTATACGAAAAACCAGTTATCCTTTGCAAATATGAACATGCGTGCACTATGCAATGTATATAACAAAGAGCAAAAAGATAACCAACAACCAGCTAATCCCAACATCAACCAAACACAAAATCATTTGAAAAATACATACAATATGCTCAGTAAAAATTCCATAATTTGGTGAAAATGCCGAAAAGCACCTCTGCGCTTCCACCCATGAACTTGCAACTGAAGTCGCCCATCACAGCAATGGTAAAAAGCAACATTAACGAAGCAACACCAATAAAATAAAGCAACATCATTAAAAATAATAAATAACATTAACAAATTAATTAAAATAGTTAACATCAATAAAGCGATGTTTATTTATGTATAACCAACTCAATAATAATCCCAATTATTATAAACAAAATAAATTAGCTATTTTAATGTAGATAAATAAAATTCATTTATTATTTAACTAAATTGAACACTAGATCATAAATAAATTAATACCACGAAAATAAATTAAGATCAACAAATAAATAAATTAACTACTTAAATTAGAGAAAAAGCTTACCAAGAACAATGTAAGCGATGCAAAACACTGTTCTTACGATGAGAAATTGCCTAATAAAAAATCACTAATATTTTCGATTAAATGGAGCTTTGAAAAGAAAATATTCTAGTTGAAAAGAAGAAGAAATGAATGAAAAAGATGCTAAAGGGTCGGATTTATAGAGGAAACCGAGAGCTTAAAAAAAAAAAAGCTTTTACAAAGAACACCGTCGTCTTATATAGGCACTGTCGTCTTATATAGGCACGAAACTGCATGATTGAGAGCGAAAAATGAGTGAGAAATGTTGTGCTTTGTTATTGGCAAAACACACACACACCAACAATAGCAAATAAATTGGAAGCAAACACAATCACACGACACAAGGGTTTACGTGGTTCGACAACTGCCTACGTCCACAGAACTGCAGAAATCTTATTAATCAGAGGAGTTACAATCACTCAATCTCAACTCACTCTCTCTAGAGCCCTTTTGCTCTCACACACAATATGCACTCACAAGATAATTGTCCTCTCTCATAATATGATGAAAACTGTGTTTAAACAGTTAAATGACACCTATTTATAGCAAAACGGTGCTGGAAACCCTAATTTTGAAATTACTGTGTAACTCACTCGAGCGAGGGTCGAGCGAGATCTCTACCTGAGTCTCGCTCGAGCTCCGTGTCAAGCGAGTGTCTAGCAAACTCATTAAATCTCGCTTGACTAACGTGTCGAGCAAGGATCGAGCGAACTCACAGCCTAAGTCTCGCTCGAGCTATCTGTCTTAATCTAGGCTCCACACTCAACAAGAAAAACTCATGTAAAACACCATAATACCGATCCAAAGTAAACCCCGTCTGCCAAGAAAAGAACAATTTAAGTTTTTCAGAAGAAAACAGGGCAAAACGTGACTAAGCATGGACGGATTGGGGCCGATTTTCGAGCGCGTACTGTACGGATCGGAGCTAAATTTGTATGTACAAGTTCGACCAGAGGGTAGGCTTCGGAAGGAGACACGCGTGGCTGAAAAGAGGAAGAAGAAAGCTGCTGAAATGGCTGGAGTTTCACGAGTGTACAGCAGCGGAAAAACAGAGGAAGAAGAAGAGAGCTGCGTCGACTGGGGAAGAAAGGCCACTGATTTAACATAGGGGTCATAAACGGCGTCGTTTCAGCAAATGAAGGGGCTTTTTCAAAGGGTGAGGGGCTGGGCTTGCAATGGCTAGGCTTGGGCTCGGGCTGAATCCCAACAACATAATCCAAAACAAATACACATACATATGATTAAAAGCCCAATCCAAAAACACCCAATATAAATTAATTACAACACATCAATTTTAAATAAAATATAATAATTCACAAAAATTTAAATAGCATCATAATAAATAATGAAATTAATTCAAATCTTAAATTAAATGCATCACAATAATTTAATAAGAGAAAATGAATTAGCTTACCACTAATCATGAAAATAATTTCTTAAACGAAAATAAAATATTCCAAATATTTAATCATGAGTACATCAAAATAATATTAATAATAACCAATTCAAAATATTCAATATTTAATAATAACAAACAGTATATATTTAATATTAAAATATTGAATTATAAAGGGAATAAGAGTTACGGATCCTCGCACTACATGTATTGCTAGTATTTGGAGATTTTCAATTCTAATATCATGTTGTTGAATAGGATGTATATCAATCTATGTAATGTTGTTGGATAGGTTGTAGTAGGTAATATAGACCTTATATCAATATTGTAATATTCATGACAACGCAGTTGGATTATGATGTTAATATATTGTAATGTTGTCATATTTTCAATACTCAAAATATCAAAAATCCGTTTATGGACATTTTAAAAGACAAAGCTAGGAAGCAGATGACATGTCTGCCTAAAAGACAAAGCTGATTTGTGCCCACTATTCATTGACATGGAAATTAAAATTTTCAAATTAATTACAAGAAATTTATTTCCAACCATTCTTTTTATAGGTTGTTTCCACATGAAATTTTAAAAAAGTGAGTTCTCCATGATAACGTTGCCAACAATTAGAGAGAGGGAAGAAATTGTTTTCAGATTTTGGAAGAAAAATCAGATAAGAATGTTTTGGTCAAGTCTATGATCATATGGAAATAATTTTGTCTATATATTCTTATATTTAAATTACAAAGAAGTCTGCCATAGACCCTTTATATATATAAATTTCCCACGTGGTCCCTGATGAGCTGTGCGCGGGATGGTTGTGTCGCTATGTGCCCAGGCCTGCAACCCATATCCTCAACAAATTAAGCACTAAAACGCTTTTGTGACGTTGGATTTTTCAATTAGAGCAGAAAATTCAATGCTTTTGTGACGTTGCATGGATTGATTCAAACCTTTTCCACTAGGGCGGAAAATCCAATGCTTTTGTGACGTTGCATGGATTCAAACCTTAAACAGTCATGATCACCTACTTTAAACGTTTTCTGCTTTAAAAATTGACCTACTCTCCATAATGTCTTTATTTCTTATCCTATGGTTATAAAAGTGATTATAAAAGTAATTTTATAAATTAATATAGTTTAATTTATTGGATTATTTAAATATATTTTATAATAAAAATAATTTAATAAATTACATAAATTACATAAAATCGCATTAGTATATGAGATTACTACTTTTATATAATTTATTTGTGACTAAAATATTTCTCTGTCATAAATTCTAAAATAAACTTCTAAAAAACATTAATCAATATATATGTTGAAAGGTTCTTAATTAGTAGATCATGTGTACTTCACTAAGGGCACCATCAGTGTTGGTTTCTTTCTATGCATATGTAAAATCACATCATTTAGATATTGATTTTTGCATTTAAGAAAAATACTAACATTAGAGTATGCATCTTCGAGATAAAATAATAATAAAATATTATATTTTATTATTATTTTATGATATTCATTTTTTTCTAAAAAAAAATATTATTCTTTATATTCTTTTGTAATTAGCACCCACTAATTTGTAAAATAAAATTTGTCGAGTGAATAATAAAATAACATTTGTAGAGTGAATAGTACAATACTATTAGTGGTAGGAGAAAGAAGAAATAATGAAGAAAATTTGGAGTGTGAACAATACATTTTCAACTTTGTAAAAACATAATTCATAACTATGCAAATATATAGATGGATGAATAATTCAATGCAGTCTAATTTAATGTCATATTATGCAAATATATAGATGCATAATCAGGCACTATGCATATATAACACTTAATGCACGCTTAATGAAAAACCATTATTAGTATGGAGTAGTGTTATATAATGTAATAGTGACAACTTTATGAACAACAATATACTTATTCATGAGTGTCAACTTTCTTTTTTCTGTTCTTTCCGTTTTAATTCAAATTTTAAAATCTTCATCATTCAATAGCTGACATGTTAGCACGTATAATTATATGCATAAAATTCTAAGTGTAGATAATATTTTCTTTTGCTATTACTGGTTAGTATCATTATCATTATAATATAATGGAAGCTTCTAAAGGAAAGCCAAATTAGCAGGTGAAAGGATTTGATATTATAATAACCTTGCCAACTGTAAAATGCACGATCGCGATCATGATCTCGTGGTAGTTGTCAAAATAAGGAGAAAATACTCTCGAGTCCCCCTTCTTTTTGGCAAAAAAAAAAGTAATTCTTAATTATTCTCAACAGTAATATATATGGTAGTCTTTACTGATCTTTAGTTACGTACTAATTCAAAATCTTGATGATCATGGGCACCAGTACTGCCAGTCCTTAATTAGCCGTCGATACCATTTCTTCAAGTTCGTGATCTACCACTGACTGCGTACGTACACCCTCGCTGCAGTTTTGGACAACATGCCCAAGACCAAGTAAATTACATCTCTTTTCGAAGCAAATATATTTCCCCCTTTTCTTTTAATTTAGTAAATTAATATATATTCTTTCAATTTGATCGATATTATAAAGAAAAATCCTGTTTTTTCACTAAAGCTTTTGTGCACGGAATGATGGTCCTCTTGCTGATCAAGATCATGATCAAGAATGTGTAGTATATAAAAGTTGATGCATTTGTTTCATCATATATAAAAAAATTGCCTAAATATGTTTTTTGAATGTTTTGGTGTTTGAATGTGTTTGACAAAGGGTAAAAAAAATAAAGGTCGGTGCTGCCTCTTCCGAATTTGTAACCCGAATTTGTTGTTCGAACAGTGTAACATATTTTTTTAATTTTTTAGATTTTTTCATCGATCATTTCTTATAAATCTAAATAGAAAAAATTCACATCATTATTCAAAAATACCTTTTTAATCACTAAATGAAAAAAAAAAAAAAAATTCTTCGGGAGAAAACTTTGAGTGATTTGTTTTGGGATAAAAAGCATTTCTCAAACAAAAAAACAGTTTCGATCAATTATGGAATTAAACATTTTTTTTTTTCTCGCTGACTCCCTGATCTCTCTGCGGATTAATAATTCCTAGCTATATTCCTCTCCGTAATCTTTCTAGCTCCTATTTCTCACATGTTTTGTATTTTTGTTTTTTTCGAAGCTATTATGTTTTCTGAGATTTTTTAACTTCCCGCTTTTAATTTGTTATTTTAAGTTATTACTTATTTATTTATATATTTCTAATAAGCCTGTTCATCCGGGCCGGGTTGTACCCGGCCTGGTTTGTACCCGGCCCGGTTTGAATTTTTAATATATTTCTTAATATTTTAATTTTTTATTTTTTAAACATTGAAGAAAATTTTAAATCCGGATTCCGGATTTGGGAATCTAAAACCCGGATGAACACCCCTAATTTCTAACATGTTTAATTTAAGTTCTAAAATAGTTTTGCTATATGTTAGTTTTTTTTTTTTTTAAGTTTTTGATCTGACAATTAAGTGGCATGCCATGATTTGATGATCATCATGCCTTGTTTTCATATATATATATATATATATATATATATATATATATATATATATTGCTTGTTTTGTTATTTAGATCAGTTATTAATTAGGCTATCTTAATTTTTAAATATCAATCTCGTTTAGATCATTTAAACACAAAGAAACTAGAAAAATCGTTTCGATCATATTTTCGTTTTCTAGTAGTTGTTTTTAATTTCTTTAATAATAGAACATCATGTGTAGCTAGTTCTACAAGAAAGAATGAAAACAATTGAAAAAATAAAAAAGAAAAATATATGTGAAAGGGGGTCCAACTTGCCCAGGCCCGAGCCCACAAGATTATCCGGCCCAAGGCCCGTTACCCGCACCCACCTCGACGCAGCGTCCGAATTCAACCTGGGAGACCGAAATTGGGGACGAGGCCCAAGGTCCTCTGGGCTTATCGCACAACGGTCCGAACCCCCACGGGCGAAACGCCGTTTGCCCTAACATATGGCTGCGAGGCAGTAATTCCAGTCGAGGTCGGGATGCCTACCCTACGAATCCAGCACTATGACGCTGCTTCCAATGATGCCAAGATGATGGGACGTCTAGACTCCTTAGAGGAGCACAGGGAAGAGGCCGGCATCCGACTTGCCAACAACAAACGCAAAGCAGAACAATACTTCAACAAAAGTGTGAAGCCGCGCAACTTCAAAGTCGGGGACTTAGTGCTAAGACAAACGGGCATCACGACTCCAGCACAAGGAAAACTGGGACCAAAATGGGAAGGACCTTACGTAGTAACGGCAACAAACAGACCGGGGTCTTACCGACTCAAAGACAGCTCCGGAACCGACCTGCCCTACCCTGGAACAGTGAGAGGCTTAAGAGGTACTATGCGTAGCATCTACTAATGTAATTTACTTCTACTGATGTAATTTGCTTCTTGAAATTATAAAGAGCCCGATGTTATTCAATGTTCACATCCAACGTATTATAAGGTTCTCAACTCGGAGTCCCGCGGGGTCGGTCAATCCACCCACGCGATGTATCCGCCTCGGAGTCCCGCGGGGTCGGTCAATCCACCCACGCGATGTATCCGCCTCGGAATCCCGCGGGGTCGGTCAATCCACCCACGCGATGTATCCGCCTCGGAGTCCCGCGGGGTCGGTCAATCCACCCACGCGAAGTATCCGCCTCGGAGTCCCGCGGGGTCGGTCAATCCACCCACGCGATGTATCCGCCTCGGAATCCCGCGGGGTCGGTCAATCCACCCACGCGATGTATCCGCCTCGGAGTCCCGCGGGGTCGGTCAATCCACCCACGCGATGTATCCGCCTCGGAGTCCCGCGGGGTCGGTCAATCCACCCACGCGATGTATCCGCCTCGGAATCCCGCGGGGTCGGTCAATCCACCCACGCGATGTATCCGCCTCGGAGTCCCGCGGGGTCGGTCAATCCACCCACGCGATGTATCCGCCTCGGAGTCCCGCGGGGTCGGTCAATCCACCCACGCGATGTATCCGCCTCGGAGTCCCGCGGGGTCGGTCAATCCACCCACGCGAAGTATCCGCCTCGGAGTCCCGCGGGGTCGGTCAATCCACCCACGCGATGTATCCGCCTCGGAGTCCCGCGGGGTCGGTCAATCCACCCACGCGATGTATCCGCCTCGGAATCCCGCGGGGTCGGTCAATCCACCCACGCGATGTATCCGCCTCGGAGTCCCGCGGGGTCGGTCAATCCACCCACGCGATGTATCCGCCTCGGAATCCCGCGGGGTCGGTCAATCCACCCACGCGAAGCATCCGCCTCGGAATCCCGCGGGGTCGGTCAATCCACCCACGCGAAGCATCCGCCTCGGAGTCCCGCGGGGTCGGTCAGATCCACGCAAACCAATTCGCAACTCCTAAACCCCGATCTTAAACACATCGACCGGGCACGTTTGGGAAAATTTTTTCTTAAGTTTACACTTATCCAAAAAATTTCGCGGGGTAAAGACAGCATGAAATTATGAACAAAGAAATTATGAACAAAGCACCAGAGGAAGATTAAGTTCAAAATTCACATATATTATCGGTCATACAAACTCGCTCGAATCAAGCTCGAGCATCATTACAAAAAAAAAAAAAAAAAACTTGTACAATAATCAGGTCAAGCCTCAGGAGGGGGCGGAGGAGGATTGAGGTCGTCAAAGGGAGGGTAGCCGCGCTTCCCGATCTTCTTGACGAATCTCTTCGCAGCCCGGTCTGGACGAAGAGACTTCACGCTTATCCTCTGTGGATCGAGCTGGGGATCCACCAAGAGCTGGGATCCTAATCGGCGAAGGCCCTCGGCATAGCCATGCCCCCAGGCGGAGTTACGAATCGCCACCACTCTGGATATCTGCTGCTCGAGATCAGCAATCCTCGAGTGAGCCTCTTCTAGAGCACTCCGAGCACCCACGAGCTCGGACTCCCGAGCAGCCCGGACCTCCTCAGACCGCGCCAACTCCGCTTGCAGGATCTCCCGGGCGCGCCTCGAACCAACCAATTCCTCCTCCAGAGCTATCTGAGCCTGCTCGGACATAGCTAACTCCTCTTCCCTCAGAGATAGAATTTGGGAAGAGGCTGCCAGCTCCGCTGTCCGAGCGGTTAGCTCGGATTGAAGGAGGATCTTGTCCTGCTCGGTGGCCGATCTTGCGTCTACAAGACGGGCATTCCTCCGATGGGCCACTGCCAGCGATTCCCGAGCCGCCTCCAATTCGGCTCGAAGAGAAGAGTTGGCTCTCTCTAGCCTGCTCTTTTCCACCCCCAGCTCCTCGACCGATCTTATCAGCCCCCTGCAGGTTTCCTGCGACTGCTCGAACTGGTCCCGTGCCTGCTGCAGCTTGTAGAGCCCGAACTTGCAGACGGTTCCGAGCTCACTGTTGAATTCGGCAAGCTCGGCCAGCTCGGATCCCACTGTCCGGGATATCTCCATGGCGACCTGAAACACCGAACAAACAAAAAAGAGAAAGAAAAGCTTAGCAAGTTAAAAAGAGAAGACCATCCGAAATTCAACAAGGCCTACCGAACAAACCTGAGTCAGCAGAGGCTCCAGCATCGAGGCCACCCGGGCGGAAGCATCCGCCTTCGCCTGATCGAATCGGGAAGGCCGCTCCGAACCGGTCTCATCGGCCTGACGAGCCCCTTCCTCTGAACCCGACCCGAAGAGCTGACCAAGCACAGCGACCCCACTTCGAAGCCGAAAAGGAGATGGGGGTCGGGGAGGAACTTCCGAGCCCGGAGGTGGGCATGCGTCCTCAGAGTGAACCCCCGAGGTCGACCCCCTCTCGAAAGTCGGAGGTGGGCGGTCAGGAGACCCCTCGGACTCAGTGGCCGGTCGACCGCTCTCGTCTCCGACCTCCGTGTGGCTCCCTTCCTCGGGATGGTCGGACCCCCTCGACCTCTAGGGGGTAGCCTCGTCCCGATCTTCTTGGGCCGGAGCCCCTTGCTGCTCGGCTCCCTCGCAAGCGCCCTGGGAATGGGCCTCCTCGCCAGATACTTCATCTTCCCCCTCGGAGGCATCTGAGTGGCGCTCGGAAGATGAAGGGGGAGGGGTGGGCAACTGATTTGCCCTAGCAGCTTGCTCCTCCGACTCCTGTCGAAAGACCTGCGCAAATGGCATGGCCCCCGGAGTCAGATCGGCGGCATGTTCCAGAGCCTCCTGGAAGGCGCGCTCTATCTCCTCTCCGTCTGAGGAGTCGACCCCGGCCCAGTCCATCGCCTCGATCTGGGCTTCCATGACCGTCCTCCCAGCCTCGGCCCTCATTCCCTCGGTCTGCAGGAACCGGAGCTCGTCCGAGGACGACGACGAGGAAGTCGGCTCGGGACGTCGTGCGGGAGAGTCTGTGGGGGGGGCACCTCCGCCCGGACCCTCGGCCCGTGGACCCTTCCCCTTCCTCTGTTTCTTGGGTCGGGCGCCACGGCTCGAAGTAGCCTCGCCGGCCCGACTCTTGGTGCGCCTCTCTTGTTCCACCTCCCGATCATAGGCTCGCTTACGAGAGGAGGTAGGAGGCTCTTCCGGGGCAGTGAAGAAGTTTTGACCCTCGGCGTAGGACCGGTCTGGTCGGGTCAAGAACTCCTCGATGTTCTCCTCGGTGAGGAGATTATCGGACCATAGCCGATCGGGATCCTCTGCCCCCCAGGAGAGAACCGCCTTCACCCTCTCAGCCTCCTGGGCCGAGAGGGTAACCTCCATATGTGTCTGGGAGGGGAGGAAGCCCCAGTCTTTCTGAACGGGGAAGTCGCTCCCCTCTCCCTCCGGGAACTCCCACTCCCTGCCCGAGACGAAGAAGAACCTCTTGTGGTAGTCCCGGGCGCTCGAATGCCTCTCCTCCATTCTGATCAGCCTACATTTCGGCTTTATCTGGAAGCCGGCAACATTCCCGTCCCGACGGAGGGGCCGGTACAGTGAGAAGAATTCTCGAGCAGTGAGGTCGGGGTAGGGATCGTTCTTCCCGGACAGAACGATCCTAAACGCCACGCAGGTGGCCAGCAGGATACGCCACCCGTTCGGCATGAGTTGGGCAGGGGCCAGACCCAAGAAGTGCAGGACTTCCCGAACAGGCCGAATGAAGGGAAGGCGTAGTCCCTTCGAGAGCATGAGGGAGAAGAGCACGACCTTCTGAGCCCTCCCATCACGTTCACAGGCCCTAACTCCATCCCCCGGGGCCTCCAAGGTGTGCCGCCAAGAAACATGGTGCTTCTTCCTAAGCGTGTCCACATCGGAGGATTGCATGGTGGACACCCAGCCGTTGCCGGCGAAGATGGGGCATGGGTCAGAAGAAACCATGGGGGCGAAAGCAGGAAGTGGCAAGACAGCAACAGAGAAAGAATGAAAGATGGCGAAGAGCAGAGGCAAGGAAGAAGGACAGCAGAATGGCAAGAAAGCAAACAGTGAAACGAGGACAGTGACAAGACCGCTGGGTAATTTATACCCAGAAGCAAAATTTAATGCGAGCGGGAAACGAGGCCGCGCCGAAACCGTCACCTCAGACGTGGCCCTTGGGAACAGAAAGCACGCCCCGAACTGACCAATCAAAGGAAAGAAGCGTGCGCCGAAATGACAGGTCAGTTAATGATGGCCACGCGCGTGCGCCCCACCATTTAATAACGGATCACTGACGGTTCGGGAATCGGAACGACGGCACAATTAAATTTCAAAACTGCATTAAATGCCTGACACGGAATATGATGGGTCACGATTCGGCATTAATTGGTCAGAATTCAAATCGTACCTCTGAAGTCCGATCGGTAAACGAAACGACGTGCCAGCAGGGACCGCCCGAACACACCCAACCTCGTGTTCCCGCTCGGCAGGGGAAATAAAGGAACATCGCCCAGTATAGAAGGACGGTACAATCAAAGGAAAGGAAGACCCTAGCTCTAAAACGTTCGGAATTTCCATCGAAGTGACTTCGATGGAAACTCGCGGGGTACTGAAAGGGGGTCCAACTTGCCCAGGCCCGAGCCCACAAGATTATCCGGCCCAAGGCCCGTTACCCGCACCCACCTCGACGCAGCGTCCGAATTCAACCTGGGAGACCGAAATCGGGGACGAGCCGAGTCCCTGATTTTCCCGATCTGGGCAGGAATTGGTTAAACCGGCTTCGAGAACACGCTAAAGGCAGAACGGCGGCTCACGTGCTGGTATATCTCCTGAACCCGTCTCCCATCAAGACCACTCCCGCATTTATGAACGACAGACAGCCGCCGGTCTACATCCCCCCCTTTCTTTAATACATAGACACTACAAACATACACAATTTATTACCAAATTGACAAAAGATACAGCGGCATTTAATGCCCCTGTCCAAAAGGGACTAATCGAGCATTAATTGGGAGGATACTCAATTAATGCAATGAGACCGACCGAATCAGACCAGGTTTCCTTATCGAGGATGACGGACGAGTGATGCCCCGATTTCCGGCGCTCTCGTCACACAGACTCTCCTCCCAGGGGGAACATCTATAAATAATACCCAACCAACGACGGAGAGATGGTACGCTCACAGATACTCTTATTCCCTCTATTATACATCTTCTCCCATACACTAACTTGATCGTCGGAGCGGTCCCGGGCCCCGACCTCTCTTGTCCTTGTTTTGCAGGTTACCATCACACGGGATTCGGTAGACAAGATAGCAGAATACGTCCTTAACAATATGTGATGAAGAATATGTTTTGTTGTACATGAATGAGCTCGACATTTAAATTCAGTGGTGTTAATTTTAGTATATTTACTGTATGTACATTATGATAAAGTTATCACGCTTTCACAATAATACCGCATGCGTGTCATGTTGAGTTGGAAACCAAGATTTTTGATAATTTCACGCTCATGCGCGCATTTCATGTGATCAGTTGTTATTTTGAGAAGGGCGCTTGCAATTATTTGTTGCGTCACTTGGCTTCATGAACACTTACTACTTCCATATATATGAGTGCACATATATCATGTCTTACATGTCTCCTTACCATATTGTGAAAAAAAAAAAATCAGGGAGTGGGTGAAGTCACAATTTATTCTAAAAATTTAAATTTTAAAAAATAGGTAAGATTTTATTATCCTATATCTCTTAGGTGTGAGTCAAACTCTCACTCAATGAATGAACCCAATATGTAGAATATTTAATTGAGTGAGATATAGTATATAATAAAGATTCGAACTCAAGATTATAAAAATTTAAATGTACTTAAAGAAAAACTTACAAAATATTTACTTCACTATATGTTATTTATTGATATGCTAAAATAATGATCGAATGAATTTGAAAAAAAAAAAATTAATAAAATGAATCATGTGAGTAAAAGTGTAAGTAAAATTATAAGTATATATATATATATAACATTACTCATGATATTAAGTAAAATCAATATTTGTCTCAAAAACTTAAATTGAAAGGAAGAGGTATATTTTGTTATTTAATTCATATTTTAAAGTAGAGTTTGTTTATAACCTAGATTTTAGGAAGAGTTGTATTACTAAGGAGGAGTTGATTGATAGAACCAGGGAGAGAAGGGATATTGAGTGATTTATATATATACACATATATGTGATTAATATTGCTGCATTGATTAATACTGATGATCTTCTATTCTATTATTGCCCGTTTCAAAACATAAACATGATACATTCATGTCTAATCTTTGTACTTCCAGATCCGCCGCAACTATGGGTAAACGCAATGAACCTCGTGCGCTTCCTGCTTCTCCCCCTCCTGACCCTCCATGGCTTCCAACTCTGATCGAAGAAATCAAGAAATTGCTGAAACAAATAGAGACAAAGCTGAAAGCAATGGAAACTCGCCTCAAAGATACCGGCACAAATATCTGATCACGACTCCAAAAGCCGTGATTAATATATATATATATATATATGTATATATATATATATGTATATTTATATATATATATATATATGTATATTTATGTGGTAGTACTTCATGATCAGAGAGATCACATCATCAGTACTATATATGATCATCTCCACGTATATCATTAATAAATAATGACTAGATGATCATTAGATCACTTTGATCGTGATATGTACAGTCCGTATCATCTATATATGTTTACTGTAGTTGGCCGGCGTCGCACTGATCATAGTGATCTGTACGTACCAGCTAGCTTGTTTGGTTTGGTACTTAATTTCAAGACGCATGCATGTATATATGCATGTGTGTTTCTATGTTTATCATTGTCTATATATATTTGATGATCATTGGATATATATGAACGTTTGTGCTTAACTGGTTTCTCATATTTAGTTACCGTACGTACGTCTCCTGATGACAATTAAGGCTCCATTTAGATAGCAAAATGAGATATGTAAAATTTAAATAAAATTTTGTTATAATATTATTATTATTTTAAAATTTTATTATTTATTATTATATTTTATATAAAAATTTGAAAAAATTGTAATGCATGATGAGATGAAATAAAATGAGTTGAAACTGTTTCTTTATCCAAATGGGATCTAATAGAGGAAGACTAAAAGTCGAAATTTTCTCTACTATCTTATGTTTATAATATATGTTTTTAATTGTTTTAATAATCCATGTGGCACAACATGATTGTGTTGACACATTAAAAAGTAAAGTGAGATCAGCCTGATCAACCAGTCATGAGAGGTATAAATTAGGAGCATAATTGCATTACTCACATCGGAATTACATGCTCGAAATTAAGATAATAAAACTAAAAAATTAAGGAAAAATTAAGCTTACCAAAGTTAACAAGGATGATCAACCACTCAATCTCGGCATGAAGAAATTAATTAACGCGCAATAGGGAGACCAACTCAAGAAAGAAAATATGAGAAAGAGGGAAGAATATTAATTGTGAGGTCAATCATCTGCATGCAGTGCATGTGTGCTTAATTTCAGATCGAAGAGTACTACTGATCCACATGGAGACTACCAACCAAGAACCAGCAACGGATACGTTACTTTCACATAAGGAAACTAAGAACCCCAACGTACTCTACATGATACTCCACATGAAGAATGGAAACGCTGCACCCAACGGCTACAAGCACAAGAATGGAAACTCTACATGATCTACACATTCAAGCACATATTTGACAAACAACGTTTGTGTTATTTTTTCTCTACTCCATGCATATACTTCACGAAGAGAGAAGGTATGGAGATGAGTTGGAGGCTTCGATTTGAGAAATTAGAAAGGGGTAAATTAAAAAATGTAACACCCCGGTCCCGAAGATCCAGAGAGTTAGATCATTTTCCTCGAATCATCTCAAATAACATCAATTCATATATTCCAAATTCTCCAATAACCAACTATTATTAAAAAGACACTCCATAATTACTTAACAAATATTCATGACACTCTCCAAGAAAACTAAACATAAACTTTAATAAAATCAAATGAC
Source organism: Platycarya longipes (assembly GCA_036559045.1). NCBI lineage: Eukaryota > Viridiplantae > Streptophyta > Magnoliopsida > Fagales > Juglandaceae > Platycarya > Platycarya longipes. Next base: position 6,273,176 of record CM071802.1, on the reverse strand, counting down.
TTCAAACACTTGCAAAAGCCAAAACTTGACATACTAAAATAATCAACAAAGATAAATTTTTACTAAGACTAAAAAAAAACTTGTATCCACGAGCACTTATTCTCCTATGATCACCAAGCCTCTCTAGTAATGGTGACCCTTGCTGAGATTGTACTGAACCATTTCAAATATCTAAAAAATGTTATTAGAGGAGGGGGTGAGTTATCCACAACTCAGTAAGCAAAGAACATATACTAGTGTGCAAACATGAGCATTTACCAAAATTCAAAAAAATGCAGAAGCAGGTTATATTATCAAAAATTAGAGCGAAAGTTTAATATAAACAGAAACAGAAAATCCTTTTTGGCATAGCATAACTGAAACGTCTTATCAGAATAGAAATACCATGTTTAACCCCCGTGGTAGGGTTGTGCAAACCTCGGCGGCCAACCGAGCGGAAACAGAATGTAAATCTTCCCCTTATTATTCTCGGAGCCCCGAGTATGCACACAGGAAAAACCACGCAGAAAACCACTTTGCAACCAAAGTGGGTGCACTGGAAACAGAATAGTTGGTACCAACTCAAGACTAAACAAAACGAAACAGAACCAGAATATCATGCCAGAGGTTTCAGAAATCATATCATATCATATTAGAGTACAGAATTTTTTCAAAACAGAACAGAATCAGATCATAAATATCATTTATGTAGAAACTTTCATATTCGCTCTTTTTCAGTTCGAAAAACAGAATGCAACAAAATAGCTCATGTCTACACCAGTTCATGCCAGAAAACATTTTATTCTTATACGATTTCTTATGCATATGCGAAACAAAAACTAAGGTGATTTCAAAGTTTTTTTTTTTTCTTCGTAACTAAAACATGCATATTTTCCTAAATAAACCTCAGTTCATATTTTTAATGCAAAGTCTAGCATAGGAACCCCACTTACCTGACCTTCTTAACTTTTTCAGAATTATCCTCACAAAGCTGAACAAAAATCAATCTTCACCTATAAAATTGACACTTACTTCCATAAATAAATAATCAATCAGAATTTGGATACTAAAAATCCTATTTTAATTCCTTAAAACTTAAAATCCTAATAATCCTAATGTACCATAATTGTTCAAGATTCTTGATGTTCATTGAGAAAACTTAATCTGATAACAACCCAAATGTCCGTCTAATTAAGAAATCAAAGCTTTAACTATTTTTGAAAAACAGCATTTTATGCTACTATAACGAGAGCTAAGAAACCATAAATAATATAAAATCTTTCTATTACATAAAATTATTTAAAATCCGCTGAGACTTGCAAATTAAAAATAAGAAACCATACTTGTAATTTACAACTCAAAGGTTTCATTACAAAAACCTTTCAGATGCAGCAAAAATATATTAGTAAATAAAACAGAAGAAAAAGAAAATTAAAATAAACTCCTGACCATTTTATGCAAAGCCTAACTTGAAAAGAAAACAAAAAACATGAAAAAAAGTTTGATGATAAAAACGGCAGCAATGGTGTTCGAACTCACCGAAAGGAGTCGCGTACAGAGCTGGCGTCGGCGAGTTAACGACTAGAAACGAGAAGGGAAGGACGGGCTTGAGGTAGCAAGGTCGGCGTTTTCTGAGGTCTTCCTAAATGACGTCGGTGATTCCACCTTGCCATGGCTGGTGGCGCCGAGCTGGACAGAGCAAGCGGCGATAGGAGGTGCTCTGTTTCAGGGAACAAAAACAGGGGACGAACGGGGGCTGTTTTCGATGGTGGCTAGCGGCTGCTTTCTCCCATCATGGGTTTAAGGCTGCTAAGGTTGGGTGCGGCTAAATTATGTGTCGGCTTCTAGTGGCTAGGCACGGTTGTTCGCGGTTCGGTTGTTGGTATGGCGGCGACTACATGACACGGGGTGCAGTGTTAAGCTAAAGGAGGGGCTACAGCTAGGGGTTCGCTTCGTGCATGCATAAGCCAGAAACGCTTGAACGTGTACGCAGAGTGAAGGGCTCGACCAGTGCAAGGAACGTGTACGCAGAGTGAAGGGCTCGACCAGTGCAATCCGAAAAATCTAGAGTTGATGCCGTGATCCTAGGTGATATAGGAGAGCGGCGGGTGTTGAGATGGAAAGAAGAAAAAGAAGAAAATAATAATAATAAATAAAAAATACTGATAGGTAGCGGCAGAATCAAACGTAAAGAGAATATATACAAAATTGAAAACCTAGAGAAGAAAACCAGAAAAAGAAACTGCAAGGGAGAAGAACATGTGAAATTAAGAGGAAATAAATCTCTTAAAATGATACAAGAAAAATAGAAATAAAAAAAATGGGCAACGTATTCTAATAATGGACAATTGCCGAGAAAATCGTGGAGATTGGAAGAAGGGAAGTTTAGAAAAATATGCGTGGCGAGGGATCCGGAAAATAGAATTTTAAAGAGTTTGGACTCAAGAGTCTATTGATATAAATAAATAAATAATAATAATAAATAAAACATTTAAAACAAAAAGCGAAAGAACTGCTAACACCATGAAATTAGAAATGTCGAAGTCGAATAAATAAAATAGTAATTAAAAAAAAGAATCAAAAACTCAAACAGGCTTTTCATACTACCTAAACCAAAATAAATTTTAAAAGCAAAAAGGCTCCGAAATTGGGTGTTACAAAAAAGAAAATAATTTGTAGTTCAGATTTTATTTAAATGAGCTTATCATAAGTCATGTAATGCACAGACCGTTGTTTATCCTAAATTTTATAATTCTAAATAATTTATTATACATAATCACTTTTACAACTATCAAAACCATGTATATCAAATATATATAAAATGGAGCATGCATATATAAATTAAAGAGTTCACTTTATCAATAAATATTTCATGTTCAATTTACAATAATATAAAGGCTAGTCAAAATATTCAGAAAACAAAGGAATAGGAATCCTATTGACGAAAAAAACACTTGCAAAATGAAATCAATTTATTTCTACCTGAACAACGGTGTTAGAGATGCCGTAATCTAAGTTTGATATATACATTTTGGTACCCTCCTCCTTGTTAGAGTCCCCACCCAAGACCATTTATTGTTGAAAATGGGATCCAACACTTGCATTGGATACTTTTTTTGCAAATGATTCGATGATTGTTAATAATAACAATACCTTATATAAACCTTTTATCTCGATTAAGCTTTTTTTTTTTTTCCTTTTCAGAAGGAAATGAAAAGGATACTACAAAATGTAACTCCATTTTTTTAGTAATTAAACATGGTAGGTGGAGGGGGAGAGAGAGAGAGAGAGAGCCAACAACCTAACTCACCTACGGAGTATAGTACAACTCTATTCTATGCACGATCCAGATGGCAACATCGGTCCCTAGAAATACCATTGTAGTCATCTGATCTCTGACTATTCATGATCACTCGTTGAGAGACATGTCTAGCTTCGGCCCAACTATTGTACCTCTTTGGACTAACCATTGTGTCTTTTCAATCCAACCATTGTACCTCTTCGGTTTAATCATTGTGTCCTTCGCCCAACCATTATGCCCTTTAGTCCAACCATTGTGTCTCTTTGATATAGTATTTCAAGAAAATAAATAATAACTCACATTCATTAAATTCACGTATTTAATATCATAATCTATAGAATTAAATATAACAATCCCTCACTTAGATTGCAATATTAAATTTTCAGTTAAATACTGATATCCTCATGCATATAAGAAGGTATCTCTCAATTTAAACCTTCAACTAGTATAAGTATTTTAAATGCTTAACAAAGTCAATGGTGACCTAGGCTTAAATCAAGACTCTTTACGTTAAGAATGGAAATACCATACACATAATTCCATCCAATTTTAGAAAGATAACTGACCAATTATTTGCATTAATTTACGTGCTCCATCCTAACATTCATGAACAATTACAAAATTAAATTTTAAACTTTTGCTATAAGTTGTCCCCACTTGTTATATTCACATAGGTAAAGCTCATTTTTCATTTTTGTTACCTCGTATACTTATTTAACTATTGAACTTTATTAAGAGTATAATACTCATCATACATCTAGTGTAATAGTCAACATTGACCATCTTAAAAGAGTTTCTTACATTAAATGAAATTTCATATTATTACAGTCAAACAACTGTAACTTGTTTTTACCCATTACACCTTAAACTATTTATTAATAGTGTAAGGATGGGTTCCTAGTATAATTGACTTTTAAAATAAATGTTTCAAACCCATTCCACTAAATGTATTATTCAACAAATCTCTCAAGAATCCCTTTGTGAAAAGATCCGCCAAGTTTTTAGTTGACCGCACATATACAATAGTGACAATACTATCAATAATTAATTGTTTGACACATTCATGTCTCAAGCTAATATGTCTAAATCTTTCATTATACACTTTACTATAAGTCCTAGACATAGTAACTTTACTATTGCAATGCAAAGAAATGGCTGATATCGGTTGTGGCCACAATTTTATATCAAATAACAAATTCTTCAGTCATTCTGCTTCTTTCCCTGCTGCTGCCACTGCTACAAATTCAGATTTTAATGTAGAATGTAAAAAACATGTATGTCTTTTAGAAGCTAATGAAACAACTCCACTACTAAGGGTGAAAACCCAACCAGACGTAGCCTTATTATCACTTGCACTAGTAATCCAACTAGCATCACAATATGCTTCTAGTATAGTAGAAAAATTAGTATAATACAGTTTTAATGAGCTAGTTCTTTCCAATGTTCTGTACTAGGATTACCTGTATACCTAGAAAGTTTACATATTGTAAATGAAATATCTGGTCTAGTGCAATGCATTACATACATTAGTTCCAATTGCACTAGCATATTCTAGCTAAGCAACTACTCTTTCAACATTTTCAATTTATTTAAATACAGAGTCATATATGGTATTTGTTTCTTTAATTCCTAAATGTTAAAATTTAAGAACTATTTTCTTAACATAATGAGATTGACATAAATCATAACCACCACTTCATTATTTTGACATCCAAAATAGTGTCAACTTCATTAGGATCCTTCAATTTAAATTTTGAAGATAAATACCCCCTAGTTTCAGATGTTCCTTCTATATTGTTCCAAATATATGCAAGTCATCCATATAAAGACATATTATAATACCATAACAATCCGTGAATTGAGAGTAAATACATTTATCAGCATTATACCTAAATCCATGAGATAAAATTATTAAATCAAATCTCTCATGTCATTGTTTTGGTGTTTGCTTTAATCCATACAATAACTTAATAAATTTGCAAACTTTTTTTTTCTTCTCCATGCATAACAAATCCTTCTAGTTGTTCCATGTACACCTCTTTATCCAGTTCACGATTTAGGGAATCAGTTTTAATATTCATTTAATGTACAAATAAGTTATGTATTGAAGCCAGTGTCATAAGCACTCTAATGGATGTAAATTTAGCCACTAGATGTATCAAAATAGTCTATGCCCTCTTTTTATTTAAAATCTTTGGCTACTAATCTGACTTTAAAAGTTTGAAGAGACCCATCTGTATTATATTTTCTTCTAAATATCCATTTGCAACCAATAGGTTTGATCCATGAGGCAAGTCTACCAAAATCCAAGTTTTGTTTGACAATATTAAGTCCATTTCATCATTTATTGTCTCTTTCCAAAATGAAGCATTTCTAGAAGTCATAGCTTCTTTATATGTTTTTGGATCTTCCTCTATGTTTAATATAATAGGTATCATATTTAAAACATCGTCTCTATTTCTTTCCAAAAGGAAAAAAATAATTTGAGATGACATGAAACTCGGATTCAAACTTTTAGCTTTCCCGACTCTTTGACACAAAATTTAGAATCATTGTAGAATTTATGTTCGATGAATCTCAAATCTTTTGATTATACTATAACATTAGAATCCAAATCCAAAAGTCTATATACTTTTGATTTCTCAGCATATCTTACAAAAATACTTTTGATTGTCCTTGGACCTAATATTGTTCTTTTTGGGTCTGGAACTCTATAAAAAGCTAAACAATCCCATACCCTTAGGTATTCCAAATTTGGTTTCTTACCTTTTTCACAATTCATATGGTGAAACTTTATATTTCATAGAATGTATTCTATTATGCAAATAACATACCATAAGCAATAATTCTTCCCACAAATTAAAAAATAATTTTGCATTCAAAATCATAGCATTTAACATATCAACTAGTGTTCTATTTTTTCTTTCTGCTAAACCATTTTGTTGCGGGATATAGGATACACTAGTTTGATATATTATGCCATTCTCTTTGTAGTACAAAGAAAATTCAGTAGAAAAATATTCACCACCTCTATCACTATAAAGTATTTTAATTTTATTTTCCTTTTAATTTTCAACAACAAACTTATAAAATTTGAACATATTGAATGCCTTATCCTTACTTTTCAAAGTATACATATGCATATACTGAGAAATCATCAATAAAAATAATAACATATCTATTGCCTTCTCTAGTTAAAATATCATTTAGTGAAAAATATCAGAATTCGTAAGCTCTAATAAATGTGTATTTTTGTCTATTTTAAGAAAATGTTTCTTTATCATTTTCACTTGAATGCAAATTTCCCATTTATTACTATATCTATAATTCTATAGAATTAAACTATGTTTAGACATAAAATTTAAAGATTTAAAATTCAAATGTGCTAAACAATTATGCCACAAAATAGAAGAGTCAACAATATAAGCAGAATCAAAATTTATTTTATCAATTCTTAGTTTATACATGCCATCACAAGAGTACCATTTTCCAACAAACAGTCCCCCTTTAGAAAGAATTACATTAGCAGGCTCGATTACAGTCTTGACACCCTTTTTACAAAGCAAATTTGCATATACAAGACTTTTCTTTATTTCTGAGACATGAAGAACATTGATAATAATAAGTTTCTTCCCAGAAGTGAACTGAAATTCCACAATTCCTCTTCCCACAACTTTTGCAGAGTTGTCATTTTCCATTGGTACTGCATATCCATCTGTTGCATCTTCATAATTTTTTAATTAAGATCTCTAACTACAAACATGGACAGTAGCGCCTGAATCATACCATCAATTAGATTACTCGGTTGTTAGCCATATTTAACTCTATAATCATGCTAATGTGCATTTAAGAAACCATGAACACAATTTCAGAAGTATCATTTTCGATCAAATTTGCATTATTGGGATTTTCATTCTCTTTCTTTTGTTTCTTCTTGTACTTGCATTCACGATTAAAATGCCCATTTTTTTCGCAATTGTAACAAGTTTTTGTTTTCTTAAACTTGTCACCATTGTTGGAAAAATCATTATATTTTCTCTTGTTTCCTCCAAAATTATCTTGAAACTTTTTCTCATCAACAAAGTTCATCTTAAAGCCATTTTGAGAAAATAATTTCTTATTACAAAGTTGAGTTTCCTCTTCAATTCGTAAATATTTTTGAATTTGCTCTAAAGTGAAACATTATATTGTGTGCATAAGTTTCTTTCAATAATTATTTCAACTTTTAGAAAGTTTGGCAATAATAGCCCGAACTTCAAAGCTTTAGAAATTTCCACATTTAGATCTCAAAGTTTATTCACAAAAACTTTCAATTCATGGACTTGATCTATCAACGAATTATTATCATTCATTTTAAACTCAAAATAATTCAAAATTGTAAATTTATCTGTACCTTGCTTTTTAGTTTTATACTTGAATTTTAATGCTTCCCAAATCTCTTTTGATAACTTGATTGATGTAAATAAGTCATAGAGATGATTAGAAAGCATATTATGATATGTGTGAGATTTCAAATTTACGTGTATTTTTACATATTATTTTATTCTCGTTGTTAATTATTTTAATTTATTTTAATAATATTATTGGTTGTGTTTTATTTGTTTAAAATATTAATTTGAACTATTAGTTAGTTATAATTAGTTTTATGTTGTTTTATGTTTATATTGAGTTACGGTGCTTTTCTTATTAATTTTATTGTGAAGTAATTATTTTAATCATTGAAATTTAATTTCTTTATTTGATTATGAGTTTATTTAATGTGTTTTATTTATTTTAATTAAATGTGTTTTGGAATGGGTTTTTATGTATATATATTTATGTTGTGATTTTAAGTGTTTTTGTGATCCAAGTTATGGGAATTGGATCTTATTTCTTTTCCTTCATTTTTCTTTTTCCTTTTTTCTTTTTCCCTTTTTCTTTCTTTCTTTTTCTATTCTTTTCTTTTTTTTCTTCTTATTTTTCCACGGTCCCCCTCAGATTGTGCACGACAAACACCCATCCCCCTCTCATCTCAAGTTCATTTCTCCCGTCCACCCAGCACTGCTGTGCGCTGCCAGCCGGCGACACCGCCTTGCCCAAACCTCCTCCCACACGCCGGTGAGCCTCCCCTGCCGTCGGTGTGCTTCACGGCGGCCTCACCTCCCTCACACGGCCACATACCCGAAATGGGTTTTATAGCTTTTCATGCGTTTTTCGGCACCACCACCAGCCGCCTTGGATCACCACCACCATCACTAGACTCCCCATCCTCCGGTGAGCATAACCCACCGTCGGTAGCCACCCCAACTCCTCTCTCTCTCCTCCACCTGAAATGGGTCCTCAAATGGGTTGTTCTTCACCGCGCCACCGTCCGGCCACCATGGGTCTTACCTCCACCACCAAAACACTTCTCTACCTCAGCAAACCACTCCCCTATCTCAGTTTCCCCAACCACGGCCCACCTTATATGTACAACCCCAAACCTGAAAATGGGTTTCCACCAATTTGGAGCCCGATCCGCCACCTTCTGGTGGTTGCACCACCTCACCACTACCTTCATGAGATTTCCCACTTTCCAATGAGTATTTTTGTGAGATCCCAGATTTACGTGTATTTTTACACGTTATTTTATGCTCGGTGTTAATTATTTTAATTTATTTAAATAATATTATTAGTCATATTTTATTTATTTAAGATATTTAATTGAACTATTAATTAGTTAATATCGAGTTACGTTGCTTTTCTTATTTATTTTAATGAGTTAATTATTTTAATGAGTGGAATTAAATTCTTCTATTTTATTATGTGAATTTATTTGATCTGCTTTCGTTATATTAATTATTGTTTTATTTTAATATTGTGCTTGAGTTTAATTTATTTATATTGTTGGGGTTTTAAATATTTTATTTTATTGATATTAGATTGTAGTATCTTGGCTGGCTTTTATTTAATTTGTTGTGTTTTTCTGGTTGGACCATTTTTCCCTTCTTTTTCCTTTTTCTCCTTTTTCTTTTCCTTTTCTTTTCTTTTTTTTTTCCTTTTTCTTTTTCTTTTCTTTTTCTCTTCTTTCCTTCCCAGACCCCCCCCAGCCCGTGCGTCCTCCCCTGCCTCCCTCTCCCCTTCGCCCGTTCCTTCTCCTCAGCCCCAGGACCGCCGCCGGCCACCCACCGGCGACACCGCCCAGCCCACTACCTTCCCCTCACGCCGGCGAGCTCAACGACACCGGTGGTGTCCCCTCCGGCCACCCCACCGCCCCTCCACGGCCACAAACCCGAAATGGCCATTTTGCATTCCCTTACATTTTCCGGCCACCGCCGGCCACCCCTTGGCCTCCGACCACCACCACTAGACTCCCCAACCTCCGGCGAGCATAACCCACCGCCCAAAGCCACCCATCGCCGCCGGTTAGCCCCTTCACCCGAAATGGGCCTTAAACGGGTCGTTCTTCGCCGCGCCGCCGTTCGGCCACCGTGCATCTCACCTCCGCCACCATTCGACTCCCCTCACCCAGCCAGTCAACCCCCTAGCTTAGTTTCCCCAACCGCGGCCTCACCTTCCCGGTACGACCCAAAACCCGAAAATGGGTTTTCACCCCTTTTGGCCCCGATCCGCCACCTTCCGGTGGTTGTGCCGTCACACCACTACCTCCATGAGATTCCCCACCCTTCAATGAGTACCTCCCTAAATTTTGGTGTCAAACCGAGTGTTCTAACCTAACGTACATGTGACCGCTACAAACGCTGCAGATTGGCGTTGTTCAAGGAATTGCGTTTTTACCGCTGTAAGTACTTTCCAAACAAGCTTTAAGATTTAAATATATTTTTGGCATCAACAGTTGTTGTATTTGATTATTGCTGATATGTGATGGTTGATGTTGGTATTTGTTGGTTGATTGGATTATTTAATTGTTGGCTATTTGGTGCATAGTTGTCTGCATTGTGTATTTACGCGCATGCTCATGAAAATATTTGGAAAGTGGATTTTGGCATGATTTTGGATATTCATGTATTGGAGATGGAAAATGGGATTTAAATTGTGTTTAGCGGATTTTATTGGTTTTGGGCTCAGTCATAACGGGGACGGCGATACGTAACGCCCGTTGTGATCAGCGTGTGAGTGTGTGGATGACGTAATGGAGACGGCGATACGTAACGCCCATTATGGTCATCGGGTGTACATTTCATATCGGGGACGGCGATACGTAACGCCCGGTATGAAATGAGTGTGTGTGGATCGTAATGGGGACGGCGATACGTAACGCCCATTATGGTTTCGGGTGTGTGTGTAAATCATATCGGGGACGGCGATACGTAACGCCCGGTATGATCGGTTTTGAGGATATTATTTTATGGAAAATGATGGGTGATTTTATTGTGGATTAAATTGGGATTTTGACGATTGTGGTTATTTCATCGACTTTGAGGAAGATGATTTTTAAGTCTCATGCATATGGTAATTGTTCATGGTCGTTGTTATGGCATTAATGTATTTCTGTCTTTTGGTTTGGTTGGTTTGTACTTACCTGCGATGCCATCTTGGCGTCGTAGTTTTGTTTGGATGCAGACTTTGGAGAGGCCGAGCTTGAGGAGACGGCTCCGCTATTGAGGTGATATTATTAATTGATATCTCGGGAAATTTATTTTCCCCTTTTTATAATTATGTATTTGTTTAATTTGTATTTTTGGATGACTGTATTAAATCTCCTGCTGGAGAGTTTTTATTAAATTGGTTTGTAAAATATTTCTAAAAATTCTGGTACTTAGATATTAATTTATTATCCGCTGCGACCTATATTTTTATGTATGTCACGTGTGCACACACGTTTGACACGTGTTGTTGGGATGTGTGACCCGTGTTGTCATCATCCCGACGTCTCGATTCCCGTGTTATTTTAGGGGGAATTTGGGAGCGTCACAATTTTTCTATATTTTGGTGTCAAACCGAGTACTTTAGCCTAACGTACAAGTGACCGCTACGAGTGCTGTGGATTGACGTTTGCTCAAAGAATTACGTTTTTAACCGCTGTAAGTATTTTTCAAATAAAATTTAAGATTTAAATATATTTTTGATATCAACAGATATTGTGTTTGGTTATTGTTGAAATTTATTAATTGTTGGTTATTTGGTGCATGGTCGTTTGCATTGTGTATTTATGCGCATATTCATGCGTTGGAAATGGAAACTGGGTTTTCATTGTGTTTATGATTTTTGGGTGCGTGTGTATCACGATCCCTAGCCGAGATGGGGTATTATCTCGGTGGAGCTCCTCTGGTCACTCGAGAGCGGAATATATTGAGTGACGTACCCTGGGTTGTCGCCAGGCGACGACGGGATTGGACGGGATGGTAATGCTCTCGTGCCGAGTCTGTAGCTCCTCTGCTAGTGGGAGCTAAGGGATGCCTGGTCATGGTACGTACTGGGTGCGGTTAGTTAGGCAACGCCCGTTCTGAAGTCACATGCATGATCGTTACCTTCGGTGTGATGATGAGAGCTAGGGTGTGTGAATGGTCCCTAGGGGAGATCATGGTGCATACGATTAATAAAATAGATGTTTAGGCCATTTTCTAGGAAAGTGGCAGGTTTTGAATATTGGTTTGACGTAGACCATCTGTAATACCTGGCTCTAAGGCCAAACCCGCATCTCAGCCTTGCCCAAAAAGACCCAAATCGGCAACACTGATCCAGACAATTTTGAGCCAACCGAAAATGTCAAAACGATGCCCTATCCAGGTGGTTTTCTATTTTAGTTATCTCCATCTTCGAATATCACGCCACCAATTTTTCATCACCCCCGTACCTTTACAATCTGTTTATACCTTCTCAAGTCTCGCTCAACAAACTCTCTATCCATATCTCTCGTACTCTCGGTTCTCTCTCTCTCTCTCTGAGTTTCTCATTTACTAGAAAACCTCCTTGCAGTCACCGTAACCAGGGCCATCACTCACTGCTACAACGTCACCAACCTTCCCGCACAGCCACTATTATCGACAACCTGTGGCTTTCACAGATGAATCAGCGAAGCATCTCCCCCACACCAAAACCACTGCATGAAGGGAAGCACAAGCCACACCCCTGCACCTCCGTGAACATGCCAAGGCTCCTCCTCACCATTCCCACCATGCATCACAGAACAGCCCCAAGGCCAAACCACCCCCCAACAGCGCTGCCCTTCACACCACCGTCACTGGCCATCGAAACCTCCCTGCACCCCTATTGCACAGACCGGGAAAAGAACCACCTAAATAGACAGAGGAGTTTCTCCCCACAAACCAGCCTCCCTTCCCGTTTGGCACCACCACAACGTCGCCATACTGCACAGAGAATGCCGCCTGAGAACTCTTCGTCAGCTCAGACCCACCGCATGTTGTCCCCTGCTCTGTCGATGAAGCCCCCAGTCGTTTCGCCATCGATGCCCACCCAGAACCGCCCGATCCATTATCGAGAGTTTTTCCTCATGGTAAGCCTGGCTTTGCCGCATGGATTGTTTTGAAAGCAACCCTCTGAGACCCGTTGCTCTTAGGATCCATGCACCTTACATCCTTATTTCATCAAAACACCCATAGATGAGTTTATATAATATTAGATAATTTTGAGTCTTTAATTATTTTGTTAAAATGTGAATTTTGTAATAGGAAGTAACTCTCCGACCCTTGCGGGACCGGGGCATTACAGATGGTATCAGAGCAAAGGGTTTAAAGTTCTACAGACTTTATGTAGTAAGGTTTTAAGAATTTGAGATTTTAAATTCGATTGTTGCATTATGTTGGCATGAGATAGATATGATTTTAGGTTTAGGTTTTTAAAATTGTCATAAGTTTGAAAGAAAGCCAGGTTTGAGATTCTGCATTCTATATAAGAAGTTTGATGTGACCTTGATGTATTAGCGGAATTATTAGGCTTGTAAATCTGATGTGGAGGTTAGAGGTTCTGCAAACTATAGTATTTGAGGTTGATTAATTGTTTGTGGGCTTGAGGAAGTAATTTTCAGATTTGAGGTGTAGACCTTTGTGGATTATGTATAAGAGCTGATTATTTGCGTTTAAGGTTGTAGAATTCGATTATCTTTTGGGAATATATTTTAGAAAGTTCAAGTTTTAAGGTTTTGTAGACTTTATGCAATAAGGTTTTAAGAATTTGAGGTTTTAGATTCAATTGGTGCTTTCTGTTGGCATGAGTTGGATATGATTTAAGGTTTAGATTTTAAAGTTGTCATGAGTTTCAAATAAAGCCAGGTTTGAGGTTCTGCATACTATATGAGAAGTTTGATGGGACTTGAGGTTTTAAAATTCTATAGGCCCAAGATATAATTTTTAATAAGATGTAAGGTTGTCACATTTACATACTTGTGGAAGGTGGAATATGAAATTTGAGGTTTGAGATTCTGCAGAGTTTATGAATTGGAGTATAGAAATTTGAGGTTTAGATTTGAAAGTTATCATAAGATTGACCGAAAGCCAGAATAGAGATTCTGTAGACTATAATATATGAGATGTCGGAATATAGAATGATCTTAGGAAATCATTTTCAGATTTGATGTTATAGCGAGCGAAAGGGACTATAAGAAATAATATAGTTGGATATACATGAGTCTTAGGTGATAACATTATGATTGGAGGGTTAGGAATTTGCGAACTGGAAGGATGAGTTGTGTGGATATCTAAGGTTAAAATTCTGTAGAATATAATATTTGAGGTGTCTGATATTGGTGCGTTTAGGAAGTAAATTTAAATTTGAGGTATTGAAATTTGAAAACTAAGAGATAATTATGTGGGTATTTAAAGTTTGAGATTCTCTTGACTGTAAAATGTGAGGTTTAAATATCTCGAGCGTTAGGTAATAATTTTTTTTGGATTCAATGTTTAGAAATTTGTAGACATCAAGAAATGATTCTGTTATTATTTAAGATTACAGAAATCAAAAATGTGATACGTGATTTTGACCAAGTTCAAGATATTTTTATTTATTTATTTATTTTTATTCATACGTTTGATTGAATCTTAGGTTATGATTTGTGTAGGTCTTAAGCACAAGTTATTTTTATACTTCGATATAGACTATGTAGAATTTTGGGCAATGATTATTATTGGATCCAAAGTATAAGTATAGCCAGTTATTAGAAATTACTTTTTATTTGATAGTGTAGAATGTGATCAAGTGATCATTAAGATTGAGTTGGCTGCCACTAGAGTAAATGCTAATTGGAATTAAGGTATTGTGCCATGTACCTAAGCTTGCAAGTTGAAATTTATTATTGCTTTTAATTGTTGATTGGATGAGCTCAAGTCTTTGGAGATGGGTTGCCCGGTTTAGACAGGATGTCTTGGACAAAGCTTGGGTTCGAGGACACTGGATGATAGTTAGTTTTTTTTTTTTAAAGCAGGTAAATAGAGTTGATGAACCTATTTTCAAAACCTCTTTATTGCGGAGTCTTTTTAATTATCGCTACCTTAAAGTTTCATTCTTTCTAATTTCAAGTTGCTCCTTTTTAAGTGTTTAGACCCTCTTTTACTCATATTCGTTTCACCTCTAACAAAAAATATATATTATAGTTTTGTCTCCTTTCATTTTCTAATTATTTTTTAGGCCAACAACCAATATCTTTTGTCCTGTTCAATTAGAACCTTTGGCAATTTCGTTAGTATTTCCAACAAGAATATTTCTGGGGTTTGTTTTTGATAAAAACTTAAGAATTTATTTATTTATTTGTAATTTTCTTGATATAGAAGAATCAACCTTGGACCTAACTACATTGTTGTGACCTTCCCTCTTTAATTGAAAATCATTCCGTAGTCACTTGGCGAAGCATAGTTTGATGCCTAGTTGCAACTTCATTTTATTATACCAGTTTCTCTCACCAAGCAGATGCTTGCAAGAAGAATTCCTACTTACATTGCTTCATCTTTTGCTTTTGATCATTCCATTATGACTTTTCGACTTAGTATATGGTTTTGAGTTATCGGATCACTCCTAATAAAAAGGTGGTATGAATGTCGTGATTAGTTGTGTGTGGTCGTCACACATAAATGTGCTTTTAGTGGCTGTTGATTGCACTTGAGAATGGAAGAGGGTATCTCAAAGTAGAAGTGAGTGTGCATGGTTTTCATAGACGAGAAATTGTTTATATTATCGAAGTGTGGGAAAAGTTATCTTGGTAGGTGTTAAAATGGATTAGCATAGGGTTTGTCGTATTTATAGATTTTAGTTTTGTGAAATTATCAAAGTACATAGCGGAGGCGTGACATTTTTAAGACTATGGTTTGAGAGTACATTTGAGGATGATTGGAAAATGAGTTGCGATGTGAGATCATGTAGGTTTCAAATATCGTAGCTGTAGATTTCAAGTTTGAGGATTTATAAGAATAAGAGAATTTTTAGGTGTCTTGAGCTAAGTTGGATTTTTCTTCTTAAATCGAGTGTGAGATTATGGATCCCAGACTAGAAAAGTGTATCTTCCTATCCATATGAGGTAATAGTTCTATGTACTACTCCAGATAAAGTTAGGATAAGAAGATGAGTGAGAAATTTTAGTAGGCACTTGATCGGACCAATGTGAACGTTTATCTCTTAAATGGGGATTGCACACCTAGGTGCATGATGATCGATACAATGCGCGTGAATGTTACAACTGGACGTGTATGTCTAAGGGGAATTATTTTTGGCTTGTAAGTCCATTCATGTTGAGATTGATATTTTAGGCTTGAACTGAATCCTGAAGTGTATGAAATTGACTCTAGGTGCGTGAATATGTCAGAAGGATTAGGAAAATTCGAGACATTGGAAGAATGAATATTATAAAGGATAAGAGTTTAGATTCTGTTTTAGATTCTACGAATTTCGAGGACGAAATTTTTTTTAAGGGATGGAGAATGTAATACCTGGCTCTAAGGTCAAACCCGCATCTCAGCCTTGCCCAGAAAGACCCAAATCGGCAACACTGATCCAGACAGTTTTGAGCCAACCGAAAATGTCAGAACAATGCCGTTTTTGGTGGAAGTCTCCTTCTAAATGTGATTTCCTATCTAGGCGGTTTTCTATTTCAGTTATCTCCATCTCCGAATATCACGCCACCAATTTTTCATCACCCTCGCGCTTCTACAAGCTGTTTATACCTTTTCAAGTCTCTCTCAACAAACTCTCTATCCATATCTCTCGTACTCTTGGTTCTTTCTCTCTCTCTCTCTGAGTTTCTCATTTATTGCAAACCTCCTTGCAGTCACCGTAACCAAGGCCATCATTCACTGCTGCAACGTCACCAACCTTCCCGCACAGCCACTATTATCGACAACCTGTGGCTTTCACAGATGAATCAACGAAGCATCTCCCCCACACCAAAACTACTGCATGAAGGGAAACACAAGCCACACCCCTGCACCTCCGTGAACAGGCCAAGGCTCCTCTTCACCATTCCCACCATGCATCACAGAACAGCCCCAAGGCCAAACCACCCCCCAACAGCGCTGCCCTTCACACCACCGTCACTGGCCATCGAAACCTCCCTACACCCCTACTGCACAGATCGGGAAAAGAACCACCTAAACACCCCTATTTTACATCCCGAAAACATGGGAGTTTCTCCCCACAGACCAGCCTTCCTTCCCGTTTGGCACCACCACAACGTTGCCATACTACACAGAGAACGCCGCCTGAGAACTATCCGTCAGCCCAGACGCATCGCATGTTGTCCCCTGCTCTATCGATGAAGCCCCCAGACGTTTCGCCATCGATGCCCACCCAGAACCGCCCAATCCACTATCGAGAGTTTTTCCTCACGATAAGCCTGGCTTTGCCGCATGGATTGTTTTGAAAGCAACCCTCTGAGACCCGTTGCTCTTAGGATCCATGCACCTTACATCCTTATTTCAACAAAACACCCATAGATGAGTTTATATAATATTGGATAATTTTGAGTCTTTAATTATTTTGTTAAAATGTGAATTTTGTAATAGGAAGTAACTCTCCGACCCTTGCAGGACCGGGGTGTTACACCATCTTCTGGAAAAATGGTTGTGGTTTTAATGGATTTACAGTCATCATTTTCTGGGAAAATGATGGATGATTTTATTGGAGGTTTACCTTTGGATTTTGAAGTATGTGGTTAATTTATTTATTTTGAGGATGATGATTTTGAGCCTCATTCATATGGCGTCGCGTTCATGTGTTACGTTGTTGTATGAGTATATTTTATATCTTGTGGTTTGTTTGGGTTATACTTACCTGCGATGCCATTTTTGGCGTCGTAGATTTTGAATGCAGATGTCGAGGAGGCTAAGCCTGAGGAGGCGGTTCCATTATTAGAGTGTCTTATTATAATTTGTTATATTGGGAAATATTTTCTCCTTTTTATAAATATGTATTTTTATGATTTACCTTTCGGATGATTGTATTAAATCTTCTGTTGGAGAATTTATGTTAAATTGGTTTGTAAAATATTTTTAAAAGTTCTGGTACTTAGCTATTGACTTAATTTATCCGATATTTTTATTTATGCATGTCACGTGTTCACACACTTAGCACTTGAAGTTGGGGGTGCATGACCCGTGTTGTTATCATCCCGACACCTCGATTCTCGTATTATTTTAAGGAGAATTTGGGGGCGTCACAATATGTCCTTTGCATACCAGTTCATCTTCTTCATGTTTCTTGTATTCCGCCTCGATTTGATCATTATCAATAGGTTTGGGTTCCGAAAGTATCAACAAGTTCGAATCCAAAACATATGCAATCTTCAATGTAGTAACAATGAACATCAACTTGTCTTTCCAACGAGTAAAATTGATGCATCAAAGTTATCTAGTTTGATAAAGTCTTGATTCATTATCTTGAAAGTTGCTATATCATATTCTGATCCCATTGCGATTATAACATTAAAATTGTTGAAGAAAATTATGCGGATACAGTAATCTAAAAAATAAGCGCGATTTTGAGACATGTGAAATACTATCTTTAAGGTGGTAATTGCCTCATTCAAAAGAATTTGTTTTCGAGTTATAAGAAATTCACCTCTAGAATATAATAAAGTCACCAACTACAGATTGCAATTTTAAAATTTTTTGTTTAAAGTCTTTCTACAAAATTATGTAAGTGACTAAAAGATGAAAGAATGAAATAATATAAATTTGTGAGTCTCATCTCCTATTTATAGAAAATGAGGTGGCACTATGTGAAAGATCACAACTCTTAATTTGAATTTTTGATCCAAGCATCATGTCTCTTCGACCTGAATATTGTGCCTCTTCAGCCCAAGCATTGTGCCTCTTTAGACCAAGCATAATGCCTATTCGGACCAACTATCATGCCTCTTCACACCAATCATTGTGTCTCTTCGGCCTAATCATTATTTCTCTTCAGACCAACCATCATGCCTTTTCAGCCCAAGCATTGAGCTTCTTTGACCCAAGCATTGTGCCTTTTTGGTCCATCATCATGCCTCTTTGGCCCAACCATCATATTTCTTCTGCTCAACCATTAATTTTGTATTTTGGCTTAACCATTGTGCCCTTCGACTTAACCATTGTGCCTATTCGAGATAGTGTTTCAAGAAAATAAATAATAACCCATATTGATTAAAATCACATATTTAATATTACAATTTATAGAATTAAATATAACACGAACTACTTGGTCCTAGATAAAAACTGTCAGCAGTCCATATGGTGGCCACTAACGGGTCATCGACGCACGTAGTGACTAGCCGCTAGTCTATTGGTGTGAGACGTGTTGCTGTGGGTATACAACGGCACTATTGAACGTTGCCCGCCGGGTGGGATAGCTCTGCACGGGACAGAAGCCACCAGTGGTCTAGTTGGTGGCTTCTAGTGGGTCACTTGGCCTCTCGACGTGCTACCACAAGGCTCCTAAGTTCAAGATGTGAGCATCGGCGCCCATGTTGGGCCAAAGTACCGATATGAAACAGTGCCATGCATGGCACTTTACGTGCCTTGCATGGCACTTTACGTGCGTTTTAAGTGACCCATACCAAGCCCAAATATGGGACTATATTGTTACGATTGTGTAATTAAATGTCCAAATTTCCTCGTGTTTAAGCACTCGATAAATGCGTGATACATGCCTCGATGTGTGCACCGTGTTATTAAGGGCAATGCCCCTTAGTTTAATTCATAATGTCATATATATAGAAATTGGTCACTCAAAAAAAATTTATAATTTCCTTATATCCGTATGCTTTCTAAAACTTCATAAAATTTCAACATACATAATAATGTCTCTATCATATATATAGAAATCGGCCCCCCAAAAAGATTTATAATTTCCTTATGCGCATATGCTTTCTAAAATATTATAAAATCTCAATATACATAATGTGAGATTCTAAGTTTTGTGTACTTTTACATATGGCTTTTATTTATTTATTTTTATAGTTGACAATTTTATTTTATTTTGTTATTGTTGTTTTTATTTTTATTTATTTATTATTTAGGTTATGTTAATTATTATTGTTGTTAGCTGTTTGTGAGATCCACAATTTTAGAGTTTTTAGTTATTTTATTTAGTTATTAATATTGGTTCTTTCGTTGAGTTGTTGTTATTATTATTCTTGGTTTAATTGTTTTAGTTTTATTATAGTTTAATTTATTGTGTTTTTTTATTTATTTAATGAGCATTTTATTTTATTGGGTCTTTTCGAATTTAGTACCTTTATTTTAGCTTATTAAATTATGAGGTCTTATTATTTTACTCTATTTTATACTGTGGTACTTTAATTTAATTTATTGAATTTTTTCCTCTACTCTATTTTTGAGTTAGGCTCTTTGTGGTATGTTTATTAGTTTCACTATTTGGTTATTTTACTTTACTTTATTTTAATATATTAATTGTTCTTTAGTTTATTTTTATTAAGTAGTTTTTGGGTTCTTATTATTTTGTTTTATTATTTTTAAGTTGTGTTGTTTATTTTATTGTACCTGGTTTAATTAATTTCGGTTTAGACTGGGTGTTGATGAGTTGGTTTAATTTCTGGGTAACTTTGTGGAGGAAATTGGGAACCACACTCAAGTACAACACCATCATGTACCACCCACAAACAAATGGCCAAATTGAAGTTACCAACCGAATCTTGGCCAACATGCTTATGTGTCTCCGGTGAGAAGCCCAAGTAATGGGAAGTGAGCTTTCCATAGATAGAGTTCGCCTTCAACAACATGTGTAATCGTTGAACTGAGAAGCCCCCATTCGTAATTCTCTATACTCAGGCACCTAAACATGCCATGGTTCACTTTTGCAAGGGACATCTACCAGGAGGCTCTTATAGCAAACTACAGAACAAAAAATGTGGTACATTTCGTGTCCTTAAGAAGACTAGTGATAATACTTATGTGGTCGAGCTCCCCAAAGATCTGTAATTTCTCCAACCTTCAATGTGGCCAATTTATTCTAGTATCATCCACTAGACGAACCGTTTTATAGCCACGACAACTAGAGGTCGAGTCTTCTTCCAACAGAGGGTGAGTTGATAGGGGACATAATCAAACAGGGCACTAAGGCATCAATGGATCACACCATCACAGCTCAATCCCCTTGATTTATTATTTCATTTTTCATAGCAAATAAGTTGGATCAACATTAATTATTTCCTTTTGTGGTTTCGTAATATATCTTTCTAGTATGGCAATATTTCTTCAGATTAAACTTTCCTTTTATTGTCCATTTTTCCTGCCGTAAGTGTTCTGTACGTGGGAAGGAGAAGAGGAGATTTTGATCAAAATTTGCAGCCATGTGTTTAATAAACGTGTGACTAGTTTTGACTAGTTTTTTCAAAGAAGACACAACTTTTCTCCATTTTTATTTTCTTCATTGTCTTCCACTATGTCAAATTAAGTAAGTATGTTTAAGCTTTTACTCAATTTGTTTGGTTAAAGTAGTTAACACTCAATTTGTTTGGTTAAAGTAGTTAACAACCTGCTTCCCACGAAATGGAGGACTCTTTATCTTTCAGTTTCTGGTCGATTATTTTATGCCCTGTAACCTAAATCATATTTCTATAGATTTTTTCGCATTCATGTGTTAATCTTAGTTCTGTTATTAGTTCATGCAATTACTTTAATTATCATATTTCTTTTCAGCATAACAGCTAGTACATGTATATGAATATAAAAATTATAACTGAAATGATACTATTGAAACTAAATTAAAAGTCTTATACCACGTAAATAAGCACTTCCTCATACGGAACTATCACTTCTAAGGGTAGCTATCATTCCTATAAACTAGCTTACCCTTTTAAGATTTACGCATTCCTATAAACTATTTCTTTGTTTATGGTCTACACTATATTATTCTCACGAACATAATATAGTAACGTTCTCGTTCTATTACATGCATGGGCTTGGGGCTTGGGGCTTGGGGCTTTGTTATTACATTCTACTAATTCATTATAAAATTTCTGTAATTCACTGTATGACTAAATCATTTCTCTTTAATTATTAATTATTCGGTCCCTCCTCTCCTTTTGTTCTACCCTGTTGTTACACTGCATATCTATTTGCTTGTAGAAAAGGGCTATAATCACATCAAGCTCTACCAAGTCCCACAAATTTCCAATTTTAGTGGCTACGAGTAGAAGTAACTATTGTTTAAAATATTTCCAAAGCTAGAGCTTGGATCCATATCTGAATATAAACTCGCATACGACCACCAATGTTTGCCAGTGAATGCATTAATATCTAAGGTCTTCAGGTCAATAATGTGCTGATTGTCAATAAATAGGCTTGTAAACTACCTGTTTTCTTTAAAATGGCATGGGAACTATCAAATTGTGTTTAAAAAAGAAACCCAACCAAGTCATATGTTTGCATGATTTTCATAGTTTTACCACTACATAAGCTGTATATAAAACCCATCAGCAAAAATTGCAAGCAAATTAATTGTAATCTTAATGCGCCATAGCCATAGGATTCTTCAGATTAAATAAAAAAGCAGAAGATAATCATGCCATCCAAACCTCTAGACGTCATTGTTAAATACATACGAAAAGAAAATCACACCACCCTGCATGCAGTTCCTCTCTTACTTTCTGTTCTGAGAGGCTGAATCTGGCCGGTATTTAAACCTACCAGAGGATTACATAACCCGGTCTATCCAATTCATCAAATTTAACGTATTGGTCTCGAAGGTTTGGAGAGTTCACTCTTTTTTTTTTCACAATCAGCTCTAGTAATATAATTACAAACTCCAAGATATTTCATAAATGTAAAGTCAGTTATTCACAAATTCATGTCCACTCACAGAAAAGCTAAACTAGAACTCCGATAAAATTAAAAACCATCCACAAGTAATCGAATTATCCATAACTCAACGTACCAAAAATAACCACCAAAAATAAAATCACTAAATATGATCCTCCAAAAATACTTAGAACATTCTTATTATATTATCTATATGCCAAATCCAATGTACTTTTAGTTATTAGGGGCTTCAATAAACACACATTCAAATGTCCAAATGCTAAAAATTTAGATTTATTACTACAGTAAAGCCAAACAAAACTTTAAATTTGGAAGCTCCAAACCAATGGCCAAACTCTTATTTTATTAATTTCTCTTTCTTTCCTTTCTCATCACATAGAATATGATTATTAATTATTTATAATTAGTTTCTCTCTCTTGCCAAACTTTTATTAATAATTTAATTTAAATAAAATATAATTACTGATTAATTTTTTAAACTCATAATTTAATTAAAATATGATTATTAATTAACATATAATAAGTATAATGGTAAAAAATAATAAAATAAAATAAATTAATAATTACAAATAATAAAAAAATTCTAATTATTAATTACTTATTACTATATATCTTCATAAATGAATAATCTAATATGAAAATTTGGTGCAAATAGTTAAAGTGAAATTGTTGTTATATTGTTTTATTGTTGTATAATGAAAAAAAAAAATAGCTACTCCAATGTGTGGCTTATGTGAATGAAATGGTTAAAAACCAAAATTTAAGTTACATTGGCTAACATTGTCTTTTAGTAACAGACAATGTAATGAGAGTGCTCTACACGTAGCATTCATTCATATATGATCATTAAAGATTTCCAAAACTTCCAACTCTTGTCCTCCAACTGAACCAGTAAAGTTATCTGAAAAATATTATGGAAATAATAGGTAAGTTATCAAAAACTCAATAAACAGAAAATATATACTAGTATATAAATATGAGTATTTATCAAACTCAAAATGTAAAACAAAACATTTTTCTTTCCAGAAAATAGTCAGAGCAAAAATTTAGAAATAGTCATAATCAAAGTCATTTTGGCATAGCATAACTTAAGCCCTGTTTGTTTTCAGAGATGAGATGAGATGGGATGATATTTAAAAAATAATAATAAAGTATTGTTGTAATATATTTTTTTAATATTAGTTTTGTATGGGAATTTAAAAAAGTGATTTTAGAATTTGAAAAAGTAAAATCTTTTATTATATTTTGTATGGAGATTTAAAAAAGTGTAATGATGAATTTGAGATGAGTTTGAGAGTTTTAGTTTTATCTTCCAAAACAAACAGGCCCTTAAACATCTTATTAGGATAGAATACCATATTTAACTCCCGTTATAGAATTGTACAAATCTCAGTGGCCAACTGAGTAGAAACAAAATATAAATCTTTTACAACCAATGGCCAACTAAGTATAATGGCCAACTCAGTGGCCAAGTATACATACATGAAAGGACCACTTTACAACCAATGTGGGTGCACCAAAAACTACATAGTTGGTACCAATATGAATAGAATGGAATAGAAACAAAATGTCATGCCAAGCATTTTCAGAAATCATATCATTATCTTATCAGATTACAAAATCTATTTTTAAACAAAATAAAATTAGATCACAAAAATATATTTTATGTACAAAATTTTATATTTGCACTTTTTGCATAGTTAAAAAACCTATGTGCACAAATTATCTCATATCTATATCAGTCATATCAGAAATACTTTACTCTTATATAGAATTTCATGAAGCTGTAGCACAAATAATTTAGGTGATTTCAAGTAATTTTTTTTTATCATAAAATATGCATATTTTTCAAAATTGATCTCAATTCATATTATTTTTAATGCAAAGTCTAACATAAAAAATCTATTTATTTGAACTTCTTAACTTTCCAACAATATCATCAACAAAGCTGAACAAATTGATCAATCATGTCATATAAAAAAATCAAGCACTTTCTTAAATTTTAAATTGATACCAAACTTAGTCAATAAGACCTAAGTTATAAAATGCAATAAATTTCCTGAACACTTTACATTCTGGAACCTGAATATCGACCCTCCCCGAAATGCATTGAATTTATTAAATTCTTTCGAAACCTTAAAATATTTTAAATAATCCAAAATCTCAATTCTCACTTAATAATCACTTAACTCAATTTCCAACTCAGATAAAGTCTCTTTCATAAATCATAACTCAACCCATTTAAAAATAATACAACACCAATTATCCGATCCAAATTAATTGGGAACCTGAGTCCAAAATAATTTAGAAACGGGACCGGGTAGAAAAGATGTCCACTGAAATATATTTTTAAAATACCTAAGTTTTAAAATGAGGGCAAAATAGTAATTGACTCAAATTAGACTCCCTAGCACACGGGATATAACCGGTCCAGTTTAATCCAGTTTGGATAAAATTTAGAATCGATCAGGTACCATCGGTTTTTTTGAAATTGATTACGCACTGATTATTCTCTAAAATCGGTAACACCGGTTTTACTAGTTTTAGTCCGATTTTTTTATTTTAAATTAATTTATCTTAATTTATTAGACTATTAATATATATATTATTATATTTTATAATGATTAAAAGAATTATATATTAGTATTTGTTATAATAAATTTAATTTTTTATAATTATAGCATTGATAGTTATAACTAATATTATTAGTATTAGTTAAAAAAAATTGTATTAGTATTATTATATTATATTTTATATGTAATTATTTTGTATAATAATTTATAGAGAGACTTAAAGTATATTTCTAATTGTAATTTATATTACCGATTGTGTCATTCATTTAATTAATCTTCTTCTGATCCAATGGCTGGCTTGGTGACACCTGTGATGGCAAGGGAACTCGGATCTGTGCACAGCTGAGTCATGTGCTGACCTCGTGATGCCGCTAGCTGGATTCCACTGTCTCTCTGACCCGTTCGATTTATGACACGTGTTGTCATCTGATTTTGTATATTTATATGCTTATGATGGGAACTGTTGCCCTAATTCATTTTTGTGATCTGCTGCTGTAATCCGAGACTGAGAGAGAGGCGATTTTGAGAGAGTCTTCTAGGGTTTTTTCTAGGGTTCGTTCTGTGATAGAATCAGTGGATTTTAAACACTGATTTGAACAGAAGGAACATTGAAGAATTGTACTGAGGCTTCTCTGTGAAGGTTGATGATCAATAAAAGCACTGAGGCCGTTCCTGCCGTGGATGTAGACCACTAGGGTCGAACCACGTAATCTTGGTGTTGTTTCTTCCTTTTCTTCCTTACTGCTTTCTGTTACTTTGATTTCTTGCATGCTGCTTTATTTTCTTGTCACGATCTTGTTCTGTTCATAAAGTTTTCATAAACTGAATCTGTGATATTTTTCTAAGTCTAAAAGAACTCGGGTAGAAAACCATAACAAGTGGTATCAGAGCCTAGGTTCATGGGGACCATGAGGTTTGACATAGAAAAATTTATGGGGGAAAATGATTTCGGGTTATGGAGAATTAAGATGAGGGCACTCTTAGTCCAACATGGACTACAGGATGCCCTCCTTGGGGAAAAGAAGAAGGGCTCTTCCTCGAAAGAGGAAGACAAGGAGGCTGTCCATAAGGACATCCTCCAGAAAGCTCACAGTGCTCTAATCCTTTCTTTAGGAGATAAAGTCTTGAGAGAGGTGGCCAGTGAGGACACGGCCGCGAGTATCTGGCTGAAGCTAGAAAACCTGTACATGACAAAATCCCTAGCTAACAGACTACACAAAAAAACCAAACTGTATACTCTCAAGATGACCCCTGGTACACCAATAGGACAGCATCTTGATGAGTTCAACAAAATCATACTTGACCTGGCCAATATAGACATTAAGGTGGAGGATGAGGATCAAGCTATCCTCCTAATGAGTTCCTTGGACTCTTCATACCTAAGTTTAAAAGAAACCATGATGTATGGTAGAGATTCTTTGACACTGGATGAAGTCCAGTCAGTACTTCATACCAGGGAACTTCAAAATAGGTGTGATAACAAACAGGATCAAGGGGAAGGTCTGTCTGTTAGGGGAAGAACAGAGAAGAGAGAAAAGAAAAGCAAGAATGAAAACAAGAAATCAAGGTCAAGATCAAAGGGAAAACACTTTAAATGCTTTCATTGTCATAAAGAAGGGCACTTCAAGAAAGATTGCCCTGAGAGGAAACCTAACCTAGGTAACAAGTCTAAAGAGGCAGGGGATGCCTCTGTGGTGTTAGAGGGTTATGAGAGTGCTGAAGTGCTTACAGTGAGTGAAGTGGACTCAAGAACAGAGTGGATAACGGACTCTGGCTGCTCCTTTCATATGTGTCCAATCAGAGAATGATTTGAGTCATTCTCTGAATTGAATGGTAGACACGTAATCTTAGGAAACAATAAGTCCTGCAGGATCATGGGTTTGGGGTCGGTTAGACTCAAGATGCATGATGGAATTGAAAGATTGTTAGAGGAGGTCAGGTTTATACCTGAACTAAAGAGAAATTTAATTTCTCTTGGTATGCTTGATCAATCAGGCTACACCTTCAAATCTGAGGCAGGGGTTCTTAGGGTCACTAAAGGTTCCTTAGTTATAATGAAAGGGGTTATCAAGAATGGGTTGTATACCCTTCTGGGAAAAACTGTTGTTGGGGAAGCATCCCCAACACAGAGTTCTATAAAAAATGAATCTGTACTATGGCATAGAAGGCTGGGACATGTAAGTCAAAGGGGACTTACAGAACTTCAGAAACAGGGATTGCTGAGTAATCAGAACCTAGGAAATTTGCCTTTCTGTGAAGATTGTATCTATGGAAAGGCAAAGAGGGTTAGTTTTAAGTCTGCAATTCATAATACTAAACAAACCTTGGACTATGTCCACTCTGACCTCTGGGGACCTGCAAGGGTAAACTCACATAGTGGAGGAAGCTACTTCCTCTCCTTAGTAGATGATTACTCTAGGAAGGTCTGGATATACATCCTAAAGAACAAGAGTGATACTTTTGGCAAGTTTAAAGAGTGGAAATCTCTGGTTGAAAATCAAGTAGGCAGAAAGCTTAAGGTTCTGAGGACAGACAATGGCCTAGAATTCCTGTCAAATGAGTTTAACCTGTTTTGTCAGGAGGAAGGAATTCTAAGACACAAAACTGTGAGGGAAACCCCCCAACAGAATGGCTTAGCTGAAAGAATGAACAGAACCATCTTAGAAAGAGTTAGATGCATGCTCTCTAATTCAGGACTGCCCAAAACATTTTGGGCAGAAGCTGCTACCACTGCTGTACACTTAATTAATAGGTGTCCCTCCTCTGCTATAGGGTTCAAAACTCCACAGGAGCTGTGGACTGGGAAACCTCCCAGTTATGACTATCTAAGGGTCTTTGGATGTGTAGCCTATGCACACTCAAAGACTGATAAATTGGAACCTAGGGCAGTAAAGTGCATCTTTATAGGTTACCCTGAAGGGGTTAAAGGTTACAAACTTTGGGTAGAAGGACCTGGAAGGTATAAGTGTATTGTGAGCAGAGATGTGACCTTTAATGAGTCACAAATGGCTCGGGTACATGAAGATAAATCAGTTCAGGATAATGACCAGTCTTTAGAGGAATCTCAGGTTGAGGTGGAGCATGTTAACACCCAATCAGAGCCAGAGAGAGAGAGTAACTCTGAGGATCAAGACTCAGGAGAACCCAGTCAAGGTGGAGCCAATTCTTGGAATCTGGCTAAAGACAGAAAGAGGAGGGTTATTAAACCTCCTCAAAGATTTGGACAGGCTGAGCTTACAGCTTTTGCCTTGACTGTAGCTAATGAGATAGTCTACCAAGAACCAAGGTCTTATAAGGAAGCAGTGGCTAGTAAGGATTCCTCTAAATGGCTATTAGCCATGCAAGAGGAGATGGAATCCCTTAATAAGAACCAAACTTGGGTTCTGGTACCTAGACCTCCAGGAACCAGATTAGTGGGATCCAAGTGGATCTTCAAGAAAAAGGATAGCATACCAGGAACAGAAGGGACCAGGTATAAGGCTAGGCTTGTAGCCAAGGGCTTCACACAGAGAGAGGGAATTGATTTTAATGAAATTTTCTCACCTGTGGTTAAACACAGTTCAATTAGGTTACTGTTAGCCTACACAGCTTTTGAAAACTTGCATTTGGAACAGTTAGATGTTAAGACTGCCTTTCTTCATGGAGAACTTGAAGAAGAGATCTATATGCAGCCTCCTGAGGGTTTCATTAATGAAACTAATAATAATCATGTGTGTCTTTTAAAGAAATCTTTATATGGCCTTAAACAATCACCTAGGCAGTGGTATAAGAGGTTTGATACTCACATGATTAATAATAATTTTAAGAGGAGCTGTTATGATAGTTGTGTCTATTATAGGGAAGAAAAAGGAACTTTTGTTTATCTCTTATTATATGTAGATGACATGCTGTTAGCCTGTAAAGATACAGTTTTAATTGATGAAGTCAAATGCATGTTAAAATCTGAGTTTGAGATGAAAGACCTGGGCCCTGCTAAGAAAATATTAGGAATGGAAATTGTTAGGGACAGAGACTCCAGACTGTTATATTTGTCCCAGAAAAATTACATTTCTAAGGTTCTTAAAAGATTTGGTATGGATAATGTAAAATCTGTAATCACACCTTTAGGCCAACATTTTAAACTCTCAATAGATCAGGCTGCTAAAACTGATTCTGATATCAGTTTTATGCAAAAGATTCCCTATGCTAGCATGGTGGGAAGTATAATGTATGCAATGGTCTGTACTAGACCAGACCTGACCTATTCAGTGAGTGTAGTTAGTAGATTTATGGGAAACCCTGGAAAACCCCACTGGCATGCCATTAAATGGGTTCTAAGGTACCTGTCTGGTGCTACTAACTTAGGACTTTGTTTTGGAAAAAATGTTGTGAAGGGTGGAGAGTTGACTGGTTTTGTAGACTCTGATTTTGCTGGGAACACAGACACTAGGAAGTCCTTAACTGGGTATGTGTTTACTGCTTTTGGGGGAGCAGTTAGTTGGAAGGCACACCTCCAATCTGTTGTGGCTCTGTCCACAACAGAGGCTGAGTACATAGCATTGACTGAAGCCATAAAGGAAGCCATATGGTTAAAAGGTATTGCAAATGAGCTAAGTATTTTTAATAGTAACATTTTTGTACACTGTGATAATCAAAGTGCACTTCACTTAGCCAAAAATCAGGTCTACCATGAAAGGTCTAAGCATATTGATATAAGGCTTCATTTCATTAGGGATGTTATAGAATCAAAGTTAGTGGGTGTGCAGAAGGTTACAACTGAGGAAAACCCCTCTGATATGATGACCAAATCACTTCCTTGGTCCAAGTTCAAGCACTGCTTGGACTTAGTGTGTATGGAGTCAGGGGACTGTCCCTAATAGGGGGACAGGTGCAGGAACAGCCAATGATGAGCTTTGATATAATCTTGGTGATATAAATGATTGCCAAGGTGGAGATTTGTAATTTATATTACCGATTGTGTCATTCATTTAATTAATCTTCTTCTGATCCAATGGCTGGCTTGGTGACACCTGTGATGGCAAGGGAACTCGGATCTGTGCACAGCTGAGTCATGTGCTGACCTCGTGATGCCGCTAGCTGGATTCCACTGTCTCTCTGGCCCGTTTGATTTATGACACGTGTTGTCATCTGATTTTGTATATATATATGCTTATGATGGGAACTGTTGCCCTAATTCATTTTTGTGATCTGCTGCTGTAATCCGAGACTGAGAGAGAGGCGATTTTGAGAGAGTCTTCTAGGGTTTTTTCTAGGGTTCGTTCTGTGATAGAATCAGTGGATTTTAAACACTGATTTGAACAGAAGGAACAGTGAAGAATTGTACTGAGGCTTCTCTGTGAAGGTTGATGATCAATAAAAGCACTGAGGCCGTTCCTGCCGTGGATGTAGACCGCTAGGGTCGAACCACGTAATCTTGGTGTTGTTTCTTCATTTTCTTCCTTACTGCTTTCTGTTACTTTGATTTCTTGCATGCTGCTTTATTTTCTTGTCACGATCTTGTTCTGTTCATAAAGTTTTCATAAACTGAATCTGTGATATTTTTCTAAGTCTAAAAGAACTCGGGTAGAAAACCATAACACTAATATAGTAACAGTAATATAGTATTATATTATTAGTTAGACCATAAAATATAAATTGTAATTAATTTATATTATATATTAATGTATAACATATTATATATAATTAAAAAAAATATTTTATATTATATATTATATTAAAAGAATTAATTTAAAATAAATATTATATTCAATCGATCCGATCTTTTCTAATTCTAAAAAATTTGGAACCGAATCGAATTCGTACCTATTAATTTTAATATTATAAAAACTGATTTTAAATCGATACTTATCGAAAACCAGACCAATTCTACGGTCTACCCATTCAATCCGATTTGATCCAATTCATCGATTTTTCGGACACCGCTACTGCCACCTACGTAGAGGAGAGAACCTCAACCGGAGCCTTATTTTAAAACGAGGGTATATCAGTAATTTCGTAAAACAAAACTTCTTTCCTAATACGAGACTTCGTTACCAAGACAAAAACCAGAAGTTAACTTGCAGGAAAAACAAGCATATGCGCAGAAACTCAAATGCATGTGCTACGGAGGCTCAACGAGATGGAGGGGCAACGGGCGGAGGAATCGGGGGAGGTGAAGAGGAGTGGAAGCTTACCGAGGGAGAAAGAAAATCAACTGGGTGATGGGAGGTGGTTGGCATTTTCTGTGGCTGTCGAGGTGGTTTTTGGCTTGAGGGAGTGGCGGAAACAGGGGAACGTGTAGTCTCATTTTCCCCATGACCGTGCTCTGTTTCGGGCTTTCGACGATGCAAGGTGGGAAGCGTGCGGCTTGCTCCCTCGGTTGGTGCAACGCTTCTCTGTTTTCATGGACTCAAAACAGAGCAGTTCATGGTTGCTACTTCATGAAAGAGAGGCTGGCTTTGGTTGGGATGAGTTTCTCGGTGGTTTGTTGTGATGCAACCGGAGCTAGGCAGTTTAAGAAGGTGCAAGGATCATTGGGGTTGAGGCCGACGACGTGGAGGAGGTTTGGCAGTGGGCTATCACCCGTTGAAAGTGTGGCGGTGTGCAACTCAGTGGGGGTCTCAAGTGGTGATGATGCTTGGGTTGAAGCCGAGAGCGTATGTCGGCGAAAAGGATAGGCTGCGGCAACTAGTTTTCTTGCTTGGGGTAAGTGCATCCATATATAGTGGACAAGAAACCTAATAGAGAAACCTTCGGATGAGGGAAAAGGAAAGCATAAACCTGTATGGGAGGGAAAGAAACTCGGCACGATAAGAATGACAAACCGAGTTAGGGGCAAGGTGCAATTGGCTTGGTTTGAACGGGTTTGGGTGATCTGATACGGTCCATGACAAATAATTGGGTCCACAACAGGTAGTATAAAAAAAAAAAAAAAAAAAAAAAAAAAGAATGTTATAAGAAACCGATGTCCACGTAACCTAAAACCGTGGTCTACGTGGCAATTCCTAACGGCATTGTTTTAGTTTGATTTCAAATTTGCATCATATTATTTGATTTCAAATTTCAAACTCAGCCCCTTCCATTCTTTTCCTTTCACGAATACTCCAGGCTACAGCTCTCTCTATACCATCTCCTAGACAAATCATTTCCCTCCATCCATCCATTCCCTTCTTCTCACAAATGAAGCCTCCATCTAGATTTCTTCATTCCCCTCACTAACCCAGTCTCGATTTTGCATTCCCTCACTAACTTATTGTCGGCGTGCGAAATCGAACTAGTGGGTCTCGGCATCT
Organism: Platycarya longipes; assembly: GCA_036559045.1. NCBI lineage: Eukaryota > Viridiplantae > Streptophyta > Magnoliopsida > Fagales > Juglandaceae > Platycarya > Platycarya longipes. The sequence continues at coordinate 6,240,871 of CM071802.1, read as the reverse complement.
TCTCACCAAAGGTCGATTGTTCTGCGTCTTCTTCGCAAAGGTTAGTGGGTCTCCTCGAACCCAAGATCCATGATGCCGAACCCAAACACCCCCAACCCTAAACCAAACCCTAACCCTAATCCAAACGACCCCAACCCTAAAAAGCGAAATGACTAGAACTGGTATAATTACCAATTCTATATCACACACACACACACACACACACACACACACATATATATAGGTTGTCTTGCTGCAAATTTTTTATCTAGAACTCATTCAAACTAGAAAATAGTAAAAGTGGGCTAAGGTTGACTTTGGATATAAAAAATAAAAAAAATAAAAATAAAAATAAAATAAAACTGAATTGAGTAGTGCTATTTGAAGGCATACATCACACATTATCTACATGGTAGGATTTGATTTATAAGATTCAAATTTTAATTTAACTTTTAAATCAAATTATGATATATGGATAGTGCGTGGTGTAAAGGCTTTTGAATAGAATTATTTTTTTTGAATTTAGGATTAAATTTTGATTTCTAATCCAATGTAAAGTTCAAAAGTTTATTTAGCATTGGTTCAAATTAAATTTTAAGTTTGTAATATGATCTAAATAAGGAGCTCGGATTTTAAAGACTCAAAATCCCAATTTTCCTTGAAAAAAAAAAATCCTTGCACATCCAAACACTTCATTAAGGAAATCTAAGCTTATATAAGATGAATTTTCAGGAGAAAATGGTATCTGAATCTGATGGAGAAACGCCAAAAACAAACCAGGCAAAGTACTGTCTAGTCCTGTTCCTCTCTGTTTCAGAAGGGCCATTCTCGAAAGCTTTCAGTTTGGACAGTTGCCTTGCTACTTTGAGTTTTCAATAGTTTAGTCTCCAAATATGGAACAAAATTCAATCTTATATGTGAAATTCTGCTGGATATAATGCTTTAAGCTATCATTAGTTATGTTCTTACTAAAAAAGCAAAGGAGCATGCTGAGTTGGGGGTGTATCCACAATACCACTCAATGCAACCGATCTAAATCCAATTCTGAAGGGTGCGATGTTGAATGATATGATATGTTGAGTTCTTCTTCCCTATCACCAATTTATCATAAATGCGATTCACTTGGGTATGTCTTTCCTGATACCAATTGATTTTAAGCAGATTAGTAACTCTTGGTCCGACAGTCATTAGAAGTTGCTGCTTTATCTATTCATTTTGCTGTATGGATGAATGTGGATAGGCATGAGGGAGACATCTATAACACAGCTAGAGGATAGGATAGGGTAATATTTAAACTGGATAGTGGCAGGAGAAGTTTGAAAGGGAGGCCAAAACTGGTGGGGGATGACTGGACGTTGCAGCAATCTGGCCCAGTCAATTAATCTAGAATTCTCTTATGAGGAAATTATAAAATAGCATGTTCCTTTTAACAAATCCTGACAAAGATCTGCGCTAGGCCGCTTTAGTGCTTACTTTTCCTCTAGTTCACACAGTTGTCCATTTCAATCAACATCTTCTTTTGTAGAGTAATTTAGATGAAGAACAAATTTCCAAGCCCCTAGTAGCTCTGTGGTGTAGCTCTAGGGTGGGATTGTGACGTAATGGCCCTCTGGAAGATTTTTTTATTTTTATTTTCTTGGGGAAAGTTTGAAGCCCAGTTTGTATCTCCTAAATAGTATTCTACATGATGGATGTACATTTAGCAGCTTCCACCAAAGAAATTACGATGTAAATGTTCAACTTTCTAGCCATAGACGTTTTCAGGAATCTTGACGTAATTCATGTTATGTTTATGATGGTCTTCTGTTTCTAAAACAATATTGAAGTATTTTTTTGTGATATATATGAAACTGCAGCCACAAAATTTTATTTCTATTTTTATTTTCATATTGAAAAAATAAGGAACTTGTGTTTTCATTTGCATTACAATAAAAAATTCAGCTTCTAATCTGGAAACAGTTTATAAGAAATATTGAAATAATATTTTATCAGAGTTCAACATACACAAGTTTGTTATAGTTCAACTGTGCCGAATTCTGATCAACCAACTCTTCCTTCTATCATATGCATGTAGCGAAATTCTTTTGCTTTCACATGTTTTATAACAATAATTTCAAGTTTTCTAAAGCTCTCAACTCTAGTTTCTCTTATGTCTTCTGGGTATGCCTAACATAACTTACCTTTGCAGTGGAAAGATTAGACTTTCCAGGGCAAGGTGAAGTGGATCCTGTGAGTCAGAAATTGGGAAAAAAAGGTTACAATACGAAAGTAATCTCCAGCCATATTAATTACAGACAGTTCCTAAAGAACGAGGTTGGTGCTTTCCGACATTATCAATAATAGATATAGCATGGGAGAATATGTGCATGAGTACTGTCGAGTTGAACTTGCAATGTAAGAAGAACTTCTCTTATTGAAATCCTGACATATTCAAACCAAGATGATGAATTGCCGATGCATTCTCTCTACTCAAGAAATTCTCTACAATAAAAATTAGTAGTTAATTACACAATTTATGACTTTCTATGTTCTGCTTGTTATATGACATGCTTGTGGTTTAGAGGTCTGGAATTAAGGAGCCTAGGAAAAAGAAAAAATGGTAGAAAGACCAAGTGGAAGCATTTCTCAGTTCAGAATACGAGGAGATATTGATCTCCTCAATTCTTTATCAATATGAGAATTGTTATTCTATATAAATTACACGAGGGCCTGATTTAATTCCTGCATTTTGCATTCTCTGTCTGTTCTGCTCATGTTGTTCTCAGTAATGATTACTCCACAAGGGTAACTGTAAATAACTATTCCTCAAATGCAGTTTATACTGCAATTCTAGTTTCCAGAATGTCTCCCCAATGAAACTGAAGTACAAGACTGTCATACAAATTTTCCCTTAAATTAAGCTTATGCTTTGGAAAATTGAGTCCTGTTGAAGGAATAGCACAGTTGAGGGAAAAAGAACCATAACTAGTGTTATCAATCAACCTAATACATCCCTTAAAACTGTCCACCCATCAAATATTTGCCAGCTATCAGGGCTCTTTTGGAGAATATGACTTTGATGGTATTGGTTGCAAATCATGGAAATGACAAGTTATATTATTCTATGGTTTCGTTCTATTGTTTATGTGGGAATATTTTTAGGATGGTTTTTTTATCTTTGAGCTTTAAGGGTGGGTGCAGGGCCGGCTCAATCCGGCCATTGCCTAAGGCCTCCGCTCTATATAAAGCCTTTAAAAATAAAAGTAATTAAATATTTTATTTTTATTTTTATTTTTTATTTTTTAAAAAGCACTTCATTAAATAAATTTAAATAAATATACATTTCAATATACGCAAGGCTTCATGATACTAAATTTAATATTTAATACAATGAATTATTTATATTTTTAAATAATTTTAATATTTCATATAATGAATTATTTAAATTTTTAAATAGATATTTTTTTTAAAGAATATGCTAAATTGAGTCACAAAATTTAGGTTAAGATCTCATTTTATACAAATTGTTGTATTAAATATAAATTCAATGACAATTTAATTATAAATCTAAATAAAATTTCATTGATTTTTATATAATAATTTATATTTTATTCTATCATATATAATTATAAATAATATACTTAAATTTCGTCTTAGATTGAATATATATTGAGGCGCCCAGAGTGGGTGTTACTGGTTATTTAAAGGGACATGATGTCCGAGTGGCACTGCCACGGTTGTGTCATTTTGTGATACAATTGTATCTCTTCATGAGAAATAGCCACAGAATTTCAAATAGGTTTTTCCCTTCAGTATATATCTATTCAGGAATCAGGTTTGCAAATAGTAAAAATGGTAATATTCCATACGCCATCAATATTGTCTTTTCTGCTAATCTTTCTTCTAATCCTTTTACTTTAACTTGATCAAATATCGACCTTATCAATAGTTCTTTAGAAAATAAGTGGTATTCCATATTAAAAAACATTTAAATGGCATTAGCTTTTGTTGGTTGGCCAATGTGTTTTCGTAGGACATGTCATTCTTGATGCAGCTAGTCATCTCATCAGGTAATACTAGAAAGGCTATTGATTCCTTTCTTTATGCAGGTGTGTAAGAACTGGAAATTATGATGAAGCTCTCGAGGTAGTAGCATTTGTTTACAAACTTTCAACTACGTATCCCAAGTCCTTAATTTGTGTTATTTTCCTTGACTAGCTACTGAATGTTTTTAATTTGCTCTCAACTTTTCAAAAGTTTCGCATGCTATTCTTAACTTGGTTTTCTCTAGGTACTTACTATAGATTTTAATCGGTTGAGTCTTCATGATTACCTTGTATTACTATTCTTTTCTAATTAGGTGTTCACTTTTATGTCCAGTATACTCCTTGATCACTTTAATGGCCATCAGGGTGTATGTTGCATAACTTTGGTGGAAATATTGAAATGTATGGCATCTTGGATGCGATCTATTCGGGTCCAATTGTTGCTCAAAATAGTAAAATTTCAACCATGATATGTCAACTGTCTTATGTGTACATATTTCACCATTTTAAGCCCCAAATGATTTTTCAAGTATTTATTAGTTGTAACTTGTAAGCCTAAACTGCAAGACTTTTTATTGTTACCCTAGATAGCTGCAAGATTGTGGTATATTTGGAAGAGCATTTCAATTGTGTTTATTTTTACACCAGATTATCTGATTGATAATTTTTATTTATCTTACTTGTAAGAAAAGATATATTTATCCTCTTGAGAATGCTATGATCAAAATCATGTATACTTGTTAGTATCAAACATCTTGCAAAAGCTACTACGAATGATATGCACAGCCATGACATGGTGAATTTGCTATGTGGATACACACTTTATGTGAGATCTCAGAATTTTTATATATTATTTTATTCTCAGTAATAATTATTTTAATATATTTTAATAATATTATTGGTTGTGTTTTATTTGTTTAAAATATTTATTTGAACTATTAGATAATTAATATTAGTTTTACGTTGTCTTTATGTTTATATTGAGTTACGTTGGTTTTTTTATGAATTTTAATATGAGTAAATAATTTTAATGATTGAAATTAAATTTTTTTTATTTTATTATGTGAGTTTATTTGATGTGCTTTCGTTATATTAATTATCGTTTTGTAATTAAATTGCGCCTGTATTTAATTTATTTTATTGTTAGGCTTTAATTATTTTATTTTATTTTATTGATATTAAATTATAGTATTTTTCACTGATTTTTCTTTAATTTGTTGTATTTTTCTTCTAGTTGGATTTCAATTCTTTTTCCTTTTTTTTTTTTTTTCTTTTTCCTCCTTTCTTTTTTCTTTCCTTCTTCTCGTATTTCTCCCCCCCAGCTCGTGTGTGCGCGACAAACACCCCTCCCCCCTCTCCGTTGACTTTCAAGCCCAGCCACCACCCCCTGCACTAGCCAACCACTATCATCGCCTCCTCCATTGGAATCACCAACCACTGGTGAGTTCTCTCCGGCAATCCCAACTCTGGCCTACCCGAAATGGGTTTTCTTTCATTTGAGTCACCACAGCGCAGCCGTCCACCACCCCACTGCCTCACCACCCTCACCAACAGACTCCCCATCCCTCGGTGACCATTCCCTACCATCAGCAGCCCCCACGCATAACTTTTTATCCACCCAAGTGAGCAAATCCAAAATGGGTCTTTAAATATGTTGTTTTTCGTCGTGCTGCTATCCGACTGCCGTGCATCTCACCTCCGCCACCAAACCACTCCCCTATTCCAGCCGGTTATCCCCTAGTTTAGTTTCCCCATCCGTGGTCCCGCCTTCTCTATACGGCCCCAAACTTGAAAATGGGTTTAAACCCATTTTGAACCCAATCTATCACCTTCCGGTGGTTGTGTCGCTACACCACCACTTCCATGAGATTCCCCACTCTTCAATGAGTATTTTCTTAAATTTTGGTGTCAAACCGAACACTCTAACCTAACGTACAAGTGACCGTTACAAACGCTGCAGATTAGCGTTTGTTCAAGGATTTACATTTTTACCCTCTGTAAGTATTTTCCAAATGAATTTTAAGATTTAAATTTATTTTTGCATCGACAAATATTGTATTTAGTTAACGTTGAGATTTGTTGGTTGATGTTGGAATTTATTAATTGTTAGTTATTTGGTATTTTGTGAAATACATTGCATAATGCACTGTTGTTGTGTATATTTGGTATTTGGATTTTAAGGTGAGATGTGTATTATTGAGTTTGTGGATTTTAATGGTTTTGACTGAGTCATAATGGAGACGGCGATATGTCAGTGGGTGTGAATGACATAGCGGATACGATACGTAATGCCTGTTATGATCATTGTGTGTGTATTTCATATCGGGGACGATGATACGTAACATCCTATATGAAATGAGTGTAGGAATTATAATGGAGACGGTGATACGTAACGCCCATTATGATTAGTGGTGTGTGTATGACATAACGGGGACGGTAATACGTAACGTATGTTATGGTCATTGGATGTGTATTTCATATTGGGGATGGCGATACGTAACGCCTGTTATGAAATGAGTGTGTATGAGTCATAATGAGGACGGTGATACGTAATGTTCATTATGATTGGTGTTGTGTATATGTCATATCGGGAATGACGATACGTAACGCTCGTTATGATTAGATTTATAGATATCTTTTTCTGGAAAATGGCAGTAAGTTTTTAATGAATTTAATTATTTTGGAAAGATGATTTTAAAGTTCATGCATGTGATATTTTACTCATGCATTTTGTTGTTGCATAAATGTGTTTTAATTTTAGTTTGTTTGGGTTGTATTTACCTACAATGTCATTTTGGCGTCGTAGATTTTGGATGCAGATGTTAAGAAGGCTAAGCCTGAGGAGACGTTGTTGGAATATTTAATTATAATTTGTTATATTGGGAAATGTTTTCTCATTTTTATAAATATGTATTTTTATAATTTATCTTTTGGATGACTGTATTAAATCTCCTGTTAGAAAATTTATGTTAAACTGATTTGTAAAAGTTCTGGTACTTAGCTAATGATTTAATTTATCTGCTGTTTTTATTTATGCATGTCACGTGTACATATACTTAGCACTTGACGTTGGAATGTGTGATCTGTGTTGTCATCATTTCAACGTTTCAATTCTCGTGTTATTTTAAAGAAAATTTGAGAGCGTTACACTTTATTTAACTGAAATCTTTAGGATTAACTTATTGGAAGGGATGAAAATTAAGAAGAGAGAAAAGGAAAGAAGGAACAAAGAAAAAAATGCAAAAGCATGAGGAAATAAAATGAAAAGTATTGTATGTTGAGTTATCAAAATTTGTTTTTCTTTTCTTTCTTTTTTGAAGTTCTTAGATTATATGAAGAGATTTTATAAAAATAAATTTACTATTGATATGTCTTGATGTCATTTATTAAATTTATTCTAAAAAAAAATTATAATACATCATATAATGTCAAACTAAAAACTTAATGTTCACATCATTAAATTTACTATTGATATGTCTTGATGTCCTTTCATTAAACATTAATGTTCACATCATTAATACTGGATGAATCCAATGAGATTGAGATTTGTCATTAATTATTGAAGGTAAATTACCGATGATAAATTTTTCAACTAACAACAGTGGTTAATGCTTTATATAAAAGGCTGGGTTTTTGGTTATAAGCAATTAATCATTACATAAATCTTCAAAATGTGTAAACCAAATATAAACTTATTTGGTACTGACATATGTTGGCTAGTAATGGATAGCACTAGTGTAACGCTCATTTATGGAGGTCCAGAGAGTTAATTTATTTTTCTCAAAATATCTCCAATAATATTATTACAAACTCTAAAATTTTCCATAAAACATCAACTCATTTATTTAATATAAAATTCTAATCCCTCAATAGAAATACCAAAGCAAGAATTTCAATACAATAAAATATCATATCCATAAGTCTTCGAATTATCCATGACTCGATATACCAAGAAATAATCACCAAAAATAAAATCACTAATGTGAACCTCCAAAAATACTTATACACTTAGGTCTCATCCATCTATGATCATCAAACCTTTTCAAACTCCCATCTCTTATCCTCCAATTGAAATTATTAAAGTGATCTAAAAAAATGTTATGAATATAAAGGGTGAGTTATTTACAACTCAATAAGCAAATAACATATACTAGTATGCAAACGTGAGTATTTACCAAATTCAGAATGTAGAATAAAGATAATTTCTTATTTTCAGAATGCAGAAACAGATCATGTTATTAAAAATCAGAACGAAAGTTTAATATAAACAGAAACAAAAAGTCCTTTTGGCATAGCATAACTGAAATACTTATCATAAAAGAATATCATATTTAACCCTTGTAGTAGGGTTGTGCAAATTCCGACAGTCAACCGAGCAGAAACAGAATATGAATCTTCTCATTATTATACTTGGAGCCTCGAGTGTGTACATAGAAAAGACTACGCAGAAAACTATTTTCAACTAAAGTAGGTACACTGGAAACATAATAGTTGGTACCACTTTTTCAAAACACAACAAAATCAGATCAAAAATATCATTTATGCATAAACTTTCATATTCGCTCTTTTTCAATTCAGAAATAGAATGCAACAAAATTAGCTCATGTCTACATCAATTCATGCCAAAAACATTTTATTCTTATACAAAATTTAATGTATATGCTGAAACAAAAGCTGAGGTGGTTTCAAATAATTTCTTTTCATCACAAAATATGTACCTTTTTAAAATTCACCTCAATTCAAAATTTTGATATAAAGTCTAGCATAGGAATCCCGCTTACATGAACTTTTTAATTTTCTGAATTATTCTCAACAAAAGCTAAACAACATTAATCATCACCTATAAAATAATCACGTAATTTCCATAAATTTTCAAATGATCACAAACTTTGCAAATAGAACTTCAGAAAAATCCAATATTTTTCCATAACATCTAAACATCCTCGAAATTTTGTAATTTCAACTCTCTCAAAAATGCTTTGAAATTCATCAAATTCTTGTACAACCTTAAAATATTGGAAATCCTCCCGATCCTCGCTTAATAATCACTTAAACCAAAATTTCCAACTCACCCAGTCTCCTTCAAAAATCAAAAACTCAACTTACTTAATAATGCAACACCCATGATCTTGCAAAATACGAGTTCAAAATAATATATAAACCAACCCAATCCAAAACATTTAATTTCAAAAATAATTTAACAAAAACCTAATTTAACAAAACCCAAAACAAAGGAAGGCTAGTAAATAATAGCTCCAAAATTTTTAAAAAAGTTTATCAAAAACAGGATAAAACTACCGAAAGGGCTAAGAAAAACAAATTGAGGCCTACATTAAAAAAAAAAGGACCCAACACAAACCCAACTTCAAAATCAATTTCAAAATTAGCTTAAAGCCATGAGCGCAAAAACGTTATCTCCAAACTTCCTCATCCTTCTACGTAACACACGAAAATAGCAAAAGAAAATCTTTTACATGCAAACGAGGAAATCATAGAGGATTAGATCGGTTGAAGCTTACCAAAGAGAAGTGCTGGTGGCGGAGGTGAATAGGAAAGTGGCTTCCTCGGCGTTAGACTACTAAGAGAGAAAGTGAAAACAGAGAGACACACACAGAGAGAGAGAGAGAGAGAGATAGATATGAGAGCACACTGAGGAGTAAACCCTGAGTGGTTTACTGTAGACCTAGGGTACTTCGGCTGTTTCGACCGCTGTCTGAGTGGTTTCTGACGACAATTGAGCAATGTTTTGACTAAGAGGTTGGGGGAGGGGGTGGCCAGTGGAATGGTCCTCGCTCGGGGGGAGAACCGGTGAAGGATTTGCTTTGTTTTTAAGTAGTAAGACAGATTATATTTGGTAACTTAGAGGCTTCGTTGCATGGTGGTTGCCCGGCTATGTTGTGGTGCAACGGGGTGAATGAGGCTCCGTGTGATTGGGGAAGTTTCAGTGTGGTACAATGGCATAATGTGCGACGGAAAAGTACCTAAACACTGGCTGGTTTAGGTTTACAAGTTGTGTAAGGGAGACGTAGCAAACTTTGGAGGAGAATGCAATACTTAGGGTTTCTCATGCATAAGGAGAAGGCTGCTTAAACTATTTATATAGGTGATACGAAAAAAAAAACCCTAGACGAAAAAAGGGATGGCAAAGGTAAACTCTGATCTTTCTTGTGCAGCTAGCAGCGTGCATAAATATGGTAAATGGAAACCTAGCTATTGGAAAAGTTAGCGCTAGGAAGGCAATAATCCACGCATGACGATGAGATCTTAACAAAGATGCCATGAGCTTGGGCCATGAGGGAAATGGGGTAGGGTCCACTTTTAAAAACTTGGGCTCAAGCTTTTGAACAGAGGAAAAACAATAAAACTAAAACTAAACTGAGTAACTATACACATTTTGTAAAAAATAAATAAATAAGGCCTTTATTTAAATTTGAAGACAAAATAAACCAGCTTATAAAAAAAAATGTATCTCGACTTATAAAAAGATTTTCAACTTAATAATCAAATCCAAGGAGAAAAACCATAGTTCAATCAAAACATAAATATTAGGCCCGTAGTCTAATTTTATAAACAAAAGAAATAAAAAATTCAACCTTGCTTCACCCACAACTTACACTAAAAAATTTGAAAACAGAAAGGTGCTGAAATCGGGTGTTACAACTTACAGCTACTGTGAAATTTGGATCTATAAAAGTTGTATTATTCTAAAAAATAGATGAGACGAGGTAGTGTCATTGTTGTTGGAAATTATGAGTCACGATCTAGGTAGCAGTATTGCTTATACTCGAGTTTCTATATTTGTGTGTACGCATTATTAATCATTAAATCCAATGATTTGCTTTTGTTCATATTAAAATCCCTGTAGATCCTTTATGCAATCCCAAGAAAAGTAGAGATAATTGTTGCAGATCTCAACTCGAACTGTTCTTGTCCAATGCTAGCTTCAATTCAGTGCACCACTAAGCTTGCGAGATATTGTAAATTTCTAGTCTTCACTTTGTCTTTTATTCAAACAAAAGAAAAATGATTAATCGGTCTTTTTCTTACAATTCATCTACTTTAGTAATGGTTTTCCATTTCACTCTTATATCAGGCATCTCAAACATGGATGTTTTGACCTCATTCAAAAGAGAAGAACTTTTGGTCAGCGGGATGATATAGCCATTCAAGCTTGGCTAAGCAACAACATGCAACATAAGTTGAATCTTCGTGTTTACCGTATTTCTCGACCAAAGGTGATTAGTTTAGCTGTGGGCACCAATGCCAATGAAAAGGAGAAAAAATCCACTTAAATAGAGGTGCAAAACTTGCTAGCAGTTATTTTATTAATAGTAGATATTAGCAACAAACTACAGCTCGGCACACTCAACATTAATGAGAGTCAACGAAGCAATAAGAAAGCACAAGATTCTTCGAGAAAAAAAGGGAAAGATTTACAAAATTGCTGAAATCAGTGGAGCTCTAACGACAATAAGTTGAAACCAAAATGATGATCCAACAAGTCCAAAAATGAGATCAACATGAAGATTTATCAATTTCGACTAATATGGAAAATCCTATCCAAAGACCAAATCAAAACTACAGAATTTTGAAGGATAGCGCCAACTACAAATCTAAGGATCATTTGTAGCAGATTTTACGGGATTTATTTCATTGTATTAATTGTTTAAATACTCCTCTTGTAATGCCTAATGTTCACGTTGCCAATTATTGAATAAGAGACATCAATTCAAGCCTTCTTCTTCTTCGTTTGTTTTTATCTTTTTTCTTCTTCTTGGTATCAAGAGCCATAGTGAACCTTAGCCAACAAACCACAACTCTTTCTTCCGCTCACCATGGCTACACTATCTCTCAATGTTGGCAACTTCATCACTCTAAGACTCACTCCAAATAACTACCCCTTGTGGTGTGAGAAAGCATTAGTTCTTGTTGAAAGCCAAGAATTAGTGGGACATCGTATGTCATACTAGACCCAAGCAACTCCTCAAATGCAGACAACACAAATCCTCAATTAACCAATTTGTTCATCGCATGGCGAAAGTCTGATCGTCTTCTTCAAGGGTGGATCATTGGAACACTCTCTGAGGAAGCTCTCGACCTCATTGTTGGTCTTGATACAGTACATGCAATTTGGTAGGTTCTAAAAAATGCATATTCCCAAGAATTACAAGAATGCAAATTCCCTTTGCGCCAACAGTTCACCTACCTTCAAAAAGAAGGCGACACAACAATCACAGAGCACATATGAGCCTTTAAAGGTCTCTATGACAATTTAGCAACAATTGGGAAGCCGGTTTCAGATCAAGAAAATGTATTGTCTTCTCACCAATCTTGGCCCGCAATATGAAACATTCACAACAACCATTTAAAACCTCCACGACCATCCTATTCTGAGTTGGTTTCTCAAATCCAAAATTATGATCAAAGGCGAAATTGGTTTTCCAACCACACCGACATTTAGGCAACAACACTCATGCATCAAGTAGCATCTTATGGTCAACAACAGCAATATTCTCAATCAAACAACTCAGGATATCGTGGACCAATACAAACATTTACGTCAACCAGATGTGGATTCCAAGCAAAACAAAGCAAGGATTCAAGTCAAGCCTACAACTCTTCTCCTGCAAGTGCACAACACCGACCTCCACCACCAGGTGAATGTCACATGACACCTCCCAAAAGGGAGAAATATCGTGATCAACGATATCAATATTATGGAATGATGGGCCATAATGTGAAGATATGTTGGTGGGTACCAAAAAAATCAACTCCTCAAGATGAAATTCCACAAGCACTTGTGGTATTGACACAAGACGATACCCTAGTAGACACGGAATAGACTATTGACACTAGAGCTTTCAATCACATGATAGGTAAGTGAGGTATGTTAACTAACATTCGTCGTTACTCTGGTTTCGATTCAGTGTTGACAGGAGATGGATCCTCCATGCCAATTCTTTCAATTGGAGACTCTTATATAAAACAAAAAAGATCAGCTTTACCTCTAAATGATGTGTTATTACTTCCTAATCTAAAAAGGAATTTGCTCTCTATAAGTCATTTAACCACTCAGTTTCCTGTTAATTGTGAATTTTCTAATATGGATTTTTGTGTTAAGGAATGGGAAATAGGACAAGCAATGATGACAGGGAAACGCAAGGGTAATCTCTATGTCCTGTCCACTTCACCGAAATTTTATTTCTCTAATCGCTTCAAGTCTGGCATAATAGAAATTTGGCATCAACGCCTCAGCTACCCTTAATCTTCAGCTCTACAAATGTTAAAAAATAAAGGGTTAATTGATATTGTAGGATAACAAAATCACAACATCTTTATAATAGTTGTCAACTAGGAAAGCTTAGTCGTTTATCTTTTTCTTATTTGGAACATTTGAGTACAAGTATTTTTGAGAAAATTTATTGTGATTTGTGGGGACCCGATCCTATTCTTTCTATTGCAAAATTAAGATATTATGCTTGTTTGGTTGATAATTTTTTAAAGTATACATGGATTATTCCTCTATGGCAAAAATCTGATATTTTCAATGCTCATCTAGCCTTTGAAAAACATGTTTCTAGACAATTTAACAAGCAAATAAAAATCTTTCATTCTAATGGAGGAGGTGAGTTTGTTAATTCCAAACTATCAACTCATTTTCTTTCTATAGGTGTCGTTCACCAAATACCAGTGGAGAGACGTTGACGGGTATTGGAGCCTAACGGCAATAAGTTTAAACCAAAATGATGATCTAGCAAGTCTTAAAAATCAGGAAAAATCAGATCAAAATGAATTGATCAATTTACATTTGTTTATATTTATGTAATAGCTCAATTTATACTTAATATGAGTCTAATGCACCAGCCTAGTGTATAAATGCATATAAGTTTGGATGAATTGACGCATTAAGAAATTATTGAATTAGATGCAAATGGTTTTAGCTATATTTGTTTATTATGGATTAGTTGATCATGTGAATCAGGCACATTTGAATGATTAATGAATATCATTTGTTAGTTTGCATAAATGCTTCTTCTATGTTTCCTTTAAAAAAGCTATTAGAGATGTGGGATTAAACGCTGGAAAGAGCCACTCGTGGAAAACATTAGTCTCTGCAATAGGGTTTTAAAACCAAAACTCAATTGCAACGATGTCAAAAAAAAGTTGAAAAAAGACATTCGGGTGAAAATTAGTCGCCGTAATAAGGTTTTGAAAATCGAAAACTCAATTGTAGCGATGTCAAAAACCATTGGAAAGAGACATTAGCATTGAAAATCAGTCACCGAAATAGGGTTTTGAAAACGAAATTCATATTGCCAACGATGTCCTTAATCACTGAAAATAGATATTTGTGCGAATTAACTACTATTGACGACGGTAGAAATTGTTGGAATAAGTCTTTTCCACCAGTTTTTAATTGGATCATAATTCCTAATTGCGATTATATTTTGGACTAAACGCAACTAAAAAAATCCCCAGGAGACTTCACCATTTTGCAGCAGTTTTGGAATTTTTTTGTAGTACGAAAGAAGTTAAGGAATAATACTGGCAAATTGGTGGCGATTTATACCAATATTTGCGAAGAAATTTTTTTTCTGGAAAAAGCTGGCACTTCTATTTTAGTGTTTGTTACAATTTACAGATCAGGGATTAAAGAGTACTACTCTATGCAGTAGGATATTTTTTTTAGGTACTCTCAGGGATCTTGATTTATTTTTTAATTACTAATTAGAAAAATTATTAATCCAATATATATTATTGGAGGGTTTTTTTTTAAAAAGATAACTACTGTTGAACACAAGGTTTCAAGTTTCATGTAATTATAAATCTACACATGGATTTTGATGATAACAAATGAATTCAAAGAATAAAGGAGTCTCAAGCTCAAGTTATCCACACAATAGAATCAAGCACATCAAGGAACCAAGCATGAGCAAGAAGGGAACAAGTTCACATTGAAGTTATAGAGTAATGTTGTAAATCTCTTAATAATTCGAAATTAGGATTAAGGCTCAAAATTAATATTTTATCATAAAGCATTAAAATACATTTTCCACATGTGCATAAATATTTTGAAAATTAAATTTGAAAATTTTGAAAGATGATTGATTGTCATCTTTCACATGTGCATAAGATGACATGATTAAAGGTTTGAACTTTGAAAATATTAAGATGATTGATTGTCATCTTTCACATGTGCATGACATGATTAAATGTTTGAACTTTGAAAATATTAAGATGATTGATTGTCATCTTTCACATGTGCATGTTTTATTTGAATATTTTCAAAAGTGGTGGATGCTTTTCTTGACTTATGCAAAAGATAGATGTCTTTATTTGAAAATTTTAAAAAGTAAAGTGTGCTCCTTTTGTCATATGCAAAAAGTAAAATATTAAGTTTGAAATTTTTGAAAAGTAAAGTGTGCTCCTTTTGTCACATGCAAAAAGTAAAAAGATTAGATTTGAAATTTTTGAAAAGTGAATGATGATGTCTTTGACATGTGAATCTTTTTAAATTTGAATATGAAGTCTCATATGCCTATAAATAGATCATTTGAGAGCTTCACATTCACAACACCAAGAGCATACAACATTCATTCAAAGCTTTCATTCTCTCTTCTCTAAGCATTGAGCCTTAACCCTTGTTCATTTTGAGAGATATAGTTTGCGCTGTATTGTTTTTATTTCACTCATTGAGGAGTGTTTTCTGATAGTCTACCCACTATCAATTCTTGTATCAGTAAAAGGGTGTGTACAACCCTTGTGTGTGTAGAAGGTGTTCTACACGGGGAATAGTTAAATCACCAAGTGTAAGGTGATTAGAAGTGTAGAGGGTGTTCTACACGGATTCTTTGGAGCGGTGCTGCTCAAAAGTGTAATAGGTTTCTATCTCCACCTAAAGGAGATTGACTAGTGAATTTGGGATCCTCAAGGGGTAGCTTGAGGCGAGGACGTAGGCAGTGGGGCTGAACCTCGTAAAAATACTGAGTTTGCTTTCTCTTACCCTACTCTTTATATTTCTTACTGCTTTATATTTTGTTTATAGTTTATATTGTATATTTGATTTATAACTGTTATTTTTTTAAATACAACTCAATTCACCCCCCCTCTTGTGTTAGTCATCTGGGCATCAATTGGTATCAGAGCTAGTTGACCTGTACTGTTCATACAGGCAGATCACTCATGGGAACTCTCGCTTGTGACTGTGTCACCGAAGCAAGACTCTCCGACCATGGGTGACGGTGCACCGGTAGAGACGGTGGCCGGCTAGTCTGGTAGGTACAGTTGTTAGGTGACATAGGTGCGGCCTATGATCAGTAACAATTGGTATCAGAGCTAGAGCTCTATTATAAGATTAACTATCTTTTGAGTTAAGATCTTATGGCTAACATTGCAGCTTCATTTGGTGAAGGTCAATCTAGCAGTCGGCCTCCATTCTTTTGCGGAGACAATTACTCATTCTGGAAAGTTAGAATGAGAATATTCCTTCAGGCTCAAGGTCGAGAAATCTGGAAATGCATTGTAAATGGACCTTATATTCCAACAAAAGTGGTTGATGGAGTAAAGGTCAAAAAGGAAGAAGAAGAGTTTGATCGTGAAGACGATAGACTTTATACTTTGAATTTAACTGCTATGAATTTATTATATAATGCTCTCAATGGTAATGAATTTAATAGAGTAATGACTTGCGCTACAGCAAAGGAAATTTGGGATAACTTGGAAGTTACTTATGAAGGAACTTCTCAAGTCAAGGAATCAAAAATTTATATTCTTACTCATGAATATGAAATGTTTAAGATGAATGATGATGAATCTATTTCTAGTATGCACACTCGTTTTACTAATATCATAAACAGCTTGACAGCTCTTGGCAAAGTTTATTCTAAAGTGGAGATAGTAAGAAAAATTCTCAACTCTCTACCAAAACGTTGGGAATCAAAAGTGACAGCGATTCTTGAAGCTAGAGACCTCAAGAAGCTTGAAGTGAATGAACGCATCGGGTCACTTATCACCCATGAGTACACATTGAAAAGAGGAGAAGAAGAAGGAAAGCAAAAGAAGAGCTTGGCACTCAAAGCCGTTCCTCATGAAAGTGAAAGCGAAGAAAATGAAGAAAGCGATGATGAAGAGATTGCAATGATCACAAGAAGATTTAAGAGATTCTTGAAAAATAAAGCTCCTCCAAGGAAACCTTTCAAAAAATTTTCCAAGAAAGATTCAGGTAAAAATGACACTTTAATTTGTTATAAATGCAATAAGCCTGGTCATATCAAGTCAGATTGTCCTCTGCTAAAGAAAGATCGAAATAAAGGCAAAAAAGCAATGAAAGCTACATGGGATGATGATTCAAGTAGCTCAGATAGTGAAGCAAGCAATGGAAAATCAGCAAATCTTTGCCTTATGGCTAAAGATGACATTGAGGTAACAAATCTTGATAATATTGAAGATCCTTCATATGAAGAATTGCAAAATGTTTTAGAAGAGGTATATGAGGAATTTGAAAAATTGGGTATCAAATATACTGCTTTGAAAAAGAAAAATTCTTCTTTAACAAACGAAATTGATATTTTAAGAAAAGAAAGTATTGTTTTGAAAGATGAAAATCTTGAGTTGAAGAAAAAGAAAACTGATTTAGAAAATATTATTGAAAACTTTACAAATGGAAAAAGAAATTTTGAAAAACTTCTTGGTAGTCAAAGATGTGTTTTTGACAAGGCAGGCTTGGGATATATGCCAAAACAAAAATACAAATCTTATAAAAACTTCTTTGATAATCCTTCTACATCAAAGTCCAATATTCAAAATTCTTTTCATAAAAATAATTTTGTTAAAAAAGGATACTATTATAATCACTCAAGTCCTTCATATATGTCACATGTTATTTGTAATTTTTGTAATAGAAATGGTCATAATTATCTTGCTTGTCCTATTAGAAGAAAACATACAATGACTATTAGGGCCATATGGGTACCTAAAAATCTTGTTTCTTCTAATACTAATAAATAAAGGACCCAAAGAACTTGGGTACCAAGAAAAATCATTTTAATTGTTTTTATAGGTGTGCATGAAGTCCTCCACAAACAAAAATAAATGGTTTTTAGATAGTGGATGTTCAAGACACATGACGGGAGACAAGACTAAGTTCTTTGATCTTAGATCTAAAGAAGAAGGACACGTGACATTTGGAGACAACTCAAAAGGGAAGATCGTGGGAATAGGTAAAATTGGTAATGAGTCTTCTCTCATAATTGAAGATGTTCTACTTGTTGAAGGTCTAAAACATAATCTTTTGAGTATAAGTCAATTATGTGATAAAGGATTTACAGTTACTTTCAAAATGGATAAGTGCATTATTTTGAATGATCATGATTGTAATATTTGTTTTATTACTTTTAGAAGTAACAATGTTTATACAATCGATTTTGAAGAAATTATCTCACAAGATGCTATTTGTTTTTCAGCTCAAAATGAAACTAATTGGTTATGGCATAGAAGACTAGGTCATGCCAACATGGAACTTATTTCCAAACTTTCAAAAAATGATCTTGTGAGAGGTTTACCAAAGGCAAATTTTCTTAAAGACAAAATTTGTGATGCATGCCAATTTGGTAAACAAACAAAAACTTCTTTTAAAACCAAGAAACATATTTCCACTACTAGACCACTGCAACTGATACACATGGATCTTTTTGGACCAAATAGAGTTGCAAGTTTAGGAGGAAAATATTATGCATTTGTTATTGTTGATGATTTCTCTAGATATACTTGGGTCATCTTTCTTGCTCATAAAGATGAGGCACATAATGTCTTTACCAAGTTATGCAAGAGAATTCAAAATGAAAAGGGTTATACTATTTCAAGTATCCGAAGTGATAGGGGAAAAGAGTTTGTTAATAAAAATATTGAAACATTTTGTGATGAAAATGGTTTTGTGCATAATTTTTCTGCTCCTCGAACTCCTCAACAAAATGGGGTAGTAGAGAGGAAAAATAGATCTCTTCAAGAGATGGCAAGAACAATGCTCAATGAGAACAACTTGCCTAGTTATTTTTGGGCCGAAGCGGTAAGTACTGCATGTTATGTTATAAATAGAGTTATGCTAAGGTCCAAATTAGATAAAACCCCATATGAGCTTTGGAATGAGAAAAAGCCTAACATTGGTTACTTTCATGTATTTGGATGCAAATATTTTATTTTAAATGACAGGGATAATTTAGGCAAGTTTGATGCAAAATCTGATGAAGGTATCTTTCTCGGGTATTCTACTAATAGTAAAGCTTATAGAGTATTCAATAAAAAGACTTTGACTGTACAAGAATCTATGCATGTAGTATTTGATGAATCTAATTCTCTACTCTCCAAGAAATCTATTGATGAAGAAACAGGAGGTATAAATAAAACGAAAAGTCTCAATCTCAACAAAGAGAACACAATAGAGGAAGTCCAACATGGAGACATCAGGAAAGATCATCAAAATTTAATACAAGATGCAACCAAACAGTGGAAATTTGTGAAAGATCATCCAGTGGAACAAATTCTGGGAGAACCTTCACGAGGTGTAAGCACTCGATCATCTCTTAGAAATATTTGCAATCATACTGCTTTTTTATCTCAGATTGAACCTAAAAATATTGATGAAGCACTTCTTGATGAATCTTGGATTCTAGCTATGCAAGAAGAGCTTAATCAATTTGAAAGAAATGATGTTTGGACACTTGTTCCTAGACCCAAAAATCATACTATTATTGGAACAAAATGAGTTTTTAGAAACAAGAAAGATGAGTCTGGAGTCATTACTAGAAATAAGGCTCGACTTGTAGCCCAAGGTTTCAATCAAGAAGAAGGAATCGATTATGATGAGACATATGCACTAGTCGCAAGATTAGAAGCTATTCGAATGCTACTTGCATATGCTTGTTATAAAGATTTCAAACTTTTTCAAATGGATGTTAAAAGT
Organism: Platycarya longipes; assembly: GCA_036559045.1. Lineage (NCBI taxonomy): Eukaryota > Viridiplantae > Streptophyta > Magnoliopsida > Fagales > Juglandaceae > Platycarya > Platycarya longipes. The sequence continues at coordinate 6,220,909 of CM071802.1, read as the reverse complement.
GCTTTCTTAAACGGTTTTATAAATGAAGAGGTATATGTTGAGCAACCTCCAGGTTTTGAAAATCATATTTCTCCAAATCATGTTTTCAAACTCACAAAAGCACTATATGGACTCAAACAAGCTCCTAGAGCGTGGTACGAGAGACTTAGTGATTTTTTGATTGAAAAAGGCTTTTCAAGAGGAAAAATTGATACAACTCTTTTCATTAAATACGAAAATGATGATATTCTTTTGATTCAGATTTATGTTGATGATATAATATTCGGTGCTACTAATGAAAATATGTGCCAAGTTTTTGCTAAGACTATGCAGGAAGAATTTGAAATGAGCATGATGGGAGAGCTTACATTCTTTCTCGGATTGCAAATTAAGCAAGCAAAAAGTGGGACATTCATCAATCAATCAAAATATATTAAGGAATTGCTGAAAAAGTTTGGGATGGAAGGTGCTAAGGAAACTGGAACACCAATGAGCCCATCCACTAAACTTGATAAAGATGAATTCGGTAAACCAGTTGACTCGAAGGTATATCGAAGTATGATTGGTAGCTTATTATATTTGACAGCCAGTAGACCAGATATTATGTTTAGTGTGTGCTTATGTGCACGCTTTCAATCATCTCCAAAAGAATCACATTTAATTGTAGTTAAGCGCATTCTTAGATATCTTAGTGGTACAATTAACTTAGGGTTATGGTATCCTAAGCACACATCTTTCGATCTAATTAGCTACACAGATGCAGATTATGCTGGCTGTAAAATAGATCGAAAAAGCACTAGTGGAGCATGTCACTTCTTAGGTCATGCACTAGTTTCCTGGTTTAGTAAAAAATAAAATTCTGTTGCACTATCTACTGCTGAGGCAGAATATGTTGCTGCAGGTAGTTGTTGTGCTCAAGTTCTTTACATGAAGCAACAACTTGAGGATTTTAAACTTATGTACAATCACATTCCAATCAAATGTGATAATACAAGTGCTATAAATCTTTCAAAGAATCCAATACAACATTCTCGGACCAAACATATTGAAATTAGATATCATTTTCTTAGAGATCATGTGCAGAAGGGCGATATTGTATTAGAATTCACTAGTACACATGATCAATTGGCAGACATTTTCACAAAACCCCTACCAGAAGATAGACTATGCACTATTAGAAGAGAAATAGGAATGATGCATGCCATGAATATCTGCTAGATACTTTTATTTCTTTATCTTAAATGACCTACAGAAACTTGAGGTTCTTAGCCTCATGTTTAAGACGCTCATTCTCTTCATACAATATCATGTCATCTCTATCCATGGGAACTGGCAAGCGGAATGAAGAATCCAATAGAGATTTCAACTGTTTATTCTTCTGTCGAATGATTCCTTCCCTTATGTGAGACTCTTGAACAATTCGTTGAAGTACAACAATTTGTTCTTTAAGCTTTTCAACCTCATGGTTTTTGACTTGTAGCCGCTGGGAAAAAGAAACAATTGAAGATGAGTAGCGAGTCCCGAGACTCACCAAGTCGTAGATAGCATCGGAGTCTGACTTATTAGCCAAACTATTATTCTCTTGCTGCAACATGGCGCCAATGGTAGCTGCAGAAAGGACATGAGATTGAGGTGTAGAATACCTCATAGATGGATCTAGAGGAATGTTCGAAGAATGAGCCATTGAGAAAAGAATTGAAAACTTAAAGCGAGAATATTGAAGGAATGCAGATGAGTTATAGAGATGAGAATAAGATTCGATGCAAATCGGATGAACTTTAAAACTGATTTTATAGAGATAGCATAAAGAATAAGACAAACTATTATCTCTTTAAATCTTATTTAGTCAAAAGAAATACAAGATATGCTGGACACGCATTGTCAAAAGTTTTCTTACTAGAAAAACGGTTCTCTGCTCCTATCATGGCATTGACGGCCTCAGGAGAGAAGATTGATGGTTGATGCGTCAAGGGTTCCTGATTCAAGTCTGGAACATTAGTGGAAGAGAATTGTTCGGCCATTCTATCGTTATGGAAAAACAGAACTCAGGTCAAGAAGCGATTTTTTTTGTATCCGATAGGTGAAAATGATCATTTTTTTATAGAAACTCAGAGCCTTCAATCCCGTTTGTCAACAACATCAGGCGATTGTTTAAATCTTCAGCCGCACTAAATTCATAGAGTTAGGCCTCGAGGCCTTGCAGCACTTGTCGAGTCACGGACGGCTCCCTTTTTTCAACTATCTACAGTGTCTATTAACGCACCGTTTTCTTCAGTCTATTTACTTGCTGCCGATCCTTTTTAATGATGCCAAAAGGGGGAGAAGTTTTAGACTAGAACATTAATATTGTTTAATTTGCTAAACTTGTTATATATGCTTGGAATTATATTTATATTTTTGCTTGAAAAACTAACGCACATTCTCAGGGGGAGCTTAAGTATTAATACAGGCTTCAGGTTCTATCAAGTATTTGTCATCATCAAAAAGGGGGAGATTGTTGAACACAAGGTTTCAAGTTTCATGTAATTATAAATCTACACATGGATTTTGATGATAACAAATGAATTCAAAGAATAAAGGAGTCTCAAGCTCAAGTTATCCACACAATAGAATCAAGCACATCAAGGAACCAAGCATGAGCAAGAAGGGAACAAGTTCACATTGAAGTTATAGAGTAATGTTGTAAATCTCTTCATAATTCGAAATTAGGATTAAGGCTCAAAATTAATATTTTATCATAAAGCATTAAAATACATTTTCCACATGTGCATGAATATTTTGAAAATTAAATTTGAAAATTTTGAAAGATGATTGATTGTCATCTTTCACATGTGCATAAGATGACATGATTAAAGGTTTGAACTTTGAAAATATTAAGATGATTGATTGTCATCTTTCACATGTGCATGACATGATTAAATGTTTGAACTTTGAAAATATTAAGATGATTGATTGTCATCTTTCACATGTGCATGTTTTATTTGAATATTTTCAAAAGTGGTGGATGCTTTTCTTGACTTATGCAAAAGATAGATGTCTTTATTTGAAAATTTTAAAAAGTAAAGTGTGCTCCTTTTGTCATATGCAAAAAGTAAAATATTAAGTTTGAAATTTTTGAAAAGTAAAGTGTGCTCCTTTTGTCACATGCAAAAAGTAAAAAGATTAGATTTGAAATTTTTGAAAAGTGAATGATGATGTCTTTGACATGTGAATCTTTTTAAATTTGAATATGAAGTCTCATATGCCTATAAATAGATCATTTGAGAGCTTCACATTCACAACACCAAGAGCATACAACATTCATTCAAAGCTTTCATTCTCTCTTCTCTAAGCATTGAGCCTTAACCCTTGTTCATTTTGAGAGATATAGTTTGCGCTGTATTGTTTTTATTTCACTCATTGAGGAGTGTTTTCTGATAGCCTACCCACTATCAATTCTTGTATCAGTAAAAGGGTGTGTACAACCCTTGTGTGTGTAGAAGGTGTTCTACACGGGGAATAGTTAAATCACCAAGTGTAAGGTGATTAGAAGTGTAGAGGGTGTTCTACACGGATTCTTTGGAGCGGTGCTGCTCAAAAGTGTAATAGGTTTCTATCTCCACCTAAAGGAGATTGACTAGTGAATTTGGGATCCTCAAGGGGTAGCTTGAGGCGAGGACGTAGGCAGTGGGGCTGAACCTCGTAAAAATACTGAGTTTGCTTTCTCTTACCCTACTCTTTATATTTCTTACTGCTTTATATTTTGTTTATATTTTATATTGTATATTTGATTTATAACTGTTATTTTTTTAAATACAACTCAATTCACCCCCCCTCTTGTGTTAGTCATCTGGGCATCAACTACTATAAATACAAAAAGATTATAGAAAAGTAAATCTACAAACTGATATAATTTCATTTGATTCGTTAGATTTACTTTATAAAAAAAGTAACTATAAATACAATCTAGCATACCACATTAACAATATCAGTTTGTAGATTTACCTTTGTATAATCCCTTTATATATATATTAAATATATTTCATTTTTAAAAAGGCCATTAATTTTGAAGAATATTACAAATTAAATGTACATGAAGCAAGAGAATTAAAGGAAAGAGGGATAATACATGAGTGGTAGATGCATTTTTTCCAAAACCCAAGCTGAAATTCACCTATGAAGAATGGACTCATAGAGGCCAATGCGAAGATGGGAGACATCTTATTGTTGTCAACAGCCAGCGCCAAACGTGGGCAGCGTTGGATTAATCCCAAAGGAATATTTGAACTAGGTGTATCATGTCTATAACATTAAAATGGTCGAACAGGAATTATTATATTCTTCAAAAAAAAAAAGATGAATTATTATGGTACATAATACTAATATGTTTCATAATCTATACCACTCACATTATATTCCTCTACGTAGTATAATGTGGTGCCTTTTGAAAAAAAAAAGGCAAAAGTATAATGTGGTACAACGTGCCATGTTAAAAAAAGTTAAAAACATAGAAATAAAAAGATAGAGGAAATTTAAAATTTTAATCTTCACCTTTTTGTGATTTTGATTGGGTGCTATTTTGTTTCGAATATATATTTTTAAAATGTTCTAAAAATATAGTGCTTTAATAGAAGACTTAAATCACATAGCTTATACTCCAAAAGAATTAGTCAATGATACAATTGAAATTTCATTAAAATTATAAAGAGCAAGTGCTTCTCATTCCCAAGTAATGTAAGATCTCATATACTACTTACTTTTATCCTCTTATAATATGAGATATTCTGATACCATTGTAACGTCCCGATAGAATACCCAAAACTACATGATCTTATATTTTAAAAAAACTAGTCAATGATACAATCATAACCCTATTAGAATCTAATAAAGAGCAATAAATTCTTTCCAAGCAATGTAGGATCTCATATACAATCAACTTTATTCTTCTCATATGGGGTATCATAATAAATTTGTAATGCTCTAACAAAAGGCCCAAACCACAGCCTTATACTTCAAAAGAATTAGTCAATAATACTATTGAAATTCCATTAAAATCTTATAAAGAGCAATAATTTCTCATTTTTAAGCAATATGGAATCTCATACACCACTTATTTTATCATTCTCATATGGAATATCACAATCTAACCTCAACAATTGCATATTGCTTACAAACTTCGCGACTATATATGATATTACTCATGAGACAAAATGAGTAGTATAAATTAGAGGCATGGTACAAAACATTTTCCATCATTATACTTATATTACCAAGATCTCCGGTGAAAGAGCAATGCTACAAGTACATAGTCTTGTATACCTTTTGTGGAATCGATGACGTGGCAATAATACCATATTAGAAAAAATATTGAAAAAAAATATATATACATGATAAGTAAAAAATAAAATAAAAACACAAATAATTAAATTATAAGATGCGTAAAAATAACATTTAGACACGGCGTGTGGGAAAAAGGTATAAAAATCGTGTACAAATAGTAATTTTGCCAATGAAATATATGGTAAGAAAATAACAACATGCAATTAATGGGTGTGAAGTTTTAAATTTACATATAAAATATAGTATGCCCTATAAAAAAGAGTTATGTTATATACAATTAATTTTGTGTAGTTGTTTTATTGTGTTGGCTAAAATAATTATTTTATATTAAAAATAATGATTCAACAATCACATTAATGGAGTGTGCAAAATGTATATATATATAAATGACTGCACATAGAAATTTTGTTAAAAAAAAAAAAAGAATTGTATATATTGAGGTGACATAATGTAATAAGTTAACTTTATTTTACAATAAAAAATAATTAGATCATAATAAAATACAACATAAATATGTAGAATTTCTTGTATGAGATTTAGCCTTAAGCATTATTTCTACGAACTTATAACTCGCGCAATATGCGAATCGTTGTATATAAAGGGAGAGAGATATGGAGAGAGATAAGATTTTATAGTAGAGAAATTATAAATGATTTATAAAGTGATTTATTTTAACAAAATAATATAAAAATTGAAATAGTACTTTTTGATAAAGTTTTGAATCGATTTATAATTTAACCTATCATCCAACATATGAATAGAACGGAAGACGAGATAAGATACATAAAATAAGAATATACCAAAAAGAAACAAAGAACTTCAAAAGAATAAAAAAAGGGAGAGAGGAGAGGGGGGAATTAAATCCAAGACGTTTTACTTTCAAAAAGTCTAAACTGCCCCTAACAATTTTATAAAAAACAATACAACCATATTCCATAAAAAAGATATAAAAAAGTGACAAAAGAGTAACCCAAAAGAAATATATATATATATATTTTTTTTTTATTTATATATTTTTTTTCAATTTACTGAGTTTTTTAAATTTTAGGGAAAGCACATTTTTATCGACTTTTTAAGATAAGGGGGGTATATTGAAATTTTTGGTAGCTTTTGGGAAAGAATTGTCAAAATTAGTAATTCCAGGAGTGATTGCGATTGTGTGGTAGTTTGAGGGGTTAATTATATGTATTCGGCTCCTCCCTTAAAAAATGGTTTAAAAAAAGGCATACCTGATACCTGAATATGGTTTCATGCTTCAATATAGTTTGTCTCAGTAGTTCCTCCTCATATTCCTCATATCTATGCATATATGTCTGGTCTTGTCAAGAATATGCCCTGGTATTGCCTACTTCTTGATGTTATCTGTTCCTGGCCAGGTTCCTTTGCCAGCATTGTTATCTAAATCCTTCAAGGGACAGTATCCTTGCAGATGCACCTTAGACGGCACCTCTGTTCCCAGTTCTGCAAGCAACTCAAGAAAAAACACTAATCAACTAACAGAGCAAGGAAAACTAAATTAAGAATGGAACCAAATACACAGTTTTCAAATTCAAAAAGTAGGAATGTCTTATACACCATTGGCACCAACGCAAAGTTTGTGCACACACTAAAAACAAAATGTTGAAACTTGTTCATTTGAATACAATATTTATTCTAACGCCATGGACCATGGTAAAACTTCAACCAAATGTCCTATTAGTGTCTCTCTATCTTCCACAAACACGATGTTGTTCCAAATTAATATCCCATAAGACGACATGCTTCAGTGAGATGAGATGGAAATGGACCCGCAAAGAAGAACCTGATAAAAAAAAATTGAACTTTGATCCAATGGCTGTTTTGCTGGTTTGAACCTGATAATATTTGTTTCTGATATTAACAATGACGGGAATTGATCATGGAGTCTCATATATCGATATTCATATATAGTCCAATCAGGACCGATCAGAAGATCGCTCGTAAGTCTGATATGCCTTGGATTCTGATCGGTTGGCTTGTAAGTCTGATCAGTTGGCTGTTGCTTGTTGTAGTCTCCGGATCACGACGATCGGTCTTGCAGAATTAATGATGATCGGACCTGCACACTCAAATATGCCTTGGAGTTTATTCTTGTCGCTACTTATAATTCAGAAGAACAGTTCAGGATGATCATGACCGCTTCCAACTACACAAATGTAAATAACTTTACTCAAATGAATAACTTGTACTCTGGCCTGTTGGGGTCTAGTGCTCATTTCTTTTTATAATCTTTTGGCCTAGATTGTTTTCATAATTACTTTCAATTTATCTCATTTCATGATCTCATTTAATTATTATATTTTTCTTAAATTTTGACATAAAATAAAATAAATAATTTTTTTTTAATTTTAAAACAAAAATAATATTAAAAACATCTATTCAAACAATATTTTATTCAATTTTTAATTTTAAAATCTATTTAAATATAAACAAATGTGAAATAGAACCATCTTATCTCATTCCAACAACAGGCATAAGACTCATCGTTTCAGTGTAGAAAATGATACTCTTCTCAATTATAGTTACCATTGGTTGTTACTGCTGTAGTTTTGAATTTAATTTTAAATTATTTATTTATTTAGTAATTAAAAAATATTATTAAACAATATTACATTTTTTAATATTTTAAAAAATATATAAAAAATGTTTAAAACATAATATGTATTAGTGGAAGTTCCAAGTGGTGGGCGTAGACCCACCCTTTTAGTATTATTTAAAAACTATTTCAACTCATTTTATTCCACCATTTCACTATTCAAACCGATCTAAAAAAATTTTATTGGACTATGTCTTTTTCACAAATCTTTATATAGGAGGTTAAGGCAATACAATAGTTATACTTATATTATTCTCACATTGGTTAAATATAATTATTGTATTACTTTGGCCAAAGGTTGTCTTAAGAGGTTAAGCCGATCCATTAACTTAAATTCAACTTTTAAGGTTTTAACAAATTATGTCTTTTATATAAATATTTAAACATAATTTTTTATATTAAATAGGGGAGGGATGCATAGCAGGGGCGGGATGGGCCCCACTCTCACATGAGTAGTGCGAGATAGCCCGCCAATTATGCGGGGTGGGGTGGGGCCGGGCTGATGGGATAGCGGGAGGCGGGCTAAATCCATATATACTTCAATTATTATCATCATGAGCTGTGTCATAGAAGACAGATTTTTTATTTTCTAATATGTCAATAAAGTACTTGCTCTGGTATTTTTCTTAAGAGAAAAAGAAAATGACTGATCCGGGCGAGGAAGACATGATGATCCCTTTTCTTTTAGAAAAAAAAAATGTGATCTCTTAATTACTATTCACTTATACGACGTGCAGTAATTATTTAATTTGGCTCAATTTGCGAAGTTATTTTATAAAATATTGTATAGATCTAACATTTTTTTATCTATGTGACAGCATCAATATAAAACCAAATGCAAGTGATGGTGTCACTTGCATTTGGTTTCATTTACCCATCTTTTCTTAGAACAAAAGACAAACAATTATTCAAAATTTTTATATATTTAATTGACCGAGTAGGCCAACTAGTGTGATTCTCCACAGACGGAGAACGATGGGCCGAACTGTCATGGGAAGCTAGACAGGCCCGGAACCTTTGGAGGGGAGGCAAGACTTGCTAGTTCATCTATGACATATGTTAGTAAATTAAGGCCAGATTAGAAAACAGAGCACTTTCAAATATTTTTAAATATTTATTATTAATTTATTATTATTTTTCCCTTATTTTTATTATTATTTATGATTTATTATTATTATTAAATATTTTATTATTAATTTTTATCTACTTTTTACTATTATTCATAAATACTTTTAAACATTTTCAATATACAAACGCAATCTAAGAATACTCAAGTTGATTTTATATGATGCTATTCTTTATAATAAAATGATATCCAACATGCATGTTCTTTAATTATTTGTATAAAATAATTTTTCCATTAAAAAAGGTTCAAATAAGCCCTTCAATTAATTCCCAAAAAAAGTGATGAATATTGTTGCTTTTCAAGAGTTTAAAATATATGCATCAAGTTTTTTTTAAACTAAAAGTTTTCACAAAAACATGAAATAATTGGAATTTTTTTTATAAAGCTCCTTTAAAAGGTCTGCCCTTAGGTCCTTATTAACATTATAAAATCAAATAGTTAATGTCTAGTCACTTGAGTCTAGTCACTTTTCTCCTTAATAAATTTATTATATACCTTGAGTCTAGTTAGTCGGTCGGAATATTCACTTTTCTCCTTATTAAATTTAAGATGTTAAAAAAATCATGTAAAAAAAAACATATTTTTTTATATGATTTTTTTTAAAATCTTAAAATATTTTTTAAAAATATAAAAAATTACAATTTCATTTAAAAATATTTACTTAAAAATAATATAAAAAAAACTAAAAAAAATAAAAAAGATAAAACAGGATCCAAACAGGACTCATTTCATCGGAGTATGTAGCATCGCCTTAATATAAAAGCCAATAGATATTTAAGAGCAAAAAAAAAAAAACTAATGCATAACAGGCTACAGTAATTCTGCATGATTGGAGAAAAAATATTCACCATTCATACAAATTATAAATCTAACTCATGTCTTATAGCAATAGGATTATGATGAATATTATCCATTCAGGAGGGCCATGACAAGAAATTAGTATTGCAGTAACATTGGGCGAATTATGTATATATATATATATATATGGCCCATATCTCACTAGACCTTTTCTTTTCGATCGTTTGATAATTTACAAAGATGTTAATTGATCAGCTGTGCAGCAGCTTGCAAGAATTAAACAATGAGTATTCTGGTCTTGAAAAAAAAAAAAAAAAAATAAAAGGGTAAACTGTTTGATAAAAAGTTGATGCAATTAAATTAATAGGAGGAAGAGATCACTTCCAATGTGACTGCGATGTATATATATATATATATATATAGTACTGCGATAGTGGGATATTATTCAGTGATTAATTAGTATTTTATACAAAGTATTGTTTTATATATCAACATGCATTACAATCACTTTTATTCAATCAGCACAGAATAATTTACTTTGAAAAAGAAGAACAAGACCAAGTCCAGCCATTCCGTGATTAACGGGATGGCAATCAACGTGTAAGAAATATTACTCAATTTCTTTTATATATATACATATAATCCACGAATCACTTTAAATATAAGAAGTCAAGAAGACGGATTGGTCCGAGGGGAGATAAAAAATTGTGCTTAAAATCTTTTGTAGAATTTTCTATTTTTCTGAAAATATGGATAAGATATCCTGACATAGTGGTATCTTTATACTACTTAGAACGGCACAAAAAAAGAATTTAAAAATAAAAAAATAAAAAAATTAGATATTCGATGTCCAATTGATCACACCTAATAAGTAACAACTATTTTTGTTTTAACTCAAACCGTAATCATATGTGAAATAGCTGACGATATAAATTTAACTGAGCAATATTCCGATTTAAAGGCCGTAATTGAGAAAATCTTCTAAAGACGATAGGTGGTGTAGGCTAAATAATACCCTCCAATAATGTTTAAACACGTGAGCAACTTGTGGAACATACCGTGCTCACACGACATAGGCAACCAAATGCCCCTTTCACCCTCTCTTCCATCGTGTAGACCAGACCTTCTCCTCACCCTCTCTCCCATCATAGCCCTACCCAGAGACCCTTCTCCCAACATCTCTCCCATCTCAGCCTCTTCTGCATTAAGCTAAAAGACAAAATCAGCATCCCTCATCTGTCATTTTGAAATTCTTTGTCCAATTGAAATGTTCCAACGAGCTGCTTCACTTGATCGCAGGACCCGATGGAATCTACATATATACCTTTTTGGAAAGAAAAAAAATTAACAAATCTAATTAGCAACATGAATATGGTAGAACTTATAATATTTTTGATTTTGAATGATCAATTTTTCCTTATAAATAACGACCAAAAAAAAAAATCAACGAATCAATTTAAAAAATACAGAAATAATACAAAAAAAGTCATTTAAAAAATTTAATGAATTCTTAAAAAATAAACATCATTTAAAAATTGATATAACTTCTCGGATTTAGTTCCAGCTTTAACTTCTACAACTATTTAAATAAATTTATAAGATTTAACTTGGAATTAAAATTCCAAAGGTTTCTAAAACAAATTTCAATCTTTACTTTCTTTAAAGAAAATTATAACTCGTAAGGAAAACATAGTATTCATCTTATATTGAATTTCTTCCTGAAGTTTTTTAATTTTTAAGCTTTTTATAATATTTTTGGTTTTTAGTTTTTGTAATAATTGTGTTTTTTAATTTTATTAAAACTTTTTATGAGTGTTGACCTGGCATTTAGAGAAACAGTTAGAAAATCATGATTAATTTGGTCAAAATTCAAAGTATAAGGAGTAAAAAGTTCAAAACTAAAACTTAGGGAATAATGTCTTAGAAGCAAATTATCACATGGACTATTTAAATATTTAATCCAAACAAAGAATTATAATTTTTTTGCCGACTTCTTTAGTCATTTATAAATATGACCCTATGCCAGTGTGCACAAGAATTGGCCAGACTGATTGTCGCCAACAGAGACCAGCCACTAAAGTCAAGAACTGGCCAGAATTAGTAAAGATCAATTGGTTGATCGATAGTAGAAATTACTTTGAACTGACATTGCAAGGTTCGATTTCAGTTTGAACCAAGTTCGAACTGGCAGATGGTATGTATTATATTTTTTAATATATATGTGGCAGATGTCGTTTCACATGATAGGCTGTCGTTTTGGATTATGACCTGAAAATGAAGTTAAAGGAACGACACTGATTAATCTCAACCTAACAATGTTGCTATGGGCTAGGGTCGCACATTCGAATGGAGCCCCCTTTCTTCTTGTTTGTCGTCACTATGCACAAATTCTCTCTCTCACCCTTCTTTCTCACACTCAAAGACTCTCTTCTCTTGACTCTCGCACTCATAGCCTAGCAAGCAGGCCGCAGCCACCACCTCGTCCTCTCTCATTGATGAACTCAAGCGGGGCGCCCGGGGGGGGTGGTGTAACTAGCTGGTGAGATGTTCCACCACAAATATTGAGACATTGCTTAGACTCCTACGGGCAATGCACATGTCAAGTTTTGTGCTCAATTCATCTCAACTTTTATAATTTTTTCATATCTCACATAAAATATAATAAATAATTCAACTGTATCAAACTTCAATTCAACTTTTTAAATTCTAAAATAATAATAATAATATAAAAAATAATATTTCAATAATATTTTATTTAACTTTTAAAACTTATCTCAACGCATCTCATCTCATTTCTGAATCCAAGCGAAGCCTTAGAGCATTCACAATGGAGCATTCAATATACCAATTCCTTTAAAATTTAGTAAAATGCCCTCAAAATGTCCCTATGGTCATCAGATTCTTCAAATTCAATTTTTTTTTTTTTTTTTGGTTCTACTTCTACTACAATGAGCGGGTTCTTGTCCATCCATGTATAAATATTTTAATCAATTTATTTGTTGGGAATAAACTAATAAAACAAACAACAAGAGTTATGAAATCAAATGCAGCGGTAGCAACTAAGAAAAGAAAACAACAACAACACAAAAAACACAGATTTAAGTGGTTCAGCTCAACTGAGCCTAGATCCACTGTAGGGTTGGTCTCAAAACTTCACTATTGACAAATGGAGTACATAGAGAGAGAATCAACTGATTTTTACAAAAGAAAATACTCACCTCACGTGTATACACTCAACCTCAACCAGCTCTTGATACCTTGTTAAATAGATTGAATACCTCATATGTGAGGGTTTCCTCTCATAATATAGGCACAAATGTGCAATATATAAGACTAGAACCAAGCCTAAATTACAGCTATCAAATCTGTCTATACAAAAGGAAATTATGCCTATATATAGATTCTGACTACATAGGAAAGTATATATGTACAAGGCAGCGTATCATGTAAATAAGGGAACGTATCATGGTGACAGATGAGACATACTATAACCCATAAAAACACATGGACGACTGCGAGGGGCAAGTTTGTGAGGAGTACAATCACGTAAATAGAGAAATACAAGACAACCAAAGGAATAAAAATTGGAGTAAGTTGGATTCATACCATACAAAATCTCATATGGAGATAGTCCATCAAGAGTAGGCATGGGTAACTAGTCAATCGGGAAAATGATAGTGTTGAAAGCATCAACCCAAAATTTTAGAGGAACGTCTGAGCGAAAAAGCATTGCTAAACTAGTTTCAGTTATGTGATGGTGTTTACGCTCAGCACAACTATTTTGAGAAGGTGTGTGAGGACATGACATTTGATGACGAATCCCGAAATTGATTAAGTGATCTCGAAATGTTTGATTTGTAAATTCAGTGCCTCCATCACTTTGAAATATTTTGATTATAACAGAAACTTGATTTTCTAAAAGCTTTTGAAATTGAATAAAAGTTTTGAAAAAATCAGATTTTAATTTCAAAGGATAAAGAGCCACGTAAAACAGGAATGATCATTAATAAATATCACATAATATATAAAGCCTAAGGTGGAATTGATAGGGGATGGACCCCATAAATCACAATGAATAAGATCCAACACATGATAAGCGCGTTTTTCATTTTGTTTAAAGGGAAGTTGATGACTTTTTGCAAGTTGACAGCTAGAATAAACAGAAAGATTGGGAAGCAAAGAAGTCACACATAAATGACGATTTTTATTCAAAAGAGAAATAATAGATGGGACACATGGCCCAATCGAGCATGCCAAACATCAAAAGAGGCTTGAGGGCGATTATTAGAAGAAACAGAAACTAAAGAACAATGTCAATGCTCAAGCACATAGAGTCCATTCTCACGTCTTTCGGTTGCCACTACCTTTCTTGTGAGTTGATTCTATATGATAAAATGATCATTAGTAAAGGTAATAGAAAAAGGGGAATCTGACGTAAGTTTACTAATGATAATCAGATTTTTGGTGAGACCAGGCATAACTAAAACATCTTTTAAAGAAAGAGAAGAGCTGGGAGAGGTGGTACCGGTGTGGAATATAGGAAGAGAGGCCCCATTACCAACAATAACACAATCCTTACTAGAGTACGTGTAAGCCTGGTCCAATTGGGCAATGTCGTGAGTCATGTGCACCGTGGCACCGATGTCCGTCTACCAGTCAAAGTCCTAAGTGTCATTCAAAGAGCAGGACGTGTAAGCTTCCACCAGGTTGGCAGTATGATCGGAAGCATTGGAAGAGCGAGAGTAACGTTCACAATAAAAAGTAGCATAGTGTCCTTCCTCGCGACAGATTTGGCAACGGATAGGGCGGTTACATTGAGAGCGACCGCCTCTTCGTCCATGTCCACCACAGAAGTTGCGGCCCTTACCACAACTAGATGTGGATTTGTCACTACGGGAGGCAATAAATGCAACAATAGTGGATCCCATGGTGGAGGATGAGTCCAATGATTTGACAAAAATTTCATAACTTTCTACTTGGGGAACGATATTAGCAAATGAAGGAAAAGGACTAATAGATAACTATGTAGTAGAAAAGGCAAAGAAAGCTAAACCAAGCCCATGCAAATACCAGTGAATTTTGTCAAGATTATCAACCGGACGATCCATAGCAGCAAGTTGGTCACAAATAGACTTAAATTTACAAGAGAATTCAGCAACACTTTTATCAGCTTTCTTCAGGTGCTATAGTCCATCTTTCAAGCGGAGCTCTCGGGATTTTGAACGGTTGCTGAAGGTGTTTTCCAAGGTGGATCAGACAGCATGGGAGGAAAACAAACCAACAACGGTAGACATAGCCTCTTCTGTCAGCGATATTTATTTAATTATTTATTTATTTTATATATATGGCTTTGTTTTTGTTTAAATTGGAATTTGGATATTTCGGATTAGATTATTATTTTAACTCAATCTTTTTATTGAATCTGATAATTTAAATAATTGTGTTATGGAATTCCTTATTTTAAAGTTTAATTCTTTTGGTGTGGGTTATTTTGTTTTCTTAAGCTTTTATTCATTTATCATTAGAATTTGATTTTAATTTTAGTTCGTAGGTTTCTTACAAGATAGCTTTGGATTTTGTTTATTATCTTTTTATTTTAATTATGGCTTTTGTATTTTAAATATTTCTGAAAGTTTGAAAAATTTATTTAGACAACGATTTAAAGGAAATCGCTACTGTGTTTTCTTTTTAGGGACATGCTTTGAAGTGAGTTTTAAAATTTATTATCTTTCCACAATTCCGTTTGTTTTATTTTAAAAGTTTATCTATTTACTTTAACGAGTGGATTTATTTTGGCGACTTGTTTGTATTTATTTATTAATTGATTTATCGATTTAATTATTTTATTATGGTTCGTTTCTTTTAAAAGTTTTAAATTTTAGAGATTTCTACAATAAATCTTTTTTAAGAGTTGGGTTTTGTAGAGAATTTCAAAATTTTATTTGTGATTTTATTTGCTGTTCTTATTTTAATTTAATCTCCTTCTTTTATTTAATAATAGTATTTTAGTGACTTTGTGTTTATTAAAGGAGGTGGCCTTGTCTTCTTGAATGAGTGACTTTTATTTATTTGTTTATTAGATTTTTTTTCCTTCTGTGTTTTTATTTTATATTTATGTGAATTGCTTGAGTTTCTAATTGCGTTTGGGTATATCGCTATATCTTTGTGAAATGGATTCGTTTTGATAATTATTGGTGTTTAGCACTATAGGCTATTCCTTATATAGATTTGTTGTACAGGGAAAAGTTGGTCCCCCTCAACATAATTAACGTTGCTTTCGCCATTGATCCTAGTTAAATTGTAAGTGTTCTTTAAGGTGAAGATCACTTTTCTTAAATTTTTTCCCCACTCTGCTTCTCTCTGATATTCCTTCTAGTTATAAATTTGATAACTCGTTTACAATTAATTAAATATTGTTTAAAAAAGCAAACGATCATGTTAAAAGGCAGGCTTGGGCTAGGCAATTGTATGTCCTTAAAAACCAAACGCCAAGAATATAAACGCAAACAATTCTGTATTTTTCTATAGTAAATTTTTCATCCCTCATGATAATGATTAACTAAATATATGTCTGGTATCTAGAATTGTTTTCTTCATCATCTCCCACTCTCTATATATATTGAATATTGAGTTTGTTAAGAAATTATGATAATCTCTTGTGTAGTACTACTACAATTTTGTCTATGAAATGGTTTCCGCTTCTGCATGAAACAAGAGAATGAGTTTTTTGAGACAAATCAATTTATCTCAAAAAGTCTGTTTTTCAATTCCAAAATGTTTTCGGAGATTACAAAAACCTCGTCTCAAATTTGTCTTCAAGCCTATCTCAAAAAGTTTATAGAGATGAAAATTGAATTTCGTTTCAAAAAGCCTGTTTTTAATAGGCATTTTTGTTTGAGATAAAGTGTTTTCTCGTCTTCAAAACCCATTCAAACGAAACCTGGGAAGTTTGAACCAATAGACATCGTTCAAACCGAAAAAATTTTGATTCAAACAAATGGCCACATTTGATATCATTCGAACGTACTCAAAATTCAAACAAATCATATCCGTTTGAACAAATAAATTAATTGATATTATGGCCATTTGAACGAGGTTTCGATGGATTTAGTGTTATTTGAATAATGTTCAAACAGGCACACATATTTATTCACTTTTCATTTGAATGGGTAATGTTTCATTCGAATTGGTCTTGTTTGTAATCTATCGTTCGAACAATATATTTATTATTCAAATGGTACTATTTATACAAATTTACATTTAATTAAAAATATAATATTAATATTACAAAAATGTAATTTAAACATCATAATTGTTCTAAATGATGTTGAATAGAATAATAAAAGCTAATTAAATAAAATCAAGTATAAGATTATGGTGGTGGCATAGAGTTTGTGATATCCTTTGAGATTTTTCAAACATTCTTCTGTTGTACAACTTTGGTATCTATTCTATTCTCATCTCTAACTTCATTGTTCTAGCTAATTGAGTCATTAACTCTTGTTTTTTGGACCTCAATTAGTCTATTTTAAGTTGTGTTGACCCTAATTCCTTAGTCTTGTTGTCCTTGGATCTGGCCCTAGAAGAGAAAAATGATCTCGAGGATGGCTTCACGCAATGCGTTAAACCCCTCAAATATCCAGAATGTGATCCAAAAATTTGAGACAAGATCTAAGTATTGTTAATAGATGATTCATTAGATGGATCTGCAGCAGCTTTCTTTAAAGATATTATCTTGTCCTACAAAAAAAAAACATTAAAATCAGTATAAGTAACAAAACTATTGTAATAGACTTGACTGAAAAATTTAAAACTTACATAATTTGTCTCAGCTTCGAAACTAATCCAAGCACCATCACAATTTATATGCGTTTTAACATATAATTGGGTCATATCATAGTCAGCAGGAATTTTAGCTTGCTACAAAAGGAAAATCTATATTAGAACTTGAATGACAAAATTGCATATTTTAATATAAGACCGGGACTAGTAGTATTGACACTTTTTTGGTGAAAACGATAAAAAGATCGAAAACCTACATGATGATGTATTTTGAAATTTGATCTATATGCTTTGTTCACAATACTCATTTCCTAAATATATATATAATAAGTTCTAGATTCTAATACATTTATCATATACTATTAAAAAAGATAAAAACGATATTACTTGATAAGCAGGGTCATCAAACATATTACAAACATTTTCCCACTCATTTGCTAGCATTGTTATGATAGATTTTGGCGCACCTTTGCCGTAGTGTTGAATTTTAGGTAGTGTGCATGGCATCGACTTTTGCACTTTCAGAATGCATTCAGCATCAATTCCTCAACGGTTACTCAATCATGTCACCGACTAAAATCAACATCAAACTCATCCTTAAGCAAATTATAAACAATTAGTATAAATACAATTAACTTTAAATCAAATTTATACTTCGTTTCTTGGAATGTATTTCATTACCATGTAACAATTTTTTATGTAATCTTTCACATATTGTGAAACGTTATCCCAGGAGAATGTAGCCATCAGAGCATACGTGTGAGTAAGAGTACCAACATTAGTAACAAACCAAGTTGCTGAATCCCTACCACCACTAGTGTGACTTTCAACAATATCAACTTTAATTTTACCCACTTTTTTTACTCTCTATGCAAGCACCCCTCGTAGTACCTTGACCTCGATGGTGGCTTACAATAGTTATATCCACAATAACTAAAACAAATGTATTAATTTGATATATTGTTTACTCACTAATATGTATTAAATGTGGTATTTAATTTGATAAAATACCTTATTCTGGGTCCGGTGATGTTTACCCACTATTGATAACAAGTGAACCATGGAGAGTAGCAATGGTGGGGATTGTGCATGCACTGCTTTGCATTTGAGATGCATATTTATTCGGAATTGTAATAAATTAAATATAGTATATTTAAATATTGTGGATATTTATAAAAATTAAACTTGCACAAATATTATATTCATTCACTATCAATTTTGCTAGACTAGTAGCCTCATCCTCACTAGACACTTTAGTGAATTCATGTCTTCCGATATTCTACCCTCAATCACTTTTGGTTTAGTATCTTTTCTACGCAATGAAATCATGTCATATTGACTTAAGTTAACAAACAGATTGATATCTGATTTATTTTCTTGATATGCTTATTCATTTGTTAGACTATCAAATTTTCATATGGTTTATATGCCTTTAGAATGTAATTATATACATTTTTTCGTACAAACTTTTCCACCACTTACCATGGTTCCCATACTCCGGATCATTTAAATTAAAAAAAAAAAACTTGATTCGATTGACAAGTGAAAAAGAAAAGATCATCATCATACCGGGTCAAGGATGTTTTCACATTAAAAAAATTTCATCTTTATGTATGGCCAACCTAGAATTTGGAATATCCTACCAAGTATATTTAAATAACCAAATCATATATCCTCCCATATACTTTAACCCTATAATATCTTCTACAACTTTGTATAAGTCAAAATTATCATTCTCATGGCTCCTTTTGACTGCGATTCTACAATTTTAAGTTTTTCTATATCGTTTCTTGTCACGTGTCAAATATATATCCATGCACCAAACATACTATATATTGGATGGCCTGTTGGCCAGACCACACTCTAATGCATACAATTTTGGAAAGATCTACTAGAATTTTCAACATATTTTGATATAACCTATATCAATAAATATATTTAGTTATATATTAAATATAAATACAACAAATATTAGCTTTTGAATAATACCGTATATTCAAACCACGATGCAAATTTCTCTTAATGCTTATTTTCTATATCATTTGCACCACATGTGCAAAGTAGTTGTTAATGTTTGATGTGCATATTCATGTGAATTAATAATTTCTACCAAGTTATACTATATTATATGACTCGAATGTGCAAGACTTGATTAATATGGAGATTCATTACTAATTTCAAGCAGTGCTCAATTTCTACACAATTATTCAAGACATACTATTGAATTCTATATACAAACTCTCATCTACATAAGTCATAGCCCCCATTTGTGCCTATGGGACATACAGTTTGGAAAAGTACAGAAAATGGTGATGAGACATCCATTTATCCACCTTCATAATATTGATCCGGTCTCGTAAATCTGGTATTAACCCCACACAAATATATTGAACAAAAAATATGTCACTCATTATCAATGTATGATTTTACAACCGAACCTTCCGGACGGGCCTTATTCTCCATAGATTGTTTAAGTTTTCCCAAAAATCTTTCAATAAGAAACATCTATCTATATTCAATTGGGTCAGCAAGTAAAGCCTTACGAGGTAGGTGAATAGCCAAATGAACTATTACACCAAAGAAGGCAAGCGTGTACAAACTCTCAAATTTGTACAATATCACTGCGATGTTGACTTCTATTTTTAACAATTTCTCGACTTTCAACGTTCCGTTACAAATGTCTCTAGAAAATTTTCCTGATTTCATGAAAGCTTGGCAAACATCATGAGTAAGCTTTCCATGCACACTAATTGCCACCAGACGCTATAAAAATATATGACAATTGTGATTTTTAATACCAATTATGTGAGGACTCGTAAATTTTACTCTCTTAGTAATATAATATTTTAATATTCAATATGTTTTATTTGTTAATATAAATATTGGGTGTTATGAGTTGGTTGATATTAATATTATTTTATTATGCTTGGGATAAAATATTTGAATATTTCATCTTCATTTAAAAATATTTATTTTCCATGTATTATTGGAAGCTAATTTATTTTGTTTTATGAATTTATTGTGATGTATTTGATTTAATGATTGAATTTAATCTCATTATTTTATTATGTTGGTAATTAAATTAAAGTGTTGTAAAATATTTTATTTTAATTTAATGTGTTTTATTTTGTTTTATTTTATTTTGGTTGTATTTACGGATGGCTCATATATATATATATATATATATATATATGTATATATATAATTACTTTGTTGTGCCCAGCCCGTATGCCGTTAAGCCCAGCCCCTTTTAAATGCCTAAAACACTGCCGCTTGACCCTCTAATTTAAGTGAACCCAGGCATTTGTATTTTCAGGCATTGTGCTCTTTCATTTGTAGCAAACGGTGTCGTTTCTTCAATGGGATTAATGATTCCAGGCTCCTTTCTTCTCACGCGATGCTGCTCCTTCGTTCTTTTTCATTTCTTCTTCGTTTCCTCTGTTTTCGTCCTGTTCACTAGTGATGTTCCAGCTCGAATTTCGCAGCCTTTCTCTCCTCTATTTCTTCTACGCGTTACTCCATTATTTTTTCAGCACCTAGATGAAGATTTCCCCTTTAATTTTCTGTCAGATCTGTGCTGTACGTGCCCAGATTATCATCTGACAATGTGCACTTTCAGCTATACTTTTTCCATCTTTTTTTCATCTGAAAAGCTATAGATTTTCTCTTTTACAACTTGTTTGTCTTGGCTCGATTGTTGTGTATTTCTTGTGAGTTTTTCCCGCTCATTTACACACTCTAATGTTTGGTTTCATGCCTATGTAAGGCGTTGGCATCCATTGCTATATAAAAACAATATTTTTAAGCTCTTGTTTTCCTCTATAAGTCCGCCTTTAGCATGTCTTTTATTCAATTTTTTTCCTTCTCCTCAACTAGAATATCTCCCTTCAAAACCCCCTTGTAATGAGAAAATTATAGAAGTGTTTGACTGAGTATTTTCTCCCCATAAAATCATCGTTTACATTGCTTATGATGTTCTCGGTGAGCATTTTTTCTAGTTTAAGTGATGAATTTATTTATGTATTGATCTTTATTTAAATTAGTGGTTTGAATTTATTTATGATTAAGTGTTTAATTTAGTAAAATAATAATTGCATTTTTATTTATCTACATTAAGATGATTAATTTATTTAGTTTATAATAATTGAGATTATAATCTGAGTTGGTTATATATAAATAAATATCGTTTTATTTGTATTTAAGTGTTTTAATTTGTTCGTTAATGTTATTTATTATTTTAGTTTTGGTGGTGCGTGCACCACGATATTAGCGTACTCGGTGGTGGAGGCACGTGATCGCGCTTTTTGGCAGTCTACCATATTCAAAAATTTAGATCGAGCATATTGTAATTATTTTCCAAATGATCATTGAGATTTAAATATATTTTTTCATTAACAACTCTGTATTTGATTGATGTTGGGATTTGTTAGTTGTTGAGATTATTCGTGTTATACATTGCATAGTGCATGCATGTTCATGTGTTGTAAATGAAAATTGAGTTTTTATATGTTATTAGTTTTCGGGTGCATGTGTATCACGACCCCAAACCAAGATGTGACATTATCTCAGTAGAGTTCCTCTGGTCACTCGGGAGCGAAATGTACTGAGTGACGTTCTAGTGTCGAATCCATGACTCCTCTGCTGGTAGAGGCTAAAGGATGCCTAATCATGGTACGTGTTGGATGCAGTTAGCTAGGCATCGCTTGTTCCGAAATCACATGCGTGGTCGCTACCTGCAGTGTGGCAAAGAAAGCCATAGTGTACGGATGGTTCTTAGGAGAGACCATGGTGCATAGTGCCAATAAAATGAATGTGTGAGCCATCTTCTGAAAAAATGGTGGGTTTTAATATACTGTTTTGAGTACCATTTTTTGGAAAAATGACAGTTGTTTTAATGGATTTATGTTGAACTAAAATGAGATTTTGGCGTGTGTGAAAAATTATGCATTTTGAGAAAGATGATTTTTGAGTCTCATGCATATAGTATCATGTTCATGTTTTTTTGTTGTTGCATGAATATATTATTATCTTATACTTTATTTAGATTTTACTTACTTGTGGTACTATTTTTGGTATCGTAGATTTTGATACAAAAGACGAAGAGGCTAAACCTCTGCCGCTATAATGATTTGATGTAGTTTGTTTATATTGGGAAATGTTTTACCCATAATAATAATGATGTATTTTGATAATTTGACTATGGAATGACTATATTAAATTTTTTGTTGGAGAATTTATGTTAAACTATTTTGTAATATTTTAATATTTTAGTACTTAGTGATCGACTTAATTTATTCACTGCATATTTTACTTTACACATATCTCAAGTTCACACACTTGACACTTGTTGTTGGGGTGCGTAACCCGAGTTATAATCATCCCAATGTCTTGATTCCCATATTTTCGTAAGTGAGAGTTGTGAGCGTCACAAATTATCTTCCAATAATGAGTTCACACACATTTTGATATTTTTGAAGCGTACCCATCGTGTAAGTTGATTGTCATTAATCACTCATAGAATTTCTTTCTCATTGCTTGATGGTATATACTATCCAAGGAGCATATCGGCTGAAGACCCATTATCTTATAAATGTAGCTTCGATCTTATCCAGAACTCCTTTAAATTTTTACGAGTTAGCTGTATCTTTTATCTTCCCTTCTATGGGCAACAGAGTGCCCAAAATATCCTTAGATTTATTGCGTCCTTCCCTTCTATCCACAACTCCATTGGAATTTCACTACTTGTCATTTCCTCTTTCGAACTATTGCATCATTCCCAAATCTATTTTCTGGAATATTTACCAGTTGTGCGAGAATATCACCAATAGATATCTTCGATGGTGATGACCTGCGCTTAGTCTTTCCATCAAATATCACTTTCTTCAAAAGCCATATATGATTATTTGGTAAATCTCGATGGTGTCCCATAAAACGCAATTTTTGACCATTTGTTAAGCATTGTGACTGTGTATCTTTGTTACAAATTCAACAAGCCATTTTACCTTTTGTACTCTACCTAGACAAGTGCTTGTATGCTAGAAAATCATTTATTGTTTATAGGACTGCATCATGCATTTTAAGTTCTCGCAACAAACCACATCATATGTAGTCACATCCTATTCCACAACTCTTTCAGCTTTGCTATCAGTGGCCGCAGATATTCATCTATTTTGTTTCCTAGTGACCTCGACCTTAGGATAGTAGTGCCGTGTTGGCAAATTATAAGGCATTAATATGATAAGCCACATATTATGAGAAGTGCTCATGTTGTCAACTCAATGGGTACGTTTTGAGACTTTTTGACAAATCATGGATACTCCCCATCAAACTTCTTCCATTGTAAGGAATTTGCTAGATGTAAGAATAATTAATCATTTGGACTCTTTCTGCATGATGCCAAGTCATATGTTTCGCAGTCATCCTAGAAGTAAACAATCGTTGAAGTTGAGAGATTTATGGAAAATGTCTTAACACTTTATTCAGTACATTAAGCTTATCTAATGTCCATCTTGACTCATGGCACACTAGATGTGATGCTCCCAAATTCTCTTTAAAATAAATACGGGAATCGAGGCGTCAGAATACTGACAACACGGGTCACGCACCCCCAACGTCAAGTGCTAAGTGTGTGAATACGTGACATGCATAAATAAAAGTAGCGGATAAATTAAGTCATTAGCTAAGTACCAGAATTTTCAGAATATTTTACAAACTAGTTTAACATATATTCTCTAATAGGAAATTTAATACAGTCATCCGAAAAATAAATTATAAAAATACATATTTATAAAAATATGAAAAACATTTTCCGATATAACAAATTATAAATAAATGTTCCAACAACGAAGCCTCCTCCTCAAGCTTAGCCTACTCGACATCTGTGTCCAAAAATCTACGACGTCAAAAATGCTATCGTAGGTAAGTACAACCCAAACAAACCACAAGATATAAAATATACTCATGCAACAACGTAATACAAGAACGCGACACCATATGCATGAGGCTTAAAATCCTCATCCTCAATATAAATAAATAAACCACATACTACAAAATCTCAAGATAAACCCCAATAAAATTATCCATCATTTTTCCAGGAAATGATGACCGTAAATCCATTAAAAACTACAACCATTTTTTCAGAAAATAATCCACGTAAAACCAATAATTAAAATCCGCAACTTTTTTAGAAAATGGCCTAAACATCCATTTTATTAACCGTATGCACCATGGTCTCCCCTAGGGACCATTCGCACACCCTAGCTCTCATCATCACACCGTAGGTAACGACCACGCATGTGACTTTGGAACAGGCGATGCCTAGCTAACCGCGCCCAGTACGTACCATGACCAGGCATCCTCTAGCCCCCGCCAGCAGAGGAGCCACGGAGTCGGCACGAGTGCGTTACCATCCCGTCCAATCTCGTTATCGCCCGGCGACAATCCAGGGGACATCACTCAGTATATTCCGCTCCCGAGTGACCAGAGGAGCTCCATCGGGATAATGTCCCGTCCCGGCTTGGGGTTATAATATACACGCACCGAAAAACCATTAACATATTTGAAAACCCAGTTTTCAAATCCAACAATTGAACATCCATAAATCATGCGAAAACCAAATTTTCCAAATATACCTTTGAACATGCGCGTAAATACACAATGCATAGAACCATGTACAAATTATTCAACAACCAACAAATACCAACATTAATCAAACACATAATTGTTAATGCAAAAATATATTTAAATCTTAAAATCTATTTGGAAAATACTTACAGTGAGTAAAAATGTAGATTTCTGAGTAAACGCCAATCCGAGCGTTCGTAGCGGTCACTTGTACGTTAGGCTAGAGTGCTCGGTTTGACACCAAAATTTAGGAAAATACTTATTGGAAGGTAGGGAATCTCATGGAGGTGGTGGTGTGGCGGTACAACCACCAGAAGGTGGCGGATCAGGCTCAAAATGGGTGGAAACCCATTTTCGAATTTGGGGTTGTATAGGAAAGGTGGGGCCACGGGGGAAGCTGAGCTAAGGGGTGGTCGGCTGAAGTAAGGGAGTGGTTTGGTGGCAGAGTTGAGAGACATGGTGGCCGGACGGCGGCGCTGGGTTGCTCAACCCGTGGGTTTAAAACCCATTTCATGGGTTTCTTTGTATGGAAGGAATGAGGGGCTGCCGACAGTGGGTTATGCTCGGCGGTAAAGGAGAAGGGTGCTGGTAGGTCGTCGGTGTCAAGGGTGGCCGGTGGTGGCCGGAAAATGCATGAATGAGTATTACAATACCCATTCGGGTTTCAGCCCGTAGAGGGGAGGTGGGAGGAGGTTCGGAGCTAAGATCACTGGGGTAGGCCGGCCGACAGGTGGCGGTCCTAGTGATGGGGGCGGTGAGAGAGGCTGACCAGTGTCGAGGGTGGTGGCTGGGCTTGACAACCGACGGAAACAGAGGGGAAGGGGGGCTGGCACGCCCACGGGCTGGGGGTGGGGGGACTGGGGGAAGAAAGAAAAAGAAAAAAAGAAAAAGAAAAGAAAAAGAAAAGAAAAAAAAGAGAAATAGAAATAGAATCCGACTAGAAGAAAAACAAAATAAATTAAATAAAAATCAGTTGAAAATACTACAATTTAAGATCAATAAAATAAAATATTTAAAGCCTAACAATAAACCAATTAATTTAAAGAACAATTTAATTATAGAACACTAATTATTATTAAGAAAGCACATAAAATAAAATCACATAATAAAATAAAGGAATTTAATTCCAATTATTAAAATAATTACCTCACATTAAAATTAATAAGAAAAATAACGTAACTTAATATTTAATTATAAAAATAACATAAAACTAATATTAACTAATCAATAGATCAAATAAATGTATTAAACAAATATTACACAACTAGTAATATTATTAAAACAAATTAAAATAATCAACAACGAGAATAAAATAATATGAAAATATACACATAAATCTGGGATCTCACACTAGACATGAATCAAATTCGGCCTATTGCTCCTAAAAGAGTACACAATCATTCTTATATATGTGGATGATATTATAATAAAATCCTAACCCTCGCTTCAATTTCTTCGTTTCATAAAAGTTATGGGGCACTATAGTATCTTTTGAGAGAACTTCTTTATATAATTCTAGTAACATGTTAATGGTGTTTGCAGAAATCCGATTTAATGACTTGATATGGAGAAATCTCACAATGAATAATAACTTGCTATGACAAAAACACCCCTTGTATAGTTCTCATTATGCATTATTCCACAGTCTTGCAAAGTTTTCAATTACCTCAAAAGATTGTGAAGATGTTCACTACTCATCCTGAACTTCAAACATGTCTACGCCAAAATCCCAGAACATCTCAATTATATATTGTCCAATATAATCACTATTATCAGAAATGCCCACATTTGTATTGTCTATATAGATGTCGATACTAGTTTCCTTCATCTGATTGAACTAGCTAACAAATCTAACTCTTTTAGAAAATGGTTTTCCATGTAGAACATAAGGTGAGTATTTAGAGTTTATTCCATTTATAAACAAATGAGACTCAGTTTTTTGCTCTTCTTGCGTGAACATTTTATAAAGCCCCGACTATTGGCATTGTCTTTTGCAAACTATATGAAACATGTCACTCCCTATGCATACTTCTTATAGTCTCGATTAGGCCTATCTTCCAAAAGCATCCAATTTTTATCCATTATATTTCTGTTACCCGTCCACTATCTAGTAAAAAAGCCTAATTCATTTGATAAACACCATCAATAATAGTCTAGTCATATTCACATAGTTACACTTTGAAACGGTAGTTGATCCTATCCCATTTGAAAGGCTATTATCTTTATTGCATATATACTTAGTTTAAAACTCTAATGTTAGTTAAAATTTTGGTAGCATGATCTTATAATTCTCCAAGTATGCTAGTCACAATAAGTCATCAACTCTATACATGGGCCGACTAACTTACGGACTGCATACCTGAATAATGTAAGGAAATACATACCCAAATTTTATAAAATAACACGAATTTATACTGAATATATTTGCCATATAAATGATAGAATCTCAAACTATCCACTTTGGACAACTCAAGAGTTGTACCCTATCATTCTTTAAGACAACACTTGGCAACAACTTTCGAACAGATCTAAAGTTCAATCTAACACTAAAATAAACTCTGACATCCAACTCCGATATAATAGTAAATCAATCTACTAGATTATTACTCATACACATATATATACCTTTGTACCTGATTTCCTTGTTTTCTTTTTTCCATTCGAATGGGTTTTACACGTTCGGATAGCAAAATCTACATTTGAGTGGGGCTCAAACAAAACACAAGTTCCATTTGGACATTAAAATGTATGTTGGAATGGACTTGAGGGTGCAAACAAAATACCTAGAATCATCATCAACCCCAAACAACAAAATCCCAAATAAACAAATTGTCCTAAAATCGCTACACAATCAAATAAATTTAATACAATATTGTGGAATTTATAAACAAAATACATTAACATTCAATTTCAGTATCATACATTAAATTCAACAATACCAACTTCTAAATATCAAACTTCACAATACCAACCTCTAACAAATCACAAATAAACTTGAAAAATCACTACACAATCAAAACTTTCTAAAAATTATAAATCTTACCTCAATTTTTTGCAATCCAACAAGAATTTCCTTCTCACGAACACCTACACATGCATAAAACACAATATGAGAAAACCCCAATCAATTTTAATGAAAGAAAGAAATAATAAAACTCAAAATAAACAACAAAATTGCATAAATATTAAACTTACCTCTTTTCTCTCAAGAATCTTTTCTCTCTCTCTCCACAACACTATGTCCTTTGTCTCTTTCAAGTTCCCAAAGCACAAAAATACCTCACCAATCTCACGTGCAAATGAAATGAAGGCAAGGATGTTTTAATCTTTGATGTTCTATTCGAACATGAAACTTAACCATTCAAATGCCAAAAATTCAAATTGCTGCCTAATTTTGTCGTGAGTAATTAAACTTTTCCCATTTGAACGAGTAAGATTCTAGTTCGTGAAAGCATATTCTTCAGCATATTCTACAAAACCCGTTCAATTGGCTAATATTTGGTTCGAATGGATAAATGTCATGAGTATTCGGCACAAAGTTTCCTTCCGAAATTCAAACACAAACTATGAGATAAAATTCATTGGAACGATACTTTATTATGTTCGAACGTGTACTTAATATTAATATACTAAGTAATGTATTAGTAACATTATATGATTATTATAATATTAATATACTTGGTAAACCATTAGTAATATTATAGTAGTATTATATTACTAATATACTAAGTAATGTTAAGTTTATATTATATTAGTATATTAGTATTCTATTAGAATTATAATAGTATAATATTGTAGTAAGTAAAATATATTATAAATTAATACTAATAATAACTATTAATAAGCATACTATATAATACTATATATATTACGTATTCTATATATATTTTTTGAAACATTAAGTAATCTATATAAGTAATATATATACTATACTACTATTATAGTAAGTGTTCTATGTAAGTACTTAGCATTTACTAAGTACTACATGTATGTAGTATAATACTAATATACTAAGTAATCTATACAAGTATAGAATAGTATAAATATAATTAATATATATTATATTACTAATATAGTATAGTAATATAGTAAGTATCTTATACAAGTACTTAGACGTATAAGTATTATAACACTTTCATCTAAGTAATATACCTAGTTTATTATATAGTAATACTAATATTAGTATTTTGTTTTTACTAAATATTTTGTCATAATAGTAGTATTATATAATTCATATTACTATCATAACCACCCGAACCGATATCCTAAACCTTAAACCTCCAAACTCTTCGATACTCGTTCGAACATTTACTCCATCCGTTCGAACACTTACTCTACTCGTTCGAATGGGTGCTTAATATTAATATACTAAGTAATATATTAGTAATATAGTATTATTATTACAATACTAATATACTAAGTAAACCATTAGTAATATTATACTAGTATTATAATACTAATATACAAAGTAATGTTAAATTTATATTATATTAGTATATTAGTATTATAATAATAGTATAATACTATACTAAGTAAAATATATTATAAGTTATAATACCAATAATAACTATTAATAAGCATACTATATAATATTATATATATAATGTTCGATATAAGTAATATATATACTATAGTGCTAATATACTAAGTGATCTATATAAGTACTTAGCATATACTAAGTATTTGTATAAGATACTTACTATATTACTATACTATATTAGTATTATAATATATATTTATTATATTAATAGTATAGTAATATAGTAAGTATCTTATAGAAGTACTTGGTATATACGAAGTACTTAGTATAAGTATTATAACACTATCATCTAAATAATATACGTAGTATATTATAATACTAATATTAGTATTTTGTAATACTAGTAGTGCCATATAACTCATATTAAAATCATCATAATCATCCGAATAGATACTCTAAACTTTATACCTGAAACTCTCCAATCAAGGTTGGCTCAATAAGTTAGAGAGCTTCAGGCAAAAGTTTTGATTGAGACTTTATTTAAGAAAAAGTAAAAATAAATCAATCAATTTTAATTTTTACATTACATTCTTATTTAGAAATAATGTCTATAGTTTACCAAGTAAAATTACTAATTAAGGTTTATAGTACTGTTTCAACTAATAACTGACTTAATTTTTATTTAAAAAATTAGATTTAGAGAAGATTTTATTGAACCTACCTTTATAAGACATGCTCTCGAGTTTTATTGGTCATTTGCTATTTTGATGTATTCGCGGACATTTTCAAATTTGTCTTTTTTTTTTCCTCTCAGTCGAAATCCAATAAAACATTTGAACTTAAACAATTTCATTACTATTCTAGATATCCTGAGATATTTTTAGTATCTAAAAGAAACTTAAAAGAAATTATGATAATTATCGTTAATAAAGTTCTATAAAAAAGTAAATCATTGCCTCTTCAAAGGATTATACAAAAAGTTTTTATGAATACTTGAAAAATAAATTTTGCTATTTATAATTCTCACATTATATATTACACTAATAATAATAATAAAAGAAAAGTATATTCTTATAAAGACAATACTTGAAATAATTATTATGTGGAATATTTCTAAAACTAATAGTGACATATATAATATCTATTTAATATTTTTGTTCTCTTGTTCAATAATTAATTTTTTTATTTAGATTTTTGTTTATATACTTTAGACTTTGTTTTTGGGCCTTAGGCAATTGCCTAACTTGCCAAAGGAAAGAGCCGGCCTTGTCTCCAATATTCGTTTGAACATTTACCCTATCTGTCCGAACACATGCACTAGTTGTTTGAACGTAAAAGAACGGATCATAGAATAATTATTATATTAATAGTTACAGGTATTACAAATATCGTATAAATAATATAAGCATAAAAAGTTTATAATAATAGTAATAGTAGATAAAATAAGTATTATAATACACTGTAGAATTACAATTATAAGATATGATAGAAGATTACAAGGGTCCATTTAGATGACAACTTAATCTTTTGAATAGACATAACAGTTACGAAACTCTTGCAGATAGCTACTTGTTCATTCAATCGAGTATAGGAATATAAATGCCCAGGCAAATTCGAACTAGTCATTTTTGCATTGAATGAGAATCTCCAAGAACTCTCTCCGTCCATCGTGAATCACCATACATGAAGCCAAGCTGCACAACTCCTCTCCCCTAAAATTTTAAAGGTGTGGACCCTCCAACACTCCATATTAGTTGAAAATGTGTTATGTACACGATTTTTTGTAGGGATTGGATTTCAAATTGAATTCAACCCATTTTCATAGTTTGTGTATTTTTTTAAGAGTAGTTAGTTTCAGACCATTAGGAGTGCTAGGGTTGATTTGCTCCAAAAAATGTGAGTTTTTGTAGAGAATCGGGCAGTATTTTTTTGCTTGTGAATGATTCAGGTAGTATTTGATTTTTTTCTTTTTTCTTTTAAAAATTTGCTTGCCTAGAAATGAATACAAACTTAGAAAACATGATTAATTAGATTTTCTATATGGGAGTTTGTCCAATTAGAACTACAACTCCCAAGTTTCATAAGACCAGAATGTCAAATAGTCTTTATTATAGGGGAGTGTTTTGCTTTAGAAACAGTTTAAAGTAAATAAATTTTCCTTAACTTGAGATGGGGTATCCTTTTATCAATTATTGGAAAAAGAAATTTGTGAAGGAAGCTTAAGCAACTCTTAGCTTGTTCCTAGGCTCAAATTTATGTCCAATTTTTTGGCATTAAAACTAGCTGGATAGTATATATGCATGGGAGGTTAAATGTGTGAGGACCAGTAATTTTTTTTCTTGGTGATTTAATATTTTAATATTAAATGTGTATTTTTGTGAATATAAATATTGGATATTGTGAATTGATTAATATTAATAATATTTTGTTGTGTTTGTATTTAAATATTTGGAATATTTCATTTTCATTTAAGAAATTATTTTCATGATTAATTATAAGCTATTATATTTTCTCTTATGAATTTATTGTGATACATTTAATTTAATGCTAGAATTTAATTTTATTATATTATTACGATAGTATTTAAATTAAAGTGTTATAATTTATTTATTTAATTTGATGTGTTTTAAATATTTTATTTTAGTGTTTGCCAGTTTATGCATATATAAATTGGTTTAAAGTGACTTTTGGTTTTAGGTATATTTATATATATGGTTACGTTTAGCGGCCCAGCCCTTTTAATTCTTTTAAGCCGCCCCATTTTGTGATCTCAAACGTTGTCGTTTGAGATGGCAACTTAGTGAAACAAGACCATTTTAATTTCTTCAAGGCGTCAGCTCCTTTTGGTGTTAGCAAACGACGCCGTTTGTTCCATTTTATTAAATGACCCCAGGCCTGCTGCGCAGGCGCCGCCTTCTTCCCGAAATTCTTCTTTCTTTTCTTTTCTACGTTGTTTTCGTCGCTGTATACTCGTGACTTCCAGCCGCAGATTTTCAGCTTTCCCTTCATCTATTTCAACCACGCGTTGCTCAAACAAATACCCGGTACCTAGATGAACATTTCCCTATGATTTTCTGTCCGATCTGTGTTATACGTGCCCAGATTTTCGTCTAATAAGATGCGGTTCCATCTTTACTTTTCCATTTTTTTTCCATCTAAAAAGCTGAATATTCTTCTTCTTTTTCAGCTGGGTTTTCTTGTTGAGTCTTTGATTCTGATAGCTCTTTACACATTTGATAAAGAAGTTCATTGTAGTGGTCATGGATCCTCTTCATCTCTTACAACTGCATGATTCCTTTGACAATTATCGAGATATTTGTCAATCAGTTAACTAGATGAAATTATAATAATTAATAATAAAAACGATTTTTTTTAAAAAAAAAAACCCATGAATTAATTTTGATGGAGTAATGGACAGGGTATACCCAAGAAGTCGAGGACTCCTGAAACTACATAGCAACACGTTGCCGACAGTACTGCAAAGAAAAAAAAAAATTGTTTAATTACCTGTATTAGAACTAATTATACCCAAATCATTGGTTATTCATTCTGAGTAGTGAGAAACTTCATGATTATATAATTCAATATATGGGGGGGTGTGTGTGTGTAATAGAATATACAACGAAAGCTCATCATAAGGCTCTAGTGTTGAGTATATGATAAATAACTAAATCTAATTAAACCTTGGAACAAATAATGATTTTATATAGCATCAGAGTAGATATCTTGAATTCTAACTCTCTTATTGATATTTTCATGTTATGCATGCAAGGTTATCTTAAGTTATTGTAAGCTTTATTCTCTTTTTCTCTTGGGTCATTAACATTACTTTACTGGATCATTTACCGCTTCATCCATTTATATAGTTAATTAACATCTTAATGCGTTATTCGATTAAATGTGTACTTGTCTATTATATTTCTCACTTATTTCTCTTAATTACTATGATATTATATATCATTAATTGACTTATAAAAAATCATATATCAAATTAAATTACGTACTAACCAGCTTATAGGACATAGCATATAATATAATTATTATTTTTTTTTTTAGAAGTAGCATATTATATAACTAATTTGGAAGTAGGGCGTAAGTTCATGTTGGTACGTACCACATCATCCATTCTTATATTAAATGACTATTGATAATTTGGTCATTTAATGAAGAGTCAAGTTAGTAAATATTAAAAAACATGGAACTTTAAAAGTTTAGAGCATTTCATTATATTAATAATCTTCCTACTATAACATTTTTTTATATATATACCTGATTAATTACGTGCGTTTAGAATAGAACGAAGACTGACATTTTCTCCTACATTATATTATATATATGGTTTCTTGAGTACTAGTATTCCATATATAATTAGGGAACGACTTCTAGATTTTTGAAAATTATAAACTAGGATAAATCTTTTCTAGCTACCATGTTGACTTAACAGCTAGCAAAGCTTGAAAAAGGGGATCAGGTAAGCATTGAATTGGACAATTCATGACAATTTTGAATTAGTTATTTCAGTATTGATATAAATTAGAAATAAAAATCATATATAATGCATTTCAGGTATTTTATATCATATACAAAAGAGTATTATAAATACAAAAGAGTATTATCATGTAGCGATCATTCAGTGGCGGAGCTACGTTGGAGTAGGAGATGCTCCCCCTGGCCCCACCGCTTTAAAAAAAAAATAATATATGTTTTTTATTTTTATTTTTTTGTATTAATTTTACTTAACCTCCCCCTAAAATAAATCTCTAACTCCACTACTGCCATCATTGCTCTTGGACTAAAGTTTAATTTCATAGAAATATGGTAGCCCAAAGGATGGCCGCTAAGCGGACACAAATGTCCTGTCTCAAAAAACATATTGCAGCTATATTTATATGAGAAAATCTGGGGATCGGTCTGTCTGATCCCTTTGAAAAATGGACGCCGGCAGTTCCGGTAGCGGTTGGCGACACCACCCATACCATTGTGACCGCCGACTTCCGGCGATTTCACTCCTGTGGCGGCGACCCCCACCGACCTTCGATGTGCCCCACACAATCTTAAACCTGTTTCGGGTCGCCGACGCTGGCTCCATCTGGGCTAAAGCTGAACACCCTTTTAAAATCATCTTCATTTTATTTTTTTATTGTGTTTTTTATTAAGTTATTTATTTATTAATTTTTATTGTGTTTTTTATTATGTTTTCTAAATTTTATTTTTTTATTGTATTTTTTAAAATTTTTTATTATATTTTTATTAGAGGGCTGTTTTTAATGGGGATCGGTCGGTCCAGCATCATTTATATATCATCACAAATATATATCAACTTCAATTATGGCGATAAATGTAGTCCGTAATGTGGATCCAATGCACCGCAAAAAATTATAAAGTAAATATTTTCTTTTTTCTATACACCATAAATATGAAGTAAATATAGATCATATATTATCACACAAAAAAAAAAGAAACAAACTGAAGATGTTTGCCAAATGACAAGCCAAATTTATGGGAAAATAAGCGCTTATTAGGCAAAACTAGCTAGCTAGCGTACCTGATCGGTTTAATGAAGTAATATCCACCGCAGATATGATCAGGAGCCGATGGAATGCGCATACCTTCTTAGCAAGAAAAAAGCGAAGAAATCTAATAATTAAGTACATGCAATATGGTAAAACTTTTTTAGTATTCTAAATCTGAATGATCAATTCTTCCTAATTATAACGACAAAAAAGAAAGAGCCAACAAATGAAATGATCTTAAGTATGCCTTAGGTTAATAAAAGAAATATAGTTGTTTTATTCTCAAATTAATGTGTGGAGCATGCAGTACACCATATATATATATATATATATATATATATAGATATAACATCATCATTGTTAAGATTTGATTTATAACATTTAAATAATTTTAAAATTTATGTTTCGAATTAAATTATATATGTCATATAAGCATTTTGCTAATTATGTGCTCTACAGTATGCTGACTTCATAATAATTTTTTTAAAAGAAATAGCAGATCAAGAAATGACTTAAGGGATAGCATCGATCGGCTTTAGAACTCAAGTACTATATTTTATTGTTTTAAACTTAATTTCTAGATACAGCTAGTCTGATAATTATGATTTTATTTATTTATTTATTTTTATCTTTGTTTCAATTAACACAGATCATGGGATTTATGAAGAGTCTACGCAGCAGAATGTTCTTTTAAGCTTTTGATCTCATGGAACTTGATTTCTTTTTAATTGTACTTAAGAAAACGTAATATTTATTCCACTATTATTAATATTGAAGAATATTACAAAGTACAAGAAGAGATCTAAAGGAGAGAGTGGTAATATTACAGGAGTAGATGAGTTGTTTCCAAAAGTACCCGAGCTGATTTCCACTTGGGAAGGATTGAGGCATAGAGGCCAGTGCTAAGATTGGAGACGGTACTTCATCCTCGTCAAGAGCCAGTGCCAAACGTGGACAGAGTAGGATTAATTCCAAAGCAATATCTGTTTTGTCGTACGGCCAGGCGTATCATGCATGAACATGAGAACATAAAATTAATGGTCAAAGAGGAATTACTATATTTAAACGGCCATGTCAATCATGTATAGAGTTTTTATATAGTAACCATGCAAGTTCCCATCTCACTATAAAATATGGCTTTTTATTATTATTATTCTGGGATGATTATTTATTTTAAATATATATATATATATATATATATTTATATATATATATATATAAAGATTGATGGATGTCACCATATAATGGAATGAAATTGAAAAAAATATTCTTCCTATCATCTCTTACACCCTATATTAACATGTGAGTTATCATTTTTGTCATTTTATTAATACACATATATTGATGTACTGTAAATGTGTGTTAAATAGAAAAATAACAATAACGAATCACATCATGTACTTGGGTGTGTGATGTGTGGATGATGATCAAAAGTATGATTATTATTATTATTTTTTGTATAAAACTTCTGTATGTGTAGATCAAACATTTCTTTTGCTAAATTAACAGTACATACGAGTTCTTACCCAAAGTTTCAGTATGGATAACACCATTAAGAAGCTTAGCACCCTGAATTTCCTGATGATCATTATCAGGAGCTTGTGGAATAATATCTTCAATAGGGGTAGGATAAAACAAATGGCGAGCCATTGCTATTTGCCCGAACTTAATAGCGATAACGACAGGAAGATTCCCTTTGGAACTTTTAATGCTGATCAAGCTAGGGAGTTTATGAAGCATGCAGTCCACCATTGTCTTGTTTCCAAGCACGGCAGCCGTGATTAGAGCTGTGTAACCGACACTATCACGCATTGCCAAGCCCTCATTCGACTTTGATTCATGAGTACCAACTCCTTCACTATATGCTCATTTCCATTTATAAAAGCAATGTGAAGAGCCGTTTCACCTTTACTTGTGATGCTCTCATTCAATGCTACGGTGGGACGTTGAGACTTAAGAATGTCTTTTGTCTTTTCCAAATTACCGACTCGCACAGCATTGAATAAGTAGTCTTCATCCTGACTGCGTCCGGAACTCATGTTCTCCTCCGGCACCATTTGTCATTTCTTCTTTAATTTCTCTGCTATGTTAATTAAATGTCAAGATTTGTATTTTTTTCAACATTTCAAGAATTAAATATACATACAAAAGCAAACGTCAAAGATTATTTATTTATTTATTTTAAAATCAATGTGTAGACCATACAAAAATATAAAGGAAAATACTAAGCTCTCGCTGCTGGGTTACTTTTATTTTTAAAATTTTTACTTTATGATTAAATAAAAGTTTTTAAATAATAATGTGAATTTTTTTTCTTTCATAAAATGTTTATGACTGTTAAAAAAATCATATATATATATATATAAACAAATACACTAGCGGGAATAGTAATGATCTCAGCCAAATACACTCTCGACTTGCTTCAT
This sequence comes from Platycarya longipes, assembly GCA_036559045.1. Taxonomy (NCBI): domain Eukaryota; kingdom Viridiplantae; phylum Streptophyta; class Magnoliopsida; order Fagales; family Juglandaceae; genus Platycarya; species Platycarya longipes. The sequence goes on along the minus strand of CM071802.1, from coordinate 6,183,249 downwards.
GAATAGTAATGATCTCTGAGTGATTTGAAGAAGTAGCAGATAGTGTCTGCTTAACAGATCTCCATGATATAGTAGTATCTTTATAAGTAAATAAATATCCAGTTTGAGATCTACCTCTGTGTGGGTCTGAAAGATAACCTGCATCTACATACCCAATCAATTCTGGACTTGATCCACGTAGATAAAATAATCTCATATCAACCGTACCATGAAGGTAAAGAAGGACATGTTTAATGTCATTCCAATGCCTTCGAGTTGGTGCAAAACTATATTTTGCAAGCAGATTAATTGAGAATGTAATATCTGGTCAAGTGCAATTTGCAAGATACATCAAAGCTCCAATTGCATTGAGATATGGTACTTCAGGACTAAGAATTTCTTCATCGTCATCACAAGGACGGAATGGATCATTCTTCACATCAAGTGTTCGAATAATCATTGGAGTACTCAGGGGATGAGATTTGTCCATATAAAAATGCTTTAGGACTTTCTCAGTATACATGGACTGATGAATAAAAATTATATTTGGCAAGTGCTCGAGCTACAGGCCGAGACAAAGTTTTGTTTTACCAAAATCTTTCATTTCAAATTCATTCTTTAAATATATAGCGGTTTTTGAGGTCTCTTCAGGAGTTCCCACAATATTTAAATCATCAACATAAACCGCAATAATAACAAATCCGGATTCTGATTTCTTAATAAAAACACATGGGCATATAGGATTATTCTCAAATCCTTCTTTTAATAGATATTCGCTTAAGCGATTATACCACATGCGCCCGGATTACTTCAACCCATATAAAGATCTTTGTAGTTTGATTGAGTACATATTTCTAGATGTACTTGTAGATGCTTCAGGCATCTTATATCCTTCAGGGATTTTCATATATATGTCATGGTCTAAAGATCCATATAAATATGCAATGACCACATCCATCAACCGCATTTCTAATCTTTTTGTAACAATCAGACTAATCAAAAATCTAAATGTGATTGCATCCATAACGAGAGAGTATGTTTCTTCATAATCAATCCCGGGTTTCTGCAGGAAACCTTGTGCGACAAGCCGTGCTTTGTACCGCACAATTTCATTTTTTTTATTACATTTTTGTACAAATACCCACTTATATCCAATAGGCATTACACCTTTTAGTGTTTGGACAACAGGTCCAAATACTTCTTGCTTTACTAGCGAATTTAATTCAGCTTCAATAGCTGTTTTCCAGTTTGGCCAATCATTTCTACGTTGACATTCTTCGACGGTTTTTGACTCACTTTCTTCATTACTTCTGGTAATCTCAAGGGCCATTTTATATGAAAACATGTTGTCGACAACAGTTTTATTTCTATCCAGAATTTCTCCAGTTTTCATGAAATGTATTGAGATCTCATTATTTTCAGGTACCTATTTCTCTTCAGGGGAAAACATTTCATGACATACCTCTTTAGGAGGTCCCTTTTCAGGAGATTTATACTTTTCAAGAGTTTTCTCTTTAGGAGGTTCTGGAATAAAAGATTTGAGCTCTTTAGGAGCACCAATTATATTTGTAGCCTGTATTGTGGGTACATGTTCTTCAGGAACACCAAATTTATTTTGTATTCTTTTCCTTCTGGGAATTTTATTTTTTGCACCAATAGGTCTTCCACGCTTCAGGCGTGCTTTAGACTCACCTATTGTTGTTTTGACAATTTGTCCTTTAGGGACTTCAATCCTTGCTGGAGCATTAAGAGCAGGAATATAAGATTTTACTACACCTTTAGTGTCAGTAAATACATCCGGTAATTGATTTGCAACATTTTATAAATGAATAATCCTCTGAACTTCCCGTTTACATTCATTTGTAGGAGAATCAAATTGAGACAGTATCTTATTATCCCAAGTAATATCTTGTTGTACTTCAGGCACCGACTTTTCTTTACCCATTAACGGAAAATTGGATTCGTTAAAATGACAATTCTCAAAACGTGCTTTAAACATATCCCCTGTAAGGGGTTCAAGGTATCTAATAATAGATGGAGAATCAAAATCAACATATATCCCAAGTCTACGTTGAGGGCCCATTTTTGTACGTTGTGGAGGTGCAATTGGAACATATACAGCACATCCAAAAGTACGAAGATGAGAAATATTTGGTTGTTGACTAAATGCAAGCTGTAATGGAGAATATTTATGATATGCAGATGGTCTAATGTGAATTAAAAATGCTGCATGAAGTATAGCATGTCCCCAAGCAAAAACAGGTAGTCTTGATTTTATAAGTAAAGGTCTAGAGATTAGCTGAAGTTTTTTGATCAAAGATTCAGCTAAACCGTTTTGTGTGTGTGTATGGGCAACAAGATGTTCAATATCTATTCCTATTGACATGCAATAATCATCAAAAGCTTGAGATGAAAATTCACCTGCATTATCTAATCGAATGGTCTTAATTGGATACTCAGGAAATTGTGCTCGTAGTTTGATTATCTGAACAAGAAGTCTAGCAAATGCAACATTTCTAATGGAAAGTAGACAAATATGTGACCATCGACTAGATGCATCAATCAAAACCATAAAATATCTAAATGGTCCACTTGATGGATGAATAGGCTCACATATATCTCCGTGAATCCTTTGTAAAAAGGATGAAGATTCAACAGTGACTTTTGAGGGAGATGGTCTGATAATCAACTTACCTTGAGAACATGCAGAGCACGAATATTCATTGGGTAGAAATATCTTTTGATTCTTTAAGGGATGCCCATGCGAATTTTCAATAATTCGTCTCATCATTATAGATCCCGGATGTCCAAGGCGATTATGCCAAGTCATAAATACTTTGGGGTCAATGCACTTCTGGTGCATTACCACATATGATTCAATTATTCTCATATTTGTATAATACAATCCAGAACATAGAGCAGACAGTTTTTCTAATACGAGCTTTTGGCCCGATATTGTTTTAGTAATAAGAAGATGTTCTTTACTGCCTTTATTGGTCGTTTCAATATGATAGTCATTACGACGTATATCTTTGAAACTTAATAAATTTCTTCTGGATTGTGAAGCGAATAGAGCATCATCAATACAAAATTTGGTGCCCTTAGGCAACACAATATAAGCTCTTCCGGAGCCTTTAATTAAATCTGATGAACCTGATATAGTATGGACATAGGCTTTACTTAGTGTTAGATTTTGAAATTATTTCTTTTCTTTGAGAATTGTGTGAGTTGTAGCACTGTCAGTCAGACATATATCTCTATCATTCAACTCAGAGATAAAAAGCTCATTAACGTGATCCATGATTCTACAAAATATACAAAACTTTTATTACAGATAGAAAGAAAATATATTAATTGAGTGGAATACTTCCATCTTCAATTAAGTGGTCAATACTACCTTCAGGATGATTAAAGAAATCAGAGACATCAAGATGAGTAATATCTACATCTACTTAATCTAGTAAATCATCTTATAGTTCTACTAAATTTGTTTCATGCATTTTATTCTTTCCTTTAATAGAAGTTTGATATAAATCAGCTAAGTGCCTGGCCGTACGACAAGTACGTGACCAATGTCCAGTCATTATACATCTATGGCACACCTCTTTACTTTTCTTTGAAGAATTATTATGGGAATTTTTATCCCTTTCTGAATTGTACCACTTCTGGTGATACGGTATATTATTATCCATTTTAATGTTGTCACTTCTGGGACCAACATTTCTATAATTTCTCCTACCACATCCACGCCCCCGATTTCTTCTAAAGGATGCACCATTTACTTCTGGGAATGATGCAAACCTATTACCATTCATTTCAGGGAATGATATTGAGCTAGTAGGGCGTAACTGGTGGTTTGCTAATAAGAGCTCATTGTTCTGCTCAGCTACTAGAAGACATGATATAAGTTCAGAATATTTCTTGAACTTTCTCTCTCGATACTGCTGCTGCAGGAGCATATTTGAAGCATGAAATGTAGTATAAGTCTTCTCTAGCATATCATCATCGGTGATTTTCTCACCGCATAATTTTAATACTGAGCTTATTTTAAAAAGTGCGGAATTATACTCACTAACACTTTTATAATCTTGCAATCTCAGGTGCAACCAATCAAAATGAGCTCTTGGGAGGATGACAGTCTTCTGGTGTTCATACCTCTCCCTTAAATTGTTCCACAAAATATAGGGATCTTTTACTGTAAGATATTCAGTTTTCAATTCTTCGTGAAGATTGTGGCGAAAGAAAATCATTGCTTTAGCACCGTTCTGCAGGGACGTTTGATTTCCTTCTTTAATCGTCTCACCCAGGTTCATTGCATCAAGATGAATTTCAGCATCAAGTATCTAGAATAAATAATTTTTCCCAGATATGTCAAGAGCAACAAATTTCAATTTTGTAAGATTTGCCATTTTCTACACATAAATAATGAAATAAATATGTGTATCTCAAAAAATATATTTATAAATTCACATAGATAATCATTAATAAAATATATCAAAGACTGCAAATAATATATTGAAAAACTTACAGAGGAATAAGGCCACTAGCTTCAGAATTGGTAGAACCGTCGTACTGATAACGTGTTATAAAACTAAAGACAGAAACTACTATTGCAAAACAGAAATATATAAGAAACACTTTCTGAAATTCATAAGAACTGAAACTTGCTTTCTCTCTCTATATTTTCTTATGAATTTCATTATAACTGAAACCCTTATTTATAGGCTTTGAAATTACTATGCAAGTTACTATGCAAGTCACTATGCAGGATTTAAAATAATAGTGGTGGAGTCATTCACATAATTTTAGTGGTGGGACAGGGGGCGGCAGCCGTCGCACTTAATTTGCTTCGTTCACGTTTATTTCATTACATATATATATATATATATAGCTCGTTGCAATAAATGCATTAAATAAAAATGCAATAAAAATAAAAATAAAAATAGTATCAAAATATGATATTAGAATGACAATCCATGACTATAATTTATTTACAACTTGTTAATAAAATAATGTGTTTTTAAAATTCAAACACATTAAACAAAAAATAAAAATAAAGTACATATTTTAAAAAATATTATTTTATTGACAATTGTGGAAAAATTGTAAATTAATTGTAGTTGCTGTTTTAATCATTTTTCTAAAATATAATATGGTCTACATGATCTCAATTCCTATCTCGAAGAAAGATCTTTTTCTGCGACAATCTTATACACTTCCACGAGCTGTACTAAGAAAGTTTTGGTTTGGAATCTGGATGTTCCATCTCCTTCCCTTTAAAAAAAAAATAATAATTAAACAACGGTGCCTAAACTCAATAAATAGGAATTAAAAAACAGTGGATTTAATTAATCACTGAAGAAAGCTAAACTTATAAAAACTTAAACTTCATCACTGATCTCATGTGAACAGATAATTAATATATTACTTACTACGATATCTGGACGGAAGGAATGGGTTTTCTTCAAAATTAACTGTCGGTGTGTAAGTCTTCGTTGGCTGTTGTAGTCTCTGGAAGACAACGCATTCGGTCTTGCAGAAATGATGAACTGCACTGTCCAAATATTCCTTCGGAATTTCTTCTTATCGTTACAACAGAAGAGGCCATAATCATGAGCGAAACGCAAGAATTAGTCGGCCTGTTGAGGTCTAATCATATCTTTTTTATCTGATTAAAGCAGATGTCCTGAGATTCCAAATGTTTTCGGAATATATATGTTAGAAAAATTAAATCAGAACGCACAGCAGAAGTATTATTCTCTCATAAAAAAATATTTTAAATCTAATACAGTTGTTTTATAAATTCTCTGACATTGTTTTTTTCTCTGAAATCCTTTTGCTAATGGTGGAGTGTGCTCCGTAATAATGCCTAAACAACACTTACAAATTTCACAATCTAAACGTCAAGACTAGAGAAAATCTTTTTGAGAAGTTTCGGCGAGGGCAGTTCTGGATCGCCTCAAAAATTTGTGTCGAGGATCGGAGTCCATCCCCAACAAACTACTGGAGTCCGTATAGGAGGACGAGTCCCAGTTTGTGAAAGGTACAATCGAGCTCATGAAAGCGAATGCCGTCTAGGGAGAGATCGGTGTTTTAGATGTAGCCAACAGGGACACCATACTCGTGAATGCCCAAGCATAGGTCAAGGAAGTCGTAAAGGCCATCGTGGTGGCAAAGCTAAATAGAAGCAACCAGTGCAAGCCCGAGTTTTCGCCTTAAAGCCTGGTGATTATGACGAGGAAGCTCCTGAGGCACAGGATGTAGGAGTCGTCACAGGTATGACATGACCTCATCTTTGGGTTTGTTGCATTGTTTGGTTTAATTTTAGTTTCAAGTTGGTAAATCCTAATTTTGTCAGGAAGGGTTTGTTTGTATGAATTTCATGCTTGTACTTTGTTTGATTCGGGTGCGTCACGATCTTTTGTGTCGGCTACGTTTGTCCAGATTTGTAATATTGCGGTAGAGTCTCTATCTCAATCTATGGTGGTGGCTCTACCTAATGGTGAGACGGTGTGTTGCTCTAAGATCGCTTTGGGTTGCCCTTTGGGTTTCGGAGATTGGACACTCGACGCAGATTTGATTGTGTTCAAGTTGCTTGACTTCGACATTATTCTTGGAATGGATTGGTTGTATCGACATTTTGCTAGTATAAATTGTCGGAGTAGAGTTGTCAGTTTTCAACTTCCTGGAGGTGATTGCATGGAATTTGCAGGCAGCAAACTGAAAGAGAGACCTGCAGTTGTGTCTGCTATTCAAGTAAAGAAGGATATTGCTTGCGGGGCGAATGCCTTTTTGGTTCACTTGGTATCTTCTCCATCTGCGAAGGAGTCAATAGTTGGCATCCCAATAGTAGAAGATTATCCAGATGTGTTTGCAAATGACTTGGTTGGTCTACTGCTTGTTCGGGATGTGGAATTCGCTATTGACTTAGAACCTGGAGCAGCTCCAGTGCATGAGGCTCCTTACTGTATGGCACCGGCAGAGTTGAAGGAATTGAAGATTCAGTTGCAAGATTTGCTGGATAAAGGATTTATTCAACCTAGTTCGTCACCATGGGGAGCGCCGGTGTTATTCGTAAAGAAGAAGGATGGAACCCTCAGGATGTGTATTGTTTACCGAGAGCTTAACAAGGTGACTATCAAGAATAAATACCCTTTACCTCGGATTGACGACTTGTTTGATCAACTTCAGGGTGCCGCAGCATTTTCGAAGATTGACTTAAGGTCAGGCTATTACCAGTTGAGGATTAAAGATAAGGACATACAGAAGACATCTTTCAGATCAAGGTACGGGCACTATGAGTTCAAAGTGATGCCATTTGGATTAACTAATGCTCCAGCAGATTTTATGGATATGATGAATAGGGTGTTTCGACCCTATTTGGATTCTTTTGTTGTTGTTTTTATCGACAACATCTTGGTCTATTCTCGGAGTATTGAAGAGTACATTTATTATCTTCGTCTAGTTTTGGAGAAGCTAAGAGAGCGTCAGCTGTATGCGAAATTCAGCAAGTGTCAGTTTTGGATGGAGGAAGTCAAATTTCTTGGTCATGTTATTTCTCAGGTAGGGGTAGCAGTTGATCCTAGCAAAGTGGAAGTGGTGTTAGCATGGCCATGTCCTTCCTCGGTGCACAAAATTCGAAATTTCTTGGGTTTAGCTGGTTATTATCGAAGATTTGTGGAAGGATTTTCTCGCTTGTTTACGCCCCTTATCGCCTTGACAAGAAAGGGCGCTACTTTTGTTTGGTCTGAAAAGTGCGAAAGGAATTTTCAGGAGTTGGAGAGAAGATTGACTTCGGCACCTGTCTTAGCACTTCCCCAACAGCACAAGCCTTATGTGGTTTTTAGCGATGCATCCAAATTTGGGTTGGGATGTGTCCTTATGCAAGAGAGGCGAGTCGTCGCTTATGCGTCTCGTCGGTTGAAGGATCATGAAAAGAATTATCCTACGCACGACTTAGAATTGGCAGCGGTAGTCTTTGCCCTTAAGATTTGGCGACATTATTTGTATGGAGAAGTTCGTGAAGTTTACACTGATCACAAGAGTTTGAAGCATCTGTTTTCATAGAATAATCTTAATATGAGATAGAGAAGATGGTTGGAGTTGATTAGTAATTATTAGTGCGAGATCAAGTACCATCCAGGTAAAGCAAATCAAGTCGCCGATGCTTTAAGTTGAAAGTCTTGTTTGACAGATGAGTCTGAGTCATCGAAGTTGGGTTCCCTTCTTTTTATTATGAGAAAATTGCTAGTGGAGAGTTCACAACAAGATGAGGAAGTTTTGGTTACAACTTTTAGTGTTCGTGCTGATGATTTTGCATAATTAAAGGCTCTTCAGAGGAAAGATCCAAAACTCCTTGACATCTGGAGAAGAGTTAAAAAAGATAGAGGACTCGCACATTTTAGCTTAGATAAAGAAGGAATCCTTCGATTTTAGAATCGACGAGTAATACCATCAGAATTAGAATTTAAAGAAAGGATTTTAGCAGAAGCTCGTGCCGCTCCCTATTCAGTTTATCCCGGGAGCACGAAGATGTATCAGGACTTGAAGAAAAGCTACTGGTGGGAAGGGATGAAGAGGGATATTGCTTTGTTCGTTGCAAAGTGTTCCACTTGTCGTCAAGTTAAGGCCGAACATCAGAGACCCGCCGGTACTCTTCAACCTCTTCCTATACCTATGTGGAAGTGGGACGACATTGCCATGGATTTCATAGTTGGTTTACCAAGAACACCTAGCAGAAAGAATTCAGTTTGGGTGATTATTGATCGCTTGACTAAGAGTGCTCACTTTTTGCTAGTTACAAATACCGATACATTGGGAAAGTTAACTCGGCTATACGTTAAGGAGATCGTGTATCTTCACAAAATACCTAAGACTATAGTGTCGGATCGAGACCCTCGGTTTACATCTCAATTTTGGAAGAGCTTGCTGTCAGCTTTGGGCACCAGATTGAAGTTCAGTAGTGCATATCATCTTTAGACAGATGGCCAGTCAGAGCGTACCATTCAGACTCTTGAAGATATGCTATGAGCTTGCGTCTTGGAGTTCAAGGGTAGCTGGGAGCATCATTTGCCGTTGATAGAGTTCGCTTATAATAATAGCTTTCATGCTTCCATCCAGATGGCCTCGTATGAAGCCTTATATGGAAGAAAGTGTAGATCACCTCTATTTTGGGATGAAGTTGGCGAGAGTCGATTGCTTGGACCTAAGATTGTGCAAGAAATGAAAGACCAAGTTTGGATTATCAGAGTCAAGATGCGGTAGCGCAGAGTCATTAGAAGAGTTATGCTAATACGAGAAGAAGGGATTTGTCCTTTGAAGAAGGAAATTGGGTTTACCTCAAGGTATCCCCTATGAAGGGTGCCAAGCGTTTCGGGAAGAAAGGAAAGCTTAGTCCGAGATACGTCAGTCCCTATCAGATTCTCGAGAAAATTGGACCTGTCGCTTATCGGATCGCTCTGCCAGATTACTTTAGTGATGTTCACGATGTTTTTCATGTGTCGTCTCTGAAGAAGAGTTCAACAGGAGCCGCACTTTGTCAACCCTGAGAGTATTCAACTTCAGCCGGATTTGACTTTTGAAGTTGCGCCCACTCAGATCATGGATTGGAAAGAGCAGCAGCTGAGGTCCAGGACGATACCTTTAGTTAAGGTGTCGTGGGGAGATCCTCTGGCTCAAGATTTCTCTTGGGAGAAAGAAGCGGACATGAGGGAGCGATACCCATATTTGTTTGAAGACCTGTAGTTGTTTTCTCTAATCGGATTCTTGTGCGAATTTCGAGGACGAAATTCTTTTTAAGGGGAGAGGATGTGAGAACTCGTAATTTTACTCCCTATGTAATATATATTTTAATATTAAATATATTTTAATTGCAATTATAACATTGGGTGTTTTGAGTTAGTGGATATTAATATTATTCTATTATGCTTGTGTTTAAATGTTTGAATATATTTCAATGTTCATTTGAAAATATTATTTCCACGAATTAATTGTAGGCTAATTAATTTTCTTGTTATATTATTATGATGTATTTAATTTAAGGAATTGCAAATTATTTTATTTTGATTTAATGTGTTTATTCATTTTATTTTAAGTGTTTTTGGATTGGGCCTATATATATATTTATCTGTGTGTGTGCGTTGTGTGAAGCCCGGTCTTATGCCCTAAGCCCAGCCTGTGCAGCCATAACCCAGCCCCTTGCCCTCTACAAACGGCGGCGTTTAGCCAAGTGCTTTAAGTAATTCCGGTCCCTACCTGCTTCGTGCCACGCGAGCTTCTTCTTCTTCCTTTCTTCTTCTTCTTCTTCTTCTTCTTCTTCGTCTCCCCTGTTTACGACCTGGTTCATCCGTGAGCAAAGTTCGAATCTTGCAGCCTTCCTTCAACCTTTCTCATCCACACATTAAACCATCAAATACTCTATACTTAGATGAACATTTCCCCTCAAATTTCGTAGTCGATCCGTGCATCACGTGCTCGGATTTTCTTCTCAAACAGTGGGCATCCAGCCTTGTTTGTCTTTGATTTTTCATCTGAAAAGCTAAAGATTCTTCTCCTTTTTCAGCGTGGTTGTTTTGACTTAATGTTGGTGAGTTTTCATGGGATTTATCCTGCCCAAATTTGGTGATCTATGGTCGGTTTCATGCCTATAAAACACCAGTCAAACCCTTTGCTAAGCCACAACCGAAGCTCATTTTCTGTCTCTCTATTTAACTGTGTGCTTAAGCACGTCTTCTCGAATCAAACTAGAGATTATCCTTATTAAAACCCCTTGAAATCCGAAAATCATAGTAGTGTTTTATTGTGTATTTTCTCGCCGTAAAATCACTGTTTATGATATTTTTGGTAAGCATTTTCTCTAGTTTAATTGATTAATTTATTTGGTTACAATATTTGCGATAATTATTTGAATTGGTTATATGAATATATATTGTTCTATTTATGTTATTGGTTTAATTAAATTGTTAGGACTATTTATTGATTTTATTGATGTTACTATAATTTATTGGTGTTTTAATTAAGTTGGTTTTTAATTATTTTAGTTGTTTTCGATATTAATATTTATGTATTTGTAATGATTTTATACGTTGGCGTTTTGGGTTTGACTATAGTGGTGAGTACGCAGGTGGAAGCGCGGAATCGCTGTTCGGCGTTTTCGATAACTTCAGGAATTATTAGCGAACGTACTGTAAGTACTTTCCAAATGAATTTTAAGATTTAAATATATTTTTGGCATCAACAAATGTTGTGTTTGGTCATTGTTGAAATTTATTAGTTGTTGGCTATTTGGTATATGGTCATCTGCATTGTGTATTTACACACATATTTATGTGGTGGAAATGGAAACTGAGTTTTCATTGTGTTTATAGTTTTCGGGTGCGTGTGTATCACGACCCCAAGCCGAGATGGGGCATTATCTCGGTGGAGCTCCTCTGGTCACTCGGGAGTGGAATATACTGAGTAATGTCCCCTGGGTCGTCGCCAGGAGAAGGCGGGATTGGACGGGATGGTAACGCTCTCGTGTCGACTCCGTGGCTCCTCTGCTGGCGGGAGTTAGGGGATGCCTGGTCATGGTACGTGCTGGGCGCAGTTAGCTAGGTATCGCCCATTCCGAAGTCACATATGTGGTCGTTACCTTCAGTGTGATAATGAAAGCCAGGGTGTGCGGATGGTCCCTAGGGGAGATGGTGCATACGGTTAATAAAATGGATGTTTAGGCCATTTTCTGGGAAAGTGACGGGTTTTAAGTATTGGTTTTATGTTGACAATTTTCTGGAAAAATTGTTGTGGTTTTAACGGATTTATGGACATCATTTTCTGGAAAAATGATGGATGATTTTATTGGAAGTTTATCTTTGAAATTTTGGTGTGTGTGCTTTATTTATTTATTTGAGGAAAATGATTTAAGACTCATGCATATGGTAATTTGTTCATGGTTGTTGTTGTTGCATTAATGTATTTAATATTTTGAGTCTTGTTTGGGATTTTACTTACCTGCGGTACCATTTTGGTATTGTAGATTTTGATGCAGAGGACGAGGAAATTGAGCCTGAAGAGGCAGCTCCGCCGTTGGAGTAGCTTGATCTAGTTGTATATTGGGAGATGTTTTTCCCTGCTTGTTAATTATGACTTGTATGTTTGGGCCTTAGGATGATTGTATTAAATCTCCTGTGGGAGAATTTACATTAGCTTGGTTTGTAATATTCTAGAATTTTAGTACTTAGCTAATGACTTAATATATCCGCTGCTTTTATTTATGTATGTCACGTGTGCACACACGTTTGACACTTGTCGTTGGGATGTATGACCTGTGTTGTCACCATCCTGACGCCTCGATTCCAGTGTTATTTTTTAAGGAGAATTTGGAGGCGTCACAATGACTATCAACCCAAACCTTGTACTTGGCTTTGCACCCATGAAGGCTAGTTTCACCTGCTCATTTTCTTCTAAAGACTTGGGCATAGAAAGTAAGTTAGTATTATTGGCTATTGGGGTTGGAGTGGTTCCTTCCGATCAGGTGCCAACACAATCTTCTTCTCTTTGATGCTAAGGGAATATGTATTTTTTCTGCCCATCATAAACAAACCTGCAATCATACTGCCAATGTTTACCCAGCAATACATGACAAACATCTATAGGCACAACATTACACTAAACATTGTCAAAATATTTCTTACCTATAAAAAAAGACACTAAGCATCGCCTATCTATTGTTACCTTACTGTCTTTATTCGGTCATGTCAATTTGTATGACTTGGAATGACGGTTTGCTTTCAATTACAATTCCTGGACAATTTTTTTAGACACTACGTTCTCCTAGCTGCCAGTGTCAACGATTAGCTTGCTTTTTTATTTGCAATTGTGTAGGTCGTGTGGAAAATATTGGTTCTCAACCAATTGGCTCTTGAATCGCCCTTTGGAGTCAGTATTTTCCACATGAACAAACAGGTTCGCATGGTCATCTCCGTACAGCACATCTACCTCTTCAACTAATTGTCCCTTAAATCGCCCTTGGGAGTCAATATCTTCCTCGATTAACATATTCTTGCCCTTTTGACTGGCAGACTTCTTGCAATCAGTTGTTTTGTGTCCTTGTTCACCATATCAAAAACACTTAATATTAGGATTAGAATTACCCTACGGTGGCTGTTGGGTAGGACGGTTTTCTTAATGGTGACTTGACCAACTACTTTGATCGCTCCTGATCACTGACTTTCGATTTTGCTGTTTTTCAACAGCAAGTGCACGTTGGTATGCCTCCGAACTGGTTTACAATGAATGAAGGCTAAGGACATCCTATAGGAGTTGCCACAATCCCTTCAAATACTGCGTCACTATCTGCTCCTCCGTCTCAGATAAATCGTTCCAGGCGATCAATTGGTAGAACTCCTCCGTGTAATCATCGATCGATCTCGCGCCCTGCCTCAATGAATGAAGTTGCTGAAAAAGGTTTTGGGTGTAACCGAAGGGAAGAGTGTGACTCTTCATCTTCTTCTTCATTCTCTCCAATCAATGATCTTGGACTTGTCCTGCCTATCACGTGATTGCTTCAACTGCTTCCACCACGCAGATGCTCTGCCTTTGATTTTGATAACGACCAGTTTCACTTTGACACTATATGGGAATTCCTTATAATAAAAAATATGCTTGACTTCATTCATCTAATCAATGAAGCCTTCAGCCTATAACATACTAGAAAACTCGGGCAACTCCCGTAAGACTCCAGGTTTTGTGTATTTTATGTATTATTTGTATTATTATACATTGTTGATATATTTATTATTATTATTGATTCCTTCCTTTTGAATTTTTATCATTATTAGTTTGGTTTAATTGTTTTCGCTTTATTATTGTTTAAATTGTTGTGTTTTCTTTTGTGTCGATAAGCATTTTACTTTTGGGCCTTTTTCGGATTAGTTATTTTATTTTAACTTATTAAATTATTGAATATTATTGTTTCATTCTATTTCATATTGCGACATTTTAATTCTATTTATTGAATCTCCTTCCTCTATTCTATTTTTGAGTTTAGGCATTTTGTGTAGTATATTTAATTGTTTTATTACTTATAAAAAAAGAATATTTAATTGTTTTATTATTTGGTTATTTACTTTACTTTATTTTATTATATTAATTGTTCTCAGTTTATTTCTATTAAGTTGTGTTTTGGGGTTTTAATTATTTTATTTTATTAAGTTGTGCTTTTATTTTAACATGTTGGTTTTTGTTTTATTTTATTTTATTTGTTATTTTCGGATGTGGGTCTTGTTTTAATGGGCTGTATGTGTGGTTTGTTTTGTTTTAAATTGTTGGGCTGAAAATGGAATAGAAAAGGGTCCAGCCCGTGTGCATCAAGCCCATCCTTTTCCCTACAAAATGACGTCGTTTTGACAAGTCATTAGGGCTTCATCGTTTTCCTTTCCCCCTACCTACGCGCCACTAGTCTTTTTCTTTTTTCCTCACTTTTTCTCTTATTTTCTCTTCTCCAAGTGAATTCGTGAGCTCCTTTGTGCATTGCCGTTGCGTGTCATTGCTGTTATGGTCGCTTTCCTTCTCGTCGTCGCTCATCATCGGTAAGAGCTCTCTCTCTCTCTCTTTGCGATTCTTGGGTGTTGTAATTGAGTCATTGCCTTGCCGTCGTAGGGGCTTTGTTGAGTAGCGGTCGTTTCTCCCTTCTGTCACCATCTCGAGACCCATAGTTAAACTCTTCCCCCTTCCTCAGAAATCTCTTTCCCGGGCTAAGCTTTCCTTGTGATGTTGTTCTTCTTCACCGTAGCCTTGTGTCATCGCCTACGATGTAAGATCCCAGATTTATGTGTATTTTTACACATTATTTTATTCTCAGTATTAATTATTTTAATTTATTTTAATAATATTATTGGTTGTTCTTTATTTGATTAAGATATTTATTTGAACTATTAGATAGTTAATATTAGTTTTATGTTATTTTTATAATTAAATATTGAATTACGTTGCTTTTCTTATTAATTTAAAATGTGAGATAATTATTTTAATGATTCGAATTTAATTTCCTTTATTTTATTATGTGAGTTTATTTGATGTATTTTTATTTATTATTTTATCTTAAGTAGTCTCTACATTTAAATTAATTTATTCAGCTCTCTGTTTTGAAATTTTTTTATTGGATCAACACTATTAACTGAATTGTGGGGACTGGATCTCGTTTATTTCCTTTAATTTTTTTTTCTTTTTGTTTTTCTTTTTTCTTTCCTTTTTCCCCTGCCTCACCCCCCCCCCCCCAGCCCCGCGCGACTTCTTCCCCCCTGTTTTGGCTGTTCGGCCTTAGACATTGTAGTGTTTGTTACAATTAACAGATCAGGGATTAAAGAGTAATACTCTACGGAGTACACGGAGTACAAAATTTTTTTAGGTACTCTCATGGATCTTGATTTCTTTTTTAATTACTAATTAGAAAAAGTATTAATCCAATATATTTTATTGGAGGGGTTTTTCTTAAAAGATAACTGCTACATACACAAAAAAAATTACACAAAAGTAAGGCCATAAATTGAACTGATTTCATAAGATCCGTTAGATTTACTTTATAAAAAAAAGTAACTTTACAATCTAACATATCACATCAGTTTGTAAATTTACCTTTGTGTAATCTCTTTGTATATTTACAAAATATTTTTCTTTTTTTAAAAAGGCCATTAATATTGAAGAATATTACAAAATGTACATGAATTAAGCGAGAGAATTAAAGGAAAGAGGGATAATACAAGAGTAGTAGATGCATTTTTCCCGAAACCCAAGCTGATTTTCACTTGAGAAGGATTGGCTAATAGAGGCCAACACTAAGATGGGAGACATTTTATTGTCGTCAACAGCTAGTGCCAAACGTGGGCAGCATTGGATTAATCCCAAAGCAATATCTGTACTAGGTGTATCATGTATATAACATAGAAATCGTCAAAGAGGAATTATTACATTCTTAAAAAAAAGCGAATTATTATAGTACAATGCTAATATGTTTCATAATCTATACCACTCACATTATCTACCTTTCAGTATACTATGGTGCCACATGTCATGTTAAAAAAGTTAAAAACATAGAAATAAAAAGATAGAGGAAATTTCAAATTTTAATCTTCACTTTTTTGTGTTTTTGATCCAATGTTATTGTGTTTTGAATATATAATATTTTAAAATGTTTTCGGCAGAAAATAAATATGGAGAAGATGTCTATGGTTTCAGTCAGAATGTGCATGAGCAAGTTTGTGGCCAGATATTGGACATGTAGCATGTTCAATCTAAAAATAATTTTGAGAAGTATTTGGGGTTGCCACCGATTATTGGTAGATCAAAGACCAGGGCATTTTTTGAGATTAAATATCGGGTATGGAAGAAATTGCAAAGTTGAAAAGATAAATTGTTATCTCGGGGCGGAGGGAGGTTCTTACAAAGCAGTGACTTTAGCAATCCATACATAATTAATGAGTTGTTTCCTACTACCCAAAGTTTTATGTTCTAAACTGGAAGCAATGATGGCCTATTTTTTATGGGAACAACGGAGTAATGAGTGAATGATTTATTCGGTTAGTTGGCAAAGGATATCTGAACCAAAGGCCAAGGGTAGTATGGGCTTCAAAGATTTACCTTATTCTAATTTCTCACTTCTAGCCAAGTAAGGGTGGAGGATCTTAAATGGTGAAGGCACACTTCTACATAAAATTCTAAAAGCTAAGTATTTCTTAAATACTAGCTTTCTGGAATCTAAGTTGGGGGCAATCCTTCTTATAATTGGAGGGGTAGATGGGAAGCAAAGTTTATTCTTTTGAAAGGAGGTAGGTGGAGGATTGGTGATAGTAGAAAGTTGAAGATATGGCATGACCACTAGATCCCAGGGGCAGATCCGATGTTACAACAACCGAGGTCATCAGAACGGAATAGTGAGATGGGAAATGACACGGTTTATCATTTGTTTGATTGGGATACAAGATGATGGAATGTTTCGAAGGTGAGAGCACTCTTGGGTCCAAATATTGCAGACAAAGTGCTCAAAATTCTACTTAGCTCATGAGACCCAACCAAATAAACTTATTTGGGGCGAGGATAGATGGGGAGTTTTCACCAAAGTTATGAGTTCCATTCCAGTGACTATTCCTATTGAGATATTAGAATAGAATATTTTAATACCGATGCTATTTTGGGATAGACATTATATAAATAAAATATATATAATAATTAATTTTTTAAATAAAACTAATACAAATCTTAAAAGCATACAATACACTTAATTATATTTTTTAATAGTCAATATAAATCTTAAATACACATTTACAAAATCTAATACAAAATTATCTTTTATTAAATAAATGATATTCTTTTGTTAATGTTATTATTATTGTTATATTATTTAAACTTTTTAAGAGAGAAAGACTTCTTAAATTTTTTTTAGCACACTTTTTTATGAATCTTCCATGTAAATTGACAATTAAAACCATGCCAATTAATTACATCTTTGATACCTTGAGATCAATTTATAGCACTCAATTAATTCAATGTCAGTTGGCCGAACATTATTGACATTAGAGCGCCTAGCTTTCGCATTCTATCACTCTTCTCTCTCGCGATAAGCCTCTCTGAGAAAAATCCCCATTTTCGTTTTCAACAGTGAGGGGGGCTTAGCTCTGGCTCTATCTTCACCTCCGTTTTTTCTCATTTTCTTCTCTTATTCCTCCTTTCCCGGCCGCCATTGTTGTATGGTATTGATGGTGGTTTTTCAGGTTTGTTGATGAGTTGGCTTGAGCAGGTTTGAGGTAGTCCAAGGATCGAAGATCACCATGCGCTCCGCCACTATTCTCCCTGTCCGCCGATCTTGTAATCAATTAGAGCTTTTATTGAACAAATTTGTGCATGCATCATACCTGCGGGTGCGAATGAGCGTCAGCTCTACACGCCTCGCTATCTGGTAGATCTCTTTTGCCGCGCGCGACTCCTCGTGGATACAGAGTTGCCGAGCTACTCGAACTTGTGGGTTTTCACTCCTAGAGTGGTGTGTTATCCACAAGCCACCACAGCCGGTTTTGTTTTTTGTGTAGTTGTTTGTGTTGTGTTGTTTAGTTTTGTTTGTACAGAAACAATATTATAATTGAGAAATAGTCTTTCGGACTTTATGTCCTTAGAGTTATTGTTCTCTCATCCGTAGGAGGAAGAAACTTTAGTTCTCTGCCTTAGGCAATAAATAGTCTCTCAGACATTTTGTCAGTACAGATTTAGAAGTTGTTCTCTAAATGCTCATTGGTGTATATTATTGAGTTTATTCAGTTATATTAGTCACATTTGTAAGTATCAAATTTATTGATTGATTAAAGTTAGCTTCTTTCTCAAAAATAAAAATCAATGTCGGTTGATATTTTGAATTTGTCGAGGCAATTTATTTCTTCTATTATCGTGGCCAATCGAGTGCTTGCGAGAATCTATTACTCCTTCTATCCTTTTAAAGGCAATCACCACCTTTCAATTCTTCCCTTCTCTCTTTAATGCCAGCGTCGACACTGACACCCAAAATCTGATTTCTTTATGAAATGTCTTCTATAAGTCTTTTCCCTTTTCTCCCTCGTAAGGTAAATCCAAATCTTAGGGCTTAGGAGAAAAACGAGCAAGCCAATAATAAATAAACCCCCTTTGTCTACAGTCTACATGAGGGGCATCTTCTCTGTCTCTTTTTATTTCATTTTTTGGTCTGTAGTGTATGCTCCAAAATCTAGCCATAATGGTTTGGAACTCTAGAATCCAGCCAGAATGCTTCGAAATAGTCAAAATTGTCACCGGTACGAAATAAAATACTTCCATCATTTTGATCACTATTTCGGAATGGAATTTTTCAAAAATTTAGCCAGAATGAAATGGATTTAATAACTTTGGTTTTTACGATTAAATCTATGTATAGGTGGTTGCAGCTACATAAAGTACAATAGGGAGAATTTTCTGAAGCAAAATTACGTAGAAGATTATGGAATGCCATTTAGTCATCAACAATGCAACACACGGGTAAAATTTTCTCTTCCGTGCTAGTTTAGACAGTTTGCCTATAAGGGACAATTTGCGTAGTAAAATGCTTGAAATTAAGGGAAGTTGCTACTTTTGTCGGCCCTCAAGTGTTGAGACCATTTCACATGTTCTACTGGGCTATCCAAGTATTGATGGCATTTGGCATAGTTACCTTCCTATAATGGCAAATGTCAATTGCAATCAGACAATTTCTAATGTGGCATTTTTTACTATTGCATCAGCTCTATTGTTTAATAGGAACCAAAAGCTACCTGACGATGAAGATCTTAATGCGGGTACCAATATCAGAGATGCATTGGTGGGGCTGAAATTGTTTGTGAGGCGAGATTATCTACTGGACCTAAGATATGTAGGTTATGTAAATGGAAATGTCCACCATCTAGTTACTTGAAACTAAATGTTGATGGTGCTTCTTTTATTAATCTTCAAAAGGTTGGAGTTGGGGCTATTTTGAAGGACTCCCAAGGAAATGTTTTGATGGTGGCGAACAAAGGTGAATATGGGCGGTGAATGAACCAATATTCATTGAGCTTCTAGCAGTGTTGCGTGGACTTCAGCTTGTATCACATAAGGGGATAACACATTTACATTTTGAATTTGATTGTCTACAAGTGGCGGAGGCTTTAACAGAGGCCCAAGAACTAATCCCCTTGGGAGTCGATTATTCATGATATTAGACTTTTGTTAAATTGTTTTACTAATGTAAGGGTGGGTCATGTGTATGGAGAAGGTAATGAGACTGCTCATTACCTTGCTAAAAGTGCTTGGTTTGTTGGAATCATTCAAATGTGGTGGGATAAGTTTCTAGACTTTCTCTCCCAAGCTATTTGGCTTGATAGTTATCTGTAACTTGGTTAATGGTAATGGAGTATTTGGTTATCAAAACAAAAAAATGTTCTGAAAATATCACACTTTAATGAAAGGCCCAGATCACATAGTCTTATACTCTAAAAGGATTAGTCAATGATACAATTGAAATCTCATTGAAACCTTATAAAGACAACTATCTTCTATTGGGTTTTTGGGAAAATTTATTAATAATCCCAGGAGTGATTGCGATTGTTTGGTAGTTTGAGTGGATAATTATATGTATTCAGCCCCTCCCCTAAGAAAGGCATACCTGATGCCTGAATATGGTTTCATGCTTCAATAATATACTTTGTCTTGGTAGTTCCTTCTCATATTCATCATATCTATGCATGTCTGGTCTTGTCAAGAATATGTCCTTGTATTGCCCACTTCTTAATGTTTTCTGTTCCAGATGTAGAAGCTAGGTTCCTTTGCCAGCATTGTTATCTTAGTCCTTCAAGGGATCATAATATCCTCGCAGATGCATCTTAGAATTCACCTCTGTTCCCAGTTCTACAAGCAACTCAAGGAAAAGCACTAATCAACTTACAAAGCAAGGAAAGTAAAGAATGGAACCAAATTTACAGTTTTCAAATACAAAAGGTACGAATGTTTTATACACCATTGGCAGCAACACAAAATTTGACCACGCACAAAAAACAAAATGTTGAAACTTCGGGTTCATTTGAATACAATAATATTTATTCTAACGCCATGGACCATGGTAAAACTTCAACCAAATGTCCGATTACCGTCTCTCTATCTTCCACAAACACGATGTTGTTCCAAATTTATATCCCATAAGACGACATGCATTAGTGAGATGAGATCAAAATGCGCCCGCTAAGAAGAACCTAATAAAAAATAGAACTTTGATCCAATGGCTGTTTTGCTGGTTTGAACCTGATAATATTTGGTTTTGATATTAACAATGACGGGAATTGATGGAGTCGCTTATATCGATGTTCATGAGATACAATCAATGGTAACTATAAAATACTTGTAAAAAAAGCTAAATATGAAAATATAACATGCATTAGTGGGAGCTCCAAGCAGTGGGCATAAACCCACCATTTCAATATTATTTACAAACTATTTCTACTCATATCGTTGCATCTCATTATCCAAATAAATCATATACGAGCATGCATCTAGAACTGAAAGAATCTTATTGGACTTAGTCTTCCTCACCAACTTTTATACAGGAGGTCAAGACAATACAATAATCATATTTTTAAGCAATGTGAAAATAAGAGATTAAGCCAATCCATTAACTTATAAAATTCAACTTTAAGTTTTTATAAAATTATGTATGTCTATATACAATATATTTATATAAATATTTAAAATATAATTTTATATATTAAATAGGGAGGGGTGCAGAGCGGGGGCGGGATGGGCCCCCATTCTCACATGCGTGGTGCAAGGTAGCCCACCACTTATCCGTGGTGGGGCAGACGGGATAGCAAGAGGCGGGCTAATCCCATCCTTTATTATCATCATGAGCTCTGTAATAGAAGACAAATTTTATATTTTCTAATATGTAAATAAAGTACTTGCTAGTCTTTTTCTTAAGAGAAAGAAGACAGATCCTGGGAGGCAGACGGGCTGCCCCCCCTAACAAAAGCAGCCCGCCACCGCCGGTGGTTC
Organism: Platycarya longipes; assembly: GCA_036559045.1. Classification (NCBI taxonomy): domain Eukaryota; kingdom Viridiplantae; phylum Streptophyta; class Magnoliopsida; order Fagales; family Juglandaceae; genus Platycarya; species Platycarya longipes. Next base: position 6,161,736 of record CM071802.1, on the reverse strand, counting down.
CGTTTGCTCTATGGCCGAATCCCCTCTTAAATTCATCTCTATTTTATTTTTTATTGTATTTTTTATTGTGTTTTTTATTTTTTTATTGTGTTTTTTATTGTGTTTTTTATTATGTTTTGTTTATTTTATTTTTTAATATATTTTTAATCTTTATTTTTTTATTTTATTTTTATGTATTTTTCATCATCAAGCAGCCCAACTCACGTTGGGCTGCTTTGGACGCTGGGGACAGCCGGACCGGTCCCCAGCGTCACTTGAGAAAGAAAAGGACTGATCCGTGATGATCCCTTATTGTTTAGGGAAAAAAATGTGATCCCTTAATAACTATTCACTTATACGACGTGCAGTAACTATTTAATTTTGCTCAATTTGCAAAGTTATTTTATAAAATATTGTACAGATCTAACAATTTTTTTTATCTATGTGACAACATCAATAAGATAAGGAAAAAATATATAATGTTAAAGAAAAAAGAAAATTCATTCTGATGGTGTCACATGCATTTGGTTTCATATGCCCAACTTTTCTTACACCCAAAAACAAACAATTATTCAAAGTTTGTATATAATTAATTGAACGAGTAGGCCGACTAGTGTGATCCCCCGATGACGGAGAAAGATGGGCCGAACTGTCGTGGGAAGCTAGACAGGCCCGGAACCTTTAAAGGGGAGGGAAGACTTGCTAAGTTCATGCATGGCTCAAATTGATTTATATAAAATTGATCCTATCCTTTATAATAAAATGGTATCCAATATGCACGCTCTTTAATTATTTGTATAAAATACTTTTTCCATAAAAAAGGTTCAAATAAGCCCCTTAAATTTGCTCCCAAAAAAAGTGCTGAATATTGTTTCTTTTCAAGAATTTAAAAAAGGAAAAATTTGGGGATCGGACCAATTCCTTTTACAAAATAGTCTAACAAAAAATTTCAAAAAATATAATAAAAAATATAATAAAAAAATTTAAAAATACAATAAAAATATAATAAAAAAATAAAATGAAGAAAATACAATAAAAAACACAATAAAAAAATAAAATAAATATGATTTTACGTGATGAATAAAAAGGCATTTGGCCTCAATTCAGACAGAGCTGCCGTCGGCCGCCGTCGGCGAAATCGCCTATACCATCGGGACCGACAAGTTCCAACGACTTCACCTCTGTAACAGCGACCTCTGCTTATCACAGCTTTAAATCCAAAATGAGTCCAAACAGCTTTAAACTCGAAATTGGTCCATTTTAGACCCATTTCAGATTTAAGACTGCGACGAGCACACCGAAGGTCGCTGGAAGTTGTCGTCGTAAGGGTGAGGTCGTTGAAACTCGCTGGTTCTGATGATATGAGCGGTGTCACCCACGACGGCCTGCGATAGCGACTCCAACTACTTTTGTGAGGGGTCGGTCAGACCATCCCAACATCTTCCTTTAAAATATATGCATCAAGTTTTGTTAAAACTAAAAGTTTTCACAAAAACATGAAATAATTCGAATCTTTTTATAAAGCTCCTTTAAAGGTCTGCCCTTAGGTCCTTATTAATATTATAAAATCAAATCGTCTAGTCGCTGGAGTCTCGTCACTTTTCTCCTTAATTAATTTATTATATACCCTGAGTCTAGTCACTTGGTCGGAATATTCATAGCTCTTATCTGCTTGATATCTTTTTTCCGCAACCATAACTTAAAATAATGAAAAATAATAATGCTCCATATAATATATGTATATATATATATATATATATATATAGTTTTCACTTTTCAGTTAAGAAAGGCCAAGGGAAAACTCTTAACATGCATCCAGTACCATTAATAAATATGATGATGAAATCCATATTTCTAATCCATGATGAAATCCTTATTTGTTACTTGTCCTTATAATATTTTTTTCCTTTAATTTTATTTTCATTTATAACATGATCTTTTTATACCATAATTATATATATATGTCATAAATAAAATTAAGTCGTTATGATCATATATATTTCTTCGATTGGCATCTCATATTTGATTGCCCTAACTTCTTTCACGGGTCAACATTAATTTTATAGTCAATTATATCTATTAGGCAAAGTTTTATTATATATATATTAATTAAAAATCTTTTTTTTTTAATATTTTCTTGATAAAAGGGAATACTTCATCAAAAATCAACAAAACAGTCTACAAACTATGAATGTATAGCCTAACGGCTTAAGCTAAAACAGGTGTATATGCTGATCATGATCTGCAGGCATGTCTTCGATCGTCGCCTGTGATATGCACTATTCATGGCATGATCTTGACTTCGAAGTTCCAAGATGTACAGCTTACTACTTACCATAATATAAAAATAAATCAATGGAAAGGAAAATGCTTGGATGCATCCCAGATTTGGACCCCATGTATTTTATTTAATTTTTATTTAATGATAAAAAAAAAGTATGTGTTACTGAAATTTCTATTTTTCTTACATAATAATCAAGGATGTTAAAAATATATTTGGAAAAAAAAAATTCTCCATAGAAAAGAAAAAGGCAGATGGAAGAAAGAAGAAGGTTTACTTTTGCTCAAGTCTCTTAATAATTAATCACCTATGGTACGTACGTACAGTAAGTATTATTTAATTATTTCGCTAAGTCTTTATATATCTATATAGATTAATTACGTATATATATATATTAATTACGTAGGCGTTAATAAAGGATTTCTTAGGCATTAGCTGTGCGAGCTGCAGGGGGCTAGCTGGATCATTTCTCCTAGTTGGCGGTGATTAATATAAAATATTATTTAAGAGCAAAAAAAAAAAAACAATTATTCAAATTTTGTACTTAACTGATTGAGTAGGCAAACTAATTATATAGCATGCAAAAAAATAAAAGGGTTGAGTGCTGTTTATTGGACTGCAAAAAAACCGCTTTAAGAGCACTCGTACTATTGGTTTAAATAAACACCAATACAAACTAACTTTTACTTAATAAGTCCATTATGTCCGCTACATTAGTTTAATGCAATTTTTCCATATCAGGCTACAGTAATTCTGCATGTTTGGAGAAAAATTATTCACCATTCATACAAAATTATAAATCTAATTCATGTCTTATGGCAATAGGATTATTCTAATTGCAGTTATATAATTACATTGGCCAAATTATAGATGTGGCCCATATCTTAGACTTTTGTTTTTCGATCGTTGATACAATTAAATTAATAGGAGAAAGATATCACTTCCAATGTGCATGACAGCGATGTATATATATAGTACTAGGATAGTGGGATATTATTCAGTGATTAATTAGTATTTTATACAAAGAATTGTTTTATATATACCGCCAGCATGCATTACAATCACTTTTATTCAATCAGCACATAATAATTTAGCTTCGAAGAGAAGAAAAAGACCAAGTCCAGCCATTCCGCCGTGATTAACGGGCGTGTAATCCCACGGATGACTTTAAATATAAGAAGCCGAGCGGGTAGATTGGTCCGAGTGGAGAGGAGAAAAAAAGAACAAAAAGGATTGAACTCAAAATTCATTTTGGAGAAATCCATTTTCTTGAAAATATGGATGAGATTTCTCGATATATGTAGTGATATATTTATACTGCTTGGAACGGCCAAAACAAAATTGCTAAAGATTAAAAAATAAAAAGTTAAAAAATTAGATCTATGTCCAATAAATCACACTTAAATAAAAGTATTTTATTTTGACTCAATCAACTTAATTAATATATATTGTGCGAAGACAGTGGCTGAAAAACAAAGTAGACTATACATCATATATTGCACTTGAGTTATTCTTTTCTGTGTATAAAATATATCATTCAAATAATTAGATGGTGTTATGAATAATTGGGGGCGACGGTAGCCCCTAATTATTTCTGTGAATGACTTCATTATCATTATTTTAAGTCTTCCACAGTAACTTGTATAATAATTTTGGAGCCTATAAATATGAGTTTTAATCGTTTTAAAATTCATAAGAAAGTTTTATATAGAACGAAGAAAACTTCAGTTCTTAAGAATTATAAATAGTTTTTTTTTAATTTCTCTTCCAATAGTAGTTATTTTTTTAGTTTTATAACACATTATCAGCACGAAGTTCTACAATACTAAAGCTAGTAGTCATCTTCTTTAAAAAATGGCAAATCTTACAAAGTTGGAATTCGTTGCTCTTGATATTTCTAGAAAAAATTATTTATTATGGGTCCTTGATGCTGAGATCCATCTGAATGCAATGAATCTGAAATAAACAATTAAAAAAGAAAATAAAGCGTCCCTGCAGGACCATACTAAAGCAATGATTTTCTTTCACCACCATCTTCATGAAGAATTAAAAATTGAATATCTTACAGTAAAAGACCTCTATATTTTGTGGAATAATTTAAGGGAGAGATATAAACATCAGAAAATTATTATCCTCCCAATGGCTCGTTATTAATAGTTGCACCTGAGGTTGCAAGATTTTAAAAGTGTTAGTGAGTACAACTCTGTAATATTTAAAATTAGCTCGGTATTAAAATTATGCGGTGAAAAATTGCCGATAATGATATGTTAGAAAAGACATACACAACTTTTCATGTCTCGAATGTGCTCCTGCAGCAGCAGTATCGAAAGCAAAAGTTCAAAAAATATTCTGAACTTATATCTTGTCTTCTGGTAGTTGAGCAAAATAATGAGCTCTTATTAGAAAATCACCAGTCACGTCCTACTAGCTCAACATCATTCCCTATAGTGAATGGTATTAGATTTACATTATTCCTAAAAGCAAATGGTGCAGCTTTTCGAATAAATCGGTGGTGTGAACGTTGTAAAATAAACTATAGAAATATTGGTCCCAGAAGTGACAACAATAAAAGGGATAATAATAATAAAAATATACAGTATCACCAGAAGTGATACAATTCAGATAAGGGTAAAAGCCCTCAAAATAATTCTTTAAAGAGAAGTGAATATGTGTATTATAGATGTGGAATGACTGGACATTGGTCACGTACCTGTCATACAGCAAGACATTTGGCTAATTTATACCAAGTATCTATAAAAGGGAAAAATAAAAAAGTCAAAACAAATGTAGTAGAACTTTCAGATGATTCTACATGTAGATATTATCCATATTGATGTTTTTAATTTCTTTGAAGATCCTAATGGTAGAATTGATCATTTGATTAGAAACGGAAGTGTTCATCCTAATTAATGTATTTTTCTCTTTAATATTTATAATAAAAGTTTTATATATTTAGTAGAATTATGGATCACACTAATGAACTTTTTATTTCTAAGTTGAATGATAAAGATGTATGTCTGGCTGACAGTGCTACAACTCACACAATTCTTAAAGATAAGAAATATTTTAAAAATCTAATACTAAGCAAAACTTATGTTCATACCATATTAGGTTCATCAAATCTAATTCAGAGCTTCGGAAGAGTATATATTGTGTTGTCTAATGGTACTAAAATTTGTATTGATAATGTTCTATTTTATTCACGATCCAGAAAAAATTTATTGAGTTTCAAAGATATACGACGTAATGATTATCATATTGAAACTACCAATGAAGGCTATAAAGAGCATCTTCTCATTACTAAAATAACATCGAGCTAGAAGCTCGTATTAGAGAAGCTGTCCGCTCTATCTTCTGGATTGTATTATATAAGAATAAGAACAAGTGAATCATATGTGGTAATGCACCAGAAGTGCATCAACCCTAAAGAGAAATAGGTACCTGAAAATAATAATAATATCTCAATACATTTCATGAGTACTGGAGAAATTCTGAATAGAAATAAAACTATTGTCAACAACATATTTTTATATAAAATGGCACTTGACATTACCAGAAGTAATGAAGAAAGTGAACCAAGAACCGTCGAAGAATGTCGACGTAGAAATGATTGGCCAAAATGGAAAGCAGCTATTGAAGCTGAATTAAAGTCGTTGGCAAAGCGAGAAGTGTTTGAACCTGTTGTCCAAACACCGAAGGGTGTAATGCCTGTTGGATATAAGTAGGAATTTATACAAAAACACAATGAGAAAAATGAAATTGTAAGATACAAAGCACGACTTGTCGCGTAAGGTTTCCTATAGAAACCTAGGATTGATTATGAGGAAACATATTCTCCTGTTATGGATGCAATCACATTCAGATTTTTAATTAGTCTAGTTGTTACAAAATGATTAGATATGCGATTGATGGATGTGATCACTGCATATTTATATGGATCCTTAAACTATGACATATATATGAAAATCCCTGAAAAATATAAAGTGTCTGAAGCATCTACAAATACTTCTAGGAGTATGTACTCTATCAAATTTCAAATATCTTTATATGGGTTAAAACAATCCAGATGCATGTGGTATAATCGCCTAAGCAAATATCTATTGAAAGAAAGATTTGAGAATAATTCTATATGTCCATGTGTTTTTATTAAGAAATTAGAATCTGGATTTGTCATTATTGCGGTTTATGTTGATGATTTAAATATTATGAGAACCCCTGAAGAAATCTCAAGAATCGCTATATATTTAAAGAATAAATTTGAAATGAAATATCTTGGCAAAATAAAACTTTGTCTCGGCATGCAACTCGAGCACTTGCTAAATAGAATTTTTATTCATCAGTCCATGTATACAAAGAAAGTCTTGAAATACTTTTATATGGACCAAGCTCATCTCCTGAGTATTCCAATAGTTGTTCGCTCACTTGATGTGAAGAATGATCCATTACATCCTTGTGAAAACGATGAAAATTTTCTTAGTCCTAAAGTACCATATGTCAGTGCAATTGGAGTTTTGATGTATCTTGCTAATTGCACTCGGCCGATATTACATCAATTAATTTATTTGCAAGATATAGTTCTGCACCAACTCGAAGGCATTAGAATGGTATTAAACATGTCTTTCATTACCTTCATGGTACGGTTGATATGAGATTATTTTATCAACGTGGATCAAGTCCACAATTGATTGGTTATGCAGATGCAGGCTATCTTTTAAATCCACATAGAGGTAGATCTCAAATTGGGTATTTATTTACGTATGGAGATACTGCTTGACATCATTGCAATTCATGAAGCAAATTGAGAGTGTATTTGGTTAAAATCAGTAATTTAACATATCCAAGAAAAATGTGATATTCCTATAATTAATAATAGCCCAATAATTTTATACGAAGATAATACTGCTTGTATCACTCAAATCAGAGAAGGATATATCAAAGATGACAAAACCAAACATATTTCACCAAAATTTTTTTATACTCACGAACTTCAAGAGAAATGTGAAATTGATGTCAAGCAGATACGATCCAATAATGATCTGGAAGATTTATTCACGAACGCATTACCAACTGTAACATTCAAAAAAATTGTACAGAATATTGGAATGCAAAAATTTAAAGATCTATAGTCATGCATTTTCCAGAAGGAGTAAATATCTTGAAAACTTGTACTGATTGTACTCTTTTTCCTTCGCTAAGGTTTTGTCCTACTGGATTTTTCTTTGCAAGGTTTTAATGAGGCAATCTTAAAGCACTTGGAGGTACATAAGAATACTATACTATTTTTCCTTCGCCATTGGTTTTTTTTCCCACTGGATTTTTCCCTATAAGGTTTTAACGAGACAAATTCTTTATGTATAGTCATTCAAGGAGAAGTGTTATAAATAATTGTGGGCGGCGGCCGCCCCCCCTCCTCCTAAATTATTTTTGTAAATAATCCCACCACTATTATTTTAAGTCTTGTACAGTAACTTGCATAGTAATTTCAGAACTTATAAATATGAGTTTCAATCGTTCTGAAATTCATAAAAAAGTTTTATATAGAACGAAGAAGATTTTAATTCTTAAGAGTTCTAAATAATTTCTTTTAAATTTTTCTTACAATAGTAGTTTCATTTTTAACTTTATAACAAATTGTATGATCTAATTTGTTAAATTTATTTTTTAAAATTTATCTTTTAAATTAAATTAATACATATAATTAATACATATTTTGTTACGTGTGGATACCGTTTGGGAAAGGAACTTTTTTTTTTTTTTTTTATAAATTGAATTTAATATATTTTTATTTATATCAGTTTTTTTTTTTAAACATCAGAATTGGTTAGTTGTTTTCAAGTATAACCCAAATCTGGATTGGTCCCCCCCTTCACGAGGCGTTTACAATGACGTTCATCATTATACGCATGCGGCATTAGTGCCCCGGCCCACGCCCTAGTTCAAATTACCCACTAGCTCCCTGAAAAAAAAAATAAAATAAAATAACCCACTTACTCCTAATTACTGTGCTTGGTATTGAAACAAAGTGAAGAAAATAGGGAAGATGAAGGCCCCGTTTGTATTCGAAGATGAGCTCAATTCATCTCAATTCATCTCAACTCATTTTCATTTCATCATTATATTTTTATAATCTTATAAATTTTTATATAAAACACAAAATCATATACACCTTTTTCCAATCCCAATACACATTTTTCAAATCCCAACACACATTTTTCAAATCCCAAAATAATAATAATATTAAAAAATAAACTAAACTTATCTCAACTCAACTCATCTCATCTCCGAATCCAAGCGGGACCGAAAAGTAATCAACCTGTGAGGTATTGTATATATATTTATAAAGGTTGTGATAGGGTTACTATTTTATCACTATTTGTTTATTATTCTCTTTTGTATTCAAATTTTTTATTATTTTATAATTTTCTTCGAAGTATTTTCTTAACATTCTTGATCATTAAGAAAAAATTAAAAATATGTATAGTCTTATTAATAATTACTTTCTTAATCATTAAATAAAATAAAAATTAAAAAAAAATGTCAAATACAAAATAGGTAGTAAATGGATAGTAAAAAGATTGTAATTCTATCATTTCCTTATTTATAAAGACGAGTTACATTTGAATGTATTTGAATTTGAATAAAATAGTTATACAAGAGATTGCATAATAAAATAAAATTGCTCTCAATCTCTTGATAAAACTTTGACTGAGAATTTGGCTTCAACAAACTTATAACAAACTTGTCACTAACTGCATGATCTTCGATAACAGTAGAGATTTTCTCCTTGAGTTGATTAACACCGTCCTGCAAACTAATGGGGGGAACAACCATGAGTTTGGTTTTGAGAAACAAAAATCTTGGTGATGGCAATCCTTTAGTGAGAAAATCTACTACTTGATCATAGGTGGAGATATACTTTATTAGGATGTCTCAATTGATCACTTTCTCACAAACAAAGTAGTAGTACACCTTTATGTGTTGTGTTCTTGCATGAAATACCAGATTTGACATAAGAGACAAGGCACTTATATTGTCACACTGGAGCACAATAGCAGATGGCAGACTAAGGTACAATACACGAAGTAACATACGCACCCAATAAACTTTAGCAGTTGCAAAAGCTAGAGATCAGTACTCAGCTTCAGTACTGGACCGAGAGAGAACTCCTTGCTTCTTGCACTCCAATATATAAGAAAATTATCAGGGAACACAGCAAGACCAGAGTTATATCGTCTATCATCAGGGCTTCTAGCCCAATCAAAGTCACAATAAGCTAAGAGTTGAAAGGGTCTTGGAGAGTAAATTAAACCATGATCTACAGTAGCCTTTAGTAGCGTAGCACCCTCTTGGTTGCTGTTCAGTGCACTGAAGTGGGGGTAATGGAGATGTTGGCAAAGTGAATTGACTTAGAATGCTATTTTAGGCAAAGTGAATTGACTAAGAATGCTATTGCAAATAACCAACTACATGTCAATATTTTGTTGGATCACAAAGAGATTCCACCTTCAAATTGTGAAAGTTTGGATTCGGCAGAACAAGAAGTCTTTGAAGGTTTAGCACCAAGCATGTTGGTGCGAGTCAGTAAGTCTCTGATATACTTGGTCTAGCTGAGTTACAAACAATGAGAATTTCGAGTTGCTTCAATACCCAGAAAATAACCAAGAGGACCTAGATCTTTGAGTGAAAACTCTTGTTGAAGCTGAGAGATAAATGTTTGTAAAACCTCAATGTGAGTACCTGAAAAAATGATATCATCCACATATAACAATATATAAAGTTTGACATCTCCGTGATGATAAATGAAAGGGGATGACTCAACTAGGGATCTTGTAAATCTAAGATCCAAGAGAAAGCTTGAGAATTCGTAAAACCAAGCTCGAGGTGCTTGCTTAAGATCATAAATAGCTTTAGGTAGTTTGCAAACATGTTGAGGATGATGTGCATCTTTGAAGCCTTGAGGTTGCTCCATATATACCTCCACAAGTAATGAGTCATGAAGAAAGGTATTGGACACGTCTAATTGATCAATATTCTACCCAAATTGGATTGCCAAATATAAAATAATGTGAATAATGGAGGGTTTAATTACTAGATTGAATGTCTCAGTATAATCAAGGCCACTAATTTGCTCAAAACCCTTAGCCAGTAACTGAACTTTGAAGCGTTCAACTGAGCCATCAGGTTTTTGTTTGATCTTATACACCCACTTGTTTTTTATTATATTGTTGCTATGTGGTCTTAGACAAAGGAACCAAGTGCCATTAGCCATGAAAGCATTGAACTCCTATTGCATGGCAGCTTGCCAACGAGGGTCAATAGCAGCCTTGCTATAGGAGCTTGGTTCAACATCCTATAAAACACTCTAAAGACAAGTGAAGGGATGTTTGGAGCTAAAGTAAAGCTTGAAATCATGGTCGAAGAGAACTAGTTTGAGACCTGATTACCATAGAGTGAGTGGGGATGCTTTGAGAAGGTGATTGGTGGCCATATGAGAGAATAGGTGTCTCGGGCAAAAAGAGAGTAGTTTGTCGAGAAGGAAATCGGCTACTATGAAAGGAATGTGAAGATCTTGGAGAAGGGCTACTTGATGTTACAACTACTGTATTTATGGGAGTGAAATTATTAGTAGTAGAAGAGATTGAGTGAGGGATACTTACCATGAGAGGAATAGCAGCTCGTGTAGGGATGCTAAAATGCAGTGAGGAAGGCTCTACTTCATTTGCTAGGAATGCATTCTCTTCAAAGATAACATGTCGAGAAAGATAGACTTTGTTATGAAGTAAATCAAGACATTTGTAGCCAACATGGTGGTAACCGAGAAAGATACAAGGCTTGGTCCGATATTCCAATTTATGTAAGCCTTGGGGTCAGAGCAATAGATAGCATTTGTATCCAAAAACTCTTAGTGCTTTGTAGTTAGGTTCTTTCTTGAAGAGTTTGCTGAATGGAGATTGATTATTTTAAAGTGGAGGTGGGTAGTTGATTAATCAAATAAATGGCGGTGAGGAATGCATTAGCCCAGTATTTGTTGGACAAATGTGAGTGTGCAAGAAAAGTTAGACTTGTTTCCAAGATATGGTGTAGTTTGCTTTCGGCAAGGCCTTTTTGCTCCAAAGTATAAGGACATGATTTATGATATAAAATACCATGTTTGTGGAGGAAATTTTGGAACTAAGTTGAGATAAATTCTCCACCTCCATTAGATTGGAATTGTTTGATGGTAATGGATAATTGATTCTCAACAAGTGTCTTAAAATTTGACAAATGAATAAAAGGCATTAGACTTATTGTATATAGGATAAATCCATGTATAGCGCGAGAAGTCATCCACAAAAATTATATGATACTTATAACCTGTGACATAAGGGATTGGTGAGGTCCAAATATCAGAGTGAATAAGTTGCAATGGTGTGGTGCTAATGTGATTAGAGGGAGAGAAAGGTAGACGCTTGCTTTTGCCTAATTGACAAGAAGTACAAACATCATCTTTATTGAAATCATTAATAGAAACAAGATGCTTGAAATTTTTTAGTACATATTGAACTACATCAAGACCCGAATGTCCTAATCTAGAATGCAATCTTGTAGAAGAGGTCTTTATTCCAATGAAAGCAGTAAAGGGAGGAACTTTAAGAAGAGTGCTCTTTTGAGGAAAATGTTTGTGCAATATTAGTGGATAAAGTCCATTCTCACACTGTCCCTTCAGCAACAATGCATGAGTCTGAAGGTCCTTAATAAAGAAACTAGAGTCAATAAGAATAAAATAGTTTGAATTGTCCCTACAAAATTTATTAATGGATAATAAATTTACAGAAGCTTAAGGACAATGTAATAAATTATTCAGATGGAAAGATGAAGAGTGTTTGGAGGAAGAGGTAGTGAAGAGAGATGAACTAGTGTTGGCGATGTTGAGACCAACCCCATTGTCAACTGCTACCATGTCCTCATTTTGGTAAGGTTGCTTTATGAACAGGTTTTTGAGTTCACTAGTTAATAAGCATTGGCCCCATTGTCTGTAGTCCAAGTTTGATAATCAAAAGTAGTATTTGATTGTGCTATCGTAGCTGCAAGTTGAGGTAAAGGGTGTCTCCCTTGATAAGCATAACCCATTCAATAGAAACAGTCCAAGACTTGATGATCTATCCTTCCACAGATTTGACATGGGGCATGGGGAAAAGGGGTAGAAGATGCATTTGTGGTTTCTGGTTTTGATTTAGGGATGGGAAGAAGACTAGTAGATGAGTTAGGCTTATAGGGTTCAGTAAATGGGGTAGGAAACTTAGGTGGTTGTTTTGGCTTTTGGTGAAAGCATCGGTGATATGGTGTTTGATTGTATAAAGCATAAGTGGAGGTGTCCAAAGACGGAGTTTGTTGTTGATTGAGAAGTGTCTCATGATTAAGAAACTTATCCTAGAAGTCATCAAAGGAGAGGGAGTTGTCTCGAGTAGCTAGGGAAAATGATGTGATGAAGCGAGTATAAGAAGGATTGAGCCCACCAATAATGAAAGAGATGATGTAAGGCCCGCAGCCAGGCCCAAGCCCGTGTCACTCCATCGCACAACAACCCAGCCCCTTAAGCCAATGACGCCGTTTTCACCCAGGTAAACGGTTTCCTTCCTTTTCTCTTCTTTCTTTTATTTTCTTTCTCCTTTCCCCTGCCTGACGGTTTCCTCTGCTTTGCTGTCTTCCGAATCTCCCTCGCCGATCCCCACGTAGCAGACGGTTTCTCCATCAGATGGAAGTTAATTCCATGCTCATCGTTTCTCTCTCTCCCTCTCTCTTTACAGCGATTTACATCTGTTTGGGCCTCCTCTCTTTCGCCGACCCCCTCTGGTTTTTGCACCTCTGCATTTTCACCAGTAAACCTTCTAGATTTTTTTTTTCTCTCAGCCTTTCCATCATTCAAGGGTTGCGTTTTGGGGTTTTTCAATTAAGAATATTTATTTGTGTTTGTATCGGTGGGTGTAGGCGGACATAACAGAAACAAGGATTCAATTTCTTAGCCTCTCTCATTCTTGCGGGTTGTTCTCCATTCTCAGGTAAGATTCTCAGTTGTTGAATGGATGATTAACTTATGTGAATTGGTTTAGAGATTTCTTCAAATTACTGGGTCTTTCCGAAGGGTATTATTGGTGGTTTTTCAAGGTTATGTTGAACTATTATTTTCCGTTGTTGATATGCGAAAGTTCGAGTTGATTTGAACAGGGCTGGAATAATGGTTTTGTTGGGGGCATTTTAATGTTACTAGATAATTTTTTTGGCTTATAAAAGCTTTGTTGAGTGTAAATGATCATCTGATTGTGATCTCTGCTTTCTGGAAACCATTTTTAGAAGGTGTTTGGGTTTTAAGTAGTTGAGGTGGGCTGGATAATTTGGGGTCCTCTTGGGAGAGATTTATGCTAGCTATTTGGGTGAAGCGTACATGGTAATTTTTCCTTGTGGGGTGTGTTTATTGTTTTGGGAAGTTGGATATTTCTGGGAAGTGGTTTGATTTATGGAGGATGCTAGTTTACTTGTTGGAACTAATTATGAAATTTTAACTTCTTGGCCGTGTTGAGTTATAGGCGTTTTGTTTAAAGAGATCAATGCTAATTGGTTGTGTGGAACAAGAAGACCATGTTAGCATATCTTCGAGTAAGTCAAGTTGACTAAGGTGTAGCTATACGTTCATATTTCGAGGCTGGTCAGCATGTTTAATGTGTGTTATTTGACTTGAATGTTGTAAAAAGTGGTAGTGTTTTAAAGTTGATGTCGTTGAAGAAGGGAGTTGTTGCTATTTTTCCATTTTTAGAAATAATAGATTTTTATGTTGTTTTTATAAATTGAGTTGCTGGGCATTAATACTGGAATTCAGTTTATTTTTATTTCATTATGAATAGGTAACGAGATTAATATAGGTCGGACTCGAGAATTTATCAGTCCTCTACAAGAGTCAGGTAAGCGGGCTTTCTATACTAGATTTACATAAAAAGAAAAATGACTTGAGGTTGGTTTTATAAAAATTGCGCATGATACGTTTTCAAAAGAAAAACATGAAGACAACCTCAGTATATGTTTCTTGCATCCTCTCATGAGATTTATATAGTAGAGAAAAATTTCTTTTTGACATGAAATGTGTAGACATGAGCAACACTTAACATGTTTATGAGATATGCATATGGGCAAACATAGTTTTGAATGTTTCTTGTATATGTGAAATTAAATATTTTGATTTGTTTCTTTTTATCTGAAAATGATGAGAAAAGAAAAAACACTTGGTTTGATATGTTATGTCCATGGAAAATCTTTGGCATGCTTATCTGTTGGTCTTGGTTTCTAGATATGGTTCTGATATGTATATATAGTTTCACGTGATATGGTTGGTACCACCATGATAGGATATGATAGGAGTGCAATCACTTTGGAAATAAAGTGATCCTTTTATGTGTTTCTTTCCTATGTGCACACTCAGGGCTCCAAGAACGAATTAGGGAAAGTCTCACAATATGATACCGCCTGGTTTGGCCACCGGGGATAGCACAACCCTACCACGGGAGTTAAACATGGTATATGTTCTGGAACGTTGATAAGAGGAGATGTTACAGTTACTTGGGCCAAAGTATTTTGATTTTAAAATGTTGGTTTTGTGAATACTTTATGAAAAATAAAGGTTCGCTCAGTTTTTATTGGTTTATAAGTTTTGAAGTTGTTACCTTTGAATAAAAGTTTTTTTTTCGTTACATGCATAAGAGTTTTATTGAAAATGCTCATGCTTTACACACTAGTATAGGTGCTTTGCTTACTGAGTTGTGGTTGAACTCACCCCCTTACCTATTTACATTTCAGATGAAGTGGAGATCTCGACTGAGGACCAAGATTAGTATGTTGAGATCAGGATAAACGGTTACCTTGGGTTGAAGTAAAGACTGTATTTAATGACTTGTTATGTTATTTAGCATTAATAGATTCAAGTGTTAGTAGAATATTTTTTTTATTCTTGTGAAGGGAGGATTGTGGACCTTATGTGATGGTATTATTTTTAAATGTATGAACTCTGTGGATATATATATATATTTAGGATTGGATTGTCTGAAATTGGAAGATGAGAAATTATTGTGAATTATTGAAAAATGTTTAGAAATAATATTTGTAGATGAAAACAGGACAAATCAAACAGGTTGATTTTCAGGACTCCCTATGAGTACGGGTGTCACAGATGAGATCATCATCCTCAATGGATTTGACTAAGGCTGCAAGCTTATCAACCCGTGCTTTGGTAGTTTGAAAGTACTCAGAGCAAGATTGATTTTCTTGCTTAAGTGTCTACAATTGTCTCTTCAAATGCGCAATGTGAGACTTGGATTGAGATGCAAATTGGTTTGCAAGATTAGACCATACTTGCTTAGAGGTGTTAAGACCATAAACTGTGGCCAAAACTAAGGACGGTTGATCCTTTTCAGACCCAAACTGTATACTCAAGTTAAGAGTTTCTTTTCTCTCAGCATCACGAAGGTATTTGGGGGGGCATGACTCTAAGAAATCGACAATGCCCAAGAGATCACTATTACAAAGAATATGGAGAAATTGAGACAGCCATATGAGATAATTAGTGCCTTCAAGCTTAATAGAGATGACTAGAGTGAAATTGGAAAAATTGATTATGGAAGGGAGAGTTGTGGAAGAGTTGGATGCCATGAGGGTAGAAAGTAAAAGGCATAAGCCAAAAACTCCAATATCATGAAACAAAGAAAAGAAAATAGGGGAGATAAAAAGTGATCAACCTGTGAGGTATTGTATGTATTTATAGAGATGAGTTACGTCTGAATGTATTTGAATTTGAATAAAAACAATTATATAACAGATTACATAATAAAATCAAATTGCTCTCAATCTCTCGATAAAAACTTTAATTGAGGATTTGCTTCAATAATTTTATCTTTACAAACAGATTTGTCACTAGCTGCATGATCTTCGATAACAGCAAAGGATTTCTCCTTGAGTTGGTTAACAGGTATTATTGTTAGATGGCTTTTCAATTGCGTTTTTTTTTTTTTAATTTTTTAGTTTTTGTTTTTTAATTTTTTCCCTTGTGTCATTTACATTAATCTCGCTTTTCAGTCAACCAATGTGATGGGGCTCCCTTCACGAGGCGTTCACAACATTGTTTTAAATACTGTGCCGTACCGGCCGGTACGGCTGGAATTTTCCATACTGGCCAGTTGGCCGGTACAAAAAAGTTGGTATTTCGTTTCGGCCGATTTTTTGGCCGTATCGGCCGGTACGGCCGAAATCGGCCGAAAAATATCCGGTACGGCCGGTACCGGCCGTTCCGGATTTTGGCTTTCCAGGTTTTTTTTTTTTAATTTTTTTAAAATTTTTTATTATGTTTTAACCTCAATTTAGACTAAATTAATTACATATATATATTTATCTATATAATTTATTTATATATTGACTATTATTTTGAAATATAATTTATAATTGTATTTATATATATAATTTATTTATGTATAAATTATTTCGAAACGGTACACGAAGCGATACCGGTACCGAAATATTTCGTTTCAATGACTTGACCGGTATGGTACCAATACGGTATTCCAAACATTGTAAACTTTACAATGACACCATCATTATCCGCATTAATGCCCCGGCCCACGCCCTAGTGCAAATAACCCTCTTACTCTCCTAAAAAAGTAAAAAAATAAAAAATAAAAAAAACCCTTCTACTGCTAATTTCTGTGCTTGGTATTATTGTAAGATGGCGTTCCTTTTGCGTTTTTTTTCTTGCGTCATTTAGACTAGTCTTGTTTTTCAATCAACCAATGTGATGGTGCTACCTCGTTAAGAATAATTAATTTTCTTTTAGTTGATTTTCAAATCTTTATATATAGTTGAAGATCAATGTATAAGTGTCATATAATTGATTTGAAAAAAAAAAGTCAGATTTATTATTAAAAAACTAAATTTTTTATATTATATCTATATTTATTCACTTTTTTAAAACAAAATATTAGAAAATAATAATAAATATATGAAAAAAGGAAAACTAGACAAATTCACGGCCGGGAATCTCGCAATTGTGGTTTCTAGAACTACCCTTCAAACTTTTCCATTAGGGCCGAAAATT
This sequence comes from Platycarya longipes, assembly GCA_036559045.1. NCBI lineage: Eukaryota > Viridiplantae > Streptophyta > Magnoliopsida > Fagales > Juglandaceae > Platycarya > Platycarya longipes. The sequence goes on along the minus strand of CM071802.1, from coordinate 6,144,367 downwards.
GAATGCTTCTCATGTGATGTTGGATTCATTCAGACGGCCTTTTCCATGATTAAACATTGCATGACCTGCTTTAAACGTTTTCTGCTTTAAATATTGACCTACTTTCCATAGTCTTATCTTCTGAGTCTTCTCCCGGCCAGCCCATAACTCATAAATTCTAAAATAAACTGCAAAATTATATTAATATATAATATTTCCCATAACTCAAACTTTTCCATTAGGGCAGAAAATTTAACGCTTCTGTGACGTTGGTCTGATTCAAACCTTTTCCATTAAATATTGACCTGCCTTGAAAATTTTCTGTCATATATGTTTCCATAGGATTTTTCGTTTTATTTAAATATTTTTTTAACATTCTTAATCATTAAAAAAAAAATTAAAAAATAGAAAATTTTATTAATAATTCCTTCCTTAATCATTAAGTAAAATAAAACTTAAAAAAAAAATTAAAAAATTAAAAAAAATGGTAGAAGAGTAATAAATGAGATGTAATCTTCTCATTATTCAATGATAATAGTTCTGTTGGGGGTCTAATTTCGATGCCCTTTTAAATATATATTAGTTTTTTTATTATTTTATGATTATAAATATATTATTTAAGAATATTATGAATTTCTTCATTTTTTAAAAAATATTTAAGAGTGTTAAAAATATGATGTATAAAAAAAAAACAAGAAAAGAATATTAAGTGGGCACAAAACTTAGAGTCTCTATTAAACTTCCTAGTATCTCCCATTTTGAAAAGGCCAAAATGGTAAGTGAAAAATAAGAGAAATGTACTAGCTATCTTATTTTTTTTTTTTTTTTTTTTTTAATTTTCTTATTATTTTATGATATGATTATAAATAATTTGAGACTATTTATTATATTTTATTTATTAATCTATCATCTAATGCCATATTATAAAATAATAAAAATAAATTATGAATAAATTTATTGGAAATGAATTATGTAATTGAATGTAATTTACCTCACCAATGCACATGCATGCATGCATGGTGCATTTATTATACCAAGCAAAAAAATATATTAATTATTTATTATTAGTTGGTATTTTTTCTATTTAAATTAAGAGATGACTTGTGATGAGTTTTAAAAATTAAATAAAATATTTTTGAAATATTATTTTTTTAATATTATTATTATTTTAAAATTTTAAAAAGATAAATTTAAATTTAAAGAAATTGAATTATTTTTTATTTTTATATAAAAATTTTAAAAAACTATAATAATAAAATTAAGATGAGTCGATATCTTTGAATACAAACGAAGGCACATGATCTTCGAACGAAAGCGATTGAGTCGGTGAAAGGTTCTGTACTTGAAGCTATAGGAACATGTCTACCAGCTCACTAATTCACTATGCATAACACATGCGTACAGAAAAAAACCATTAATATTAGTTTTGTGTAGTACCGTCACATATGTACCAACAGCTTTATGCACAATATACGTTTTGAGTGTCAGCTTCTTTTCTTCAGTTTTTTCTTTCTTAATTGAAATCTTAAAATCTTCATCATTTCAGTAGTACTTGGCATGTAATTAGCACGTATAGTTAGGTGCGTAAAATTGTAAAATTGTACGTATAGATAACATTTTCCGTTACTATTTCTAGTATCATAATTATCATTATAATATATTAATGCATGTTTATGACGGAAGCCAAATTAGCACGTGAAAATCTGATTTTAAAAAAGTTCTAATCATATCATGATTCTCCACGCCACATATATATTATACATTTTTTTTTCTTTTACTAAATGTTTGATATAAAACTTAATTATTTTCGAGTCCCCCCCTTTTTTTTAAAAAAAATAATAGTAATTTTTCATTTAAAAATATTTTTCTTTTAAAAATTTGATCTCGTGGTACTCGTTGTCAGGATAAGGAATAAAAATACTGTCAAGTCCCCTTTTTAAAAAATTAAGAAAATTAAAATAAAATCTTATTATTTTCAATAGTAATTAAATATATATATATATATATATGAAAAATGAGGGTTGATTTATTTTTATAAATAATATGAGATAAAAATTAAAAATTAAATAAAATATTTTTATAAAATATTTTTTAATATTAATTTTATTTTAAAATTTAAAAAAATTGAATTATTTATTTTATTTTATATGAAGATTTAAGAAAATAATAATAATGAGATGAGATGAAATTATTTGTGATAAAAATTAGACCTTATGTCTTTTGGTTGGGAGCTTCCTGCTGGAATTTTATTTTATAGTTTTTTTTTTTACTTATAATTAAGGAATTATTTTTAATGATGTTATGAATTTTTTAAATAAATAAAGTCTTAAAAAAATATGTAAGAAAAAAAAAAAAAAAAAAAAACTGTGGCCATAGAGCCACTCTGGTCTATATATATACGCAGGGCCTTAGCCATCCCCTACCCTACGTACTACGGGCCGATTTGATTTTGGACATAGCACTCTAGCTGCAGTTATGTCGCTCAACAATGATGATGAGTAATTACTTTCATCTTTTTTTCGGAGCAAATATATTCTGTGTTTTTTCTTTTTGGCAAATATATTCTGTACGTTATAGTGTGGTGAAGTTTTTTTTTTTTTTTCGGAGCAAATATATGCTTGTTTTGCATCGAATGATCGATCGATGGTCGTCTTGCTGAAGAAGAATCATGTGTTGTATGTAAAAACTTCATTTGTTTCATCATACAACAATCTCCGAAAATAGTTTTTCTTATTTTTTGGTATTTGAAGGTGTTTGAAAAAGAGTAAATGAAAAGCAGTTTCGATTCATAAAAATCAAATTAACATTCTTTTCTAAAAATTGGTTTTAATTAGTGCAAAATTTCAGAAACACCGTTTTCCAATCTCTCGGATTTCCTTCCTCTCCCTAATCTTCCTCCTCTTTGTCACCTTTGTAACATTTTAGCTTTTCTGAAGCTATGATTTTTGAGATTTTGAATTTTTCTCAACTTTTGTTATTTCGAGCTATTGTTTTTTTTTTTCCTAACATGTTTTAAGTTATAATTTTTTTGACATGTTTAGTATATTCAGTTTTCTGAAATTGTAGCGTAATTGTCATGGGGCATGCCAGATATTATCTGTCTTGTTTTTCATCTTATATATTATATGGATATCTTATATATGGATATTGCTTGTTTTGTATTTAGATACGTTATTAGTTTGACTATCTTGATCTTCAAATATCAATATCTGAACGATATTGTTGTTTTGTTGTTGTTGTTTTTTTTTTTTTTTTTTTTGCCTTTAGTAATTCAATTGCATGTTTATTTTCAATTTTACTAGTTTTATGAGAAAGAATTAATGAAAAGGAATCGAGAAAATGAAAATTGCTCAAAATCATGTTTTCTTATACGTACATGAACGAGATCAATATTTTTAGTGTGATTAATTCTAGTTATAACAAGGATGCACTGCCACCATAGAACCCTAACCATGAATTGTTTTAGGGTAAACTATATGTGTGCGACTTGGGTGGGAAATCAAAAGTTTTTTTATAATTTAACGAATTTTCATGCATTGGTGATCAGTTTTGAATGATTTTAACGCGGTGCTTAGAAGAATAATTCGTTGTTTGTTACTTTGCATGAACGATTACTACTTCCACATGATAGTGCGTGCACATCATGTCATATACATGTCTCCAGCCTTATCATTTTGTGATACAAAAATTTACTACAAAAAAATAAACATTTATGATGAGTTATTTATGACGAGAATGGACTAATTTTGGTGAAAAATAACTGATAATAGATAAACAATTTTCTTTGCAACAAAAAAAGGGGGGAATGGTATGTGTGTATTAACCAACTTTTAGCTAGGCGGAGTTGCATACTTCTAAGGAGGAATTTGATTGATAGAACGGGGGCGATCAGCATGTATATTGATTGACTTTTATGATTGATTATTGCTGAATATCGATTTATCAAGTCCTGTTGATCTTCTATTCTATTAGCTGTGTTGGCTCATTAATATTGTTGATGTAATTGTTAATAGTTTCAGAACAAGTGAATGCTTTTTATTGACATTCTTAGGGTCTACTTGGAATTGTATAGTTCTATTTTTGTGGTTTGTCAGAAGAGTAGTAATATACATACAACACTTTTGTATCAGTTTTATACAGCTATATTTAGAATTTAGGGTATTTGTCATGAAAACGTTATGCCTCTTATTTAAAACAGGATTGTATAAAAATTAAAACACAGAATGGCATTTGCATTTTTTTATTTTCCGGAATTAAGCTATGCTTTCTGGTTATATATCAATTTATCTATATGACACGTTTTTTAATCTTTGATTTCTCCAGTTCTAGATCAGGTATTCAGGGGATAAGTGATACAGATCCAAAGGATCACAAGAAGGAAATGACTGATCCTGCGGGCCATGAAGCTAAAGGTACTGGTAAGGGAAGCGGCCAATTATCTTGCAGGTGAAAATTTGATTTAAAAAAAAAAAAAAAATCTATTCATCGTGTTTAGTATTTTTAGTTTTCTTAAAAATGGTAGTTTAATTGTCATGTGGCATGCCATATATTATGTGTCTTGTTTTTCATCTTATATATTATATGGATATCTTATATATGGACATTGTTTGTTTTGTATTTAGATACGTGATTAGTTTGACTATCTTGATTTTCAAATATCAATATCGTTCAGATATTGTCGTTTTGTTGTTTTTTTAACTTTAGTACTTCGTGAATTGCATGTTTATTTTCAATTGTACTCGATTTATGAGAAAGACTAAATGAAAAAGAATCGAGAAAATGAAAATTGCTCAAAATGTTTTGTTGTACGTACATGAATGAGATCAATATTTTTAGTGTGAGTAATTCTAATATATTTATAGTATGTATATTACGAAAAAGGTAAATATTACATATTTTTTTATATATGTATTAGTTATAACTGAATTGTTCGGGGGTAAACTACATGTGTGCGACTTGGGTGGGAAATCAAAGTTTTTTTTTTTTTTTTTATATATATATATTTTAACGAATTTTCATGCAATGGTGATCAGTTTTGAGTGATTTTAACAGTACGGTGCTTACAATTATTTGTTGTATGTTACTTTGGATGAACGATTACTACTTCCACATGAAAGTGCACATCATGCCATACATGCATGTCTTCAACCTTATCATTTTCTGATACAAAAATTTAGTAGAAAAAAATAAACATTTATGATGAGTTGTTTATGACGAGAATGGACTAATTTTGGTAGAAAATAACTGACGTGATCGAATAGATAAACAATTTTCTTGCAACAAAAAAAGGGGAAGTATTTGTGACGTATTACCCAACTTTTAGGTGGAGTCGCATGTACTTCTAAGGAGGATATAATTGACTGATAGAACGGGGGTGATCAGCATGGATATTGATTGATTTTTATGAGTGATTATATTAATTGCTGGAATATAGATTTTATCACGTACTGTTGATCTTCTATTCTATTAGCTGTTGGCTCAACAATATTGTTAATAGTTTCAGAACAAGTGAATATTTTTTATGGACATTTATAGGGTCGACTTGGAATGGTCTAGTTATATTTTGGTGGTTTATCACCTTTATACATAGCTATATTTTCAATTTAGGATATTTCTCATGTAAAACGTTATGCCGCTCATTTAAAACACATAATTGCATTTGCATTTGCATTTTTCCGGTTGAGGGACCTCATGCGGACCAACGCGGTTATATATCAATTTATCTATATGACACGTTTTTTAATCTTTGTATTTCTCCAGTGCTATATCAAATCCTGGGATAAGTGCTAATTCAGAAATTTCGTTAAGCCAGGATGATGTGAAATGGCTTAAAAATCTGAAAGAAATCATCGAGCCATTGCTGAAGACTATAATGGAGCTGGTTCTCAAAAGTGTGGATGATCACCTGAACACGAACAACCACGAGTGCCCTCCTGATGGGAATTAGTAATTTATATATATATATATGGTACATCATGATCAGATCAGAGATTATCATATCTATGACCGTCTAGATGATCTCCATATCGATAAATAATGAGTAGATGATCATTAGGTCATCACCTTGATCATATGTACGTGTGTCGTCGATCATCTATATGCTTGTTGCTTAATGGGAGTTGCGCGCACTAGATCTGTGCGTACTAGCAGGTTTGGTTTGGTTTGGTATTTAATTTCAAAATGTATGCATGCATGTGTGTTTGTAAGACTTGTTTATCATAATGTAATCAGCGAATATATATTAACGTTTGTGCTTATTTGGTTTCTCTATATATACGTTTGTGCATGCTTGGTTATATGCTTGAAAAGAGAATAAAAATAAACAAAACTTATTCTCACCAAAGTGGAGGATCATGATGGTCAACCACTCGCGAAAGAAAATATATATGAGATCAAAGAGGCCGAAAGAGAGCCGAATGTGAGGTACTGCAATGTGTGCTTAATTTCTGATCAAAGAGTTCGTAGTACCACTCCATGCATATGGCTAGCGAGAGAAGGCCGGCGATGAAAGGAAATAGCGAGAACGAGAGAATGATCAAGGGAAAAAAGATGAGATCAGAATCAGTAAAGGGAATAAATTATTGCCAAGGAGGCGATCGACAGCCAGTGGGAAGCAAGAAGGAAAGAAAATATGGAAAGTTGTAGAGAAAACGAAAAGAGGCATGGAGAGTTGGACACTTCCAAAGGAGGAAGATCAGATCAAAGGAGGAAATTTCCTGAGACAATACGCACGTATTGCTGCTTCTTCATATTTATTTATTTATTTTTATTTTTTTGTAGGCTGGTCATTTCTCTGGTTCGGGTAATTGTAACATTGAGGTGGAGGTTGCGATCTTCTACTCGTTTAATTACTGATTCTCTACGAATGTTACCCTACCTCCATGTCCATGGAGGCGTTGTCTTGTACTACACTTGTATAATAGACTTGTATGCTATAGTATACTAGTATCTATACATACTATATACTAATATAATAGTATTTGTATAAAAAATGCTAAGTATTCCTACTTATCTCAATTTTAGGACTTTTTTTTTTTTATTTTACATGATTTTTATATAAATTTTTTTAAAATAATGTTATGATTTTTTTTTTATATATATATTTTTTAAAAAATATTTTAAGATGTTAAAAAAATCATGTAAATAAATAAAAAAAAAATTGTGTTTTAAAATGTATATTTTATTTACATGATTTTTTTAACATCTTAAAACATTTAAAAAAAATTATAATATTATTTTAAAACACTTAGATAAAAATCATGTAAAACAAAAAACTAAAAAAATGTTTTAAAATAAAGATAAATAGAGATCTAAAATAAAAATTTCAAAATAAAAATTCCTAATATTAGTCGTACTAGTATTATATATACTAGCATATTCTAAACATATTATATACCATACTAATGATAGGTACGTACTATATATTAGCAAATAGTATATGGTTTCCGGCTTTTTGACTGCAACAAAGATCAACCAGGTGCGTCCCATTCAATATCAACGTCACATCTAAGCGGCCACTGATTGCTTTTATTGGGGCTTTAATTCCATCATTTCTTGCTAGTCCTAAAGGAATAAGCTGAAACTTAGGAAAGCAACCAATATTTGAAAAGTAATATTTTTCACAAGAGGCCATTTTCTATCTCTTCCGGCTTAATAGTTTTCCTTCAATGTGGAAAAGTTCAATGTACGCTTGTATGTTCATTTTGTGTACTTTGTAGGCTTGATATACTACTTCATGTGCTTACTACTTCATGTGCTTACTACATATTGAAAGTGTTAGGAACGTGTCTCGCCTGCCACTTGCAACCGTTCACCTGCAAATAATTGGGAAGGGTCGGCGGTCTTCTGCCTAAAAAAGCTATTATATTTAAGTCAATAATCTCGATAATTATAGGAAAATAACTTGAGAGTCAGAGAAAAACCGAGAGAAATCAGAAGAAAACTCCTTTGTAGAGGGTTACTTGGTTTATATAGACCTTGTGGTGAGGCGAGTCTGGTGTAGCGGTTTCCATTTACGTGCTATCTTGCCGTGATTGGTGGAATTACGTATCTTTAAGAAATATTTTCCCATAACTGATGCTATCACGTATCTACATGAAATCTCATAATAAGTGGCAATGGATTAGTATTGATTCAGTATGCGACTCTGCTGGGCCTTCTTGGGTGAACAATTGGGCCCCTCCGTAATTTGATGGGCTTCTTGCATCTGGATTTGAATAGGCCCTACAGTTACCTCGTGAATTCTCTTCGCCTAGAGGAGTAGGAAATTCAATTTACTTTGGCTTTGGTTCTCTGCAGAGTGAAGTCTGAGTATTTGCCCCCTTCTGTGAATCATCAAGTACTTGCCTTCTTTCCATCTTCTCATTAGATAATGCGGTGATGGGAGGGAAGTTATTTGTGGGACGGTTGCTGTCAGAGCTTGTCTCGCCTAGAACTGGCTTGGACAGACATTGTCAGTGCTTGAGTCCTTGACCATCCGGACGTGTTGGCATTCACTGAGACAAATTGGGACCAGGCACCCATGCTTCTAATTTCAATGGGAAACTCGGCGCCCTCGGTGGACTCTTTTGAGGTAAGCTGAGGCTACTTTGGGGGGGAGGTGGACGGCCCAGGTTGTCTACCCTGCAGTGTTGTAGTCACCCTTTCATTTGGGCAAAGTTACTGGTTTTGGCACCTGCCAGTTTTTGCCTTCAAAGGTCGCCTCTAGGGAGGTGGGCGCTTAGCTTGTGAACGAAGCAGAGAGAAGTCTTACTGACGTCCAACCTTCCATTCATGAGTAGTTCTTGGTTGGTGTGGCCTTTGCAGCATATAGTGCTAGTCGTCATCATGGAATGTGGTGTGGAGGATTTTGGGGGCGTTCGCGTAGTTGCGCGCCTTGAGGCCTTTGTATCTTGGCGTATAGAGCTCTTTGGTGAGGAGATTTATTTTTGGCGATTGAACTCCGCGCCCTTGTTACATGGTGCCACGAGAGTTGTTACTCATCGTCGGTGTTTTATATTTGGGCGTGGTCGAGTGACCTTTGGCTTAACCCAGGGGGCTGTATAGCTTGTTGCGGGTCTTCATGGTGGTGTGATCGAGTGACCTTTGCCTTTACCCTGCGAGCTGTATAGCTCGTAGCAGGTTTTCATGGTGGCATGGTCGAGTGACCTTTGCTTTAACCTCGCGAGCTGTATAGCTTGTAGCGGGTCTTCATGTTGGCGTGGTCGAGTCACCTTAGCCTTAACCCCACGAGCTGTATAGCTCGTAGCGGGTCTTCATGGCGGCGTGGTCGAGTGACCTTAGCCTTAACTTCGTGAGCTGTATTGCTCGTAGCGAGTCTTCATGGTGGCATGATCGAGTGACCTTTACTTTAACCCCGCGAGCTGTATAGCTCGTAGTGGGTCTTCATGGTGTTATGAGTGTGAAAACTCGGTATTAGCGTGGTCTATTGACCTCCACATCCCATTTTTCCAAGGCGCCATATGCATGATCGTCCATTGGTTTGAGAATGGGCGAAGATTGGAATTCTGGAGATAATAAATATAAAGGTAATAATCATGATTATTCAAGAACTCAACTGAGATGAGAATACTGAAACAAAAATTAAAAATTTGACAATGCTATAAAGGAACGTTAAACATTGAGAACGTTACTGGTAAAATATTTTTAGGTGCTCTGTGTTCCATGAATGAGGTAGCTCTTTTCCTTGATTGTCTTTTAGCCGATATGACCCTGGTCTATTATTTGCCACTACCAAGTAGGGTCCTACCCATTGGGATCCCATCTTTCCCTGGCTTTGGGTAGTCACCCCGCTTTTCTTTAAGACCAGATCTCCGATTTCGAAAGTCCTGGGTTTTACTCTCCTATAAAAGTATTGCTCGGTTTTGGCTTTTTCTTGCAACATTCTGGCCTCCGCAATTTCTCTCTCTTCTTTTAGCAAATCTAGATGTTCCTCTAGCTTACTGTCGTTCTGGCCAGTTGGGTAATGACTTGTTCTAAAGTTGGGCAAACCTACTTCAACTGGGGGTATCGCTTCGGTCCCGTATGTTAGCGTGAATGGGGATTCCCTGATTGGTGTTTTGACCATTGTTCTATATGCCCAAAGTACTCTATGGAGTTCGTCGTCCACCTAGTCTCCTTTCTTCTCCGTGACTTTCTTTTTTATGATAGAGAGTAAAGTTTTGTTGGTTGATTCAGCTTGCCCGTTAGCCTAGGGGTGACCTGGCAAGAAATACTTAGCTTGGATTTTCAGCTCATCACACCATTCTCTATACTGGTCGGAGTCGAACTGCCACTCTTTATACGTCACTAAGCTGTGAGGAATCCCAAATCGACAAATAATATTTTTCCATAAGAACTTAATCACAGCTTTGCTAGTTATGGTCGCTAACGGCTCCGCTTCTGCCCATTTGGTGAAATAGTCCACAGCTACTATCATGAATTTCACTCTGCCTTTCCCTAATGGGAAAGGTCCTACTACGTCTACGCCCGATTAGGCAAAAGGCTAGGGCGTCGTTATGGACATTAGTTCTTCTGATGGAGCGTGTTGTACGGGTGCAAACTCTTGGCACTTGACGCACTTCTTTGTGAACTCACGTGCGTCCCTTAATGCATTGGGCCAGTAATAGCCTGCTCTGACCGCCTTCCTGGTTAAAGCTCTTCCCCCCAAGTGATTTCCACATATTCTTTCTTGTATCTCTGCTAGGACATATTGCGCTTCCTGGGGTGAAATGCATCGCAACAGAGGGGCGGAGAAAGCTCTTTTGTAAAGGATCCCATCGACAAGTACGAATCTTGCTGCTTTCCTTCTCACTTTCTGTGCTTCTTCTCGTGCCTCTGGTAGTTTGCCTGCCACCAGGTATTCTACTACCTCATTTGCCCATTCGAGGATATTGGAACTTAGCGTCGCTATTTCTGCGCCAATGGCTGGTGTTTCGATAATTCTTCTCTCCACTTGCCAAGGAGGAGGTGCTTCTTCCATTCCAGATGCCGTTCGGGCCAGCTTGTCCACTACTTCATTATTCGCCCGTGGTATCTGGGTTATAGTGAAATACGAAAAGAGATCCCGTACTTCCCAAACCCGCTCTAGATATTTCTTTAATTTCCCACTTTGGGTGGTGTATGTGCCTGATACCTAGTTGACAATGATCTGTGAATCTGACCTGGCCTCTATCTCAATTACCCTATTTAGGTGGCTATAGAAAGTCCGGTTACTAGCGCTTCGTACTCGGCCTCTTTGTTTGTTACTTTAAACGTTAGCGTGGCCACGTAGTACCTTTCTTCGCCACTGGGACTTAGTAAATGTATCCCTAGGCCTCCACTTGCTTTATAGGACGAACCATCTATGTACATTACCCACAGTCGGCCAGTCAGTATTGTCGCGTTCTCCTGAGTCTCCTAGGGAAGCCCTGAGAATTCTGCCACAAAATTCGCTAATGCTTGCCCTCTCACCACCTGTCTTGGTTCGTATCGTACGTCGAATTCGCTTAATTCAATGGACCATCTATCAACCTTCCTGTGCAATCCGACTTCCTCAGGATTTTTGCCAGTAGTGCTTCTGTAAGCACTCTTACTGTGTGGGCTTGAAAGTATGGGCGCAGCTTCCTCGCTGCCGTCACCAAGGCAAAGGCTAACATCTCAATCTTAGGATATCTTGCTTCCGCTTCTCTAAAGGCTCGACTTACGTAATATACGAGATGCTGGACGGCCCCATCTTCCTTTACCAAGATGGACGAAACTGCATGCGGGGATACGGCTAGATATGCACAGAGTACATCGCCTTTCTCCGATTGTTTTAGAAGGGGTGGATTGACCAGATATTGTTTTTATTTCCTGAACACCTCATTACATTCTTCATTCCAGAGGTGTGTCTTGCGCAATACATGGAAGAAAGGTATACATTTAACCATCGATTTGGCTATGAACCTGCCTAGGGCGGCTACCTTTCCTGCCAACTGCTGTGTCTCATGTAGGTTTTGAGGCGGCTTCATATTGATTATGGCTTCTATCTTTTCTGGGGAGGCCTTGATTCCTCTTTCAGATATGATGAATGCCAAAAACTTTCCTGACTCTACTCGAAAGGCACATTTGGTGGGATTCAACTTCATCTTGTATTGGTGTAGCACGTCAAATGCTTCCCTTAGATTGTTGATATGTTGGGCGGGCTCTTTACTTTTCACCAAGAGATCGTCCACATAAACTTCCATGGTTCTCCCGATCTATTTCACGAACATTCGGTTGACTAGTCTTTGGTAGGTCACCCCTGCATTTTTTAATCCGAATGGCATTACTTGGTAACAATATAGACCCCGATCGGTTATAAACGCTATTTTTTCATTATCCATTGCGTGCGTCAGTATTTGATTATATCCTAAGTAGGCGTCCATAAAACTCAGTGTTTGATGTCCCGTAGTTGCATCCACGACGAGATCGATGCGCAGCAGGGGAAAGCTATCATTTGGGCAAGCTTTGTTGAGATTGGTGAAGTCTATGCATATCCTCCACTTTCTGTTTGCCTTCTTTACTAGGACCACATTGGAGAGCCACTCCGGGTAGTGGACTTCCTTGATAAATCCGGCGGCGAGTAGTCTTTAAACCTCCAAGTTGATGGCGGCATATTTTTCTGCACTGAACTACCTCTTTTTTTGGCGCACTGGCTTGTGTGCCAGGTCCACACCTAAGCGATGCTCCATAATAGCGTTGTCCATGCCTGACATCTCCTCGGGGTTCCATGCGAAGACGTCTCTGTGTACCACCAACAATTGCTTCAGAGTCTGTCGGGGGGATATTAGTGCCAACGAGTACTGTCGTTTCTGGGCGGTTAGGGAACAAGATTATGAGCTCCAAAGGCTCGTTGACCTCTACACGCTGCTGGCTCCGCTCGTCTCTGACTTTTATATCTTTTTCCTAGGTCTTAGCCACGGGTGGTTGAAGGGGTAGTCTGAATGCCTTTTTTACCTATTCCATGGGTGCACCTGTTGCCTGGCTTGCTACGGAGCGAGCTACAGTCAGCATGAGAGAACCACGTTAAAAGTCTGTAAACCACGACCCCACAGACGGCCCTACTGTTAGGGACGTGTCTCGCCTGCCACCTACAACCGTTCACCTGCAAGGAATTGGGAAGGGTCGGCGGTCTTTCGCATGAGAAAGCTCTGATGCTTAAGTCAGTAATCTCGATAATTATAGGGAAATAACTTGAGAGTCAGAGAGAAACCGAGAGAAATCAGAAGAAAACTCATTTGTAGAGGATTGCTTGGTTTATATAGACCTTGTGGTGAGGCGAGTCTGATGTAGCGGTTTTCATTTATGTGCTATCTTCCCATGATCGGTGTGATTACGTATCTTTAGGAGATATCTTCCCATAACTGATGCTATCACGTATCTGCATGAAATCCCATAATAAGTGGCGATGGATTAGTATTGATTCAGAATGCGACTCTGCTGGGCCTTCTTGGGTGAACAATTGGGCCATTCCATAGTGTGATGGGCTTCTTGCTTCTAGATTTGAATAAGCCCTACATAAAGGCTATTTATTTCCAGTTGATGACACTGGTAATAGTTGCAGGCTAGAGCTTTTATCTCAAAATTGACTGCGGAAAAGAACAAATGCATGCAATTAAACAAAATGACGAGCTTCATCAGGAACTGGTGAGTGATGTTTAACATCAACCATCCTAATGGTGTTCAACATGTTTTTAATATTATAAATTGATTATTAAATATTTTTTAATAAAATGAACTCTTTTATATATGCATCTTTCATTTTATATATATTTTATATATATTTTTAAACGTTGTGATAATAATTATGTATAATGAACTATTTAAATTTATAAAATCTAGATAAAAAAAGGATCCATGCACGCATTACACGACGGGACGTTATAGGCTCGTAAAAATAAAGTCCTCAATGTAAAAATTCAGTCCAGTCAATATAAATGAGAGAAACGTAACATATACTTAAATCTAAAATTATAAATGTAATTATACTTAAACATGAACAATCCTTCAAGATGGTTCAAAAATATACTAGACGGCAAGGGATTAAAAAGGGGGTAAGAATAATAAAAGCCTTATCATTCTTCTACTTTCCCTCTACTACTCTTTTAATTTTAAATTTTCTTTTACTTAATAGTTAAAAAAGTTATTATTAATGAAATTATATATTTTTAAAATTTTCTCTTAATGAATAAGAATGTTAAAAAAATATTTTAAAAAAATATATATTATGAATGGTAAAGTGATGATAAAAGAATTGTAAACCTATCATTACCCAGTAAAAGTTATACCATTTAAAAACTCAAACCTGTACATGTTTTTCGGAAAAAGAACATTGTCAATGCATGGTTTAAGGCTAACTAGTAGGTTTGGTGATGATGTGGAAAGGTGTGGAGGGGGTAGAGTTATGGAATTACTCTCAATGGCACATAAGCTTATGGATGAAGAATCGAGGGGATGATTCTAAATGGCTGTTGACTGGATTTTATGGCCATCTAGATTCTGCAAAAAGGAAGGGATCACTATAAGAAAAATAAGTATTTTTGACGAATTATTTACTGTAAAGATGACTATTTGCTGCGAAAATATACTCATTTTGACATAGAATAGTCATTTTGACAGAGAATAGTTGGCCACGGATAACCAATTTTCTTGTAGTGGATCATGAATACTATTACAAAATTTGAAGTCTTTTTCTTAGGAGGGTTGGTTGTGTGTGTTAAGGGACTTCAATGAAATAGTTTCAATAGGCGAAATGGGGGGAAGTGAGAGGAGGGAAGCTCAGATGGAAGACTTTAGGTCTGCCTTATTATGTGGGGGTTTATGTGATCTTGGCTAGAGAGGAATCAAGTACAATGTTTTGAATATTGTAACGGTGGGCGTACCGGTCAAGATACTGGAATGAAATATTTTGGTATTAGTACTGTTTCATGTACCGTTTTGAAATAGTCTATACATAAATAAATTATAAGAATAATACATATATAAATTATATTTTAAAATTATAGTCAATATATGAATAACTTATATATATATATATAATTAGCTTAGTCTGAATTGAGGTAAAAAAACAATAGCAAATTTTTTTAAAAAAAAAAAAAAGGTGAAAGGCCAAATCCAATACGACTAAAACACACAGGCCGATATTTCAGCTAGTACACCAGAAATATCAGCCAGTACGGCCAAAATATTGGTCGTGTGAGGACTCGTAATTTTACTCCCTATGTAATTTAAGATTTTAAATATTAAATATATTTTAATTTCAATTATAATATTGGGTATAATGAGTTAGTGGATATTAATATTATTTTATTGTACTTGTGTTTAAATATTTGAATATATTTCATTTTCATTTGAAGATAATATTCCTATGATTTAATTGTAAGCTAATTAATTCTCTTATTATGTTGTTGTGATGCATTTAATTTAATGCTTGAATTTAATATTATTATTTTATTATGTCGGTATTTATATTAACTTGGAGTAAAGTTTTATTTTAATTTAATGTGTTTTCAATAATTTATTTTAGGTGTTTCCGGTTTAGGCTTTTAATTATAACTAGTAACAGCGCAACGTCCAAGGGACGTTTGCCTAGTTGGTAAAAAATAATATTTTAGCAAAAAAAAAAAAACGATAAAGCAACAATTACTAAGCACTAAAGCTCGTTAGAAAAGACATATGGTCTAATGAAAATATATAAAAACACATTTCCCACAAATTGTCTCTGCTTCAAGTTTGAATCAGATGTTTCCCAATTTGAGCCGTTGAATTAAAAAAATGACACGAGCTTTACAAAGATTACATCAACCGAGCCCAGACTATCAAAGGCACATTTTGAACAATTGACTATCTTTCATATAAAATCATTTTCTTCCATGAGAAATTTTCACGAATATATAGGAAAAAGGGTTTATAAGTAGGCATGATATTGGGATTTTAATGCACCCAATTTAAGTTATGTGTCCACTGACAATGTATTTCACTATATTTTGATGGAAGGCAAGTGTACGAGCAAGAAAGGAAAATGGCTAATATCTACAGGACGAACCAAATGTTCTTGACAAAGTTCTAACTATCATGACTGGTGGGAAAGCTAATACTTGAGACTGCAACACAACCACTGTTTCCTGCATTCACCCTCATTAGAGGCAGTGCATTGATCATGGCCCTCAACACCAAAAGCTCCAACAGAAGGCTTGTAATGTTCTATAATCAAGTGACCAGTAGGTAAAAGTTTGAATTTTGCAACACTAATCATTGGAACGCATCCTTTCATGAAAAATAATAAATAAGAACCAAATCCATCTTCCCAAAAAGAAATGAAACAAAAACTGTACTTCTTTAAATCCATTGAAGTTTCTTTTTTATTTTTGAATTCTCCACCTCTCTCAAGAGGCGTCTTTCTACATAAGTTGCAAACATGACCATATTCAGAGCCCTTCCTTTCAGCTATAGCAGCATCATATAATCCAAACCAATCACAAAAAGAGAAAATGAACATGAAGACAAATGTTTGCATTCTAAATCAAGAAATAATAATTTCTGCCAATCCTTCAAAATATTACAAGGCAAGGATTCAAATAAAAGCCTTATGTCTGAGCTAATCAGAAATAAAAATGATGGGAAGAAAAACCATAGGAGGCTGGGTTATTTCTATATAGAAGCACAGATAAGTGAAAATATATCAACAAACGGTTATCAGGAGGATTCAATAAGCTGACATCAAAACCTTAGCAAGGGGGAAGACAACACCATCAAAACCTTTGCAAGAGAATAAATGTACCTAGTACATCCCAGTAAATACGTTTTTTAGTACCATCCTGTTTTTGAACTCAATTGACGCAGAAAATGTACCTACCATCCCAATAAATGTATCTATTCCAAAACCTGCTCAGATCATTACTAATCAAAACAAGGAAGCAGAAAGTTACAATTCACTTGAACCTCTTCATTGATTTTGTGATAAGCAACAAGATTTTCCTAGTAAGTCCAAAAGGAAAATCCAAGTATCATGAGATGTGTAAAATAGAAAAAGATAAAGATAAAATCGTGGAAACTAAGACCATTAAAATCTATGGAAGCGGCTCAAAGGAGGAAAGTGTTGAGAAAGAAAGTATTCAACTCAGTTCTCAAGGCCTTTACCACTTAAGCCAATCCCTAGGGGTTCACCTTTGCGATTACATTTGGACTTCTATCTCTATAACCTCCCATCAAGACCCAAACTTTAGTGGTGTGCAAGTAAACAGAAGAGGCCTTCCAGTTAACAAACACGCAAATATGGAAGACAAACATTCTTTGAGGCATTACTGAGTCGGTGTAAGTAATGAGGTACAACTTTCCAAAGGGACTACTCCATAATGTTCAAGCCTGAGATAATATAATGAACATGTGTCACTTATAAAAAAATGAATAGGTGCAGCTATGTTTAAATGACTTTATAGAGAAATGGAACATACAGTATGTAACAATTCTTAGCTTCCCGTAGCTTACCAGCCCTGGCTTCTTCAACAAGCGTAGCTTTGTAGTGCCTAAGCTCGTGTGTTTGCCAGATTGAAGTTATCTCTTACCTACAAAAGAAAGGTTGAATCTATTACTCACATGCCATATCAAAGGTTTGTCCCTTATCCATAACCTTATCTCAATAAATCAAGACGACTTTCATTTATTACAGAGATAAAATAAAGAATATCAGCTAAAGCACCTCTCACCCTTTAGGAAGGCCTCTTAAAAATCTACTTTTTTTTTGTGTGCTCTCTGTGTTGTGTCCACCAAATCTTGCTTCCAATGAAGCTAGTAACTGGCACTTGTTGAAAAGATGCTTTAAGAGTTACACCTGTTCACCACATTCTGGAATAGAGCAAAATCTTTTTATATTACTTCCATGGCTCCTTCCTACTTGCAAGGAAAGGGAAATCATACCTTTTTCTTTGTTCTTTATTTTTTTGTGTTTTTTTTTAAATACTTATTTAAGATCTTTTATGTGAATATCATTTTAATTTTTCATTGTTTGTTTTATGGATTTAAATAGATAACAATCGAATTATTCTACAAGAAATATGACCTATTAACAATTGGAAGTGGCAAAAAGAGAATTTCTTCAAGCAAATATAGTCATAAAGAAGTCGAAAAAAGTGTTTCTACCAAAGGTGCTCGAGAGATACGCTAGAGAAGCATCTCTCAGCTCAACTATCTTCCCACATGGATCACTGAACATGTCGATAAGAAGCTACGCGATTTGATACACAAATGCATTGATCATAAATGTATCAAGAAGTCATCTCATATCATAGAGTGGCTGCCTTATAGTTCAAGGTTCCGGTATGTGTTCTCAAAGGATTTAACATAGAAGCCATGGCGGTTCTAATGTTCTGACTACACTTGAAGATTATCTCTGTTTCAGATAGAGCCGGAAAATAACTTTTGGGTACTTAAAACTAATCCATTTTCATCATGAATGTGAGACTATTGCTACCATTTTGTAGCTCTATGCGGTCCAAATTTCAAGCCACTCTCTGTAGGACCGTTGTAATCTAATCTGAAATAGGGGAAAAGATGAAAAATAGTCTCATACCTTTCATTTTCATTATGCATTTCTTGATTTCTTGCGCACAGGCATTGCAATGCATGTGAACCTTCAGCACCACTGTGACAATCTGAGGCTATATCAAACAATTACATAATGAACCCAAAGGCCTTAAACGAATTAGCAAATAATAAAAAATTTTGTTTCCTCGGGAAAAATAAAAGGAGAAAAAAACCTCTTCTTTCTTCTCGCTTGGAAGGCTTTTTCTCTTGAGGCTTCTTCTCTTCCTTAGCCCTTGGTTTGGGGATTGGGAATAAAAGATCTATCTGCCTGAGCTCTTCCTCTAGACTCTCTCCAGAACCTTCAATGGATCAGCTTTATCACCCTTCACCACCACCTTTGAAGTCTTGCAACCGGTTATCACATCCTCGACCCTTAACCCAAGAACACACATACTGCATACACAAGAGACATCCCAATATTTAGCCAAAACTCGAAAAACATATGAACAAATAAAGAAAGTTGTTTCTTAGAGTGGATAAAAGAAAAAAAAATCTCCTAACCTTCGAAGCCTTTGAGATAGCGTCTAACCTTGCCTGTACAACCTTCACAATGCATGTAGACTCTGAGCACGATTTCCTGAGGAGCTGGTGGCTTAGATTCGTCTTTTCCTTCCTTGGATTCATTTCCTTCATTTGCTTTCTTTTCTTCTTTCTTTTTTGCCGCAGGCTTCTCAAACTGTTTCTCTGGTTCTTTCTTCTCCCTCCTCTGACTTTTTCTCCACTATTTTCTCCTCCTCCGATTTCTTCTCCAACGCACCATACCCTCAACGCACAAGCAACAAAAACCAAGAAGAAGAACCGAGAAATACATCACGCAAGAAAAAGTTTTTCTTCGTCTTGGGACTTCACATCCGAAATCCAGTCATCAATGGGTAAAGAAGCAGGATCGAGGACTCTGGCCTCCATCCCTCCCATCAATCAACCAAAACATCCTCTTAGAAGCCAATGAAGAAGCAAATGTGGCAGTGTAAAAAATAGAGCTCGTAATCGGTAATAACACTCAGTCACGAAAGGGTATAAGCGAAAGGGTATAAGCGGAATAAGAATGTTAAACAATTAAAATGTTCACTACTATTCATATGCGATAGAGGCTTTTTAAGTATAAAGATATGTGCTTATGGTTTTGGTTTAGGTTGTTTTGGAGCCTTTTGATAGCCCATCCCGTAGCTTTTGTATAGTTGCCTTCCCAGCTTCAAAACGTTGCCGTATACCTATAAGTTGATGTGGACCCAGACCATTTTAATTGCTTCAACGTCGACTCCTTCAAGTTAGTGAAAACGACACCATTTCGGTCTTATTTTAAGATTAATTCCTGGCCTTCACGCGACGAGGGCTTCTTCAGTTCTTCTTCCTTTTCTTATTTTCTTTTCTTCTTCCTCTGTTCTTCCACTGCAAACTCGTGATATAAAGCTTGAAGCTTTGTAGCATTTTTCATCTTTATTTCATCCACGCGTTATTTCATCAAACACCCGGTACCTAGTTGAATATTTCCCCTTTGATTTTGGTTTCGATTGAGGCTTCACATGCCCAATAAATCTGCTTGAACAGGGCAATTTCTGTATGGTTTTTGTCATCTGCAAAGCTGATGTATCTTCTTTGTTTTCAGCTTTGATGTCTTGGCTTGTAGTTAGTAAGTTTTCCATGACTTTTTCCCACCCAAAATCCCCCAAAATAGTGTTGGGTTCAATCTTTAAAAGGCGTCATCTTCCTTCACTAAAACTCGCCCGAAACTCCTATTTTTCCTCTACTAAATCGCGTGCTTAAGTCCCCATCTTGAGCATTTCTTCTTCACGAATCAAATTAGGACACCTCCTCTTCAAAACCCCTTTGAAATCCGAAAATGATATAGGTGTTTTATTGCGTATTTCTCGCCGTAAAATCATTGTTTACGACACTATTGGTAAGCTTTTTCTCTTGTTTAATTGGTTAATATATTTATGTATTAATCTTAATTTATTTTGTAGTATGATTTTATTTATGATTAAGTGTTTAATTTAGTTGGATGATAATTGTTTTTATTTATTTATTTGCATTGAGATGATTAATTTAATTAGGTGTAATATTTGGAATAATTATTTGAGTTGATTAGATATATATATATATATATATATAAATATTGTTTTATTTATGTTATTTGTTTAATTAAATTTTTAGATTTATTTATTGGTTTTATTGATGTTACTATGATTTATTGGTGTTTTAATTAAGTTGGGTTTTAATTATTTTAGTTGTTCCCGATATTAATATTTATTTATTTGTAATGATTTATACGTTGGCACTTTGGGCGTGATTATAGCGGCGAGTACGTGGGTGGAAGTGCGGAATCGCTATTGGGCATTTTCGGTAACTTCGGAAGTTATTAGCGAGCGTACTGTAAGTGTTTTCCAAATAAACTTTAAGATTTAAATATATTTTTGCATTAACATCTATGTGTTGGTTGATGTTGGTATTTGTTGGTTGATTGGATTATTTAAATGTTGGATATTTGCTGCATGGTTGTCTGCATTGTGTATTTACGCGCATACTCATGGAAATATTTGGAAATTGAATTTTTGCATGATTTCGGATATTCATGTATTGGAAATGGAAATTTAGGTTTTTATTGAGTTTATGGAAATTGGGTTTTTATTGAGTTTATGGATTTTAATGGTTTTTGGCTGAATCATAATGGGGACGGTGATATGTAACGCCCGTTGTGATCAGCGCGTGTGTGTGGATGACATAATGGAGA
Source organism: Platycarya longipes (assembly GCA_036559045.1). Lineage (NCBI taxonomy): Eukaryota > Viridiplantae > Streptophyta > Magnoliopsida > Fagales > Juglandaceae > Platycarya > Platycarya longipes. The sequence goes on along the minus strand of CM071802.1, from coordinate 6,123,096 downwards.
CGGCGATACGTAACGCCCATTATAATCACGAGCATATAATTCGCGCTTGCGCGGACTTATATTTATACCGAATATTACAACAGTATATTTTAATATACATATTCACTTCCTCAATTATTATTGAAATATATATTTATCATATTACAGTAACAATCCACATAATTTAACACAATGAAAATACATAAATATTATAGTTCATAAAATACAATACACAAATCTTATCCATCATTCATTTAAATCACATACAATAAATTTGACTAATCACATAACTTTACTAATTTCAACTAATGCAATAACCATAGTCCTTCATAATTTTCTTAACAAAAGAAATCTCAATACTTCACAAATCACATAACCAATATTTTCATCACACTGACGAACTTAATTCCAACACTTAACACAATTTCACAATTACAACACCATCATAAACCATATCCACTTCTTTGTCTACTGAAATGTGTCATATCATATGTCAAATTTTTCTTTATTTCTCTCCTCTTTGATGATGAAATTTGACAGTAATCATTTTCCTTTATATTTGTATTGATATCGAGATCGATGTGAACAATAGTTTCTTATTATAGAAATAATATCATCAACTATTGTCTATATATAAAACATTTTAATAATTATATTTGTAGTCAAGGATAATATAGGAGTATACCATTCAACGCCTCAAACAAATTGATTGTGCAATGAGACTAATACCATTATAAAAATATAGAATATGATAGAAATTAAGATTAAACTATACATAATCTTACACTATTCAAATTAAAAATTATAGAAATTGGTCAATATATAAATACGTAAGAAATGTTAAAGAAAATGTATTTCTACTTAAAATGAAGCATTCGTATAGTTTATTTAAAACTTTGAGTGAAGAAGCATGTATGTGAGTAAAAAATATTAAAATATATATAATCACTCTATAACAATTCAATAGTTATCTTTATCTTATAAAAAAAATTTATCCATTTATGAACAATAACGTCTCTTTGTAAAAATTCAGTCGAAATAAAGAAACTCCATTATTATCAAATTTAAGAATGAAATAAACCAAAATTAACATTGCAATCAATGAAGAATATCCAGGATTCATTTTTCTCAAATCCCATTCTACAAACACAATTTCATAGGAAAAGAGAAACATACAGAATTGAGAGCGAATAATATAGAGAGAAGAAATCATACAAAGTGATAAGGCAAGTTAAAGTTCATAATTGTTCTGGGATTATGCCGACGACATCCAAGGCATATACTATACTACAAAGAAGATTAAAAAAAAAACCAATTATGAAAGGAAAGATTGAAATATTCAATATCTTCAAAATATTTTGAAGTACCAGGTTTATTACAATTACATAAACAATATTTTTGACCCCATAATTTCATTGAATTTTTTAAAGTGGATTATTATAAGAATTGTGCTTCAGATTGTATTGAAATTACTTACATTCCTTGTGGTTTTTTCAAAGCAAAAATTGAAAGATTAATGTAATGTGGCAAGTTTATTGCTTCTAAAAAAGATAAGTAAATAATATTACCAAGAGTTTGGTACCATTATTTAATATTTGGTAATATGGATTTCGAATACTTGATCATATGTCTAATAAACCTGTAAGAGAGAAACAAAGAGGCATATGCTGGAAACAATTAAGACGCATTCTGAAGCATCTACCTTAATATTCAGGTCAATAATTTAATCCTAATTAAAGATACATATAATACATATATTATATATAACTATATATGAGTGCTTCGTAGATAATAACATTTATTATTTGCATAAAGACTTAATAAACCAAAATCCAAGGTTGGCACAATACCTGCACCTTATATAATAACGTGTCTTTTACCATTTAAATCCATATCTTTCAAAATTTAAGTTTTTAAAAGAAAATATCGTATAGAATTAAGCATCATGCGAGTATAAAATGAATATACGGTTCTCTAGTATATAACAAAATAAAAGCAAAACTAAAATTAAATACGAATTGGAACAAAAATAAGTCCTTGATCATATGTCTATTTTTTTTTTCTCTGCTTAAGTAAATAATGTCTAATAAACCTAGGGCCTGTGCATTTGTTCTATCCGCCTAGTGATTTTGAGTAAATCATATTATTTAGAATACTTTATCATATTTCTAATAAACCCGTAAGATTTTGCACGATTGCCTTGCTTTTGCTACACTTGGACAACTGCATGTATACAAATGCATGTCTGGTATAAATTTGGAACCAAACATATTGATTACTTTTCTGTTATCTGGAAAATTATGTAGCTAACATAAATGTCATCAAATCAAGAAATAATGGTTTACTTAATACTATTATGTTGGTTTTGATGCCAAAATGATGAAACATTCTTATAGATAATTAGTGGCTCATTATATCAATATTTGTCTTTGGCACATGACGATTAATAATCAATGTTGGTTGTTATAAATCTGATTAACATATTTCTATTTTAAATTTAAAGGTGGAAACACAATCCTCTATGATAATCTTTATTCCATAAGAAATCAACTCTATCTAACCCTACCCCACCATTTAGTTTTACATATAATTTCAGAAAATGGATTGTTTTTCTTGTCCTCTCTATTTCCTTGAAATTATTATGATATAAATTTTCATTATAGTGCATCAGATATGGCTTCAAGGACTATTGAAGGACTGCAAAAGATCATAAAATTACGTAAATGAAGAGGACAATTATCCTAAAAAAAACTACCAATCAATGAACTCTTAGAATATTCCCACTTTTTCTTTTGAACTACCAACTCTTAGTTTGCTGCATGTCTACCTTGAATCGAACACATATCTGTAAGAGTGATAGGTCCCTTAGTTCTAAATCTTAGCCTCCAAATCAGTTCCTTATACCTCTGCAAGACATGCACGTAACCAATGTTTCAGAAATTATCAATGTATCTAACCTCCCATCTATTATTGATCTGATGTATAATTTCATGTGGGTTATTATCTGAACATGACAACCATCCTCCCATGTGGATTAATTTTCATGCACATTTATTATTGTCTAATATGTTTCTGGGTTTCGATAATCAAATATATTATTTTTATAGCACAAATAAACTGGTCTTGTTTTACCATTGTTTTCCATGATGACCACTGTTTCACTTCATTTTAAAGATAGATATTATGTTATAAATTATCATTTATTTTCACACAACAACAATAAAATTATTTTAAAAACTGCTACTCAAGCGAACCGATTTATAAAAGGATAATGTTACTATATGCCCATTTTATTTGACACTTCTTTTTGACACCTCCTGTATTTTCTTTTATTTTTTATTTTTTTTACTTTATTTAAAGATTAAGGAAGTGATTATTAGTATATTGATATTTTCTTATATTTTTTAAAAATATTTAAATACATTAAAAATATTTAACATATTGCATTGCATCTGATTTTCTAATCTACTTGCCTTGTCTATTACCTTCTTGTCTCAAAATACTTCAAGTTGAAACAAACAGAGCAGAATCTTAAAAAATAAAAATAAAAAAGCCTCATCAAATTGCATTGCAATGACATAAGGGGGTTAAAATCGCTAGCAATTGAGTAATGACAGATTTACCGCATTCAAAAAGGGTTACCCCTCGTCGTTAATTTAAGTATTAAGCAAACCATGCATGTGATGAGAGAGGATGAGTGAGGAACCTGAATGAGTTCCATGAGAAAGTGGACATCCTTGGCGTAAAGTTCAGCAGAAAGTTCTTGAGTCTTGACGGCCGGGTGAAGATCCTCCGTCAATGGGTGCACTTCTCCTCCGATTGAAAACTTTTTTCTACGTATCTCTTTTATTTGTTCTCTCACGATCATTTCCACACCTTCCCAAAAGACACAATTACCACCAGATCTTAGATTATAGACAGAGAGTATTGAAAATAGTCAAAGATAGAGAGAAGAACGTCTATTATATGCCAGCAAGAAACTGTTTTTGCATGAACTTTAGAACGCAATATAGGTTGTTCTGTGGTTCTAATCGTACTGCAATGTGCCTAGACATCGAAAATCACTCAGTCTAGCACAACAGCTTCTGATGGAACACTGATTCAAATACCGAATATATAGTATGTGCATTCCATATTAGACTAAATGAAAAATCCCAAAATTGTAAGGAAAAACGTGAGATACAGAAAAAAACATAGGCCCCTTGCTCTTGTGTCCCTCATCATATGACATTCAAAGAAAAACTCAGGGCAAGAAATATACACATTCATTTTATATATGGGAGAAGGAACTGAAGCTTTCCCAGGTTTGGGTCAACACTACCAGCATCCAGATTTCCATCAACTCGAAAGGTTTTTGAAAATGCGACGGTTGTCGAAACGTACATACTCTCCTTCATATGAGTCTCTTAAAAGTCTGAATATGCTAATTTGAATCGGTGTGCTTGCGATTCTCGTGCTTACTCTGTTTTCATAATGTAAGAAATTCTCTGTTTTTGGGTGCTTGAATAGGGGCTACTGACCTTGTCGTGGAAGCACATGCCGATTCTGCGAACATTTTTTATCGCCGTCGGTGTGGATTCTAGTTCTTCCTTTTGTCTCTTTAGAAAGAACCTTTCTATGGTTCTTTTCAGGGAGGTTTGGACGGGAGCATCGGGCCGAGTTGTATAAGAGCGGATGAATTCGATTATTGACATTTGAAATAGAAAGAAAGCCACCGATTGAAACCGTTTGGGGTAAGCGGTTTCTTTTCAGTCATACTTTTTGTTTAAGGTTAGTGGTTTCTTTTGTTTCCGGGTTTTACGGTTTAAATGACAACTCAGATTAAATGATTCAGCTTTTATATATATAAATAGATTGTGTGTGTAAGTCATAATGGGGACGGCGATACGTAACGCCCATTATGATTAGTGATTTGTGTATATCATATCGGGGACGGCGATACGTAACGCCCGGTATTATTAGATTTTTGGATATTATTTTCTAGAAAATGATGGGTGATTTTACAGGAGTTTTAATTGGGCTTAAATGAGATTTTGGCATGTGGTTATTTTATTGATTTTAAAGAAGATAATTTTAAGCCTCATGCATATGGTAAATTGTTCATAATTGTCGTTGTTGCATTAATGTATTTATTATCTTGGGTTTGTTTGGGATTTTACTTACCTACGGTACCATTTTGGTATTGTAGATTTTGATGCAGAGAACGAGGAGGTTGAGCCAGAAGAGGCGGCTCCACCGTTGGAATGAATTAGTGTAGTTAGTTCCCTTGGATGACATTCAGTTAATTCTGATGGTTGTGTATTATTATTATTTTTATTTGGACCTTGGATGACTGTATTAAATCTCCTGTTAGAGGGTTTATATTAAAATCATTTGTAAAATATTTCTAAAAATTCTGGTACTTAGATAATAATTTAATTTATCCGCTACGACTTATATTTTATGTATGTCACGTGCGCACACATATTTGGCACTTGTCGTTGGGATGTGTGACTCGTGTTGTCATCATCCCGATACCTCAATTCCCGTGTTTATTTTAAGGAGAATTTGGGGGCGTCACAGGTCGGCACAAAACAATTCATTAAACAGTATCAGACAGCCGGCCGGTACGACATATTTAGGTCGTATCGACTTGTACGGTATGAAATTTAAGACACTGATCAAGTATACATGGAGTAATGGCCACGCGAATGGTTCTTTCGTAAAGAGAGACTTGATCGAGCCACTGCAAATGCTATCTGAAGGAGAAATTTTAACAAGGTTAAGGTGGAAATTGTGATTGCTTAGGGGTCTGACCACCTTCCTATTCTTACCACTTGCTCCAGAGATGATGATAACAGCAACAGAAGAAGGAGATATTTTTTATGATATGTGTTGGGACAAGGAGAAGGAGTGTGAAGAGACTGTGAAGAGACTGTGGAGGATGATGTTTGGGGATACAAGAATTTGCATTCAGTTCTACAAAATCGAGTTCTTGTAGGATAGCTCTGAGTTCACGGTCTTCTGGCAGGGTCTCAAGAATAGGGGCTAAGATCAAAACACTCATTGATATGCTTAAAGAACTAGAAGCTAAAGAGTGGCTTGAGTATTTAGCTTAAGGAAAGTTAGCAGGGAGTTAGAGGATCTACTAGAACAGAAGAATATTTGGTGGAAACAAAGAGCTAAGGCTCACTAGTTGGAACAAGGGGACCGAAATACTAAATCTTTTTCATTCTTATGCCAATTAGAGGAAAAGAAAGAATGCAATCTTAGAGATTACTGATGTGAAGGGGTTTATTGCAAGGAAACAAGCAAAAATTGAGAAGGCTTTTGGGGATTTTTCTTATGTGTATGCTACAAGTAGTCCTTTAGAAGCTGATATTGAGTTTTGCCTTGTTGAGATTTAATCAAAAGTTTCCAGGGAGAAGAAAGAAGGGTAGGAATTAAGTTTCAAAAGAGAGGAGGTGGTACTTGCACTGAAACAGATGTCTCCTTGGAAATCCCTTGGGCCTAATGGCTTTTGGGCTGGGTTTTATTGAAGGCATTGGAACTGTGTGGGCAAGGATGTTGAGGATTCTGTGCTTGAGTTTCTGAATGGGGGCTTGATCATGATTGTAGACCTGAATCACACTCGCATTGCATTAGTTCCAAAGGTAAAGGAGCCTAAAACAGTTTCTGAGTTTAGACCTATTAGTTTGTGCAATATTTTGTATAAACTAATCTCAAAAGTCCTTGCTAATCGAACTAAGAAAGTGTTGCCTATTGTTATATCACATAATCGAAGTGCTTTTTATCTCTAATAGGGCTCATAACAAATAACATAATGATAGCTTTTGAACTACTCCATGTGACGCCCCCAAATTCCCCTTAAAATAACACAGGAATCGAGACGTCGGGATGATGACAACACGGGTCACACATCCCAACAACCAGTGTCGAACGTGTGTGCACACGTGACATACATAAATAAAAGGTCGCAGCAGAAAATAAATTATTATCTAAGTACCAGAATTTTTAGAAATATTTTACAAATCAATTTAATAAAAACTCTCCAGCAGGAGATTTAATACAGTCATCAAAAAATATAAATTAAACAAATACATAATTATAAAAAGGGAAAAATAAATTTCCCTCGAGATATCAATTAATAATAACACCTCAATAGCGGAGCCGTCTCCTCAGGCTCGGCCTCTCCAAAGTCTGCATCCAAAATAAACTACGACGCCAAGATGGCATCGCAGGTAAGTACAAACCAATCAAACCAAAAGACAGAAATACATTAATGCCACAACAATAACCATGAACAATTACCATATGCATGAGGCTTAAAATCATTTTCCCTCAAAGTCGATGAAATAACCACAATCGTCAAAATCCCATTTTAATCCACAATAAAATCACCCATCATTTTCCATAAAATAATATCCTCAAAATCGATCATACCGGGCGTTACGTATCGCCATCCCCATTACAATCCACACACACTCATTTCATACCGGGCGTTACGTATCGCCGTCCCCGATATGAAATGCACACCCGATGACCATAATGGGCGTTACGTATCGCCGTCCCCATTATGTCATCCACACACTCACACGCTGATCACAACGGGCGTTACGTATCGCCGTCCTCGTTATGACTCAGCTCAAAACCATTAAAATCCGCTAAACACAATTTAAATCCCATTTTCCATTCTCAACACATGAATATCCAAAATCATGCAAAAATCCACTTTCTAAATATTTTCATGAGCATGCGCGTAAATACACAATGCAGACAACCATGCAGCAATTATCCAACATTTAATTAATCCAATCAACCAACAAATACCAATTTCAACCAACACATAGCAACAATGATCAAACACAATAATTGTTGATGCCAAAAATATATTTAAATCTTAAAGCTTGTTTGGAAAGTACTTACAGCGGTAAAAACGCATTTCCTTGAACAACGCCAATCTGCAGCGTTTGTAACGGTCACATGTACGTTAGGCTAAAATACTCGGTTTGACACCAAAATTTAGGGAGGTACTCATTGAAGGGTGGGGAATCTCATGGAGGTGGTGGTGTGGCAGCACAACCACCGGAAGGTGGCGGATCGGGGCCAAAAGGGGTAAAAACCCATTTTCGGGTTTGGGGTCGTACCGGGAAGGTGAGGGCATGGTTGGGGAAACTGAGCTAGGGGGTTGACCGGCTGGGTGAGGGGAGTCGAATGGTGGCGGAGGTGAGACCTACGGTGGCCGGACGGCGGCGCGGCGAAGAACGACCCATTTAAGGCCCATTTCGGGTAAAGGGGCTAACCGGCGGCGATGGGTGGCTTTGGGCAGTGGGTTATGCTCGCCGGAGGTTGGGGAGTCTAGTGGTGGTGGTCGGAGGCCAAGGGGTGGCCGGCGGTGGCCGGAAAATGCAAGGGAAGCAAAAATGGGTATTTCGGGTTTGTGGCCGTGGAGGGGCGGTGGGGTGGCCGGAGGGGACACCACCGGTGCCGTTGAGCTCGCCGGCGTGAGGGGAGGCTGGTGGTGTGGGCGGTGTCGCCGGTGGGTGGCCGGCGGCTGTCCTGGGGCTGAGGGAGAGAAACGACGAAAGGGAGAGGGAGGCAGGGGAGGGCTGGGCACGCGGGGAGCAGAGGAAAATGGGGAAGAAAAAGAAAAAGAAAAAGGAAAAAGAAAAGAAAAGGAAAAGAAAAAGGAGAAAAAGGAAAAAGAAGGGAAAAAGGGTCTAACCAGAAAAACACAACAAATAAAATAAAAGCAGGCTTTAAATACCATAATTTTAATATCAATAAAATAAAATATTTAAAGCCCCAACAATATAAATAAATTAAACTCAAGCACAATATTAAGATAAAACGATAAGTAATATAATGAAAGCAGATCAAATAATTTCACATAATAAAATAGAGGAATTTAATTCCACTCATTAAAATAATTAACTCATTAAAATAATTAAGAAAAACAACGTAACTCAATATTAACTAATTAATAGCTCAAATAAACATCTTAAACAATTAAAATATGACTAATAATATTAATTAAATAAATTAAAATAATTAACACCGAGCATAAAATAACGTGTAAAAATACACGTAAATCTGGGATCTCACACTCCATTCAATGCATTCAAAATAGAAAGGGAAGATAGGTAGTATGACTATAAAGATAGACATGTCTAAGGCATATAATCGTATTGAATGGTCTTTTTTATTTTTGCAAGCTATGCTACTCAAATTGGGGTTTGGAGAAAAGACAACAAGACTACTCGTGGCTTGTGTTAAAATTGTGAGTTATTCTGTGGTGGTGGATGGAAAATTTGTTCAAGGATTCTATCCTTCAAGGGGGTTAAGGTAGGGTGACCTCCTTTCCCCTATTTGTTTCTCATTTTTGTGGAAAGCTTGAGCCAAATGTTTTTAAAAGCTGGCAGAGAAGGTATGATTAGAGGTGTGGCGACTATGAGGGGAGGATCTCGAGTTAATCATCTACTTTTTGCAAATGATTGCGTGATCTTTGGGAAGGCTACCATTGATGAACGGTGAAACATGTATTCTATTGTTGAATGTTATGAAAAAGCCTCGAGATAGAAACTCAACAAGCAAAAAACTTCCATCTTCTTTAGTTCGAATACTAAATAGTGTATTAAGGGTGAGATCTTCAAGGAGACTGGTTATGTGATTTGTGATATAGATATGAGAAATATTTGGGTTTGCATGCCATAGTAGGAAGATCAAAGTATAATGATTTCAGAAGTCTAAAGGAGAGAGTATGGCACAAGATTTAGAATTGGAAAAATGATTTTCTATCAAAATCAGGCAAGAAAATGTTGATCAAGGCTATGTTACAAGTCGTCCCTACATACACTATGGGTGTATTTAAACTGCCCCAAAGATTGTGCCTGGAAACTGAGTAGCCCTTCTCAAGGTTTTGGTGGTCTCAATTTAAAAAAGATAATGGGATCCATTAGAGGAAATGGAGTAAGCTGGGACAAAGCGAGAATTGTGATGGACTGGGTTTTAGGTAGCTAGAAGATTTTAATATGACTATGTTAGCAAAGTAAGGGTGGAGACTGTTAAAGAAACCTTCATCTCTGGTTGCAAAAAATTTCAGAGATAAATGTTTCAGAAACTCACCATTACTTGAAGCACCTTTCGATAATTCTCCATTTTTCATTTGGAGGAATGTGTGGTCTGCTTTGGGAGTGGAGAGGTATGAGGTGGAGGGTTGGAAATGAGGAAGATATTAGAATTTGGCCAAAAATGGTTACCGATACCTAGTTTTGGTTGTGTGCTAGCCTAGGTTAAAATATTACATGTTGATGATCAGGTATGTGACCTTCTTCTTCATAGGGATGCTAGAGGCTGGAAGGTGGTTTTGGTGAGGCAAATTTTTTATGAACACGAAGCAGAGTTAATTTTGTCACTACCAGTAAGCCTTGTGAATTTAGAAGATAAGCTTATCTAGGATCACACAAAGAATGGTAGATATTCTGTAAGGAGTGCCTATCATTTAGAGCAACAAACCAGAAGACAAGGGAGTGGGGAAACATTTGAGATGGGTAGAGAAGAAGCTATGTGGAAATTGAGAATTCTTGGGACTATAAAACACTTCTTATGGAAGTTAGCACATGATATCCTGCCTACTAAGCTAAATTTGTGCAAAATGAGAGTGGTAAAGGATGCTAAGTGTCCTATTTGTTTGGTAAATGATGAATCGATGATGCATATAGTCTAGTGGTGTCTTGCTATCTCGGATGTTTGGAGTGTCCTAGAAGTTTTTGCAGCTTTGGGAAGAAATGTATAGCAAACTCACAAGAGATTATACAGAGAGAATGGCCATAATTATGAGAAACATATGGCATGGAAGAAACAAATTTGTATTTGATAGAAAAATTGTTAATCCTAAAAGAGCTCTACAGGTTGCTCTAGCAAGATATGAAGATTATAAAATGACTCAGGAAAGGTTAGAGTCGATGGGGTCTCAAATTTCTAGTGCTGTTAATAAAGGGAGTGTAAAGGGATGAGAGAATCCATGGAGATTGACTCTTAGAGCCAATTTTGATGCTACTATCAATGTCTCTTCTTAGAGAGTTGGGATTAGTGTGATTATAGGAGATCAAAAGTTTGAGGTTTTTGCTACTAAATGTGTTGTGAAGGAACAAATAAGTTATGCTTTTGTTGCAGAATGCTCTGCATTATGGGAAGCCATGGCTCTATGTGAAGACTTGAGAGTAGGGGGTGTGGTTTTTGTAGGGATGCAAAAGGGGTGATCGAAGCTGTTAGGGCTGGGGAGCAAAATGATTCCAACACTGGTCATTTGGTGGAGAGTCTGCAGCAAAAATTAAACTCATACTTCAAGTGGGAGTTGTCCTTCACTCACCTAGAAGGCAATAAGGTGGCTCATCATTTGGCAAAAATGGCTTTACATTGTGAGCATGGCATGTATTAGGTAAAAGATGGTCCTGAGTCAATTTCTAATCATTGATTATAGATAAATTGTATACAGGTATTGATACACTTAGAATATGAATACAATAAGGTTTCCTTTCAAAAATGAAAAAAAAGGCTAATTAATAAAAAGTAAAAGTTGATAGGATAAAATTGTAATATCACTTAATCTTCTACCCTAGCAATACCCGAGAAAGAACTCAAAGCATCCTATATCTTTTATTTACAGCCGACATTCCATTAAAGAAAAAGAGTATGTAATGGAGGCTTCCCATCCAAGAGAAGCAGAGGTCAACAAAATAGTGGTTGGGCTATGCTGGGCTGAACATCATATTGGTGGAAGCTTCCATGCTTGGTGAAGGGGTCTGAAATGACATGAAGTTGATAGAGAGTTCTCCTTTCGATGGTTTCTATTATGCCTAAGCTGTCCCTGGTGTAGGGTGGTAGCAGAACCACCTTATCTGGCTTCGTCATGGTACTCTTCCACAAGTCATGTATGTGTTGAGGCGTTTTTCAACAGTGCGTACTTGTCTCTTGCTATGATCATGAGGGAGAGCAAGTGGGAGATGCATTGTTGTGAGAGTGGTTTCGCGGTTTGGCCGTGAGAATAATATTGATGTGAGGGAGGAACATTATGGGGGGAAGGAAGATTCTAACCATAGGGATTTCAGCGTGTGAGATGGCTCTATTTGTCGAAATCTTTGGCACTAAAAAAGCATAAGACGGTTTCTATGGCTAGTGGGAGTTTTACAAATGCCCATTTTATGTCGGTTGCAAATATTGGCAAGAAGAGAGTGAGATCGTGGAAGACTATTACAGATCCTATTAACAAAGAAAAATTCTAAACATAAGTCCATATGCCACACACCATACATTTTTTTTATGTTTTATTTATATTTTCTTTTATAAAATATTTGATATATGAATAGTGAGTAGAAAATTTGAATTAGTTTATGAAGAATAAGCTCAAAATAAATTTAAAAAAAAAATGTGTGATGTATAGTATACGGACTTATGTATAGCAAAGCTCATTAACAAATACAATATGATTATGAATAATAATAATAGTTAACATTGTGATGATAAAAATAATAAAATTCAATAATAATATATAAAACAATTGAAGGATAAAATTATTCACGTCTATTATCTATAGCCCGTTAAACTTAATTAGGTTCGATACAATTGTCCTCAAAATATTGGGCCGAGTTGTTACAAATATCTATGAAGTTTGTCCCCTTGTTAAGTAAAAATACATCCACTTCATTATAATATCTATCTCTGATTTTTTTTTTCATTAATGCAGCTATCATATTCTCGATCTATGTCTTTACTCTGCGAACTTCACTAATTATCTGTTTGAGAATAATTGTATACCCTGATATCTAGATCTTTGAGACATATTAAAATTAAATAATTTAAATATAAGACAACCAAATTTGGAATGTATATGATGTTGGGGTAAGAAAGATTAAAGAGGGATAGTGGACCCACATCCTCTTTCTCTCCCTCTCGTTTTCTCTCAACCCAGGATTTTCATCTTCTATCACCAGAATTTCTTTCCCATCCCTAGTCGAAGGGGAGCTGGAGCTTTGGCTCCACCCTCTTCCGTCCTTAACTAGTAGTTGTTCTTCCGTTTTCTTCGTTCGATTTTTCCTTTTTTTATTGTGTTTTCTACATAGCTCCAACACAAGCAGACTTACTACTCTCTGGCGCCCGCCGATCTTCCTTTTCGCAATAGTTTTGCTGTTGTCTACTTAGCGAGTGTGCTACATGCACAACTCTTACCACACAAGCTTTTTACATGTCTATGCATCATATGGTGATTTTTCGAGACACACATGGCCTCTCCAGCATCAGAGGCCTCTGATCTTCACTACCTGACCCTTCACTCCTCTCATGTGGTGGAGCCGCCATAGTTGGTGTTGTCCTTCCGTCGGCGTTTCACTTATGTTTTGGGCTATTTTGCCATGTTCTTGTTTATCCTAACTGATGATCAAGTAAAAGGGAGCGTGAGAGTTTCTATCAGTTGGCCTAGACTAACACGGTGCAGCACACACCCCACTGTTGGGTTTTCTGCCGCAGCCTAAAACAATTTTTAAATGGTCCCTCTCTTTATTTGAAATTGGGCTCCCATTCATTTGACTCCAATCTATCCCTCTTTATGTAAGCCATTCATTTGCCTTCCTTTTTTATTGTGTTGTATTGTTTATTAGCTTTTTGGGAAGATTATAGTAGATTCCCATCCCACTTGAATTTGTATCTTATAATCCGTTAGTTTTATTTAATAAACTTAACTTACCTGATCCGTTAGCCAATTAGGTATTTGTCTTGCCCCGTAGCTAGAAGAGAGATGCTGCATGATCAATGTCTCTGCAAGGGAAGCTAATGTTGAAAATAAGAACTTAATTATTTATATTGCAATGTTACCGAGTGCTAAAGTAGTGCTCATAGATTATTAATTTATCATGGTTTTGTTAGTTTGCTTAACTAGTATATATGTTTTAATCCTTTTGGAGATCTTTGAAGTGGAAGATGACACTACTCTTGTATTAATAGTATCTCGGAGGAAACATTGCAATTGGTATTTAATAATTGAGGTTATATAGCAATCATTTATTGTACTTATAGCAATTATATTTGATCATTAATATGATTTTATTTTATTTTTAATAAGAAGCCAATTGGCAATGAATAATTTTTTATTTCTCCTATTTTCTTGTTCGATCGCTAATAACAACGCTTGGTGACGTCTTTAAATAAACAGGCCTGCCATTGATCTATATATTTGAGAAAATATTAGGATCAACAACATTTGAAGGCTTCAGGGAGCTTGTAGATCAAGGTAGGTTTCACTTTTGTGCTTAAAAAATGCAGCATTTCAATTCCTTAGGATTGATATAACCATGGTCAAGTAATGCTTCCTACAGTAAAAAATTATAATGGACAAAATTTCTGAAAGGTCTAAAGCATTCATAGAGTAATACTCTATAGAGAAAGTTGCTAGTTCCCTTAATTTCAATTGCTTAGTTCGTCAGCATCTTCTCCCTCCTAGTTCCTATAAATATACTTAAATATTTCTCTTGTCTAAGTGTGATACCCAAAAATGGGTTGGTTTCGCCTCAATTTTGGTTTAGAATTGTATAAAAATTAAGGGATAGTGACACGTAAGGTCTGCATTGAAAAACTTGGTCCTATTTTATTTCTCCTATTTTCTTGTTCGATCGCTAATAACAACGCTTGGTGACGTCTTTAAATAAACAGGCCTGCCATTGATCTATATATTTGAGAAAATATTAGGATCAACAACATTTGAAGGCTTCAGGGAGCTTGTAGATCAAGGTAGGTTTCACTTTTGTGCTTAAAAAATGCAGCATTTCAATTCCTTAGGATTGATATAACCATGGTCAAGTAATGCTTCCTACAGTAAAAAATTATAATGGACAAAATTTCTGAAAGGTCTAAAGCATTCATAGAGTAATACTCTATAGAGAAAGTTGCTAGTTCCCTTAATTTCAATTGCTTAGTTCGTCAGCATCTTCTCCCTCCTAGTTCCTATAAATATACTTAAATATTTCTCTTGTCTAAGTGTGATACCCAAAAATGGGTTGGTTTCGCCTCAATTTTGGTTTAGAATTGTATAAAAATTAAGGGATAGTGACACGTAAGGTCTGCATTGAAAAACTTGGTCGCTGCGCTGCAGGATATTTGGTTATGTCGAGAACCTCTCTCTCTCTCTCTGTCTCTCTCTCCAAAAACCTATTGAGTATTCAACACACAAATGTAAAAGAGAAAGCTAGAAGGCAATGCAAGCTTCCATGATGATTTCTTCAAAACAGCTGGGATGGACACTTGTTGGAGATTGGTGGAGATAAGATCAAACGTGGGAGGAACACGTTGATGAAGTCAGTTGATGATAAAGGACAGCTGGATGAACAACAAGCTACAGCCGAAATTCTTGAAGATCTTCAATGTGTTTTGACTAAAATTTTTATCTCTTAAATAGACATCTTTGGCCTATAAATATGTGCAAGCCTTGTGGGAGCGGGTGTGTATGCAGCAATGAAGAGCTGCACCAAGAGTAGGCGTAGTGGACCATGGGCTTGGTGTGGGCTGCAAAAGTGTAGTAGAGAGCTACAAAATGGGTGTAAAACTTGTTGCACCCATGGGGGCAGGGTTGTGCTGTAAAAGAGAGAAAGAAAGAGCTACGTGAGCTCTGAGAGAAGTGAGAGTCGAGTTTAGTGTGATCCTTCTCCTCTGGAAATCTTCTCTGTAATCCACTATTTATTAATGAAGTTCTTTCTCTGTGTGGACGTTGGCAATTTTGGCTAAAACACATTAAATTCTTGACCTCTAATTATTTGTGAGCTTCCGCCGACCCCAACAAGTGGTATCAGAGCCGATAAGTGACAGGAATTTCAGATTTTTGAAAGAGACACATTTTCAAACTTGATCAAAATCAAGTTTGGAAGATACCATTAGAATCCTTACATCGAGAGAAATTCTCTAGTGAAAATTTCATCTCGAAAGGACACCAGAAAACACCGCACGCTCCCCACGCGCCAGCCACTCACGACACGCTCCAGCTGAAGGTTCAAGACGATTTGATCCGAACCGGAGACCCAATTTTGACTCGAATTTGACCCACTTTAGACCCGATTAGCTAAAACCGAATTTGAAGGGAATGTTCCGACGAATATTTCGGCGACATCGAGAGAATATTCTATTTTTGGAGGAGAACATTCCTTTTTCGTATTTTGCACGTTTTGGGAGCAATTTTGATCGTTGAAATTTAGCGCATGAACATCATGAACAAGCCATTCAAAGTACAGATTAAGATCAAACTGATGGAGGACTCTGGGAGAAGGGGCGATGATCAAGTTAACAGTTACGAATTACGCACTTTGGAGGCCTCAATTGAAGACCTCCTAAATTATAAAATCTATTCGAGCCAATTTAAGAAAAAGGCATAAGACCAGTCAATATGGCGGAAGAAGACTCAGTTGGAAGAGTCCTAGAAGAATAAGAAGAAGCTAACAAGTGGAGGAACGAGCATTCAGCAAGGGGAGCAGTTAATGAGCTTTAATAGGATATATCGTCTAAAGGATGATGGTTGATTCCATCCCAAAGATATCAAAACCAAATCATTTTCTTCTTACAGATGAAGGGAAGCTAGAGAAAGGTTCAAAAGATGGCTGCAATTTCTACTCTTCAGCAGTAGAAGTTCTATGTACACTATGATGTGTATGAAACCTGACATCACTCACTCTATGGGAGTTGTGAGTAGTGTTCTTTCAAATCCAGGAAAAGAGCACTAAAAAGTAATAAAGTGGATTCTCTAGTACTCCAAGGGTACGTCATCTTTGTACTATAGGGGAGCTGACCTAGTCTTAGAAGGTTAAGCCGATATGGCTGGTGATCTTGATGGAAGATTTACATCAAGATTCATTTATACATTTGCAGGGAGAGCTGTACATGACAGTCCAGACTGCAGGAACGTGTGGCTTTATTCACAAAGGGAGATGTTATGATTAAAGCGGTTTCTCTAAGAAATGGGAATTAGCCATGAAGTACAAAGTATATTGTGATAGCCAAAAAGCTCTTAACTTGAGTCACAATATGGTTCGCTATCATTGGATACACAAGGCAATAGATCAGTAGGTATTGAAACTTATGAAAATCCATATAAAAGAGAATCTAACAAACATGCTAATGTAGGTAGTCTCACAAGAGCTATTGAGGGGTAGAATTGTTGAGTGTTCAACACATAAACGTAGAAGAGAAAGCTGGAAGGCAGTGGAAGCTTCCATGATGATTTCTTGAAGACAGTTGGGATGGACACCTGTTGGAGACTGGTGGAGATAAAATCAAATGTGGGAGGAATACGTTGATGAAGTCGGTTGATGATAAAGGACAGTTGGATGAACAACATGCTACAGCTGAAATTTTTGAAGATCTTCACGACTGAAATTCTTATCTCTTAAACTAACATATTTGGCCTATAAATATGTGCAAGCCGTGTGGTAGCGGGTGTGTGTGCAATAATGAAGAGCTGCACCAAGAGTGGGCAACGATTCAAGGCAGTGCACCATGGGCGTGGTGTGGACTGCAAGAAGTGCAGCAGAGAGTTGTAAAATGGGTGCATGTGACGCCCCCAAATTCTCCTTAAAATAACGCGGGAATCGAGGCGTCTGGATGATGACAACACGGGTCACACATCCCAACAACACGTGTCAAACGTGTGTGCACACGCGACATACATAAATAAAAGGTCGCAGCGGAAAATAAATTAATATCTAAGTACCAGAATTTTTTAGAAATATTTTACAAACCAATTTAATAAAAAACTCTCCAACAGGAGATTTAATACAGTCATCCAAAAATACAATTTAAACAAATACATAATTATAAAAAGGGGAAAATAAATTTCCCGAGATATCAAATAATCATATCACCTCAATAGCGGAGCCGTCTCCTCAGGCTCGGCCTCTCCAAAGTCTGCATCCAAACAAAACTACGACGCCAAGATGGCATCGCAGGTAAGTACAACCCAACCAAACCAAAAGACAAAAAAAATACATTAATGCCGCAACAACAACCAAGAACAATTACCATATGCATGAGGCTCAAAATCATCTTCCTCAAAATCGATGAAATAACCACACTCGTCAAAATCCCAATTTAATCCACAATAAAATCACCCATCATTTTCCATAAAATAATATCCTCAAAATCGATCATACCGGGCGTTACGTATCGCCGTCCCCGATATGATTACACACACACCCGAAACCATAATGGGCGTTACGTATCGCCGTCCCCATTACGATCCACACACACTCATTTCATACCGGGCGTTACGTATCGCCGTCCCCGATATGAAATGCACACCCGATGACCATAATGGGCGTCACGTATCGCCGTCCCCATCATGTCATCCACACACTCACACGCTGATCACAACGGGCGTTACGTATCGCCGTCCCCGTTATGACTCAGCCCAAAACCATTAAAATCCGCTAAACACAATTTAAATCCCAGTTTCCATTCTCAACACATGAATATCCAAAATCATGCCAAAATCCACTTTCCAAATATTTTCATGAGCATGCACGTAAATACACAATGCAGACAACTATGCACCAAATAGCCAACAGTTAAATAATCCAATTAACCAACAAATACCAACATCAACCATCACATATCAGCAATAATCAAATACAACAACTGTTGATGCCAAAAATATATTTAAATCTTAAAGCTCGTTTGGAAAGTACTTACAGCGGTAAAAACGCATTTCCTTGAACAACGCCAGTCTGCAGCGTTTGTAGCGGTCACATGTACGTTAGGCTAAAACACTCGGTTTGACACCAAAATTTAGGGAGGTACTCATTGAAGGGTGGGGAATCTCACGGAGGTGGTGGTGTGGCGGCACAACCACCGGAAGGTGGCGGATCGGGGCCAAAAGGGGTGAAAACCCATTTTCGGGTTTGGGCTCGTACCGGGAAGGTGAGGCCGCGGTTGGGGAAATTGAGCTAGGGGGTTGACCGGCTGGGTGAGGGGAGTCGAATGGTGGTGGAGGTGAGACCTACGGTGGCCGGACGGCGGCGTGGCGAAGAACGACCCGTTTAAGGCCCATTTCGGGTGGAGGGGCTAACCGGCGGCGATGGGTGGCTTTGGGCGGTGGGTTATGCTCGCCGGAGGTTGGGGAGTCTAGTGGTGGTGGTCGGAGGCCAAGGGGTGGCCGGCGGTGGCCGAAAAATGCAAGGGAAGCAAAAATGGGTATTTCGGGTTTGTGGCCGTGGAGGGGCCGTGGGGTGGCCGGAGGGGACACCACCGGTGCCGTTGAGCTCGCCGGCGTGAGGGGAAGGTAGTGGGCTGGGCGGTGTCGCCGGTGGGTGGCCGGCGGCAGTCCTGGGTGGGAGAGAAGGAACGGCGAGAGGGAGAGGGAGGCAGGGGACGCGGGCTGGGGGGGTCTGGGAAGGAAAAAGAAAAGGAAAGAAAAGGAAGAAAAAGAAGAAAAAGAAAAGAAAAGGAAAAGAAAAAAGAGAAAAAAGGGATCCAACTGAAAAAAAAACACAACAAATTAAATAAAAGCAGGCTTTAAATACTATAATCTAATATCATTAAAATAAAATATTTAAAGCCCCAACAATATAAATAAATTAAACCCAAACACAATATTATTTATAAAACAATAAATAATATAACGAAAGCAGATAAAATAATTTCACATAATAAAATAAAGGAATTTAATTCCACTCATTAAAATAAACAAGAAAAGCAACGTAACTCAATATCAACTAATTAATAGCTCAAATAAATATCTTAAACAAATAAAATATGACTAATAATATTATTTAAATAAATTAAAATAATTAACACCGAGCATAAAATAACGTGTAAAAATACACATAAATCTGGGATCTCACAGTGCAAAACTTGTTGCACCGATGGGAGCGTGGGTGTGCTGTAACAGAGAGAAAGAAAGAGCTAGCTGAGCTCTAAGAGAAGTGAAAGTCGAGTTGAGTATGATCCTCCTTTTCTAGAAATCTGCTCGGTAATTCACTATTTATTAGTAAAGTTTTTTCTCTGTGTGGACGTAGGCAGTTTTGGCCGAACCACGTTTGTGACACCCCCAACTCTCACTTACGAAAATATGGGAATCGAGGCGTCGGGATGCTGACAACTCAGGTCACACACCTCGACGACAAGTGCTAAGTGCGTGTACAATACGACAAGTGTAAAATTAAAAGGCACAGCGGATAAGTTAAGTCAATCACTAAGTACTTGAATTTTAAATTATTACAAAACAATTTTATTAATTCTCTAACAGAAGATTTAATACAGTCATCCCAAGTCAAAGCATTAAAATACATAATTATCGAAAGTGGAAAAATATTTTTCAAAATAAAAACTACATCAAGTTACTCCAATGGTGGAGCTGCCTCTTCGTCATTTGCATCAAAATCTACGATACAAAAAATGGTACCGCAAGTAAATAAAATCCAAACAAAAGAAAAGATAAAAATACATTCATGTAACAATAAAAAGCATGAATATGCTACTGTATGCATGAGACTCATGCTGAAATAAATAAATAAATAAATAGTTTCCACCCATGCTGAAAATCTCATTTGGCCCAAAATAAAATCCATTGAAAAACAACTACCATTTTTTTAGACAATGATGCACACAAAACCATTTATCAAAATTCACCATTTTTCCAAAGAATGGCCTATAAAACCAATTGACAATGTAGGCGAGAATCGCAAGCGGGACTCTACCACCATCCTCGCTTACCACTATCCCTACCGTGTGTACCGTAGGTAGGAATCACAAGTAGGACTCTACCACTATCCTTACTTACCACCATTTCTACCGCGTGCACTGTAGGCGAGAATCACAGGCAGGACGTTACGTACGTCTCTGCTTACCCCCATATTCATGTCAGTCATAAGGACGTTACGTATCGCCGTTCCCGTTATGACATAAGCACTCTTATCATAATGGACATTACGCATCGCCGACCCCGTTATGACATAAATACTTTTATCGTAGAGGGCGTTACACATCGTCATCTCCGTTATGATATAAACACTCTTATCATAACAGGCGTTACGCATCGTCATCCCCGTTGTGACATAAACACTCTTATCATAGCGGGCGTTACACATTGTCATCCCCATTATGACATAAACACTCTTATCATAGCGGGCATTATGCATCGCCTTCCACGTTATGACATAAACACTCTTATCATTGGGAGCGTTATGCATGTCGTTCCCATTATGTCATAAATACTCTTAACATATAAATAATTCAATGCCAAGATTAGATTATTATGTGCACTTACACAATGCATACAACCATGCATAAAAATATCCAACAATCAACAAGTCCAATTTTCAAACAATCACAACAACTTCGTCCCCAAATATAACCAACCCCAAACTCCTTGAACTCGATCTGATACAACCAACCAAAGCATAATATTTGTTAATGCATAATATATTTAAATTTCAAAATTTATTTAAAAAATATTTACAATACGCTCACTAAAAATCCCAAAAGCTAACGAAAATGCCGGGAAGAAATCCTGTGCCTCCACCAACGAACTCGCAGCTAAAGTTGCGCCTAGTGCACCAACACAATTATAGCATCATAAATAAATAATTGTTATTACCAAAACTAATTAAAACATTTAAACATAACTAAAACAACACATATATAACAACTCAAACAACAACAAATAATATTACAAACAAAATAATTCAAACACTTAAACGTAAATACTTAAATTAAAATGAAATTATTATTTAACTAAACTACCCACTTGAAGGTAAATAAAATAAAACAATATCAATAAATTAAGAGCAACACATAAATTAATTAAACATTAAAACGAGTAAAAAACTTACCAAAAGATATCGTAAATGAGATAAAACGGTGAACTTATGGCAAGAAAATACCCAATAAAAAGATCACTATATTTTTTGGACCCAAAGGGATTTTGAAGAGCACTAACTCAAGTTTAAGATGGTAAGAAGAAAATGACAAAAAGAGATATTAAACGTTCAAATTTTATATAGGGAAAGTGGTCTCAATGTGGCTCTAAAGCGGTGACCGATGACACTCAATGAATAAAAAAAACCCAAGAGAATAAAATGTAAGAAATGAAGCAAATGAAAGTAGTGAACTTACCGACGACGAGAGGGTAAGGTGGTGGCCACCACTCAACGAACTTCGATGATGGTGGAGGACATCGCGAGGTGTGACGCAGGAAGTGATGCTAGGTGTAACACTCAGACCCATTGCAAAACTTCTGTTTGTTTTTATTTATTTATTTATTTATTTCTTTAAGATGTAAGTTTTAGATTCTATTTACCATACATTCACGTGTCTCCCTCTTCTATCTTGTACGTAGACTCCCTTTCTCCAACGACGGCATTGTTTGGTATATACCTTTAGTCCTTCCCAACAGTTTCCTTCATTTTTGGCATTCCGTATTTTGCTCCACCCCGATACTCCTCTTTCCCACGCCCTTGCGGTTGAGCTGTTCCTTATTTCCTTTCAGTTTCTCAATCAAAACTCCCTCTCAACAGAACAACACCCTAAAACTTCTACGGATTTTCTCCTCCCCAATTTTACTGCTGCATTTGGCGTGAGGCCGGAATCCATCCCCGAGGACACCCAACATCGAAGCCATGCGCCACCCTGCAAGCCTCCATACCTCCACTAGACCAGACCAAGATCATACCTCCTCCTCAGGCGATCAACTGGCGAGATTTTATGCAACACCATAAATCCACAAATACATCTGTTTTCTACACCTGAAACAGAGCATGGTTTTTCTTCCTCACCATGCGCGACAGTTCCACCCAAGCCATCCAACCACTGCGTTTGCTTCACCCTGAACAAGCTTACCCAATCTCGTGACGCCATGCGCAATCATTTTGCATCACCAACTGCCAAGTTTTATTCACTGCAATAGATACTCTAGCCGCTCTCTACCATCGCACACCAAGGCCAAACCGAGCTACATTTTGCCACAGTTGACGCCACGACGCCACTACTAGCAGCAACAGAAGATGCCGGAGAACGAGGATGTTGCCCAGACGACATCCAACACCACACTTCACAGCCCCTCGTTGCATGAGTTGGGCCACCGCGTTGACCACCTCGATCGCTGCCCAGCACTACCCCATTGCGCATCTCCTTCCCTCACAATGAGCTTAGTTTCCCTCGCATGATTCATGCTTTTAACTTCTTGAAACTATTTTCATTCCAAGATTTAAGTTGCACATGCACTTTCTTGTTTATATTCTTAAAGTGTCGTGTTTTGTATAATGTCTAAATTTTTATCTTCGTATGGATTTTATCTTTTAAATATATATATATATATACATATATATATGTAATCTTTATATGAAATAAATAATGAGATTTTTTTTATGTTATTTTGAATGCTTTAAAATCGATATATTTATATTTTTATTCAATGAGTTTCATCCTCTATTTGAATTTGATATAATTATTTTACTAAGTGTAAATTTGTAATTGTAGTTGGGTGTTTGTATTTTAGAATTTGTTGGTAGTTCTAAATGGATTGTTTTGCATATAGACTTAATGTTTAATATTGAGTTTGTTACTTCTTACCAAGATTGTGTTGGTAAATTTATAAATGTTCTTTATTTTATTGTATCGTGAAGTTAATATATTATTTTAATTTGAGTTGTGTTTAGCTATCTTTAAGATTTTACATGATTTTACTCGGATTCTCTCTCATCACTCTGTCTCTCTCTCGGTCTTGCATGTTGTATCCCTGCAAGTCAAAAGCTTTGTTTTGTTTTATGTTATGTTTTACGTTAGCCTCATTTGTAGATAATGGGATGCATGTTTTGCAAAATTTACTTCTTTTGCCCTCAGTTTTAAAGCAAAGTATTTATAGTTATGTTTTTCAGTGGGTTGATCTTCCTTTCGGCGTCATGGTCTTGTATCCTCTCAAATCCCTTTTTATTTCCAATTGTGTTTTGTTAACTCATTCGGGAATTAAATGTTTTTGGGTTCGGTTGGGCTCTAACTTGTCTTGGGTTCATAATTTAAATTATTTCAGATCGGAACGTGGGTGTTGCATTATTTGAGAGAGTTGGATTTTTTATTTCTTAAAGAGACCAGTGTTTGAGTTGAAAATTAGGTTAAACGTATCAAGTGGATACTAATGGTCTTGAGAAGGGATGTAATTTTAGGATTATGAAAATTCTAGGTTTTGAAGGAATTTGATGATTTTAGTACTTTAGGTTTAAATATTAAAATACCTGGGTGATTTGAGAATTTACGGATGTGCATGAATATTTTTATAGGTGATGATTCATATTTGTTCGGCATAGTTGAGGAAATTCTCGAAAGGCTAAGAAGTTCAGGTAAGTGGGGTTCATATGCTTGGTTTTATACCAAATGTAGTCTAAAGTTGATTTTCTGAAAAATTGTGCATGTTTTGTTATGAAATGAAAACTTGAGAAAAACCAACCTCAGTCAGTTATTTGCATTACTCATGAATCTTATATGAAAGAAAGAAAAATATTTCTGTCATGCATTGTGTAGATATGAACTTAGTTTTTGTCATGTGTTTCTGAAATGCAAAAAAGAGTGATATTGATTTATCTGAAAATTTTGCATTGATTTTAGAAAGAAGCTCTGACTCTGTTTTATTTATGTAAGGATGATTCTAAAAATATTTTGGAACTGTGTTATTTTGATTGACTCTAAAAACCTTTGGCATGGTATACTGTTTTATATCTGACTCTGTCTCTACTCTACTCTGCTCTGTCTCTGCTATCTTTGAGCTGGTACCAACTTCTGTATTTCTGAGTGCACCCATTTTGGAAATGAAATGGTTTATTGTGGACTTTCCTGTGTACACACTCGAGACTCTGAGAATGATTAAGGAAAAGTTTTCACCTCTGTCTCTGTCTGGTTTGGCCACCGAGATTAGCACAACCCTGCCACGGGGGTTAAATATGGTCTCTGCTCTGTTTTGATATGATGATGATACTCAGTTTTGTTATGCCAAAGTACTCTGTGTTTCTCATGATTTAAAAACCATCGCTCTGTTACATTTGAAAATATGTTTTGTTCTACATATTAAAACTAAAGAATGTTTTGTTCTGCATTTTGTACTTTGGAAAATGCTCATGTTTGTACTCTGGTATATGTCTTTCGCTTACTGAGTTGTGATTAAACTCACCCTTTATCCCTAAATAATTTTTTTTAGATGAGTTGGGATATTTCTGCCAAGGATCGAATTATGAAGGTTTGGGTGAGATGACTTAAGAATGGTTGATTAATCATAGAGAATTTACGTGAATATTGATAAGGTTTAGTAAGGAAATATTATTGTATATTTGTAACACAGCACATCTGGAATTAATGATATTGAGGAAAGTGATTTTGGAACTAAGTTTTATATGATATTTGGAAATTTGAAGTATTTAATTATAGTGTTGTACGTGAGTGTATGTGGATGTAACTCTCTGACCCCTACGGGACTGGGGCGTTACACTAGGTGTTGGCATGGAGTTAGCCTGCAGCATGACGACGAAGAAAGGGATGAAAGTAAAGTGAGCTACAGTGCTGGAAAGATGTTAGCCTGCAGCATGACGACGAAGAAAGGGATGAAAGCAAAGTGAGCTACAGTGCTGGAAAGAAGAAGAAGAAGACGACGACGACTAGAAATGAGGAAGAAAGGGAGTGTTAGGGCTAAACGCTCAAAACACACAGCTTAATGAAAAAAGGGGCTGGGCTCTAGTGAATCACAGGCCGGGTTTCAAATGAGTTCGAGTTTGGGCTTGGGCTGGGCTGCATCCAGCTCAAAAACATTACACACTCAACCCACACAACAAGGATCCCATATGAAAATAACAATTAAAATAAAACAAAATTAAACACATTAAATTAAACACTAACACACATACATATAAATATAATTATAAGCCCAATTCGAAAACACCTAATATAAATTAATTAAAACACATTAAATTTAAAATAAAATAATTTACAACACTTTAATTTAAATACCAACATAATAAAATAATGAGATTAAATTCTAGCATTAAATCAAAATAAATTCATAAGAGAAAATAAATTAGCTTACAATTACACATGGAAATAATGTTTAAATAAAAATGAAATATTCGAGTATTTAAACACAAACATAATAAAATAATATTAATATCAACCAACTCTTAACTCCCAATATTCATATTAACAATAAATAAATATTTAATATTAAAAAAATAAATTATAAAGGGAGTAAAAACTATGGGTCTGCACAACCTTAAATTCTTGGTCTCAAATTATTTGTGACCTTCCGCCAATCCCAACAAAACCCCACAGCCTCAATACCTGAAAGAAACATGTCAAGGAGCTCAATGCCTGCACAAAACACAACATATTTTTTTGTCTCACCTAGTTGAAATTATTCTACATGCAGGTTGAGCTCTTTTCTTTTCAACCGTTCTCTCCTCTCTCTCGATCTAATTTTTTCATTGATATTTTTTCTCTTTCTTTCTTGTTTCTCCCACCCAGAACAAAGAAGACAAAGAGTGAGATGGGAAATTTCTTCAGAGATCTCTCCAAGAGTGCTTTAAAAAATAATTGAAGAGAACGAGAAAATGACCCAGATGAATGGGAACGTAGAGTGAAGAGGCATTTATATAGGAAGAGGATGCGAAATGAAATGCATGAAATAAGAGAAAATATGTAGAAAGGAAGAGATAGACTTAGGGGTGTAAATGGTCCAGTAAAAAAAAAATGTAGACCGATTCTATTCGGTCCAAAATTTTTCTCACCTTGAACCGGACCAAACTCCTATTCGGTCCATACCAGTTGGGTCCAATTCGGTCTGGGGGCAGTCCGGTCCAGGGGTACCCCATATGATTTAATAAACTAAATTTGATCCAAAATCTTGTAATAATTAAATATACTTTTTTTGCCCAAGTTTATAAATTATTAAATATATATTAGTACTATTTTTATAAAAAATAATCATCTTGGCCAATTTCTAATTTCTAATCTCAGCTAAATATTGAACAAAATATATAGTTATAACTTATAGTCTATAGACTTAATATTTATGCTATAAGTTATAACTAATATTGTATATTATATATAACCCATAGGTTGATTAGTTAATTTAATCCTCATAAGTTATATCAATTAATCAATGATATTAATGATCATTGATCATACTTCATATATAGTTAAAAACAACATTAATAATTAATATTTATAATTGCTATATATAGTTATAAGAAAAGTAATTATTAATTAGTTAATAGTGATTTAGTAATACATCATAAGTTGGTTAACTATAAGTAATAATACTATTATATAATTTATATTAGTATATTATAAATTTATATATTAGTGAATAGTGATAAGTTAGTAATAATATATTAAATAATAATAATACACTTATTGCTTATAAATTATTACTAATACTCTATATAGATATACTATAATTTATACTTTTATACTATAATATTATAAATTATAATATATTAATATTATAAGAGTATATATTATATATTAATATGTTATACTACCACTCTTAATCTATATTAATATTAATATTATAATTTATATATTATTATTTATATATACATATATATAAATTAGGTGTGCATTCAGTTCAGTCCGATCTAGGGAGAGAAATGTTCTCCCCTTGAACCGGACCGGAAATATTCGGTCCATAAAAAAATTGAATTGGACTGGACCATATTTCATCTGGTCCAGTCCGGTCCCGGTCCGATCCATGTGATCCGGTCAGGTCCACTAGCTCGATTTGGTCTTCTTATACTCCTAGATAGACTAGCTTTTGGTCAAAGAAATAGACGGTAATCAATCTCTCTGGCTATATAATCGCAAGAATCTCTATGTGTTCTTTTAATCAGTGGCTTGTTTCCAAGAATATAATGTTGCTGATTTTCAAGGTACGAAATATCTATTATGTATATAAATATAAAATCAAAAAACTTGCAGACCACCCGGTCTGGTCTTCAGCCATAACCAGCCCCCCAATCTACTTTAGCCATATCAGCATAGTGTGTGATTAACTATATACTTGCGAACCTCAGATTATCCCTTAAAGCACTGTCATTGGATTTGGCTAAAAGCCATACATCAAAAAACTCACTTTTGCACAAATCCAAAAAAAAAAAAAGTGTCATCTTTGATTAATTGTAGCAATAAAGTGTGTGGGAATAGGTTCAAAAAGTATTTAAAGTGAATAGTAAAGTTAAAACAATTGTCAAAAAGCTTTACTAATCACTTCATGTACTTTTTGAACATGTTTCCACACACTTTATTATTACAATTGATCAAATATGATTTTTTTTTTTTTTTTGTATTTGTGCAAAAGTAAGCTTTTTGAAAGATGGCCTTTAACCAATCTAATGAGAGTACTCTTATGGAAACACTTCTCATCCGTGCATCATATTTTGAAATCCATTCAACACCCTTACCCAAACTCGACGGATGGCGACAGAGCTTGATAGATGGCAACTACCAACGGGCACTTCTTGCGAATTTAATGTTGTTCTAAATGTAGAAATTGATGGCACCTATTGCTATCTTTGTAGCAGGCTTCGAATGGCCATATTGGGAAGTTTAGTAGTAAAGCTTGGGAGCTCCGCTCGCTGTGGCATGCAATTATGCAAGATTCATTCCTAAATTCCCATTCAAACAAGTGCAAGTCTCAAATCTACATCATTAAAATCTACACGAAGGATGAAGGAAACAAATAAAAATTTTGCCATTTTGAAGGTTACACGGACACGGTTTGACAACCTTTGGGTGACTATATTGATTCGGAGCTTGTTGTGATTAGTTCCAACTGGGTTCCTATTTTTAATACCTAAAAGTGATCTAAGTGGCAGCGACGACAAGATATGAGTGGCGCGATAGTAAGATCTCGAAGAAAACAAGAGTCAAAGGGGAAGGTGGGTTTCGCAAATTTTCAGTTGACGAAGGATTTCCCTTTGCTATTAGAGAAATAATTGGGTGTTTACCTTCCTTGTGTGCTACACCCCCATTATCTTACGTGTAAATAGCCTGATGGTGGGTTGTTTTTCTCCCAACAGCAATGTGGCTGTTGCAAAGCGTCTCTCAAATAAAATATACATCTTCTTAGGAAACAATGTGGGAATAAAATAAAAAAATCCCAGAAATATCTTCTTCTTATTCTTGTCAGTTTTTTGTTCCTTCTCACTGCGTTTTTATTTGGAGTTTTTTTCGAGCTCTAAAATTAATAATGGGTTTCGTTTATTTTTCTTCTCCTAAAGCATAAACTGTGGCAAAAATAGTAGTTTAAGATTCAAAAATCAAAACCATTTGAAGGAGAGAGAGGGAAGGAGAGAGAGAGGCGTTGTAGGGACTTTCGATTCAAGAGAGGGTGTGGGAGGGGGTCAAATCCCTTGCAAAGCGGCGCACCAATTTTTTTTATAAAATTCTTACGTGGCACTATCCCATTGTTCTTCGATATTCTAAGCTTATAGATGACATGATTTAAAGCATTTCTCATAAATTAATGGCTGATGCTGCAGACCATGATTAGTGGTTGGATGATAGTTGTTGATGTTGCCAAGGCTGTGGATGATGGTTCGCTCAGTTCTCAATGTTATTGAATAAAACATGATCAAGGAAACAAATTGTAGAAATCCAGAGGGAAGATCGATATGATCAACCCATATGATATGTCATATATATTCAATAATATAATATCATATATATTCAATAATATAATAGCCGTGTTTTCACTATCTGATTTGTCATACAGTCCTCAATTTCCATGGTTAACATGCGTTAAGTTTACTCTTTACACGCTTTACTCTCTTTCTCTCTCTGTGCAAGTTGCTATTTTTACAGAATCTCTGTCTCGGACTCTCAGACGGCAATTAGTCAAGGCTTCAATCGGTGCAACCTTTCCAATTGTCCGAAAAAGAGCGACGGTTTCAAAAGTCGAAACATCGCATCGTTTTCTTCATTGCAACGTTTCACTGATACAAAATGGGCCCAATTTATGGCTTTTCGAAGAACCCACAGAAAAACTATCTGGAAGACATGGTTGTTAGTTTCAGTTTCGACTTCTCATGCTTGCAGGCTAGATATTTTTGTGAGGATGAGGAGCACTGCGAAAAGGAGCTCTTTTGGGAGAAGAAAGTGTAAGATAGACAAAAGGATTTGATAGAGTAGGCTTCAATGCCTTAGTCATTGAATGTATTCATTTATTTATAATGTTGTATACGAAAGTTTGTTACAATTTTGAATTCAAACTTTACAAACATTTTAACCAAAATATCTAAACAACTAAATCTAAATTACAGTTCTGTTTTACAATATTGTTGCAGATTTCAGATCTTTCAGATTTATCTGATATTTCGAGGCTATCTTCTCGGGATCTTTGAATCTTTGGTTGATCTTTATATAAAGAGTAGCTAATTGAATGATCTTCAAATGTAGTGCATGTCATCATCCTGACGCCTCAATTCCCGCGTTATTTTAAGGAAAATTTGGGGGTGTGACGCCCCCAAATTTTCCTTAAAATAACGTGGGAATCGAGGCGTCAAGATGATGACAGTGCAGTTAACACCCCCGACAAACTGATGGGGACTGAAAAAATCGTCAGTGTGGATCTTAAGAACTGAAAACGCAAAGTAGTCTGCCCCTTTGTAAAAACATCAGCTATCTCATCTTGTGTGAAGCTATGTTGTACATGAACATCCTTGTTTACCACTTTCTCCCTCACAAAGTGATAGTCAACTTCAATATGTTTTATCCTTGCATGAAAAACTAGATTAGAAGCTAAGGCAATAATTCTATATTATCACATCGTATGACTTGACATTTGTTTAAGGCAATGTGTAATTCCTTAAATAGCATTCGCATCCAATATAATTCAGTAGTTACCAAGAAAAATTGCATAACTATTGCTGCTTTCGAACATTAAGATTGCCTGCCCAATCCGAATCATAATATGCATTTAATTCAATTGACAGAGGAGTGTAAAAAAGGCCACAATCAGCGGTCCCTTAGAGATACCTTAGAACATGTTTTAAAGTTGTCCAATGTCCTTCTCTCAGGTTATGCATGAATTAACAAAGTTGATTAACAATGTAGGAGATATTTGGTCTCGAGAGGGTGCAATATGAATTAACAAAGTTGATTTATTAGCAAGCCACCCTGTGAATTAAATTTATTTCCAGAAACTATAGGGGATGAAATAGTTTTAGCTCTCGCCATACCTGTTTTATCCAACAAGTCAATTATATACTTGCTATGATACAAGTGTAGACCTATATCATCTCAAGAAGCTTGAACTCCCAAAAAATAGCTCAGGTTTTCGAGATCTTTGATTTGAAACTTGTGCCAAGTTGATCAATGAAGTGTTGTATGGCATAATTATTTGATCCTATCATGATAATATCAACCACATAGACAAGAACAAATAATTTAATTTCATCAATACCATAAACAAATAGAGGTATCAATACTTGATTTTTGAAAGCCACAATCAAGTAACTGCTGGGACAATCTCTTAAACTAAGCTCTTGGGTCTTGTTTTGATCCATATAAGGACTTATGCAACCTACAAACAAAATCAGGTTGAGATTGATCAACAAATCCTTTTGGTTGTTCCATGAAGACTTCTTCTTCCAATATGCCATGCAAGAAGGCATTTAAGACATCAAGTTGATGTATTGGCCAATGAAAATTGACGGCAAGTGCCAATACAAGCCGAATAGTTGATGGTTTTATAATGGGTGAGAATGTTTCTATAAAATCAACTCCATCTCTTTGATTAAAATCTTTTGCAACTAACCGTGCTTTATACTTTTCAATAGTGTCATCTTGCCTTCTTTTGATTTTGTATACCTATTTATTTCTTACAAGTTAATGATGAACTAGTCTCGAACAAAGTGACCATGTACCATTGGCCATTAATGCAACAAACTCTTTTCCCATAGTTTCCCTCCATTCAAAAATAGTCATAGCTTGTGAATAACATGTAAGTTCATTTTCTTCATACACTATGGAAAGAGCATAGAGTGGGTGTTTTGTGGAATTAAAGGTTTTGAATTGTAGAAATTGTTTTGGTTTTAAATTTCCAGTTTTGGATCAGGTAATGACTTGGTGAACTAGTTGTGATGTAGTTATAGGAGGAGGAATACTCTATTGAGTTAATGGAGGGTCATGCTATGGGGTTGGAATTGTGGGTAATAAGTTGTTCTTTGGAATGGAGTCTAAGGTACCAGGGGCATTATTGTGTAGAGGAATCTGTAATGGTGAGGTCTGAGTGTCAAGATTGGGCTCTTGATGTCATCATCCTGACGCCTCGATTCCCGCGTTATTTTAAGGGGAATTTGGGGGCGTCACAGGTGTACATCCTAACGACAAGTGTCAAACGTGTGTGCACACGTGACACTTGAAGTGTAGTCTCGTGGTTAAAACTGGCAAATGAATTCGATTATTCTGTTTGAAGTAAATGCAGTAGTGTAGGTAAGGAAATAGAGAAAGGTAGTCGAAATGGCTTACTAGAATTATTTTGATGACCATTGGAAAAGCTATTGGACTTCCTTTCAGTAGTTAGAAAAAAGGACTTATCATCAAAAATAACATTGCAAGATAAGTAAATCCTGCCATTATTTAAGTCTAGAAATTTATATCCCTTTTGTTGTCCTGAATAGCCTAAAAAGACATTTTTTTCTTTTAAAACACAAATTATGTTTTTCATATGGCGTTGGCAAATGATAACAACTATAGCCAAGGACCCTCATGTCACTATACCTCGGCATAGACCTATGTACAAGATAGAAAGATGACAAATTATTCAATATTTTTGCTGGAAGTCTATTTCTCAAGTAGACTACAGTTAGAAAAGATTGTTTCCAAAAAGTGTTTGGTAATTGTGACCGAGCAAGGAGGTTTAATCCAATTTCTCTTATGTGTCTATGCTTTTTCTCAACTACTTCATTTTGTGGATATAAATATGGACAGGTTAAACGATGATTTATACTATTGATACTCCTAAATTATTTAAAATCATTGGATAGATATTCACTACCATTATCAGTCTGAAGTTGTTTTATTTTGCAAGAAAAATAATTCTCAATAAGAGCTTTATATTGCATAAAAATAGAAAATACATTGGACTTATTTTCTATGGGATACAACCATGTAAAACGAGAGAAATCATCAATTGTAATACTTTGAACCATTTATTGATTTTATTGGCGAGACCCAAACATCAAAATGAACAAGAGATAAAGTCTCATTTGTATGCTAGGTGGAAACTTCATATGGAAATTGTTTTGCCTTTCCTAAGGGATAGGATTGGCAAAATGTTTGTTTTCCAAATGAATCTAAACTAGGGAGATGGCCATTCTTGAATAAATTATTGAGGACAACTTCAAAAAGGGTGGTTGTGACACCCCTAAATTTCCTTTAAAATAACACAAAAATTAAAGCGTTGGGATGATGACAATACAGGTCATGCACCCCTAACGTCAAGTGTTAAATGTGTGAACACGTAACATGCATAAGTAAAAGCAGCGCATAATTGAAATCAATATCTAAGTACCAAAATTTTTAGAAATATTTTACGAACTAGTTTAACATAAATTCTCCAACATGAGATTTAATACAGTCATCCGAAAGACAAATCATAAAAATACATATGTATTAAAAGGGGAAAACATTTCCCAATATTAAAAATTAAATCAATAATACGTCACTGGCGGAGTCGGCTTAGCCTCCTCAAACTTTGCATTCAAAAACTACGAGCCAAAAATGGCATCTCAGGTAAGTACACCCCATACAAACAACAAGATATAAAATATATTCATACAACAACATTACGCATGAACATGGCACCATATGTATGAATCTTAAAATCATCTTTCTCAAAATAAATAAATTAACCACACGCCAAAATCTCATAATAAAATTCCAATAAAAACATTCATCATTTTTCCAGAAAATGAGACACGTAAATCCATTAAATCACGACTGTTTTTCAGAAAATGGTCAACGTAAAACCAATAATCAAAACCCATCATTTTTTCAAAAAATGGCCTAAATATCCATTTTATTAACCATATGTACCATGATCTCCATTAGGGACCATTCGCACACCTTGGCTCTCATCATCACACCGTAGGTAACGACCACGCATGTGACTTCGGAACAGGCGATGCCTAGCTAACTGTGCCTAGCACGTACCATGACCAGACATCCCCTAGCCCCCGCCAGTAGAGGAGCCATGGAGAAGGCATGAGAGCATTATCATCTTGTCCAATCCCGTTGTTGCCCAGCGATAACTCAGAGGACGTCACTCAGTATATTCCGCTCATGAGTGACCAGAGGAGCTCCATCGAGATAATTCCCATATCGGCTTGGGGTCGTGATACACAAACACCCAAAAACTATAAACACATGAAAACTCAGTTTTTCTTTCCAGCACATGAACATGCGTGTACTATGCAATGCATACGACCATGCGCAAAAAGATAACCATCAACCAACAAATCCCAACATCCACCAAACTCAATATTTGTTGATGCAAAAATATATTTAAATCTTAAAATTCATTTGAAAAATACTTACAGCGGCTAAAAACATGGATCTTTGAACAAACGTCAATCCATAGCGTTAGTAACGGTCACTTCATACATTGGGCTAGAATGCTCGATTTGACACCAAACTTTAGAAAAATACTCATTGGAGGGTGGGGAATCTCATGAAAATGGTGGTGAGGCGGTGTAACTACTAAAAGGTGGCAGATCTAGCTCAAAATGGATGGAAACCCATTTTCAAATTTGGGATTGTACAAGGAAGGTTGGGCTATGGATGGGGAAACTAAGCTAAGGGGTGGTCGACTGAGCAAGGGGGACCTTTTAGTAGTGGAGGTGAGGCCCACGGTGGCCTGACGGCGGTGCCGCGAGGATAGACCCATTTTGGGTGGAGGAGAAAGGGAGGAGTTGGGGTGGCTACCGGCGGTGGGTTTTGTATTTTGGAGGATGGGAAGTCTAGTGATAGTGGTGGTAGTAGTGGGCCAAGGCGGTTGGTGGTGGCTCCGAAAAATGAAAGAAAAGCAAAACTACCCATTTCAAATTTGATGTTCATGCGCCGGCTAGGGGCCGCCGTGAGGTGCACTGCCAGTGGGGCTGTGCTTGTTGGTAGCAAGGGGTCAAGGCAGGATCGGCAGTGAGGTATGGCAATCGATAGTGAAGTCTAGCTGGGCTTAAGGCCGAACAGGAAAAACAGGGGAAGGGGGCTTGAGTCGTGCTGGTTGGGGGTAGAACCGGGAAGAAAAAGAAAGGAAAAAGAAAGAAGAAAACCCATTCTCATAAATAAAAAAAGAAAGAAAGAAAGGAAAAAAAAGAAAGGGAAAAAAAAGGAAAAAGAAAAAAATGAAGGGAAATAAATGAAGTCCAATTCTCATAACTTGGATCACAAAAACACTTAAAATCACAACATAAATATATATATAAACCCATTCTGAAACACATTTAATTAAAATAAATCAAACACATCAAATAAAATCATAATGAAATAAAGAAATTTAATTCCAATCATTAAAATAATTACCTCGCATTAAAATTAATAAGGAAAACAACGTAACTCAACATTTAAACATAAAAATAACGTCAAACAAATATTAACTAACTAATAGTTCAAATAATAAATTTTAAATAAATAAAACACAACCAATAATATTATTAAATAAATTAAAATAATCAATAAAAAGAATAAAGACAATATATAAAAACACACGAAATCTGGGATCTCACAGTGGCTTAGTCGACTATATCATTGGTCATTAGTTGTCTTTGTTCCTAATTTTGTTGCAAAGCAATGCATTTTATTTGAGAAGCTCTTGTTGCCAGCTACAAGATAAAGTCCATTTTCAGTCGCCCTTGGAACATGGTTTTGTTGGTTTTGTTCTATTTAACAAAGAAATCACAACTAATTAAAATGAAGTAAAAATCATTATCCAAACAAAATTTGATAATGGATAGTAAATTGATTGAAGCATTCGGGTATTATAAGGCATTGTTTAACTAAAAGAATTGTATATCACGGTAAAGAGGAGAGTTTACAGTGTTTTGAATTGATAAACTTGTGTCATTTCCAACGGTGATCATTTATGTTCCTTCGAAGGGTTGCTGAGCAGTGAGATTTGATGCATTAGTGGTTATCTGTGAATTAGCCCCACTATCAACATACTAGACTTGATTATCAATTTGAGCATTTGCTTATGCTGCTATTGTTAAATAATTTAGCTTACCACAGACTTGGCAAGTTGGTCGAGTCGAAGGACCAGTGAAGGGTTTAGTAATATTCTGTTGGACATAATTAAATCCTCGATTGTTTGGTGCAGCAACAGATTTATTTGGCCTGTAGGTATTATTCATACCTAGTTTTTGTGGCCTTTTGTAGTTAGGCAATTTCGAATTTTGCGCATTAAAAGAATAAGGTATATCAGGATTATTTTGGTGTTGGTTTTCCAGTAAAGCTTCAAAGTTAAATAGTTCAGCTTGAAAGTCCTCCAAGGTAAGGTTGTTGTCCCAGGTGGCAAGTGTATAAGAGGTGATAAATGGAGTTTAACTCACCTTGAGACCACCAAGGAGATGAGCAATAAGGTCGTGATCATCCATAGGTTACCAGCTGCTGCTAGTTGGTTAGCAATGGTGTGACGCCCCCAATTTTCCCTTTAAAATAACACAAGTCACGCACCCCCAACGTTAAGTGCTAAGTGTGTGAACACGTGATATGCGTAAATAAAAATAGTGGATAAATTAAGTAAATATATAAGTACTAGAAATTTTAGAAATATTTTACAAATCAATTTAACATAAATTCTCCAACAGGAAATTTAATATAGTTATCCGAAAGATAAATCATAAAAATACATATTTATAAAAAATGGAAAACAAGTCACAATGTAACAAATTATAACATAATACTCCAACAATGGAACCGCCTCCTCAGGCTCAGACCTCTCGACATCTGCATCCAAAATCTACGACGCCAAAAAAATGGCATCGCAAGCAAGTACAACCCAAACAAACTACAAGATATAAAATATACTCATGCACAACAACAGCCTCACACATAAATAGGACACCATATGCATGAACCTTAAAATCATCTTTCTCAAAATAAATAAAATAACCACACACGCCAAAATCTTAATTTGGCCCAAAATAAAACTCCAATAAAATCATCCATCATTTTTTCAGAAAATGATGTTCATAAATCCATTAAAACCACAACCATATTCCTAGAAAATGGTCCACGTAAAACCAATAAATAAAACTCGTCACTTTCCCAGAAAATGGCCTAAACATCCATTTTATTAACCATATGCACCATGATCTCCCCTAGGGACCATCCGCACACCCTAGCTTTCATCATCACACCGAAGGTAACAACCACGCATGTGACTTCGGAACGAATGATGCCTAGCTAACCGCGCCCAGCACATACCATAACCAGACATCTCCTAGCCCCCGCTAGCAGAGGAGCCACGGAGTCGGCATGAGAGCGTTACCATCACGTCCGATCCCGTCGTCACCCGGCGACAATCCAGGGGACGTCACTCAGTATATTCCGCTCCCTAGTGACCAGAGGAGCTCCACCGAGATAATGCCCCATCTCGACTTGGGGTTGTGATACACACGCACCCGAAAACCATAAATACATGAAAACCTAGTTTCCATTTCCAACACCTGAATATGCATGTAAATACATAATGCAGATGACCATGCACCAAATAGCTAACAACTAATAAATTCCAACAATAACCAAATACATTATTTGTTGATGCCAAAAATATATTTAAATCTTAAAGTTTATTTGGAAAATACTTACAGAGGGTAAAAACATAAATCCTTGAGCAAACGCCAATCCGCGGCGTTCATAGCGGTCACTTGTACGTTAGGCTAAAGTGCTTAGTTTGACACCAAAATTTAGGGAGATACTCATTGGAAGGTGGGGAATCTCATGGAGGTGGTGGTGTGGCGGCACAACTACTGGAAGGTGGCGGATCAGGCTCAAAATGGGTGGAAACCCTTTTTTTGGGTTTAGGGTTGTACAAGGAAGGTAGGGCCATGTATGGGGAAACTGAGTAAGGGGGATGACTGGCTGGGGTAAGGGAGTGGTTTGGTGGTGGAGGTGAAACACACAGCGGCCGGATGGCGGTGCGGCGAGGATAGACTCATTTAAGGACCCATTTCGGGTGCAGGAGGAAATGGCAGAACTGGGTGGCGTAGGGCAGTGGGTTATGCTCGCCGGAGTGAGGGGAGGCTGCTGGTAGGTCGCAGGCGTCATGGGTGGTCGGAGGTGGCCGGAAAACGCAAGAGAAGACACAAAACCCATTTCGGGTTTCAGCTTGCCGATGGGAGGTGGGGTGGCCATAGATGACACCACCGGTACCATTAGACTCACCGGCATGTGGGGGTGAGGTTAAGTTGGGCGGTGTCGCCAGAGGCTGACGCACGGTAGCACTGGGGAAGAAGAGAGAAACGACGAGGGAAGAGAGGGGGGGAAAGTGGGGTCGCGGGTTAGAGAGGGAAATCGGGAAAAAGAAAGGAAAAAAAATAAAGAAAAAGAAAGAGAGAAAAGAAAAAGAGAAGAAAAAGGAAAAAGGAAGGGAAAGAAATACAATCCAATTCTCATAACTTGGATCACAAAAACACTTAAAATCACAACATAAATATATGTACATAAAAACCCATTCCAAAACACATTTAATTAAAATAAATAAAACACATCAAATAAACTCATCATGAAATAAAGAAATTAAATTCCAATCATTAAAATAATTACTTCACATTAAAATTAATAAGAAAAACAACGTAACTCAATATATAAACATAAAAACAACGTAAAACTAATATTAACTAACTAATAGCTCAAATAAAATTTTTAAACAAATAGAACACCACCAATAATATTATTAAAATAAATTAAAATAATCAACAACGATAATAAAATAATGTGTAAAAATACACGTAAATTTGGGATCTCACAAATGGCTTTTGCTTCATCAACATAGACAATGCATGATTTTTTGCCTTGTGACAAAGTTTGAATTTGCCTTTTAAGCAAAACAATTAGGGATCTTGAGGTTGAAGCAAAACGTGTTTGGAGTGAGTCGCAGACTTGCTGTGCTGTCTTAATTCCATAAAGAGTGTGGTGCTCTCTAATCCACAACTGACAATACCTAGATCTTAGATCAATCTTCGAAAATGCTACAACACTCTAAAGCTGGTAGAGGGTACTTATTCTTGATAGTCACCTTATTAACCTCTCAATAATCTATACACATCTTGAGAGTTCCATCCTTCTTCTTGACGAATAACAAGAGCTCTCCCCAAGGTGATGAACTAGGTTGAACAAACCCTTTATCCACCAAGTCTTGCAACTGAATTTTCAACTCCTTCAACTCAGTTAGTGCCAGACGGTAAGAAGCCTTGTGCACCTGAACTGCTCTAGGTTCTAAATTAATAGTGAATTCCACATCTCTAACAGGCGATAAACCAGGAAAATCATCTACAAACACACCGAAAAACTCTTCCACTATTGGGATACCGACTATCGATGCCTTCGTAGATGGAGGAGACACCAATTAAACCAAAAAGGCATCCGCTCCACAAGCTATGTCCCTCTTTACCTGAATAGCGGACACAACTGTGGGTCTCTCCTTCAACTTACTCCCAACAAATTACATGTAATCACCTCTAGGGAAATCTGACTACTCTACTCTAACTATTGATACTAGCGAAATGCTGACATAACCAATACATGCCAAGGATAATGTCGAAGCCAAGCAACTTAAACATGATCAAGTACTCATCCAGCATCCAATCACCGAAACCCAAAGAACAACCAAAGGTGACCTTTGAGCACCACGTAGTCTCACCATTAGGTAAAGCTACCACCATGAATTGAGATAGAGACTCCACGACAAGATTACAAATTTGGGCGGCAAACGTGGCCTACATAAAAGATTGCGACACATCCAAGTCAAACAAAGTACAAGCATAGTGTTCATACAAACGAACCCTTCCTGACGAGATCAGGAACTACCAATTTGAAAACTAGACAAAGAAAAAAAAATCCAACAAATAAAAAGTCCAACACTAGGATCAGAACATACCTATGACGACCCCTACATCTTGAGCCTCTGGAGCTTCCTCATTGTAATCACCAAGTTTCAAAGAAAAAACTTGAGCTTGCACTAGCTGTTTCTATTTAGCCTTACCACTCTGATGACCTCCACGACTTCCCTGACCCGTGCTTGGGCAATCACAAACGTAGTGTCCCAGCTAGCCACATCTGAAGCACCGATCTCTCCCTTGACGGCACCCGTCTTCGTGAGCTCTAT
Source organism: Platycarya longipes (assembly GCA_036559045.1). Taxonomy (NCBI): domain Eukaryota; kingdom Viridiplantae; phylum Streptophyta; class Magnoliopsida; order Fagales; family Juglandaceae; genus Platycarya; species Platycarya longipes. Next base: position 6,082,748 of record CM071802.1, on the reverse strand, counting down.
TGCATCTCCCACAAACTAGGACTCGACCTCCTATACGGATTCTGGCAGATGCTTGAGGCCGCGCTCTAGTCCTTGACATGAACTTTTGAGGCGATCCAGAACTGCCCTCACCAAAACTCTCTCTCTTCTAACTCGGAGGAGAACCAATGGGAATAGAAAACTCTTGCTCAGCGACACATGCAACGTCAACAAGCTGCTGAAAGGATGACACTTGGTAACAGGCCACATGACGATGAATCTTAGTTCGCAAACCTTCTTGAAAACACTCCACTCACAACTCCTCCATGGCTATGAGGTGCCTGGCAAATCTCCTGAGTGCCATAAACTTGCGGGCATATTGCCCAACTATCATGCTCCCCTGAGTCAAATTGCTGAACTCACGAGACTTCTGACACTGAACTGAACTTGGAAAGAACCGATCATCAAACTCTTGCTTAAAATGCTCCCAATTTACATTGGCGATTGACTCCAGTTCCTCCACCAAGAGCTCCCGTTTGGTTTCCCACAAGCTACTGCCTCGCCTTGAAGCATATAACTTGCATAAAGTACTTTCAGAGCTTTTGTGCAACCACAAATCTCAAATGTCCTCTCAAGATCCTTGATCCACCTATCAACTTGAAGCAGATCCTCCTCGCCTGAGAAAGGTGGGGTTCAGTGCACCAAGAATCTCTCGTAGGAGCATCCCTCCTATTCAAACCTAGGATGTAGTCGGGAACCGTTCTGGAGAAATTCAGTCATGCAGCTTAAAACTCTAGCCAAAGCATAATTTCCATTGCCTCGTGGTAATTTATCTTCTGGTCCAGCTTGCGGCACGCGTGATCTCACCATTGTCTTGCCAAAACGAACCTTTAATCCTACTCTCCGAATTCACACAAACAAACAAGCAAACAACAAATAAAATTCTCTGGTACAGTTCCTAGGTAATGTGTGGATTTACCCAAAGTTGAACCGCTTTGATACCACATGTGGTGCCCACAACTTCCCCTTGGGATTTAGCAGGACTCACAACACCTGGATGATCGTTACACATGTCAATCATCCATCGCTTAGTGCTTAAGAGTGTGTGTGTGCAAAGCATGCAATAAGTGTAAAATTAAATATTCGCAACGGAAAAATATATAAATGGTCATTCATTTTAGTACTATAAAATTTAAATACATATAGACTGGTCTGAAATATAATTCTCTAAGTGGAGGTTATACAGTTATCCCCAAAAGAAAAGCAACCAAATACATTAATAGCATCTGGGTTAAAATCCCTCTCTTCATCATCACACATAGTTACTCCTCCGGCAGAGCTTGCCCCTCCGGCTCATCCTCCTCCTCATCCTCTACATAAAAAACTACGATTCCATAAAACGGAATCGTAAGTGGGCATGATACATCAATGAGATACGAATCTCAGTAAGTAACAGTCAGTCATACAAACAATAATTTCAATCAATAATATGCACAAATAAACCCCAAAAAATTAAATAAAATCACACACCAACTTCCTTTCCTAGAAAGGAAACTCACAAATACACCTGACTACCCTCTCCCAGAAAAGGGGCACACACATCACAACAAGGTCTTTCCTAGAAAGGAACGCAACACCACTAACCGTCCTTTCTAAAAAAGGACCACAACATACTAATCTATCAAAAATCCACTTGATGGCTCACTATACATTTTCATTTTTATTAATACATGTGTACCATGGTCTCTTTTAGGGACAGTCTATACACATTGGCTTTCTTCGCCACACAACGGGTAACGACCGTGTGTGTGACTTCAAAACAAGAGATGCCCAGCTAACCACGCCTAGCACGTACCAAGGTGTATTACCAGCAGAGGAGCCAGAGAGTCGGCACAAGAGTATTACCATCTCGTCCGATCCCGTTATCGCCCAATGACAATCTAGGGGACGTCACGTTAGTATATTCCACTCCCGAGTGGCCAGAAGAACTCCACTGAGATAATGTCACATCTCGGCTTGGAGTTGTGATATATACGCACCCACCAACAACACTAGACCAGACCAAAAACCAGCCACAACATAATCTCAAAACACTTCATCATCCACCAAAAAATATACAAGCCAAGCAACCAAGAAATAAAACATATACATGATAAACAAATATTGGATGGCATGACAATATTAAACGAATAAAATCATCCAAATCAAACATATATAAACTCAACCATCAATCCATACATTCAACAAATAAATTTCCACAAATATCTAAACCCAAACATATTCCAACTACGAGGTGATCCTATCTTCCATATAATGGTCTCGGTTCCAACCAACCTACTTCCAAGTTTATTAATATTATTAAATAATTAATTAATACTTCAAGTTGCCAAAAAGGATTAGTACATAAATAAATAAATAAATAAATAAATAATCGAAACAAACATAAATCACATACAACTACTACTTACTACACATTCGATAAAAATTCTGGATGATTGCGAAAATGCCGAAATGCAACTCCGCGCCTCAATCAACAAGCACGCCGCTAAACTCGCTCATCGAATCCATGGTAAAAACATCAACATAAATAAAACCACATCAATAAAAACAATTTATCATTAACAAATTAATTAAAACAATTTAAAGTAAATAAGCCGATATATATATAAACAACTCAGATAATAATTATAATTATTATGAGCAAAATAATTTAAGCATCCAAATGTAAATAAATTATTATTTAACTAAGTTAAACACTTGAACATAAATAAATTTAAAACAACACACATAAATAAATTAATTACTAAAATGAGAAAAATGCTTATCAATAATATCGTAAGAGAAGTAAAACGGTGAACAAATGATAAGAAAATATCCAATAAGAATACTACTATAATTTTTGGACTCAAAGGGGTTTTGAAGTGGGTTAACTCAAGTTTAGAAGGAGAAGAAGAAATGATCAAAAAGAGCTGTTAAACGCTCAAATTTTATAGAGGAAAAGCATGAGTTTTTGAGAGGCAAAAATCATGTGTGACACACCAAGACAAGGTAGAACAGCCATGGAAGAGATTTTCTACCTTTCTTCGGACGAAAACGTGAAGAAAAATAATGGAATAATCACTATTTTAGAGCGGATTTAAGCATGGATTCTGAGCACATGAAGTACAGATTCACCAAGAAAATGGAGGTACTAAAAGAAAAAATAGCAAATACGGCTACTTTTATTTTGGTGACAGAATTATTGCCAGAATCATAGTATATTTTTAATTTTGGATCAAACCTTATGCTAATAATAATATGGTAAAATTTCAGAAATTATTCACTATTTCCGAAAATTTTTGTTTACCGGAAATAAACTTGCCCAAATTATTTACTACTCTCTCTCTCTCTCTCTTGTGGGATTTTACATTCTCAGCTGTCTTCTCACCGCCTTCTGAACTTCTCGGCAACGCCATTAAGTTTGTTTTTCAAAATTTTAGTCACCATCACTTCTCCTTAGCCTTAATCGACGTCCCTGCTCGTGTCCATCGTCCCCTTCATCAGCTAGAGTTCATCGTTCCCTTCATCATCACGAGGAAGCAATTTCATGCCTCAGCCCTAATTCAACAACGTAAAACACCACCCTCATGATTTCTGTTTTTTATGTTATGGTAATATGGCTCATCTTAATGTTCTTTGAATACTGAGAATACAATTTAGGCAGCAGAAACGATTCTATACAAGAATGAACTGGAATTTTACAAATCGGATGGTGACCTTTCTCAGCTGTTGCCGAATGTGAGGGAGAAGTTAAAGAAAGTTGCTGAGGTATTTTCTCGCACCCTTTGCTTAAATGAAAAATAAACTGGATGCTTAAATTTTCTTTTTGGTAGCAAAGACATTCTTTGCTTTTCGTCATACTTCTATGCCTTGCATGCATGCTTTGATTTAGTAGTACTGGTCTGTTTGTTTACTCATTCATTTTCTTAATTTTTTTAATTTTGAATGCTTTGATCCATTATTTCTCTTGAATTATTTACTTTTGACTTGATCTTCAATAATTATAGCTTCAGACTATTATTAACTTGATGATCTACTGACTCCCGAGGACCAGAAGTAAGGATTCTCTAATCAACTTAATCTTGTGTTGATTTTGAAGTATGGTTATTGATCTCTACTCCATATCCATAAATATATATATATATATATATATATATATATATATAACATACAGGTATGCATATGATGTTGCATCTGCTCTACATGGAGTTGGTAACATCTTTCTCTGTTTTTTGTTTTCCAGCTTGGGCTTTTGATTCTAGGAAGAGTTTGAGATGTAAAAAATACAGTCCGATCGACCTCATTGGGTTTGAAAACAACGAGCCGAATCCAATCTATTATTAGCCTAGCTAGCGAATTGGTATAGATGGTTCTTCTTAAATTGTCATAAGAATATAGAGAAGGACGTATAAAGACCTGATAAAGATATTGCTCTAGTATTTTTTATTTAATGACTTTCCAATGTTTAATTTACCATTAATTGCCTGTTTTGTGATATATATCAGCCTCCATGGGAGACACAAGTTGGGGAGGCGTTCATAATTCATTACAGTTATGGATGTGACTTCACCATGAAGGTAGTTTTCTTTTGTGACTTGGTTTCCACAAATTTTTTCACGTTAATGTTTCTTTGGAGAGAGCATGTTTAAATGCTTTGTGTGTGTGTGTGTGTTTGGATTTTTGGGTGATTTATTTGTTTAAAATCAACAACTGTAATTCAAAATCAACCCTTACAATTAAGTTGCGAGAGTTGATGCAAGCTGTTCAACTTTCATATTGGTGCAGTCATCTCTAGCAATGCTCACTATTGAAGAGATCTTCATGGTACCTTTGTTTTGTATTTATCTTACAAAATGTTGCAGCTGTTTTAATAAATCATAATATCGTATTTTACTTTTCTGGACCACCAAGTATAGCATTTTGTGGATTAGAGGCACGGAAGCAAAAGTATCTACCATCTTTGGCACAACAAAGGATAGTAGGTTGTTGGGAAAGTAGTCTTTTTTGACATTGTGTTATGGTACAGAGTTTCAAAAACATGTTTGATATATGCCTCTGTCAATGCTGAGTTACTTACATATGTTGTTTCTACATCTTAAGGCTTTGACTTAGCCTGACAATGGAAGTGATACAAGTGCTTTGATAACAATAGCAATAAAGGTTCTTCCTCTCAACTTCTTTCTCTCTCTTTTTCTATAGAGCATAACACCAATTTACATTTATAAAAGCATGCTTACATAAGTACTTGAGCTTGATATTCTAAAATCCCATACAATATATAATCGTTTTTGCTTTTGCATTTGAAAGATCAGGTGGAAGGAGGTTGGATACTTAATGGCCAAAAGCGCTCGATTGGAAACAGTACCTTTGCAGATATGTTGGTTATTTTCGTCAGGAATACCGCAACAAATAAGATAAATTGGTATGCAGGATGCTTCACCCTATATTTGTATGCTAGAGATCTGATTGCAATCTGTGATTCTTTTTCATGCACAAACATTCAAATACTACTTTATGCAATGTTACTTATGGTATGGCAGATGTACACTAAGAGGAATGCATGTATGTTGACCAATACAAGAAAGTGATTGCATTTAAATCTGCCTAGCAAGCGGAAAAAAAAAAAAACAAAACAAAAAACAAAAAACAAAAAACAAAGAAGGTGGCTTTAGGCATACACTTGGACTTGATTTTTAAAAATATTTTAGGTGTTGGGTTGGGGGAATATTGAGGCAGGGAGTGGAGGCTAAGCATTTTTTGAATAGTAGGCTTATAGGGACATCTTGGTGACAAAAACCGGGTATGCCAAAATAAAAAAGAATTGTGTTGTGTAAAGGAGATGGCAGTCTATCCCATATTCATTAGCTATCCATATTCATTTCAAAACCGCAAAGCTGAACTGATTATTATACATTTGTTTTTTTTTATGAGTAATTTTGCTATACATTTTCTACATGCAGATTCGATAAGGTGTTGATTGCACTTCACTTGTTCAACGGTGACACTCATCAAGCTCATCAAGCAGCTTTTCTTATTCTCTTTGATTTCCGGAAAAGAAAGTTTGGCTGGATCGCATTAGAGAGGCCTCACAGTTAAATCTACATGTCATTTGGGACTACATGCACACAAAAAGGTTGCAGTAGAATGGTCAGCACTTGTTAATTTTTTAAAGTAGATATGAGTAAAGTTTTACGTTTTAAGTTTGTTCCTAGTTTTAGATTGGAAATGCTATTTTTTGCAAATACCAGAACTCAGTTTGACACTTTGCTGAATCAAGACAATTTATTGCCATTTTAGCTATTGGAATCGAATTGGGTCATGATCATCATTACAGACAGTACTAGTAAAGTTTACAAATGTGATCTTTTGTTCTTTCTCTTTTATCCCTAAAGTTTTTTTTTTAAATATTAAAATTTGGACTTTGCTGATCTGGGTACGTAAAATTGTGATTGGCCTGGTTATCAACCATGATTATTTAATTTGAAAGAAATATGCACCATTGCTCCTCATTTATTCTCTCATTGTTTTCCTATATTACTTGTTTTTTAACCAATTTATGAATGCTGTTAATCTTAAATTATTATTTTGCAGCAATGCATTTATTTAGGCATATAGTATGAGAAAAAAAAAAATTGGAAAAACAATGAAAAAAAAAACGAATATATTAAAAGCGATTTGTGACGAAAGTTTATATCCTTTGCGGCGAAACTTACTCGCCAGAAATTAAAAAAAAAATATTTCTGTCAATTACAATAATAGCCGAAAATTCACATTCTTGGCTAAAAATTTCTAGCGAGACGTTGGTGCCCTTTTGTAGCCGGGAATTGCCATTCCCGACGATTTTAAGAGTATTTCCGTTGTCAGAAATAACCTTATTTTTTGTAGTATTTATGTACTAAGTATTTAATATAGCAATGCGTGAATGAAATGGATGACTGAAAAGCTGCAATATTTGAGCTTTGGTCACGGGCAGAACAGGGGAAGAAGAAGATGAAGAAGAGGAAAAGGAAGGAGAAGTGAAAATGAAGACGTCGCTTGCGGGAGAGGAAATGGCCTGGGTTTCTTAATTCCATTAGCAGACGAGGACGTTTGCAACGTTTGAAGGTGCCAACGCATGAAAGAATAAAGTGGCCTGGGTTCACTTAAACCACCCATTTGAAGAAACGGCAGCGTTTAGGCATAAAAGGGGGAGGCAAACGGACGATGCATGAACGTCTGGGATTTTCATTAAAGGAGGGCGCCAAACGGCGTCGTTTCAGCAAGGGGAAGGGCTCGGTGAATGGGTCATGGGCCGGGTTTCCACACTAAACCAACTTAAAATAAAATCCACTCAACAACTATACATATATATCTTTATATATATAAAATGGCTATCTAACAGAAATTCTTGTTTTAATGGAAATTATTGTTTCTCCATTAAAATTAACACTTTCCGTCAGTTTCTGTTAAAATTAATACTGCATCTAATGAGAATTACTGTTTTAAATACAATTTATTAAATTTATTCACTGAAATAATCTTCTTAAAATTAATTCCACCTCTTCAACTTTCTACAATAGTAAACTTTCTATTTAAAACTCATTTAACATCTATTTAATACCACTTAATACTTTAAACACAATTCATTAAGCCCATAAATAATGCTAGAAATTTCTATTTTAGAATTCCTACTTAGGACATATTTTTTAATTTTATTTTATATAAAATAAATATAGAATAATAATAATAATATAGAATGACACAATAATAGTATAGAATATATAAATATAACAATATATATAGAAATAAACCATTCATAACAATTTATACGTTAGAAAGTATAATTTTATTCATGAAAATTTTATTCTTATTATATGATTAATAATTTAATTTTTTAAAAAATAATTACAATTTTAAAATGAATGCATTATTTATTAAATTAACTATATTACGGTATATATAGTTAATATACGGTACATACAATTTATTATAATTATATTAAATTGGTAATAATAAGAAATAAATATAATTAATATTATATGTTTGATATTTAATTGAAATATATGTGATTAAATAAATTTATATAAATTATAAATTATAATATAACATTCTTATATAAATTATCAACTATATAATTTAGTTTTTCAAAAAACTCATATTATTTCTTAAAAATACTTACATAACTAAAAAACTATAGATATTTAATGTCCTCTATTTTGAGGCCGTACAAAATAATACTAATGTTAAATTATCATCTTGGAATTAAAAAAATATCATATCTTGAACTAAAATTTTATTAAAATTTTAATCAAAATTATCTCAAACAAGTTTGATAAAATTATATGTTATGTTTATTTATGAGACTATCTTATTGTTTTTATTAATTTTTTTTATAATATATGAAAACGTATAATTATTTATCATCTACTTAATTATGAATAATCATTAAATTTTTATTAAAAATTAAATTAAATAAACGTGCTTTGCACGTTATTTTTATCTAGTATATATATATATAAGGCCAATCCGAAAATCATCTAGAATCTAATAAAATTCAACACATTAAATTAAAATACAATAAATTACAACACTTTAATTTAAATACCAACATGCTAAAATAAAGAAATTAAAATCAAGTATTAAAATAAATGCATCACAATAAAATAACAAGAGAAAATAAATTAATTCACTTTTTAAACATGAAAATAATTTTTGAAATAGTATTTTAAAAGAAAGTGAATTAACCAAATATTTAAACACAAGCACAACTAAATAATATTAACAGCAACCAACTCATAATTAACACCCAATATTTATATTAACAAGCAATACATATAAGATATTTAAATATAGAGAAGATAAAATTACGGGTCCTCACAAAGAGAGGCAATAAGTTTATCTGAAATGGAAGTAAGAATCCAACTTTTCACACAATTGTCATTCCGATATTGCATAAGCTGGATTTGGGGATCTTGAATAGTTTCTTCATGAGCTTTGATGGTCCCATTAATGTTACCAACAAGATTATGGCTATTAAGAAACACCACGAATTGCATACAGTGGCGGAGCCACGTTAGGGCAAGGGAAGGCCATGGCCCCCCTTCCCCACGCTCCCACCCCTTTTATTAAAAAAAAATTGAAAAAAAAAATATATTTTTTTTAATGAAAAAATATAATATGATTATTTTTTTAATGATTTTATAGGATAATATTAATTTTATTTTATGTTGCCTTCTCTCTAAAAATTATCTTGACCTGCTTCTATAAAATTAATCTAATTTAAAAATAAAACACATCTAATATAAATGAAATAATATAATAACATGATAGCATGTTTTTATTATAGATAAAAATAAAAAAGAAATTGAATGATTTCTAATGTATTTTTAATATATTTTTATTATGATGACATGTTATTGATATATTATACTTTTTTTTAATACATAAGTTGTATTAAACGTATTTTATTTTTATTGTAGATCTTATTATTAGATTAATCTATATCACATAAAACATTGTATATAAATAAAATAAAAAATATTTTATATATTTAGCTTGGCCCCCCTAAAATAAATCTCTAGCTCCACCACTGATTGCATACTCCATGCCATATAATTTCCACCATTAAGCTTGTCGGTAACCGAATGAGAGGCAATTTGCAGGTTTGGGTTATGGTGGGGAAGGGTTTCAGCGTTACTAGAGCTAGAAGATACTTTGAGGGAATGTAACATGCGGAAGCAGAGGAAATATAAGATATTAGGCATTTGCCGTGCGACTGACTGATACCATGTAAAATAGCCAAAAGGATTTGATGGGGTAGGCTTCGATGCCTTAGTTACCAAATGTAATCATTTATTTATAATGCTGTATAAGAAAGTTTGTTACAATTTTGAATTCAAACTTTACAAACATATTAACTAAAGCGTCTAAACAACTAAATCTAAATTACAATTCTATTTTATAATATTGTTACAGATTTCAGATCTTTCAAATTTATCTGATATGACAAGGCTATCTTATTGGAATCTTGAAATCTTCGGTTGATCTTCATATGAAGAGCAGCTAATTAAATGATCTTTGAATGTAATGCAGTTAACAGAAAGACCATCGATGAAGATGGTGAAGATGAGAGTGGCCACTATAGCACAACAAACACGGCAAAGAGAGTTCGCCATGTTATTCTAAAGGGTGTGATCACCAAACGGTGTATCCTTTAGAATTGCACCCTCTCCATGGCGATGGTTCCCATAAGGAGTGATAGTGGTTAAGGATGTAGAGACACAACCTTTTGACTAATTCAAAAGGTTGCATCTCTTGTGTGAAGTGTCAAAGGATACAACACTTTGATTCAAAGTGTTGTGTTACTTACTAAAAGTTGTATCACTTAGTAACTATTGATATTCTAATGGTTGTGGCCCTTCCTAATGGGTGTATGGTTGCCTATAAATAGAGGCCACAAGTGCATAAATAAAACACCCTATTCTTCCTATTGCCATCACCAACTTGTGGGACAAATATCCCAACGGGATTTTCACCATTTTCATTCCTTCTTGTTCTTCTTTTTCCAACAATGGTATCAAGAGCCGATCATGTTAGAAAGAATTTCAGGAGTTTTTTCACGCACTGAAAAGACAATTAATAAACAAGTGATTGGTTTGGAAACCACATTTGCATATTATAATCATTTTCGAAGGCTTGAAAATCCAAGAGTTTCACCTTTCAAGTCACGGTAGGAGGATTGGAGTATATCAGAAATCTACAAAATTTGGCAAATTGTTATTATTCAAAAGAAAATTATTAGAGAATTTTTACTCAGAGAAATAGCGTTTTTTCCAATTTTCCATCACCTACCAATATTGTTTCGGGGAGTCGTCGAAATTCTTCACCGCTGCCGGATTTCATAAATCTTGAAAGTACATCGGAATCTTCAATCCCGGTGACAAATTCATCAAACGAAAGTGAAGATAGTGAATTTTCAACCTCAAACAGTGAAAAAATCGAGGAAGAAGAAGAAAAATAGCTTCTGCCTGACGAAAACGACCTGTTGTTTTCAAGGGATTCAAAACCGGAGTCACTAAACAACTTGCCGTTTAGTGAAAAACCAAAATCACAGGGCATAAACGACGGGTCGTTTAGCGAATTCTCAAAACTGTCACCGCTAAACGACGTGTCATTTAGTACCTCTGAGCCGAACGATGCTGCCGCTTCGAGCAACGGTCATTTCTCTTCTCCACTAAACGACACGTAATTTAGCCAACCAAGGCCAAACAACGTTGCCGTTTCAGTCGCCGAGGGGCTACAACGGTTAGTGCTAAACAGCACCGTTTCAATCCAGCCAAGTCGAGCTATTATCCCAGTCGCTGACCAAGCCGTTGACCAGTTGTTGGTCCCAGATCGGCTCCCGCACCTGGCTTGACCCGGTTGACCTGTTTAAACCGATTTCCTGACCCTCGTATCAGGAAGGGATTTTGGGGACCGAGCCGTTGGTCCCAGATCGGCTCCCGCACTTGGCTTGACCCAGTTGACTTGTTTAAACCGATTTCCTGGCCCTCGTATCAGGAAGGGTTTTTGGGGCCATTCAAAGCTATTTCAAGCCCAATTTGGTCCATTCAAAAGACGTTGTGCTCCAAATTTCATGCCAAATTATAATAAAATATTTTTTGGACGAAATAATAATTAGAAGTTCTTTGAAAGGGGAGAAACGTCAAGAAAGGGTCGTGAAACATTTTGACCGGGGAGACACTACCATTAATCTCCTTATTCGAAAAATAGGAGAATTTCTAGGCTGTCTCCTTGGATTAAATCCAAGAGTTATTATTAAGTTTGTAATTATTTTTTATTTTCACAGTTGAACTATCATATTTAAATAATACACATTTATTAGTATTATTTTTATAATATTGTTGTTAATTTATTAAGGTTTGTTATTTATGGCACCGAAGAAAGGTATTGAACCTTCAGGGATTGAAAAATTAAATGGAAGAAATTTCAGGGCCTGGAATAAACAGATAACGTTTCTTTTAACCCATGAAAAAAACCTTATATGTATCAACAACACCTAAGCCATCAAAAACTGTGGAAAATGTTGAAGATAAATGGGAAGAAGACAATGCATGGACAAAAGTTTTAATTTTGTATTGTATAAATGATTACATTATTCCTTTATTTGAAGACTACAAAACTGCAAAAGAAATTATGGATGCAGTTGAGGCTAAGTATGATTTAAGATCTGATACTCATATACAATTATTATTGGATAAGTTTAATCGTACTTGTATGAATGAGAATGATGATATTGGCGATCATGTACTTCAAATGAAATTGATTGTAAAAGAATTACATGATGCTGGTCATCCTCTCACTGATAAGATGCAAGTTACAACCATACTAAATAGTCTTCCTTTATCTTGGGATTACATTGTCACTTCATTAACACATAATGGAAAAGAAATGACAATGACATCACTTCCAGTACTTTTAGTACTTAAAGGAGAAAGGATGAAGAAGGGGAATAAAGAGAGTGAATCTTCCAAATTAATGATGGCTCAAGATAAGCATTCTACACAGAAAAAGATGAAACCAAAACAGTTTAAGAAAAATAAATGGTTGAAAAATAAACAAAATAAACCATTTTCTAGAAACTATTTTAAGTGTGGAAAAAATTGGCATTACAAATCACAATGTCCAAATAAGGGAAAAGCACAAAAAAGTAAGGAAATTGTGATGACAATCTTTGAAATAATGCTCATGGAACCAGCGACAGATTCGTGGTGGATTGACTCTGCAGCAACAAGGCATTTATGTAGGAACAAAAATTTGTTTGTCAAATTTGAAGATAAACAAACAGGAGAGCACATAGTGTATATGGGTAACAATACATATTGCGATTTCTTGGGACAAGGTACATGTAAATTTAAAGTAAATGGTTCTGTTATTTTACTTATGATGTATTATATGTACCTAGTATTAGAAGAAATTTAGTATCAGTGCTTGTACTAGATCAAAAAGGCTACACAGTTGACTTTAAGTCTGAAATTGTTATAATAAGGAAAATATATCAGTAAAAGGCGTGAAAGATCACGATATGTATGTACTCATTATTGATATTAATGAAGAATCCATTTCTGATTATTTGAACGAGTCTACTGATTATGCATATTTATGGCATTTAAGATTAGGTCACATAAATAAAATTAAAATGATCAGAATATATAAAAGTGGATTAATTCCACAAATAAACTCAAATAATTTTGATGTATGTAAACCATGCATCAAAGGAAAAATGAGTAGTAAATCTTTTTCAAGGAATTGGAAATCTACAAATTTACTTGAGATTATACATTCTAATATTTGTAAATCTTTCAAAGTGAAAACCCATAGAGGAATAGAGTACTTTGTTACTTTCACTAATAACTATTCAAGATATGGGTATATCTACTTATTTAAAAATAAATCTGATGTAATTGAAAATTTTAAACAATATAAAATGGAAGTAGAAACCCAATTGGGTAGACCCATTAAAAACTTGAATAGTGATAGAGGGGTGAATTTGAGATTTTGGATAATTTTTGCAAATAAAATGGTATAAAACACATTTATACAATGCTATCTAAACCTCAACAAAATGGTATTGCAGAAATGAGATATAAAACTTTATTGGATATGGTGCGATCGATGATGGCATATGCTGATCTTCCAACATATTTTTAGGGTGAAGCATTATCGATTGCTACATATATATTAAATAGAGTTGAAACCAAAGCAAAACATCTTTCACCTTACGAGTTATGGACACGACATAAACCAGATTTAAGTAAACTTAAAGTGTGGGGTTGTAAGGCACAAGTACTTATCCCAAGGCCACTAAGGGATAAATTAAAAAATAAGACCTAGGAATGCAGGTTTATTGGATATGTAGAAAACGGAAGTGGCTACAGATTTTATTATTCTAAAAAATGATTAATTGAAAGTAGAGATATTGTTTTCTTGGAATATATAAATCTTATTACTCCAGTTGATAAGATAGATTTATTAAATGATTTAGAAAATTAACAAATCTCCACAGAGTAACAATTTAAGTTCTGATATTATTCAAATACAAAATAATAAAAAATAAGAGAAAGTCAGATGAAAATCAATCTTCAGATATTGATATTGGAGACAGTGGGAGTAAAATATCCAAACAACCATCTATGTTATTTCGAGATCATTATGCTCTAAATACCAGTTTGAAAATTTATATAATGATCCTGAAAATTTTTCTGAGACAATCAATAGAATTGATTTAAATCAATGGCTTAAGGCCAGGAAAGATGAAATTGAATCAATAAATAAAAATGAGTTTGGGAGTTAACTGATTTTCCAAAAGATAGAAAAGCTATTGGTTGTAAATGGGTCCTTAAAAGAAAATTTAAAATTGATAGTAGTCGGAAGAGATACAAAATAAGGTTAGTGGCTAAGGGATGTACTCAACAACCAGGTGTAGACTTTGTGAATACATATTCGCTTGTGGCGAAATTTACATCCATAAGGATCATCATGTCTATTGTTGCCCAGATGAATTTGGAATTACATCAGTTAGATGTAAAGATGGCTTTCCTCGGTGATGAGTTAAAAGAAGATATCTTTATGATTCAATCAAAGGGATTCCAAATTAAAAGACATGAAGAGAAAGTCTACAATTTGAAAAAGTCACTATATGGACTTAAGCAATCTTCAACACAGTGGTACTTGAAGTTTCACTAAGCCATTTTGGAAATGAGATATGAAATGAGTCCATTAGATCATTGTGTATACATATGGAAAAATGATAATAAATTAACATTGTTATCATTATATGTTGATGACTTTTTACTTGCGAGTAATTGTCTAGATATTATGAATGAGACAAAAGATTTCTTGAGATCTAAATTTGAGACAAAAGACATGGGTGAAACTGCCTATGTTCTTGGTATAAAATTTCTAGAGATAGAAATTCAAATCTATTGTATTTAGATCAAGAAAAATATCTAGAAAAAGTGCTTAAAAGATTTGGTATGGAAAATTGTAAATCCTTAAGTACGCCTATTTGCAAAGGTCATACTTTGAATAAAAGTATGTATCCAAAAGATAAAGATGAAATGAGTGAAATGCATAATGTTCCTTATGCTCAAGCGGTAGGAAGCCTTGTGTATGTAATGACAAGTACTAGACCAAATATTTGTCATGCAGTAGGGTTGGTAAGCAGATATCAATCAAATTCAGGAAAGGAACATTGGTAAGCAGTAAAGTGCATTTTAAGATATTTACAAGATACCAAAAATTTGAAATTGTGCTTTGGAAATAATGATTTAAAGTTAATTGGCTATAGTGATGCTGATTTTGGAAGTGATGTAGATGATAGAAAATCTACAACCGGATATGTATTTCTATTTGGTGGAACAACAATTTCATGGTTAAGTAAGAAAGAAGGCTGTGTTGCTAAGTCTACTATGGAAGTAGAATATATTGCTTGTAGTATTGTAGAGAGTAATGCGGTGTGAATAAAACGCTTTGTAGAAAGCTTAAGTTTGGGTACATGCACATAACCAATCAATGTGTTTTTTGATAATCAGTTTGCTATCTCATTAATAAAAAGTGGAACACAAAGTTCAAAGAGAAAATACATTGATGTGCATTATCACTATATTTTAGATATAGTGGAAATGTGAGAGGTTAAAGTTAATTTTGTTTTCTCGACCGAGATGGTAGTAGATCCAATGACCAAATGATTGTCTCTAGAGAAATTCAGAGAACATGTGACTAGAATGGGATAGAGAGAAATCTAGACAATTTCGTGGTCGACATGTATAACTCAAGAAAGTCTAAGGATGCCTAGAGGATTAGAATGATGAAAATACCCAAACGAAATTTGATCATGTATAAAGTCACTAATGGCACTAATAAGGTAATTAAAGAAAACCTCAAGAATGGCCTAAAGGTAAGTACTTAATAAAATTTCAGTGCAGATTGATTAACTAAATAATAAGTTAATCATATGTAAAGTCGTTGATAAGGTGATTAGGAAAAACCCTAGGAATAGCCCCAGGATTAGCCTTTAAAGGAAGTATTTAACGAAAATTTAGCGCAGGTCGTTACATGTGCTATGTATTTGGCTGAAATCATCATTTGTGATAGGGATATTGATTATAGATCAAGTCACGGAGAATTGATGCCATTCACTAAATATTTTAGTGAAATGAAGTCACCCTTTCTATGTGGTCAATGGGAGCACATGTGTTGGAGGGTACGGTCAAATAAGGTAATGATAAAAACGTGCGCACGTAGAGGCTTGTCATGCCCTGACGCCGATCTGCAAAGATATGCAGTTAAGAGCTGAGTAATGGATAGCTCATATTGGTACCAAAGTAAATACTCAACTGGATCATCATCGTTTTGTGTGATCAAGTAGGAGATGTTATTCTAAGGGGTGTGATCACCAAACGGTGTATCACTTGGAATTGCACCCTCTCCATGGTGATGTTTCCATAAGGAGTGATGGTGGTTAAAGATGTGGAGACACAACTTTTTGACTAATTCAAAAGGTTGCATCTCTTGTGTGAAGTGTCAAAAGACAACACTTTAATTCAAAGTGTTATGTCACTTAAGAAGAGTTGTATCACTTAATAACTATTGATATTCTAATGGTTGTAGCTATTTCGAATGGGTGTATGGTTATCTATAAATAGAGATCACAAGTGCACAAATAAAATACTCTATTCTTCCTTTTGCCATCACCAACTTGTAGGAAAAATACCCTAACGAAATTATCACCATTTTTACTCCTTGTTCTTCTTTTTCCAACACACCATTGCTTTTTCAGAGGAGTCACAGGATGGAGAAAGAAGAAATGGGCGTGCGTGAGTCGACTGTAGGTAAGTTTCCAAAAATTGGGTCTTTAAATTAATTCAAATGTTACTCTGTATTGCACTTGCTAATTTAGGAACTGGAAGGATCTGTTTTCTCTTCTTTTGTTTTTTGTTGAAAACTATGAATATTGATCAAAATGTAGCCATCGTCCTTAATTCGATTTGGATTTGTGTTAAGATTGGGGAAAGTAGGCTAGGGATAAGCAGGAGAAATCAATGGTGGCGGATAACGAGTCTTATAAGAGTATAATGAGCAAGGTTCGAACGAGCTCGGGCATGTTTCTTCACAAAGCTCAGGTATTGTTTAATAATTTATCTGTTTAGCATTTCTAGACCTATTCTGAGACTATGCGCTTGAATTCTTTGGGTTCAGAATGGTATAAACTTAATAGCCGTTGCCTTTTTTGCATAGAGTTGAGGATTCATGTAAATATGTAAGCGTGTAGCGGTAAAATCTATGTTTGTAGCGATCTTGCGTGCATTTCTCAAAAGGATGTCCCAATTGACAAGAGATCATGGGCAGTTTTTATTTTTATTTTTTTTCATTGACACCGAGTGTTCGAGACAGATCACGGTCAGCTTTTGGCATTTAGAAAGATACTTTTGATTTTTTGTTAAGTATATAAGGTGAGATGCTAATAAAATGAATGATTCATTAACTTTGACAACGACAGAAGTTTCACCATTTTTGGGTCTTTAACTCATTTATCCTTTTTTTTCTCTTTTTTTTTACAACTGCTTAACTCATTGATCTTTAATTTATTTTGTATGTGGGGTTTAGAGAAAATCTAAACTTTTCCAAGTAAATTTAATGAACAATGTCCAAGATGGAATTTGGCATGGTCGGGGTGACACGATATGCAATAATTGGTGGCTTTCATGAAGGAAGCAAAGCGTTCTATGAACTTAATCAACCTTCTGCTGCACTAAAAATGTCCCCGGACCCTGCAACATGCAAAAAAAGTGCAAATGGGAGTGATCATGCTTCGAATTAAGAACTTGGGCTTACAAATTGCATGGGCACTTTTGCAATTTATTTTTCTGTTATTTTGGAAGTCGTGTGCAACAGATAAGTCTAATTGCCTACTTTTGTCATTGTGAAAACTAATGCCAGCTACTTTATACATTAAAGGAAGCTCACAGACAAGGTTGCAGCAGTTGGATTTTATGTGTTGGTTGCTGATTTCCTAGATAGAGATCCCTTTTCGTTCAAAAATGCTGATCGGCCTCTACCAGTTTGGATTAAGGATCATGGAACGGGGGTTTTAGACCGTAATCATTGTGGAAAATTGTTTATAATTGTCTTTGTTGCAGAGGCCCTTTTGTGAAACCTGAATCCACTACTAGATTTCCATATGCATGGGATGTAACACCCCGGTCCCGCGGCGGTCGGAGAGTTACTTTCTATTACAAAACTCACATTTCAACAAAATAATTGAAGACTTAAAATTCTCCAATATTATATAAAACTTGATTCCAAAATCACTTTCCTCAATATCATCAATTCTGGAAATACTACGTCACAAAAATATAATAATACTTCCTTACTAAATCTTGTCAATACTCGTATAAACTCTTTATGATTAATCTATCATTCCTAAAATCATCTCACCCAATACTTCATAATCTAATCCTCCACTAAAATATCTAAATTTATCTGAAAAATATTCAGAGATAAGGGGTGAGTTTAACCACAACTCAGTAAGCGAAGGACATATACCAGAGTGCAAATATGAGCATTTACAAAATATTGTATGGAAAACAGAAATAATTCACAGAGTTAATATGCAGAATAAAACATATTTTCAAATGTAACAGAGCGATCATTTTTAAATGATAAGAAATAAGGAATACTTTGGCATAACAAAACTAAGTATCATCGTCATATCCAAACAAAGCATCTTACAGAGCAGAGACCATGTTTAACCCCCATGGTAGGTTTGTGCTAATCCCGGTGGCCAAACCAGGCAGAGATAGAGGAGAGACTTTCCCTTAATCATTCTCGGAGCCTCGAGTGTGCACACAGAAAAATCCACAATAAACCACTTTGTTTCTAAAATGGGTGCACTCAGAGACAGAGAAGTTGGTACCAACCCAAACAGAGTAGAGACAGAGCAGAGCAGAGCAGAGCAAAGTAGAGACAGAGTCAGGTATAAGCTAGTATACTATGCGAAAGGTTTTCAAAGCCACATCAAAATATTACAGAGTTCCAAAACATTTTCAGAACATTCTCACCAAACAAAACAGAGTTCAGAGCATCTTTATAAACACGATTATTTCAGATAATTAATATCGCTCTTTTTCACATTTCAGAAATAACATGACAAAAATTAAGCTCATGTCTGCACAATACATGATAAAAACATTTTCCTCTTTATCACATGGATTTCATCAGTAATGCAAATAATTGACCGAGGTTATTTTTCCCAAGTTCTCATTTATAACAAAAACATGCAAAATTTTTAGAAAGTCAACCTCGGTCTCAGAGTTGTGTAAAGTCAAGCATATGAACCCCGCTTACCTAAACTTCTTAGTTTTTTTGTTTTTTAGAAATTTTCTCCGCACAGTATCGAACAACATCAATCGTTACCTATAAAATAATCACACACTTCGATAAATTTTTCAAATGATCACAAACCTCGAAAATGTAACTTAAAATATAAAATCCAACACTTCTCTTAACATCTAAAAATTCTCAAAATCCTGAGCGTTGACTCTTCAAAATGCCTTGAATTTACTAAATTCCTCCAAAATTTTGAGATGTTATAAATTCTCTAAAACCTAAATTTTCACTGAATAAATACTTAACTCAATTTCCACCTCAAATAAAGTCTATTTCAGAAATTAAAACTCAATCCATTTAAAAGACTATACACTGGCCAAAAATAAAGTCGAGAACTCTGAGCCCAAATAATTTAGAATCTAAAAGATTTCATCTCAAAATAATCTTACCAACACACCCGAAAAATAAAATAAATCCAATAAAAAGGCACCGAATGAAAGAAAGAAGCCCACTGAAATAAATTCTTAAAATACCAAGCTTTAAAAAGGGGCATAACGAAAACAGAGTAAACAAAACTCACTGGCAGTTACATGGAGATCTCACATGAGAAGGAAAACATGAACCAAAACTTCTTCATCTTAACGTAAATGGGAAAACACGAAAGTCGCAGAAAATCATGCACCGAGAGAAGACTCACCACGGGGGACGAACCGCGACGGAGCTGGAGTGGGTAGTGGCTGTCTTGCCAGCGCTGGATTGCGTGAGGAGGTCGACAAACCAGGGGCGGCCCAACTGGAGTTTTCTGTGGGATATCCGAGTGGTTTTCCGATATAGCGGGCTCTTGATGTGGTGGTTCCGACTGTTGGCGACACAAGATGGATTAATACTGTGGTAAGGCTGGGTGACGGACCAGGGGGTGTGCCACCGGCATTTTCTGGGTTGCTCTGGGAGTTTTTCGGTGAGAATAGATGGTTGTCCAAGGACAGAAACATGAACTTCATGACAATACTTTGTTTTCGGGAGCTAAAACAGGGGAATGTTTAGGTGGTCTATGCAGTGGTGATGCATGATGGTTTCTCGCAACGGTACTGTGGGTTAAGCAGGGGTGGTTTTGGGGTTGTAAACTGATGGAAACGGGGAGGTTTGAAGCAGTGGTCAATGTCTCACGGTGAGGCTGAGGCTCGCATGGTGGTAAGTGGCGACTGGAAAAAAAATGGTTCTTTTGCTGGTAGTGGTCCACACGAACGTGAAGGGCTTACTGGAACGACAGGTTATGAGGCTAGGTGGAGCTAGCAACGGAGTTGGGCGAGGAGACTGTCGTGGCTTTGTTTTTCTCCTGGTCGGGTGTTGCGGCGGGGGTTCTTGGTAGTTTTTCTCTATGCTGTATTGAATATACGAATGTTTATATATATATATATATATATAGCTACTGGAACCCTAAAGAAAATAGAGGTAGAGTCTGAGTATCTAAATCTGTTGAGATGAAGATTTTATGTGAGAAAGGAGAGGATAAGTGTCAAAAATTGTGGGAAGTTAAATGCAAAATGGAGAAAAAATCGGGTTAAAAGATATATGGTTGGTTGCTCAAGGTGGTGATAGTTATGGTTGCTGTTGAAAACCCGAGATAAGATTTAGAGAAACAAACCTTATAGGAGGTGTGCATAGAAAAGAGTTTGTAGCTATCAAGATTTGTGAACCACGATATGGAGACGCTGAATGGTGCGTGCATGGTATGTTTTGTTGGGAAGGGCAACAGGTAATTGATTAAGGTTTTTAAGAAAATATTTTTTCACAATACGGAGCTGTAAATATATTTAAATATATTAAAAAATTTATAATAATAGTAACAAATCAATAAAACATGGGTTTTAGAATTAAAAGAAATGACTCTCGAATTGTAACCTAGCCATTTGAAAGGGATAACAATTAATTAAGATTAAAAAAAAAAAAAAAAGACAAAATTTACTAAAACATCAATTTTGCACCATGGTCAATTTTAAAAAAACAAATTTTTGAATATCGGAAATGGGTCTTTTATAAGATTCTGCAGACTTTATGCAGTAAGAATTTAGGAATTTGGAGTTTAAGATTCGATTGGTGTATTCTATTGACTTTATTTGGATATGATTTAAGGTTTAATTTCTAAAATTTTCTTCAGTTCAATTGAAAGCCAAATTGGTGATTTTGCATACAATAATAAGTTGATGGGATTTAAGGTTTGAGGTTCTGTGAACTTATTGAATTAGAGCTTTTAGAATTTGAGATCTTAGATTCGATTGGTTTAGTTTGTTGGGAAGACTTTGATAGGATTTAGGATTTGGATTTTGAAATTATCGTGGGTGTGAAAAAAAAAAAACAGGTTTAAGGTTCTGCAGACTTTATGGATTGAAGTTTTAGGAAATTGAGGTTTTGGAATTGGTTGATTTATTATGTTGGCATACTTGGTTATGATCTAAAGTTTAGATTTTGAAGTTACCATGAGTTTGATCAAAAGCTAGGTTTAACGTTCTACAGACTTTATGCAATAAGGTTTTAAGAATTTGAGGTTTTAGATTCAATTGGTATTCTGTTAGCATTAGATGGATATGATTTTAGGTTTAGGTTTTTTAAAATTTTCATAAGTTTGAAAGAAAGTCAGGACGCTTGAGATTCTGCATATTATATGAGAAGTTTGATATGATTTGAGATTTTAAAATTTTAGAGGTCCAAGATATGATTTTTAATAAGATGTAACACTGTCACGTTTGCATACTCGTAGAAGGTGGATTATAAAATTTGAGGTTTGAGATTCTACAGACTTCATAAATTGGAGTTTTGAAAATTTGAGGACTAGATTTGATTCGCTTAGTTTGTACGCAATAAGAAATGACTTGGATATAAGTTTGATCGAAAGTTGGATTTGAGATTTTGCAGATTTTATGATTGAGGTTGTGGAAATTCAAAGATTTGATTTAATTGGCTCTTCTAAAAACTCTAGGACATGACTTTGATATTATTTAAGTTAGATGCTGAAGTAGACATATATTTGAAAAAAGCCAATTTTTTTTTTTCGATTCTACAAACTATATATATACGAAGTTTTGGACATCTGTGAGTTTAAGAAGTGACTTAGGATTTGAGATTTGAAAATCTGAGCATTAAGAGAGGACTATTGCGACTTCAAGCTTGAGGTTCTACATATTTTATGGTTTGAGCTCTTGGAACTTCGGTGTTTAGAGATGCTACATGTTTGTAAAAGTGATTTGATGAGATTGAAGGTCATATAATTTTTGTGGGCTCTAGGAGATGATTTTTTTAATGATTTTGTAAGGCTTTGGCACTTGTAGAATGTATCTGGTGGATGTGAGGTTGAAGATCTTTTGCAATTGTTAAGGAAGCGATTTATGATAATTGGGTAATTATGTATTTGAGACTACAAGCTGATAAGAGTGCGCATCGGAAGTGTGGTTTTGGCATTTTGATCATTTGAAAGTTTTTTGTTGCTACTTGTTTGAGGTTCATAGATTATGTGGAGAATTCAAAGTCATTATTTGGTTCAACCTTATAATCAAAGTTGGATTCGGTGTAGAATGGTTGTGGCTGATAAAAGTTTTAGGTTTCTCTTGTGGTGCTAGAAAAGAGGGGGAGAATGTAACACTCGGCTCCAGTGTCACCTTTCATTATAAAATGTTTTCTTTAATTAATTTTGTTTTAAGTAAAAGACCCATTTTCGATATTCAAAAATTTGTTTTTTAAAATTGACCATGGTGCAAAATTGATGTTTTAGTAAATTTTGTTTTTTTTTTATCTTAATTAATTGTTATCCCTTTCAAATGGCTAGGTTACAATTCGAGAGTCATTTCTTTTAATTCTAAAACCCATGTTTTATTGATTTGTTACTATTATTATAAATTTTTTAATATATTTAAATATATTTACAGCTCCGTATTGTGAAAAAATATTTTCTTAAAAACCTTAATCAATTACCCGTTGCCCTTCCCAACTAAACATACCATGCACGCACCCTTCAACGTCTCTATATCGTGGTTCACAAATCTTGATAGCTACAAACTCTTTTCTATGCACGCCTCCTATAAGGTTTGTTTCTCTAAATTGTATCTCGGGTTTTCAACAGCAACCATAACTACCACCACCTTGAGCAACCAACCATATATCTTTTAACCTGATTTTCTCTCCATTTTGCATTTAACGTCCCACGATTTTTGAGACTTATCCTCTCCTTTCTCACATAAAATCTTCATCTCAACAGATTTAGATACTCAGACTCTACCTCTCTTTTCTTTAGGGTTCCAGTAGCTATATATATATATAAACATTTGTATATTCAATACAGCATAGAGAAAAACTACCAAGAGCCCCCGCCGCAACACCTGACCAGGAGAAAAACAAAGCCACGGCAGTCTCCTCGCCCAACGCCGTTGCTAGCACCACCTAGCCTCATAACCTGTCGTTCCAGCAAGCCCTTCACGTCCGTGCGGACCACTACCAGCAAAAGAACCATTTTTTTTCCAGTAGCCACTTACCACCACGCGAGCCTCAGCCCCACCGTGAGACATTGACCACTGCTTCAAACCTCCCCGTTTCCATCAGTTTACAACCCCAAAACCACCCCTGCTTAACCCACAGTACCGCTGCAAGAAACCATCGTGCATCACCACTGCGTAGACCACCTAAACATTCCCCTGTTTTAGCCCCCAAAAACAGAGTATTGTCATGAAGTTCACGTTTCTGTCCTTGGACAACCATCTGTTCTCACCGAAAAACTCCCAGAGCAACCCAGAAAACGTCGGTGGCACACCCCCTGGTCCGTCGCCCAGCCTTACCACAGTATTAATCCTTCTTATGTTGCCAACAGTCGGAACCACCACACCGAGAGCCCGCTATATCGGAAAACCACTCGGATATCCCACAGAAAACTCCAGTTGGGCCGCCCCTGGTCTATCGACCTCCTCACGCAATCCAGCACTGGCAAGACAGCCACTACCCACTGCAGCTCCATTGCGGTTCGTCCCCCGCGATGAGTCTTCTCTCGATGTAGGATTTTCTGCGACTTTCGTGTTTTCCTATTTACGTTAAGATTAAGAAGTTTTGGTTCATGTTTTCCTTCTCACGTGAGATCTCCATGTAACTGCCAGTGAGTTTTGTTTACTCTGTTTTCGTTATGCCCCTTTTTAAAGCTTGGTATTTTAAGAATTTATTTCAGTGGGCTTCTTTCTTTCATTCGGTGCCTTTTTATTGGATTTATTTTATTTTTCGGGTGTGTTGGTAAGATTATTTTGAGATGAAATCTTTTAGATTCTAAATTATTTGGACTCAGAGTTCTCGACTTTATTTTTGGCCAGTGCATAGTCTTTTAAATGGATTGAGTTTTAATTTCTGAAATAGACTTTATTTGAGGTGGAAATTGAGTTAAGTATTTATTAAGTGAAAATTTAGGTTTTAGTGAATTTATAACATCTCAAAATTTTGGAGGAATTTAGTAAATTCAAGGCATTTTGAAGAGTCAAAGCTCAGGATTTTGAGGATTTTTAGATGTTAAGAGAAGTGTTGGATTTTATATTTTAAGTTACATTTTCGAGGTTTGTGATCATTTGGGAAATTTATCGAAGTGTGTGATTATTTTATAGGTAACGATTGATGTTGTTCGATACTGTGCGAAGAAAATTTCTGAAAAAAAAAAAACTAAGAAGTTCAGGTAAGTGGGGTTCCTATGCTTGACTTTACACCAACTCTGAGACCGAGGTTGACTTTCTGAAAATTTTGCATGTTTTTGTTATAAATGAGAACTTGGGAAAAATAACCTAGGTCAATTATTTGCATTACTCATGAAATCCATGTGATAAAGAGGAAAATGTTTCTATCATGCATTGTGCAGACATGAGCTTAATTTTTGTCATGTTATTTCTGAAATGTGAAAAAAAGCGATATTAATTATCTGAAATAATTATGCATTGATTTATAAAGATGCTCTGAACTCTGTTTTGTTTGGTGAGAATGTTCTGAAAATGTTTTGGAACTCTGTAATATTTTGATGTGGCTTTGAAAACCTTTGGCATGGTATACTGGTTTATATCTGACTCTGTCTCTACTCTGCTCTGCTCTGCTCTGTCTTTGCTCTGTTTGGGTTGGTACCAACTTCTCTGTCTCTGAGTGCACCCATTTTGGAAACAAAGTGGTTTATTGTGGACTTTTCTGTGTGCACACTCGGGGCTCCGAGAATGATTAAGGGAAAGTTTCACCTCTGTCTCTGCCTGGTTTGGCTACCGGAATTAGCACAACCCTACCACGGGGGTTAAACATGGTCTCTGCTCTGTAAGATGCTTTGTTTGGATATGACGATGATACTGAGTTTTGTTATGCCAAAGTATTCCTTATTTCTTATCATTTAAAAATGATCGCTCTGTTACATTTGAAAATATGTTTTATTCTGCATATTGACTCTGAGAATTATTTCTATTTTGCATACAATATTTTGTAAATGCTCATATTTGCACTCTGGTATATGTCATTCGCTTACTGAGTTATGATTAAACTCATCCCTTATCTCTCAATATTTTTCAGATAAATTTGGATATTTCAGTAGAGGATCAGATTATGAAGTATTGGGTGAGATGATTTTAGGAATGATAGATTAATCATAAAGAGTTTATACGAGTATTGACAAGATTTAGTAAGGAAGTATTATTATATTTTTGTGACGTAGTATTTCCAGAATTGATGATATTGAGGAAAGTAATTTTGGAATCAAGTTTTATATAATATTGGAGAATTTTAAGTCTTTAATTATTCTGTTGAAATGTGAGTTTTGTAATAGAAAGTAACTCTCCGACCCCCGCGGGACCGGGGTGTTACATGGGATAAATTAATTCTCAACGCTGTCTGACATATTTCTGAATTCTGCTGATTAACTTCCTTACTGTCATTGCCTAAAGCATGAACTGATGGTAGTATTGGTAACCCCAATATTAATATTGCAGGCTACAACCCTCCACCAATTAATAATTGTTACGTAAATATCATTTTAGAGCTTCATTTTAATAGGATAAGGGATTTAAGGAGGCAAAGCTATTAATTGAAGCTGTAAAAAGTAAAGGTGTTTCTGCAATTAAGGCCACAGGTTTTTGCTGGAATGATAAGTTTTTTATGTTCCCTCTTTTAATTTCCCTTCTCTCTCTCTCTTTATTTATTTTTATTTAATTGCATAGAGTCATAGTTTGGTAGTACTACCCTGGCCTACCCTTCCAGTACCATTATAGTAATGTAACTTCTTCAAGTATCTTCTTATTACTAGTTCGGAAAGAGGTTGATTTCTGGACTTTTGTACTTTTTTTTTTTCCCATGTTTTTATGTTTTAAAGTTTCTCTACATCATGTTGTTCAACATAATCCATCCTAATGGTGTACAACATGTTCAAATTGGATTGCTTATTTTTACACACGTCAAAATTGACTATATTAATTATACATAAAATTTCACTGATTTTTTTAAAAGAAATTAAAATTCATCATAAATAATGGTCTGTGCATTGCATAGGTTATGAGCTCGTATTTATAATGATAAGAGTACATTTGAGTTTAAATAAAACGATTACAGATAAGATAACATATAAGATAACATAATACAACTGAATTGATCTCAATCTCTTGATTCAAACCGTGCCCATGAGGATTTGGCTTCAGCAGTCTTACCTTCAATAACAGAGCAATCCAGAACAGCCGGATCTTCAATAACAGCAGAATCTGCATATTTGAGTTGGTTAACTGTCAATGTATGTAAAAACGTTTAAATATCCCAATAGTTGGATAATTCATTGATGAATGATAATAGGTCGAACACAATTAATCACAATATTCACATGATAAACCTGTTGAAAATTCATTTCTTATAGGTCCAACAAAAGGGAACAGATATTCGGTTTTGGCTGATATATCAACAATTAATTCAACAAATATACGTGATGTCCTACGGAAAGCTGCACCATACATACATGATATATGGTACTTGGATCAACAAAAAACATTAATTACCTTCTCTTTTTCTTGTCCAAGATGCAGCCTGATCTACAGGTCGAAATGACCATAATTTTAAGAAGGGGAATCAAGTGCATGCACAGGAAAAGGATGACTGGAATAGCAGCCAAAGGAATACTGACAATGAACCGAGATTTTTTGTGGGTCGGTAGAATGATTATAAAAGCAACAGAAAAGGCTGCCATCATGGTTGTAATAGAGCCAAAAAGGGCGAGAAGGCTTAGTATCATCCATCTCGGTAAATATTTGAGAAAATCTTCTTCTGCATAATTTGATGTGAGGATTCTCAAAAACATCAACATTGATGTGGAGGAAAAACAAAGGGACAATGCATCCAATATCATAAAGGTCCAAAACAATTTTTTCTCTTCGAAATTTGGAAGGCCTGTTTCCTTGTGGCCACCCGGAATGGTAATAGCTGCAGTGAACATAATGGTAACAATCAGAGCAGTCGCCACAATGTATGACGCAGCTGTAAGCTTCATCCATTGCTCTCCCTTTTCCCTCAAGTTCTCGTGATTCTTCGTAAACAATTGTCGGGGAGTTAAACCATCCAACTTGTTGGTTCTTTCCTTAGCCATGGGATGGACAATTCCCTCTACCTCCTGCATTTGTTAGAAATAAAATGTTAGATTAAGACTGCTACCAAAACTATTTACTTGGACATGATATATTATGTATTAGAAAGACTGGAAATTGATGATCTAACCTTGCATCAAAGAAATAGTAAGTAAAATAAGGTCAGTGGTTCCAAATTATTATGATTAATCTACCTAGTCCGTGTTAAAACGATCAGCTCCAATATTGAATATACAGTACAAGGATATTAGGGATAAAAAAGACTGGAATTTTTCAAAACCAATCCTTATTTCAAAACCAATCCTTATCCTACCTGATCAGCGTCAGCCTAATTCTACGCCCTCATCAAAATATAAAGGTAGAAAAGGTCTCACAACATTTTATTTCATGCTTTTTACGTGTTGTAATATTGTGAATCGGACTTCATGCAACAGGCCAGATGTTGCATTGGAAGAATTATGACTAGTAATTCACCTGCATGTAATAGATGTTTAATGTGGCATTGGTACTGTTTCTTTCAGTACCATACCATGAAGCTAAAAATTAATGCAGACTTACCCGAAGAAAGAGGAGGCCAACAAGGAGGTCATGCACAAATTACGGATGCTGATAGACCAATGACATTTGTTTTTTTTTTTTTTTTTTGTGCGGGGTGGGGGGGTGTTAGGAGAGAGAGAGAGAGAGGACCTTGAACCATTGTAATTCTCTTCGCATTTGTAGAGCTGCCCCTGGGATTTTATTAGCCCACTTGGAATCTTCCATCATCGCTGCCATATGTAACATATTATTTCCATTGCAATCTACTTGAGATGTCAATACATGCTTCATCTTCCCATCCAGCGTGTGTAGAATTCTAAAGATTTTTTCTTCACGATGCAAGACGGCAAGCATAAATATGTTCCTTTTATTTTTATCTTCGATCCTTAGAAATCGTGGATCAATTTCAAGCATCTTAGAAACAAACTCGAAATTCCCATTCTTGGCTGCACGGGTGATGGCAGTATAAACTAGACCATTATTAAGTTCTCGATCAGTTGATGTTGATACCACGTCACACATTTTAGAAAAAAGTACAGTGTACTGGTCATGGATCCTCTTCATCTCGTTCAACTGCGTGGTTCCTATTACAGCACATCAGACACCACATCAATGACCCATGATGCTAGTAATCCCACCACTTTTGCAATTAGACAGTTAGACAATATTTGATTTTATGTTGTAAAGCCAATATTTATTTTCTTTCCGGGTAAATCATCACCGTGTCTATATAGCTATATATCTACATACAAGATCAATGAGAAAGCAAGTGAAATTATTCAGCCTAAATATTTCTTAACAATTCCTTAGACAATTATCGAGACATTAATGTCAATAATTAACATTAAAAAAATTTAAAGTATCAGTCAATGATTTTGATGGAGTGTAAAGGGAACTTGAGTAACTCCTGGAACTAAATAGCGAAGCAATTAACATTGCTGACAGTATTGCGAAGAAGACAACAAAATTTGTTTACTTGAAAATATTAGAAACATTTTACCCCTACAAAGCCATAAGCAAAATATTTCTCTGTTTACATACTAAAAATTCGCAGTTTTGCAAGTTCTCATTAGTTTCTGCGTAGTGATCAGGAACTTTATTACATACATGATCCAGTAAATTAAATTGAAGCGCAAAATATTTTTTACTCATGCATCAAAGTACGTACATCATGATGATCAGCTAACTTCGCTCTAAATCCACATCACATGATCAACTATATATTCTATTATTATTATAAGTACTAGGTATTGTAACACCCACAACCTTGAGGAGCCAGATTTTCTTCCGACATAATTTTAATGTGTGATCTTTATTATTTATTTTTTTAATTGTTTGTTTATTGATTTCCAGTGGTTCCTCTGATTATATATTCTATTTTTTTTAAATTTCCTTCCTTTTCCGTTGAATTTAGTCTCACATTTCCTTCTATACTCGGATTATTGCCCTTTCCGTTTGTTTCTTTTTAACTCACTGTGGCCGTATCCCATAGAATCAGGCATCACGTGTAGCGATCCCAGCCTTTTCCGCGATCACGGTCCTCACTTTCACATCACCATGCACGTATCTTCTTCCACTAATTTTGGCAACCGATCAATATCTTTGTAGATAGGTATTTTTGGTGCATCAACTTCCTTTTCAAGCAAGGTCTACCCCCACGAGTCCGTTTCTTCCGCTTTCACGTTTTCGTTTAGGGCTCTCAGTTCACCTTATATATATATATAGGCATGTTTCTGAGGCTCCCAGACATGCTGTAGTGAAAAGCCGCAGCCCTCTACGTGTAGGTCATCTTTCCATCAAAGCCAAAGCCCCTTCCCAGTTCGGCACCCGCATCCCGTATCATGTAGCAGCCTCCCTGTTCGTCCCCTGTTTTTGTTCCCTAAAATAGAGCACCCCTTTTGCCGCTTGCTCTGTCCAGCTCGGCGCCACCAGCCACGGCAAGGTGGAAGTACCAACGTCTCTTAGGAGGACCTCAGAAAACGCCGACCTTGCCACCTCAAGCCCGTCCTTCCTTTCTCGTTTCCAGCTGTTAACTCGCCGACACCAGCGCTGTGCGTGACTCCTTTCGGTGAGTTCGGACACCACTGCTGCCACTATTATCATCAAGTCTTGTTTCATAGTTTCTGTTTTCTTTTCACGTTAGGCTTCGCTTAAAGTGTCGGGAGTTTGAGTTAAAAATTTTCTCTTCTTCTGTTTTATTTATTAAAATATTTTTGCTGCATCCGAAAGGTTTTTGTAGTGAAACCTTTGAGTTGTAAATTACAAGTATGGTCTCTTATTTTTAATTCGCAGGCCTTAACGGATTTTAGATAATTTTATTGTAATAGAAAGATTTTATATTATTTTTGGTTTCTCAGCTCTCGTTATGTTAGCATAGGATGCTGTTTTTCAAAGATAGTTAAAGCTTTGTTTTCCTTTCCAAAAGTTATGGGTTTGTTCTCTCAAAGCAGTGTAATGTTTTATTTTATGGGGCACGTTTCGTTGGACCTCACCAGCAGGTTTCAGTAAATTTATTTTTGGTGCTATACACGATTTTGTTTTAACTCACCTCTTTCCAGTATTTTAGTATTCTTGATTTTCTGATTTCGGTAGAGGTTGGGTTTGGATTGGAAAACTTGAATTATTTGATCATTTAGTGAAAAATTGAGGAATTAGAGGATTTATGATATTTTAAGATTTTGGAGGATTTCGATAAATTCAAAGCATTTGGAGAGAGTTGATAATCAGAATTTTGGGGGGTTTTTATATGTTAAGAGAAGATAGTGGATTTTATGTCTCACGTCCTATTTTTTAGGTTTGTGATCATTTGGAAATTTATGGAGTTACGTGATTATTTTATAGGTGAAGATTGATTTTGTTCAGCTTTATTGAGGATAATTTAGAAAGTTAAGAAATTCAGGTAAGCGGGGTTCCTATGCTGACTTTACATTAAAAATATGAACTGAGATTTATCTTGGAATATACATGTTTTAGTTACGAAAAGAAATTTTGAAATCACCTCAGTTTTGTTTCGCATATGCATAAGAAATCGTATAAGAATAAAATATTTTCTGGCATGAACTGGTGTAGACATGAGCTATTTTGTTGCATTCTATTTTTTGAACTGAAAAATAGCGAATATGAAAGTTTCTGTATAAATGATAATTATGATCTGATTCTGTTCTTGTTTTGGAAAAAAATTCTGTACTCGGGTATGATATGATATGATTTCTGAAACCTCTGGCATGACATTCTGGTTCTATTTCGTTTTGTTTAGTCCTAGGTTGGTACCAACTATTCTGTTTCTGGTGCACCCACTTTGGTTGCAAAGTGGTTTTCTGCGTGGTCTTTCCTGTGTGCACACTCGGGACTCCGAGAATAATAAGGGGAAGATTCACATTCTGTTTCTGCTCGGTTGACCACCGAGGTTTGCACAACCCTACCACTGGGGTTAAACATGGTATTTCTATATTGATAAGACGTTTCAGTTATGCTATGCCAAAAAGATTTTCTGTTTCTGGTTACATTAAACTTTCGCTCTGATTTTTGATAATATAACCTGCTTCTGTATTTTTCTGGAAAGTAAGAAATATTTTGTTCTGCATTCTGAATTTTGGTAAATGCTCATGTTTGCATACTAGTATATGTTCTTTGCTTACTGAGTTGTGGATAACTCACCCCCCTCCTCTAATAACATTTTTCAAATAGTTGAGATGGTTCAGTGCATTATCAGCAAGGGTAGCCATTACTAGAGAGGCTTGGTGATCATAGGAGAATAAGTGCTCGTGGATACAAGTTTTTTTTTTTTGTCTTAGTAAATATTTATCTTTGTTGATTATTCTAGTATGTCAAGTTTTGGATTGTTGCAAGTTTTTGAAGTCATTTGATTTTATTAAAGTTTATGTTTAGTTTCTTGGAGAGTTTCATAAATATTTGTTAATTAATTATGGAGTGTCCTTTTTATATTAGTTGGTTATTGGAGAATTTGAAATATATGAATTGGTGTTATTTGAGATAATTTGAGGAGAATGACCTAACTCTCTGGACCTTTGAGACCGGAGCGTTACAGGTATCATATTACTTCTCATGACTTACATATCTGTCTTTATTACTATCACATTATATAGCATGCATCAATTAACTTCTAAAAATTAATATATCGAATTAAATTACGTACTAACTTATAGCATGATGTATAACTTTGGAAGTTGGACATTTGCTCATTATGTTGTTCATACAACATCATCCATTCTTATATGATGAAAAGTCAAGTGACTAAAGATTGAAAAAAAAAAGGTGAATTTTTAAGAATGTTAATTAGAAAATTTCATATTTATACTATTTTTTTATTAAAATATATCTATATATATATATATATATATATATATATCTTTACTCATGTCATAAACATAATTAAAAATAACAATTTCCTCATGCATTCTGAATGAGTACGGAACTAGCTAGTCTGTGTATGATAGGGGAGGCATTGATTAATGACCATTACTCTAACTACGTAAATGGACGTCTTATTTATGTTAATTCGAATATTCATAATTAATTTGGATTCAATGCCATTATAAATAATTAGATAATTAAGAGTAGTGATTATAATATTCCTCCTATGAATATTTTACACAATCTTATTTTGTTGTTAGAATTTTACCATAATTATGATAGCATATATTCATAGCATATGTATGGTCGTTATAACTTGAATTATTCTCTAATGTTGTATTAATATTACCATACTTATTCACAATATTCTAATATTCTCTCACATATTTTTAGTAAATTAATTACTATCAAATAATAACATTAACTTATAAAAAAAATAATAATAATGCTATTAATGTAACGCCCTAATGGAAGCCCAATTCCACATAACCCATACTCCAAAAGGACTAGTCAATGATATAATTGGAACTCTATTGAAACCTTATAAAGAGCTAAAACTTCTCATTTTCAAGCAATGTGGGATCCCATACACCACCTACCATTTTCTTTTTCATATGGGGCATCACAATCTACCGCCCTTAAATGTCCGACATCCTCATCGGGTCTGTCCATTGTAGGTGGCACGGCTCAAGTCCCACATTTCTAATTGGGATAAGCTCTGATACCATTTGTAACGCCCCAATGGAAAGCCCAATTCCATGTGGTCCATACTCCAAAAGGACTAGTCAATGATGCAATTAGAGCCCCATTGAAACCTTATAAAGAAATAGAACTTTTCCTTCCCAAACAATGTAGGATCCCATACACTACCTACCATTTTCCTTTTCATATGGGACATCACAATTAATCTATTGTATTTCATTATTTCTTTGTGGACATTTACCAATAAATATAAACCGGGACAAATGTTATCATGTACTCAAAGACAATTAAGAGTACCAAGCAAATATGTAACCCTTCAAAATCTCTCTTTCCTTTCTTCTTCCTTTGCATCCCCAATTTTCTATTTTCTTATATATTTCATTTTCAACATTTTGCAATCAATTAATGTTATAGTGCTACTTCATTAAATAGATTTTTTTTTTTTTTTTTTTTTTTACTTCAGTTTAAAATTTACGTAAGCAGCCAATTCTATTTAGAAAATAAATATATATATAAAAAATTTCGAAAATGAAATATCGTAGGGTTTACTAAATAAGTTTATCGACCATTGCTCATGGACTAATACGTGTAGTTTGATAGGAAAAAATTATGAGGCTTCAAAGGAGTAAAATCTCATAATATCAAAGTTTAAATACCGAAGTTTAAATACCGAGTAATAGATGGTCGATTAATTTTTTTTTTTTAAAAAATCAAGGTGTTTGCCAAATTACGAGCCAAATGCAAGGGAATGTAAGCTAAGGCGTGCAAAGTTAACAAATATACCTGTTCTGGTATTTTGATCTTTTGGATTGCTTTGGGGTTGTTTTGGATCATGAGCTGAAACATTCGACAAAACATCCAAACGAACTTCAGAAGTACCTAGAAGAGCAGATGGAGCGCACATACCTAATTTTTAGTAAAAATAACAATAATAATAATAGTAGAATAAACAAGTACTTAAGTTATAGCATTGACTTAATTATAACTTAAGTATATTAATTGTTTTAGTAAACAGGACCATTG
Source organism: Platycarya longipes (assembly GCA_036559045.1). Classification (NCBI taxonomy): domain Eukaryota; kingdom Viridiplantae; phylum Streptophyta; class Magnoliopsida; order Fagales; family Juglandaceae; genus Platycarya; species Platycarya longipes. The sequence continues at coordinate 6,048,138 of CM071802.1, read as the reverse complement.
AAACCAAAAAAAATCAGAATACATTAAGTGCATTCCTATCAAAATTATAATTAGCTTCATATTATATGTTTTATTCTCAATCGGTTGCATTGTATGTACTTTTAAGATTCATATTACCTTCATTTATCGAAAGCAGTCATGGACTTATATATACTTCAACTAGATTTCTTGATAGTAATGTATAGAGTAATAGAAATTGTTCAATTAAAAACAATTATATTATATAGTTTTTTGAAATATTAAATATATATGTTTGTAAAGGCATCGATTCATGACCATTTTTCTTATAACTACGTACATGCATGGACGTACATATCTTGTTTGTGTTTCGATTGTTCATAATTAATTTAGATTCAATACCATTATAAATAATTAGATAATTATGAGTAGTTATAAGATTCCTCCTATAAATATTTTACACAAGCTTATTTTGTTGTTAGAATATTACCATAATTATGATAGCGTAAATTCATAATATCCAAGCATATATATGGTTATAATATAACTTGAATTATTCTTGAATTATTCTCTAATGTTGTAATACTACGATACTTATTATAGAATATATTCACAATATTCTAATATGTATAGGATAAAAAAATATTTTCTCACATATTTTAATTTTATTGTGTAAATTAATTACTATCAATTAATATTACCACTAATTTATATAAAAATTATAATAGCATTAATATATTGTATTTCATTATTTCTTGGTGCTCATTTACCAATAAATAGGTACAAACGTTATGTACTCAAAGACAACTAAGAGTAGCATGGGCAAATATGTAAGTGTAACCTTTCAAAATCTATCTTTCCTTCCTTCATCCTTCCCATCCCCAATTTTCTAATTTATTATATTTCATTTTCTACATTTCCAATCAATTAATGTTACAGTGATACTTCATTAAAAATAATTATTTTTCTCTACTTGAGTTTCAAATTTTACATAAGCAGCCAGATATATATATATATAAATTGCGAAAACGAAATATCATACGTTTACTAATTAAGTTTATCGATCATTAATTGCTCATGGGATAAATAAGTGTAGTTTGATAGGAATAAATGATGAGGATTCAAAGGAGTAGAATCTCATACTATCAAATTTTATATACCAAGTAGTAGAATCTCATACTATCAAAAAAAAAACCTTAAAATGTTAGCCAAATTACAAACCAAGATGATGGGAATGTAAGCTAATTAAGGCAAAGTTAGCATACCTGATCCCGTATTTTGATCTTCTTGATTGCCTTGAAGTTGTTGTTTATGATCTGAAACAATATCCACACGATCAGTTTAGGATATATATATATATATATATATATATATATATAAATTGCGAAAATGAAATATCATAGGTTTACTAAATAAGTTTATCAATCATTAATTGCTCATGGGATAAATAAGTGTAGCTTGATAGGAATAAATGATGAGGCTTCAAAGGAGTAGAATCTCATACTATCAAATTTATATACCAAGTAGTAGAATCTCATACTATCAAAAAAAAAACTGAAAATGTTAGCCAAATTACAAACCAAGATGATGGGAATGTAAGCTAATTAAGGCAAAGTCAGCATACCTGGTCCCGTATTTTGATCTTCTTGATTGCCTTGAAGTTGTTGTTTACGATCTGAAACAATATCTACACGATCAGTTTAGAAAATATATATATATATATATATATATAAATTGTGAAAATGAAATATCATAGGTTTACTAAATAAGTTTATTGATCATTAATTGCTCATGGGATAAATAAGTGTAGTTTGATAGGAATAAATGATGATGCTTCAAAGGAGTAGAATCTCATGCTATCAAATTTTATATGCCATGTAGTAGAACCTCATACAATAAAAAAAAAAAAAAACTGAAAATGTTAGCCAAATTACAAACCAAGATAATGGGAATGTAAGCTAATTAAGGCAGAGTCAGCATACCTGATCCGGTATTTTGATCTTCTTGATTGCCTTGAAGTTGTTGTTTACGATCTAAAACAATATCCACATGATCAGTTTTAGAAGTATCTGGAAGAGTAGATGGAGCGCACATCCATTTTTAGCAAGAAAAAATAATAGAATAAACAAGTATTTAAGTTATAACATTGACTTAATTATAACATAACTATATTTAATTGTTTTAGTAAAACAGGACCATTGAAACCAAAAATATGAGGATACATGACGTACTGCATTCCTATCAAAATTATAATGAGATTCATATTATATGTTTGATTCTTTATCAGTTGCATTGTATATATAACTTTTAAGATTCATATTATATGTTTGATTCTAATTGATCAGTTGCATTGTATATATAACTTTTAAGATTCATTATATGTTTGATTCTAATTGATCAGTTGCATTGTATATATAACTCTTAAGATTCATATTACTTTTATTTGTCGAAAGTAGTCATGGACTTATATATACTTTATCTAGATTTCTTGAAAGTAATCAATGTATATTGAGTAATTGAAATTGTTCAATTAAAAACAATATTATGTAATGTTTTGAAATATGTTTGTAAAGGCATCGATTAATGACCATTACTCTAACTACGTACATGGACGTACATGTCTTATTTGTGTTTCGATTTTTCATAATTAATTGAGATTCAATTCCATTATAAATAATTAGATATTAAGAGTAGTGATAATATTCCTCCTATGACTATTTTACACAATAAAAATGTGACACATAAGTATTTTAAGAGGGTTTTACGGAAAGAAATATGTGATGCACTGCATCCAATCTTTTGAAACCACCCGCTTCCCCTTCCCCATTTCGAAACCCCCCAACTCTTATTTTCACTTTTGCCGCTGCTTCCAGCAAAAACTTACCCGTGTAAATAACTCAAATAAGAATAACTACAAATATAAATTATCATGACCCACAAACAAAAACACTAAAGAAGAGACTAATCATTGACTTTATTAAAGATTCAAACACATGCATACAGTATTTGAAACAGAATCTAGAATCTCAAGATGGCATGCATGTCTTGTAAGAGTTTCTAAAGCATATGATTGCTGGATGTTAAGCGGGTCAGAACCTCCTTCAACTATGAAATCACGTTCCGTTGGAATATCTAGCCAGCAGGAAAGAAGAAATTGGTTTAGATACTATGAACTCACGTATTTGGATTTGATTTAAACATTTGGATCTGGTTGAGAGAGAGAGAGAGAGGGGGGCAGGGTAGAAGTGTTCAACCGGATCCAATTTTTTACCAGATCCGATTTCAAACCCAGAAAACCGGAGTATTTAGACGGATATAATCTACTCGGATTATTAAAAATAAATAGAAATATTTTTTAAGTAAAATATTTTTAAAATACTAGTGGCACTACTAATATTTTAACAAGGGTATTTGCTAAGTAATGTTAATAAATTGAGGGGACAATTGTTAGAATTTATATGATTGGAAATTAGATTTGTGTTGGTCGGAGGGGCTTTATATATTTTATCCCAATTAATCATGTTTTATAAAAACAATAAAAACAACACAAGTTTGCAGTAAAAATGCCCCATGGTACCGATTCAAATATTACTGGCAGCTGTTCTTTCACCTACCTAGCTAAATCAAAATCTGGTTATGAATTTTTATTTTTATTTTTATTTTCTTTGCTACAATTAACAGATATATCAGGGATTAAAAGTACTACTCTATGCTGTAGAATATATTTTTAAGGTGTTCTCATGCATGGGCTGTTGTTGACTTCTTTTATAATTATTAAGAAAACATAACCCAATATTATTGACGGTGTATGTTATAAATATATATATATATATATATATATATATATAAAATATTGACGGTGTTTCTGTAAATGAGCCAGCATTAATATTGAAGAATATTACAATATTGTATATACGTAAAAGCAAGAGAGTTTAAGTAAAGGATCGAGAGAGGTAATACCGATAGGGGAGTAGATGCGTTGTTTCACCCCGAGCTGATTTCCACTTAGGAAGGAATGACGCATAGAGGCCAATGCTAAGATGGGAGACTCGCCATACTTGTCACGAACCAGTGCCAAACTTGACTTGCGGTTGATTAATTCCAAAGCAATATCTGTTTTGTTGTACGTACGTACAAAAGGAATTATTATATTGACATTGCACAAGATCTCAAATGAATATATGCCAAGTGGGAAATAACATCCATTAATGGATGGTCGATGGTGATAAGTTCAAGTTTACACGTAAAACATACACAAGATGATCAAGAACTATCCTCGATAGTAAACAAGATAGAGTTCGTACCAAAAGTTTCGGCATAGATAGCACGGGTAAGAAGCGTGGCATCATTAATGCATTTCTTTTCGTTCATCTGATCTTCGTCGTCTCCGATATTTGTTTCTGTATGACTAGCTGGATTAAACCTTTTAAACAAATTGCGTCCTATTTCTATTTGCCTGGAATTAAGAGCCATAACAACTGGAAGATTTTTCCCCTCGAAATTATCTGTACTAATTCTGATCCAGTTAGGCCGCTTTTCAAGCATGCGATTCACCATTCTCTCCTTTCCAAGTACGACAGCCGTGATTAGAGCTGTGTAACCGTCAGTATCATACACTGCCAAGTCCTCATCCGTCATATCTTTCACCAACTCCTCCACTATATCGTCATGCCCATTTATGACAGCAATGTGAAGAGCCGTTTCCCTTTTTCTTGTGATGCTCCGATTCAGTAGTGCCTGGCGTAGAAACTGTTCAATGTTGGCAGGTTCTCCGACTAAGCTTCCCATCAATGCCGAGAGTTGAGACTCAATAATTTCTTTCGTATCTCCCAACTTACCGTCTCGCACTGCATTGTATAATTCCTTATCTTTTGTACGTAACGTACCTTCATTCCGATGTATGATACCCTTGCAGTTCTCCTGCACCTCATTTGCGGCCTCACGATCAGTACCTGTTTGGGATTACGATAGACGTTTTGAAAAATTTTTAAATAGTCTTATAAATTCTTTAATAAAAAAATTTAAGTTGTTATACATATATATTTATATATATATATATTGATATATATAATTTATATATTTATATTGATACATTAAGAGAAAGGATTTGGAATTCCAAACCTCCATTTTGAAAGTGGGGGATTTTACCAGTCAAGCCACATTGACAGATATTACATATTAAAATACTTTTAATTTCAAATAAGAAAAATAAAATACATTGGAGAAAAGAATCAAAATGATGCTTAATGACCCCAAACGTGTTTTTCCGAATAATACGAAAAGTAATTTAAATTTTAAAAATATTATTATTGGATCAAAATATTCATAATTTTTATAATAATTACAATTTTCAAACTTTCAAAAATATGCCCATAATTTTTAAAGATTCAAATAATTCACAGCTTCTTCCTCATAAATTGCTTTTTAACTTGTTTCCAAACTAACATAATTTGTTTGAAAGTGCTTTGAAGACATGAGTATCACACAGTAAATATCTTTTAATAATAGAACTTATAACTTAAGTTATAAACTATATATAAACTCTAAAACTATCATAAATAGAATTTTGTGCGTTTATTATTATTTTCTTCAAATATGGGTTTAGTTAATTTTCAAATTCTATTTTGGAAAAGATTTTTACAGTCCTAAGGTGCTCATGACTTATAATGGCAGGTCTATTTATATTTTTCAAATGACGTGTTCGAGAATTATACATCTTAAAACTGTATCTAAGATTACTTTTCAATTCTTTTTTAGCTTACAATTATGTTCTTGTTGTACTAAAGTTAATATTATTAAAATAACAATAAGTTTATACGTACGAGTTCGGACAACTTTATTCCATTTTGGCTCTTTAAAAATCGAATATTACATTAATTTTCTTAATTCTAAGTTTGATTGGATTATTATTATATTATATACATATATATAATTAAATTCGAGTCAAGTACTTGATCGAACCCAAACTGTTCATTGTTCTACCATGCATGCTAGGAATGGAACCAGCTTGTTTAATTTGACTAGCGGTTTTGCCTATTAAGGGTTAGATACTAACTTTAATGAACAGTTTTCCAATTCATACAATTTGAATTGGGGTATGAACAGTTTTGCATGCATGCCTGTTGTTTAATGTGACAAGGGTTAGATACTAATTTTAAGACAGTTTTCCAATTCTTTATGAATACCATTTCTTTTTAATTCTTTTTCAAATTGAGATATTAATTAGAGGTAACAATATGTGATATGATTCATTAATTCAACACAAACACAATACAATAATAATAAATTTAAATTTAGTATTAATGGATTTGGATGAAAATGGATTGACTTGTTAAAATAGAATTACTTAATGGGGTGCTAACTGGTCAACCATTTTGACCTGTTGACCTGTTATGATTGATTGACAAAGCTAGTTAGTTTTATGTTTTTTTATAAATATTGTGATGTTAACATTCATACAAAATTATGTGAAACTTAATAAGGTCAAATAGATTAATTTCAGATCTGGTAAACCCATTTACTTAAATAGGATGAATTGGATCGGGTCGTATCGTGTTAACCTACCTATTTCATAGTATTCACAAATAGATTAAAATGGATCATGTCGTCTTATCTCGTTATATTAATAGGTCGTGTTAGGATTTGATATTTTGACAAGATAATCTTAATAGATTGGGTTCGGATTGACCCATATAGTACAATTTACATACTTTGACATAATACGAACACAACCTCTTAACATGATTTGACACTACTACTTATTTTTGGAATATATTTTTTTTTCATGTTTCATTGTCGGGTTTTCACATGAAACTAACTTGTGTTTATTTTTTTCTAACCTTTCAGTTGTAAGTGCTTGGAAGAGAACTAAGAAAAAAAGCAAAATCTTCTTTCACCCGATTCTTCAAGTGATGAAAATGAGGTTGCACTTTTAGTTTATGCATGACATTTATTTGATTAAATTAATGACAAAAATAGGGAGAAAAGTTAGGAGTAAGAGAGAGCAGTAGCACAAAACTAAGGAAAAGAAACATTGATAAGAGGGAGAAAGCTCGAACAGAACATACAAGTTGAGCTACTAATTTAAAGCAAAAAATATATCAATAATGTTTGGTATTAGGCAATATTATCTAAAAAATATCACAAACATATATGCATGCTTTCTAGATGAGAAAACCTCAGTAAATGTGAAGTAAACAAAGAAGGAAAGTTGAGTGAGGCAAAAACTCGAACACTTGTCATGTATCGGTGATAACCCAAGGAGATATATTTGATATTTTTCCTTTATTTCTCTTGAAGTTAGGACACTCAATTCTAATATGATCATAGCCTAAGCATTCATAACACTTTATTTTATCATTTTTCTCAACTTTTTTTTATTTTAATTTTCTGATTCTTTTTTTATTTTTTGTTGAGAATTCTTTTGTTTTCTTTTATTTTCCATTTGTCTTTTTATTTAACATAAATTTTTCAAATTTTTTAGCAATAAAAACTATATACTCATCATATAATTAAGTCTCATGACCACAAACTTTTTCAAGCTCTCCTTTCACAATTTTCAAAACAATAGAATTACTTTTTCTTACTTGAGGAATGGAGGATTCATATATTTGTAAGGACTATATAATTAACAATTTCACAATTATAACAAATAAGAGAAAACTTACCTTCATACCTACCTTGAGAAGTAGATGGAACGAATGATGATATTTCCTGGTTTTTGTCTTTTGAAGTCACAGAATTAGATGCATGCTTTTCTTTTCCCTTAGAAGTCACAGGCGCCCCTGGTATTAATCAATTTTTGAGCACGTCCAATGTGGAGAGAGAGAGAGAGAGAGAGAGAGAAGACCTTGCCCGGTAGCTGCAGGCTCATCCTGAGTACCATACTTATCTGCCAAAGTCTTCCAAGCGACTCTGGCATTGTCAATGTCCTTAATCTCAGAAATTAGGTGTCGGTCTAATGATTTCAGCATCAGATGTAAAGCCATGAAATTCTCCCGTCCTCTTCCCGGAAAGGGTTCGTCGGTTTGTTGAACGTCCTGCCAAAGATCTCGAGACAGCAAGAGCATTTTCACGCGAACCTTCCACACTTTATAGTTTTCTCTTTTTTGCTCAGGTGACGGCGGTAGATCGGCAATAACCACTGTAGTACTGTTAGATTCTGTCATGTTGATGATATGATATCCCTATAACGTATTGAATTATTCTGACTGAAGAATCCTTTGCCAGTACAAATATGAAAGTAAAAATAAATTACTTATAATTTCTAGAAACCTAGCATAAAACTACGTGTACAATATCAGTATCATGCTTATATTCAATGATCTAGTAATTAAAATATATAATAACTTAAATTTGTGAGAAGAGATGCAGTAAAGATATTACTATTTGGCTAGAGGGAGAGAGAAAATAACAAAAACATTTAGGTGGTTGAAGTCATTGGATTGTCTAAAATTAAAAGATAATTTTAGCTAAAGAAAGCATAATTTAGCTTTTAGCTATTCCATTTACATAAGTCTTTCCATTAGATTATCTATTTTTTATTATATAATAATAAAATAATATAATAATAATTTGACTTTAATTATTCACATCAAATTTTCATATTAGATTATCTATTTATTAATTATATAATAAGAAGAAATTAATAATTAAAAAAAATTAACTTTTTGTAATTATTAATTTATTTTATTTTATCATATTTCACCATATTTATACCTGTTATATATTAATTAATGATCATATTCTAATTGAATTATGGATTTAAAAATTAATTAATATTCATATTCTATTTAAATTAAATTAATAATTAATGATTTTTTTAAAAAAACAATAATCTACTTAAAAAAATAAATATTTGCATGAATATAAACATTTGATTTATGCTAAAGAAATTAATAAAATAAATTAATATAATATATATTTGGCCAAGTGTAAAGTTATTGCTAAAGATGGAATGGATTTTAGGATTGTTGTAGTTGGGCAATGTTATATACAGTCTAAAAAATTGGACTCATTTGTAGTTCAAGTAAGGACGAAACTAGAAAATCTATTTTGGGAGGTCAATTTACAAAACAAAATTTAGAAAGAGACAAATATTAATTTTTTATATAATATATTTCATAAAAATACCTTTTAAAATTTGATTTATCAAGTTTTAAAAATTTGAGAGAACAAGTCAAAGGATGGTTTTACCTCTGAGTCCAAATAATAAACAAATAGAGAAAATAAAATTAATTAAAAATAACTTTATTTACAAATAAAAAACGTTAAAAATCTGAAAATTTTATTTTATTTAGTCATAAAATTGAAGCGTTTCTATGTAGACTGCAATACAGTTCATATTTAATGGACTGTAAAAAAAATTATTCTTTTTCTTTTTGTGTTATGTAATTAAGAAATTTTTGGTTTGGATCTTCGATCCATCCCCTTCTGATCTTAAAAAAAACGGCACCTAAGCTCATAATTACATAGTATATAGACAACACTGAACTTAGGTCTTTTCATGATCTTCATGTATATATAGCACGTAATGAGCTGAAAAAAGGGTACGTAAACTGAGTACATTTGAGTAGATTGAAACTTAAACTTACGACGCTGGACGTACGGGACGGACTTTCTCCGAAATTACTCTCAGATTGTAAGTCTGATGAGTTGGCTGTTGTAGTCTCCGGAAAATTACAACGATCGGTCTTGCAGAAATGATGACCTGCACACTCAAATATGCCTTGGATTATAAATTTCGTCTTATATATAGCTACTTCAGAAGTCGACATGATCATGACCCATATAAATTAATTAATCATGTTGGGGTCGTCCGATTCTTATTTTATTTTTTCTGATTAAAGCAGATGCCCTGAGAATATTCCAAATCATGTATTATAAATATATATATACACATAAATCATTAATTAAAAGCATCATTACCTCATGCTGTAACATATTTGAGAAAGAATTTGGAACCTTAATCATTACCGGCCCGTTGTAATGCATGTCCGGTAATGAAGTTACTCTACGGCCTAGGCCGGGTGGGCAGTGGGGGCGAGAAACAGCGGGCCAACATAAAAAAAAAAAAAAAAAAAAAAAAAAAAAAAAAAAACTATTATACAAGTATTACAGCGGGCCCGTTGTAATGCATGTTCCTTCCCTCGCCATCTTTTTTCCTCCTTGGAAAAAAAAAAACTAATTATACAAGTATTGCAACTATTTAATTCCTTTAAATCTCATTTTTTCGAGAATTAAGCATTTCTTAAAATTAATATGAGAAATATAAAATTAGGGATGTGGGATTCGATAACTACGTACGTACCATCAACCAAAAGAAAAACTATCGTACATACCGCATTACAATAAATGCAATAAGTAAAAGGGAGACTTTTTGGCCCGGTCAGACTTCAAAAGCAAAATATATAGCCGTCCAATAATAGTGTGCCACATCACCTATTTCATTTAACACAATATAAGCTTGCCTATACCAAATATTCTACCATCTGTTTTTAGTGAAATGGGAAAATTGAATTTGTTTGACTAAAAAAATCAAGGAAAATATTGTTGCAATGGTTTGCAATGGTCCCTAAAATCCTATTTGATTGTTGAGAAAATGGAAAAAAATCGTATAATATTGTGCAATGGTCCCTAACAACATTTGATTGTTGAGAAAATGAGAAAAATCATTTCAAGTTATTTAAAAAATTAGGACTATAATTAATTAACGTACTTAGAAAACCCATGTTGAAGATTATTCTATTTGAAATTTGCGGTCTCTCTTTATGCTCTTGAACACATGATCACCTTCCTTTTTTAATATAAGGCAATATGTCATGAAGATTACAATAAGTTCAAGAACAAAAAAGATACATACCAGCATCCTTTTTAAGATGTTCAACTTTTCAATTGAAAAAAAGTTTACGGCATGTTTGGAATAGGATCCATAATATGAGGTAAGTTAAATGAGTTTCTTATGTGTTCTATTAATAATTTTTGCTTACTAATATTATTAACTTTTATGCAAGATCCAAATTCTATACACAAAATAAATTGTTTGACGTTGAAAATTCATCATCATTCACGCTTAAGTTTTTTCCATTGCCTCTTTAAAAAAGTGGTAATGCATGTGTTTTTTATTTTTTATTGTATATAATTCTTTTTTTTATGGAGGTATTAATTCTAATGACTTTATATCTCAACATGGAGGTCTAAACATCGAAATTTTTCTCCCCATATATATATATATATATATATATATATATTTGTTTAAAAAAATGACTTTATATCTCAACAAATGTTTCTTGTAGCAAGAGTCAGATATCAATTATAATTTGACAAAATTATATACTACTTTATATACGGATCGGAATAGAGACTGAACTCATCTTGATGTTCGTGAAAATTATATAAGTATTATAATATATTTTAAGCAAACATATTTGAATATTTATGATAATATAGATCATTTATATTGTGTGTAAGCTAAAATGGATGGCCTTTGTACTAAAGCTGCATCAAATCAAAATTTTTCAACAAATTATATTGAAAAATTTACACAAATTCTAGATCAACGTTCAATATATTTGAGGAGCTTGCATCGCTGTATAAAGCCTTCAACTAGCTCTTCCTCAATGTCCATTACCTTTATAGTGTTAAAGAAAGCAAATTCTGGGATCGAATAATTGACTGCAATGCAGTATAAATTAAAGGCTCAATTGACGAAACAAATAGTCATGGAGATATGCATAAAACAATAATAAAAAGAACATTAAGAAGATTTTGAGAGAGAGATGCAACTCTAAATTGCATAAACTTATGCAATAGTTTAGGCCTCCAAACAATTTATTTACAACATATGTATATATTTGGAATCTATTTCTACATAAAAAAATCGCTAGTAGTACCATTAATATTTTATTTTATTAGTTCAGACTTACTAGATTCGTTTTATTGGTATTGACCAAATTGTAATGTACTTTTTAAATATTATGTATTGATATTTAATTATTGAGTAAAATAAAAATTAACCCTACCAACGAATCATCGAACATAAATTAACGTTTGAACATCTACTAAATGGTTAATCGTTCAATACTAATTTTATTATACGTCGAACGTCTAACTCAATCCATTCAAATGTATCTTCTGTTTGATCATCAAATTGTTTGGTTAAACGTTTCCTTATTCTTATTTGGTTGAACAAATTAGTATCACTATCGATCGAAAACTCATGAAGGACGGTTCAAACATTTTTTTGTAGAGTGTATAAAAGTGTACTAGTACTCTAATTAATACCTTATTATTAGACTAAAATATTATAATATAAATAGAAATCATAGAAATTAATTTATATTCTGAAATTTTATTTCTATTTACTTTGAGATATTCTTAAGCATATTTTTATATTTAATTTTAGAGTTCATAAAAGATTAGGCTAAAGCCCTATCAAACTTAAAGGAAATTTGTTTTGAGATAAATCCCAATTATATCAGATGTGTGCAAGAGTAGTAGCAAATGAAGACTCTTCAAATGGGAATATGGGAATACACAATATTCAAACAGAGAGATTTTATTTATTTATTTTGTTTCAATTAGGACTCCTTTAACAATAGGACTTTTCAAGATCAAGATAGGATTGGGTGTAATTAAAATGGGTCAGTTGGGATATACAATGGGTGGGTACTGGGTAGGAACTTTTGGGACATGATGTACAATGCTTGGTGGGAATTAGCTGAATTTCTTCTAAGATAGTGGAGTGGTTTGTAGATAAAGGGGAGAGAAAATTATTTAATTAGGATTCCTCATTCAGAGGAAGCTTTTTAAATATAGACTTTTCAAATTTTAAAGATGAAGATAATAATAGATGGTTGTTAGATACTCGAGACTTGAAAAAGACTTTGATCAACGTGGGAAGACTCTTCAACTGGTGGGGATCTCTTTTGAAATGTAGCAATTTTTTGAACTGAGGAGGGAGTAGAATACGACACGTACACAAGGGCAATATATATATTGTAGATCCTTAAGCAAGGTTAGAGAAAGAAATTGCACAATTGAGAATATTTTTAGTTTGTTTTTTATTAATTTGATTGTTCTTTAATGATGCAAATTTTTGCTTATCATTCTGTAATTATTGATGGTATTTTTTTTTATCTCTAAATAATTTTGAAATTGATTTTCTTCATTAATTTAGTCATACTTTTTTTTATAAAATGGTTAAAACTCATGATTATGTTTGGATTAATTTACTATCTTTACTCATTTAATTCTTCGTTACAATATTATCTGCTAGATATATTTTCGTCATTGAGTTTTGTCAATAAAAATGATAATTCACATGGTTTAAAAGTAGTGAAGGATTTCTCAAAGAGTTATCTCTGAATTAGTGTGATTTATAGTTCTATATCTTCTAATTGGGAACTTTGGAGTGGAATCTCTGTCTAATTCAATGAATTAAAAACAAACAAAAATATCTAATTTGAGCGAAAAATTCTTAATATTTTGCTGTTTGTAAATTTAAATAATCCTTTTTTTTATCATTATAGTTTTAATTGTTACATTGTATTTAAAACTAGTTCTTATTGGTCATTAAATATTTTCTTTTACTTTTTTGTCCCTTTTGTGCTTCTTTAATGTCTTCCTAAGGAATTGATATCTAAAAATTGTGTTACAAGGACCATGTTATTTTCTATACATAATCAGATTTAAACATGATTTTGGGATGAATTTCAATAGCTCCAAAAATAAATAAAAAGTCCATTTGAGCATGATGGAACGGTGTTCCACAATTTCATCGTAAAAAATATTGTTGGAATGAATTTACTATTTTCATCCTAAAACACTTTCGGAACGACCTTGGGAGGAATTTTTTCATCCAAAAATATATTTTGGGACAAAATCTCAATTTTTTTGGATAAAAACTTCCATCCAAATAGAATATATATATATATATATATATATATATCTATGTGTGTGTGTTTGTGTGTGTGTGTGTGTGTGTTGTAGTGTCCACTGAATAGAAGAGTGGCAAGGGTCATTCAGAGCACTCTCATTAACTTAGGCAAATTCATCTTTAAATTTTAACCAATATCTCACTATTTTAGCCAACATCCTATTATTTTTCATTTGTCCAATCAATTTAAATTTAAGATGCATATTAGATTAGTCATTTATTTTCTATATAATAATAAAATATTATTAAATTAATATTCTTTCATCTTTATTAAATAAAGTAAAAATATTTTAATTTGTTGGACAATGTGTCCTAGTTTTTTGTTAGATAGAATAATAATATTTTAATTTTTAACTAAGTAAATATTTACTTTCCATATTTAAAGAACTATTATTCACATTATCTAAATATTTTTGAACTTGACTAATTCAATATGGCTATTTTTTTATTCAAATCTTTTAAATTTTAGCCAAATACCTTATTTGATCAACCCAATAAAAATGCTCCCACCAAGAGGGTAAAAGAGGAGTAGGGGCCACCTTTAGAATACAGAGAATTCTAAAAAGTCACTCTCTCTAAACTATTTTTATTCATCTTCGGAAGTAGATAGGACTAATTACATTTACTATATACATGGCCCATGGCGATGACTTAAGCATTGATTTGCTGCAGCGGGCTGGGCCGGGCCGGGGGGCCGCCCCGGGGGGGGGGGGGGTTGTTGATGGTTTAGAAGTAGGGACCAGAGAATTACAAAATATCAACTAATACCAGTCAAAATATTGATCAGTATCAATCAATGTCTACATTTTGGTCATATTGAATTTCAACTTTTCATTTTTTTGCTAATGTTTTTATTTTAATTTAAATTAAACTAATTACATATATATAATTTATTTATAGATTAATTATTTTTTTAAAATATAATTTATTTCTATAAAAAATTATTATAAATGATAAATAAAATAATATTAATATTAAAATATTTATCAACTAGTGCACTGATACGATAGTCAAATCATTGAAATGAATGCAGGGATGCAGCTGTAACTGAAAAAAGCCTAAACTATCCGAACATCTCTTCCTCGCCAGCTGTAATATGAATGAGATTCAGGGATGATGTACGAGTACGACCTTATTCACTAGTTGTCCATTCATGGTGAAAGCGGAGCTGCCTGTGCAAATGTAGCAACCAGCAACAAATATATTTTTTCTACTTTCTACAATAATTTTTAATTTTTATACTATTTAAATATTATACTCTTTAATATTTTTTATTCATCTTAAATATTTTCTCTAAACTATTTATAATATATTCCACATTATTTTTTAGAATATTTTAAATAATAATATTTTTATAAAATCTTTTATAAAACTAACATTATTTTATAAGAAATCCTTATTTTATAATGTCTTATGAAAATATTATATGGTAACATTACTTAAGAAATGCTTGAGATCCTAATAATGGATCCGAGCATTTTTCTCGATTATTATTTTTTATTTAATAATGAAGTAATTATTTTTTATTATTATTATAATTTTTTCAAAAAAAATTGAAAGATATAAAAACATTGAATGAGAAAAAAAAGATCAAAAGGTATTATCGTCGTGCCACATACGGTGAATCTAGCATGGCCCCACAAGATTAGCCAACTCCAAATTGCTTCTGTATAAAGCCCTGTTTAGACCTTTACACCCTCTAATCAGCAGCTGACACCTCAACGTTCTCTTTCTTTCTCCCGGAGAGGGATAAACGGGAGAAGAAATTGCACATTTGCAGGGAGTGGAATGTTTAAGGCCAAGTGTATTTTCTTGCCTGTTTGCTCATTTGAGTCGAATTTTATTTGGCCTAATTTTAAAATTGTAATTATTTTTTAATAAATTTAATATTTTTATTTAAAAATAAATAAAAATTAGATTTAGAATCCAAATTTTTAAATTTGAAATCCAAATAAACACCCTTAATGATGGTAACCGGTCTTAAGATGGGCTGGATACAATCTTTTTATTTAGTGATTATAGAATTGATTTTTTAATAATATTATATATTTAAAAAAATATTAAACATAACAAATAAATTATAAAAAGATAAAAGGCCAAATAACTATAACAGGACTCATCCTTGTACTACAATATTATTAAACTAAACTTTTTTAATCATTAAATTTAGAAAAAAAAAAACACTTCAGAAAAAATAGACAGCCGAATTGGGAGGAGATCTCCAAGCAAGATTCCTATTTTTTTTTATTATAAATACAACATTTTTTTTTTTGGATAAAAACATATCTATTTCATTTTATTCTAAGAAGACAGAGATACATGGAGGGATTCTTCTGTTACAATAGGACTAGGAAATGAAAAAGAGTCCTTTACTAGAGTATGGGCAATAATGTTACTGGTTCTTCTTACAAGAGAAACCTCCCATCTAGCAAAATTACAAAGTAGGGAACTAGTTTTGCAAATGATCATATTGGCACTAGTCCCGTCGTCTGATTCATGCTTTAGAGCCTTGGGAACTTGCAAAGAGTCACCCTCAAGAATGATATTCTGAAAACCCATAGATAAGCCGAGTTTCACAGCATGAAAAACAGCAAAAGTCTTTGCAAGAAAGGGGTCTAGGAACAAGTCTAAAGACTACTTGAGAGTAACTAAAATCCTACCTTAGTTATCCCTAGCCATAACTCCAATGCCAATCCTATAGAGGTGAGTGTTTATGGCACCATCACAGTTAAGTTTGACTTAATAGGAAGGTGGAGTTGTCTAGTTCTGGGGAGAAGAGCAGGGAGGGTTTTTTTCTTTGGTTAGATTATCTGAGTTGAAGACAAGGCTGACTAGGATAGACTTTGTCTCACGGATCAAGGTTACTGGATGACAATAAGCACCATTGAAGATAAGAGTATTCCTCCTCCACCACATTCTAGCCACTACAGCAAATTCCGTGATGGTCTCTATGTTCATGTGGGTCAAAATGCCACGAAGGAGCTGGAGCATGGAGGATCGGGGCAGGGTACATTTTTGGAGACTTTTAGAGCATATAGACCATACATCTTTTGCTGCTTGGCATTGCCATAATGCATGAAGAGTGTCTTCTTCCTCGGTTTTACAAATAGGGCAGAGAGGGTGCTTGACTATTTTCCTTTCATACAAGTTGGTCATGGTAGGAAGCGAGTCGAGACATGATCGCCACAAGAAATTTCTATCGGCTAAGGTTGTTGGGATCTACCAAATTTGTTTTTAGGCATGTTTGTGTAGGTTGCTGGAGGAGGCTTGGCCTTTAGATACTAGAGACCTTGCATTTTCCATCTAGTAGGCACTTTTAACTGTGAAAGATCCATTCCTTTATCCATGCCAAATTTTCTTATCCCTGCTGTTAGAGGTGGTTGTTGGGGTCCTTAGGATTTTTTCTGCATCACCCGGGTCAAAGATGAGTTTAACCAGCTCGGAATGCCATTGTGGAGGATGGGCACTCAAGAGGTATGAGACAGTGGAGTCTTGGTTTAGGACTATAGCCGGACTGAGGATCATTTTTGGGTTTGGTTGATCTAATCACCTGTCTTTCCAAATTTTGATTGTTTGCCCATTGCCAACTCTTCATGAAGTGCCTTCTCACAACAGAGGCCTTGTTGACAGGAGATTCCTCTAGATGTATGAGGGTTTGGCTCCAATCTTGGCTAACTCAAAGGGGGAAGAGGGGAAATATTTCACTTTCATCACCATGACTACGAGGGACTTGAGTTGTTGGAGGATGCGCCAACATTGTTTGGTTAACATTGTTGTGTTGAAAGCTTCAAGGTCCCTAAATCCCATACCCCCCTCTGAATTTAGTTTCCCCATCCACTTCCAAGCTATCCAATGGACTCGATTTTCCTTCTCTTGGTTTCCCCACCAAAAATTATTAATGGCTCTATTAATGTCATGAAGGAGGGATAATGAAAGCTTGAAAACACTCGTTGTGTAGGTAGGCAAGGCTTGTATGACAGATTTAATGTATATTTCCCTCCCGGCCTCAGATAAGGGTTTGACCCTTTGGTTGCTTAATCTTGACCTGACATTATCAAGGATACCTTTGAAGGTTTTTTGCTTATTCTTTCCCACTACTGAGGGTAAACCGAGGTACTTTTCTGTTGCCCAGATGACTAACACAAGAGGGGGGTGAATTGGGTTTTATTATAAAAATTAGCACTTATAAATCAAATACACAATATAAAATATAAACAGAATATAAAGCAGTAAGAAATGTAAAGAGTAGGGTAAGAAGAAGCAAACTCAGTATTTTTACGAGGTTAAGCCCCACTGCCTACGTCCTCACCTCAAGCTACCCCTTAAGGATCCCAAATCCACTATTCAATCTCCTTTAGGTGGAGATAGAAACTTATTACATTTTTTAGTAACACTGCTCCAAAGAATCCGTGTAGACACCCTCTACACTTCCAATCACCTCACACTTGGTGATTTAACTATTCTCCGTGTAGAACACATTCTACACACACAAGGGTTATACGCACCCTCTTACAAATACAAGAGTTGGTAGTGGGTAGACTATCAAAGTACACTCCTCAATGAATGAGATAGAAACAATATAGCGCAACCTATATCTCTCTCAAAAAGAACAAGAATTAAGGCTCAGAACTTTAGAAAAGAGAGAATGAGAGTTTTAAAACAATGATGCAAAACTTAGCAATAGATGTGTAAGCTCTTGTTGTGATTTTTGTAAAACTCAAGTAAGCTAGTTATAGGCAAATGAGTCTTCAATTTCAAATTTGAAAAGATTCACATGTCAAATAAGAATACTATTCACTTTTCAAAAAATTCAAATAAAAGCATCTCCTTTTTATTTTTGTCAAAGACAACTCTATTCATTTTTTAAATAAATCAAATCAAATCTTTTACTTTTCATACATGGCAAAATGAGCATGATTTATTTTTCAAACCAAATCATCTTCTTTTTGCATATGTCAAAAAAACACATAACCACCTTTTAAGATTTTCAAACAAATCATCTATCTTTTGCATTTGTCAAAAAAATACACAACCACCTTTCAAAATTTTCAAACAAATCATCTATCTTTTGCATTTGTCAAAAAAACACACAACCATCCTTCAAGATTTTAAAACAACACATGCACATGTTAAAGATGACAATCAATCATCTTACAAATTCAATTTTTTATGCATATGTGAAAAAAAAAATTTGAAATTAATATTTTAATAAAGTTATGCAAATGTAAAAAATGCAATTTGATATTTTATGAGAAAAGATTAATTTTGAACTTTAATCTAATTTCAAATTTTAAGAGATGTACAAAACTACTCTATAAGCATCATTTGTAGACTTGATCTCTTTCTTGCTCATGCTTGATTTCTTGATGTGTTTAGCTCTCTTTATGCGTAGACAACTTGAGTTTGAGTTTTAAATATTATTTGTTATCATCACAATTTATACGTAGATAAGAGACTTGAAACATTGGGTTCAACAATCTCCCCATTTTTGATGACGACAAATACTTAGTAGAAATCTGCGACCTGCAGTAATACTTAAACTCCCCTGAAAATATGCGTTAGTATTTCAAGAAAAATATAAACATGATTCTAGCATATATAACAGGGTAGTATAACACCAGTATAAGACTTCTCCCCCTTTTGGCATCATTAAAAAGGAACCGTAATTGGCTTCAGTAAGATTTTTTCCCACAATAAGCAATAACCAAATAAAACGGTGCATTAGTAGAAGCTGTAAAGAGTTGAATAATTGGAAACAGTCGTGCCCAACAAAACCTGCAAAGGCTGGAGGTCTAACTCTGGCAATTCGGTGCAGAAGGAGATTGAATAATTGGAACCACCTGTGCCTGACAAAACCTGCAAAGGCTGGAGGCCTACCTCTGGCAATTCGGTACAATGATCCGCTTGATATTGCTGAAAAATGAGATATTATCAGGATTTGTAAACTTGTCTTGTTCTAATTTCCGTTTCAATAAGAGCAATCCTTAGTTTTATCTATTTCGCATCAAATCTTCTTCTTATCTTTGCAATTTGCTTGCATTCTCATTCTACAAATTTTCAATGGCTCATCAATTTCCTTTCAGTGCTTCTCTTGATCAAGATTTGAGGTATTCTTCACCTCAGTCTCAATCTATTTCTGCATCTGTCGTGGGTGCCATGAAGCAACAAGAGACTGATTTGGCTAATAAATAAGATCATGACGCCATTTACGAGCTTGTGGATCTTGGAACTCGATACTCATCATCCATCGTCGCGTTTCTGCTCGGTTGCAGTCCAAAACTCGTGAAATTGAGAAGCTTAATGAGACTGTCTCTGTACTTCAACGACTTGTTTATGAATCAAACAAAAAAATAGTAGAGTTAAAGCAACAGAATAAGGATTTAAAATCCTTACTTGCCTCTTCATTTCGATTGCCTAATCCTTTAGACAATGATGGCATGATGATTTATGAGGAGCAAATACATTTGAATGATGAGGCTAAACGTCTCAAGTTCTATAGGTCATTTGAGATAATGAAATAAAAGTATCTAGCAGATATTCATGACATGCATCATTCCTATTTCTCTTCTAATCATGCATAGTCTATCTTCTGGTAGGGGTTTTGTAAAAATGTCTGCCAATTGATCATGTGTGCTAATGAATTCTAATACAATATTGCTCTTCTGCACATGATCTCTAAGAAAATAATATCTAATTTCAATATGTTTAGTCCTAGAATGTTGTATTGGATTCTTTGAAAGATTTATAACACTAGTATTATCACATTTAATAGGAATATGATTGTACATAAGTTTAAAATTCTCAAGTTGTTGCTTCATGTAAAGAACTTGAGCACAACAACTGCCTACAGCAACATATTCTGCCTCAGTAGTAGATAATGTAACAGAATTTTACTTTTTAATAAACTATGAAACAAGTGCATAACCTAAAAAATGACATGTTCTACTATTACTTTTTCGATCAACTTTGTAACTAGCATAATCCGCATCTGAATAACTAATAAGATCGAAAGAAGTGTGCTTAGGATACCATAACCCTAGGTCAATGGTACCGGCAAGATATCTAAAAATACGCTTAACTGCAATCAAATGAGATTGCTTTGGAGATGATTGAAAATGTGCACATAAACATACACTGAAATAATATCAGGTCTACTAGCTGTCAAATATAATAAACTATCAATTATACCTCGATATACCTTTGAGTCAACTGGCTTACCGCTTTCATCTTTATCAAGTTTGATGGTTGGACTCATTGGTGTTCCAATTACCTTCGCACCTTCCATCCCAAACTTTTTGAGTAACTCTTTGATATATTTTGACTGATTAATGCATGTTCCACTTTTTGCTTGCTTGATTTGCAATCCAAGAAAGAAATTAAGTTCTCCCATCATGCTCATTTCAAATTCTTTCTGCATGCTCTTAGCAAAATCTTGGCACATATTTTCATTAGTCGCACCAAATATTATATCATCAACATAAATTTGAACTAGAAGAATATCATTCTGTTCATATTTGATGAAAAGAGTTGTATCGATCTTTCCTCTTAAAAAATCTTTTTCAATCAAGAAACCACTAAGTCTCTCATACCAAGCTCTAGGAGCTTGTTTGACTCCATATAATGCTTTTGCGAGCTTAAAAACATGATTAGGAGAAATATGATTTTCAAAACCTAAAGGTTGCTCAACATATACCTCTTTATTTATAAAACCATTTAAGAAAGTACTTTTAACATCCATTTGAAAAAGTTTGAAATTTTTATAACATGAATATGCAAGTAACATTCGAATAGCTTCTAATCTTGCGACAAGTGCATACATTTCATCATAATTGATTCCTTCCTCTTGATTGAAACATTGGACTATAAGTCAAGCCTTGTTTTTAGTAACGATTCCAGACTCATCTTTCTTATTTCTAAAAACTCATTTTGTTCCAATAACAGCGTGATTTTTTGGTCTAAGAACAAGTGTCCATACATTATTTCTTTCAAATTGATTTAGCTCTTCTTGCATAGCTAGAATCCATGATTCATCAATAAGTACTTCATCAATATTTTTGGGTTCAATTTGAGATAAAAAAAGTAGTGTGATTACAAATATTTCTAAAAGATGATCGAGTACTTACACCTCGTGAAGGTTTTCCTAGAATTTGTTTCATTGGATGATCTTTCACATGTTTCTACTGTTTGGTTGCATCTTGTACTAAATCTTGATGATCTTTCCTGATGTCTCCATGTTGGACTTCTTCCATTGTATTGTCTTTGTTGAGATTGAGACCATTTGTGTTATTTGTACCTTCTGATTCTTCATCAATAGATTTCTTGGAGAGTAGAGGATTAGATTCATCAAATACTACATGCATAGATTCTTGTACAATCAAAGTCTTTTTATTGAATACTCTATAAGTTTTACTATTTGTTGAATACCCAGGAAATATACCTTCATCAGATTTTGCATCAAACTTTCCTAAATTATCTCTGTCATTGAGTATAAAACATTTGTATTCAAATACATGAAAGTAATTAATGTTGGGCTTTTTTTCATTCCAAAGCTCATAAGAGGTTTTATCTAATTTAGACCTTAACATAACTCTATTTATAACATAACCTGCAGTGCTTATCGCTTCGGCCCAAAAATAACTAGGTAAACTATTTTCATTAAGCATTGTTCTTGCCATTTCTTGAAGAGATCTATTCTTCCTTTCTACTACCATATTTTGTTGAGGAGTTCGAGGAGCAGAGAAATTATACAGAAAATCATTTTCAACACAAAAAGACTCAATATCTTTATTGAAAAACTCTTTCCCCGTGTCACTTCGAATGTTTGAAATAATATAGCCATTTTCATTTTGAATTCTCTTGCATAGCTTGGTAAAGACATTATATACCTCATCTTTATGAGCGAGAAAGATGACCCAAGTATATCTAGAGAAATCATCAACAATAACATATGCATAATATTTCCCTCCTAGACTCGCAACTCTGTTTGGTCCAAAAAGGTCCATGTGTATTAATTACAAAGGTCTAGTAGTGGAAATATGTTTCTTGATTTTGAAAGAAATTTTTGTTTGTTTACTAAACTGGCATGTATCACAGATTTTGTCTTTAAAAAAGTTTACTTTTGGCAAACCTCTCACAAGATCATTTTTTGAAAGTTTGGAAATAAGTTCCATGTTTGCATGACCTAACCTTATATGGCATAACCAACTATTTTCATATTGAGCTGATAAACAAATAGTATCTTGTGAGAAAATTTCTTCAAATTCAACTATATAAACATTATTGTTTCTAAGAGTAATAAAATAAATATTGCAATCATGATTATTCAAAATAATGCACTTATCCTTTTTGAAGGTAACTGTAAATCCTTTATCACATAATTGACTTATACTTAAAAGATTATGTTTTAGACCTTCAACAAATAGAACATCTTCAATTATGAGAGAAGACTTATCACCAACTTTACCTATTCCCACGATCTTCCCTTTTGAATTGTCTCCAAATGTCACGTGTCCTTATTCTTTAGGAGTGAGATCAATGAACTTAGTTTTATCTCCTGTCATGTATCTTGAGCATCCACTATCTAAAAACCAGCTTGTTTTACTTACGGAAGACTTCATGCATACCTACAAAAACAATTAAAATAATTTTTCTTGGCACCCATGTTCTTTGGGTCATTTATTTATTAGTATTAGAAGAAATAAGATTCTTTAGTACCCATATGGTCCTAATAGTCATTGTATGTTTTCTTCTAATAGGACAAGTATGATAGTTATGACCATTTCTATTGCAAAAATTACAAATAACATGTAATATACTTGAAGAACTTGAGTGATTGTAATAATGTCTTTTTTTGACAAATCTATTTTTAGGAAAAGAATTTTGAAAATATAATTTTGATTTAATGGGTTTATCAAAGAAATTTTTATAAGATTTGGGTTTTTCTTTTGGCATGTATCCCAAGCCTACCTTATCAAAAACACATATTTGATTACCAAGAAGTTTTTCGAAATTTCTTTTTCCATTTATGAAATTTTAAACAATCTTATCTAAATTAGCTACTTTCTTTTTCAGTTCATCATTTTCATCTTTTGAAACTATATTTTCTTTTCTTAAAATATCAATTTCATTTATTAAAGAAAAATTTTTCTTTTTCAAAGCGGTATACTTAATACCCAATTTTTCAAATTCCTCATATACCTCTTCCAAAACATTTTGCAATTCTTCATAAGAGAGATTTTCAAGATTTATTACCTCAAGATCATCTTTAGCTATAAGATAAAAATTTGCAGATTCTTCATTACTTGCGTCGCTGTCTGAGCTACTTGAATCATCATCCCATGTAGCTTTCATTGCTTTCTTGCCTTTGTATCGATCTTTCTTTAGCAAGGGACAATCTACCTTGATATGTCCTGGCTTTTTACATTTATAACAAATTAATGAATCATTTTTACCTGTATCTTTGTTAGAAGATTTTTTGAAGGGTTTTTTTGGAGGAGCTTTATTTTTCAAGAATCTCTTAAATCTTCTTGTGATCATTGCAATCTCTTCGTCATCGCTTTCTTCATCTTCATCGCTTTCACTTTCATGAGGAACGGCTTTGAGTGTCAAGCTCTTCTTTTGCTTTCCTTCTTCTTCTTCTCTTTTCAATGTGTACTCATGGGTAATAAGTGACTTGATGAGTTCATTTACTTCGAGTTTTTTAAGATCTATAGCTTCAAAAATTGCCGTTACTTTTGATTCCCAACGTTTTGGCAAGGAGTTGAGAATTTTTCTTACTATCTCCAAGCTGGAATAAACTTTACCAAGTGATGTCAAACTATTTATAATATTAGTAAAACGAGTATACATAGAAGAGATAGATTCATCATCATTCATTTTAAACAATTCATATTCCTGCGTAAGAACATAAATTTTTGATTCTTTGACTTACGAAATTTCTTCATAGGTTACTTCCAAGTTGTCCCAAATTTCCTTTACTGTCCTGCAAGTCATTATTCTGTTAAATTCATTACCATTGAGAGCATTATATAAAAAATTCATAGCCATTACATTCACAGTATAAAGTCTATCGTCTTCGCGATCAAACTCTTCCTCTTTCTTTTTGACCTTTACTCCATCAATAGTTTTTGTTAGAATATAAGGCTCATTTACAATACATTTCCAGATTTCTCGACCTTGAGACTAAAGAAATATTCTCATTTTAGCTTTACAGAAAGTATAATTATCTCCACAAAATAGCGGAGGTCGACTACTAGATTGACCTTCAGCGAAAATAGCTATAATGTTAGCCATATGATCTTAACTCAACAGATAGTTAATCTTATAACAGAGTCCTTGCTTTGATACCAATTGTTGTCCAGATGACTAACACAAGAGGGGGGTGAATTGGGTTATATTATAAAAATTAACACTTATAAATTAAATACACAATATAAAATATAAACAGAATATAAAGCAGCAAGAAATGTAAAGAGTAGGGTAAGAAGAAGTAAACTCAGTATTTTTACGAGGTTCAGCCCCACTGCCTACGTCCTCGCCTCAAGCTACCCCTTGAGGATCCCAAATCCACTATTCAATCTCTTTTAGGTAGAGATAGAAACCTATTATACCTTTAAGCAGCACCGCTCCAAAGAATCCGTGTAGAACACTTTCTACACTTCCAATCACCTCACACTTGGTGATTTAACTATTCCTCGTGTAGAACACATTCTACACATACAAGGGTTATATGCACCCTCTTACAAATACAAGAATTGGTAGTTGGTAGACTATCAAAGTACACTCCTCAATGAGTGAGATAGAAACAATACAGCGCAACCTATATCTTTATAAAAAAGAACAAGAATTAAGGTTCAAAATTTTAGAAAAGAGAGAATGAGAGTTTTGAAAGAATGATGCAAAACTTAGCAACAGATGTGTAAGCTCTTGTTGTGATTTTTGTAAAACTCAAGTAAGCTACTTATAGGCAAATGAGTCTTCAATTTCAAATTTGAAAAGATTCACATGTCAAATAAGAACACTATTTACTTTTCAAAAAATTTAAATAAAAACATCTCCTTTTTATATTTGTCAAAGACAACTCCATTCATTTTTCAAATAAATCAAACCTAATCTTTTACTTTTCATACATGACAAAATGAGCATGATTTATTTTTCAAACCAAATCATCTTCTTTTTGCATATGTCAAAAAAATACACAAAAAAACATACAACTACCTTTCAAGATTTTCAAACAACACATGCACATGTTAAAGATGACAATCAATCATCTTACAAATTCAAATTTTTATGCATATGTGAAAAAAAAATAATAATTTTTGAAATTAATATTTTAATAAAGTTATGCAAATGTAAAAAATGCAATTTGATGTTTTATGAGAAAATATCCTTAATCCAATTTCAAATTTTAAGAGATGTACAAAACTACTCTAAGAGCATCATTTCACTACAAAAAAATGTATTTTTTTCGGCGATTTTATAGGCGCCGATAATGAGTTCGCTGGGTATGCTTTATATTTGTGGCGAAGTTGACACCGCTGCAAATTTATAACGTATCGATGGACTAACTAATTTATTGCAACGATTTTAGTTAATATTGTGGCGAAATAAATCACCGCAATATAGCTTGTCTTTTTTACGGCGAATTAAGTCACCATTATATCCGTAGTTTCCAAAATTTATACTTTTGCAGCGAATGTTTTCACCGCAAAACACCTTTAATGAACCCGCGCGCGAAACCTCAGCGCTCTTATACTTTTCATTTCCCCTAACCCACCATTTCCCTCTTATTTTTCCCGCACTCAGCATTTTCCCTCCCTCCCACAAAAACCTTGGTCTGCGAAGAACGTTATGGGAATCGGTGTCGGATTCATCACTGATTTTGAGGTTCATCGTTACAGAAACCCACCGGCCACGTACGGCTGCCACCAGCTCACCGGCGATACCCTAAAATCCCTCTGCACATGGAACTCTGCTTCTCATTCTCGAGTTTTTTAGGTAACCGAATCTTTCTCTCAATTATTTCATTAGAAACGACGATTTATAGTAGAAAATACTTGTTTTTTGTTTCCTAATCACAGAGAGTACTACTGTTTCGCAGCTTGGAGAGATTGGATTTTGAGGAATCCGAGACTGAGATTTGGGTATCACTCCCCCATCTGTGCCTTCTGTAGATCAACGCTCTACTGCTTCGATCTTGTGGTGAGACCTCTACCTGATTTTTAACACTCAATCCCGTGGGGATAAGTTAGGGTTTTTGATTTACTGCATATAAACATGCTTTAAGGTTGGGGTTTTGCTTAAACATGGTTTAGTTTATTCTCTGCTTGATTTACTCGACATCTCTACTTGTTTAAACATGCTTGAAGTTTATTCTATACAATGTGGTATTTATGAAATATAAAGAATGTGCAGTTACACTACGTCCCAGCTCGTTGTTTGAAAAATAAGAATATATCAATATAGTTTCTCGATCTTTTGTTCCTTGTATTCTAAGAGTACACGTGATTTAGATAAAACATCTATATATATATATATGGAATATATATGGAGATCAGGAAAACCACCAATTCATGATCTCGATCGATATCTAATGAGAGAATCAGAATTTGCGCTGCCGCCTTAGTTACATTATCGACAGGCAATCCACCATGCATATATTATATATATATTTGTTCATTTGTCGATCGGATATATAATAATCAAAACCTCTACATTATTAATTAGCCTTTATGTAGAATATTATTCCCAGCTGTTAGCCGTAAATATATATATATACCACATCTAAGGTTTTTGAGAATCTCGATCGTTTAATTAAGAATGTGATCATTTGTCATATAGATTTGATTGCATAATTTGTCGCGTATATGCTAGCTCTAATATTCTGGAATTATTTGTTACAACTACTGCATGCATTGTTGATCGAGCACTTTAATTGATTTTACTTGAAGTAGATGCCTGACCTTATAACATCTAAGTTAACATTAATTAACTAAAGAAAGCTGAGACTGTTGGTGTTTTTTATTTTTTTTATTTTTTTTTAATTTCGTGAACAAATGGATTGACAATGAAAAGCGAAATTAAAGATGGGGCCTTTTTGTTGTGACTGGAGTATATACATTAAATAGACTTGTCGGGACGAGACGGCGGAGTTAGCGTTAGAATATATATAATTTAAATAATTCATTTTACTTCAACAGTCGGAATATGTCTTAGATCATGCATGGAAACTTGGGAGTCTAGCTAACGTGCTGCAAAGTAATGGAAGCTAATTAATTGGCATATTTATGTTTGAAGTATCTCGTCGGGATCACTGCTGTAGTACTACTGTGTTATCGAGTTTAAGAAAATCACTTTTCACTTACTTTTCAATATTATTCATTACTATATATTCAGTAATTTATATATCATTACTTTACATTACTTTTTCACTATTATTCAGAGTATAGATCATCTCATTTACCCAAACACAACCTTAAATGGTCTCTCAAATGACTTGGGATTCAAAAAGCTTCGAGAATTTAAGTTAAGAAAAAGGGTTCTGCAATAGAAGTAGCAACTGTAGATTCTACTGCTTACATAACTTTAAGCATCTTGTTTGCAATTCCTTCTGTTGTGATATTGCATTAATCAGAAATACAGTACACACCCAAAAAAAAGTCGGATATTATATAAAGATGTAAGTACGTGGAATAAGAAATTTATTCATCAGGGCCCTGATGCAAGGATCCCCAAGTAACTGGTAGAAACCTTATTTACCTAGCTAGCAAGCTCCATTTCAGATATTCATGAAGGGATTGGCACCCACAAATCTTTGACTCCCACAATTTCCATGCTTCTTTCAATTTCCAGCCATATATGACTCCCATACTTCATGATATTCCCATGCACAACAACAAAGACACAATAGCATGATGTAAGTTGAGGCGTCAGCTCAAAATTATAGAAAATAACTGAAAAACACTTTCAGACCAACTAATGCTTGTTATTTCATCCGGCTTCTTGTTTTTCCTTAATGCGTGTTTGCACATTTTCGCACTTGGATAAATCCACCATGACAGAAGTTTTATTTGCTACTGATCAAAGCTAGAGTTTTTACAAGCATTATATCAGTAAAAAAAAACCCAAACCACAAGAAGTACTAGGAGAAGTCTCACCTTCTAACAACATAGTATCAACTATCCAGTCTCATCATAGGCCGGATTTGGCACTCCCGACTCTTCTGTCAGTCTTTTGTAAGCATCTTGCAATCTTTGAGTCACAGGCCCAACTTGTCCATCACCAATGATGCGGCCATTAATCTTTACCACCTGGAAAAGGTAATTTCATCTATGCATTATTTATCACCAAGACAAGGACATTATAACATCGAGAGGACACTGAAGAAAACTAACAAGTCTTCTATCTTTTGTTTCTGCCAGTCAAATTCTTTATAGGGCATCAATTGATTGGGACCAAGCTTATTTAATCCCTTCTAATGTATATTATTTTGGTTTACTGTTTGGCTTTGTAACTTGGATAGTAAAAATAGACTATGTCGCCCCCAGCACAACTAAGCCCCCAAGTCTATCTTCGGTAATGTAATTGCTATGACTTTCAAGGTTTAAAAATAAAATTTCAAGGTTCAACAATGAAATAAGATATATAGTCAAACTAATGTAACATCAGTCCAAATTGTTTCACTCACTATGTGATTGCCCCCACAACATTTAGTATTCAAATTATTAATTTATGGGGAAAAAATTATTAATTTTGGATTTTGATTGGGAGCAAAATTGATTCATTATCAAACACAATATAATATATATATATATATAGAAGGATGGTGGATGCAGGATATTTCAGCCACAAAAACCTTGTTCTTTTGATCTACATGTTTTAGTTTGTTTGTTTAGATCTGAGAAATTTCACTCCATTCTTTAGATCTAGATGTTTTAGCTTGTGTTTTTGTAAATAAGGCACATCTTTCTAAGAAAATATGAGGCAATTTTATTTTTTATATTTTTTAGCTTTTCCTTGAATTCTGATTTAGCCTGTGTTTAGCAGGAATTACTTTTTGTTGTGCTACTGCTATTGCTGCATGTGGAGATCTATTTATCTTTTTTTTGTTGCAAGGATGATGCTACATATTATTTAAAAAATTGGACTCATTTACTGTACAAGCAATAAACAAATAGGAAAATTCCAATTTTAGATTTTAATTAATTAATATAACCTTATTTATAAATCAATAACTCTAAAAATCTACAAAAAATTATTTTATTTTATCTATAAAATATGAGCATTTCAATGAGAATTGTAATGTAGTCCACCAAATATAATGTGTGTTTTTTATACATTTATGTATGTATGTGTAAAGGAAATGCCTAAATGTGTTTATGACAGGTTTTGAAAATATTGTTTCTTTTTGTTTAGTTTGTTTTTCCCTTTTATATGGGGTTAGTATCCTGGGGTTGTTGTAGTTGGTGCTTTGCTTGAACATGCTAGAATTTGTTTTTTAGATCTGCACTTTTTTTTGGGCGCCTAACTTACTAAGTGTTTTTTAGGAAGATTTTGTCTGTTCATAGCTAGTCCTAACATCAATAGCTGATAGTTTTTGTCTGAACTAACTATAACCATTTTTGCTGTGCCCCTGAAAAGTTAAGTACATAAATATGTAACTAGCTATCCAATTACTAAGGAATGAGATATTAATCCTGAAACTGGAAAAGTATCTCGCTTTGTGGCACAATGGTTTTATAAGCTTGTTAGCAACTATATATATAGTTTGCTTGTAACAATCTGAGACAATTTTGAGACATAAAGTGGAGGTGTCTTAAGTGATCTATATGAGAACCCCTCATTCCAACTCTGCTAAAAAAAATAGGAAAATGTTTGAGTCTTCCTCCTTCCACTTTGGTTCCACATCTAGTACATCAACTTTCCATTTATGAGAGAAGTGTCCACCTAATTTGCAAAATATTTTCATTCCTATACGTGACTTATACTCCATCTACCTAAAAGGAATTTTTCTACAATTGACATATTTTTTGGATTCTTCTTCTTAGATGGATAAAAGCTAGATGCATCTGAAAGATAGACTTGGGTCACCTGCCTATGCTGAAGGTGTTAGAAATTTCCTCACAATGGCAAGAAACCATTCCATCGGAAGTGATCGCATTCGGTGTCCTTGCCTTAGATGTTTAAATAATCTTTACTTATCTATATTTGAGGTGGAGTCTCACTTGTTTATAAAAGGAATAAATCCAAACTACACTCAATGGATATTTCATGGAAAGGAGGAAACACTCTCAGTCATTGATAACGATATATTAGATGATCCTGGGATTGGAGTGGAGGACAGGTTCATTGATGACATGGATCATATGTTAGATGACATACGGGCAGGTACATACGAGGCATGCCCCGAAGACAACACTACATCCCCCACCCAGCAATCAAGACAACAACCCAATCCAAACTCAACATTTGAGCAACTGCTCGAGGATGCTCGACGTCCTCTGTTCGAAGGTTGCACAAAGTTCTCAAAACTCTCCTTCATTGTGAAGTTGTTACACATCAAAACAATCGGTGGATGGTCAATCAAGTCTTTCGATATGCTCCTAAGCCTTCTACGATCCGCCTTTCCTGATGTTTCATTGCCACAATCATATCAAGAGGCACGGTCTTTGGAGAAAGGTTTCGGTTTCAAGTACCAAAAAATCCATGCATGCCTCAACGACTGTGTCTTATTCTGGAAGGACAATGTTAATCTTAATGAGTGCCCCATCTGCGGTGCTTCACGTTGGGTACCTAATACCCACAGTTCACGAGTCATCCCTCAAAAAGTTCTGCGACATTTTCCTTTGAAGCCAAGATTGCAGCGTCTATTTATGTCAGACAAGATAGCAGATGATATGAGATGGCATAAGGAGCAGCGGGTGACTGGGGAGAATAATATTATGAGACATCCTGCCGACTCTAAGTCTTGGAAAACATTTGACCAAAATCATACTTGGTTTGCACGGGATGCCCGCAACGTTAGGCTTGGCTTGGCCAGTGACGGTTTCAATCCCTTCAACAATATGGCTAAACCGTATAGTATTTGGCCGGTGATTCTTGTCCCATATAATTCGCCGCCGTGGTTATGTATGAAAGACCGGTTCTTCATGACATCTTTCATTATCCCTAGTCCAAAATCACCGGGGAATGATATTGATGTTTACTTGTAACCGTTGATTGATGAGTTACTTGAATTGTGGGAAGAAGGTCTACCTACATATGATGCTTCCACTAAGGAAATATTCGTGCTTCATGCTGCCTTATTGTGGACAATCAATGATTTTCCTGCTTATGGTAATCTTTCAGGTTGGTCAACAAAAGGGAAATTGGCTTGTCCCTCATGCAATGCTAGCAATGATTCCTTATGGTTGAAGTTTAGTAGAAAACAGTGTTATATGGGATATCGATGTTTTTTACCAACCAATCACATTTGATGATCTAGAAAAGCATTGTTCAACGGTAAAGAGGATCATCGCATGCCACCAAATTTAGTTGATGGAGCGCTACTTTTGACTCAATTACAAATGCTTGGAGTAGTTCAATTTGGTAAGTCTGGTAGGAAGAGAAAACGGACTGCAGAGTAGTTGAACTGGACTAAGAAGAGTATCTTTTTCAACCTATTTTATTGGTCAACATTACGGTTGAGACATAATCTTGATGTCATGCATGTTGAGAAGA
This sequence comes from Platycarya longipes, assembly GCA_036559045.1. Classification (NCBI taxonomy): domain Eukaryota; kingdom Viridiplantae; phylum Streptophyta; class Magnoliopsida; order Fagales; family Juglandaceae; genus Platycarya; species Platycarya longipes. Next base: position 6,015,527 of record CM071802.1, on the reverse strand, counting down.
ATATTGCCGATAACATTTTGGGCACATTAATGAACATTCCAGGCAAAACTAAAGATAATATAAATTCCCGCCGTGACCTAGAAATCATGGGTTTCAGAAAAGAATTACATCTAAAGTGGATCAATGAACGTGTTACAATGCCACCTTCATTATACACGTTACATGGGGATGAAAGGAATAAATTTTGCGAGTGGCTTGCTGAGGTGAAATTTTTAGATCTTGCACCAAGCAGCCACGTGGCTACCGAATAGGTGACTCTGAACAAGAGCCAGGATTGGCTCTGACTGATGAGGTCGGGTTAGATGACTCCACCCAGCCTCCAAGTCAATTATTTGAGCTCCTGTGTGCGGACCCAATTCAAGAGGCTGAGCCAAATAGTGAACCAGTTCAAGAGGCTGAGCTCCCGATCAGTATAGTCCACATATCCAATATTTTCAATATTAAACAAAGTTTAATATGGTTGGTGTATTCTTTTGACAATTTATTTATTGTCATTCTCTCATTCAGGTGAGGAGGTCCCAACGAACACACAAGAACCAGTGGCTGATAGCGGGCTGATCGGTATAGTCCACATATCCAATATTTTCATCCTTAAACAAAGTTTAATATGATTGGTGTCTTTTTCTTGCTTACATGCATTTAGGTCTTTGACAATTAATTTATTGTCATTCTCTCATTCAGGTGAGGAGGTCCCAGCAGCAAACATGCAAGAACAAGTGGCTAATAGGGGGCCAATCGGTATAGTCCACATATCCAGACTTTTTTGTATTAAACAAAGTTTAATATGGTTAGTGTCTTCTTCTCACTTAAACTCATTTCGGCATTTGAATATTAATTTATTGCCACCACACCATTTAGGTGAGGAGGTCCCAACAAACACACCTTCGACCCAGCCTGAGACGTCGTAGCGTGGACGTGGGCCTGCGAAGTTAACTGAGTTTGAGAAACTGCGCAAGCATGGTAGGGTGCCCTTAAAGATAAATCCTGGGGAAACAGCTCCGTGTTGTGAGAATGCATCCATGTTTACTGCTCATATAACGTGGATAGTTAAACAACATTGTGATATGAGCTACCCACGATGGAATGATGTACCTCAACCAATGAAGGATCAGTTAATCGACCAGATTCGGGTAAGACTTTTATGACATTGGCAGTACTATTAGTTTTACACAATGTAAATGATGGATTTGGTGATTGCCTATAACGGTATTAGTTCGACGTGCAGGGTGATTTTGAATTAGAATGGGAACTAGAGAACCATCGCCTGGCAGTGACTAAACAACTAAGGAAGCGCTTTAATGCATTCCACCACGAGCTGCATAAGATCTATACCTCATTTCCAAACAACGATGAAGCTTTGGCTGCTGGGTGTAGTCTGGTCACCCCCATGGTCTGGGTCAAGCTCTGCATGAGATGGAGCAGCGAGCACTTCAAGGTATATGCCTTGTTAGTTTCTTCAATCCAAACCGGCAATGTATTTGAACAAAATTCTAAGTATCTAAGTCTTTGGTGTTTTCTAACATTGATTGTTTTTCATAATGTATATTTGCCATGCCAGAAAATATCAGAGCAGAATCAAGAGAACAGAAAAAAGCAAAAAATAAACCACACATCCGGTCGTAAATCATTTGTTAGGAAATTGGCAGAGAAGGTATAAGCTCTAAGCTCTAAACACTTTGTTTCCCTATTTGACGTACACACAACGTCCTATGTCACTTAATTTACATAACAAGTAGAGGGAATAATGATATTTTTCTTTCCTTATTTCACTCAAAGCGTTTAGAGTCCAAATGAAATGGCTAGTATGTTTGACCTTTTTTATTTGCTTGAACATTTACATTTATAATAAACATTGTAAACACATGTAGCGTGATGACGGGGAAACTATGGTGGACTTCTATAAGGCTACCCACTGGTCCGTGAAGAAAGATTCTTTTGTCACAGAAGCTACTGAAGAAAATTATGTGAGTAACATTCTCGAACTCTATTGAACACTTTATTTGCCATTTTTTCAAGCTGGTTCTGTAAGTATGATTATTGTAATTTTTTGAATACCCTAGATTGTAAGTAATATGTTCATTATCTCCTATTGCAGAATAAAATGGTTGAACAACTCCAGACTCTAGAACCGGAGCAACGAACAAATGAAGTAGCCGTGGGGGTTTTTAGGGAAGTACTTGGTTATAGACCTGGTTACGCAAGAGGACTGGGAGAGATGGTGATCCCAGAGTCTACAAGGCAGCGTGACCAGGCTAGGGAGAAAGAGTACTTGGCTTCAATTGAGAAGCATAAGCAGGTAGCTGAAGCTTCCACATGTGAGTTGGAGAATGTTAAGGTGAAGTTGGCTGCAATAGAGCACAGACAAGAGGAAACCGACCGATTGATGCGAGAGTTGTTGGGGCAGCGTTCGTCCATCACTGCGTCTGGTTAAGAGACGCAGTGAGCTGGTGTTCAAGAAATAATCATATTTTGAGGGAAATTTTTTGTGAGGTCTTTGGGTGTATTTTTTGTGTAGTTCTGATATACTATTGACAATAGACAGCTATATATATATATAGATCTCTGTATATACAATAATGAGAGGCTAGGACTGATATTTTTTTTGTGGGAGCGACGATGGTTGTAAGAAGCAGTTTTTTGGCCATTCCCAGGAGTATTGTCTCAGTAGAAGGTAATATTAGAAATATAAGTATCTAAGTTTTGCACATGTTTTCTATGGTATTCCAGATTTCGGGTGTTTGAATCTAAGTTTTCTGTTTTGTAGTTTGATGAGATTTTTAAGGAGATAATTCTATTACTTATCATGTTGGAGATTCAGGTACGTGCTGGATGTTAGTTTGAGACTTTTCTATGGAAGTAAGTTTCCAAACCAGACTATTTTAGATTTCAACCACTTTTTATATTTTTTTGTGTATGTGCATGCTTCTTTGTTGGTTTTTGTGTCAAAAAATCATATGTACACTCATTTTTATGCATTCTTTTGTGCACTTTATCAATATAATAAGCTTTAGAGTTCATATTATTAATAAATCTATTTTTAGTTTTAACATCTTTTAGAATTTATCCATCAAATTGAAAGAACTGTTGGGAGCAAAACATATTAATTCTGAAGGAGCCATATCATATAAATTACATGATATATATAAATTAAATAATTTCAGCTCAGCCAATAGAAAAAAAAGCAAAAAAGAGATATTTTTATGTATATTAAGATTTTAGAAAGTTTTGAAAACATTAATCACATATTTTCTTTGCCCTCTTTATATTATTGTTATCAAATAGAGTATTTCGATCTATTCTTGTGTTTGAAAGATGGACTCAAAATGTAGATGGTCTGGACTGTTTTGATGGTAGTATGGACTGTTTTGATGGTGGTATGGACTTTTCAAGTCATATTTTCACTCTCAAAATGTAGATGGTCTGGACTGCTTTGATGGTGGTATGGACTGCTTTGATGGTGGTATCTATTAATGTAGGTGGTGCGAGATACTATGCGATTGCATCTCTTCGACTAATAGGATTCATTGGAGATAATCTTCTATCCAATAGTTCGACAACTTCAATCATAAACGTGCCATTGCTACTAGACACATTATTGCAGGTATTGTTTTCCTCATCTAATGACAAAGTTTGTGAATATGCCTTTAAATTTAAACAAATGACAGTAAAGAGCAAACATAAAGGCAACAGATATTCTTGTAGAAGTCCACCATGTTGATCACCTGTTCAGAATGCTATATGACCACATAATTAGATTAGGTAGATAGATAAACAAAATCTATATTCAAGTGTTCAGAAACATTTGCTACACAAATGGCAGCCTAAATCAACACACTGTACAACCCACTAATTAAGTTCATAATCATATGCTTATTTGTCAAGGTTAATGTCCAAATCCCTCGCTGAAGTTCTTGTAATAAATCAGGTGTGCATGGATGGTATCTAGCTAGTGTTTCCTAGGATACCGTAATACATCTATCAAAATATATGACCCTTGTAAGCATTGTGATCAGCCCAATTCTGAAAAACAAACACTACAACTTTTCATTATTTGAGTTACATGTTAATTTATTATCCATGACCTCATGATCATAGCTCTCCATCTGTACTAAGCAGAATGACGATGTTATTACAGGTAATTGTGTATTGGTCATCTCCAGAATATCTTTCTGAAAATGTCATTTACTAATCTTATTTGACATCCCTAGGTCCTCTTCATCTATCGATCTAATCCACCATGTGCAGAAGACTACTACAAAACAAGAGGTGCATACATTCTTTTTAAGTGCATGGAGTTTCTGGGCTATTCAATTAAGGTAACATATTGGCATAACAAAGTTGATTATGAGTCTGATTGTAAGCTAATGGTGGATAATTTGCAACTAGTCACCTCACAAGCTGATGTCCAGATTTGAAAATCTGATTTTAGAAGTGACCAGGCTTAATACAAATTTATTTCAAATGAAGGTTCTATAACATATGTTAGTGGGCTTATAAGTTATCCACATGGGTTGGAATGTTGATGAGTTGGTTGTACGGGGGGATTTAGTACCTAAGTCTAAGCTACTATCATTGTTTGGGTTGAGAAGATGCCTTGTGATCCTTAATGCATTTTAATGAATTCTTTCTTGCTGTAAGAAAAAAAAAAAACAAAAAAGTAGATGGATTTTATAGTTTCAATAGTTATTTTGGGTATTACTTTCTCAATAGCTATTAGATCCTTTTTATTTTTATATTAATTCAGTTCTTTATCATTTTTTTTTTGAAGTATTTTACCAAGTAGATGCCTGAGATAAGTAGATGGATGATTTATAGCTTTTGCACCTTGTATATTTGAATGGAAGAAAATCTGTTTACAATTAATCTCCATTGACGGCAGAAAACTTTATTCTTCTTATTCTTATATAAGAATAAAGTTTTCTAATATGTAATGTTTTGAAACTGATTCACTTAACAATCATGATGCAGAGTACTATTGGAAAAATCTGTGGACAGAAGCAAGATGCACTGCAAACACTACGTACTTGACTTTCTCACCTCAAGCAAGATGCGTTGGTGAAATAGCGGGCCGAGAAGATTTTAATATTAATATTTTATTGCCGCAAATACTAATGGGCTTGATTAAATGAAACATTAGTTGTTCTCTTATGTAATATTTAATTGCCTCAATTAATGCACCCAGGCCAGTCATGTATTATTGGATGACCAAGACTTATGGTTTCATATAGATGAAATTAAACTTAATCAAAAATTAAAAATTATTAGATAATCAGTGTACTATTGGATGATTGGTATTTTTGGATGATTGGTGTTTTTATATTGGATGATTAGTATTTTTGGTTTAATCAAAAAATTAAAATTATTACTTGTGTACATTAATTTGAAAATGTTGTTAACAAGCTCCAGGAAACTAGCTCCCAAAAAGCCAACGAAACTAAAACGCCCAGAAAATGCTGCAAAATCGAGACGCTGCAAAACCAAAATCGAAATGAACGTTCAATAAAAATAAGCCAGAAAAATCGCTGCAAAATAGATATCGCGGTGAAATAAATCACCGCAACAACAATCTGGGGGCGCCAAAGCTCTTTTTCTTTGCGGCGAATAAATAGTTTTCCCAGTGACACATTTTCACTGCTAAATACTATTCGCAGCGTTAGAATCGTTATTTTCGAACTATTTTCTAGCGCCTATTGTCATTATTTGCAGCGAATTATATCGCCGCTAATGGTCAACTATTTGCGGTGAATAACTAGTTTTCCTAGCGACACATTTTCGCTGCTAAATACTTTTCACAGCGTTAGAATCGTTATTGTCAGATCATTTTCCAGCGCCTATTGTCATTATTTGCAGCGAATTATATCGCCGCTAATATTGTACTTTTAGCGACGATTTTATGTTTTTGCTGTAAATAGTTATAAGTAGCTTTTCGATACCGTCGAACGGCCGGCGCCCGGAAATAGCCGCAATATGACTTTTACGGCAATTTTATTGTGTATTAGCGGCAATTTGGTGCGCCGCAAAAGCTGCCTTTCCCTGTAGTGTTTGTAGACTTGATCTCTTTCTTGCTCATGCTTGATTTCTTGATGTGTTTAGCTCCCTTCATGCGTAGACAACTTGAGTTTTAGTTTTAAATATTATTTGTTATCATCAAAATTTATACGTAGATACGAGACTTGAAACCTTGGGTTCAACATTTTCATATGCCATGGCTCTCAACAATAGATAGGTTATAGTCTTGAGTCACCTTATCTATGTTCTTGCTGAACATTATAGAGGTTTTGTCAAGGTTCAATCTTTGACCTGAGACATGTTCATATACTTTCAGTAGTTGGATCATCTGGCTCCATTCAATGGCATTTGCTTTGTAAAAAAATTAGGCTATGGTCTTCAAAGAAGAGATGAGTGATTCTCAGTGGACCTTTTGCCACTGGGACTCCATGGATAACACCCATTGCTTCAAGTTTGGAAATAAGGCAGCTCAATGCCTCTACATATAGAATAAAAATGTAGGATATTAGAGGATCTCATTGTCTTATTCTTCTAGAAGGATGGATAGGTTCTTGAGGAATCCCATTGAGCAAAATAAAGTAAGAGACTGACTCTAAACACTGCATGATTAGGTCAACCAGGGCCCTATTGAAACCAAATATGTAGGATAGCTTTGATAAAGGAAGAAGGTCAAAGGCTTTTCTCATATCTAATTTCAGTGTCATATACCTACCTCTCTTTGCCATTCATCTTACATCTCAGTGTGTCGAGAGTTTCAAAAGGCACCACTATGTTGTCAGATATCAACCTACTAAGGACAAAAGCTGATTGGGTGCTAGAAATGATGTTAGGAAGTATGAATTTAAGTCTAGTAATGACTTTAGACACAAGTTTGTAAATAACATTATAGAGTGAGATTGGCCTAAAATCCGAAACCTAGGTGGGAGATTTCTTCTTTGGGATCAGGGTGATTTATGTAGAGTTAACCTCAATGATATCAGCATTCGAGTTAAGAATAGAAAGGACTGCTGCAGCAACCTGGTTGTCGATAACGGCCAGTGTTTACGGTAGAAAATAGCTAGGAATCCGTCAGGACCAGGAGAGTTGAGACCTTCCATCTGGAATAGTGCTTCTTCAACCTCTCAAAAAGTGTAGGATCTGGACAGAAGTGCGTTCTGAGCCGGTGTGACTCTAGACTCAAAGTCTACCAAGCACTCGAGAATACTTGAGGGGGATGAGGTCGTGAAAGAGCTGCTTGTAAAAGACTTGGAAGCACATTTTGATAGTGTTTAACTCTTCCTCCTTTTGATAGTGTTTAACTTTTTCCTCCTGGAAGCACATTTATGAAAGAAACGAGTGTTTCTATCTCCTTCCTTAAGCCACCTCAGCTTAGCTCTTTGCTTCCATTTAGTGTTTTGCTCCTCTAGGATCTTAGTGATCTCGGATTGCACTTGCCTGATGTTACCATTTAGGTGGCTGAGATTTGCTTCCTGGAGCTTTGAAAGCATTTCATGCTTGAGCTTGAGTTCTTCCTTTAGCTGTCGTGGGCTGTGGACTTTCCTTCTAGGGGAAGTGGAAAAGGAGGCTGTTGACAGTTGGTGGTCTCAAGGAGCTAAATTATCCATTGTGCAAAAAGTGGTTCTTGCTTTGGATGATAGGGTCGAAGTTGGAGGGTTTTTGTCTGGCGGATAATTCTCCTCTCCCTTTCTGTCGTTCCCCCATGGATGAGCTTGGTTCTCAACTTCACGTTTAGATGCATCACCATATATTTTGAAGATGATGTCGCTCTCCCTAGCTGCTAGAGCATGAAGCCAGGTGCCATATTGGGGTTTTCCTCCATGTTTGTTTGCTTTGGAGCAGTGGTCTTGGTTGTGCTTGATAATGCCACACTTGAAGCAAACAAAAGGTAGGCACTCGTATTTAAATGTTGTGCAAGCCTGCTTTCCTTCCAGGTTGAGGAAGGTTCCCCTTGGGATGGCTTTAGAAATATCTAATTCGACTCAGATTCTCAAGTATTTCCCCCACCCTATCCCCCAATCATCAACGTGGACTTTTTGCACTTTACCCACCATATTGCCTATCTCTTGGGCCATGGAAGAGTTCATGTGATCGAAAGGGATGTCGAAGGCTTGGAGCCAGAAGATTTCTTTATTAAATTCGACTTCTTTAATGGATTTGGTACCATCAAAAGATTGTAGACATAGTAACCATTTGTCAAAAGACCACAGACGGCCATCGATTACTCTGGATAGATCCTGCTTGCTGTTAAATTCAACTAGAAATTGGTTCAGACCCACATTTGAGAATCGCACACAGCTTTCACAGCGCCAAACTTTGTCATTGTGTTCTTGAAGGCCCCTTGGTTTATGGGCTTCTCGACTACCACCATCACCATTAGACAAGAAGAGATTAGTTTCTGTCTTGGTGGAGGATGGGTAGGAGGTGTGATGCCTTGTTTTTCCTGCTTTGTGAGGCTCATTTGTTCCCATTGTCTTGCTAAAGCTTCTTCCATCTTCCTCTACTGGCTCCACAAGAACTTGAGAGACAAACTCTGTAAGAGAGAAACACCTTGCTAGAGGTTGTGACTATTAGACAATGCTAAGGGTGCGCCTCTAGTGTATTAGACAATGCTAAGGGTGCATCCCTAGTGTACTTAATTTTTTTTCTTTGAAGTATTGTTTAACTATTTTAACTATCTAGAAAAAATTTAAAAAATGAACAATGTGACGCCCACGACTCCCCCTAGAATTTAGAGGGACTCGTGGTCAATATTTTAAATACTGTATCGATGGGCGTGCCAGTCAAGGCATTAGAATAAAATATTTTGGTATCAGTATCATTTCGAAATAGTCTATATAAAAATAAATTTTATATATACACATAAGCTATTAAAAGATAAAATTATTAATTATTTTATAACTCATATAAACAAAATATACCTTTTATATCTATAAAAGGGGGAAAAAATACAATTTATATATAAAAAAAAAATGTCCAAAATCCGGTATTTCAGCCTGTACTGGCTGAAATTTGAGGCGAAATGAAATATTGCTTTTTTTGTACTGGTTAGCCAGCTGGTACATCATATTTCAGCCGTACTGGTCGGTATAAAATAATATTTAAAACACTGCTCATGATACCAAAATAGTTATCACACAGATTAAATATCCCATCGTTAGTGCTTCAAGTGTGTGTAAAACATGTAATAAGTATATAAATAAATATTCACAGCAGAAATTAAATAAAAGTCAACCATTCTAGTACTATAAATTTGTAAAGATTACAAACCAGTTTGAAATATAAAATTCTCCCAAAGGAGATTTATACAATCATCCCAAAAGTCAAGCCACTAAATACATAAATATCATCTGGGATTAAAATCTCTCTTCATCATCACATAGATTTACGCTTTCAGCAAAGCTTGTCCCTTTGGCTCATCCTCGTCCTCTACATCACAAACTACGATTCCATGAAAAGGAATCGTAGGTGGACCCGATACACTAGTAAGATGCGAATCTGACAGCAAACAACCAAATAAACAAATAACAATAGGTAATAAGATTCAAACAAGCAAACATACATTCCTTTATCAGAAATGACCTCATCACAAAATTGCCAAAAACACAATTTCTAACACGTCACAAACAACATTGATAATAGTCATTAACTATTATGTTAATATCTTAGCAAGAGTATTCGGTATGTGGGTATGTTTCATTTTAATTTTAAGATAAAAATATTTGTTTCTGGTCTGAATTATGCTTTGGTTGTGATTTAAGCAGTGAGAATAATGCTCAGATGCATCATGCTTCTTGGGATTCCCCCTTCGACTTTTGCTGTGACATTGACAAAGATACTTCCTGTGAGCTCGCTTATAAGTTTCTATTCTCTTTTTACGCTTTCTTTGATATGATTCTAGATTGCAGTAGAATGAGCCCCGTTTGGATTTGAAAAGCTTTTTGTTTTATCTTATTTTATTATATTATTATAATTTTTGAAATTTTTTTAGATAAAATATAATAAATAATTTAATTTTTTAAATCTCAAAATTATAATATTCAAAAACCATCTCATCTCATCTCATAAGTCTCCTTGTGTCGGTCTACAGGGATGAGACTCCCCTTTTTTTGTTACAATCACATAGTAGGTTTTCTTTTAAGAATCTTGTGGTTTTTATAATTTTTTACATAGTAAATTTTATTATTTAGGTTTTATAGTTTTTCTCTTGTTTTGAAAATTTTTCATTTAAATTTTTATATTATTATTGTTTCTTTATTCTTCTTGATATTCTTGCAAATGATAGATTTTAGGAGGTGAATTTGAGAGCTTTAAATTCCCAACAAGTGGTATCAAAGTCAATAAATTTTTTTGGTAGGGTATATCTTTGGTGTCGTAGTGTGGATATGTATTGTTTAAAAAGGTTCTTTCTAGAAGATTAGAATTTAAGCGGTATTATTGTGACCCTCCAATATTTCTCAGGAACTTACTTAGTGAGAACTATTCATTTTTATGATAAAATTTATTAAGAAAATGTTAGGAAATAAAACTTCAAATTTTATCAGATTTGATGTAGCGAAATTTGATAGGAAAATCAATTTTGACTTGTGATAAGTGCAAGTCAAGGTTATTTTGATTTAATTAGCATTAGACAAGACATTGAAAGCAGGCCAACCCTAAAGCTAGTAGTATACTAATGTGATTGGGGAAACAACTAGTACCAATAGCTAAAATTGGTTCGACTAGAGGCTCTAAATTAGTAAATGGAGATACTGATAATAAAACTAATTTTGTATCTCTCTCCATAGAAGACGATGTCATTTGAAAATAGATATCTAAATCCACATGGCATGCTGCTAATTTTCAAAATTGCCATGATAGAAGATGTATTAATGTTAGTGGATCTATAAGTTTGCACACGTGTGTTAGTTTAGTATTAAAATAGAATGTGTGGTGAAAATTCATGACGATAGTTGATAAACTTCTAGAAAAGTCAAATGTAAAAGTTATACCATAATTTTTTAATAATGTTATTTTCGACATAGTTCACAATGAAATGCTTAGAATTAGTTTATTCTGAGTCTATATTCTTTCATGGTAGAGCATGATAATAAAAATTATGAAGATTTTCATTGAGATGGAACATAGTTGTGGAATAAGCTAAAGTCATAAGGTGAATATGACTTTAATAAAAAAAATTTGTTGGCTTTTTTATGAAAGAAAAAGGTGTGAGAGTTAACGTTTTGTCAATAAAAAAGTATTTTTGATATATTTTAAGTGAAGAGAAAAATTATATAATCATAATAATTTTTTATATAATAAATTTTCTTATCTAAATCTGATATTTTTTTCCTATTTTATGAATTTTTTTTAGTACAATCTAATATTATTATTTTTATATTTTCTTTTTATATTTCTCTAAAAAATAAATCTTGAATTTGAAAAGTTCCAATCTCTAACAAAAAGTGAATATGATTGTCACGTCAATACGTACGTTAGTCTTTGTTAACTTACATTTTTATACCGTTTTGGCTTCACCTAACCCAGCAAACGTATAATAAAAAAAATTAATGTCTTTTATTTTAAGAGATGAAATAAAATAAAATAAAAATTAAAAAAACAATAATATATTATTATAATATATTTTTTTATATTAATTTTATTTTAAAATTTGAAAAGTAAAATTTTTTATTATATTTTATATAAGAATTTAAAAAAATATAAAAATTAATTTAACATATATTTTAAATTTTAAATTTTATTTTTATAAACAAGGAGGACCTAAATTAGCTACCTAGTAGAACTGTAGAAGACGACAAACGACTTTGTTGGTAATAAGGCGCTGTCACGAGCCGGTGCTAACAAATCTGGGGCCGTTTCCCAACTTTATTCATTATTTTATTTACGTTCACATATGATTTTGGACTCACGATGCAACCATGTATTATAAAAATCTTTGTACAATATTTATAATCCATTTGAACGGGAGACTATATGGTCCTAGCTAGACTCGTAGGTCGATTATTAAAAGAAGTTTCATACTGGCTCTTTACATCAATGCCAAGGTCTTCGTCAACTTTTTCTTTCTTTCGTTTTTGAAGGTGCTGTCTTCGTCAACTTTCAATTTTTACGCTGCTATGGTTTGCTTTTCTCTATTCCCACTTGTGTCCAATTGTAAGCCACTTGTTTCAAATCCAATGGCTATCGCTCTTTCTATGTTGTCTCATCTATAATTTCAAACAAGGTAGAAAACAATTTATATTTAAGAGAGACTTGGGGATAAGCTAGTGTCTTTTTTTGTTCTCTGAAAGGGTAAGTTAGTGTCAATGGTTTGCTTTTTTGACAATCAAATTCGTATAATATTCAAATTTGAAGTTATTTATTCTTTCTAACCTTTTTTTTTTTAAGGAGCTTTAAGCCTCAATCATTCATTAGCTAACCTATCAATAATACGATAAAGGAGATTCTTGATCACAGTTTTAATTTTTGTATCGTATTAATGAGTATGATTAAAATATATCGTACAGATCATTCGGTACACTTCAAATATCTAATTTGTACTGATCAATTTTTAATCGTATTGGCCGATTAATTTTTTTTCATTTTTTCCCTTTTTTTACCTTAATTTATACTATATTAATTATGTATATATAATTGATTCATTATTTTGAAATATGAATGATATATTTATATTTATATATATAATTTATTTAGTATTAAAATATTTCATTCTAATATTTTAATCGATAAATTTATTGATACGATATTCAAAACATTATTTCCAATATCTTCAATAAAATCTAAAATAAATAAAACATTCTAGCTAACGCATAGGCTACTAATTTGTTGGCAACTTTTCTACCACGCGTAACTGACCACTTCGCATGTACTTGATTAAGGAGTAGTGGTGTGTCCTTGATAATCATTGCAGTAGCAGACCAATCTTGATCCTTTAACAACATAGCTCGAACCACTTGTTGTGAATCACCATCCAGCACTTTTTAATTTATACCAAGTTGAATGCTAAACTTTTTTTTTTTCTTAAAATAAAAAGTTGAGATCACATATTTAAAAGTTGAGATCACACATTTAAGAATGATGTATCTCCAAATTTATTAATAATCTATCACTTAGGACGAAAGATTACCATTGCAACAATCTGATACCTAGCGATACAATATTCCGTAAATTACCCAATCTCAAGCATCTAAACAATGACTTATTAACCAATCAAAAAATAACCAATAGTCAATCTTAAACTCAACAAACCAGAAACGTCATAAGAAAACTATACAAAAGAATCAAACCACTTTTGATTTCAGGATGTACGGAAAACCTTCTTTGTCTACCTAGTAATTTAAATTAGATTTATTTATAATTTAAATAATAAATAAATAAATAGAAATTTTTTATTTTAAAATAAAATTAACTACCTAGTAGAAGACGACAAACGACTTTGTTGGTAATAAGGCGCTGTCACGAGCCGGTGCTAACACATCTGGGGCCGTTCCCCAACTTTATTTATTATTTTATTTTCGTTCACATATGATTTTGGACTCACGATGCAACTATATATTATAAAAATCTTTGTATAATATTTATAATCCATTTGAACGTTAGACTACATGGTCATAGCTAGACTCATAGGTCGATAGTGTTCTACTTCCATTTACTTGTTGAATAATGGATATTTATAATCATATTATTTAAAGAAGTCTGATAAATGGGTTCTCGCATCAATACCAAGGTCTTCGTCAACCTTTTTTGTTTTTCTTCTTTTTCTGTTTGAAGCAGCTGTCTTCGTCAACTTTCAATTTTTACGCTGCTATGATTTGCTTTGCTCTGTTCTGTTTAATTTTTCATCACTTCCCACTTGTGTCCAATTGTTCATTACTTCCCACTTGTAAGCCACTTGTTTCAAATCCAATGGCTATCGCTTTTTCCATGTTGTGATCTCATCTATAATTTCAAACAAGCTAGAAAGACAATTTATATTTAAGAGAGACTTGGGGATAAGCTAGTGTCAATGGTTTGCTTTTAAGACAATCAAATTCGTATAATATTCTAATTTTAATTTATTTATTCCTTCTACTTCTTTTTTTTTTTTTATTTAAAAAGGAGCTTTAAACCTCATTCATTCATTAGCTAACATATCAATTGCTCAAAAAAAAAAAAAAAAAGAAGCTAATATATCGATAATACATGGAGGATTCTCAATACCTACAATAAAATCTAAAATAAGTAAAACATTCCTAGCTAACGCATGGGGCTACTAATTTGTTGGCAACTTTTCCAACACACCTAACTGACCACTTCGCATGTTGTATGAGGAGTAGTGGTGTGTCCTTGATAACCATTTGTTGATCCTTTAACAACATAGCTCGAATCACTTGTTGTGAGTTACCCTCCAGTACCTTTTGGTTTATACCAAGTTAAATATTAAATATTTTTTTTTTAAACAAAGAGTTAAGACCACATGTTCAAAAATTGTCTCTCTTCAAATTTATTAATAATCTCTCACTTATGACAGATGATTACTGTTACAACAACATGATACTTGAGCAATGCAATATTTCTATAAATTATCCAATCTCAAGCATCCAAACAATGACTTATTAACCAATAAAAAAATAACCAATAGTCAATCTTAAACTAAACAAACCAGAAACCTCATAAGAAACTATACAAAGGAATTAAACCACTTTTGATTTCCGGATGTATGGAAAACCACCTTTGTTTAGCCGAAAATTTCTCCGAATGCTTTTCGGTAGATCAGAAAAAGAAGTCCAAGTAGCACTTCGACCTTTGGCAGTACCCATTTTGGCAAAGAATAAATATACTTGCAGGCAGGCTTGTACAGTCCACTCTTACATGAACAGTATTTTTACTGTTCACATAAATAGTAAAAAATACTGTTCATGTGAGAGTAGACTGTACAAGCCTGGCTTGTATGTAGCAGTGCTTTTTGGCAAAACCATCAACAACTGAATTACTAGTCAACATTAAGCCTGGCTAGTTGACATTGTATATTATCCCAATAATTTTCCATATACCAAAGTCTACATCTTTGAGTCTCCAACCAATTTAGTACTAATAATGAATCTAATTCAATTTCCACATTTAAGAAGCCCAATCTCTTTAGATGCTGCAGCCCATGAGTATCCACTGAGTATCTAAAATCAAATCATCAATTCATTTAGAATCCAATATTCAAAAAGCACTAAACATGCATTAGAAGAAATTAAAACTAGGGACATCAAAAACTTCAAAACTTGGAAGCATAAACTTGATCCAACTGTACTCGGTGTATTACAAAGTTGGACATTTCTTGAACAAGTCTCTTATCAACTCGATGCAAAAGAACCAAATATGATACAAACCACCTTAGTTCTACTAATCAATTCCATTCACCATTTCCTTGTTGACACACATTGCTTGAATACACCACTCCTATGCACTGTAACATGATAGTGAAGATCATTTTCAGCCTAGCTTCTGTTGTTCAAATTAAATTTGTCAAAATTTGTGAAAAAACTAGAGCAGTCAAGACTTGGTTCAAGGGAAACAAAATTATTCAGAACCTACATTCAATATCTGATAACTCAATTAGCACATGATTTTCTCCAAGCAAGTGGATAAAAAGTCAAAATATTTAAAAAATAAGCCCAAGAATATTAATAAGAACATATATTATTAAGGAAACACATTTTGGAGTAGCAATGGGAGATACGACAAATACTTCACCAAATTATGTTTTCCCACTACAACAAAAAACTCTATTTCCAGCGATTTAAACTTCATTGTGAAAAAGATCGCTGCCAATACCAATTATTCACAGCGATTCATATTTCACTGCAGATTTTTCGATTAAATTGGTCCGTTGCTCTTGTTGGAGCAAATTGATGATTTAAACCAGTGATTTACATCGATGCAATGCATTATCAACTTGTTATGGCGAAATTTAATCGCCGCAAACATCATTTTAATGAACACGCAAATTAATATTTCCCTCCCCCACCCTTTCGTTCTCCTTTCGAGTCCCCCCCCCCCCCCGAAACAGTTATTAGTAAAAAACTCTCGAGAACCAAACAGGTGAAAAACCATCGTCCCTCGCGAAATCGCAGTAAACCCACAGAGAAAGCGATTAATATATTGCTTAAAAAAGAAAGCTATTATTGTGTTGTTTGGTATTTGAGCAACGTTGTAATTTAGTCTGGGGAGAAAAAGGAGGAATAGGGGGGATGGTTGGAGAATTTAAAGATTTCATTAAATCACTTGGTTGTACTTTTGAATTCACTTTTCAATTCAACTTAGCAAGAAGCTGTTCATATAAATCCTTTGATTTTTGGGTAGATGAGTAATCTGAATTTTATATATACTCCAGGTTTTGGTCCTTTGGATAATCATTTGATTTGGTAACATCCCTATGACTATAAGAATCTTATTTAAGCAGGTTTAGGAATCATTTCATATGGCATTATCCATATGTTTATTTTCTTATTGGTTTTGTGGCAATGGTGTTGGCCATTTGATTGAAGCTTTTGCAACAGGATATCAAAATCCAAAAAAGGTCCGCGATTAAAAAAGCTCAGCCCGTGATCTCATCCGCCACCGCATAATATCTCAAGTAAGTCAAGGACTCCTTTTACACCCCCCACTATCAATGGTACTGCACCACTTCCAAAACTCCTTTCCAATTTGCATGAGATTATATTGTACTGCACCACTTCTAGATATTTCAAATTTTCATGAACTCATCAAGTTAATTATAAGATATTATAAGTAAGGCTTAATTTACACTTACTAATTTCCTGCAGGGACCTAGTATATATCTTAGTATAGGTACCTGGCTGTAGGACATTCAAAGTAAAATTCATGAGTTCCATTAGTTCAAAGACATTCCCGCATTTACATTTTGGGTGTGTGCAACATTTATAGATACTAATAGAGTAATTGCCGCATTTAACAAAAAATATAATTATAATATTAAGGTGAGCAAGCCTCACATACTCCTTTTAAATAAAATACCACTATATCTATCTTTGATTATTAATTTGTACCCTATATACCATTATTTTACGAGCAAAAGAGACCATCCAGAAGTTTAATTGAATAAGACTGGCAAATCTTTAATGCCCATCCACGACCATCCAATAACTGCATAAAGATAAATATTGGTTTTCATAAAAATACTTAAAAAACATTTTACATCGACAAGTACAATTGAGAATAATACATTAAGGAAGAGGTGTAGCAATCTTCCTAAATAAATATGTCATCAGTTGTATCAAAATAAAAAACTGAACCGAAACAGTAAACACAACAACATAAGTGCATACGTTAACGTGGAGTAAAACAGAGATAGCCCTGATATGATCTCCAGATGCAGTGTGCACATCCATTTGTGACATTGCTGCCATCCAGTAGCACTTAAAAGTTCAACGATGCAGTGTTCTAATAATTTATTTTTGCATGCGTGCTCCCTATATGACAAATAAAATCCCCCCTGATTCGAATTTATTGCGTGAACAGTTTTAAGGTTGTTTTTATTTTCTAAGTAAATAATCTTATATTAAACAAAAAGAGTTCATAGGCTGAGACTAAAGTCAAAGTCATTTAATATATAATTATATATGCTTTTTAGATGAACAAAAGTTGGATGAATTTGGATGACAGACTTGGGTCACCTACATATGCTGAAGGTGTTAAGAATTTTCTCACAATGACACGAAACCATTCCATGGATAGTGATCGCATTCGATGTCCTTGCTGTAGATGCTTAAATAATCTCAACTTGCCTATATTTGAGGTGAAGTCTCACTTATTCATAAAGGGAATAAATCCAAGCTACACCCAGTAGATATTTCATGGAGAGGAAGAAACACTCTCCATCATTGACGACGATCTAGATGACAATCCTGGGGTTGGAGTTGAAGATAGGTTCATTAATGACATGGACCATATGTTAGATGACATATGGGTAGGTACATTCGGATTAGATGCACCCGAAGGCAACACTACATCGTCCTCCCTGTTGGTATGACTTAAATTATGTATGCACAATTTGATAAAATATCGTATTGTAGGTTCAAGATCAGTGTATCAACAACCCACTTGGTGTGTCCACTAATTTGTATGTGTTACCTTGCAATCCTAATCGTTGGGTTACTTCATATGCTGCTTGTATTATTAATGGTAAACGGTTCCATATGAAGCAACGAAGCAACGTGAAATTTGCCAGCGTTCACAAAACTTAGAAGTATTGGTAACTGATGACCAAGATACTAATAATGTAAAATTTTATGGTGTTATCAATGATATTGTGGAGTTACATTATATGGGAGTTCATCGAGTGTACTTGTTCAATTGTGATTGGTTTGATGTGGGTGATAAGAAATGGGGAATTCAAGTAGATGACCACAAGACTAGTGTTAACCTAGATAGGACTTGGTATAAACGAACCATTTTTGTTGGCATGCCAGGCTTGCCAGTGTTTTTACATTAGAGATATGAGGGCGAAGGAGAACTGGTATATTGTGCAGACGTACAATAACAAGAATGTGTACGACGTTCCACCAGCGCTGAAGGCTTTAGACGATAGTGATGACGTATCCAATGATGAAGATGCCTATCAAGAAAATGAGCAATCATATGATTACCCACTTTTGCATTGTGGGGCATGTCCAATGTCAACTCCATTTAGTAAGACTGATATAGAACCTACCCATATCGATACATGAGAGTAGATGGAGTCTTCTGGCAATGGTAGAAATTTGGATGAATTTATTGATGATGGCATGGTTCCATCTTGTTCCATCCAAAGATGATGATGATCTATCCACCAATGAAGAATCTGAATCAGAATATGCAACCTACCAACAAATTGACCATGAAGTGTATGATTTATGTATGCTATAAGCGTGAAGTGTACATTTAAAATTACATTTTATTAGATGCATTATTTTATTGGTAAGTTTGGATTATTTATCTAATTCACTTTTGTTATTGTTACATCTCAGGTGGTTCTCATGAGGAGCATGAACAGCCCAAGTATACATTTTTTGTAGATTAAGTATTTTCGTTTAGTGTTAGACATGATCCTAGTAAAAATGATATGTTGTTTTCATGCAGGTGATCAGATGAGGGACAGTGGCCGAGGTCGACGTAGAGGCCGGGGGATACGTGCGAGATATGGGGTTCATCCTATCAGATCAGCATAGCCTAGCATTGGTTGATGAGGGTGGATCAGATGACTTTACGCAGCCTCCGAGCCAATCATTAGAGCCTCTCCATGCAGACCCCATTCTAGAGGAAGTGTTGAGTAGAGAACAAGAGACGAATACTTTATTCTTGCAAATTAGAGAACCACAGGCTGATAGCATACAAATTAGTATAGTAGACATTTGAAGGGTGTTCCTTATAAAGATTGTGTTCACCAGTTGGTATGTAAATATCACCTAAACATATTAGGCCATTGACTAGAGATTTTTGTTATTGTGTCATATAGGTGAGGATATCCTGGCAGACACACAAGTAATCCAGGCTAAGACATCTAGGCGGGGACATGGGCCCGCTAAAATGACCGAGTTCGATAAATTGCGTAAGCATGAAAATGTGTCTTTAAAGATAAATCCTGGAGAAACAACACCATGCTGTGAGAATGCAGGGATGTTTACTTCTTGGATAAGTTGGATAGTTAAACAACATTGTGACATGAGTTACACACGATGGAGTTAATCGGTTGGTTTCAAGTAAGACTTTTATACTTTGGTGGTGATGGTTTTAAATTCGTTGTAAGAGAACTGTTGGTTGATTTAACATTTTATTATAAATATAGTGTGATTTTGAATTAGAATTGGAATTGGAGAACCATTAGTTGGCAGTGACGAAGCAGCTTAGGAGGTGCTTCAATGTATTTCACAACGATTTGCATAAAATTTATAACTCATTTGTAAGCAATGACGAAGCATTGGCGACTGGGTGTAGCTTGGTGACCCCTATGGTTTGGGTTAAGCTTTGTATGAGATGGTCTGGCGAGCACTTCAAGGTAAGCATTATTAAGTGGTGGATTTTTTTTACTCAGAGTAGTTATCCTAATATGTCATCGTTATTGTAGAAAATAGCAGCAATAAATTGAGAGAATAGAAAGAAGCAAAAAGCTAACCACACAACTGGTTGGAAATCCTTTGTGAGGGCCTTGCAAGAGAAGGTAGTATTTGCTTGGTTAGTTTTCAAATAAGCATTAGTTTTATTGTACCTATACCGTTTGATTTATATATTGCAATGTGATTGACCATGTAGCGTGCTGATGGAGATACGATGGTGGACTTTTACAAGAAAACCCACTGGTTGAAGAAACAATCTAAGTTTGTGATAGAAGCCACCGATGAGGCTTATGTGAGAATAATTAGAAGTTGTATTTCTTTTATTAATTTGCAAGTCTTTGAAGTTGGCCATTTCTTTTTAGCACAAATATTAGCAACTTCTCATTATTACTATGATAAATTAATTATGTCCTATTGAGAATAATATGAAGGAAATGATGGATAATCTAGAACCAGAGCAACGAACTGATGAAGCAGCCGCGAGTGTCTTTAGAGAGGTACTTGATCATAGACCAAGTTATGCAAGAGGATTGGGCGAGATAGTCATACCAAAGTCTAGAAGACAACGCGACTTGGAACGAGAGAAAGAATATCTTGCTACACTTGAAAAATACAAGAATGCAGTTGAATCCTCCAATAATGAGATGGAGACAATGAAGATGAAGATAACGGCACTTGAGAAGAAACAGGAGGCAACCGAGCGTATGTTTAGGGAGAAACGGGAGGCAACTAAGCGTATGTTGAGGGAGATATTGGATGCCCTCCCGTCCCTCACTACATCTCGTCAAGAGACTAAGAGAATTGGGTTGCCTATTTTGCATATTTTGTGAGTTTTTTTGGGTACGTACTCCAAGTCTCAAGGTCCTCCTATTGGAATCTGTTTTATAAATAATCTCTGACATTTTTCTTAGCCCTTTTAGTTTATTCGAGAGTACACGAGCAAAGAGAGGGAAGAGAAGGATGTAATTGCGTAACAAGTAATTATTTCAAGAATTTTTATATTCTAGCAATTTTATCATACTACACCGTGGTCCATGATAGAGAATTTCAAGAATTTCATTTCCAGCTCGTGAATTGATATTTACAAGCAAATAGTACTACATTTTATAAGGGTGGATGGTGGAAAATTAATCCAATTGCAGCTCTACAAGCAGCGTAGCTATATATATATATATATTAATGGTGGATTAGATGTTTTACAAATACTCTTACGCAATAGTTAAATTGATAGACTCTTAAATGGACATTGTAGCATTTAGGTGCATGCTCTGAAAGACTGAAACATTCATATATCGAGAAACATGCATGCATCATATTTTTTGGATTCCAGTTCAAGCATCTTAGCCTGCATTCCTTGAGATTCATACTTGTGTTCACCCACGAATGTGTAGTATCTGGGAGTTTTAAGCCATCATATTTTAGAAATCCATCCTTATACTTGTCCTGATAGCTCAAAGGGGTGTTGCGTATGCATCCTTGATACCAGTCCAATGATTCCCAGTTCTTTTGCGACTTAGTTTTTGTTGAGTATGGCTTGTGAATACATGCCTCAGCCCTGTTTCGCTCGACCCTCGCTCGACCTCCAGCTCGAGCGAGGATCAGGCAGTGACTTCGCTCGACATTCGCTCAACCTCCCGCTCGAGCGAAGTGCCATGTGTTGCTAGGTGTCCGTTTGCTAGCTTCTGGCTCGACATCCTGCTTAAGCGAGTTTGACCTAGAAGTCCTCGCTCGAGCGAGGTTAAGTTTCGCTCGAGCGAGATCGCATATTATAAATATCACGAAGTCATTTCGCGCGAATGAACGACGAAGAACACAGCAGCCCTCTGTTTTCCGCATGAAGAACAGAGCCTCCCCTAGATTATTTCTTCTCCATTTCTCCACTATATTGAGTGAAATTTGTGAGGATTGAGTGTATACACGTGATGTGAGTGTTCCCTTTTGTAAGAATCTTCTGATTCTCTCTCTGTAATCTCCATTTGATCTAGTAAAACTTTGAAACCAACCCCACAATGGATGTAAGCTCATTTTGAGCTGAACCACTTAAATCCCTATGTTCTTTATTTGTTTACTGTTTTATTTCTCATTGTTGCATTCGCTGCAGTTCATTTCATATTCTTGTTGTTTGTTACATTGATTGTTTCCCAACAAACTGGTATCAGAGCTTTCAGGCTTTGTGAATATTTGAAGAGATGGCCACGGCAAGATTTGGAGTTTAGAAATTTGACGGTCAGAACAGTTTCAGCTTATGGCGTTTGAAGATGAAAGCATTGTTGCGCCAGCAGGGGTTATTCAAAGTTCTAGAAGAATGGACGGCTGATTCTCCTATACCGTCTAAGGACGATGAAGAAAAGGTATATAATACTATTTTACTGTCATTGTCTGATGGAGTGTTGAGAAAGGTAGCGGAGGAGGAGACCGCTGAGAGTCTCTGGAACAAGTTTGAGAGCTTGTATATTAAGAAGTCACTCACTAACTGGTTGTATTTAAAACAACGGTTATATACACTCAAAATGACTGAGGGTTCATCAGTTACTGAACACCTAGATGAGTTTAACAAGATTGTTATGGATCTTAGAAATGTTGACATCAAGCTTGATGAAGAAGATCAAGCTTTAATTGTGTTGTGTTCATTACCTGCCTCATTTGAGAATTTTGTAAATTCTATGCTCTATAGAAGAGATACTATCTCCTTAACAGATGTGAAGTCAGCTTTGAACTCGAAAGAGTTGATGAGTAAGTATGATAAGGGTGGTGAAGCACAAGCCAGTGGTTTGATTGTCAAAGATGCCTCCAACAGAGGAATATCCAGTGAAAAGGGTTCAGAGAAGGGTAGAGGAAAGTCTCGGAGGAAATCAAAGTCCAAGTCCAACAAGAAGAATGTAAAATGCTATTACTACCAGAAGTTTGGACACTACAAGAGTGAGTGTACGAAGTTGAAGAAGAAGGAGGAATCGACGAGTTCCTCTAATGCCGTCAGTGCTGCTGATGAATATGATGGCTCTGATGTGGTTCTTGCAATCAGTGATTCGAATAGTCGGTTCAGTGACAAGTGGGTTATAGACTCAGCTTGCACTTTCCATATGTGTCCCAGAAGGGACTGGTTTATGTCTTATGAACCAGTCAACAGTGGTTCTGTTTTGTTAGGGAATGACACAGCTTGCAAGATTGCGGGAATGGGTTCTGTGAAGATCAAAATGTTTGATGGGATAGTTAGGACATTGACTAATGTCCGGCACATTCCAGACTTGAAAAAGAATCTTATCTCCATGGGGGCCCTTGATTCTTTGGGTTTGAAGTACACGAGACAAGGTGGAATTCTGAAGGTCAGCAAAGGCTCCATGATTATTATGAAGGGAGACCTGAAAGATGGTCTCTATTTTCTCCAGGGCAATTCTGTCAGCGGTGAAGCTGCAATTTCAGTATCTAATCAGTCAGAGTCAGATGTTACTCGTCTGTGGCACATGAGATTGGGCCATATGAGTGAGAAGGGGATGTCTATCCTCAGTAAGCAAGGGTTGTTAGCAAATCAGAATTTGGGCAAACTAGGCCTGTGCGAGCACTGTGTATTTGGCAAGTAGAGCAGAGTTCAGTTTGCAACAAGAGTCCACAGAACAAAAGGTACAGTGGACTACATTCATTCTGACCTTTGGGGTCCGTCTTCAGTTTCATCGAAAGGTGGAGCTAATTACTTGCTTACATTTATTGATGATTACTCACGGAAAGTGTGGGTTTATTTTTTGAAACAGAAAAGTGATGTCTTCAAGAACTTCAAGCAGTGGAAAGTTCTGATAGAGAATCAGACCGGTAAGAAGGTTAAACGGCTTTGGATTGACAACGGAATGGAATTTTGCGGCAGTGACTTTGATGAGTTCTACAAGAATGAAGGAATTGTCAAACACCATACAGTCAGGTACACTCCACAGGAAAATGGAGTGGCTGAACGGATGAACCGAACCCTCCTAGAACGAGCACGTAGTATGCTCTCCAATGCTGGGCTGTCTAAGGACTTTTGGGCGGAAGCAGTCAATACATCCTGTTTTCTGGTGAACCGCTCTACAGCCACAGCTATTGGGCTGAAGACACCTAATCAGGTATGGTCTGATGAACCAACTGATTATTTAAATTTGAAAATATTTGGTTGTTCTGCTGACTTTCATGCGAATGATGGTAAGCTAGAACCTAGGGCAAAGAAGTGTATATTCATGGGATATGCTTCTGGGGTGAAGGGATATAAATTGTGGTGTACTGATCCCAATTCACCTAAGTTTGTGATAAGCAGAGATGTAGTATTTGATGAAAAATCTATGCTTAATCTGAGAACTCAAATTCCCATGTCTACAGGAAAGAAGGTGGAGTTGCAGGCTTCACATGAGACACCACTTGAGACTCAGGATCATGCTATAGCTGATGAGCATGATTCTGAATCAGAGACTGAGACAGCAGTTGAGGAGCAATACAGTATAGCTATTGGTAGAGAGAGGAGGCAGATTAGACCACCTCAGAGATATGCTCATGCAGACATGATTAGTTATGCACTCGCTACAGCGGAAGAAATTGTTGGGCAGGAGCCTTCCAGTTACTCAGAGGCTGTGAAGAGTACTGAGTCTGCACAGTAGTGTTCAGTGATGACTGAAGAGATTGAGTCTCTTCACAAGAACCAAACCTGTGATTTGGTTAAGTTACTAGTAAAGACCAGAGTTGTGGGCTACAAGTGGGTTTTCAACAGAAAAGAGGGAATCCAGTCTGATGCAAGATACAAAGCTCGTTTAGTTGCTAAAGGCTACAATCAGAGAGAGGGGGTCGACTTCAATGAAGTGTTCTCTCTAGTGGTAAAACACAGCTCAATCAGAGTTTTACTAGCCATCACGGCTTTGTATGATCTGGAGCTTCAGTAGTTTGATGTGACGACAGTGTTCTTACATGGTGAGCTTGAAGAGACTATCTATATGCGTCAGCCAGAAGGGTTCATAGTTGAAGGTAAAGAAGACCGTGTATGCAGACTGAAGAGGTCTTTGTATGGGTTGAAGCAGTCGCCTAGGCAATGGTATAAACGTTTTGATTTGTTTATAGTTGATCATGGTTATCTGAGAAGTAATTATGATTGTTGTGTGTATCATAAACAATTGCCTGATAAATCTTTCATTCTCTTATTACTTTATGTTGATGACATACTTATAGCTGCTAAAAGCATGGTTGATGTTGATTTGTTGAAAACTCAACTTAAAAATGAGTTTGAGATGAAAGATTTAGGTGATGCTAAGAAAATATTGGGGATAAAAATCCATAGGGATAGGAAAGCTGGGAAGTTATACTTGTCCCAGAGAAAGTATATAGAGAAGGTTCTAGACAGGTTTGGAATGTCTAACTCTAAACCTGTCAGCACGCCGCTGGCATTGTATTTTAAACTTTCAACTTCCCTATCTCCTCAGACTAATGAGGAAGAACAGTCTATGGTAAATGTTCCTTACTCTAATGCTGTAGGTAGCATTATGTATGCCATGGTGTGTACCCGTCCAGATATTTCACAGGCAGTGAGTGTGGTTAGCAGATATATGGCTAAACCTGGTAGAACTCACTGGCAGGCAGTCAAATGGATTTTGAGAAACTTGAAAGGAACCTCGCATGTGGGCTTGATATTTGATAGAGATATAGATCTCAGTTCTGTTGTTGTTGGTTTTGTTGATTCTGACTATGCTCAGGATTTAGACAAGAGAAAATCATTGACAAGCTATATTTTCACATTGTGTGGTTCTGCTATTAGTTGGAAAGCAACACGTCAATCAACTGTTGCTTTATCAACTACAGAGGCAGAATACATGGCAGCAGCTGAAGTTGTTAAGGAGGCTATTTGGGTGAAGGGGTTGATCAGTGGCTTGGGTCTTCAGCAGACAGAGATGACAGTGTTTTGTGGTAGCCAGAGTGCTATACATTTGACTAAAAATCAAATGTATCATGAGAGGATGAAGCACATTGATGCCAAGTATCATTTTATCAGAAGAGTAGTTGCAGATGGTACAGTTAGTATTCAGAAGATTGCTACTTCAGAGAATCCAGCAGATATAATGACCAAACCAGTTGCAGTATACAAGTTCAAATTTTTTTTGGACTTGATAGGGGTTCGGAGTTTCCAGTTTCCTTAGGGAACTCAGATGAAGTTGGTCTTCAGTTGCTGCATTTTACCTTCTTGGGTTGATTTGGATTTTATGAGGCCTTTTAGGTATTCAAACCAAAGTGGAGATTTGTTGAGTATGGCTTGTGAATACACGCCTCAGCCCTGTTTCGCTCGACCCTCGCTCAAGCGCTACTCAAACGAGACTTCCAGACTTCAGAAAGACCTCAACCCGAGAGTTCGCTTGACCCTCGCTCGACCTCCAGCTCGAGCGAGGATTGGGCAGTGACTTCGCTCTACATTCGCTCGACCTCCTGCTCGAGCGAAGTGCCACGTGTTGCTAGGTGTCCATTTGCTAGCTTCTCGCTCGACATCCTGCTTGAGCGAGTTTGACCTAGAAGTCCTCGCTTGAGCGAGGTTAAATTTCGCTCGAGCGAGATCGCATATTATAAATATCGCAAAGTTATTTCGCGCGAATGAATGACGAAGAACGCAGCAGCCCTCTGTTTTCCGCAAGAAGAACAGAGCCTCCCCTAGATCATTTCTTCTCCATTTCTCCACTATGTTGAGTGAAATTTGTGAGGATAAAGTGTATACACGTGATATGAGTGTTCTCTTTTGTAAGAATCTTTTGATTCTCTCTCTATAATCTCCATTTGATCTAGTGAAGTTTTGAAACCAACCTTATAGTAGATGTAAGCTCATTTTGAGCTGAACCACTTAAATCGCTGTGTTCTTTATTTGTTTACTGTTTTATTTCTCATTGTTGCATCCGCTGCAGTTCATTTCATATTCTTGTTGTTTGTTACATTGGTTGTTTCCCAACAGTTTTGAAGCCTTTTAAACATTGACAGACAAGAGACTCTGTTATCAAACAATTTCCATTGGCGCCACAGAGGTTATAATTGTCACAATTCTTTAGGAGATGATGAGTAGGTCTCCCAAGTATTTTCTGCTTCTAACCATAAGCAACGTTGAAAGGGAGCATAGCTGCTTTGGTTCAGAACTATCATTGACTTCATATCCTTGTTTTTGAGGTTGTACGTGTAGTAGACCTCATCTTCATTAGAGACAAACCCGAACTCGTAAAGCTTACGTTGCTTAAATGAAGGTGCTCCACTGATTCCTAATCTTCTGTTTCTGTTTCGTATGTCCGCGGGTTTGGGTTTTTGCAAGAGGAGTGCTTTGATTACAGTTCTGGGATTGATTAGAATTAAGAGCTCTCTTTGAGTGGACAAATCTACCTCTTATGGGGCATCTCATTTTCCTGTTGAATTGGAGTTTCTATTTTGTGAACTTTTTGAGTTTCTAGAGAGTCTAATTTGACTACTGTATTTTCACATTTTATAAGTTGCACAATACGAATAGGTTGAATATTTTCAGTCATCTCTTTAGGCAACAAAAATATTGAATAGCCAATTCTAATGATGTGGTTATATTATTAATGTTAGTTTTTTTTACTTGTTATTTATTTAAATATTTTCAGTTTTTGGATTTTTATGAAGTTTTAATAACTTTTTGCAGAATATATTTTATAAATATTTTAATTGAAGCCATTGGCGTGGAAATGAAATGTGTTGCGTAGGCTGAAGGCAACATAGTCTAATTGCACAAGTGATCACTTTGAAAGACTATTTATTTGTAATTAACCCTTTTATCTAATTGTACAAGTGATCACTTTGAAAGACTGTCGACCTTGCTATACGCATTATCTCTAGCAATTAAAAGTAGAAATTAGTTTGTTCAGGTGACAATCAGTTTTTTTTTTTTAAAGAGTATTTTAATTTTATAAATAAAAAAAAAAGCAAAAAAAAAAAAATATTTATTGCAGCAAAACTTATTCGTTGTAATTAAATATCCTCAGCATGAAAATCTCTCACTACAAGAGATATCGATTTTTCCAGCGCCATGAAAATGATGCAAATACCCCAAAAAAAGGCCGCAAATAAGCAAAGACAGTATTTATTCCAGTGCCGCATAGCAAATGCCAAAGAGATGCTAGTCCTGCCGAAATGCATCTTTTCGCCTAGTATGCCGCCTTAGAACGACTATTTGCGGCATCAAGAAAACGCAGCAAATAAGTGATTTGCTGCCACAAATGAGTGTCTCATATGAGGTTAGCCAATGTCGCAAAAGACTATTGCGGCGATTTCTTGCCTGTTTGCAGCGATTGTGAATCGCCACAAATAATATTTTACAAAAATAAAAATAAAAAATATTGGTGAACCAGTTTCACTTGGTTCACTAGTATTTTGTTAAAATTCATTATAACAATAAGTTTAATAGATTTATTTATTTTTGACTTAGGCATCTTCACTTAAAATCTTTAATTCACCAAGCATCATTCGTAAGTTAATAAAATTAACTGCATCATGAGTTAATAAAATCAATAAAATGAAAATGAATTGTCTATTTAAAGTTAGTAAAATTAATTACTTTTGGTACGATCCAAGCACTGTACATTGAAAACCCAATTAAAATGGAGCAGAAGTTTTTTTTTTATTATTTGCTCTCGCAAAGGACAAATTTGAGCTACGAGGAACCAACCCCACTCGAGAAGTGAAGACTCAGAGTATTGTAGTTGTGAATTGAGAGATTTGCCCTTGCTTTATCTGTTGAATAACTGTAACACTTTTTGGTGAGGATTATTTGATTAGGTTGTGGACTATAACTTTCTGGTACTTAGTTTGGAGTTGCCTTTAAAATTTTTTGCTGTGTTTTTATCAAGTACACTTAATGCATGGTCTATACACTTGCACTCTGCATTGGAGTGTGTGATCCAAGTGGCCATCTCTCTGGTGTCACGACTCCTACGGCCTTTCTCACAAGGGGGGTCAAGGACTCCACAACTTTTCATATAATGTAAGATTAATGTGATATAATTATAAAATAGTTATAAGTAGTGCAGCTTCCTAAATTCTCATGATATATATATATATATATATATATATTGATACTATCTTTGTTACAAAATGGGCCAAGTCTTATTATTTTAGTATATATAATGAAATCTAATTTTGGATATTGGAGGCCGAATGGGCATATGTATGCATGCAGCTGATACTGAAACAATCTTATAATATGTTGGATCATGATGTCATTTAATAACTGAAGTTATATTTTATTTATGAGTTTTGCTACACAAAACCTGTGTGTTAACACATTACTTATAATGAGGCTCATTAGAACTTTAAAAACACCAAAAGAATTATAATGGTCTAGCTAGTTGATGTAGAAATTAGCTTCTACATATAAGAGTTGTGCCGGGTGTGTAAAAAGTAAGACTTACAAATAAATTTCTCTTCATTTATTTGTTGTATTTATAAATATATTTTAGTTATTGAAGGTAGCAATAATTTTGTCACCGTAGAGTACTAAACAAGTTTTTTTTTCTTGGACATTTACAGAGCCTATGGATCAGTCAGATTCTTCAGAATCTCAGATGGACAATGATATGAGCACATGGTTGCAGCTTAGACTGACTTATGGAATAATATTCTAGCCGTCCAATTTTTTTGGGAGCAATTCAAGATGCAAAACAGCCTCTTATAATGTATTGTTTAATTATGCCATTCTGAATTTTATTGGACTTAATTCTCCCAAAAAACTTCAAACAGACTATGGTTTCCTTTATGGGAGCATTTGTTACTTCATTATTTCTCCCTCTTTTCTTGCTCACTAATGATGGCGCTTGATAATCTTTTTCAATAAACAGGCCCTTGTCATTTTATACATCTGAGAAAACCTTACGAACAGCATTTGAAGGCTTTGGCAAGCTTGTTGATCAAGGTAGGTTTAAGAACTACTTCCATATTTCCCTTTAGTATGTTTCTAGTGAATATTCTTCACGGCCTCACATGTTAAAAATACAAAGCTAGCTGTTTAAGAACTATTTTAAACTGGTAATAGCCTGTAAGGAACTTCCAGTATGTATGTTAATTAATTTGTTTCCAAGTCATGGTGGTTCTCTTCTTTTGAAGATGTTTTTGGTGTTTATATTTTGGCCCACTTCAATGAAAAATATTATAACTGTGTGAGTGAACTTTGAAGTTTTCAAACAGAGTGATCGCATGGCATGTCATAGTCCAATTTCTAGACATGGGTGAAATTGCTGAGGTGTTTCTGGGTGTAAAGAAAATATGCTTGATAAGATGAACCCTTTGGATATCTATATCTAGCGTGCTATGATTAGATAATAGAAGGTTCATCAATTATCAAGTTTTGGGGAGATAAGCTGATTTTTATCGTAGAATGAGAGATGCAGGGATTTGATCTTATAACTTCACCTATCTGTTTGTGAGCAAGGTCTATACGGGGTTATTTTCTATCTCGTTGCTACCATTAAATCATTATCTACACCGTCAATATCGTTATGGGAGTTCACTTATATGATTTTGCTATGTTCTTGTTTCAGCGTTACATGCCTGGAATCAGTCTAAGGAATTTGTATATGCTTACTACGTGCTTCGTACGATTTCGTATATTCTAAGTCAAGGGAGTATTTTCTGCATTGTTGTTGCTTATGCGCTGTGAGGGTTATTCTTCAGTGACTGAAAATCGTGAATGGGGAATAGTGGGATAACATTTTCCCTTCCTTTGGTAGGCAGATGTTGTCGATGACAGTAAGAGTGCCACAGCTTTTAGTTGGATTGCAGGTTTTGGTTCTACTTCACACGTCTTAGGAAATTTACTCGCACGTTCTCTTCCTGAAAAATACATTTTCCCCGTATGTTGGTACCATAACGTCAGAATTAACCATAAGATCTTATTTCGCAATCATTTTCTTTCGTTAATCAGTTTACCAATTAAGCCTTCTGTTTCAGGTTTCAATAGCTCTCTTGATATTTTGTCCAGTTTATATACAGCTCTTTCAGGCTGAGACAGTTAAATTGGCTCCTAAAAGGGATAAAGATTAATCTTGCTTTCCGGAGACAATTCATATTTTCGATAAACGATTCAAATCAATGAGAGGTGCAGCCGTGCAGCCTCAGTAGTTATAAGCAGATAATTCTGTCTTTTGCCTGAGACAGCTTAAAATGTTCTCAACCTGCTTTATTTGCTTTGATTTCTGGAATCTAGAAGGCAGGTTTGTTTGTTTGGTTTTGTTTTTTCCTTTTTTTTTTTTTTTTAAATTTTAAATTTTAAATTTTTTTTGTTTTAATTATGTCACAAAACAATATATCAGACATTGCCTTTGGCCGTAATAGCTTCATTTTCCTGTTACAGTCCGACACTCAAGGCATTTCTCCTATTTCCTTCTATGAATTGGGAATGTCTGGCATTACTAGTGTCTTAATGTTATGTTTTCTATTAGCTTTGAAATCAACTCCGAATGACCTTATTTGAATCATTGTTAATATCACTGAAATTGACACCCATTCAAGTCATTTGATCAAAAAGTGTCTTTAAGATAAAATCTCTTGGAAAACCCTAGTAAAACCAGAAGGTTTTTTGTTATATTTGTTTATGTGATGCACTAGACCCAAAAGCAAAAATCAAGAGACAAATGGGGAAATAGGGAAAGGAAAATACCCATAGAACGGGATGGCATATCTTGGGATAGCATATCTTGTTGTAGGATCTGTATGGCGCTCACGACTTCCTTCTGAAATTTAGAGGGACTCATGATACTGGGATAATTATCACATGGATCAATAATCTCATCATTAGTGCTCCAAGAATGTGTGAGGTGTGCATAAGTGTATATATAAATATTTGCAACGAAAAATTAAATAAAGCCAATTATTTTAGTACCAGAAATTCTTAAAAATTACAAACTAGTTTAAAAATAAATTCTCCAACAAGAGATTTATACAACCTTTTGAAAGAAAATGATAAAAGACAACAATTGTTTCCAGGATCATAATCCCGGCC
Organism: Platycarya longipes; assembly: GCA_036559045.1. Classification (NCBI taxonomy): domain Eukaryota; kingdom Viridiplantae; phylum Streptophyta; class Magnoliopsida; order Fagales; family Juglandaceae; genus Platycarya; species Platycarya longipes. The sequence goes on along the minus strand of CM071802.1, from coordinate 5,983,454 downwards.
TTCATCCTCTCAATCGATTACTCCTTCGGCGGAGACTGTTGCTCTGGCTCATCTTTGTCGTCTGCATCTTACACTGCGATTTTATAAAACGAAATTGTAGGTAGACACGATACACCAATGAGCCTTGAAACTCAATAAGCAACAAGCATTAAACAACCAATGAAACAAACAATAAATGCATTGATATACAATCAAGCAAACCTGACTCACACGAGACTTCTTTTTTCAGAAAGAAATTCCACATTGACATTAGACCACCCTTTTTCTAGAAAGAGGCTCAACACAATTTACCAACTTTCTTTTTTCAAAAGAAAGATCACAACACTAACTGTCATTTCCCAGAAATGATCTCACAGACAGACTTTTCTAAAAGGAACGCATCTACCAACTGTCCTTTCCCAGAAAGGATCTAACAACAAGCCATCCTTTCCTAGAAAGGATCTCACTAATAGATCGTCATTTTTGCAAAAGGAATGCGTCTACAAATCGTCATTTTCCTAAAAACACCTCATAATTGCACTCACCAAAAATCCAGTTTTTAACTCAACCAAAAATTCCATCTTATTAAGCCGTATAACATGACCTCCCTCAGAGACCATTCATACGTCGTGACTCCCTTAGTCATACCATGAGTAACTACCATGCGTGTGACTTTAGAACGAGCGATATCCAGCTAACTGCGGCTAGCACATACCAATAAAGGAATCACGGAGTAAACACGAGAGTGTTATTATCTCGTTCAATCCCGTTGTTTCCTAACGATAACTCAGGGGACGTCACGTCAGTATATTCCACTCCCAAGTGACTAGAGGAGCTCTATCGAAATAGTGCTCAATCCCGACTTGGGGTCGTGATACACGCACCCACCACCACAACTAGACCAAACCTACACCGACCAACAACACCTCAACATAACCGACAATCTGAACTCACAAGAAATAAATCATGCATATCAGGCAGTTATTGGATGACATGTCATTGTCACACAATATGTAAAATTCATCCAACAAATAATCACCAACCAACAATTTAATTTCAACACAATCAAATCACAACCAATCCACATCGAGATGATCCCATCCTCCATTTAATGATCTCGAACCCAACAAATCTACTTCTAAATTTTATTATTATTATTATTATTATTTTACACCTTTAGTTGCCAAAAGTGAGTTTAGTATACAATTAAATAATCGCACAAAACCATATACAATTGATTGTTATTTAAAACACGTTGGATAATAACTCTGAAAGATTTTGAAAACGCCAAAATGTAACTCTGCACCTCCACCAACGAACACGCCTCGAGGATAAGATTATGAAAAACGACACTGTAAAGCTGGAAAAACAGCAAGAACAAGGACTTTCAAATTTTTGGACAAAAAGAGAATTTTAACCCATAGTATGCGAAACGACATCGTATGGGTGAGGGAGAAGAAATCTTGCCAACGATGGGTGAACGGTTGTTCACGGTTTGCTACAGTGAGAAGAAGGAAATGGAAGGTGCGGTGGCGACAATGGAGGTGCAACGACAAAAATGTGCGGCGACTATACACACGGGTCTTCTGTAGCTTAAGAGAGAAGAAGAAAAGGAAGAAGGAGAAGAGGAGAAGAGAAGGGGAAGGTGGTGTGTGTGTCGGCGCAAGAAGAAGCAGCAGCAGCAGCAGCAGCAGGGGTGCGGTTGGTGATCCATGAAGCTGTTAGGTCTCATTAAAATGAGGCACCAAATGGTGTCGTTTCTGGAGCAAAAAGGGGGCTGGGTCTCAAGCTTCATGGGCTGGGCCACTAATGGGTCAAGGACGGGGGTTCAAACGGGCCTTAAACTCAACACAACAAAACCACTAAAACATGAAAATACCTAATCCGAAAACTCTAAAATTAGCCCACCCGAAAATCAATAAAATAAAATAAAATAAATTAAAACAGAACACATTAAATTTAATTACTAACATAATAAAATAAGGATATTAGATTCAAACATTAAAATAAGTACATCACAATAAAATAATAAAAAAAATAATTTAGCTCACTATTTAACTTAGAAATAATTTAAAAGATAATAACAGCAAATTAATAGCTCTAACATTAATAATGTACTTAAAATAAGAGATTCAAATATACAATTATTTAAAAGAAAGGAACCAATAAAAATGAATAAAATGAAATAAACATCCAATTCGAAAAGGACGTAAACCCGAAAATAGAAAAGAAGGAAAAAATTCAATAATTTAACTTAAAGTACAACAATATGAAATTGACTAAAATATTATAGCCTCATATTTAATAAACTGAAATAAAGATACCAAATCTAAAGAGACCCAATAAAATAAAAAATTAATCGGAATTAAAAGAAAACATGACAATTTAGACAATAACATAATAAATAATCGAGAAACAATTAATAAAGATAGCGATTTAAGAATAACGAGCGAATAACAATTAAATAAAATAACCATACTAAAATTATGGATCTCACAAAAAATTAATAACAATAAAAGTGAAATAATACTACCTTCAAAAAATAAGATAAACCAATCCAAAATGATCTAAAAAGTAAAATGCTCATTGAAATAAAGAAAACCTAGCAAATTAAACATTAGTAACATAAAACTACTAAACCAAAATAATAATGATAACAATTCATAGGGAAAGAATAAAAAAAATAATAAAGTAAACTAACAATTAATAATAATAAAAAAAATAATATGTAAAGTATATAAACCTGGATCTCACAATCTGTTTGAGAACATGTTCCTAGCATATGAAAAGATTTGAGAAGAAACAAAATAAGAAAGGAATAGGAGGAGAAATCAGGAGGCTTGGAGAAGCAGTAGATCATGAGATCATATGGTAGCGCTGGTTGGGACCAAGTCAACCACACGTCCTAAACCCACTAAAACACAGGAGGACATCTGCAGCGGAACTTGCTCAGAGAAAGAGCAGCTGTGAAAGTTCCAGACTTTGGATGGAATACCTAGCAAAAGGCTTTCTAAATCCAAGTGTAGTTGTGCATTCCAACCAATGCATGCGATTAAATAATGATAATTTGTGAAACAATTCCTGATTTCTTTTTGACTCAATGATTTGACCATGATGCAAATACCTGTGCAGTACTATCCGAAAGCTGCTTTTGGTTTTCAAAAGAATCAATTTTCTGAAATTCTGATGATTGTTGGGCTTGATTGTGTCTCAGGTAGAGTCTCTATTATGAAGCTTATGCATAACACATATATATATATATATATATATATATATATATATTATTTTGCTTCCTTCCTTTCGAATTATTGTAATGTTTTTGGCTTATGCCAGATTTTTCTCTAAATCCTATGGCTTGGGTGCTAAAAAAATATTCGGTTTTGTGGTTTGCTTGCAGTCGTTGGTGCTTCTAGTAATCAATCCATTGGTTGGAGGGAAGGTGATATCGTGCATGGGTTTACTTGGTTCAATAGCTTATGTAAGTCACCTTTTGATGCTTTATTTTTCGAAAAAAAAAACACTAACGGTGATTTTTGCCGTGCAGGCATTATTTGATGGCCTGGCTTGGGCAGCATGGGTATGGTACGAATTTGATGAATTTTATAACACCCTGGTCCTGTAGCATAGGAGAGTTATTTCCTACACATATACTCATATTTCAACAGTATAATTAAGATTCTAAATTCTTCAATATCATATAAAACTTGGTCTCAAAATTCATTTCCTCAATATCATCAATTTCAAACAAATTAAGTTACTAGAATACAAAAATATTTCTTTATTAAACCTTTTCAATATTCATATAATTCTCTATGCTTAATCAATTATTCTTAATTAGTCATCTCACTCAATGCCACATAATTCGATCCTTGGCTGAAATATCCAAACTCTTCTGTCAAAAAAAAAAAATTCAGAGATAAGGGGTGAGCTATCAACTCAGTAAATAGAGGACATATACCAGAGTTCAAATATGAGTATTCTTCCAAAGTACAATATGTAGAACAAAAAAAATATTCTTTAGTTTTAATATGCATAATAAATGCATTTTCAAACGTAACAGAATAATGATTTTTAAATCATAAGAAATACAGAATACTTTAATATAACAAAAATGAACATCGTCATCATATCAAAATAGAGCATCTTATAGAGCAGAGATCATGTTTAACTCACGTGGTAGGAATGTGCTAATCCCTGTGACCAAACCAGGCAGAGATAGAGATGAAACTTTCCCTTAATCATTTTTGGAGTCCTGAGTGTGCACACAGGAAAGTCTACAATAAACCACTTTGTTTTCAAAATGGGTGCACTCAGAGACAGAGAAATTGATACCAACCCAAACAGAGTAAAGACAGAGCAGAACAGAGCAGAGCAGAGATAGAGTCAAATACAAAACAGTATATCATGCCAAATGTTTTCAAAGTTATAAAAACAGCACATAGTTCTAAAATATTTTCAGAATCATTCTTATATAAATAAAACAAACTCAGAGCATCTTTATAAAATCAATACACAATTTTTCAGATTTTCAATATCGCTCATTTTTCACATTTAAAAAACAATATGATAAAATCTAAACTCATGTTTGCACAATGTATGACAGAAATTTTTCTTTCTTTCATATAAGTTTCATGAGTAATGCAAATAACTAACTGAGGTTGGTTTTTCATAACAAAACATGCACAAATTTTTCAGAAAGTCAACCTCAGTCTCCATTTTGTATAAAACCAAGCATATAAACCCCGCTTACCTTAACATCTAAACCTTTTATGAATCTCCCTCGTTGTAGTACCAACAGAAATCCGATCATCACCTATAAAATAGTCAATCTTGACTTTCTTTAATCCCGCTTGAAAAATATATATCAATACTTAAACCTAGAATGTCCACATTAACCTATTAATTCTTCAACACCTAAAACTCTCGTAACTCTAAAATACCATCAATTCTCAAACTCCTTAATAGTAATTTAATCTCGTATTAAAAGAAAATCCGACAAAGCTTTCATTTGAAAGATTTTTTGAAGAGAGGTTTCAATATTATAAAAGCTACATGATTACTAAACACGTCCAAAATTCAATAATAAATGATAAAGAAATAAATAACGTCATTTAAATCTTTTAAAAGATTTCTATTAAACAACTTTTGAACAAATATAAAAGTGAAACCAAAGCACCGTAAAAAACAATATGAAAGATCCTCACGCTTTGATTATTTCATTAAACTTACAAATGTAAGAAATAAAATGAAGTTCACGTAAGACAAAACTAAGTTAAAAGAAATAAAGTCTTCACAAAATCAAAGCTTGGTTTAACACAAACGCAACATAAAGGGAGGATATTTTAGTAAAAAAAAAGAACATAAATGCATGGCCCTATATCAGAAACACGAAAACACAAAGGCACGGAAGTTTTAAGCTCCAGATTCGTGACCAAGCGACAAAGGGGTGCTCACCGTGGGGGAAGAAATCTGCAATGGAAATGGGCGGATAAGGTGACTACGTCGTTGAGTTGGGCGGCTACGGAATGAGAGATGTTGGTGGCTTGGGGTTGCGCGAGGGGGCTGGTGGTCTGGGGTGGCTGAGTTGTCGCTCACGGTGGGGGATAAACTTCCCCTGTTTCGGGTGGTACAAAATAGAGCACTGGTTGCAGTGCTTCTCGGTGGCTGGGCAAAGTGGTGATCTACAGTGATGCAATAGGAGTGCTTGGTGCGAGATGTTAAATATTTTTAACATGATATTAATAATTGGATCTTCGATTTCTTATGATCTACAATAATAATAATAAACAATATGAGAAACATATATCTCTCTATGATTGATGAATAATTAATCTGACTATGAGAGAAGGATCGCCCTAACAACGTTTGCCTCACAAGTATCTCTCGATGGCTAGAGACACTTTAATGTTGTAGATGAAAACCCTTGAATCTCCTAGTGCTATTTATATACTTCCGACTATTAAGAGATCTAAGAGTTTGTGTCTGACTATAATTAGAGATACAGAGTTTAATCTTATTTCTTAGAAGTAATTCTTATCCTTTCATAACTCAAATATCAACAGATAATATTTTGAACTATTTCAAATTGATAAAATGGGTGTGTGGGACACAGAGTTTAAATAAAACTCTTACATTCTCCCACTTAGCTCATACGCTCATAAAATAATAATTTTCGTTCATGGGCTTATCACAGGAAATTAACCATACTGCGCAAATTTATTTCCTGAACTTTTCATAGCTCAAAACATATTTTATGAGTTCCTTAATATCAATGTCAAACTAGTTACTAATGCGAGTCATGGCGGTCCTCTATTATACAATCAACAGATTCCCTTCCATGTACCACAACACCAGCAACCAATTTAACGCACGATCTTTAATTGGGATAATTAAGACTAATACAGTATTGTCTTTGGGTTCTGATTCATGTCTATTGTAGATATTATCTTGTCATCATTCATGCATACCATTCAATGTACATATAAAATGGAAAGACAAGAAAACAGAAACAAAATAACCATAATTGATATCATTAAGTGTCCAAATAGAATCAAAACATCTACGAGCTCAATAACATGTTTAAATCATAAGACCCATACTGTTAACATGTTCTTTAAACTGTTTCACTACCAAACCCTTTGTTAAAAGGTCTGCTATCATAAGTGAAGTACTAATATGTTCTATGGACACTGTTTCTTTCTGCATTTCCTCCTTGACGCTTAGGTATTTGAACTCCATGTGCTTAGCACCTTTAGAATACCTATCATTCTTGGAGAAAAAGACTGCAGAGGAATTATCACAATAAATTCTCAGCGGCTTGGCTATAGAGTTGACAACCCCAAAGCCCTGAGATAAAGCTCCTCAGCCATAAAACATGCACTGTGGCCATAAAGCACGCCACAAACTCAGCCTTCATTGTTGATGAAGCAGTGATTGTTTGCTTCATACTTCTCCATGAGATTGCTCCACCGGCCAGCAGGAAAACATAACTTGAAGTGGATTTCCTCCTATCAGGACAACCGGCAAAATCAGAGTCTGAGTATCCAGTTACCTCCAAACTGTCAGTTATTCTGAAAGTAAGCTGGTAATCCTTAGTCCCTTGCAAGTATCGCAATACCCTATTTGCTATTTTCCAATGAGACATCGCTGGGTTACTTTGGTAGCGCCCAAGCATGCCAACTGCAAAACTAATGTCCAGTCTCATGCAAATCTGTGCATATATTAAGCTCCCCACAACTGAAGCATATGAAATTTTTGTTATCTCTTTATGCTCCCACTCAGTTTTAGGACATTGTGATTGGCTAAACTTATCACCTTTTGATATTGGAGTGTCTAGTGATGAACAGCTCTTCATGCCAAATTTCTCAAGAACTCTTTCTATGTAACTTTTCTGAGACAATCCCAATAGCCCTTGTTTTCGATCTCAAAAGATTTCAATTCCAATCACAAAGAATGCCTCACCCATATCTTTCATTTCAAAGTTCTTAAAGAGAAAACCCTTGGTTTCATAAAGTAAGCCAAGATCACTACTAGCTAATAAGATATCATCAACATACAGGATCAAAATTATGAACTTATTCCTACTGACCTTTAGGTATATACACCGATCAACGATGTTCTCTTTAAACCCAAAGGCAGTAATGGTATCGTTGAACTTTAAGTACCATTATCGAGAAGCTTGCTTAAGCCCGTATATCGATTTCTTAAACCTACATACTAGGTGATCTTTGCCATTTTTCTGATAAGCCCTCCGGCTGTTCCATGTAGACCACTTCATCCAAAATTTAATTTAAAAAAGTTATTTTCACATCCATCTGATGTAATTCTAAATCATAATGAGCTACCAATGCCATAATGATTCTAAATGAGTCCTTTTTAGATACTGAAGAAAATGTCTCTTTGTAATCAATGCCTTCTTTCTGAGTAAAACCCTTAGCAACAAGTCTGGGTTTATGTCGTTCAATATTGCTTTTCGAGTCGCATTTGGTCTTAAAGACCCATTTACACCCGACTCTTTTACTCCCTTCAGCCAACTTAACGAGATCTCATACTTGATTCTGAATTATGGATTTCAACACTTCTTTCATAGCATCGATCCATTTACAAGAATCACTTTCCTCTATGGCTTGTGAGAAAGTTAGTGGATCTTTACTTGTCCCCTTTACTTGTCCCAATGTCAAATTCAAATTCTTAGAGATATACCACATAATCTATTGACAGGTCTCTTATCTCTCTGAAATCTGCGCAAGACAACCTGTTCTGGTGATTCTGAACTTGGTTTATCAGTGGTATTATCATTCTGAGATGGGTGATCAGTTACTTGTTCCATGGTATCATCATGATGATCAATTACAGGAACTATTATCTTTTCTGAGGATGTAGGTATAGGGACATCTACCTGTATTTCATCAATGATCACATCTCTAGGTTCAATTCTCCCACTGATCTCGCCAAGTTCAATAAATTTGGCATTTCCTGTTTCCACCATTTTCGAACTGTGATTAGGATAGTAAAACTTGTACCCTTCGGATATCTTTGGGTAACCAATGAAGTACCTGCTTACTGTTTTAGGATCCAATATCTTTTCATGCGGGTTTTAAAGCCTCGTTTCGGCTGGACAACCCCAAACATGCATATGTCTCAAACTTGGTTTCCTCCCAATACATATCTCGAAAGGAGTTTTTGGAATTGCCTTACTAGCGGTTTAAGATATACATTGTCGTCTTAATAGCTTTACCCCCACAATGATTTGGATATGGTAGAATTACTTACCATACTTCTGACCATATCCAATAAGGTCCGATTACGCCTTTCAGCAACTCTGTTCTACTGTAGCGTTCTGGGCATCGTGTACTATGCAACAATGTCATGCTGTTTGTGACGCCCCCAAATTTCCCTTAAAATAAATACGGGAATCGAGGCGTCAGGATGCTGACAATACGGGTGACACATCCAAACGACAAGTGCCAAATGTGTGTGCACACGTGACATGCATAAATAAAAGAAACGGATATATGAGGTCAATAACTAAGTACTAGAATTTTTAGAAATATTTTACAAACCATTTTAACATAAATTCTCCAACAGGAGATTTAATACAGTCATCCGAAAGATAAATCATAAAAATACATATTTATAAAAATGGAAAAATATTTTTTCAAGATAACAATTTATAACAACAGTACATCAACGATGGAGCCGTCTCTTCAGGCTCAGCCTCTTCAAAATCTGCATCCAAAAACTACGATGCCAAAAATGGCATCGCAGGTAAGTACAACCCAAACAAAGTCAAGATAATAAATATGTTAATGCCACAACAACAACCATGAATAAATTACCATATGCATGAGGCTTAAAATCATCTTTCTCAAAATCAATAAAATAACCACACACGCCAAAATTCCATTTTGGTCCAAATTAAAACTTCAATAAAATCATCCATCATTTTTCCAGAAAATGATGACCATAAATCCATTAAAATCACAACCATTTTCCCAGAAAATGGTCTACGTAAAGCTAATAAATATAACCTGCCACTTTCCCAGAAAATGGCCTAAATATCCGTTTTATTAACCGTATGCACCATGATCTCCCCTAGGGACCATCCGCACACCCTGGCTTTCATCATCACACTGAAGGTAACGACTACGCATGTGACTTCGAAACGGGCGATGCCTAGCTAACCGCGCCCAGCACGTACCATGACCAGGCATCCTCTAGCTCTTGCCAGCAGAGGAGCCACGGAGTCTGCACGAGAGCGTTACCATCCAGTCTGATCCCTTCATCTCTCGGCGACGACCCAAGGGACGTCACTCAGTATATTTTGCTCCTGAGTAACCAGAGGAGCTCCATCGGGATAATGCCCCATCTCGGCTTGGGGTCGTGATACACACGCACCCGAAAATCATAAACACAATGAAAACCTAGTTTTCGTTTCCAACACATGAATATCTGAAATCATGCAAAAATGTAATTTTCCAAATATTTTCATGAACATGCGCGTAAATACACAATGCATATGACCATGCACAAAATATTCAATAACCGATAAATTTCAACAATAATTAAATACAATATCTGTCGATGCAAAAATATATTTAAATCTTAAAATTTATTTGGAAAATACTTATAGCGGTTAAAAGCGCAAATCCTTGAGTAGATGTCACTCTGCAGCGCTCGTAGCAGTCACTTGTACGTTAAGCTAGAGTGCTTGGTTTGACACCAAAATTTAGTGAAATACTCTTTGGAAGGTGAGGAATCTCATGGAGGTGGTGGTGTGGCGGCACAACCACCGGAATGTGGCGGATTGGGCTCAAAATGGGTGAAAAACCATTTTCAAGTTTGGGGTTGTACCGGGAAGGTGGGGCCGCATATGGGGAAGCTGAGCTAGGGGGTGGTCGGCTGAGATAGGGGAGTGGTTTGGTGGCCAAGGTGAGAGACACGGTGGCCGGACGGTGGCGCTGGGTTGCTCAACCCGTGGGTTTTAAAACCCACTTCATGGGTCACGTATTCTGGTCAAGGGAGGAGGAGGGAGGGTCAAGGTGGTCGGGGTAGGTCCCTTGTTGTGTGGGGAAGCTGACCTAAGGTGGTGGTGACCATGGGTGATCGGCGGTGGCCAGAAAACACAAGAGAAACCAAAATAACCCATTTTGGGTTTAAGCCTCACGCATGGGTTAGGGGGCTGCCGGAGGTGCACCACCGGTGCAGGAGAGGTCACTGGAGGGTGGGGAGGCTAGCGACGTGGGCGGTGAGGGCTGGTGGCTTGCGGTGGCGCCGCTGGGGCTGAGGACCAAATGGACGCAGAGGGGGAGGGAAAGGTGTCGCACGGGTATGTGGGGGGAAAGCAAGGGAAACCGGAAAAAGAAAGGGAAAAAAAGGAAAAGAAAAAGAGAAAAGAAATAGAGAAGAAAAAGGAAAAAGGAAAAAGGAAAAAAGGAAGGGAAAGAAATACAATCCAATTCCCATCACTTGGATCACAAAAACACTTAAAATCACAACATAAATATATGTACATAAAAATCCATTCCAAAACACATTTAATTAAAATAAATAAAACACATCAAATAAACTCATAATGAAATAAAGAAATTAAATTTCAATCATTAAAATAATTACTCACATTAAAATTGATAAGAAAAGTAACGTAAAACTAATATTAACAAATTAATAGCTCAAACAATTATTTTAAACAAATAAAACACAACCGATAATATTATTAAAATAAATTAAAATAATTAACACCGAGAATAAACTAATGTATAAAAATACACTTAATTTTGGGATCTCACACTGTTCAAGAAGTTTGGCGAATGGGACTGGATTACGACCCGGTTCATCATACTTTCCATAGTATTCTCCACCTCTATCTAATCTGATGATTTTCACATTTCTATCTAACTGTCTTTCCACCTCCATGAGAAATATCTCAAATACCGATACAGCTTGAGATTTCTCATGTAACAGATAGATATATCCAAAACGTGAAAAATCATCTATGAAGGTGATGAAATATTTTTCTCCACAAAAATATTCTGTGGAGAATGGTCCACATATATCTGTATGAATAATTTCAAAAAGCTCTTTACTTCTTATGACACATTTTTTAGTATATATGGTTTGCTTTCTTTTTATGCAATCCACACACACTTCAAGATTAATAAAATCAATGTGCGGAAGAATCTCTTCTTTTATTAATCTCTGTAGCCTTTCTTTGGATATATGCCCCAACCTTTTATGCCACAAGTCATATGAATTTTCATTCATCATGTTTTGTTTAGTTCCAATACATGTTTCATGGTGTTGGGTATAGGTATTTTTAATGAATGTATTATCAAGGCATAGTTGATAAAGGCCATCGGAAAGAAACCCAGAACCAATAAATAAACTGTTTTTGAACAAATTGAAACTACCATTATGGAACGAAAATGAATAACCATCAGTATCTAGTCTGGAAATGGAAATTAAATTACCCGTCACAAAAGGCACAAATACTATGTTATGAAGGTCCAAACAATGACCGGTACTTAAAACTAAACGAAAAGTTCCTATAGCTAAAACTTCAACATTATTCTGATTTCCTATAAAGATGAACCGTTCACTGGGGTTTGGTGTTTGGCTAGTAAGGTATCCCTGCATGGTTATAAAAATATGAATGTTAGAACCTGAATCTAGCCACCAAGAATTAGTGGGAATATTTACAAGGTTTGATTCAAGACATACAAAGGTAAGTGACTTACCCTTCTTTTCAAACCAAGCCTTACGTTTTGGACACTCTGCTTTCATATGTCCATGTTCCCTGCAAAATTAGCATTTGCTACTGTTGTTCTGAACCTGATTGTCTTTCACAGGTTGCTTTCCTTTCGGTGGTCCAGTTCGCTTCTTTTTACCGTGATAGTGCTTTTTATTTCCAGCTTCTTTATTCATGAAATTGACAGAGTGATGTCCTTGTTATTTCAGTCTTGCTTCCTCCTGAACTACCATACTTTTCAACTCATTCACGTTCTATTTATCTTTAATAACATTGTAATGCATCTGGAATGGACCATACTGAGGTGGCAATGAGTTTAAAATAAACTAAACAACAAAAGACTAATCCACTTTCATTCCTAGGGTTTTCAATCTGGCAGCTATATTGGTCATTTTAAGGATATGCTCTTGCATTCCTTTAGCACCATCGTATTTCATGGTAGTGAGTCTAGCCATGAGTGTTACTGCTAAGGACTTATCTGTGGATTTAAACCTCTGCACAGCATTTTTCAAAAAAGTTCGGGCTTCCTCAGTACTAGGGAGTGAATTTTTGATATTTTCGGCTATGGTCATTTTCATAAACATTAAACTCAGCCTATTTGATCTTTCCCACTGTTTAAAGGATTCTTTCTGATCTTTGGTACTAGTTTCAGTGATGGGTGATGGTTTTGGACTCAAAAGGGATGAGTCCAAATCAATGACTCCTAAAGTGAACCTAACTCTCTCAACCCATTCAGAAAAATTGGAGCAATTCAAAACAGGAATGGAAGAAGCTTGTGAGTGTAATGATGTGGGTATGCTTACTGCAAGAAAATTTTATAATAAGTTGCTTTGAGTTAGATACTTGTAAACGATAATCAGAATTTAAACAATTATGGATAAACTAGTAGTGTCATCAAAATCCTCTTTTGGGAGTAGATCTTGACACACAAGATGTTTCCTCCAGTATTAAATTATGTGGATGAACTAGCTGTATCATCAAAATTCTCTTTTGGGAGTAAACTCTGACATACAAGGTGTTCCCTCCAACTTTACTTTTGATGGATAAACTAGTAGTGTAATCAAAACCCTCCTTTGGGAGTAAATCTTGACACACAAAGTGTTCCCTCCATCATATCCACCTTACTATTTTAATGATCTTTCACAAAATTAAGAAAATTTTGTATCTTTGGGCAACCAATTTTATCAATAATTTTGATGTAACTCATTTATCCCACGTTGGATATACATAACATAATAATAAGAGACATAATAAACAATTCATGATAATAATATGCATACAAGGTATAGATAACAGTAACATGCATGGCATATAGACTTTGATGAGTTTTTACTGCAAATATGAATAATACTTATTGAGTAAGCTCACAGGAAAGACTGATATTTCCTAAACAGAACTTCAAGATTCCCAGAAAAAATTAGAGGGTCACAGTGGACACACTTAGGAATTTCCAATCTTCTAAACAGAACCGTCTTAGTTTGTACACATCCACACTCCCACAGCAAAATTCATAATTTTTTTTTTGTTTGCCCAAATTGATTTTACAAGAAAATCACAATAATAACATGTATATAATTTTAATTAACTTTTCATAGATGTAGTTAACAATAATATGTATATGAATTAAATAAAAATTCATACATATATGTAGATAATTTAAATGCATACATATAACAATAAAATATGCATATAAGATAAATAATGAAATATATATATTTTTTAAATACTATTAAAATAATATTATTTAATCTGGGTCGGGTCGGGTCGGACCTTAAGTCCAAACCTATTTTTTTCTTCGAGCTGGGCCATAACAGTGGCCCATCAGCCCTTATGTTCTTTAACTATAAGTCCTTACTGGGCCATCGCCCATGATCCGGCCCATAATAAAACCCTAATTTATCATCTTCAACCTTTGGATATCAACAGCCGCCGACCACTTCCAGAGTTCAGATGCCACAGCCTTCAACTGCGGCCACGGACGTCACCGGCGATGAGGAGATGCCGATCTCCTTCCGCCGGTGAGCTACTGAACACGTTTCCATGCCTTTTTTTTGTTTACTATTATTTCAGAGATCGGCGCGGCAGTGGGCTATGGAGCTCTCTGCCGCCGTTATAGAGCATGCCGGAGATTGGGCTTCTCAGCCCCTTTACGCCACCGACGTGTGAAGCCATCACCACCACACATACACCAATCTGCCATCTCCCAGCAGCTCTGCTTTACACAAAAGCTTTATAGGTTTCTTTACACGCAATGATGTTTAATACACAGAGGAAGGAAAATAAATCAAACTGGAAGATGCAATAAAATTAGGTAATTTCACAGTTTGATAAAATTACATATATATTGAAGCCCATGCAATAAAAATAATAAATTATTATTATTATATCGAGATCATAAAAATCTGTAACCTATAGCTCTGATACCACATATTAAATATTTTTAACATGACATTAATAATTAGATCTTCAATTTCGTATGATCTACAATAATAATAATAATAAACAATACGAGAAACATACCTCTCTCCATGATTGATGAATAATTAATCTGATTATGAGAGAATGATCGCCCTAACAACGTTTGCCTCACAAGTATCTCTCGATGGCTAGAAGCATTCTAATGTTATATGTGAGAACTCTTGAACCTCCCAATGCTATTTATAAACTTCCGACCATCAAGAAATCTATGAATTTGTATTTGACTATAATTAGAGATATAGAGTTTAATCTTATCTCTTAAGAGTAATTCTTATCTCTTCATAACTCAAATATCAATAGATAATATTTTGAACTATTTCAAACTGATAAGATGAGCATGTGGGATACAGAATTTAAATAAAACTCTTACACGAGATGGCAGTGGTGTGGGGGGAATGTTGACGTTAGGGTGGAGGATATACAGTGGATGGTTCACTTGGCTTTGGGGTAGTGTAGTTGTGTATTAGGGATGGCTACGGTTTCGCCACAGTGGCAAAAGCTTACCAATTTTTCATCATGGCTTCAGGAGGTCGTTTTTGTGGTGGCTCTTGGTGCTCTGTTTTTAGTGAGTAAAACCAGGGGAATGACTTTGGTTCCCGGTGGTGTTATGGTGGTGCATGGCCAAGGGTTTTGCCGTGGAGGAGACATGCAGTTCTTCAGTGATTCCATTGTGAGTGCATGGCTGGGCTACGGCGCACGGACGGCTGGTGACTAGGCGGCTTGCATGGAGGCAAGTTTTGAAGGAAAACCATGTTCTGTTTTTGACAAGGGATGGCGTGAGAGGAGTTCTCGTCGTCAAGCTTGAAGACAGCACCAGCCAAGACTCACGGTTTGGTCAAGAATTGCAGGAAGAACGAGGGAGAGGGTGAGAACTGTCTTCTGTCAGTTTGAAGTGAGGAGAAAGAGAACAACATTCAAAATAATGAAGAGAACCCGCATAAGGAGGAATGAAAATGATGCGAGTGGAGAAACTTTCGACAGTTGAGAGACAAAAAGGGGAAGTAGAGAAACTAACAAGAGTGAGAATCGGGAGAAAGAAAATTGTAAGATGTGGAAGAAAACTCACCTAACGGTGTCATACCGGGGCTCTAAACTTGGGGCTTAGTGGGAGGCCTTTGGGCCCGAGTATTAAAAATTTGTTATTTAGTTTTTATCCTATTTTCTATGAAAAAGCTAAGTAGGTTTGCAGGCACAACTTTTAGTCTCAAAAATTTTGGACATATCAGTGTGTGTACACATTTCCTTGCATGATGTATAGTTTATTGACACATAATGTTAGCCATGAAAATATATTTTGAAAACCTTCTATGCTCTTAGAGTTTCATGTGCATGCGGAAAAATAGGTTGTTTCTTTTTTACAATGATTCAATGGTCAGAACATTCATCAGTGATATTCACCTTTCTTTTAAAGTTCCATTTGTCATTTATGAGATTGAGTCAGTCAACGTGTCCATTATGGCAGAGAAAGCAAAAGTAATAACTTCTTAGTTTGGTTCATGACTTTCAATTCTAGATGCATTCAGTGATTTCACTATCTAGTAGTAATAATGCAGCACTACCAAAATGCAGGTGCCATACCTGAGTGCCTAATTTAAAGTTGTTTTTGTCATTGTACGACCTGCTGTAAGTATTTAAAGTCAATTATTTTCATAAAAGTACATAAAGTACTTGAAACTATTTGATGTTCTTTTTTTTTTTCAATTCACTATTCAATGCTAACAGCATTTCCTTTTTGCTCATCAAAATCTATGTAGACTTATGCTATCATTTCCAAAGCATCAAGTTCAACCAATTAGGTTTGAAACATACCTATGATCCTACTATCTTGCAGTTCATATATATGGGTAGATTTCCCATTAATTAGTATTTCACCAAAAAGCATCTTTCATAAATTGAGATAGGCTACAGAATGCTGCTTGTAATAGAAGGAGCAGTGCTATTTGTCTTGTCTAAAGAGTGTCACATTTGGTCTAGAACATCCCATTTCACACTTTGTTAAACAAGTTTTGAACTCAGTCATAAAAAATGAGTCACACTTCTCAACCTGGTGTTAGAGCAAATCAAATTAAGCATGACTTCAGTGTGAGTTTTGTCTGATATATCATGAAGTTATTTATTGATTCAAATGCAGTCAACATTTCATTATAAAAACTAATGTACTTTATCCATTGGTGGCAACCCCATTGGTTTGCATCCTTGATTGTTTTTACAGGGGAAAGCACAAGGATTTATTGCTGGTGTGGAGTCAATAGCAAGTTTTTTATCACCACTAGTAATGAGTCCATTAACTTGTGAGTGGACTAAGTCAAAGTTGCAATGTGAATGTTTTTGATCATTTCACGTTTTGTGTATATATCACATTTCTTGGCTGTCAAACTTCGAGTTCTGTTCTGAGCTTGATGATGAAAGTGCAAGGGAACTCGCTGGTTGGTATTTTCATTTAATTTATTATTTTTTTTCCACAATTTCCATTGTGATGCATTTCGTAGGTTGAGGACAAATGCTTTCAAATGTGCAGGGGTATCAAGTGTATTATATGTACTGCAAGATAAAAATCTTGACTCAGAGAATAAGGATTATGGAGGCTTGTCCCTTTGTGTAGTAAAAGTATATCCATTTTTATATAATATCTATTTCTGATTGTAATTTCAATGAAGGTATCATATACTCTATGTCGTCTTACTACCATCGAAATTAAGTTATCTGTTTAAGCATAATTGTATGTGCTGATATCTTGATCTTTGAGATATATCAAACAAGGAAAATGCTATTTATACTTACGATTATACTTACATAACTTTCCTTGCTTATTTATGAGCTACTAAAAATGGTAAAAATTTTAAAATTCGAAATTTGAAATTCAAATTAGAGAAGAAAATACTAATAAAATGGGGCTGCCACTTAATACACCTTGTGCATAAATTGTACATACATGTAGCACTACTCATTAAGGATCCCCTCCTGATTAAAAGGGGTGGCTTGGTCGGTAAAACCTAGCCAGATTTGAAAGGTATATGATGTTGAGGTAAGAAGGAGGTCAGTGTAGCCAATCTGGTATTTTTCTAGCTAAGCTGCGGAAGTCCTGGAGATGTATTGAGGAAGAAAGATGTTCAATGTCTTTGCAAGGGAAGCTGATGTTGAAAATAATAACTTAACTATTGCCATGTTTCCGTTGCAAGAGTGTTCATGGGCTAATATTTTTTCATGTTTTTGTTAGTTTGCTTAAGTTTGATTTAATGATCCCTTTGGAGAGAGGATTTGACTTTGAAGTGGAAGATGACGTAGTCTTTAATCTTGTCTTGGAGGACACTTTGCAATTAGTTATTTCATAACTGAGATTATATAGCATTTATTTGTTGTACTTAAGCTATTGTAGTAAAAAATATTTATTTTTGTAATAAGATGCCAATTCGTAGTGAATAACTTGTCATTCCACCATTACCTATAGATGAGAAAAAAGAAGAATATTAATTTGTAATTCAGATTTTATCTAAAGTTGAAGACCGCCAGATTTTTCCATCTTAGAGTAAACAAGGTTTATTTTCCAGGAAATTTATAGAGTTCTATGGATCAGGCAAATTCTTCAGAAGCAAGTCAAACAGCCCCTATAAGAACAAAGAAACTATTCATTACTGGTATGTTGCAGCTTGGACTTGACTTATGGATTCTTTGCTCGTAAAAGTGATACTTTAGCAGTCCACCTATTTTGGGAGTAATTCAAGATGCAAAAGACCTCTTATTTATTTTTTTATTTTTTATTTTTGAAGAGGAAATCATTCTATTCATCAATAACAGGCATTACAAACAAATTTGAAATATACATTACAAGTTAACTAAGCAACAATCTGTAGCTCCCCAATACACTAAAAGTGATTGACATTTTTTAATCCTAACTGCAAAACTCTCAAAACTATCGTCTAAGAGATAACCTTGACTCTGTTCAAGACAGAGTGACAACTATCCAACAACCCAAAACCAAACCTACTACAGTATTTAAACAGATTTGGGGACAAACTCTACAGACCATAAGTCCTAGATACTATTTTTTTACTTTTTATTAAACCTAACTAATAGACAAAAACTAAAAAGTAAATGGAAAAACTAAAAATCAAAGCAGTCCGATCTTCAACCTTGGAGGAATGTCAAAACGGCACAGGTGTCCGCTGCTGTCAAAGGACTCTTCTGGAGGTTGTGCACGAAGAGCCCACTCCCGCTGTGAGAGGTGCATGTGTAAACACTTGCCGCCCCAAATGCTACGATACCATCGTGGCTAACAGATTGGTACCCTAGGAGATCGCCAGCGGTGCGTGTGTGGTACCCATCACAGCGAAAAGCTTTGCCACTGTCAACTCCAAAACGCCTCCCTAGACTGCTTGCAAAACCTACAAAAATGAGAAACAAAACCAAAACCAAACACAAGGAGAGGTTAAAGAAATAGAGGAGAAGGGGACGAGGGAGAAGAGGGCTCGAGAAGGATAGTGCGGAAATGAGAGAAGGGGGATGGGAGAGGAAGGAGAAACCAAAAGAGATAGAATACATAGGATGGAGAATAAATGGAGAAAGGGTAGGAAAAGGGAGGAGAGGAGAGGGAAGGGGGGGAGTTGAAGGTGCAGCTCACACTCCCCCCACCCAATGGCACCGTTTGAAGTTTAGGAAACCCTAATTTCCTAGAGAGAAGTGGAGAAGAGAGAGAGGGTAAAAGACCTCTTATTAATTTACGGAGCATACATGCTTCTTTTTTATTTTATTTTTTTGGTTGAAGTATGCCTTTCTAAGTTTAAATTTACTTGAATCTCCCAAAATAACTTCAAACACAATAAGGTTTCCCATTATGAGAGCATTTATCAGTTTAATTCTATTCATGGGGTAAAAAAATAAAAATAAAAACTCTTATGTACCATTGACTTCATTTCTCCCTCATTTCTTGTTCGATCGCTAATGATAACACTTGGCGATCTCTTTCAATAAACAGGCCTATCATTATATACATCTAAGAAAACTTTACGAACAACATTTGAAGGCTTAGGCGAGCTTTGTTAACCATATTAATGTTGCAGATGTAAACAAGGAAACTAAAAACAAAGTTGATACCAATCTAAAATGGAAAGTTGACAACATGGCTATAGTTGTAATCAAGGGATCCGAAACTGAAGAATTACTGAAGATTTGATCCAACTTTAATGTAGTTTTGAGTCAATTTTGTAGGACACTTAGTGTTGTAAGATTTTTAATTTTGGTATTTAATTTGTAAATCTTACGTTACAATTCCTTCATGTATTTAAGCTATCATGTACAACCAGAAATATTAGTGAGAAATTTTCCTGCAATCTTGTTTTCTTACATGGTATCTAGAGCCTAACAAGGCTCACACCTAAATTCATCATGTCACTCTACCTCCTCATTTCTCATTCCAAATCTTTCTCAATTGATTTCAATCAAACTCGACTCAAACAACTATTTGTTATGGGTCTCTCAATTTCTATCAATTTTGAGAACTCATGATCTAGAAGGACTCATAGATGGAACCGAGCCTGCACCTACTAAATTTTTCACTACAACAGAAGGGGTTATGCCTACTCTCAATCTAGATTATGTTCTTTGACATAAGAAGGATCAATACATTCTAAGTTGGATTAATGCAACTCTCAGTGAGACAATTACATCTCAAGAGACAATTACATTCTAAGTTGGGATTCCTTGGCTTCAAGATTTGCTTCTCATTCAAAGTCTCGAGTTAATCATCTCAAGAGACAATTACAAACACTGAAACAAGATGCTAAATCTTTTACTGTGCACTTACAACTTGCAAAGTCTTGGGCAGACCAACTAGCAACTATTGGTAAACCAGTAGATGATGAAGACCTGATATCAATCATCACCAATGGTTTAAATCCTTCTTACACTCCTTTTGTCACATCTTTCTCCTTTGCCACAAGAGCTAATCCCTTGAATTTTGCTGATTTTCAAGTAGAATTACTCAAATATGAAATCTTGCTTGAATCTTAACAAAAGTATATTCCTCCTGAAAGTGGTAGCTTTGCTCTCTTTGCGCCTAAAAGCAACAATAACTTCAATAATAGAAAGTTCAAACCAAACAATTTCTCAAAGCCTTTCACTCCCCAAAATCAAAATCAAAATCAAAACTCATTCAAATGGCAATCAAAACAATATTTTGGGCAAGAATTTGGTTCCAATTTCCAAAACAATAATCGAACCCAATGTCAAATATGTGAAAAAACTAACCATCAAGCCCTTGATTGTTACCACAGGATTGTTTATGCTTTTCAAGGGAGACATCCTCCTCAACAACTTGTTGCTATGGTTGCTCAGACCAACACACAATTTGAAGACTCGAAGTCTTGGTTTGCTGATAGTGGAGCAATTCAACACATTATTGCCTCTCTTGATAATCTCACAGTGTAGACTCCTTTCCAAGGTCATGATTCAATGGCTGTAGGCAATGGATCAAACCTTAACATTGCAAACACTGCTTCCACCACTCTTCAAGTCAATGGTACATCTTTTAAATTACAAAATATTTTACATTGTCCTAAAGCCTCTGCTAATTTACTTTTCATCCAACAATTCTGTAAAGACAATTCTTGTTACTTCTTACTCAGATCTAATTATTTTTTTTGTAAAGGAAATCACCACATGGAAGATTCTATTGCAAGGAAAGAGTAAGAATGGCTTGTATCCAATACACTTGGCAAGAATTTCAAAGAAAAAGACTACTCAGTTCATTGCTTTTCTTGGAATCAAGACTTCTAGTTTCAATTGGCATCTTAGATTAGGTCATCCCCTCGTCTCTGCAACAAGGAAAGTATTGCAAGATTTTAATCTTCCTGTTACAGATTCTATGAATTAAAATTCCTTTTGTTCTTCTCGTCAACTTGCCAAACATAAACAATTGCTATTTCAGACTTAAATAGACAAAGTAGTGCTCCTTTCCACTTAATCCATTCTGATGTTTGGACCTCACCTACTTTATCACAGTCTGGATGTAAATACTATGTCCTCTTTGTAGATGACTTCTCGAGGTTCACTTGGCTGTTTCCACTCAAACAAAAATCTAATGTGTTTGCTTGTTTCCTAAAGTTTAAATTTCCAGTAGAAAATCTGTTGTCAAACAAGATTAAAATCTTACAGATAGATAGGGGGGAGAATATACCTCCACTCAATTCCAACACTTTCTTGAGACAAACGGCATCCTCCATAGATTGTCATGCCCATACACAACCCAACAAAATTGGTTGGTAGAGAGAAAGCATAGACAAGTTGTGGAAGGAGGCTTGTCTCTCTTAGCCACTTTTTTTTTTCCAAAATTGTTTTGGGTTGATGCTTTTCTTACCCCAGTTTACTTAATCAACAGATTGCCCACTTCAGTTCTAAACTTCTATTCACCTTACACCAAACTGTTGAGCCAAGAACCTGATTATGCATCTCTTAGAGTATTTGGTTGTGCTTGCTTCCCTTTGCTTAGACCATACAGCCAAAACAAACTAGACTTTCGAACCAAAAGATGCATTTTTATTGGGTACAGCTCAAACCAAAAAGGCTATCGATGTCTTGATACTTCCACAAACAAAATCTTCATCTCAAGACATGTAGTTTCTGATGAAAATTCTTTTCTATATAGAGATGCATCCATTATTTCTTCCAGAGCAGAAATAGATTCCTCTTCAAGTAATATACTTCATATTTCTCCTCTTTCTTTTCATTCACTTCATCACAAGATCCTCCAGTTGTTACTGATCCCGATATCTCCACTAATGCTCAAGAATCATCACCATTGCCACAACTCACGACTGAGAAAATTCGACCATCTCATTCCATGGTCACAAGATCACAAGCATGGACATCAAGGCCCAAGACTTTTCCAGGATATAAATTCTACTATTCAAGCAAGAATCCAATTATGGCTCTTCACACATCATTGCTGCCATCTGAACCTAAAACATTCAAACAAGCATCAAAGTTTTCTGAGTAGATTGATGCAATGACAGCAGAATTCACAGCCTTGCAGAAAAATGAGACCTAGACACTATGTCCACGACCCTACAATCAACATGTGCTCAACTGTAAATGGGTCTACAAGATAAAACAGAAAGCAGATGGCTCATTGGATAGGTACAAAGCAAGACTTATGGCTAAGGGGTATAAATAATAAGATGGAATTGACTATACTGAAACCTTCAGTCCAGTCATCAAACCATCTACTATAAGAGTTGTTTTATCTCTAACTATACATAATGGGTGGCCAATCCAACAACTTGATGTTTCAAATGCTTTCTTACATGGTCAATTGGATGAAGAAGCATTCATGGAGCAGCCATAAGGCTTTATTGATCATAACTATCCTCAATATGTATCCAAGTTGCAAAAGTCCATCTATTGACTTAAACAAGCCCCTCAAGCTTGGTTCAAGAAACTTTCTCAAGCTCTAACAGCACTTGGCTTCAAAGAGTCTTTAGTGGATCATTCTCTATTCACATTACATATTAACTCTGTTCAATTATTGGTGCTTGTGTATGTTGATGATGTAATCATCACAGGATCAGATCACAATTATATTTAGCATGTCATACAGAATCTAAGCAAACAATTTGCAATGAAAAATCTCTAGCCTTTGAAAAATCTCTAGCCTTTATCATACTTTCTTGGTATACAAGTTCAACGAGACAATAGTGGCATTCATCTAAATCAAGCTAAATACATTTTAGACCTTCTTGACAAGACAAAAGTCGCAGGAGCAAAGCCATACAACTCTCCCATTGCATCAGGTTCAAAGCTTTCAAAAATAGATGGGATTCCACTCGAGGATGCCACTGAATATTGGCAGATTGTTAGTGCACTTTAATATTGCACTTTAACCAAACTAGAGATTTCCTTTCCAGTAAACCAACTATGTCAATTCATGCACTGTCCCACCATAATACATTGGACAGCAACTAAAAGAGTCCTATGATATTTTTAAGGATCTCTTAATCATAGTTTATACTTCAAACCAGGAACAATGCAATTGAATGCCTTCTACGATTCAGATTGGGTAGGATCAAGCGATAATCGAAGATCCACAATAGGATATGGAATATATTTGGGTTCTTGTCTAGTCTCATGGAGTGCAAAGAAGCAAGTTGTGGTATCTAGATCAAGCACAGAAGCCGAGTATAGATCACTGGCTCTAGTCACTACTGAATTATATTGGATACGAATGTTGCTGCAAGATTTAAATGTTCAAATTTCAGAAACACCAACAATCTGGTGTGATAATATTGGTGCGACAACTCTAGCCTCAATCCTATTTTTCATGCTAGAACAAAACATATAGAGGTAGACTATCATTTTATCCGAGAAAAAGTTATCAACAAGGACATTTGTTTGAAGCACATTTCATCCTTCGAGCAACCTACAAATATTTTTACCAAAGGGCTATCTTCAGCACGCTTGTAAGACCTGCTCCTTCTCTTCCCTAAGACTTAGCAAATCCCAAGGAAATGACATGATAGCTCGTTTTTCACTCATTGGGTTGAGATGAGCCTCGATGCACGTGTCAGGTCTTGAAGCACGTGCCCAACCCTGATGGCATGTTGATCTTAAAATACGCCCAGTGTTTTAATGTTATAGAATATTTTAAATATCCTGAAAATATTATATGAGGTATTTTCTGTGTTATTGGACCCAAGCCAATTTATAAGAGATGCAATTATAATTTCTTGGAGCGCTAAAAAATATTATAATTGTATAAAATTGTTTTATTGCCCTAATTTTAGTTATTTAAAGTATTATGGGATTTTAAATATGCTTTAAATCTCTGATTTAAATATATGGTTCTATTACTTTTAAATAATTAGTAAACTTTATGATTTTAATTAATGATGAGGAATATTATATTGTGAACTAAAGTAAGTTAAAATAATATTCTATTTATATATTCTAAGTATTTTAAATTAAATTGACTTTACTTGTTTTCAGATCACTATTTTAAGTACATCGTTTTTTAGTTTGAAGACTTCGAAGTGTTGGGCCTATAAATAGCTTGAAGAGGCCTAGACGCCTCACTTTTTCTTTTTCCCTTTTTCTCTTTTTCACTTTTTCTGTCACCTCTCTTTCTCTCCTAACTCGCGTGGAGCAGCCCCCCTTTTGCTATTAGGTTTTAGCTCCACCCAGACCTCACCACCGGCCGCCCATTGTCACCGCCCATCCCATCCTCTCCACCACTCACCGGTGACCCCAACCCCACCAGCGGTGCACTTCACGGTGGCCCCCATACCGTGCGTGAGCCACATACTTAGGGGTGTAACTGGTCCAGTTTTGAACAAAATTGAACTGAACCGGTACCACCAGTTTTGCATTTCATAAAACCGATTACATCCTTATTATTGCCCAAAATCGATAGTACTGGTTTTACCAATTTGGTCTAGTTCCAGTCCGATTTTTCAGTTTTAGTAAAATGTAAATTTCTAAAAATAAATCTATTTAAAAAAATGGTTTGAAATTTCTGTTTTAGTAAAAAGATTGTGATCCACTACAAAAATCTATTTTTGTAAAAAAAAAATCTGTTATAAAAAAAAAACTGCTCTATAAAAAAAATTTGTTTTAGCAAAATTTGTTATAATAAAATCTGCATTTAAAAAATTGCTATAAAAAATTGCTATATGAAAAATTTATCTATAAAAATTGCTATAAAATTGCTATATAAAAAAACTACATTATCTCATATCTAATTATAATTTATATTATTATATATAGTCTAGAACATATTATATAATAATACTAAAAAATATATAAAATATAAAAGATAAATAGAACCAGTCCGGTTTGGTGCGGTTCGGTCTTGAAATGGATGGAATTGGAATCGGACCGATATTATCCGATTTTTCAATTTGTGAAACCGGTACCGGACCAAAATGATCCAAAACTGGATTTTCTGGTTCGGTCTAGTTTGGTTTGGGTCGGTTTTCCAGTTTAAATTTACACCCTTACACATAACCAAAAATGGGTTTAATGGATTTTCACCCATTTGCAACACCTCCGTCGGTTACCATGGCCGCCACTACCTCAGACCAACTTCCCCACACCACCAGGGACCTACCACAAGCCACCATGACCCCTCCCTTCTCCTCCATTGGCCGGAACAAGTGACCCACGACATGGGTTTTGAAACCAACTAGCCTCACTGCGCCGCCTCCCTTATACAAACCCAAACTCAAAAATGGTTTTTCACCCCTTTTGAGTTAGATCTGTTACCTTCCGGTGGTTGCATCACCCCACCACCACCATCATGAGATCGCTCTCCCTCCAATGAGTATCCCTCTAGTTTTTGGTGTCAAACCGAGCAGCCCAAATCATTACGTTACGTGGTTATCGACAATGTACACAACATTAGCTGTAACGTACGACATTTCCACTGCCGCCAACGAACTCCCCACCATATTGGTCACCCTTTTACCACCCAAATTTAGAAACTAGAATCCTAGATCCAAACCCAGAGTCATTCTCGTTTCAAGGCTAGGGCACCGACCTTGACGAAGCGATTAATGCTAAAGTTAGTGGCTTTTGATGCCACTAACCGTGCCAGGAAGCAAACAAAATACTACCCCGCTATAGTATAACCCTATTTCTCTTGTATTTATATTTAATTAGTTGATTGTGAACTATACTATTGATGTGATGGAGTCCGTTGTAAAGTTGTGTCAAGTTGGTTGGTTATGTTTTGTAGTGTTGGAAATTATGTTGTGAAGTAGAGTTGTGGACTTTGCTATGTAGTATGGAGGTGCTTTGTGTACAGGTATGGTGTTGTAGCAGGTGTTTGAAGAGCATTTGTAGTGTACTCCATGGGGGTAAAGCGATGCATCGTGTAACGTGCATCGTATGAGTTATGACGTAAAGTGCTATGGAGAGAGTATACTCAACGTGAGATGTATTTGTGCATTAGAGTGTGAAACGGAAGCGTGGAGAGTACTCCACATGTTGTAGTCGTGATGCATCGTAAGGCATGTCATGATTGGTGAATGCAAGGTGCGTGTAGTGTCGGGAATTATAGAGCAGCATCCCAGAGTAGTGACGTGACCGATAACCCTAGTGAAGGCTATCACTGTGTAACCATGTCATGTCTTAAAGTACATGCGAAGCGACAGAGTTGCGTAGCAGTGAAGTATTAGGAGCGTAACCAGGGTATGTAAGGAGTCATACTCGTGTCGAGTCGAGAGTCGATGTAGGCGTCACGTGGGGCGATGCCATATGAAATAGCAGATGACGAGATAGCTCGATAGTAGTTTCAAATTACGTGACGCGATGGAGGTACATTTGAGATAGACCTTATCGTGTTAAGTATCGGGATAAACTGGTAAAGGGCTGGGAAGTGGGACTAATCATGCCAACCGATATGGAGAATGTTGTTATTGATGTATGGTGTTTTCTGCACCAGTGGGTGATGAACGTATTCTATATTGATCTTAGGTGATGAGGAGGCAGGGTACATGTGCATCGGGTGAAATGTGTATCGGACAGAACTTCAGGGACATGGGAATATCGGAAGGTGTCTCAGTGTCCACAATGAGTCCCCGATGGTCTCAGAATAATAAGTAAGGACTTTGAGGACATAAGGATATCGAAAGGTATCCTAATGTCCGCAATGAGTCTTCGATAGTCTTAGTATAGTAATGACCTCAAGTCATGGCAATAGCAGGAGAGTATCCTAGTGAAATGTAAATTTTTCCTAGTTATTTACTTATGTGTTAGATATATATTGATGCTATTTGTATGTATGATGTAAGTTGATTGCTATATAATGCACTTGCGATTAGACTGCATGATATGAAAATAGTATGGGGATCAAATAAGTGTTATGTTCGTACGCCCTTAGTGTTTATCAGACTAGTAAATAAAGATAATAAGATTGAAAATGGTAATATACATATGTATGGCCATTCTTGGTAGTCCCTTTTATCGAACCCAAATAAGTAAGTATGTGCTTGTGATGGGATACCTATATGTAGTAATTAGTATATGTATTCTCTGAAAAATATAAGATGAAACTTGATATTTCTGTCTATTGATTTTATAGAATAATTTCATGAATCGATTCTAGGATAGAATGTATGATGAAATGTGTGCATTGTTACGATTCTAGAATAATGCATGACTTGTATGATATGATAATATACTATAATGTATGGATTGTGAAAGGGGTACAAAGGAATATCCAAGGGTCCAAAAGAAGACCAGCGAACCTTAGCACATAGGGGTTAATAGTGTGCAATGGTCTAAAGGAAGTTAATGAACATGAATGAATGTCGTGTTATGTATGATGTGTATTGCATGCATGATATGCATGTATTGAATGAGTGATTGTTTGTTAGTTGTTTTTTATGATTTGTAGTTGTTGGTTGTTGTTCTAATTTACTGATTAGTAGCTTGCTTGTCTGATAATTATTTATTTGTAGTGGCTATTATCATGCTTGCTTGGTAGTTAAATGCTTGCTTATTTGTTGATCTCTTATGTGTTAACGGCTTAAAGTAATTATTAAGACTAAGGCAGATTTTCGGATCCTCTATGTAATGAACGTAGCATAACATGACACGTAGGAAGAAATGACTTAATAGAATTATAATTATGAAAAATGATGCATGTATTGTCTTATATATATATATATATATATACATATATATATACATATCTTTGAGTGTTGATTGTTTGTTTAAAAAACCTACTTTGATATACTAAAAACGGTATGAAGTAACGCTTACTGAGTATTTGACTCATTTTAGTTTTCTTTCTGTGTATTTCATCCCCCACACAGGAATATGTAGCAGGAAGCAAACAATTCGAGGGAAGAGCACGACAATCTAGGCTTGTGAGAATGTTTTTTTAATTATAAATCATATGTTTTTCGCTACAAACTTCTTTTATTATAAAAATATATCTTGTTTCAAAATAAGGAGTCTGACACCTTGGAAATGAACTGAAAGGTTTTAAAACAAACGAAATCAGTCATGTTTTCTAAAACTGTTTTGAGGAAAATAAATGACACGTAAGTACGGTCCTGCCCTTTAAAGGGTCGGGTCATTACAATGCTTTCTCATGCTCAGAGACAAGCTTATGGTTAAAGAGCTACCCATAACCTTGAGGGGGGATGTTAACCATATTAATGTTGTAGTTGTAAACAAGGAAACTAAAAATATTGCTGATACCAATCTAAAATGGAAAGTTGACAACACTATTATAGCTGTACTCAAGGGATCCAAAACTGAAGAATTACTGAAGATTTGATCCAACTTTAATGTAGTTTGGAGTCAATTTTGTAGGACACTTAGTGCTGTAATATTTTGTAATTTTGGTATTTACTTTGTAAATCTTACGTTACAATTCCTTCATGCATTTAATCTGTCATGTACAACCAGAAATATTATTGAGAAATTTTCCTACAATCTTGTTTTTTTACAAGCTTGTTGAAGGTAAGTTGCAATTTTGTGCTCATAAAATGCAGCATTTCAATTTCTTAGGGTTGTTACGCTCATACTGGTGTAATGCTTTCTCAACAATAAAAATTATAATGGACAAAATTTCTAAGAGGTCTAAAGGTTATGCATTCATAGAGTACACTACAGAAGAAACTGACAGTAATGCACTCAAAGAGATGAATGGCAAGGTTACAATTCAATATATGCAAGATAAACCTGTTGAAGATCCATCCGCTATCATCAATCCAACAAAATAGAAAAAATCTTTAGTTTTGGCTGATATGCCAATAATTCAAGCAACAAATACAAATGAGAATATCCTACTGTGCATGCAAGCACCATAACTACACAGTGGATCAATTATATTAATTTACTTTTAATTTTCTTGTCAAAGATGACTCGCCCATAAGTTGAAATGATCATGTCTTTAAGAATTGGGAACTGAATGCTTACAAAAAAGGTAACCAAAAGACTAGTCAAACAAATAAGAGGAATTGCAATCCTTAGTTGCCCATGTAGCATGATTAAAAGAGCACTGGAAAAGATCATCATCATGGTCGTACTAGAGCAAAAGAGGGTATTTACCTGGGCAAATGCTCAAGAAAATCTTCTTCCGCATAATGTGATGTATTCCCAAAAACATCAAAACCAAAGTGGAGGAAGAAAAAAGTGACAATGCATCAGATACAATAAAGAACGTAAATAATTTTTTCTATAAAAATATTGGAAAGCCTGTAGTTTGGTTGTTATCACCTGGAATCGTAACAATCAGAGCACCCACCACTATACATGACGATGATGTGTCCTTCATCCATTTATCTCCTTTTTCCATCATGTTCTTATGCTCCTTTGTAAACAATTATCGGGGTGTTAAACTATAAATGATAAACGTTCTTATCTTCCTTATCCTTAGGATGGACAATACGCTCTCTCTTGCATTTGTTAGACATAATTTGTTAGATCAAGAATGCTATCAAAACTATTAACTTAGAGAGTAATGCTAGAGAAAATGATGAGCCATGCAAGCGCAATAAACTCTTTTGAAAATAAGTGAGGCCAACTACTAAAAAAGTAACTTTTTTTTATGTCAGTCATATATTTATTCATTTTTTTCAGAAAAAGTGTGTGGTGCTTGAGTACTCAATAACTGTAAATACTATTTCTCTTACTTTGGATTTATAGTATTATACAGACTAAAACTTCAACCTTATAATATAGAAGAAATAATACAGCCTAGTCCATGTTAAAATTGTCAGCTAGCTCCAGTCATATTGAATATTATATAGTGCAAGATATGTTTTAGACATATGCAAGGATAGAGAAAAAGACTGGAATTGATCTTAAGACCATTGATCCCTATTACAATATATCCCAGTACCTTAGCCTCACTTTCTAGTACGACCTGATCAAAAAATATATAAAGATAGAAAAGGTCTTACAACCTTTTATTTCTCATAGAACTATATATTGCATAGGATTTTATTTACCAATCATGTTTATAATTAGAGATCGAAGGGATATTGCCTTGCTTCTTTTCAGCAAGAGTAACCTAGCTATATATATTAATAAATTAATAAAAGATATAAAAGTTGGGGTACTAGGATTATTATAAATACCACCCCAGGCCCAAACTATTGGTACTACTTGTAAATACTGGAAAAAAACTAATTAAGTTGATTTCTAGTTCAAAAGGCCAAGAAAAAGTTTTCCAAAATGACCATTTTTAGAGCAGTCCAATGGATGGCAGTCTATGTTAACAGAGGTATAAGTTGCCTAAGGGGCGAATATCATGCACTAGTACTACAATCGATAGAGGGCGATAGGCCAAGGACATGGAAAGAGAGATTCTCCTTCTTGATTTGCCTTCATAGGTCCATAAAAGTTCTCACTCCGCTTCAAGCATCTTAGAAAGAAACACGAAATTCCCGTTCTTGGCGGCCAAGATAATGGCTAGGGCTGTTCAAATTAGCCGCATACCGTTACTAACCCATTTTTCGACCCGACCCGATGTGAAATGCCTGACTTGATTAGCACATAAATCGGAAGCGATTAATCGAACGGTAAGCTGATAAGTCGTTTGTCCCTCTCTCTCGATCTCATCTCAACAGATACTCATCCCCAAACCCTAGCCTTGAGCAGAGATTGTAACAATGTCGAGTCATAGCCACGCAAAATCTCCCTCGCATCCCTCTCTCTCGATCTCATCTCAACACAAATACATCCCCAGTAAAACAGAATCGCATGGAATTTCAGAGCAACGAAGAATCGCAAAATCTCCCCCGCATCTCTCTCTCTCGATCTCAGTTCATTGTTTAACAACGAAGTTCCACACAGACACTCTAGTTTGTTGTGGATTAAAGACTCTCTTTCGCTCGTTCGCTCTTCGTTTTCCCTTTGAAGCCAGCTCAAACCTCCGCCTGCTTGTTCTTCGGTTGAGGTGGGTTCAGTTGAGTTTATGAAGGGACCCTTCCAAATTCGAAGGTGCAAGTTGCGGTGAAGAGAGTCACACGATTCCAAACAGGTTGGCGCATCTCACATGTAGATCTATAAATTTGGTTTTATGGAAGGTGTTTGTTAGAAAAGAAAAGAAAAGAAAAGAAAAGGAAAAGAAGAAGGGAGGAAAACAGTCAAACGCGAAGTGTAAATCGAGTCGGGTCGGGACCCAAATGGGTAAGCGGGTATTCGGCCTATCGAAAGTGACTGCTATCGAGTCGGGTCGGAAACAACCACTAAATGGTCGGGTCGGGTCGGTTGAACAACCCTAGTTACAATTTGCAAGACATGTTGATATTTTATCTAATTATCATGGACCCATGCATGCTTACATATAGGAGGTCTCACACGGCATGTCATTTTGTAAACTCAACATGCATCTAATCTTGTCTCATACTTAATTAATGCACTCCCACTTCAACTATTTGACTTTTACGTTTGGGTTTTATTTGATGGCTGCATGAAGGATTGAGGCAAAGCAGCCACCACACTTGGCTTAGATGAAACCAGTGCCAACTTACATCACTCACATGCCAACTCACCTGAACTCATGCAAGACAAGTTTTCAGACATGCAAGCTTCCTTCAAAGCCGAAATTGTTGACCAAGTAATAGAAGCAAGTACGACAGTACGGCAATAAGGGAACTACATGGATTTAAACTTAGCTTCACATGGCCTCATTCAGCCGCAAATATTGGATCAAGATGCATGCAAGTTTCAGACATACAAGCTTTCAAGCTAAAATGTTTGACACTACAAAAAATAAGGGTATTTCCGGCGATCCAAAATCGCCGCAGAAAGTCAAAAACTCGCCACAAATACTTTCTTCCAGCTAGAAAAGGTCGCCAAGATTTAGCCGCTGTTACATAGCCAAGAATGATCATTTTCGGCAACAAAAGCAGTGGACATAATTCATTTTTATTTCTGGCAACTAATAGTCGCCGCAAATAATAAAAAAAAGGCCAGAAATAATTTTGATTGTTCCTAATTTTTTTTCATTGCGATTTTAATTTGCTAGAAATGATCCTGATTGTTTTTTCTCATAAACATCTGAGTTGGGCAGACTTTTTTAATCAAATATCATCATTTCTTCTCAATTAGAATCGAGAAGAGAAAATTAAAAATGAGGAGAAAATATCAAAATATTAGAAGCATAACTCAATGGCATTATAGCATGTGCTATAAGAAACAGGTTTCTCAGTTCTCTATTGCAAACCCCAACAATTACAAGGAAGCATGCCTTTCAGACCACTTAAAATGGTCTTCCAAACCAAAAAGAAAACAATTTTTTTTTTTCATTTGTCCCAAACTTTCTCAAATAAAAGTCATGTACAAATAAGTTCATAATACCAAATATATTCTAACTTCAAACTATTTCCAAAGTTGGCATCTATGTATAGGAAGCCAACCATTCCAGAAAAGAAGTCCCCAAGCTGAGGCCAGCAAGTTTAGTGGCATGATTGATGATTCATCCTCCCCACTATGTAGCTGCAGATATGAACACAAGAAAGATGAAAAATTTGCAAGACAAACTTTGAAATTTTTACGAAGATGCATTGATATTTGGTAAGTACAATGCAATATCCTAAGACCACAAAACTATGCAGCAAAAAACTAATTTTTCTTATGTTGCATTCATACTATTTATGCTGTTCAAAGAAACGTTTTAATAATATACATGGACTTTAAAGCACTCTTCCAACCACAAATCTAACTAAAAACTAAAGCATGTCCTTAATAGTTCATGCAACATCTTTATATAAATAGTAAATCCTCGGTTGTTTCACACTCTATGTATATATATGTGACAGTGCAATATTCCATGACACTTTCTTTTTAATAAAAGCTCACGCAGCCTTAGAACCAAACCCACGTGACCTGCAGCTCCTATAGCCCTATCCACATTTAGATCGACCACATTTGGAGGAGGTGAAAGCCATCTAGTAAGCCTACTAATTCTATTGCTTGGTTCAGAATTGATATACTTACTCATCTTTTGCAAATAAGCAGATTGAGATATCACCCACTCATTGGGCCGTAGCTTTT
This sequence comes from Platycarya longipes, assembly GCA_036559045.1. NCBI lineage: Eukaryota > Viridiplantae > Streptophyta > Magnoliopsida > Fagales > Juglandaceae > Platycarya > Platycarya longipes. The sequence goes on along the minus strand of CM071802.1, from coordinate 5,949,745 downwards.
CCTCAAAGATCTTCTCATGATTCCTTTTATACCAGCAATTTGAAGTTAACAACAACATTAGTTCCATTTCTTCCTTTGTTTTAGTATCGAATAGTTGCTTAGTAGAGCCAAAAATTGCATGTTGGGGTCTAAGTTCTATTAATCTAGAAATAGCTTCATCCATCATTTTTTTATTAAACCACATTAACACAAAGCATGCATATATAGTAGTTTCTAGTATCATGGAACATGGTTGGCTCACTACATTAAAATGTTGGCTTTTTTTTATTTAAGTTCACCAAAGTTGGTAGACCCTCCAAACAAGCCTTCCAAGAGAAGACCTTGACCTAGCTTATTTGGAATATCCAACTTCCAAAGTAGTTTCCAAACTCTGTTTTGGCTTCTAGCATTTGATGATTCTGCCTTTCCAAGTTGCTCCTTCATACTTCCTTGAAATACTTCCTCAATTCCGATGTAATGCTTCAAGAAATACATCTGCTTTCAGATGTTATACAACCAGATATATAATGTATGCAAATGGACATGAAACCCATTCAGTAGCAGCTTTCTTTATGGAAGCAATGTCAATTTTTCTGTAAGAATTTATTAATAAACGACAAAATCAAACTAAGAATGAAAAGTTCAAGAAATTAACCAATAAATTATATTAATCAAAAGGATGCACTATACCCAAGAAGTTCAGATTCTAGCAATCTTGAGGCCTCTATTCCTTGTATACAGAGACAATAAGTGATTAGAACAAAAATATGAACAAATTCATTAGCTTCCATGAATCAAGTCTTTAAGGAATGTTCCTAGGTAAAAAACAGAACTATCTTGCTCAAATACTCACTTGCCAAGTTGAGGAAATTGCGAAAATTGCAAAAATTGCTTCTTTTCTATTTTTCAAGACTGGAAAAGAATAAATTTATTAGGCATATATTTGAAACACGGTCAAAATACTACAATAGTCAAAGCCAACAAGGCATTTCCAACAATTTGCTACTATTTCTTAGTTCAGAAGATTAATAGATTAAAGATATAGGCCAGTTTTGAGCATCGAATAGACCAACCTCATAATCATCTTCCTCGTCATAATCTGCAACTTCATCCACATTCTCGAGCTCCATCTGAAATATTCTTTTACAAGAGTCATCTCGCAAAATGTCATCCCATCCAATCTCCACCTATGAGACACTTGATACGTAATTACACACAAATGCATTATCAATTTTTTGGCAACTAATTTGTTTAATAAATGCAATCTACTTACATCCAACTCTATTAGCATATTAAAAAAAAAAGGCCCCTGTAACTTCAAATCTATTTAAATTTTATCAATTACTTTTGATTACTGATATGTCTTCTTCTAGTTAAGATTACTTATAAATTTATGCTGATACATATATAAAAGCACGCTTAGGCATTGCTATTGTATATATCACGTATACTTGGGCTTTTACCTATTCTTTACATCTAGATACTGAACTGAAAGTTAGCTCACAGATGCACATAACCACATCACTAAAACACATTTATCTCAAACTACACATGCCCACATCTTCATCACGAATGATTAGAAATTGACAAGAAGATTCACAAAAATAAAAGACCGGAAAAATCTTACCTTTGATGAAGAAATCCCCTGGTTAAATATTCTCTGTTTCAAAAATCTTAAGTACAAGCTCCCCTACAAGATAATCCATTTGAAGTTATAAGTAAGATTTGATATATAATGGTCAAATCTCCCTCCACATTACCCCCATAAAGGATTATAAGTAAGTTTATAAGTAAAGTTTGACACCATGGAGGCAAGGGATTGTTTTTCACACAAAATATGACTGTTCGTGTCATTAATTGGAAGAAAGTTATCAATAGAATAAATTGAAAGAAATAGAGATAGAACAAAACAGGGGCCATGCACAGACCCCATCAAATCATGTAAATGAGAAATATGCCCCAATTTATGGTATTTGTGTGCATGAATTCTCTGTTTCCTTAAAAGTATACCAATTGGTCACTTTCAAAATTTATGCATTATGTCAATGGGAAATATATACCCCAAAGAAATGAACCTCTTGAAAAGTTAAGAAAACTACTTTACTTCATTTATAATTCTTCTGCTTCTAGCTAAGGTTTTAGTGATATTCTATTTTGGTTTTTGTTATAAAGCGTAGATCTAGAAAAGCTCATGTTACCCTAACAAAGAAAGCAGAATTCGTGAGGGTGCTGTTTTACCTTGTTGAATTAGGGCTGAGGCAGGGAATTGCTTCTTCATGATGACGAAGGTAACGATGAACTCTAGCTAATGAAGGGATGACGGACTCGAGCAGGGACGACAATTAGGGCTAGGGAGAAGTGATGGAGCCTAAACTTTGAAAAACAAACTCACCGGTGTAGGCGAGAAGTCTGGAAGGCGGCATAAAGACGGTGGAGAAAGTTAAAATCCTGCGAGAGAGAGAGAGAGAGAGAGAGAGAGAGAGAGAGAGGGGAGGGAAAAGGCAAAAGTAAGGGAAAATAAATTATTAGGAGAGGAGATTTGAGAAATGGGTCTATTTAGGGAAAGCTTATCTTTTACGAAAAAAAATAGTCGGAAATAATGAATAATTTTAGGCGACTTTCCTATATTGCCGGAAGATTTCGTCCGAAATAAAAAATATATATATTTCTAGCTATAGTTCTTTTGTTGCAAATAAAAGTAGTCATATTTACTATTTTTCTTGTAGTGTGACCAAGTTGAGGAAGAAAAATGGAACACGACAACTCCATTCAAAATACAGCTGCACATTTTCATCATTACCTCAGGCCGGATTTCACATTTGTTAGATGGACCAGCATGTGTTTTCTTTGCAGCAAAACATTGACTTAAAATGGAAAGCAACCGCACAAAGAGATTCAAGTTGCAATATACGGCAAGCTGTCCCTCATGATATTTTGCTAGGCAACTTGCATGGAAATGTCTATATATATAGATCCAACGAAGAGGAAGGCAGCTATGGAGAGATAAGGAAGGACATAAGAAAAATTGGAAGAAAACCGAAAGGAAGAGGGAGGGAGTATACCGAGTGCTTGTTGTTTTGTTTTCCTCTTAGGAATTTAGTATGAGTAACTAAATTCTCAAGAAGGGTTAGTGATGAACTTGTGTGTGATGGTATTTTTAATTTATTTTTAATTCATGTATTTGGTCATTAAATATTAAAACTCTTTTGTTTTATTATTCCCAATTTATTTGTAATATTTTTCATCTCCAAATAATTATAGAATCTATTTCGTTTATGGATTTAGTCATGCTTTTTTCATTGAGTGGATTAGTTCTATAATTATGTTTGGAACAATAGATTATCTATATTAATTTAATTCTCTGCTGCAATATTGCTCCCTGAGTATATTATCATCATTAGATTTTCTCAAAATCGATAACAATTTATGAGACTTAAGAGCGATGAATGATTTTTCAAAGAGTTACATTTGATTTAATTTTTTATTAATGTTATATCTTCTGATTGAAAATTTTAGAATTAAATTTTCAGTTGAGTTATCAATGAACCAGAAATAAATTTAAATATTGGATATACGCAAGAAATTCCCTACGCTCTATTTTTTGTCATATTTGAATATATGCTCTTTAATCATTTCGTTTTATTTTAAAATTGCATTTAAAATTCGTCTTTGCTCATTCAACATTTTTCTTTATTTTACTGTCATTTTTGTTATTCTTCTATTTTGTCTCCCTGTGGAATCAACACTCCAAAACTATATTACAAACGATGATGTTATTTGTTGGGTGTAATCACCCGAATATTCGGATTTCTACCAATTCTCTCTTAAACCTGGATATTTGGGTATATTATAACTGGAATTGATCCGGCTTTTTAATATATCCAGATATTCAGGTTTTTTTTAGGACTTATAAAAAAATGGTCTTGAGTACTTTAAAAAAAAAAAAAACTGATATCATCCTTAAATTGTCCAAATTATTTTAAAAATAATTTAAACACTTTTAAAAAGATTTTTATAAAAAAATAAATTAAAGAACACAAAAATAAAAGATAATATTATCAGATTTACAAAGAACAAAATAAATAATAATATATCACAACTAATTAAAATAATACATAATAATGCAAAATAAATAATATCAAGCCTAAGATGGTTGTGCCATCTCTCTACCAACGCGATGATCTTTGTGATTGATCAAACAGCAAGAACATAGAGCACATCCCATGCAATCTAAGGTGCAAAACATATTGCATCTGACTCTGTCATTGATCTTTCATTTTCTAACCTGATTGAAAACAATGCATTCATCAACCCAAAAATCATTTCAAATCATAACAAATAATTTCAAATACAGGCTAATAGCGTTAGCTTGAAAAACATAAAGGCTTATAATCAATTGGAATCCAAAACGGTTTGAACTCTTGAAAACCCAAACTCTCTCCAACGGTTTGTTGTAATTCTTATTATATTATTATGTAGTTCACTAACAAGGACATATACCCTCAACTTTCTTTTACAACTTGTCCGATCCGATTATTAGTCACCTTATTCCATGGCGTTTAATTTCAAATAATGGCAATTAAAGAGCATTGCATGCCCATGACAGTAAGGTTCTGCGTAGACACTCGGTATGTGGAGTTTAAAATCAAAGCTAGTTTTCCTTGAAGCATTTGGCCTGTTCTATGACGGCTGCATCTTGAAAACTTTCAAAATAAGTTTCAAAATAAGGTCATGGGACGCCTTGAAAACTTTGAAAATGAACAGATAAAGATTTATGTCTCTGTTTCGTTACAAACTCTGTATTTTTAGTTTCAAACTCGGTATGTGGCTTATAATCAGGCTAATAACGTTAGCTTGAACTCTTGAAAACCCAAACTCTCTCCAACGGAAATGCTATTGACTACTAAAAAATATCCGGTAATTTAATCAACAAGACATGAAAGAAAGTAACGTCAAATAGAAAATAAAAGTTATTAATAAAAAATACCAACAGCCCTTTTCTTAAACCAACCCCTGAGGATAATTTGATGTAGTTAAGAGAGAAGAACAAATGAAAACGAAACAGATCGATCTGAACAAATGAAGATACAAATAAATGAACAAATAAAAATGAAGATCATTTTTGTCCTCAGTTGAGCTGAAACAGAGAAGAACAAATAAAAATGAACAAATAAAGATTAAACAAAATTCAGCTGCCAAAAGATAAAAATGAAGATACAATTTACAAACTCTATTTTTTAAGTTTCAAAATAAGGTTATGGGACGCCTTGAAAACTTCGAAAATGAACAGATAAAGATTTATGTCTCTGTTTCGTTACAAACTCTGTATTTTTAGTTTCAAAATAAGGTTGTTAAGCAAAAGAACAGAGTTATACAGGAGGCAAATATATGTTTTTAATGTAATGAACATATCAAATTCTATTTTTTAATTCCAGACCATTATGAACAAATCAAATCCCAACGTCAATACTGTTAGATCAATAAGGGCTGCAAAACAAAAATAGTAAAAAAAAGTTTGCTTTAAAGCACATTACAATATCACTTTTTTTAAGACAATATTCGCTCCCACCAATAATAGTAATTGGCATGCACATGAGTTACAAATAAATTTACCTTCAAGATACAATGAAACCCAAAACAAGTCTGTTTGTTTAATTGTGTTATGCACAAATGAAATTAGGCCCCCAAATATTCTTAAATTTTACTATCCAACCAATTTATTAAAAATTTGTTCTCTTGAAAATAAACAGATTCTAATAAGTTTTCAAGAAGTGAAATTTTGAGAAAGAGAGAATTTTGAATTCTGGATATCAAAAATGGTTGGTCAATGGATAAATTTATAGATGACCAAAAGGTGTAAACGAAAAGTTATTTCTGAAACCTATCCGAAAATGTACTAATAAGACCTGTTGCTAGGACTCAAAAATTGGACCTACTCCTATGGTTACTCCGCTTTCACCTCAACTGAGGGGTCAGCGGTTAGAGTCTTCGCAGGCGCGCTAAGGAGTTTATTTTTCCTTATTTTTTAGCTTTGCAACGCCTCAGCCAGAGGGCGCATCTCTTGTGCCTAGGGGTGTAAATGAGCCGGTCCGGTCCGGGAAATTTGTAGACCGATTTCATTCGGTCTAATAATTCTTTCACCCTGAACCGGACCGAACAAGAGTTCGGTCCATACCGGTCCGGTCCAATTCGGTCCAGGGGCGGTCCGGTCCAGTCCAGGGGTGCCCCATAAGATTTAATGAGCTAAATTTAATCTAAAATTTTACAATGATCAAATATTTTTTTAGCCTAAATTTAACTACTATAAATTATAATATGTTAATATTATAAGAGTATATATTATATATTAATATATTAGTATATATTATATATTAAGTATGTTAGTAAATTATAACTAATAACACTATTACATTAGTATATTATATATTTATATGTTAGTAAATATTGATAAATTAGTAATAATATATTAAATAATAATAATACACTTATTACTTATAAGTTATTACTAATATTCTATACAGATATATTATAATTTATATTTTTATACTACAACTAGTCAACCACTAAATAATAATATGTTAATATTATAATAGTATATATTATATATTAATATGTTAATATATACTATATGTTAATATATACTATATATTAATATATCAATTTATATTAATATTGATATTATAATTTATATACTATTTTTATATATACATATATAAATATATATATATGTGGGGTTCGGTCCAGTCTGGTCCGGTCCAGGGGGAGAAATCCTTTGGACCTGGACCGGACCGGAATTAATCTGTCCATGTAAAATTTGGACCGGTCCAGTCTCGGTCTGGAAACCAGTCCGGTCCCGTTCACCGGTCCAATCCGATCTTTTTACAACCCTACTTGTGCCTATACCGATGCGCCTGGTGCCAACCATTGCGCTGTACGTCCCACCTATTGAGCCACGCATGGCTGGCCGCATGCACATATGCCCTCTTGAATTAAATCAGCAAAAATACTCTCCTTCGACGTAAATAGGTATCCCGTTACCAAGCTTTGCACCTAAAGCCCTCAACGCCACTAGGCCGCCCAAAGGCTTCTGGTTAGCGCATAAATCCGAAAGCTAATAAACCTGAAAACATTCCATAACTTCTCTCTTCTCAAAATAATTCACAACTTCCAAAATTAATCTAAAAAATATTATTAATAATAAATATAATATATACTATTTTGAAAATATTTTCACCAATCCCCCCATTTAATGCCACTAGGCCGCCCAGAGACTTCTGGTTAATGCATAAATCTGAAATGTAAACCTAAAACATTCTATAACTTCTCTCTTCTCAAAATAATTCACAACTTCCAAAATTAACCCAAAATATTAATAATAATTAATATAATATATATTATTTTGAAAATGTTTTCAACAATCTCCCATTTAATGCCAATAGGCCACCCAAAGGCTTTTGGCCAATGTATAAATCTGAAATGTAATAAACCTGATAACATTATATAATTTTTCTCTTTCAAAAATAATTCACAACTTTCAAAATGAACCTAAAAAATATTATTAATAATAAATATAATATATATTATTTTGAAAATATTTTCAACAATACCCCATTTAATGCCACTAGGCTGTCAAAAAGCCTTCTGGTTAATGTATAAATCCGAAATGTAATAACCCCGAAAATATTCTATGGCTTGTCTCTTTCCAAAATAATTCACAACTTTCAAAACTAACCCAAAAATATTATTAATAATAAACATAATATATATTATTTTGAAAATATTCTCAACAATCCCCCATTTAATACCACTAGGCCGCCCAAAGGCTTTTGATTAATGTATAAATCCGAAGTGTAATAAACCTGAAAACATTCTATAACTTCTCCCTTTCAAAAATAATTCACAACTTTCAAAATTAACCCAAAGAATATTATTAATAATAAATATAATATATATTATTTTGAAAATATTTTCAACAATCTCCCATTTAATACCACTAGGCCGCCCAAAGGCTTTTGATTAATGTATAAATCCGAAGTGTAATAAACCTGAAAACATTTTATAACTTCTCTCTTTCAAAAATAATTCAAACTTTCAAAATTAACCCAAAAAATATTATTAATAATAAATATAATATATATTATTTTGAAAATATTTTCAAAAATCCCCCATTTAATGCCACTAGACCTCCCAAAGGCTTCTAATGAATGTATAAATCTGAAATGTAATAAACCTGAAAACATTCCATAACTTCTTTCTTTCCAAAAATACTTCACAACTTTCAAAACGAACCCAAAAGATGTTATTAATAATAAATATAATATATATTATTTTAAAAATATTTTCAACAATCTCCCATTTAATGCCACTAGGCTGCCCAAAGGCTTTTGGTTAATGTATAAATCTAAAATGTAATAAACCTGAAGACATTTCATAACTTCTCTCTTTCCAAAATAATTCACAACTTCCAAAATTAACCAAAAAAATATTATTAATAATAACTATAATATATATTGTTTTGAAAATATTTTCAACAATTCCCCATTTTCAATCGATCGGATAACCTAATCAAATCCTAAATAAATGTATGTTTATTTAGGATTTGATTAGGTTATCGATGTTTTATAATATTTTTTAGATGTCTCCTCTAAATCAAATACAAACAACTTCACAAAATACTAAATCCAAAAAATCAAACAAAAACCCAAACAGACTCAAGAGAAAATCTAGCTCAGACCCAAGAGAAAATCAAACACAAATAAAATAAAAAAAAGAATCCAACTAAACCGGGAGAGAGATTAACATACCGTAAGTTTCAAAGTTATTAGAGAGAGATGGGGCAAACGATGATAATGGACTTGACTGAAGGATGCTTAAGTTTCACCAGAGAGAAAGATCGAGAGATCGAAAGAGATCGAGAGATTGAGAGAGAGTTCAAGTCGAGAGAGGTGTTAGGGTTTCTGTTGAATGTGATTTTGAGAAAAGGAGAGAAGTTGACTTGAGATATATGGTTTTTAATATAGAACTGGTTACAGATGACTGAATTAAAATCCGAATCCGTAATCGGATCTGGGCAATTTTTTTAATTCTTATATCTACCCAAATAATCTGGTTTTCTGGAAAAATCGGATCTGGATGAACATTCCTAACGTTTAGGTTGTATCAACAATTTATATATTTTGTCAATCAAAGTTAACATTTATTCCAGTTCAACTCTAAAAGTTGACAAAATCACCCTTGTCAGGTTGTCAACAACAACAAAATCACCCTTGTCAACTTCTTTTTCTTCTTCTTCTTCTGACTCAGAGGTATTCTCACAATTAGTAAAATATTTCAAAATCAATATCCATGTATTTGAATTTAGAAAGAAAAAGAGACATCGCAATTTGTAAAATATTTCAAAATCAATATCCATATATTTGAATTTAGAAAGAAAAAGAGACAGACAGGGGCGGAACCACTGCAGCGCAAGGAGAGCCAACCCCCCCCCCCCCCCCAACACCAAAACAAAAAAAAAAAACTTTTAAAAATTATACAATAACCCATTTTGTTATAAGTAAAATTATAAAATAACCCTAGATTTTATACATAATTCCAAATACCCCTAAAAAAAATTATAATTTTTATGCTCTCTAAATTCTTTTAAAATTTCAATATACCTAAAAATATCTCTCTCCAATTTGTTTAACAGTCCCAAAATTTTGTTTAATTCTATATATTATCTATTTTTAAGGATGTAGCTTCTTCAAAATTTAAATTAAATAAAGTTTAGGAAAAATAACAAACTTATTAATATGAATTCTAAAATTTTTTATTATACAATATTGAATTTCTTAATATGGAATCTAAAGTGTAAATATAAAAAAAATTATCTAAAGTTGATGATCTATATAAAAAATAATTTGTAATTATATTTTTATATTTTTATGATTTTTCAATCTCTTTTTAATTTATATAAGAAAAATGATAATCTACGTAAAGAGAATTATCTTGATATATAGAGTGAGTTAGATGGAGAAAGGAGGGAAGGGGAGAGAGAAGAACGAAGAAGCGAAGGCCTCCTTTTCTCCAACCAAAATCAAATCTGGAAGCTTTTTTCTAGAGAGAGAATTTGCCTTTTTCAAAAAATGTTTTGAATTCACAAATATATATATATATATATATATATATATATATATAGTGAAAGATATATATCATTGAAACAGAGGTATAAAACCTCAATGTTAATTACAAACAAGCTTGTCAACATAGACAATATTCTCAAGGAAACAAGGAACATAATGCCACGTCCATAATTGTAAATGTGATCTGGTGCATGCTTGTCTAGCCAGGAAATGAGCAGCCCCATTAGTTAGCCAATTACAATACTGCACTCTACAGCAATGAAACCGGGACATTAGTCTCCTGACTTCAGCAACAACAGCCTTCACACAACAAAACAATCTGCATTGGAGTTGATCTCATTTACTAAGTTCATACAGTCACTCTCGACAACCAAATTCAACAAACTAGTGTTTAAGCAGAACTGGAGACCTACTAAAAAATTATTATTTCTTTTTATATGTAAGTCTCGTATTTGAGTCCTTTAAATTCGGGTGGGTTCATGTCGGTTCTACCAATTATTTACCATTTACCATTTTTTTTAATCTTTTTCTTTATTTGTAGTCTCGGGCGCCTAGAAATATCAGCAAGATGGGAGACTCTACAAGGAGACTCTGCAGAGATACATCATAAAAAGGCTAAAGGAAACCGTGAGTGTAACCCCGCTGCGGCTTCGCATCTTACGTGGACGAATTACTGGAACGACGTCGTCCCTTCCCCGGCTCGAAGTCTCGTCAGTCTTCTCTCATCTGGCTTTCTCTCTTTTGCGGACGACGTTGACAGCAAAAATCAAATTCCCTCCTCTGGCTCGAAGTCCCTTCTCCCGTGTCTCTTCCCCCATGTCTCTCCCTGAAAAAAACCCTAACCCTAGTCCTGAGAATCGTCTGTATGTTGATCCTTCTTCCTTTCGAAATCAGTCCCTTCTCCTCTGTGTCTCCCTCCGAAACCAACTCTAACCTTAGTCCTGAGGATCAGGTCCAATGATTGTAATATGTTGATCCTTCTTCCTTGCGAAATCGTTTCGAAGAATCTCCCTCACCGCGAAAATCCCTCTCTTCCCCACGAATCCTAACCCTTACCCCATGAATCGAGCCCAACCCACCCCTAACCCACTGCAATCTCTTCATTGTGATTTTGTAAATGTTGCTGCAAATTTATTTTTATTGTTTCCGTTGTTTAAGATCTGTTGGCTTATTTTGCGCTTGTGTTTTCCAATTGATCCTTACTTATTTATTGGTTTCTCTATGGTGCTTGAAGTGATTTTTTTTTGTTTATAATCTCAACAGTCGAGGTATGTTCACCCAAATGAATGCTTGTTTCAATATGGCTACATCATTTTAGTCTCATTTACCTCCCCAATCTGTGTGCCTTCGTGGCTGCTTAAATTGTATTTTCTACATATCTTGATTAGTGTTGCCCAGAGTTAAAAACTTATTAGAATGTTTTTGTAGAACATTTTGTGGATTTAGGGAATCTTAGTACCAAGATTTAATATTTATTTCCAGTACCAAGATTGAACCTTGTTATGAATAATTTTGTGGATTTGGGAAATCTTAGTACCTAGATTAAACGTTGTTATGAATAATTTTACACTGAATACGTTGGTTAAAGGGTTTCCCTATAATTTCACCCTGATCTGCATACGTTGGTTTTTCCGTTTAAACTTTCTTTAGTAAGATATTATTGGTTAAATGGTTTCATTTTAGGCTTTCTTTCTTGAAAGTTGACTATACTCAATGTTGTATGTAGGCAGGTTTAGTCTTAGAATGTTGTATGTAGCTAGGCAGCTTTGTGTGCTAGTCTTAGAATGTTGTATGTAGCTAGGCAGCTTTGTGTGCTAGTCTTAGAATGTTGTAAGTAGGTAGCTTTTTTGAAAGTTGACTATACTCAATTTCTTTACTTCATTACTATTTGCCTTCTTATTTTTAATATTAAAATGTCATCGTCGTCATCATCAATATCTTCTTCATCTTTTGCCAAACGTACTTTCGGCCAACCATTGTGCTTTTGCGAACTCGAAGCCACACTGAAGTACTCAACTACTGTAAAAAAATCCTAGACAACCGTTGTTAGGGTGTCCAAGGTACAACAAAGGGGTAACTTACCTCTACATTATTTGTTTTCATTTGTTGTCTAAAACATTTTTTATGTGTACAGTTTATCATTTCTAATAGTTCTTAGGAAATAATGATTAGGGGTTGTCATATTGTAAGTTTTTCAAGTGGGTGGATAGTAATGAAGTCACTGAGTTCCAACTTCCAACTTCATGAAAGACTGATTGAACTCTTAAAGAAAGAGGAAGAGGTCGACAAGATACGCGAGGGGCTTGAAAAGAGGGAGATTGAGCTGCGTAAGTTAGTGGATGAGATCAAGAGGGAAGAAATGGTTGTATCCAATAAAATCGATCAAGTTATGCAGAACCAGTTGGTGCATAATGCAAAAGAAGCTAAAAAATGCGTTTAGACAGGCCATTTCAGATTTATTGCTGTTTTGCATTTGTACATGTGCTTTACTTAGTACTATATAAGTAATTTGGGATTTGTGTGAGTACTTATGTGTTTGGGGTACTGGACTTGTACATATATATATATATATATAAATCGAGCATTTTGGAGCTGTTTGCATTTCGGAGCTTGACATGAGCGTATGTGTTATTTGGAAATGTAATCATGTGTTGGTTATTTGGAAATGTATGTGTTATTTGGAAATGCAAAATTGTTATTTGGAAATGTAATCATGCGCATTCTGAGTAAAAGTAATCATGTGCATTCTGAATTCCTGGCATCAAATTTTTACAAAAGAAATTGTAGAACTCTAAAAAATGTAAATGATAAATTAATGGGCATTAATTACAAACCACTTTACATGACTTGATATAGAATGTATTTCCACCGTCTTGGCATGTATACGAACCTCCGATTATATCATTGGGAATTTCAGAATCCTATACCAATATGTTAATCAATTAACATTTCACTTGTCTGGGTTTGTATTGTCGCCTTGGGACTTGATGAACTCATCAATTCTTGCCTTCAATTGTAGCCACAAAATTAATTTTAAATTCCCACTTAATAGAGGTAACTTTTAGGTTGTAATTTTTTGCAGATTAAGATGAGTTTCAGATCATTCGGTTTCGGCCAGTTTTGTCAATTGTCTTTCTACCCGATGTTGTACCATTGTACTACTTAAAACATTTCAAACCGAATCGGCATCTGAGTTGATATTCCTTAACAAAACTAATCATCAACAAATGGCCATTATTCAGACCAGTTTATTTGGGATCTAGGTTGATATTATTCAACCTGCGCTCTTCCTCAATTAACTTAAAAACTAGCACGATAAAACATGCTCATCATCAAAACAAAACACATGATCCATGAAACAAAACGCAATCCTGCCCACAATAAAAATCCAACCTGCGCTCCTCTCCATTGACCAATAACTAGCACAATAAAATGAATCATCAACAAAACAAAACAAATGATCAACAAAATCCAAGTGACTGATTGTGGCTCTTCTCCAAACCTGCCCAACAGGTATATACCATATGATCCATATATATATATATACATATAACCAAACACAATCCTGCACAACCGTTACTTTCAAAAAAACCCATCAATTTTGTCTCAAACTTGCCCAACGTGTATGCCAAAAAAAAGAGACAACAAAGAACCCAAAAAAATTGATGTCAATACACAAAAATGGGTTGGAATACAGCCACTATATAAAAAAATATCACTAGGAACCCATCCATCTAGCGAGATTCATTATTCTGTCGGTTGTGATCCATCCAATTCAAAGTGTATCGATTGTGATCCATCTAATCCAAATTGCATCTATAAATAATAAACCCATCCATATTATATTAATCAGCTAAAAGATATTAGTAGTAAACTTGAAAAAAAAAATAAGACCCACTTACGCTTTCTTGACTCGGAATCACTATTTTTGGGGGTTGGATTCCAGGAATGTCTAAAGCCGCGCTTCCTAGCCCAGCTTGTTGTAAATCAAACATAGATACTAGATGTTAAAAAATATGCATTCTGAATGAAAGGAAAAAAAAAGACATATCGATGATGCTGGATATTACCCATTGTACCTACATATGTCCAACATTGGAAAAATTCATCTTTGAAGGATCAAATAAATTCCTACATGTATCTCCCGTATCCCCGACTTAGCTATCTCTTCTATCTCGCTATTAAATAAGTAATAAAGAAGAACACATTAAATCATTATTTCATTTTATGAATTTAAATAAAAGACTCATATTCAAATAAGTTTACCTCTTTACGCTTCCCTTTTGTTGGTGCTTTCTTCGTCTTTCCTTTAGCTTTTCGCATGTCCAACTCTATTCTCGAGGCTCTCCTTAAAGATGGGAGTCTGCCTTTCCCTCGCATAACACACAGACTGCGTACTTGCACAGAATCACCGCCCGTATTGTCCCTAGTTATACCATCAACGTTGGTACCCATTTAAGTCATCGATGGGAGTTCTTGGTTAGTACGATAAAACTCAATCATTGGATATAATTTAGTTCTTGCATCCTCAGTATGCTCTCTTGAATATGCTTCATATGTAATCATCTGATAACAAATAGCAACAAACTTGAGTATCTACTAAATTCTTTCCGTTGTTCCCCTACATCATATCTACTGTGGATTAACGGGTATTGCCTTTTAATATACTTCCTCCATCGATCTAAAATATACATATTCGGCAAATTGATAATTTCACTCCATTAGAATATAGCCAAAATGTGGTGACACAATATCCTCCTTATCTCAAATAATCCATAAGAGCACTTTGCAACTACATCTTCCTCACTAAAGTCTACAAAATATGTAATTGGTTTAGTGAACTTTTCGAAACGAATTTCATTCTTAACTAGATATGTCTTTACTATACCATCCTCTTTAACTAACTTTGGATTCATATCGATGATGCCGGTGACCTACTGCTAAACTTCCTTGAACTTCACATTTGTGTACAAGGCCTGGAACCTCTTCTCAATCGGAGATCTAGATATGCAAGGAATTGTTGCATTAAATGTATGGAAGTTTGCGAGGTTTTCATTCTCAATTTTTCTTTTCAACGCGATATCAAATTGGTCTACAAACTCCTTCAAGTTTGTCTTAGAATGAACATAACTGTCAAAATATGCATTCATGCTCTCGCTCCTCTAGGTTGTACTCATTCTAGCCCAAAAAGACTCCTTCAAGTATGCTGGTACCCAAAGCTCACGCTCATCGTACAAGTTCTGCAATCATGCATTCTCACTCAAGATGTAAGTGGTAATCAACTGAGTCCAACATTCCTCGAACTCTTCAACATTCTGGGTTTCATACACGTATCTCATCAATGCATTCTTCATCTCAGCTTTGTAAGAACCATATAAGCCAAGTTTCTCGGGGATTTTCTTCAATATGTTCCAAAAACAAAGTTTATGCCGGGCTTCTGGGAAAACAATAGCGATTACATTTTTCATCACTCTATCCTGATCAGTAATGATAGCTTTCAGAGCGATACCATCCGTGCACTTCAATCAGGTCTCAAATAACCAGACAAATGTATCGGTATCCTCACTGGAAATCAAACCTGTTCCCAACAGAATTGACTGGCCATGGTGGTTTACACTAACAGATGGTGCAAAAGGCATATTATATCGATTCGTTAGGTATGTAGTATCAAATGTGACCACATCACCGAAATATTTGTATATTGCTCTACTACGGAGGTTCACCCAGAAGACATTCCCTAACACCCCTTCATCATCCACATCCATTATATAAAAGAATAAAGGATTTTTGAATTGCATCTACAAAAAATACTCTCGAAGCGCTCTAGGGCCACCTGTGCCAAGTCGTAGATGCCTTGTTCTGTCAATATGGTTACGACAATCTTTTTCTGTAAATGATAACTTCTCGTATCCACCCGTGTCAACGGAAAGAGATCCGTAGCTCTTACCAGTTTGGATGCCCACTATATCATTTATATC
The DNA here is from genome assembly GCA_036559045.1 of Platycarya longipes. Taxonomy (NCBI): domain Eukaryota; kingdom Viridiplantae; phylum Streptophyta; class Magnoliopsida; order Fagales; family Juglandaceae; genus Platycarya; species Platycarya longipes. Next base: position 5,933,667 of record CM071802.1, on the reverse strand, counting down.
TAGGACCCTTTTTACGGCATCACTGACTTCTCTATTACATGATTGGAAAAAGCGAGCCTTCCTTGGACTGAGGCCATGGTTATGAATATTGTGTACTGTAGTCAACCGTAGCTTTCCATCTTGCCTTAAGGCATTAATTTTTCCTTTACATTGCGTCTTTCCTGTTAGACGTGGGTTAGCAACACTCGTGGTCCTATTCCGAGCATTCCCACCACGGGCACATGCGAGAGTGACATATCTAACTATATGAGTCTCATCATCTTCTCTCTCTATTCATTTTGTCATCACCCCAAACCCGCATTTCTTACCATATTCTTTATGATAACTTAATAAATTTTCAAGGGAATCAAACTCCATCCCTGATTTCAGCTCCTCAATTGTATCATCATCCACTTACACATTATGAGATGTCCTGGCATTGACATTTTCAGTTTTCCTAGGAGATCCACACGTCACTTCAGTTTCCCCACCATCAGGTCTATTATCCTCTAGACCTTGGATTCTGCTTGTACCAGCATTCTGCAAAAAATGAAAAAAAAATAAAAGTGTTTAATTAGACTCCTGCTAAGAAGCAATTTTTTTTTTTTGGATAGGTGCAAAGAAAATAATCCACAAAAATAAATCATTACATGTTATTAGATCAAGTTATTAATGTACCAGCTTAGAAATAAATATTGACTGAACAATACCGCTTTAATTGATATATTAAATGAAATAACATATCGTAGATGAAGAATTTGACCAAGATGACAGTTGCCCCAATGACTTCTTTTCTCTTTCCCATGCTGTATAGAATTGTTGGATTTTAGCGTTGTGAAAACAAAATTCAATCACTATCACTAAGACGTTGGGAGGAAATATTCTCACAGACACAACAAATTCAATCTTTTATCAGATAACTTTGTATTCAAAAGAATGTTAAAAAAAAACTAATTAAAATAAATCAGTTTTTAAACTTGTATCCCCATTTATGTCACTTTATTAAAGAAAGCTAAAGATTACTAAAAGAAACATAATCAAAATAAGATATTGGCTTCATTGGGTTTAAAACAACCAATCTAAAGACGCACTTCTGGATTTCTTTGAAATGACAATGACATTGAAATTGAACGAGTCAAGATTTTTATGGATCATGTCTTGTATAAATTTAGCTGCATCCTACAATGAAAATCCAAACATATATTCTCAGAAAACTTGCAAATTTAAAAATGCAAATGTGATTTGCATATGCTTTTTTTTTTCTTGATTTTATTTCTATAAGTATGTATGTTGGCATGTCCATAGGATAAAGTTATGAAGAATATATAAGTAGAATTTTTCAATAAATATTTGGGATGAACAAATTATAGAACATACTGATTAATAGTCCTAAGAGATCACAACTACAGAAAATTCGTTCTCCTACATTATTTGCACCATTTATAACTAGATTAGTATCTTATTCCACATCAAACTCTCACTTTTATGGTAAACTTAGAAATAAATTTATATATAGTGGTTTACAACCGTAGAAAATTCCATCAAGCTCATAAAGTTCTCCTACATCATTCATTTGTATAAAATAAAAGAAAAACAAAACAGAAAGAACACAGAAAATTTCAAAAGCATATTTTTACTCCTATAGTTCATCTCCAAAAGAAAATGGCTTGAGAAAAGAACCTCTGGTCTCAATATATACCAAAGATCGAGTCTTCAGAGTCGCTGGATTTCAATATATGCCAAAAATCCCGTCTTTTATCGTTGGGTTTTAGCACCGTCAAAAAAAATTTCAAGCACTAATGCTAAAAGGAAGCAAAAACGAAAAATAGGAAGCAAAAACTAAAAGATGGAAGGAAAAACAAAAAATAGAAGCAAAAATGAACCGGCGAGACCAACACCAGGACTCTGACAACGTCCGGAGACGACAACCACACACGGAAACAAAAGACGAAGACCAGAGATGAGCTGGGGCGGAGATGGGTCTAGTTATCGTGAGCTTCAAATGGAAGAACTGAAATGCACAACTGGCAAGACCAACACCGGAACGGCGACAATGACCGGAGACGGCGACTATGCATGGCGACCAAAGACGGAGACCAAAGATGAGCTGGGGCGGAGATGGGTCTAGTTATCATCAGCTTCAAATGGAAGAGCTAAAATGGACATTTCCCCCCTCCCTTGATCGTGTTTATTTCTCATTTTCCTCATTTGTTTTAAAAATTATTGTCACGTCAGCCACGAGGTCGCAATAGCAATCCCCTAGCACTACTCATCATAAAAAGGCAGAAGAGCTCAGAGCTTTACAAAGGAAGTTCTCTCCCCTCAGCCTCAACCATAATAGCTCATATATTCTCAAGAAAAGCCCACAAAATCTAACCCTAAATTCCACTGTAAATATCAAATTTCCTAATCCGTCGAACAAAAGAAACCACCTTCATCTCTTTTTTTCTTCTTCTTTCATTTCTTATATATGTTTTTCTTCCACACCAAGTGCAACTTTAACTTCAACTTCAAAAACATTTCTGACTCCCAGTGACAACCACCACTGGATGGTGCTCATGGTGGCTCCTTCACAAGGGGTCATTTCCAAACCAGAAGTTATTAACTAATACGTATGTTAATATTGTTGGCGATAACAAAGCATTATTCTCTGAAGAAAATCAAGGCAGCAATCAAACAGAAAATCAATCCAAGCATCAAGGAGCAATACACAACAATACAGACGTTGTACAAATGTATAGGAGTTGATTAGTTGTAAATATAGAATATGTAGATATCTTTCCTTGTATAACTTGTACTGCTATTAGCTTTTAATACTTGTAACAGTTTTCTATATAATGAAGAATCCCATGCCATAAGCAATTGCTGTGGTTTCAGTATTGTCTCTAAATCTTATCATGGTATTAGAGCCTTATAGGATTAACCTCCACTCGATTCTATGGCCTTAGAAAATTCTTCTACACTCTCCTTCAATACTATGGTTCACATGGTAACAATCAAGCTATCATCAAATAATTTTCTTCTCTGGCGCAGCCAAGTAGTTCCCCTACTACAATTTCAAAAATACTATGGTATATTGATGGCTCAACGCCTATGCCTTCTGCTACCTCTGATCCCACAGCCCACAACCTTTGGAAGCAAAATGACCAACTAGTCATGAGTCTTCTTCTTTCCTCTCTCACAGAGGAAGCACTCTCTGCCGTTATTGGACTTACAACATCAAGAAAAGTCTGAAACACTCTTGAAACTGCCTTCAGTCACAAATCTAAGGTTCAGGAACTTTAATTAAAAGATGAAATTCATCTCATTAAGCGTGGCTCTCGCAGTGTTTCTGAATACTCTCGAGTATTCAAGGGCCATTGTGATCAATTATCGGCAATGGGACGACCAGTTGACGACACTGACAAAGTGCACTGGTATTTACATGGTCTAGGCCACGAGTTCTCGAGTTTCTCTACCACTCAATTATCTTTAACTCCCATCCCAAGTTTCAAAGATATTGTTCCTAAAGCAAAAAGCTTTGATCTTTTTTCCAAGTTTATTGATAATACTACAGGTGGCGTCTTTGCCTATGTGGCTCATACCTCCTCTGCATCTTCAAACTGAAATGCAAGGCCTACTAATAATCCAAATAAATATAAAGGAGGCCAATCAAAGGGAGGAAATCGTGGCAAAACAATAGTATAGGAGGCCTCCTCGATGTCAAATCTGCTGTGAAGAAGGCCATTATGCCACAGATTGTAAGATTAGATACACAAAATTTGATGCAAGCCTTGCTGAAGCACTTGCAAATTGCACCATCAGCAACGACACAGCAAATTGGTACACTGATACAAGAGCATCCGCACACATGGCTTCTGATGTCTCTCAACTTGATAAGGTGGAACCTTACACTGGTAAGGACAAAGTTATTGTTGGTAATGGATCCTCCCTACCCATCACACACATGGGTTCCTGCTCTTCCACTCCAACTCTTCATTTAAATGATGTTCTTGTGGTGCAAAATTAACCAAAAATCTGCTTTCCGTCAGTAAATTAACCAATGATTTTCCTTTGTCTGTTTCCTTTATTGACAATGATTTTATCATACAGAATCTTCAAACTCGAAAGGTGGTCGCAAGCAGTAATCGTGTAGATGGACTCTATGTACTGAAGCGTGGAAACTGTGTTTTTTCTAGTGTTATTAGCAAGCACAATTTATGTAATTCCTTTGACACTTGGCATGCCCCTTTAGGCCATGTATCATCTCAAATAATTTCCATGCTTAATAAGAAAGGTCTTCTATCTCTCACTTCTATATTGCCGAATCCATCTTTGTGTGTTAGTTGTCAAAAGGCTAAAAGTCATAAACTCCCTTTTCCAACAAGTGATAGTTGATCCAAAAGAATTTTACCTCATACATTGAGACTTATGGGGTCCGGCACCAATAAATTCTATCTCTGGATATCGATATTATGTTATCTTTGTAGACGATAACTCTCGCTTCACTTGGTTCTATCCATTAAAGCACAAAGATGATTTTTATCAAACCTTCATCAAATTTCAAACACTTGTTGAAAATCAGTTCTCGACAAACATAAAAAAAATTCCAAAGTGATGGGGGAGGTGAATTCACAAGTACCAGTTTCAATCTCACTTAGCCAAATGTGGTATTCACCATCAAGTCTCTTGTCCCTATACACCTTCTCAAAATAGTAGAGCTGAGAGAAAACACAGACACATCACTGAAACATGCCTAACAATGTTGTTTCATGCCAATCTTCCTCTTCATCTTTGGGTTGAAGCCTTCAGTACAACAGTTTTTACAATTAATTGCTTGCCCACACCTGTCTTGAATGGGGCTTCTCCATTTGAAATTCTATATGGTAAGTCTCCCACCTATGCAATATTTTGGATTTTTGAATGCTTATGTTTCCCATACTTACGAGATTATACTAAACACAAGTTTGAACCAAGAAGTCTCCCACGTATTTTTCTTGGTTATAAATCATCCTACAAAGGATTTCGATGCCTAGATCCTAAATCACATCGAGTATTTGTCACTCGACATGCTCGCTTTGATGAGACAGTTTTTCCATCATCTTCTTCTAATATGCAACCTTCTCATGCACTCTCAGATTATATTTCTTTTCATGATCCCACTCCATCAAATTATCCTTTGTTCAGCACTAATTCTTCTGCAGGTTCTCGACCATTACCATCAGTCACTCCATCCAAGCCATGTAAATCATGTGCCTTGGAGTTGAACACATCTCAGAGTTCACCAATATCACTACCGCATGTGCCTACTCCAATAGTTGAGCAAGTTCCAGAACTGCCTCTTGTGCCTACTTCAACAATCGAGCCACTTCTAGATATGCCGATTGCACTAGCTTAAAATTCTACAACAAATCAGAATTCTCATCCCATGTTAACGTGTGGAAAAGCAGGTATCTCAAAGTCCAAACATTACAATTATGTTTGTCAAGTTCCTTCCTCTTCTTTATTATCGTCACTATTAGTAATGAAGGAACCAAAAGGATTCAAGAGTGCCGCCAAATCACCCGAATGGCTAGCTGTAATGGAGGATGAAATTCGAGCTCTCAAAGCCAATCAAACGTGGGAACTAGTTCCTAGACCACCTGCTACTAATGTGGTTTAATCCAAATGGGTTTTTCGGATCAAATATCATTCAGATGACTCTATTGATAGGCTTAAAGCACGCTTGTTGCCAAAGGCTATACTCAACTTTATGGACTTGATTTTAATGACACATTTAGTCCAGTTGTTAGAGCCTCTACAGTTCGCATTGTACTCTCTATTGCAATCTCTCGTGGTTGGAACATACGTCAACTTGACGTTAAAAATGACTTCTTGCATGGACACCTACAAGAAGAGGTTTATATGGAACAACCACCGGGATATACTGATACTTCTCATCCAAATCATGTTTGTCGTCTCAGAAAGGCAATCTATGGTTTGAAACAAGCACCGAAAGCATGGTTCCATTGCTTTAGCAATTTTTTAATCAAAATTGGTTTCAATTGCAGCAAAGCTGATTCTAGTTTATTTGTTCATTCATCGGACAATGGCATCATTTATTTAATCTTATGCGTGGATGATATTGTTATCACATGCATCAATGTGTCTCTCCTTGACACTTTCATTAACAAGCTACGACAAGAGTTTTCTATGAAGGATCTTGGCAATCTAAATTATTTTTTGGGCTTAGAAGTTACTCATTCTAAAAAGGGGATGTTCCTCAGTCAAGTGAAGTATGCGAGAGATATTCTTATCCAAGCTGATCTCCATGATTCAAAGCCAATTGCAACACCAATGATTGTGTCAAACCATTTAACTACTGATGGTCCTCTATTTCCTTCACCAACAACTTATCGATCCCTTGTTGGTGCACTGTAATATCTCACCATTACCAGGCCAATTATTACATATGCAGTAAATTCAGTAAGTCAATTCATGCATGCACCAAGAGAGCAACATTTTCAAGCCGTAAAAAGAATTCTCCGATATGTTAAAGGAACTCTCCATTTCGAACTCAACATCAATCCATCAAGCAATTTCAAAATCTCGACTTTTTCAGATGTCGATTGGGCTAGTTGCCCACAAACAAGTCGATCAACATCAGGATATGCAATTTTTCTAGGTGACAATTTAATCTCATGGACTTCCAAAAAGGAGTCCATAGTATCTCGGTCTTCGGCGGAATCCGGATATCGAGCATTGGCAATCATTGCAGCTAAAGTTAAATGGTTGTTAAACATTCTTCATGATTTAAAAATTCAACCAATAGAACCACCAACTTTACTCTGTGATAACACAAGTGCCATATTCATGACTCGAAACCCAATAGCTCAACGAAGGTCCAGGCATATTATATTGATATTCACTTTGTTAGGGAATTAGTTTGCAGTGGTATATTGAAGATTAAACATGTTCCATTAACCTTGCAAATGGCAGACATATTCACCAAAAGTCCATCAAAACCTCTGTTTTTGCTATTTCGATCCAAGCTTCGCGTGTAGCCAGCCACGCTTGACTTGAGGGGGGTGTTGGCGATAACAGAGCATTATTCTCTGAAGAAAATCAAGGCAGCAATCAAACAGAAAATCAATCCAAGCATCAAGAAGCAATACACGGCAGTACAGACGTTGTACAAATGTATAGGAGTTGATTAGTTGTAAATATAGAATATGTAGATATCTTTCCTTGTATAACTTGTACTGCTATTAGCTTTTAATACTTGTAACAGTTTTCTATATAATGAAGAATCCCATGCCATAAGCAATTGTTGTGGTTTCAGTATTGTCTCTAAATCTTATCAAATACCTTAGCAAGAGTATTGGATAGGTGGGTCTGTTTCGTTTTAATTTTCACATAAAAATGTTTGCTTTTGGTTTGAATTATGCTTTGGTTGTGGTTTTCAGCAGTCAAATGGATGCTCAGATGTGTATATATCATGCTTCTTGTAATTCCCCCTTCGGCTTTTGCTGTGACATTGACGAAGATACTTCTCGCGAGCTTGCCCATAAGTTTCTATTCTTTTTTGCGCTTTCTTTGATATGATTCTAGTCTACGTTAGAATGAATCATTTGGTTGTGCTTCAATTTTGCACCATATTGGTACTTTAGAGTTTATGCTTGTGGAGAAATTGTGAAAGACATTTTCATAGCTGCTTATGTGCGGCGAAGGTCTTGTAGGTCAACCTGAGATTTTATCGATTACCCGACCTGGATTATAGTGCTGTTAAAAGGAAATAGAGCTTACTAACAGGAAGTACTTAGTTGTTTCCTGTGGCGAATACCAATCATTGGCTTGTTCAGATGGACAAGCCGGGGGTTGGAGTTGTTACAAAGGCACAAATGGTTGATTATTATGCTCAAGCACTGACCAAGGTGTTGGGGAAGTAAGAAAACATGATTTCAGTTTTTTTTTTCTTTTTCCTTTTCCATTTTGTTGTAACGTTTGAACATAGCATCAATTTGATATTCATACTTTGAGCACCTTGTTTTCTTAACCCTAGAAATGGAATGGTAATTTTGTAGTGAGAAGGATGCTCAAAATGTGTATATATCACGTCTCTTGGTGGTCAAACTTTGGGTTCTGTTGTGAGCTTGATGATGAAAGTGCTAGGGAGCTAGCTGGTTGGTATTTTCATTTAATTTATTTTTTTACCATGATTTCCATTGTGATGAATTTCCTAGGTTGAGTACAAATGCTTCCAAATGTGCAGGTGTACCAGGTGTATCATTTGTGCTGCCAAATAAAAACTTCGAGTCAAAGCATAAGGATTTTGGAGGTTTGTCCCTTTGTGTAGTAAAAATACACCCATTTCCATATAATATCTATTTATGATTGTAATTTATTTGAAGGTATCATATACTCTTTGTTGAGTATGGCTTATGAATACATGCCCAGACCTGTCTCGCTTGACCCTCGCTCGAGCGAGACTTCGAAACTTTCCAACCCGAGACTTCGCTCGACCCTTGCCCGACTTCCAGCTCGAGCGAGGATCAGGCAGTGACTTCGCTGGACCCTCGCTCGACCTCCCGCTCGAGCGAGATGCCACGTGTTGCCAGGTGTTCGTTTTCTAGTTGAGCGAATCTGACCTAGAAGTTCTCGCTCGAGCGAGTTTAAATCTCGCTCGAGCGAGATTGCATAATATAAATATCGCGAAGGCATTTCGCGCAGCGGACGACGAAGACGAACGCAGACCTCTGTTTTGGAGCCGACGAGCAGAGCTTCTCCCCTAGATCATTTCTTCTCCATTTCTCCACTATTCTGAGTGAAACTTGTGAGGATTGAGTGTATACACGTGAGGTGAGTGTTCTCTGTTGTAAGAATCTTCTGATTCTCTCTCTGTAACCTCCATTTGATCTAGTGAAGTTTTGAAACCAACCCCACAGTAGATGTAAGCTCATTTTGAGCTGAACCACTTAAATCGCTGTATTCTTTCTGTGTTTACTGTTTTATTTCTCATTGTTGCATCCGCTGCGGTTTATTTCATATCTTTGTTGTTTGTTTCTTTGGCTATTTCCCAACACTCTTATGTCTTACTAGCTTCGAAATTAACTTATCTGTTTAAGCGTAATTGTATATATATATGGTGATATCTTGATCTTTGAGATATATCAAATAGGGGAAATGCTATTTATACTTACGATTTTACTTACATAACTATACGTGATGATTTATCAGCTACTAAAAATGGTAAAAATTTTGAAATTCGAAATTTGAAATTCAATTTAGAAAGAAAATATTGATAAAATGGGGCTGCCACTTAATACGCTTCATATTGTGCGTAAAATTGTATGTACATGTAGCACAACTCATTAAATAATTTAAATATAAAGCATAGCCATATTTGAAAGGTATATGATGTTGGGGTAAGAAAGAGGTGAGTGTAGCCAATCTGGTATTGGTCTAGATAAGCCGTGGAAGTCTTGGAGATGTATTGAGGAAGAAAGATGTTCAATGTCTTTGAAAAATTGCAAGGGAAGCTGATGTTGAAAATAAAAACTTAATTATTGCCATGTTACCATGTTGCAAGATTGTTCATGGATTAATATTTTATCATGGTTTTGTTAGTTTGCTTAAGTATGATAAAATCCCTTTGGAGAGAGGATTTCACTTTCAAGTAGAAGATGACATACCCTTTAATATCTTATCTCAGAGGATTTAATAACTCAGATTATATAGCATTTATTTGTTGGACCTAAGCTATTGTAGTCATAAATCTTTATTTTTTTCAATAGAAGCCAATTCGCAATGAATATGTCATTCCACCATTACGTATAGATGAAAAAAAAGAAGAATAATAATTTGTAATTCAGATTATATCTAAAGTTGACCAATGCCAGCTTTTTGCATTGTAGAGTAAACAAGGTTTATTTTCCAGGAAATTTACAGAGTTCTATGGATCAGGCATATTCTTCAGATGCAAGTCAAACAGCCCCTATAAAAACAATGAAACTATTTATTACTGGTATGTTGTAGCTTGGGCTTGACTTATGGATTCTTTGCTCGTAAAAGCGATACTTTAGCTGTCCACCTTTTTTGGGAGTAATTCAAGATGCAAAGACCTCTTGTTAATATACCGAGCATTTATCAGCTTCTTTTTAATATATATATATATATATATATATATATATATTTGTTGAAGTATGCCTCTCTGAGTTTAAATTGGCTTAAATCTCCAAAAATAACTTCAAACACAATATGATTTTCCATTATGGGAGCATTTATCAATTTTGTGCTCATAAAATGCAGCATTTTAGTTTCTTAGGATCAGGATGCTCGTACTGGTGTAATGCGTTCATAGCGTTTGCACTCAAAGAGATGAATGACAAGGTTAGTTCGCTGACATCCCCCCTGCTTTCCTATAATATATATATATATATATATATATATATATATAAACACATAATTTCTTTTTTCATATGGCAACTGGCAAGGTTAGTTCGCTGGCATCCCCCCTCAATATGTAAAGTATGCCTTACTTTTAGTTGCTACATGGTCCTTGTAGATCATCAATTGCTGGATGATAGTTGTTGATGTTACCAAGACTAATCCACCAAGATACAGCAGGAGCCAAATCCCACTGTAGAGACGGAGAATCCCACAGTAGAGACGGAGACACATATTGCCCTTAAAAGTTATATAAGGCTATTTGTCCTCACAGCCACATCCACATGAATGCATCGAACAATTTCTTTTTGACATTGAAATTGATGCAAGGATTTCCGTCAATTCGAGGCCTTAATTAGATACTCTGTATTTTCTTGTTTCTCAAAAGTATTGAATGGTACATGATCAATGTATATAGTTGGATAATTAACTATTGATGAATGATAATATATAGGTCGAACACAATTAATCACAATATATGCTAGATAAATATGTTGAAAAATCCATTCGTTATCAGTCCAGCAAAAGGGAACAAATCTTCAGTTTTGGCTGATATGCCAATAATTTATGCAATAAATACAAATCATGATATCCTACTGTGCGTGCAAGCACCATAGTACACAGCGGATCAATTATATAAATTTACTTTTCCTTTTTTTGTCGAAGATGCCTGGTCCATAAGTTGAAATGATCATGTCTTTAAGGATTGGGAACTGAATTCGTACAAATAAGGTAACCGGAACACTAGTCAAACAAATGAGAGGAATTGCAATTTGTAGTCTCTCGTGTAGCATGATTAAAAGAGCACTGGAAAAAGTCATCATCATGGTTGCAATAGAGCAAAAGAGGGTCAAAAGGCCTATTATCATTTGCCTGGGCAAATACTCAAGAAAATCTTCTTCTGCATAACGTGACGTGAGTATTCCCAAAAACATCAAGACCGAAGTTGAGGAAGAAAAAAGTGACAATGCATCGGATATTATAAAAAGCGTAAATAATTTTTTCTGTAAGAATATTGGAAATCCTGTAGTTTGGTTGTTACCACCTGGAATCGCAAAAGCTACAGCGAACATGATGGTAACAATCAGAGCACCCACCACTGTACATGATGATGCTGTGTCTTTCATCCATTTCTCTCCCTTTTCCATCATGTCTTTATGGTAGTTTGTAAACAATTGTCGAGGTGTTGAACCATACTTGTTCTTGGCTTCCTTATCCTTGGGATGGACAATGCTCTCTATCTCCTGCATTTTTTAGAAATAAATTGTTAGATCAAGAGTACTACCAAAACTATTTACTTGGAGAGTAATGCTAGAGATAATGATGAGCTGTGCAACTGCCGTACACTTTTTTTAAAAATGTGTGTAGTCTACTATTTAAAAAATAACTTTTTCATGTCAATCATATATTTATTCATTTTTTTCAAAAGTGTGTGGTGCTTGTGTATTCAATAACTGCAAATATTATTTCTGTTGCTTTGTATATATAGTAATATAAAGACTAAAACTTCGACCTTATATAGAAGAAATAATAAATATAATAAGGTCAATATTGCTTCCAAATTATGTCGATTAATCTAGCTAGTCCATGTTAAAATCGTCAAGCTAGCTTCCATTAGTATTGAATATTATATAGTGCTAGATATGTTTTAGACATATACAATGATAGAGAAAAAGACTAGTGGAATTTATCTAGAAGACCATTAATCCTTGTAATATGTGCCGGTACGTACCTTAGCCTCACGAGCCTTCTACGACCTGATCAAAATATAAATAAAGATAGAAAAGGTCTCACAATCTTTTATTTCATTCTCTAATTTGCGTGTTATAATATTGTTTTAAGATCCGAAATGCCAACATGACTGTCCCAATTTGGAAGAAGGAGAACACGCGGACTGCATGCAACAGGATGTTGCATTGGAAGAATAGTTATGACTAATGTTTCACCTGCATGCATGTAATAGGTGTTCAATGTGGCATTAATGGTGTTTCATTCTCATGCAACTATTGCATGGGATTTTGTTTACCAATCATGTTAATACTTATAGATCGAAGGCCGGATGCCTTGCCTTCTTTTCAGCAAGATTAACCTATATTAATATTTAGACAGAACCTGGGGGGCAGACCGTCTGCCCCCCTCCTTAAAAGCAGCCCCGCCGCCCCCGGTGGCGGTGGGCGACACCGCCCACGCCATCGGGACCGGCGGACTCAGGCGAGCTCACCCCTACGACGGCGAGCTCCGGTGTGCCCCCGGCAGCCTTCAACCCGTTTCGGACCCGTACGGGTCCGAAACGGGTTGAAGGCTGCCGGGGGCACACCGGAGCTCGCCGGAGCTCGCCGTCGTAGGGGTGAGCTCGCCTGAGTCCGCCGGTCCCGATGGCGTGGGCGGTGTCGCCCACCGCCACCGGCGGCGGCTCCGTTTGCTCCATAGCCGAATCCCTCTTAAATTCATCTACATTTTATTTTTTTATTGTGTTTTTTATTATGTTTTTATTTTTTTATTATGTTTTTTATTGTGTTTTTTATTATGTTTTGTTCATTTTATTTTTTTAATATATTTTTAATCTTTATTTTTTTATTTTTTTATATTTTTTCATGTGTTTTTCATCATCAAGCAGCCCAACTTACGTTGGGCTGCTTTGGACGCTGGGGACAGCCGGACCGGTCCCCAGCGTCACCCTAATATTTAATCAAGACATAAATGGTGGGGGTACTGGGATTCTTATAAACTAGTAGTACTACTTGTAAATACTGGAAAAAAAAAACTAATTAAGTTGACTAAAAGCTGATACCCATGACTTCTAGTTCAAAAGGCCAAGAAAAAGTTTTCCAAAGTGGCAATTTGTAGAGCAGTCTAATAGATGAGCCAATCCATGTTAAGTTAACAGAGGTTGCCTGAGGGGCGAATATCATGCAGCACTGGCAATGGCCGACGACAATGAGAGAGAGAGAGAGAGAGAGAGAGAGAGAGAGAGAGAGATGACCTTGAACCACTGTAATTCTCTTTGCATCTGTAAGGCTGTCCCTTGAATTTGATTAACCCGGCCAGTGGAAGCTTCTGTCATCATCCCTGCCATATGTAACATGTTATTTTTTTGGGTATCTCTCGAACATGCAAAATAGTTCATCAGCGTATCCAGCCCATATAGAAGGTTAATGATTTTTTCTTGACGATGCAAGACACCCAGCATAAATATTCTCCTTTTCTGGCTATCTTTGGTCCATAAAAATTGTCGCTCCACTTCAACCACCTTAGAAAGAAACACAGAATTCCCGTTCTTGGCGGCCAGGAGAATGGCATCAATAACGACTTGTGGGCAACTCGTTAATTCAGTATTGGATTCTGATAGCTCTCTACACATTTGAGAAAGAAGTTGATTGCACTGGAAATGGATCTTCTTCATTTCGTACAACTGCGTGATTCCTTCGACAATTATTTAGACATTGTCAATTAGTTAACTAGATGAAATTATAAATATATATTTTAAATCAGTCCATGATTTTGATGGAGTGTACGTAGAGGGGATACCACAGAAATTCAGGACTCCTGAAACTATATAGCGAAATATTGTTAACAGTACTGCAAAGAAAAAAACAAATTTGTTTAGTACTCATAGATAGATATATAGTAGAAAACCTTTACCCCCAACAAATTAAGCTAAAAGCAAAATATTTCTTTTTCCTTTTCTTTTTTTACATTAGTTAATTTCTGTGTAATGGGAAACTTAATTATACAAAACCAGTAAATTAAATTGATGTGCAAACTATTTACTCATCAATTAATTAGGTACATGACATTACAAGAAAAAATGTATTTGTGACACTTTAATTGTAACCAGATATATTATTTGCGATCAAAACAGACTATTTTCGTTATAAATAATTATTCTGATCGCAATTAAAGTATAACAACTACATGTTTTTCATATAGTGATGAACTTAATTTGCTCTAATGCCACATCATCAACTATTATATTATTAGTATTTACGAGCCTATAATTTGTGCAATGCTCGGATTGTTATGCATGTTGTGTATAAGAGAGATCTATAGAGAGATAAGATTTTATAGTGGAGAATTTGAAACAATTTATATGACGGTTTATTTTGACGAAACAATATGAAAATTGAAATATATATAATAGTGCCTTTGGGTGAAGTCTTTAATCGGTTTATATATTTATATGTAAGAAATAAAATGAAATTTAAAACTTACAATAGTTCATATGGAACATTATTTTTAAAATGATTATTGCTCTATAAACATAACACTTCCAATGTATGAGGGAGAGATTTAGAGAGAGACAAGATTTTATAGTGGAGAAATTTGAAATAGTATATGATCAGTTTATCAGATGGTTTATTTTTACAAAATAATATAAATGGCGAAATAATGTCTTTGGGTAGAGTCTTAAATCAGTTTATATCTTTATATATATATAAAAAAGAAATAAAACTTAAAAGTTACAATAATTCATAATGAATTGGTATATATTTTTATATTTGTCTTTATCAATTATTTGTCCAAATAACTAATCAGATGTTTGTCTGAGTAATTAATACTTATTTGTCTTTAAATTTATTTATATTAGATTGTAAATACCATAAAGTGTGCGCAAAAAAAAAAAAAAAAACCATAAATTGTGTTTTATATGCACAATTACACTCTTCAAAGTATCAATTTTGACAATCATTTCCTAGCTAGCCTTAAACTGCCAAAAAATTGCAATGTACGGTGTATCCTCTTAATTTTCTCTTAAAAGACAAAATTATCCCTAATTAAAAAAAGATTTTGAAAACTAAAATATAACACTATATATCAAATAAAAAGAATAAATTTCAAATAATATTTTCTCAAATAAATATTTTTTAAGATAAAAATAATTAACTTAAAAAATAAGCAGAAATACTTTTCAAGAAAAATACTTTTTAATTTGGAAGTAGGCCGGCATTTAATTCTCATTTTGATACCAGGTACATCATCCATTCTTATATTAAATGACCATAGATTTTGTCCTTCAATACTGAAAATTCAAGTTAGTAAATATTAATAAACATGAAATTAAAAAAAAAAAAGAGTTAATTATAAAGATTTCATATTAATCTTAATTTCTACTTATATAACGATTATTTGTTCTATACCTAATTAAATTCGTTTGGTAATTGAAGAATGAAAAACTTAAAAAAAAAAACTATAATATTACTGTCATGAACAGAATTAAAAATAAATATTTCTCATAAATTATGTATATATGTGGTTGCATGAGTAGTACTTCTAGTCTGTATATAATAGAGGAAGGGCTTCTAGGTAATTATTTAAGAAAATGATCTAGGACGTTAAATCTATTCTAGCTACTATTAGCCTAACTGTTATTTACTCGATTTTTGAAAATTATGACTTGCAGATTTAAAATTATTGATCAATTAAAAACACTGTACATTTTTTGAAATTTGTATGTGACGGTTTCGACTAATGGTCATCACTGTAACTACATGAACATGTCTTATTTGTATGATTATTCATAATTAACTTATATTCTAGTCCATTATAAATAAGATTAGATAATTAATTTAAGAGTAGTGATATATGTTACTCAATCCTATAACCATTTTACATGATCTGATTTTGCAATCAATCAATGATATAGTGCTACTTCATTAACAGATGTAGTTTTTCATGTGAGTTAATTTGATCTGCAAGGTTTTACATGATAACCATGCACCCTCTATTTAGAAAATATATATATATATATTATATAAAAAAATTTGCAAAAATTAATGAAATTTCATAGGTGTATTGATCATTGCTCTTGGACTAAGTAAGTGCTGCAGTTTGATAGGCATAAATTATGTGGCTTCAAAGGAGAACTAAAGAAAAACTGAAGATGCTGGCAAAATTACAAGTCCAAACTATTGGAAAGTAAGCTAAGGAAAAATTAGCATACCTGATCTGTTATTTCGACATTCTTCTTGATTGCTTTGGCATTGTTTTCTGTTTGAAAAGTTCAAACGAGTCTCACTGATCACCGGAGGAGCCGACGGAATGCGCATATCTTTTTAGCAAGAAAAGTTAACAAATCTAATTAACAACAACGTAAAAATTTTAATATAGATTCCAGGTTTTGAATAATCAACTAACCCTATCAAATAAAAATAAAATATTTCAAATAAATATCTTTTAAGATAAAAATAATTTTTTTAAATAAATAATTAAAAAAAATTTAAAATACTAATTGCTTTTTGATGTTTCTAGTAAAGTCTTGAGTTTTTAGTTTTTTTAATCTTTGAATTTTTCAAAAACAAGGCTATGGAATTTATTTAATTAGCATTACTAAGAGCAAAGTGAGATTTTTATTAAATTTCTAATATTTTATAAAGGGTATCTGGCAATTTTTTATGGAGGGGGAGGTTGCTAATTTTTCATAATTCGAGGGAACAAATATTGTTAGAATTTACAATTTTGGGGGTGATTGGAAATCAATTTTGTGAATATAGTTTGTGGGGCTTTATAATTTATCCTAATTGTTTAATGAACACACGAAACAAATTTGCAGTGAAATATTACCGCAATCGAATCATCGATTCAATTATCAGCTGGCTAGCTGTCTTTTACCTAATTCCAAAACTGATAATTATGATTTTCTTTTTACTTTTTAATTTTTGTCTTTGTTACAATTAACAGCTCATCTGCAGGGATTAAAGAGTACTACTCTACGCATGTAGTAGAATTTTTTTTTAGGTATTCTCATGGATCTTGGTTTCTTTTTTAATTACTAATTAATAGAAAAAGTAATCCAATATATATAATTGGTTTTTTTTAAAAAAAAAGGTCATTAATATTGAAGAATATTACAAAATGTACATAAAGCAAGAGAAGTAAAGGAGAGAGTGGTAATACAGTTGTAGATGCATTTTTTCCAAAACCCAAGCTGATTTTCAGCTGAGAAGGATTCACTCATAGAGGCCAATGCTTCGATGGGAGACACTCCATTGTTGTCAACAGCCAATGCCAAACGTGGGCAGCGTAGGATTAATCCCAGAGCAATATCTGTATGTACCAGGTGTATCATGTATATAACATAAAAATGGTGAAAGAGGAATTATTATAGTATAATACTACTTTGTTCCATAATTTATAGCCAATGCCACGTGCCTTATTAATAAAATTAAAAACACATATATAAAAAGAAAGAGGAAATTTAAAATCTTCATCTTCATCTTTTAAATATATTTTCGATCAGGTGCTATTTTGTTTTAAATATTTATTTCTAAAGTGTTTTTCAAAAGTCACGTGGCATCATATTTTGATGTCACGTCAATGGGGGAAAATGAGTAATATAAATTAGAGGTATATATAGTAACATTTTCTATTATTATGTTTATATTACAAAGATCTCAAATGAAATATATGCAAGAAAATAACAGCAGGCAATTAATGGGTTTGAAGTTTTAAGTTTACACATAAAATATTATAAGCCGTATAAAAAAGTACAAGGAGTATGCAAAAAAGTGTATTGATCAGGTGGCATAATGTAATAAGTTAATTTTAAGCTACTATAAAAAGTAATTAGATCACATTAAACTACAACATAAATACGTGTAATTTCTAGTATGAGATTTCCTCAAGCATTTCTATTACCAGATAGTAAAACATGAATTCTTACCCAAAGTTTCGGTGTAGATAGCATTGGTAAGAAGCGTAGCAGCATTGTATTGAATATTCTGATCATCAAGATCATCCTGTGGAATCAAATCTTTGTCGGGAGTAAGATAATACAAACGGCGCGCCATTTCTATTTGCCGGTAATCAATAGCCATGACAACAGGAAGATAATTCCATCTGGCATGTCTAATACTGATCAAGTCAGGTTTCTTATTAAGCATGCACTCAGCCATTTGCCAATGTCCATACACGACAGCCGAGATTAGAGCTGTCCTACCGTCATTATGACACATTGCCAAGCCCTCATCCGACATTTGATTCACCAACTCCTTCACTATCTGCTCATGTCCATTTTTAACTGCAATATGAAGAGCCGTTTCGCCATTGTCTGTGATTCTCTCATTCAATGCCTCGGGTAGAGACTGAAGAATGACTCTTGTCTCATTCAAATTACCGTTTCGCACAGCATTGTACAATTTCGCAAACTTAAGTAACTCTTCATCCCGATATGGGAGACTTTGCGAAATGTCCTCCTCCTCCGTATCTGTCATATTTTTCGACGACGAATACGACATTTTTTTTTTTTGCAATATACTTAAATTTTCCAGGAGTGAATATACTGCATGCACAAGAAACGTACGTACGTCAGAAATATATATATATATTATATAGTACCAAGTCAAGGCAAGTACTGATCATGATGAACTCAGAAATGTCTGCATGCCTAAAATTAACGTTTTTATAGCATTATATTTAATATAGGATTCAAACTTCACGGAGAAAAAAAAAAAAAACTGACAAGTATTGCAACTATTTAATTCATTTTCCTCTCATTATTTTTCGAGAATGCAACGTCATTTGTTTAAATTAGTATGAGAAATAAAATTAGGGACGTGGAATATAACTACGTACCTCGTTACAATAAATAAAAATACAATAAAATGACAATAGTACCATGCAGATCACAAATATGGTCTGCATGATGATCTCAATCCCTAATTATATAGCTTGACGAAAACGATTAAGCTAGGACTGAAATTATGTTTTGGAATTTGGATCTTTCATCCCGCCTTCTCTTGTACTCTTATTAATTTAACTTAGGAAAACACTACAGCCACAAACAGATTCCACAAAAGAATCCTATAAACTATCGTGTCACGTCTATATTATGCCACGTCAGTTAATTTTGTTTTCTCATCTCTCGAATCCATCCCTTTCTCCTTTCCCTTCTCAGAGCAGTTCTCGTTCGTTGTTGACAGCCCCCTTTCTTCGAAAACTCAATTTCAAAGTCTCTCTCTCTCTCTCAACTCATTTTTCTTAATCTCGCCCTTCTCTCTCACCAAACTATCAATCTCCAAGTGAAAATGAATGGAGGAAAGCAATCGATGAAGAGAAAAAAACATGACAAGAAAAAGAAAAGAAAAATGGAATAATGAAGTTCAAGGAACTGGGAAAATAAAGAAAAGAAGGGTCGATGCTCAAAGACTGGACTTTGCTAGGATTGGGGAGAGGAACTGGATATATTTTGTCCAAAAAAAGAAAAAGAAAAGAAGGGTCGATGCTTAAAGCTCATTGAAGGAAAGCATTTCACAGATTTGGTGTATTGAGGCACATGATTCAGTACGTCGTGCTCACACAAATGCTTAATTCTCAACTACCTAATTCGGCACATGCCTCATTAGGGGACCTCAAAATAACAGAATACCAAACTCTGCCATCCCAAGAATAATCTCGATTTCATTTTTTGTTTCTCTGAATTTCCTTTCATTGGCTTCTACATGCTATAAATGTATTGTGATATTGTCTATTGTAAGTAAGGGAGAAATATAGTAAAACAGAGCTGTTCAAAACTGTGAGCCTTCATTGGAGCATTTTGTCAAACATTGCATGCGCCTGTTTATGGTGAGACTCCTTACACTAGAGCCCATTGAAGAAAAGCATTGCAAATATTTAGTGGGATTTTTTTTCCCGTCAACCACTAGATCAAACCTAGATAAATATAAAAAATTTCGGAATAAAAATCGCTAATGCTTGAAAATCTACCTGTTCTTGAATCTCTCATGGCTCGTCTTGCTTAACATGCCTGAAAAGCACCTGCTTTCCAACTTCAGGACTTCCAATCGGTGCTCTTAATCATACTGGAATTGGGAATCTCATTACTCCGGCTGCATTTCTTCTTGCTTGAACGGGAGGGCAGTGCAACAGTTTGCAGATTTTTTTATTAATGACGTGGCATAATGCTATGTGGGATCTCTTTGTATCTTTAGCAGCCCTCTTTAACTTAACGTCATGATTGCTAATTTAGAAAAACGGAGCCTAAACTCATTAAGGCCCAATTTGGATTAGTAGTTGAGTTGAAATCATTACACTTTTTAAACTAATCTCAACTTATTTTAAACTCATCATTATATTTGTTCAAATTTTCATACAAAATATAATAAAAAATTCAATTTTTTCAAATTCTAATTCAACTTTTTCACATTTCAAAACAATAATAATATTAAAAAATAATATTTTATTCAATTTTCAAAACTCATCTCAACTCATCTCATCTCCTAATCTAAACCAGGCATAAATAGGAATTATAAAAGTACAGTACTGGATTTATATATTTTCGTCCTAATCCAGGTACTAAAGAATTGGGCCGATTGAACTCGCAAACCGATTCTTTCTCTTGCTCTCGCAATAAGCCCAACCCTTGCGAAAAAACCCTTGCCTCCATTTTCCTTATTTCTTCTATTCTTTTTCCTTTTCGGGCCACCATCTTTGTACAATGTTCATTGATGGTGGTTTTTTGGGTTCGTTGATGTGATCGGCTTGTGCAGGTTTGAGATAGTCCGAGGGTTGAAGACTATCACACGCCTCACCATCGTTTCCCCTGTCTGTCAATCTTGTTGTCGATCAGAGTTTTTGTCAAACGGAGCGGCGCATGCACCGTATGCGCGAGGTCCGAATGAGCATGAGCTCATGCACCTCGCAATTTGGAGGATCTCTTCCGCTATGTGCGATTCCTCATGGATCTAGCATTACTGAGCTACTCAAACTTGTGGGTTTTCACTCCTAGAGTGGAGTGTGCTGTCTACGCGCCACCACAATCAATTTTATTTTTTGTGTTGTGCTGTTTAATTGACTTTTGTTTAGTTTTATTTGTATAGAAAAAAAATGTTAGAATTGATAAATAGTCTCTCGGACTTAATGTTCGTAGAGTTGTAGTTCTCTCTTCCTTAGAAGGAAAATACTTTAATTCTCTACTTTTGACAGTGAACAGTCTCTCAAACTTTTTGTCTATAGAGATTTAGAAGTTGTGTCCCAACTACTCTTAATTGACTTGTATACTGAGTTTTCTCAATTATATCTATCACATTTATAAACTTCAAGTTTATTGGTTGAATAACAATCAGCCTATTTCTCAAAAAATAAATAAAAAAAGAATTGGCCTAGTTAATTGGATTCAACTCTTAAATTCATTATTACATTTTTTTTAAATTCATATACAAAATTTAATAAATAATTCAATATTTTCAAATTTTAAAATAATAATATTTTATCCAACTTTTAAAATTAATCACATCAATTTAAAAAGAACCGAAAAAATATTAATGATCATGATCAATAGTACTTACGTCGCGCGCGCTGGATGGGAGGGAGGGATTTTCTCCAAAATTAACTGTCGGCTTGTAAGTGATCTGATCAGTCGGCTGTTGTAGTCTCTCCGGAAGATCACGACGATCAGTGTTGCAGAATTATTAATGATGATCGGACCTACACACTCAATTTCAAGATATACAAGTTAATTATACATGCTTTCTTTAAAAATTAAAAGAAAAAAAGAGAAGCCTTTCAAAACAGTTCAGCTGAATATGTGAAAAAAACAGCCCATCATTTATGTAAAGACACCTAAGAAATTTGAGTAAAGAACAACGGAGATGCTAGTACCGGTTCGGCTGTCTCCATCGTCTAAAGTAACTAAACGTAAATTGAGTTGCTTGATGATGAAAAATATATTAAAATAAAATAAAAAATATAATTAAATAAAAAATAAGATTAAAAATATACTAAAAAAATAAAACAAACAAAACATAATAAAAAATACAATAAAAAAATAAAAACATAATAAAAAATACAATAAAAAAATAAAAACATAATAAAAAACACAATAAAAAAATAAAATAAAAATAAATTTAAGGGATTCGGCCATAGAGCGAACGGAGCCGCCGCCGATAGCATACGGGTCCGAAACGAGTTTAAGGTTGTCGGGAGCACACCGGAGCTCGCCGTCGTAGGGGTGAGGTCGCCTGAGTCCACCGGTCCCGATGAAGTGGGCGGTGTCGCCCACCGCATCGGCGACGGCGGGAGCTCCCGGATTTCTCAAAGAACAATTGTAGAAGACTACATGTAATTAAAACCCATCTTATAAATAAAATCTTCTTCCCTATGAACAAACGCCTTCTATCCCTGCAAGAGCAATTTGCATTTTGCATCCCCCAGGTGGATACAGCCTTTATGGACGATATATCAGTATTCGGCCCGCTAATATCAGTCCCCAAGCTTTTCTATGAGAGCAATAATTCCTAGCTACGGGATGTTCTCATATCTCAGACTCAGCTCTCCAGGCACCGTTGCTCCAAAAATACTGGTTTTTGTTTCCTAAAACCAATCAAGTGGTTCATTTGCAATCGATTCTCTTGAAAAAGCCAAAACAGCCGGTTCCTACATGAACTGCCTCACACTCTAAAAGCTTGGGAATAGGAAAGCCATGTTCGCATATCTTACCTCATCACATGGCACTTCCGGCCTCCAATTCCTACGACAAATTAAATAAGGCACAAAAGAAAATGAAAACATGCTGAACAGACCTGTTAAAGAGGGAGAGGGAGAGGGGGAGGGGGGGAGGGGGAACTTTGTTACGGGCTCGAGGGGAGAGAGCGTCGACGGCTTCGGATGAGAGACAAGAGAGCGACTGGCTTCAGGAGAAAGAAAGAGGAATTTGCGGAGAGAGAGAAAAAAGCGATGTACCTTTTGATCTTTAATTGGCAGACGTATGTGATGTAGAAGAAACTACTTACGTGTGTTTACATAAATAGTGTCTTTTTTTCACATCCTCTGGGATGTTTAATGAATATTTAATGAATATTCATTAATGCTTAGGGAAAACATGCCATCCGGATTGGAGAAAAAACAGTTTTTGCACCAAGCTAATAATAAATCGCCACGTAGTTTATTTACTTGCAAGCACTGGATAGATAGGAAAGATTGCAGCTCTGTGGGCCGTGAAGACCCCACCAGCCATGAACACGCGTCCTATCTCGAGTAGCCCCCTGCTTTTCTTGCCAGGAAATATATATTATTAATACAACTTACAAGTATAATTATTAGCCTGGGTATTAATATATATATATATATGAAAATGTTATATTTTCCGTTGATAATCATCTCATTTAGTTTCCGTTACATTTTTTTATTTTTTATTTTATTTTATATAATTTTTAAATAAGTATTTTTAAATAATATTGTGATTTTTTAATATTTTTAAAAAATATTTTAAAATAATAAAAAAATTATGTAAAAGAATATATATTTTTTTTACATGTTTTTTAATATTTTAAAATATTTTTTAAAAATATTAAAAAATTATAATATTATTTAAAAACACTTATTTAAAAATTATATAAAAAAAATTTAAAAAAATAAAAAAATACAGCCAACGGGATGCTATTCACCGGGGTGAATAGCATTGCCCGTATATGTATATATATATCCGTTTAGATAGTCGAGTCAATAAATGTACTGGCAAAAGCAGATCTGATAAGATTCTGCTCAGTCTTTTTATTTTCCCGCTTGGTTTTAGTTTGTCGCATATGACGGCTTGACCGCGGACTTTGAATTTGAATTTCCCCGCTTAGTGGGAAATGCGTCTTTCGGTTTTCTATTTAAGGGGAACCTCATGCCATTTGTTGGAAAAGCGAAGATTCCCCCCTTCTTCCCCCTCTAGAATAGAAGTGTAATACAAAGTCCTTCTGTCCTGAGTCAAGCTAAAAGTAGCTAATGTATCAAGTAATATATATATATATATATATATATATGTATTAATATTAGTTATAGTTATTAGAATAACAATATATTAATATTTTCCTTTAAAAAAAATAATATATTAATATTTGTTATAATAAATTTAATTATTATCATTAAATTATTGATAGACTATGGTTCTTATTCTAAAATTTTAGTAATATATATTTTATGTAAAGCATATGATATGATCAATTAAATTACATGCATTTTAAGATTTAAACTTGATTCATTTTCAGAGATGAGCTAAAATTAGATAAAATAAAAGTTAAAAATAAAATAAAATAAAATAAAATATTGTTGTAATATATTTTGTTAATATTAGTTTTGTTTTGTGATTTGAAAATTGTGTTTTAAAATTTTAAAAACTTGAATTTTTATTATATTTTATATGAAATTTTGAAAAAGTGTAATGGTGAATTTGAGATAAGTTCTTAATATTTGATTTTTTCTCTGTAAGCAAATCAGGCATTAAATACTAGAGTGGTTCCTAAGACTTATTAGCACCATTTATAGTTGCAAAACTACTAACAATCCAATCCACACTCGGAATGAGACAATCACATCTGCATATGATAAGATATATCGTTCGATGAAACAGTTTTACCATATTGTTGAGATGACGTCACTATTTATTAGAAAATATGATCATGTGTTAAAGGGAGTAGAGAGTATGTATCAAGAGCTTCTCGGGATGAGTAATGATGATGATGATGCAGTAACACAAAGGGACATCCGGTTCGTAGTCAATTATTCTCAAACTTCCAATTGCAAGATCTCCCAACCATTGTTGGTAGAGAAAAGCCCAAAACATCTCGTCAAAATAATCCAAAAAAAAAATGTGCCAACAAAAAAACGACAATACGGCATTTGCAAACAATAATGGCACGTTAGAATGAATTGTCCATCACTTAGGTACCTGTCAAGAGATTATTATATTTCTCAAGTGTCGTAATATTCATTATTTAAAACTTTTAATTTGATGAAATATTTTTTATTATATAATGATATTGGCCAACCGAGTTCGACTACATTACCTTCAGACCCATCCATTATGTCAATACTATTTGATTTGTATGCATACTAATCTTATCTTGCAAAAATTTGATATATTTAAATGTTTCATTTAGTTTGATTTCGTCACTTAATTTTTTCATCATTGGTAGAAATATGCAATATCCAATACCTCCATATCCTCCTTTTATGTCAATCTCATTTAATATGTATGGAGTACTAATCTTATCTTACAAATTGTTGTTATATTTAAATATTTGATTCCATTTTATTGGATCACTTAGATTTTTGTTATTCTGTAGGAATATGCAATACCCGATATCTTTAGATACGCCTATTATGTCAACACCATTGGATTTGTATAAATATTAATCTTGTCTTACTCATGTGTTATATTTAAGTGTTTGCTTTCGTCACTGAAAATTTTCTCATTTTGTATGAATACACAATTTCCTATAATGTCATAATATAATTTCATGTATGGAGCTTCATGAAATTTTGACTACTTAGAAGATAATTAGTTATTAAGCAGCTGACGGATAACGACTTTTGTTACATTTGTTGTTTCTTAAATCTGTAATTATATTTAGGTATGATACTTGGGTAGATCATTCATTTTGTAGCAATATGCAATTTTTGGGTTATAATGATAAATTTTTAGTTGGATGTATGTTGGTTGGTTGTACATGCTCACTTGATAAAAAACTAATTTGTCATCTAACTTGAAAGAGTTTTTTTTTTAAATATTTATTTTCAGGCGAAGATTGAATTATTGGCAGTTTTGTAGTTATAAATACAAGTTGGTTTCACGTTGGATAAAGACATTATGTTAAAAAATCAGATTGAATGGGCCAACTAGTTAAACTTTTGTTATAGGATTAAGAAATTAAATAATGCAGTAATTCAGCAAAAAAAGTTTTGAAAAAATGCTTAAAAACAATATTATTTTTCAAAAAGAACGGAAATTCCTCAAATTTAGTTAATTTATTATCAAAATTTATGGCCCAATAAAATATCAACATTCTTTTTTTGATAACTACTATATTACCGAATTAAAATTTGGTGATATAGTAATGCTAATACTATACATTAGTAATATAGTAATATTAATACTAATAAATTTAGTAATATAATAATACTAATATTAAATTTAGTAATACAGTATTACTTATATTATAAATTTAGTAATACTAATACTAATACATTTGCAATATAGTAATAGTAATAGTAATACTATACATTAGTTATATAATAATATTAATACTATACATTAGTAATGTAGTAATATAATAATACTAATATTATAAATTTAGTAATACAGAAATACTAATACATTAGTCTTATAGTTATATGTATATAATATAATTATGTAAATCACTATAACTAATCACTATAACTAATCAACCATCTCTCAAGATTATCAATTAGAAAAAGCCAAAATGTTATAGGAATACAACAGGCCAGGTCTTTTTGTGGTGGCACACGAAGATGATGCACCAATAAAATTATGTGATCTAGTGGAACAAATTTCACAAAAAAAATAGTAATTTATTGATAGAGTGCATGTAACTGATAAAGTATTGTGCTGCCAGTTAATACATGTAATTATGGATGAAAACGGTCTGGTTCAGTCTAATTTAATTATTATTATTTTTTTAAATTAATTAATAATTTTTTATTTAAAATATTAAATTAAAATTACGTGACTTATTAATATAGATTATTATATAACTACTTAATAAAAAAATATTTTATATGGTCAACAATAATAAATTAGATAAAAATTACACTATTAATTTATATAATTACTTTATAATTAGTTAATCGATATTATATATTAGTTAATTGATAGAATATTAATTTGTTAATAACATATTTAAAATTTTATATTGTTAATAGTGATAAATTAGATGAAAATTACATAATAAATTGACAATTATTATAATATATTCAATCCGGTTCGATTCGAAATAGAAAAATCATGAATCGAGATCGGACCGAAACTTTTCAATCCTTTAAGATATATACCGATCTTGATCCGGGCTAGTTCGGATTGAAATTACCAAACTAGTTACTTTCTCCGATTCGGATCGACTATTTTTCACTTGGATGTAGTCGCGGCAGTTAGTATAAAGTTTATTTGGAAGAGCATATTTATTTATATGTGCATGATTGAATGCAAAGGACTGTGACAACTACCGGTCATTATCCCATATAAATTACTATCACTCCAACCAATCATATTAATAGATTACTCCTACATTGGATATATGTTATGTAAGTCTTTCTTATAGGAGTAATAAATCAAAAGACAAAAAAAACACTGAAAAATTCAAAAATTTAAAATAATATTATTACAAATTATAATTATATATAAGATAATATTATTACAATTTATAAAATAAAAGTTTAGGCATGGTAATTTAATTGATCATATCATATGCTTTGAATATAAAATAGTTATTACTAAATTTTAGAATAAAGTCTATCAATAATTTAATGATAATAATTAAATTTATTATAATAAATATTAATATATTGTTATTCTAATAACTATAACTAATATTAATACAAATATATATATATATATATATATATATTAATAGTCAGGCTAATAGCTATACTTATACTAATAATATATGTTCTCTGGCAGGAAAAGCAGGAGGCTACCTCGAGGAAGGGCACGTGTTCTTTGGCTGGTGGGGCCTTACACAGCTACAATCTAACCATCTTTCCGGTACTTGCAAGTTTATAAAATCTGAAAGTAAATAAACTACGTGGCGATTTATTATTAACTTGGTGCAAAAATCATTTTTTCTCCCGTAGGATGGCAGCATCAATCTTTTGCTCAAGAAAAATTCTACAGAGCATCTACTGTTTACAGCATCCAGACTAGGCATGACATGGCATAATGTGAAATAACAAATTTCTCCCTAGAAACCCACCCCCTTTCTCCCTAGAAACCCACCCCCTCCACCTCGGAGACCCCTCAGAATTCGAAATCCATCAGCGATACCCGAACGAGATCTCCCAACTAAATCAATTTTGCTTACATGAAATCCTTCTTTGATGAAAACCCTCGATTTCAAAAACTCTTCTTCTTGCCAGTCAATTTTGAAGATTTCGAAAACCCTTAGCGAAATCCCTTCCTCTTCCCCTCAATTTCTATAGATGTTGTTTTCGGTTCTTCGACGCAGTTCTTATTCTTCTTCTTTTTGATTCACTCAATCCCCCTACTATCTTTGTAATTTTCCTTCCCTTCATTCGCTTATACTGTGATTTTACCCCCAATGTGACTTTGTCCATCTCAATCCCGCGACCCTTCGATTCACTTTAGTCTCGCGTCGGTATGACAATATGAAAGCGCATCCAGAAATGTACGTGAGAGGTAATCTTCTTCAAACCGACTCCTTCTTACTCCTTTCTTCTCTATGATGCTACGGTTTAGGAATACATTTCTTTTTTTTTTCTGTGTTTACTCTGTTTTTATCTATATGGTTTATGTATATTAGCTATAAATTAACTAAGATTTTGGTTCAAGTTGATGGAATTTGGTTCTTTAAATTAATGGAATTTAGTTCTGGGTGATGTATCTATCTTTTCCATAAAAAATAAAAAATAAAAAAGTTCTAGGTGATGTATATCTCATCACACGCACACAATTCGATTTCATGATTTTCAGTTTCTATCTTTGTAGGATAGTAGCCAGGGAAGGTGGTTAGAAATAGCTTGGTTTATATTATTTACCTTTAAATTTGACTATCTTGAGTTCCATTACTAGGGTTATGATCTCGTTACTTTGGAATCTTTGGTGCTTAAGCATTTCGAGGATTATCTTAGGGTCGTCGGAATCAAAGAAACGGAAGATTTGTTGACCCATTTAGACTATTGGAAGGAGAAATTGTTTTTACTTGATAGTGCAATATTCTTTTTTTTTTTTTGAATTTCAAAGCTTTGAATTTTCTAGTACAATGGGTGGAAGTAGATGGAAGAAGAAACAACTCAAGGGCACCAGCCATAATCGTTCAAGCTAAGGGTAGAGGTGAGTGTAATGGGAGTGAATTGATTGTGAAAACTAACCTACGTTGCTTTTGCTTATGACATTGGTAATTGAATTGCATTATAGCAAAGAGAAAGACTGAAGGAGGAGGAATTTATGAAGAAGTAACAAGAAATGGCGACAAAGGAGGAGAGGCTACAGATACCAATTGCACAAGGTCTACCATGGACAATGAATGAACCAGAAGTGAGGCCATTTTGGAAAAAGCTATAGGCTTTCTGGACTCCCTAGTTTCAATGTTAAGCACCATAATTTTTTGATGTACTTTGTAGAGCAATTTTCAAAATTACAAAAAAAATCTCATGTGATCATGATCTTGATTGTTTGAGTTTTATTCTGGTTGCTATCATAAAAGTTCAAGTACTTTATTGATATTAAAATGAAAAGAACTTATAGGTTTTTGGCTTTACCAGCATACATGCAGTCAAGGGAGTTTTATTCTTTACGGTCTTTATTTACATTGGTCTTTGTGTTCATTATCTCAGTGCTTGATAAAGCCCCCAGTGAAGGAGAATACAAGGCCAGTATACCTGAAGCTTTATATGATCTCTGCGAGCAGTAGAAGGTGCTGAATTTGAAATCAGGACGGTGCTATTTCTGAACAGATTAGCCCCAAAGTCTGAAAAGTAGAGGATTGTGTACACGAATATGGTTGTTTTTGTATTGGGTTGTATCTATTGTAATTTTTCTAATTGGTTTGGATCAAATATGAAAATAGCTGGAAGCATAGTGTCAAAATCAAATATGTAATTTTTCTAGTTGGTTCAGATCAACAGATGGAAGCATTGTGTCAAAATCACTTTTAACATTTGTATTGAACAAGCCTTCGGTCTTGCTGTGAGTTTCTGTCTGAATTTAGCTTGGACAAGATATTAATACTTTTTCATCTAAATAAATGGTTCCTATTTAGCTAAAAATTCAGCCAGCATAACTGGATGCATTCCTCTTATTCATCAGGCCATTTTCACATAAAGAGAACTAAAGATTTGTGAAGTGAAGGAAGAATATTCACTAACTTCGTCCAAGTCATCAAGCCAAAATGGAAATGGATGCCATAGTTAACAGTTTAGAAAACAAAATCCAACAAAAGAAAGAAGAAAAGAACTGTATTCAGGAAAAACAAAATCATAGCTATTGATAAGCAATATTTTCATGCTAAAATTGTCATAATTTAGCCAACTGTATTTATACTTTCAAGATGAAATGTTCCGAGTATAATTTAGAGATGTTGACTCTTAGATACAACATTCTTCAAACTACAAAGTGCAAATTTATAACCACAATTTGATAAAAACTACAAATTTCAACATTCTTCGAGCTTCAAATTACAAATTACACTTTCTACAAGCTACCACACAACCACATTTTGATGAAAACAATAAATTGTTTGAATTGACCTCAAATTCTCCAGGGAATGATAAGATGCAAATTAATCTTCATAATTCATTATAGCTTTCACAGCACAATCTAAATCCTACATAAGTTGGTCTTCACTAGGAATATGGGAGGGGAACTGCCAACATTCTCAGGTTTGCTTCTGCCTCAAACTTTAATAAGATAATGGATGGAAGTTGTCGTTAACAGAACTTCATTCGGAGACTTTCTTCCTCTTCAGAAAAATCAGACAAATGGGACTTCAGTTGGTGCAAAGCCACGGAATCTCAGTCCAAACTCTCTGTGATTGAAGTAAAAAACATGGTTAAACAAACCAATAGACACACAGCCAATGCCTCAAGAATATCAACTCATCATATTACCAAAATCCTGACATTGTCACCACCAAGAACTCACAAAATAGGATCTTCAAGAAGAAACAATGAGGTGCAAATTAACGGGTACAAAATGGGATTTTCAACTAGAATTGCAACTCATACAGCAAGGTGCAAATTAATTCAAGAAAAAATCCTGATATATCGACATGTGTCCACTAATTTCATGGTTTAGACTCCGAAAGAGAACTCAATTCATTCTCCTATATTTATCATTTAAAAGACAACTCAAATAATTGTCTTTTACTAACGATCCTCCCAGCAAATATTTATCTTTTAAAAAACAACTCAAATATTTATCGTGACAGGTTTGATGCTAGATCTAAAAGCTCTAACTAACCTTTCACATGCTAACTAATGCTTACACTGGAAGAGAGACAAAAAAAAAAAAAAAAAATCAATATAAGAAGTTTAGTAGAAAATAAAGAAGAGAAAGGAAAGGTATGATAGGCTAGAGGATTGGAGTCATTGGACTGCAAAATACAGTGGATAAGCAAGAATGAGATCTCACACAAAGCTGTTCTCAAACACAATGGATAAGCAAGAATGGAAACAAAAATATTCCAGAAAATTAGCATCTATATCCATGGAGTAACAAAACATGGATGCAATCATATTGTTTTTCTGATTTATATAATTAGCTTCTAGGTTTTAAGTTCACATTGAAATATTTAATCTGTGTACAAATTTTAGGTCATGATGTGGAGAATGAGTTACTGAAAAAATGCTAAAGAAAGAAAGAAAACATCCAATTCCTCAACAATGAGAATGTAAAAGAAACCATGGCAAGTTGTCATCAGACCAGCAAGAAAATTAACAAAAAGATGGAGGTTTTCATTTAACTAAAATAGTTTCAACCCATGTCATTCCAATCTTAACTAAAAGAGATTTTCATCAGACTAGCAAGAAAATTGACAAAATCAGCACAAAAATCAGCTGAAGTTATTATAAATACATAACTAGACATTCCAATCATGTATTAAATAGTTGAAGCTACAATAGTTTGAATCCTCAAAAGTTTCAACCGATCATAATAAGTTTCTATGTAGAAAAATTGTATAAGGCCATGAAAAAAAAATTGATGTCGGAATAAAAAAATATGTAGAAGGAAAATGTCCATCTTTTCTTTCCATTTCCAAAGACAAAGGCAAAGCACATGACGGCAAAAGAAGAAAAAGGAACATTAAACTCTCACACTTGATACAAAATCTGAAAAGTTAGAAAAAAAAAAGTATAAATGGAACAGTGCATTTATGATCATCATAATTGATAGCAGTGCATAGCTAGCTAGCTCTCTGTATAAAATGAGATCAGTTAACTAGTGCTCATGATGAGATAAGCTTTTACATATTAAGATTATTGAGATATATATGTTGTTTCAACAAATTAAAATTGTACAAGAAGCAAAAGAAACATAGCATAAATTATATTAATATTGTGGATCAGGAATCTAATAAGAACAAAATAATGTACAAATCATTCAGTCACCTAAAAAGAAAACAATTTGACGAAAACATATGAATTCCTAAAATATATACACTACCATACTAATATATATAGCTACAAAAGTACTAAGTGGTCCCTCTATAAAAGGTATTAAAGGAAAAAAGAAAAAGGAAGAGAATTAAAAAGAAAAGCTTGGTCGATTCTCAGAAGTAGGATGAACCCAGTAAACATTCAAAGCATCAGATAAGAATGCTAAGTTGATCTTTCGTTTTTTTTTTTTTTTGGCTTCTTCCTCTTTCTTTTTCCTGTTTTTGTTTATCATTCAAATCTTATTACCAATTTGGAAAAGTCTTTCCATTCTAACTGATCGGTTCGTTTATTAATGAAGTAAGGCAAGCTAATAATGAAATGGAGAGGATCTTCAAACCTTAAAATGTTGTTTTAAGTACACTCCAAAAGATTTTGAGTTAAAAACTCGCTCTCAAGCATCCACACCAACAGTTGTGTCAACAAAATATTGCAAATAAATCCAACAATCTTATCATGAATAAGAAAAGTCAAAAATATTAATCAAGCTAGAGCATAGGAACGATTATTCACAATATTAACACATTTGAGATTCCCATTGAAATTTAATACATTGAACTACAGGGTTTATGCAAACCCCTGCCACTAAAATCATGCACAACCTCCCCGTGATCATATCAAATTGGCAGCAGACATGGAATTCTAATATTTATGTTTTGAGTTCGTAAATTGAATTCCAATTAAGATGATAATAACAAGAAACAAACTGAGCAAGAGTAGTTAAATGAAATGTCCTCTAAAGGACAATAGTTTAATTAAAAACACATGCATGTAGCTGTCTGGACGAAGCAGAGTATTAATTAATTTAAATCAATAATCCTTGCATACAATGCCTTATTCTCTAAAAATTTATCAATCTTTATTGGGAAAATAATAAACAAGAAAGACAACACATTAGTGGCTATAAATAGAGCAGCTAAAAAAGTAATGCATGTGCTGCTCTTAATGACGCCGTCGCCAGCCAGTTGCTCTGGAAAGATTAAAAGAACTGCAGGATTGTTGCAGGATGTAGACCACGATAGATCAAGCCAAAGACAAGCCAAAAAATAAAAATACAAAACAAAACAAACAAGACAATGAATGATTATATTAGCTTTGGTGAAGCACAATAGAAACTCTAATAGAGGCAATCTAGGGCTAGTTTCAACAATTAATTTTCTCTTGCAAATCGATTGTCGGTTCCTCAGCTAAGCCCAGATTCCCAAGTTCAACAACCTTGGGACAACGAAAACGGCAAGGGGACTGGGGAAAAATGGAGAGAAGGGGAGAGAGTGAGTGTCGGGCCAATCTAGAGGGAAGAGAGAAAGAATGAGATAAAAGGGAAAAGAGAAAGGGGGAGAACAAATGAATGGGGTGTTTGGCGAGGGAGAAAGAGAGAGAAAGTCAATAATACCTTTACTAAATATTCAGATGGGACGGAGACGATCGAGGGTGCGTCGCGCAGTGGTGCTAGTGGAGGGAGGGCAACACTGGTGCTAAGCAACGAGAGGGAGTGGGCGACGAGAGGGAGAGGGGGCGCGGGAGCGACATGGGTTCAAAATAGAATCGCTGGATTTGAAATCGATTTCAGCAGAAGAGCCAAAAAAAAAAAAAAAAATAGCCATGTCATTATTAGTGCACCATGTGCACTGCTACAGTGGTTATTCTGTAGAAGAAAAAGTCTAAAAAGCATCCACTGTTGAGTATATCCACTACAGCCATGACGTATAGACCGGGTTCACTAAAATACTGAACCGGTCTAACACGTCTCTCATCTCTCCTCTCTCAGCCCTCACTTTCCCTTCCCCCCAAAATCGATCCCTTCTCGTCTCTCAACCCTAGTCCGCGCGAAATCAAGCCCTCTTCTTCGACAATCATCTCTCTCGTCTTTCAGCCCTCACTCTCAGTCCCCGACCTCATTCGTCTTCTTCGATCTCAGCCATCAAAGCACATCCACCGACCTTTATGTTGCCGACTCCCCCTCCATAGCCTACCTCTACGAGACCAGCCACCGCCAGGTCGTCTCGAGGGGTGCAGCCCAGTGCAGCCTCGAGGTTTACTGTGGGTCTCCACCCACGCTGCCCCTGTGTTCCAGAACTTCACCCACAGCTACGCTTTCAAATGCGATACCTCGGAGGCAAAGCCCTTCCCAATTAACTAAAGGAGCTCGTCTCCTACCGACCCGTAAACGTCATGCACGAGACCTTCTTGATGGACAATGTCAAAGAGAAGCTCTGCTTCGTCTCCCTCGATGTCGCGCGTGACCTAGGTGTCGCAACGTTATTACTAGCTCAGGCACTCCTTCGATTTCTAAGTTCCATATTTTTGAAATATTGGGTAGCTTAGAGTAATTGAATTTTCATTTCGTATAGGAAGCCCGGGAAGAAAAACTTGTTGAAGCCTGAGGACCGAAATAAAATGGGTCTCCACCTTCAAACTTAGGGGCTAAGGTGGATATGGACCACATTGAGGTTACAGAGAAGCCTGTGGACTGAAATAAAATTGATTTAACCAAAAATGTACTGGTGTATCCCATTTCCTTAGAGCAACCAATTTGTGTCTATTTTTACTGATTTTATATATTTCTTTACTTTGTGCAGGAGCTTGACTTGACAAATGAGCGCTTCCTTGTCCCAGAGATGCTCTTCCATCCTACGGATCTGGGTCTGTGTAGTCGTACAATACCTATAGTTATGAAGTAGATTTTTAGGGGATTTTCTGTTTGATCTGTGAAGTAAAGTTTTTGTTTTTGTAGAATTTAGCTTTTCTTAGATCGCTGGATAATTATGTGTGATAAGATTTCAGTCAGTTTTTCTGTTCATGGTCTCGGTTTGTAATTACCTTGGTTCTTACACGAAAAGGCTCCTCTTTTTCAAAGCATGTCCAACAATTTTAACATTGTAATTACACGAGAAGGAGAATGGTGAAAAGCTTGTTTTGTATATTCTTTGGTTGGAGTTCGGGAGATCTTCCAATCTTGCAATTCCAGATTTACTTCTGGGAAATTGTATTCTTCTTCATTTATTATAATCGGGATTGGAGGTATAGAAGACCAGTCAAGACCTTGAACTTATTGAAGAATTTGATGTAAACATTAGAATCAAGGTAGTTACATGTTTCCTCAAGTTGATTCTTCAACTTCTTCACGTTGTTTCATGCTTCCACTAAGGAATAAAATTGGAAAGAAGATTGGAACATTTTGGAAATGTTGTGAAATCTAGTGAGAAACAAAATCTTAATAACTTCTACCTATTGCCTCCTTTTTGAGGTATTTTTACAAATTATCTTGACTTGAAGCCATTTATGCATGAATGAACCAGGCTGGGCTAGCAGAGTGCATTGTTCGAGCCGTAAATTCTTGCCATCCTCATCTTCACCCTATACTCTATGAAAGGCTTTTTTTTTTTCAAATTCTTGTACTCTGCTAATTATGTTAAATATATCAATTCAATACCAATATCTATGTTTAAATTTTGTGTTTTGACAACATTATTTTCATCGGTAGAAGCACGTTATTTCCTCGATTTGCAAAGAGATCGTAACTTCTAATCACTCTACCATTTCATTTTAGTCATTTTTTTTACATGTGATTTATAGTCAAAATTGCTAATAAAGCTTTATTTAGACTTGAATTTATAGTTTTGGAAGAAAATTTAGACTATAATTGTTGTATTATTAGTTTATCAAATTGCAAAGAGAAGGAGCCCATTTGACTACCAAGAGAGGATGCCCATTTGACTTGATCTCTCTTAGTCTTTCTTCCCTTCTGTTGTCAATCTTGTACTTCGAAGTCAGTTTTATTGTTGTTGATGTGTCGATCATTAATACAGTTTTTATCATTAATGCAGCAGTGGCTAATTCTGTTTTAAGGCAAATGCAAGCCGTGGACATTGATATGGCCAGAGATGTCATTAGAATTTTATGTAAATTGTATGATGCTAAATGCACCCGTGTAATGAAAAACAAGTTGTGTACATGAATTGACTTTGTAAGCTTTAGCTAAGTCTTGTGTAGTTGATCAACTATGATCATGTAATCTATAATCTAAGCAGCACAAGTCTATGTAGATTCTGTCTATATTTCTTTGTTTTTTGAGATGCGTATTCTATGTATGTTTGGATTGTTTTTGTTTTTGCCATATGATTGTGCAAATGAGCAAAAGAACAGAAAGTGAGAACCCATCAAATTGCAAACTGAGTTGCCGACTACTGGTAGCAATTTAACATGCCAATAGCGAGGATAAAATGTCCCCAGCATTACATTACATTTTGTTTCTTTCCGATATAAATGTTCTTCCACTAGTTAGTTACTGATAGGGGTGATCCCCGCCCTAGCGGGGGCGAGGTCCCCCAACAACCGCCCCGGCCCCCGCCTGGGCGGGGGGTCATCAATATCAACCGCACCCTGCCCCCGGTTGCACGGGGCGGGGTACCCCGCCTAACAGCGGGGGGAGCGGGGCAAGCCCCATCCGCCCGCCCCTGTTGGGCCTGTCTGGGTCTGTTTCGGCCTAGATCAAATTTTTAAACAATTTTCCACTCAGAAAATCATCAAACCTGATATAATTTCACAATAATAAATATCAATATATTAAATACTAAATAATTATCATTACTAAATTCTAAAATGACAAAATAATTTAAAAAAACATAACTAAAAATCTAAAAGTCTAAATCAGTTAAAAGTTAAAATTTTAAAATAGAAACTACTAGAAGTCTAGACTAGTTACTAAACTATTACAATTTACAAATTTACAATAATATAAATGAATCCTACAAAATATAAAATTACAAATTGTACTATTAACTATTAACATTACAAATTTACAAATTTACAATGTACAAAATTATAAAAAATAAGATTGATAATAATGGTCCTTGGACACTGGTGATTGGATTTTGTCACGATAAAAGAGTCATAATGCAAACTTGGATGGGGACTGTGGGGTTGTTGGACCTTAAGGCTTAAGCTTAACCTGCAAGGCTGCAACAATAAGTTAAAAAACAATTAGAGTACAAATATAATAATAAAGTTATAAACATGAAAAAAACAATAATTTATTAAAAATATTAAGTTACTTACCAAAATTAAATTGGGTTATTAACTTAAAAGATGGGCTTGACAATTTGAATTGACATACAAAATAATATTGTCATAGAAATTAAAAAATGTCAAAAATCATAAACAAGAATTACAAAATAAGTTAAAAACTAACATTACAAATATTATAAAATTATAAATGTAAACAACAATTAAAAAACAATTGTGTAAAGTACAAACCATGGTGATGGGTTGGTAGGTGACGTAGGTCATACTGCAGCAGAGGTAGCTGTTGACGGGGTCTCAGGTGTTGGCGTTACGGTCGCTACAAATTACAACAATTAAATGTAAAATCTGTGTAACATTAAATGTAATTAAATAAATACAAAATAATGTAAATATTTATTGCGTAACAATTTACCAGATCCAGACTGATCAATAGCCTCGTCCTCGGCCTCAACCGGATCATAATCAATAACCTCCGGAATATGAATTTCAGCACCCGTGATCCAATTCTGTGTGCAAATTAGGGACTCAACAGTGATAGGATCTAATGAGCTCCGAAAAGGATCTAATACGTGCCCTCCAGTGCTGAAGGCCGACTCTGAGGCTACTGTACTGATCGGGATGACTAAGATACTACGAGCAACCTTTGAAAGTACGGGATATTTGGAGACATTCATCTTCCACCAAGCTAATATATCAAAATCTCGTACAAATGGATGAAGATCCAATGCCAAATATCTGTCTACCTCTGACTGGGCATCTGTGGTGGAACCCATAAAATCCAAGGGGGTCGACTCCATCTTGTCACCCCAGTCCATTTTGCGTTTTTTTCCACGCCTAGCATCTGCACCTGGTGGGGGGATACTTGTGGCTGTAGGGGCTGCAACACTACCACCTCCCACGATAGTGAACTCATCAAATAATCTAACAAGTGTTTCCTGAGCTCGAGATGCAACAGCTGACGCACAATCCTTGCCAATTGCATCAGTCAACCCAAATACCATGCCTTTAACCTTAAATCGTGGATCAAGGACACATGCAACATATAACAAGATATTGGCTTTATCAAACTCTTCCCCCCAATATTTGTCGAATTTCTCCATCATGGTCCTAGACATCTCCCGCAATGTGGTGTTACAACCTGCTGCAATATCATCTAATTCTTCTTTCACCTTGGCTATTTGTTGACAAAATTGATGTGCCGTGGGATATAGAGAACCAGATAAAACGTTGGTAACATCGTAAAAAACTCTCAGAAACTCTATAAAAATAGATACAACCTCCCAATCATTAGACAAAGGATGCCCCAACTTTTCATCAAAATACTTGACATATTGTATGTCTTCATTACCCAATGTATCAAATGCCAACTTATACTCCTGAGCTGCCTCCAACATCAAAAAGGTTGAGTTCCACCTTGTAGACAAATCAGTGCAAAGACCTTTTTTATATGTTATACCCACAGAAGTTGCAGCAACTTTGAACCTAGCCAATCTAGTAGGAGAAGATCTGACCCATCTCACAGCAGTCCTGACCCGAGCAACCGAGTCACCAAGCTTATCTAAGCCATCACCCACAATCAAATTAAGAATATGTGCTGCACATCACACATGCAAATAATCCCCACCCAAAATCGTTCTACTCACATTATTCATGAGACTCTTAAGATGTCTCATTGCAACATCGT
The DNA here is from genome assembly GCA_036559045.1 of Platycarya longipes. Classification (NCBI taxonomy): domain Eukaryota; kingdom Viridiplantae; phylum Streptophyta; class Magnoliopsida; order Fagales; family Juglandaceae; genus Platycarya; species Platycarya longipes. The sequence continues at coordinate 5,894,471 of CM071802.1, read as the reverse complement.
TAGCCCCGGCATTATCAACCGTGCAAGTGCAAACCCGAGTTAACCCCCACTCTTTCACAGCGGCCTCTAAGGCCTTCCCTATCGTCTCACCTTTGTGATCAGTTGTTTGACAAAATTTGAGGATTTTCTTATGCAATGTCCAACCCCCATCAACCCAATGAACAGTCATACACATAAAATTAAGATTATTACAAGAAGTCCAACAATCAGTGGTGAGGCAAACATTTTCTCCCGCCAATAAACCCCTCAACTTCTCTTTTTCTGATCGATAAAGTTTTTTAACATCTCTTGCCACCGTGTGGCGAGAAGGAATATTGAATCTTGGTTCCAAGTACCTAGAATAGGCTTGGAACCCTTTCCCATCAACCACTTGGAAAGGCATCTCATCTATAACAATCATGCGAGCTAGGTGTGTCCTAGCCTCGTTAGGATCATATTTTGTATACCCCTTTAATGCCAACTCCCCACTACTCCCCTCACCAATTTTTTTAAATCCAACTTCAAGCCTAGATTGGGCATTCTCTACCAAAGACTTCAAAATTGGGGATTTTTTGCACTGTTCCTCCAAGTGCAATTTTATCTGGGAAGTGCCATGTCTCTTGTAGTGGCACCCATAAATTTTGCCACAATAGTTGCATTTGACTTTTGGATCATTGGGGTCACCACCTTCTATCTTGGTGACATGAGCCCAAATTATGGATGGGGCTTTCTTGCTAGACTGCTTGGGGGCGGGGCAAGTAGTAGTGGTAGGAGTAGGGTCAGGGGTCTCAACCGGAATGGGAGTACTGGTAGGATTAGGGGTAGTGGTAGTAGTAGTGGTAGTGGTCGGGATAGGGTTAAGGTTAGGGTTAGGGCCGGAGGTACCCAAAGCGGCCTCCGGGGAGCTCGCACTAGAATCCTCTGGACTTTCCATTTACAACAAATCTGAAATTATAATAAATGCAACACAAATGGTCATACCAAAATATAATAGGCTCAAATCTCAATTCAAAATTAGACTCAATTGTCTAACTTTCAAATAATACCTAATGCATCAAACTATAATAATTTATATGATTATATCACTCATTTTGCCTATTAATTTAATATGACATCACAAATATATATGTGTGTATATATATTCTCATTTATTTTATTTTGAGATGTATAGACTTATAGTTAACAACTTAACATGTATGGTTAGTACTGAATACTGATTTTATTTTTCAAATAATAATTTTATTTTTTTATTTTTTTATTTTTTTATTTTTAGTTTATTTCAATATCTAAATATCATAAATTCAATTTTTTTTTTTATGTGTCAATACTTACAGTATGTCAGTCGATTTTTTATGGTTTCAATATATATTTTTATTTAAGTGATTAATCTATAAATTGGTTTAAAATGTGACACATTTAATCAATGATTCAATGCAACTAAAAATAATTTTTAATAGAATATAATGAGAGCTTTGTGCATAACTGAAAATTTAGGATCCTTACAATTTACATAACAAAAATATATATATATACATTATATATGTTACGGGCTGCAAATTTACTATTTAGAATCCTTACAATTTACATAACAAAAATATATATATACATTATATATGTTACGGGACCACGGGTTACCAAATCAAGCAAATTCCAGAATCCAGACAATCGGACCTTAAGCAATCGGCATCCATAATCCAAACCCTCAAGTCTCAACACAATCCACTCCATAAACTCATAATCAAATATTCAATAAATTCAAGTTTTCAACACAATCATGTAATTTCAAATTTTGAAGAATCAAAACGAAAAAAATGGGAGATTAGTGATTACCTAGCAGGAGATTCGGAGAAATATCGAGAGACCGAGAGGGAGAACGGAACCGGAGAACTATCGGAACGAGAGAGAGGGATGCTTCGCACTTGGCAGCGCCGGTGGCCAGCGGCGGTGACGACGGTGGCCTGAGGAGCTTATTAGGGCTAGGGTTTGCGCCGATTTTAGAGAGAGAGTGAGAGGGAGAAGAGAGAGAGGGACAATGTGTTCGACGGAGACCGAAAGGGGGAGGGGGGGGGCTTAATTCTTAAAGTCCTTTACATAAAACGACGCCGTTTTATATAAACGGCGTCGTTTTATGTAAGTAAAGTTAAAAAAAATCCAGATGACTCAAAACGACGCCGTTTTGAGTCATCTGGGTTTTTATATATGCGGGGGCGGGGGCGGGGTAACACGGGGCGGGGTCGAAGCTATACTGCCCCCGCCCCCGCCCCCAACCCAAAATGCGGGCGGGTTTACCCCGTTGGGTTTCCGTTGTGCGGGTTAACCCGCCCCGCAAGGCGGGGGCGGGGCGGTTTGCGGGCGGGTTAGCGGGTACGGGTACCCACTGACCACCCCTAGTTACTGATAATATATCATTACAACACTGTTAGAGACAAATTAGTACCATGAAAATTCATAACCATACATGTCTGTCGAGGATGAGCCCCTCATCTTTTTATACACAGTTTTTCTCATAAAATTAGTACCATGAAAATTCAAATAGAAGACAATCGGGATAAGCCACTTATGGAGAGAGCTCGTGCAAGTTGCAACAAGCACTTCCCATTTTTTTAATTCACATCCAACGCCTCATATTCATTCCCATCAAAGCACACTTTGCCTCCCTTCTTGATCTGCTCACTTTCAACCATTCCAAACCTAAAGTGCTCCATATCTCTGGCATACTGAGTAAAGAGAGGGACCATTATGGCTTCTATAACGATGGCATTTGTTCCATCAGGAAGTTGCACTCTATGTTTGGGACACCTTTTCCCGAAGCTGCCTGTTAAATTCATGGGCAATCTTTAGTGGGAAAGTAGCATAACTCATTTAAAGAAAACAAAAAGTTTGCATTTGTAAAACTAACAAACCATTTAAAAGCTACAACCAATACATGAACATAAAAGAAAAGCAAAATAAAAAACTAGGACCAAATATAAAAGCAGCAACCATTTATATGAAGAAACCCAAAATAAGAAATATTTCCTAAAATATGGAGAAAAATAAGAAATAAATCACTTAATGCATAACTTTATGGGAGCAAACCTCTTGAAAAGTAAGGCACTGTGATGAGGAGAAAGAGAAAAAGGAAAGTGGTGATGCTAGGCTTGAATGCGTAGGTTTAATTTCAACTCTACCAACATGACAGGCTCCAAAATTACTGGTTTAGCAGCCCCATAACACTTCCTGTATTCATGGAAGTAAAGAAAGCCTAGGAGTTATGTTAAAATGATATATGCAAAGTTAACCATTAGCACAAACCATCAATAGACATAATAAATCCATTTTACAAAGAACAACGCTGAAAACAAGATGTTAGAATGACCTGTCTAAATGCATATATTGAGACCAACTTGAATGTAAGTTCTTATGTGCATAGGGTATTTGCTCTGCTTCTTGTTTTGCTGTTTTTGTTTTTATGTGCATGAGTAACCCACAAATTCATTAAAATCAGATACCTTTCAGTTTGGCAAAAGCAACTATAGCATTATCGTATGATTCATGACCTTTCTGATTAGTTTTAATATCACAAAATGTTTTTTTACAGATGTCACCAATATTTTTTTCTTTGAAACTGCTGCAATTAAGAATGCAACTGATCACGGCCTGCAACTATAGCATTAAAAAAAAAAAAAAGACCCTTTGAATGCCTTTCCTTAATATTATTAATGTATACTCATAAGATCCAAAACAAAAGATCATGATGAAAGAGTGAAATAATATATAGGATCATGGAAATCGTTCTGGTGCTCTGTGTTTCTTTACTATTCTGATGTTTTTAATTTCTTTGTTATGAATATAGTATATATAAGATCAACAAGATGCTTGTGCACAAAGCACAAGCATGTGCATGCATGAATAATATAATATTGATGTAACTCGAATCTAAACTGGATTGTTAAAAGCTTTTGAAGGTGTTAAAATCTCAAGGTGTAATGGTCAAGAAGTTGGACATTTTGTCTAGGCTAAACTGGATTGGATTTTATACATGCATGCTTTGTTTGACTGGATTTTATCACATGCATGCTTTGTCTAGTATACAATACTGTATACCTTTCTTGGATTTGCTTTGTCCAATATAGTCATGGTTTTGATAAAATGCCAAACATGCACGCTTGTCTGCACAAAAATCAAAAGCAAGACACAACATATACTAATGGATCAAACTCAAACTCAAACAAACCGAAGCTTTGGCTGGTGATGGTTTCCTTTCTTTAGTTTTTTCATTAAACAATTCATTTGAATTCAAGCCTATTATATATGTTTAGATTTGAAGTAAAATGTTTCAAGAGTCTGTGGGCTTGGTTGGACCAGAGATACACATGTTCTCAATTTAATGCAATTTTTTTCCCTTTCTAAAAGATAATTTAAAGTAACAATCGGAAAAGAAATATTAAAACAAACAAGTTCCAATCATGTCTTAACCCAGGTTGTATTAAAAACAAAGTACTTTAGATGCTAATTAATGACCTGTGATAAACCATTTTAAGATCGTCCATTCTAATTCTGTTTGTCACCAAAGAACACTATTTTTCTCCATGCCCTAATCCACATTACCCATCTCAAAAAACACAAAAGATACATCTCACAGTACATATGAAGAACATATTAGTATGGAAGGAAAAATGAGACAATACTTACCTATGAAGCTGTAGCGAAACAGAGCTGGCGTTGTTTGCGTTGGTTTCGTCCGTTCAATGAGCTCGAGGGGATTGGCGGCGCTGTGCAGACGTAGGATCTTTGTGAGGTGGCACTGAACAGAGAGACACCGTCGCAAGATGGCGCTGGGAGAGGAAGGTGATGCGGGTTTGTGGCGAGGAAGGTGGTGGTTTTCGCGGGAGTCAAATGTGATTCGCTCCTTTCAACAAGCTCAAGGAGAGCGGCGGTGCCAGGCAGATGAAGGAACGTCGCTTGGTGGCACCGACGAGACAAACGGCATCGCTGGACGGAGCTGGTCGTATATGACGTTGTTAGTGCGGATTGCTGTCAAGGGACGAGATGCTTCGCGGGATGATGGATTGAAGAAAACCGAGTTTCAATTTCAAATCCCACCGCTTTGGGTTAAACAAAAAATATGTATATATATACAAAAATGATGGGGAGAAGCCACATCCAAGAGCACTCACTCACATGAACAGTGACATGTACAGTCACATGAACAGTGACATGTACAGTACATGTCACTGTTCATGTGAGTGAGTGCTCTTGGATGTGGCTTCTCCCTAGCATGTCTCATATATATATATATATATTTATATAACCACAGGCAGCCACGTAGTGAGTACACTATGTGTACTGCTACAGTGGCTATCCTAGAATTACTCTAACAATTAAGCAACTTTTGACAGCATGTTCTTGAAATTATGGATCAGAGATTGATTTGTTTAATTAAGGTCCTATTTAAATGTAGAAATAATTTTATCTTATATTATAAATTTCTTAAATTTTTATAAAAAAATATAATAAACAAGGGAAGTGCTACACGTTCCTACTTCGGGATTTCAATTGGGAGTTTATTTTTTTTAATTTTTTATATGATTTTTAAGTAAGTATTTTAAAATCATATTATGATTTTTTTTTAATATTTTTAAATGATATTTTAAGATGTAAAAAAAATCATGTAATTCTTATTTACATTTTAGCATTTTAGTGATCAAATTCTGTTTGATCATCAAATTGTTTGGTTGAACGTTTCCTCATGCTTATTTGGTTGAACAGACTAATTTCGATCGACCACTCGTGAAGTATGCGTTCAAACACATAACACATTCGAACATTTTTTTGTAACGTTCTAATGAGCGTATGAAAGTATAGTATAAATACTTTATTATTGAATTTAAATATTAAAATATGAATAAGAATTAATTTATATTCATGAATTTTGTTTTTATTTATTTTGAGATATTCTTAAGCATATTTTTATGTTTATTGTCAGAATTTATAAAAGACGAGGCTAAAGTCCTGTCAAACTTTAAGGAAAATTTGAATTGAGATAATTCCCAATTATATCAGAGGTGTGCATGAGTAGTAGCAAATGAAGACTCTTCAAATAGGAATATGGGACACTTTCAACAATAGGACTTTTCAAGAGGATACGATTGGGTGTAATTAAAATGGGTCGGTTGGGATATAAAATGGGTCAGTTGGGAAAATATTTTATTGAGTACCTTAACCAATTAGTGTGCTGATACCATATTCAAAACATTGATATGAATGCGTGGATGCAGCTGTAACTGAAAAAATCTAACTGATCTGATCATGTTCCTCGCCAGTTGTAATATGAATGAGATTCAAGGATGATGTACGACATTATTCACTAGTTGTCCATTCGTGATGAAAGCAGAGCTGCCTGTGCAATTGTAGCAACTAGCAACAAATATATATTTTTCAATTTTATATAATAATTTTATATATTATTTAAATATTATAGTCTTTAATATTTTTATTCATCTTAAATATTTTCTCTAAACTATTAATAATATATTCCACATTATTTTTTACAATATTTTAAATAATAATATTTTAAAATGAGAGATATTTTTATAAAATATTTTATAAATCTAGCGCTTCTAGTATACTTCTTGGTGACAGGTTCATATAATAAAGAAGATATAATGCATATTAGGCCTTGGTTTCACAACCATTTGGTTTCATATGCCGAACTTTATTTAGACAATTAAAGAAATACTAGTGGCCAGGAGGCTAGACTATTGGTCCCCCTTTAAGTAGGGTGTGATACCCGCATGGTGTGGGGCAGGGTGGAAAGTAGAAACCCTCCCCCCGCATGATCCCCGCACCATGATGATGCCATCTTTCACTCAACATGGCGATGTTGGGTGGGGGAGCTTTACCTTGGGGGGTGGGGATAAAATATTTGCTGAAACAGACTTTCTTCGCTGTTTGAAAAAAGTTTTAACCGAGCATAAAATGGCCCTTATAATTTCTTGATCACTTTAATTGTCTTTGAATAACTACACCCGTGGTTGAAGTGATGGTTTATCGTCAGATTTTACAATATGCATGCTTGTGCTTGAACTATTTTATTCAAGTCCCCGTTTTTCTAGTAATATATATAGTCCCAGCAAACTAGGAATTTTGCTATCAATGCATTATGTTACCTCTGATTCATGTTCATTGTTAAAATATGTGGGCATAATTTATTTGTTAAGTTGTTTCCGTATGTATTGATATGTTGGTAGTTTAATAGCTTTGTGTTCTCAATCATGTTAATGGGGTTCTTGCGTGCCTCTTTTCAATCATGGTCTCCACCTCGGGGCTCGATGGTCGAAGATAAAGGGCGGGCATAAATTGGAATGAGAGCAAATAAACAAGCCCGAATACCATTTTCTATGGCTAGGTCGGAGAAAAGACCACCTGGAGAGCTACTTTGCCTGACAAAAAGGTATCGATTTCCTGCATCCAGTTTCGATTTCATCGAATTCTCTAATCCATTCGAATTCACACCAGTAGAGTGTTGTAATGGTACTCCAGAGAGTACTATTAAGAGGTGTTTTTTGATAGCACTCCAGAGAGTTGTAATATTCAAAGCGAAAATCTCGTAACTATTATTTAATGGTGATATGGGATGAGGCATGAACTATTTGTTTTTTTAGAGATTGATGATTATTGTATTTTCTAATTTGTTGAGAACTCAAATTTTGGACATAAATTTGAGTATTGCAAACTCTATATTATTATAGAATTTGATTAGAGTTGCCTTGTATTTTTTCCCTCTATATTATAAGGTCTTTTCACGTAAAAATCTTTTGTGTTCTGTTTTGATTTATTTTTGTCTGTTTAATCATTATAGTTATTTGCTTGGAGAGTAAATTTAATATTTGCACATGAAGGAGATTTCAAATCTGATTCGTGGCTCTGGTTCGAGGATGCAGACGGGTTTGTGGCTTCATGGGGGAAGATGACAGGGACAGGGATGGAGAGGGAAATGGAAGGGCAACCATCGATGGGTGGGATGGAGCTTCGTGGGGTTTGTGGCTTCATGGAGAAGGGATATTAACACACAGAGTGAAATCAAAGGGGATGAACTGTAGTAAAACACGACGTCATTTTTTTAAGGAAAATGAAATGCAGCACCCGGTAAGCAGCTGCAACGAAAAATAAAATAAAATAAAATATGTTTGTGAGGGAAGTGTGCAGGTGTGCAGCAACACAGTGGCTCCTACGACGCACCCCCTTTTTTTTAATATGCCACAGCCACATAGAACACAAGACCGCGGCAGGAACGCGACCTGGTTGTACTTAGAGTTTTCCTATCATTAAACAATAACAAGCAAGTTGCCACTAATTATATTGATTTGAAAATAATCATAAATGCATTTATAACTCTACCTAACTCATTTTCATTCAATCAATAAAATCATGCCATTCAATCCAAAATAAGTTTTAATATTACACATGAACTACTTTTCATTCAATGTAAGATTAATGTAAAATAATTATAAAATAGTTATAAGTGCATTTTTCTAAATTCTGATGATATATATATATATATATATATATATATATTGATACTGTCTATGTTATAAAATGGGCCAAGTCTTATTATTTTAGTGTATATAATGAAATCTAACTTTGGAAGGAGGCCAAATGGGCATATGTATGGATGCATCTGAAACCGAAACAATCTAATACATTGGATCATGATATCATTTAATAACTGAAATTATATTTTATTTATGAGTTTTGCTACACATAAATCAGTGTGTTAACACATAACTTATAATAATAATAATAATTTTAAAAACACACCAAAATAATAATAATTGTCTAGCTAGCTAGTTGAAGTAGAAATTATTTTCTACATCGGATCAGTTGTGCCGGGTGTGTAAAAAAATCAGACTTATAAATAAATTTCTTATTTCTTATTTCTCTTCATTTCTCTTCATTTATTTGTACTTTTCAGCTAATTATATATTTTAGTTATTGAAGTTAGCAATAATTTTGCCACCATAGAGTACTAATTAACAAGATTCGTTTTCTTGGACATTTACAGAGCCTATGGATCATTCAGATTCTTCAAAATCTCAGATAGACAATGAAATGAGCACATGGTTGCAGCTTGGACTTGACTTATGGAATATTCTTTGTTTGTGAGAGTGATACTCTAGCCGTCCACTTTTTTTGGGAGCAATTCAAGATGCAAAACAGCCTCTTACAATGTTTTGTTAAATTATGCCATTCTGAATTTTATTTTACTTTAATTCTCCCAAAAAACTTCAAACGCACAATGGTTTCCTTTATGGGATCAGATTTGTCACTCTTTTCTTGCTCAGTAATGGTGCAGCTAGATAATCTTTTTCAATAAACAGGCCTCAGGTCATTTTTTACATCTGAGAAAACCTTACGAACAGCAATTGATCAAGGCTTTGGCGAGCTTGTTGATCAAGGTAAGTTGAAATTTTGTGCTCATGATAAACTGAAGCATTTTCTGTTTTCATTCCTTAGCAATTGGTATATATGCTCATACTGGCCGTGAATTGCTTTCTCGACAATATCAATATATACTTAACAGGTGTACGTCAAATTTAAAATGATTGGACTAAAATGTTTTAGTAGTATGTATGAACACGATGGTAGTGCCACTAGAGTATATAAATAAGACAAATTAGAGAAAGGAATCTTTACAATCTTATCAGATTTACATCTATTGTTATTTAACTAATTTTTCTTGTTGTGTTTTTCTTAGGTATACCTTGTTTGCAATGTAATTTTATAGTGCGCACATCTTTGCTGGCTCCCTTTTTGCATTGTTTAGATATGCGCGCATATCTTTATTTTATTTTTTTTTCCCATTCTGTTGTCGCTCTGCCATTGTAATGCTTTATATAATGATTTTTTGCATTGTTCCTTTGCTGTAGCATTTTATAGTGATGGAAGTAATTTATAGTGATGAAGTAAACTGATTTATAGTGATTTTTTGCATTATTTTTTATTATAGAACCGCTTCATTGTTGTCATAGCCCTCCAATCGTGAGGGCTGATTATAGAAGTAATTAACGTGAGCAAAACTTCTGGCATAATATTTATGATGGTTTTCTGTATACATATTTCCAACTCTTGACATCACATGACTCATGAGCAAGAAGCAATAATGTTATTCAACCGGAAAAATGGTAAAAATGGTTCAACCTGTCACTTTTGACATCCATTAATTTCCAACTTCGGTGAGGTGAACGCCAGCTCCCCAGCTCCACAACAGGCTTTGACCTTCTCCTGGAAACCATATTTGCCTCTTGCCTCCACGATTTGAGCTTCCATGCTCAAGTAATCATACGCCTGCCTCATATGAGTTTTACTAAAATTATGTTTCTGTACTCCTATAAAATGTTCCTTTCAAGTCTTAGTTGGCCACTTAATTCTTCATTTCAATGCAAATATTTTAGGTGTCTTTCAAGTCTAGAGTTGCTCTGCTGTGTGTTATAATCTATATATCTAATGAATATTAAACTTGAGCTCTACATTCCAATGAAGATTAAATAGATATATTATTCATATGAATGAAGAAAAGAACAATGCAAATTCAAACTTGGAGAATTAACCATCCATAGAAAGAAAATCTCATAAGAGAAAGTTATTGATCAATGGTAATCAATAAATCAATACAATGCTCATCAGAGAAAGGATTTGCCCCATTGAGTCATTTCTACAAACAGTTTGTATGCAGCAAATTTTTCCTCAGTTGCCACGCTATGCTAAGCAGTTTGAAGCCCAGATTACAAGTTTTTCCAGATTACCATCATAGCATGACAAAATTTTTCAAATTAAAATCACAACATGGTGAGGACTCTTGTCGAAGAAAATCTTTTCAGAGGGCCGTAAACTAACTCTGCACTTGTGAAAGCTTCATCCGGGCAACCCCTACTTCGTTCATATCAATAATAATTATCTCTTACTTATAAAAAAAAGCTTCATCCGAAAATAAACCCAGAGAGAGAGAGAGAGAGAGAGAGAGAGAGAGAGAGAAGCTTCTTCCGATTCTGGTATTTTCTATTTTCAGGGGTCGAAAATAGCCAAGTTCATTTGTAATGAAAACATCATCCGACGGTGAAGATCTTCTAAATTTCCTTCTCGTTTGGGGTCGAAAATAAACTTGGGAGGCATCATCCGGTTCTGGTATTTTTTATTTTCGGGGGTACCTGTCCGAGAGGGTCGAGTTGCTGTTGGTTGATTTGCCGCCGTCGAGTTGCCGTCCGGCGGATTGCAAGCAAGTTTGGGTTGATCTGGTGTAGGCATTCTGGTATCGAGCCTGAAACGTGATTTGAGAGTGGAAGAAGGGTGGGAGTTCGCGTAAGTGATCTGGTGTAGGCAAGAGTTTGTTTACCTAAATAAATTGATGGTGTAGCTATTTTTATTGGAGGACTCCTCTTGTTGAAAAATCAGATTGGTGGTTACCAGATTTTTGAATTAATTCCAAGCGGTATGATTTAGAAATGGGAAAAGTTGGGAATCGGTTATGTTGATTTCTTTTAAAAAACAGCCATTAAATAAGATTTTGCCACATCATCAATTTTACAAAACTTAAAATAAAAACATTATATTGTAACTCGCCCCCTCAATCCTCTCAATTTTGTTCCCCCGCCTCTGCAACTCACCCTCTCTCCCTCAATTCTTTCCCCACCCCTATGCAACGACATCAGCGTCCATGATTTTTGGCACTAACAACAGAAGCAATTACTAATCGACGTCATCAAACCTCATCAGTGGCACACTCTTGCCCTTAGTTTTGGATTTTCTTCCCAGTGTCAATTTGTGAATTCTTAGCGTTTCTGCAAATTTAATGAAATCATGTTTGGTGTTTGTGATGTTTAATGGCCTCATGCGATTTCTGTGGTGATTTCCACCGTTGTTAGCATTGAAAATCGTGATTGGGGCATGGAAGTTCGCAACACCGAAGGGGATGTGCATCCATCTCGAAGACGACGATTGATTTTGGTTGATTGTGGGTTGATGTTGATGCCGAAAATTGTGGGAAGGACCACGCCGGTGCAGTCCAGTGTCATAGCTTCATTTAATCAGTCTTGGAATATGCTTGGAAGAACAGGCTGAGCACTACGAAGGAGAAGGGTGCGAATTAGGTATGATTCGAAGGTGAGAGAAAGGAGTTTGTTAGGGACCTCGTTCTAGCCCCTAAGCACCAATGGGGTCTATCCTCTCCTTGTTGCGCCTTGCAATGACCGAGTGAGTTTCTTTGCTTGGTGTTAGTTCTCTTGCACCAACAATGGGAGATTAGGTAATGTGAGGTTATGGTGTTTAAGGAAAAATTTGATTGAGTTCGGCTTGGCTATGGAGTGTTGAGTTGGGTGGTGTGGTGCACGGCAATAGGGTATTGGATGGGGGTTGGTGCCACTTGCAATTAGGTTAGGGTTTGGATGAGGTTTGGCTAGGCTTTGGGAATGGTGTTTCGACTTGGACAACTTGGAAGACAACTTCCTTGATTGATGGAAGACTAGGGCTGATTGTATATGATATGAGTTGGTGGAATATTTGATTGATTCAACTGATGAATTGATTGACTAATCAAATAAATATGAAAGATATTATTTGTATGAGGGGGCAATGAGTGTTTCAGCTATAGCAAATGTTGCTATAGTCGAATATGGCTTTTAAGGTAAGTGGAATCTTTGCTTGATTTGGTGGAAAATATATGGCTGGCTATGGAAATTATGTGGTGGTCGAGTATGGCAATTGGGATTGGCTCAATTTGATAAGTGTTTGGGCTAAAGTCGGTCGACCAAGGCGATGGGGAGTTTGACTATAGCAATTGTTGCTATAGCCGAATAGGCTATCTATGGAAAGTGGAGGATATGGTTTGGTGGTTGCTATAGAAAGTTTGTAGGGAATTAGGTCTAGCTAATTAGGGTATTTGGTTTGAGGGAATCTTCAAGAAATTTCAAGAAAATGCAAGAACAAGTGATGAACTCAATACACACAAGTGCACAACTTGTGGTTCAGCCAACACACCTTCAAACACACACAACACTTCAACAAAGCAATACTTCACACTCCAACACTCAACAATACTCCCTCAACAACTTGAAGAATTCGAAATTCACAAATGGAATGAATTTCAAAATTCACAAGAACACTCACTCACTCACAACTTGCACCAAACAATGAAATAATATCTCAAACTTTATTAATAATCAAAATGAAAGATAAGTGGAGTCACACCGATTCACGAATTGTATAGTATGTTTCTCTCCTTAGGGATTCATGAATTACATCCCAAGAAACTCAAGTGCTAAGCATCGAAGATAAAATCAAACCACAAATGACCGGCCTCACACTCACTATGAGTCTCTCAAATGTCAAATGATCAAAAGATATGAAAGTGAAACTTAAAAGTCCTATTTATAGTCATACAAATTGGAAATTCCAAAAAAGTCCATGGCAAAAATAACTAATTAAAATAAAATCAAATGAAATGAAATGAAATATATAAAATAAAGCAAATAAAATGGTGGTGGACACCCAAGGTGATGGTGGCCGTGGCATGCATGGCCCAGTGATGGCCTAGGATCGTGCATGGCCCACGGTGTTGCCCAGATGACTAACACAAGAGGGGGGGTGAATTGAGTTGTATTAAAAAATTAACAATTATAAATCAAGTATATAAAATAAAATATAAAATATGAAACAGTAATAAATATAAAGAGTAAAGGTAAGAGAGAAGCAAACTCAGTATGTTAACGAGGTTCGGCCCCACTGCCTACGTCCTCGCCTCAAGCTACCCCTTGAGGATCCCAAAATCCACTATTCAATCTCCTTTAGGTGGAGATAGAAACCTATTACACCTTTGAGCAGCACCGCTCCAAAGAATCCGTGTAGAACACCCTCTACACTTCCAATCACCTCACACTTGGTGATTCAACTATTCTCTGTGTAGAACACCTTCTACACACACAAGGGTTATACGCACCCTCTTACTTCCAATCACCTCACACTTGGTGATTTCACTATTCCCCGTGTAGAACACCTTCTACACACACAAGGGTTATACACACCCTCTTACTGATACAAGAATTGATAGTGGGTAGGCTATCAGAAAACACTCCTCAATGAGTGAAATAAGAACTATACAGCACAAACTATATCTCTCTCAACAAGAACAAGAATTAAGGCTCAAAACTTTAGAAAAGAGAGAATGAGAGCTTTGAAAGAATGATGCAAAATTTAGCAATAGATGTGTAAGCTCTTGTTGTGATTTTTGCAAAACTCAAGTGAGCTATTTATAGGCAAATGAGTCTTCAAATTCAAATTTGAAAAGATTCTCATGTCAAATAAGAGCACTATTCACTTTTCAAAAAATTCAAATAAAAATATTTTACTTTTTGCATGTGACCTGTACTGTTCATACAGGCAGATCACTCATGGGAACTCTCGCTTGTGACTGTGTCACCGAAGCAAGACTCTCCGACCATGGGTGACGGTGCACCGGTAGAGACGGTGGCCGGCTAGTCTGGTAGGTACAGTTGTTAGGTGACATAGGTGCGGCCTATGATCAGTAACAATTGGTATCAGAGCTAGTTGACCTGTACTGTTCATACAGGCAGATCACTCATGGGAACTCTCGCTTGTGACTGTGTCACCGAAGCAAGACTCTCCGACCATGGGTGACGGTGCACCGGTAGAGACGGTGGCCGGCTAGTCTGGTAGGTACAATTGTTAGGTGACATAGGTGCGGCCTATGATCAGTAACAATTGGTATCAGAGCTAGAGCTCTATTATAAGATTAACTATCTTTTGAGTTAAGATCTTATGGCTAACATTGCAGCTTCATTTGGTGAAGGTCAATCCAGCAGTCGGCCTCCACTCTTTTGTGGAGACAATTACTCATTCTGGAAAGTTAGAATGAGAATATTTCTTCAGGCTCAAGGTCGAGAAATCTGGAAATGCATTGTAAATGGACCTTATATTCCAACAAAAGTAGTTGATGGAGTAAAGGTCAAAAAGGAAGAAGAAGAGTTTGATCGTGAAGACGATAGACTTTATACTTTGAATTTAACTGCTATGAATTTATTATATAATGCTCTTAATGGTAATGAGTTTAATAGAGTAATGACTTGTACTACAGCAAAGGAAATTTGGGATAACTTGGAAGTTACTTATGAAGGAACTTCTCAAGTCAAGGAATCAAAAATTTATATTCTTACTCATGAATATGAAATGTTTAAGATGAATGATGATGAATCTATTTCTAGTATGCACACTCGTTTTACTAACATCATAAACAGCTTGACAGCTCTTGGCAAAGTTTATTCCAAAGTGGAGATAGTAAGAAAAATTCTCAACTCTCTACCAAAGCGTTGGGAATCAAAAGTGACAACGATTCTTGAAGCTAGAGACCTCAAGAAGCTCGAAGTGAATGAACTCATTGGGTCACTTATCACCCATGAGTACACATTGAAAAGAGGAGAAGACGAAGCAAAGCCAAAGAAGAGCTTGGCATTTAAAGCTGTTCCACATGAAAGTGAAAGTGATGAAGATGAGGAAAATGACGACAAAGATGAAGAAGTTGCGATGATAACAAGAAGAATTCAGAGGTTCTTAAAGAAAAATAAAACTCCTCCAAGGAAATCCTTCAAAAAGTTTTCCAAGAAAGATTCAGGTAAAAATGACACTTTAATTTGTTATAAATGCAATAAGCCTGGTCATATCAAGTCAGATTGTCCTCTGCTAAAGAAAGATCGAAACAAAGGCAAAAAAAGCAATGAAAGCTACATGGGATGATGATTCAAGTAGCTCAGATAGTGAAGCAAGCAATGGAGAATCAGCAAATCTTTGTCTTATGGCTAAAGATGACATTGAGGTAACAAATCTTGATAATATTGAAAATCCTTCATATGAAGAATTGCAAAATGTTTTAGAAGAGGTATATGAGGAATTTGAAAAATTGAGTATCAAATATACTGCTTTGAAAAAGAAAAATTCTTCTTTAACAAACGAAATTGATATTTTAAGAAAAGAAAATATTGTTTTGAAAGATGAAAATCTTGAGTTGAAGAAAAAGAAAACTGATTTAGAAAATATTATTGAAAACTTTACAAATGGAAAAAGAAATTTTGAAAAACTTCTTGGTAGTCAAAGATGTGTTTTTGACAAGGCAGGCTTGGGATATATGCCTAAACAAAAATACAAACCTTATAAAAACTTCTTTAATAATCATTCTACATCAAAGTCCAATATTCAAAATTCTTTTCATAAAAATAATTTTGTTAAAAAAGGATACTATTATAATCACTCAAGTTCTTCATATATGTCACATGCTATTTGCAATTTTTGTAATAGAAATGGTCATAATTATCATGCTTGTCCTATTAGAAGAAAACATACAATGACTATTAGGGCCATATGGGTACCTAAAAATCTTGTTTCTTCTAATACTAATAAATAAAGGACCCAAAGAACTTGGGTACCAAGAAAAATCATTTTAATTGTTTTTATAGGTGTGCATGAAGTCCTCCACAAACAAAAATAAATAGTTTTTAGATAGTGGATGTTCAAGACACATGACGGGAGACAAGACTAAATTCTTTGATCTTAGATCTAAAGAAGAAGGACACGTGACATTTGGAGACAACTCAAAAGGGAAGATCGTGGGAATAGGTAAAATTGGTAATGAGTCTTCTCTCATAATTGAAGATGTTCTACTTGTTAAAGGTCTAAAACATAATCTTTTGAGCATAAGTCAATTATGTGATAAAGGATTTACAGTTACTTTCAAAATGGATAAGTGCATTATTTTGAATGATCATGATTGTAATATTTGTTTTATTGCTTTTAGAAGCAACAATGTTTATACAATCGATTTTGAAGAAATTATCTCACAAGATGCTATTTGTTTTTCAGCTCAAAATGAAACTAATTAGTTATGGCATAGAAGACTAGGTCATGCCAACATGGAACTTATTTCCAAACTTTCAAAAAATGATCTTGTGAGAGGTTTACCAAAGGCAAATTTTCTTAAAGATAAAATTTGTGATGCATGCCAATTTGGTAAACAAACAAAAACTTATTTTAAAACCAAGAAACATATTTCCACTACTAGACCACTACAATTGATACACATGGATCTTTTTGGACCAAATAGAGTTGCAAGTTTAGGAGGAAAATATTATGCATTTGTTATTGTTGATGATTTCTCTAGATATACTTGGGTCATCTTTCTTGCTCATAAAGATGAGGCACATAATGCCTTTACCAAGTTATGCAAGAGAATTCAAAATGAAAAGGGTTATACTATTTCAAGTATCCGAAGTGATAGGGGAAAAGAATTTGTTAATAAAAATATTGAAACATTTTGTGATGAAAATGGTTTTATGCATAATTTTTCTGCTCCTCGAACTCCTCAACAAAATGGGGTAGTAGAGAGGAAAAATAGATCTCTTCAAGAGATGGCAAGAACAATGCTCAATGAGAACAACTTGCCTAGTTATTTTTGGGCCGAAGCGGTAAGTACTGCATGTTATGTTATAAATAGAGTTATGCTAAGGTCCAAATTAGATAAAACCCCCTATGAGCTTTGGAATGAGAAAAAGTCCAACATTGGTTACTTTCATGTATTTGGATGCAAATGTTTTATTTTAAATGACAGGGATAATTTAGGCAAGTTTGATGCAAAATCTGATGAAGGTATTTTTCTCGGGTATTCTACTAATAGTAAAGCTTATAGAGTATTTAATAAAAAGACTTTGACTGTACAAGAATCTATGCATGTAGTATTTGATGAATCTAATTCTCTACTCTCCAAGAAATCCATTGATGAAGAAACAGGAGGTATAAATAATACGGAAAGTCTCAATCTCAACAAAGAGAACACAATAGAGAAAGTCCAATATGGAGACATCAGGAACGATCATCGAAATTTAATACAAGATGCAACCAAACAGTGGAAATTTGTGAAAGATCATCCAGTGGAACAAATTCTGGGAGAACCTTCACGAGGTGTAAGCACTCGATCATCCCTTAGAAATATTTGCAATCATACTGCTTTTCTATCTCAGATTGAACCTAAAAATATTGATGAAGCACTTCTTGATGAATCTTGGATTCTAGCTATGCAAGAAGAGCTTAATCAATTTGAAAGAAATGATGTTTGGACACTTGTTCCTAGACCCAAAAATCATACTATTATTGGAACAAAATGGGTTTTTAGAAACAAGAAAGATGAGTCCGGAGTCATTACTAGAAATAAGGCTCGACTTGTAGCCCAAGGTTTCAATCAAGAAGAAGGAATCGATTATGATGAGACATATGCACCAGTCGCAAGATTAGAAGCTATTCGAATGCTACTTGCATATGCTTGTTATAAAGATTTCAAACTTTTTCAAATGGATGTTAAAAGTGCTTTCTTAAACGGTTTTATAAATGAAGAGGTATATGTTGAGCAACCTCCAGGTTTTAAAAATCATATTTCTCCAAATCATGTTTTTAAACTCACAAAAGCACTATATGGACTCAAACAAGCTCCTAGAGCGTGGTACGAGAGACTCAGTGGTTTCTTGATTGAAAAAGGCTTTTCAAGAGGAAAAATTGATACAACTCTTTTCATTAAATACGAAAATGATGATATTCTTTTGATTCAGATTTATGTTGATGATATAATATTCGGTGCTACTAATGAAAATATGTGCCAAGTTTTTGCTAAGACTATGCAGGAAGAATTTGAAATGAGCATGATGGGAGAGCTTACATTCTTTCTCGGATTGCAAATTAAGCAAGCAAAAAGTGGGACCTTCATCAATCAATCGAAATATATTAAGGAATTGCTGAAAAAGTTTGGAATGGAAGGTGCTAAGGAAACTGGAACACCAATGAGCCCATCCACTAAACTTGATAAAGATGAATCCGGTAAACCAGTTGACTCGAAGGTATATCGAGGTATGATTGGTAGCTTATTATATTTGACAGCCAGTAGACCAGATATTATGTTTAGTGTGTGCTTATGTGCACGCTTTCAATCATCTCCAAAAGAATCACATTTAATTGCAGTTAAGCGCATTCTTAGATATCTTAGTGGTACAATTAACTTAGGGTTATGGTACCCTAAGCATACATCTTTCGATCTAATCAGCTACACAGATGCAGATTATGCTGGCTGTAAAATAGATCGAAAAAGCACTAGTGGAGCATGTCACTTCTTAGGTCGTGCACTAGTTTCCTGGTTTAGTAAAAAACAAAATTCTGTTGCACTATCTACTGCTGAGGCAGAATATGTTGCTGCGGGTAGTTGTTGTGCTCAAGTTCTTTACATGAAGCAACAACTTGAGGATTTTAAACTTATGTACAATCACATTCCAATCAAATGTGATAATACAAGTGCTATAAATCTTTCAAAGAATCCAATACAACATTCTCGGACCAAACATATTGAAATTAGATATCATTTTCTTAGAGATCATGTGCAAAAGGACGATATTGTATTAGAATTCACTAGTACACATGATCAATTGGCAGACATTTTCACAAAACCCCTACCAGAAGATAGACTATGCATAATTAGAAGAGAAATAGGAATGATGCATGCCATGGATATCTGCTAGATACTTTTATTTCATTATCTTAAATGACCTACAGAAACTTGAGACGTTTAGCCTCATCATTCAAATGCATTTGCTCCTCATAAATCATCATGCCATCCTTGTCTAAAGGATTAGGCAATCGAAATGAAGAGGTAAGCAAGGATTTCAAATCCTTATTCTGTTGCTTTAACTCTACTATTTTTTTGTTTGACTCATAAACAAGTCGTTGAAGTACAGATACAGTCTCGTTAAGCTTCTCAATTTCGCGAGTTTTAGACTGCAACCGAGCAGAAAACGCAACGATAGATGATGAGTATCGAGTTCCGAGACCCACAAGCTCGTAAATGGCGTCATGATCTGATTTATTAGCTAAATCAGTCTCTTGTTGCTTCATGGCACCCACGACAGATGCAGAAATAGATTGAGACTGAGGTGAAGGATACCTCAAATCTTGATCAAGAGAAGCACTGAAGGGAATTCTACGAGCCATTGAAAAATTGTAGAATGAGAATGCAAGCAAATTGCAAAGATGAGAAGAAAGCTTGATGCGAAATAGATAAAGCTAAGGATTGCTCTTATAGAAACGGAAATAAGAACAAGACAAACTTATAAATCATGATGATATCTCAATTTTCAGCAACATCAAGCGGATCAAATCTCTGCACCGAATTGCCAGAGCTACGCCTCCAGCCTTTGCAGGTTTTGTCGGGCACGGGTGGTTTCAATTATTCAGCTCTTTACAAAATTTCCTTCCGCACCGAATTACCGAAACTAGGCCTCCAGCCTTTGCAGGTTTTGTCGAACACGTGTGGCTACGCACCGAATTCTCTACAATCTCTACTAACGCAGCGTTTTATTTGTCTATTGGTTATTGTAGGAATATATTTTATTGAGCTGATTATGATTCCTTTTTAATGATGTCAAAAGGGGGAGAAGTTTTAGACTAGAATATTAACATTGTTTAATTTGCTAAACTTGTTATATATGCTTGGAATTATATTTATATTTTTGCTTGAAAAACTAACGCACATTCTCAGGGGGAGCTTAAGTATTCATACAGGTTTCAAGTTCTATCAAGTATTTGTCATCATCAAAAAGGGGGAGATTGTTGAACTCAAGGTTTCAAGGTTCATGTAAATCTACACATGGATTTTGATGATAACAAATGAATTCAAAGAATAAATGAGTCTCAAGCTCAAGTTGTCTACACAATACAATCAAGCACATCAAGGAACCAAACATGAGCAAGAAGGGAACAAGTTCACATTAAAATCATAGAGTAATTTTGTAAATCTCTTAAAAATTCGAAATTAGGATTAAGGCTCAAAATAAATATTTTATCATAAAGCATTAAAATACATTTTCCACATGTGCATGAATATTTTGAAAATTAAATTTGAAAATTTTGAAAGATGATTGATTGTCATCTTTCACATGTGCATGACATGATTAAAGGTTTGAACTTTGAAAATATTAAGATGATTGATTGTCATCTTTCACATGTGCATGATATGATTAAAGGTTTGAACTTTGAAAATATTAAGATGATTGATTGTCATCTTTCACATGTGCATGTTTTATTTGAATATTTTCAAAAGTGGTGGATGCTTTTCTTGACTTATGCAAAAGGTAGATGTCTTTGTTTGAAAATTTTGAAAAATAAAGTGTGCTCCTTTTGTCATATGTCAAGAAAAGCATCCACCACTTTTGAAAATATTCAAATAAAACATGCACATGTGAAAGATGACAATCAATCATCTTAATATTTTCAAAGTTCAAACCTTTAATCATATCATGCACATGTGAAAGATGACAATCAATCATCTTAATATTTTCAAAGTTCAAACCTTTAATCATGTCATGCACATGTGAAAGATGACAATCAATCATCTTTCAAAATTTTCAAATTTAATTTTCAAAATATTCATGCACATGTGGAAAATGTATTTTAATGCTTTATGATAAAATATTTATTTTGAGCCTTAATCCTAATTTCGAATTTTTAAGAGATTTACAAAATTACTCTATGATTTTAATGTGAACTTGTTCCCTTCTTGCTCATGTTTGGTTCCTTGATGTGCTTGATTGTATTGTGTAGACAACTTGAGCTTGAGACTCATTTATTCTTTGAATTCATTTGTTATCATCAAAATCCATGTGTAGATTTACATGAACCTTGAAACCTTGAGTTCAACACACGGCTAGGCTAGTCCTGGTCTGGTCCATTGTTGGCTGCCCGACATGGCGTGGTACAATGCATTGGTTTGGTAATGGGCACGACATAGTGTTGTGCGGGGCTTGTTGATGGTGGTCATGGCATGGTGCCGTGCATGGGCCTAATGGTGGGCATAGGGTAATGCCGTGTGGTTGCTTTGTATGGCCTAGGTAGGTGGCTTGGGCGTTGATGCTGTAAGGCGCGGGCTAGAGTCGCGCGCTGGTGGCATATCTGGTTTGCATGCCACTCGCCTAACCTATAAGACACGAACTAGGGCCATGCACTGGATGGCATGTTTTGTGGGCGTGCCACTAGCCTCGTTTGCAAGGCGCAGACTAGTTTTGTGTACTGGATGACATGCCTTTGAGAACATGTCACTAGCCTCACTAAGATCCCCTGCGTGTCAAGGCGCGGGTCAAGACACACAAGAAAGCCCATTATGGTGGTGTCGAGGATGGTCAAGGGTGGTGTCAAAGTGTGGCTCAAGGCCACCCGCCTAGGGGTTCTGACAGGGTTTCCTGGTGCGAAGTGATTCTGTGAGGGAGAGATTAGGATAATTTTTATTATCTTTTGATGTATTTTATTATTTGGCATGTTCTGATTGAAAGGCTTTTTTCTTAAATAAATAGTTTGACCGGCCAGCAATGTCTCCCTTTGGAAACAGTGCCTAGTGATTGAGAAAACCTGTGGTCTGGTCAGGTTTAAAAATATCAAAATATAGCCCTCCAATCTTTAACTGACAAGTCACTTAATTCATCTAAGCCTCTATGATCTGCACGATCATAACACATTTTCCTCACTTTGCAAAACCATCCTTTGACTAGTATGAAAAATATTAACTATTATCATTTCTCTCTAAATTTCCCCGAACTTCTCCACATTCAACCAAAGAGTACAACAAATACTACACAAAGTTAAATGGAAAAAAAAAAAGATGACTCAAGTATTTTTATTTGCAAATACTATAAAACTGTATTTTTTTTTTCTTTTCTTAGCAACCAAACACGGTTTCTATTTTTCTCCTGGTCAAGTTCCTATTAACTTCCTTTATAGTCAAATCGCCCCCCAAAAGTGGAGTACTACCAAGAAAATGAGCAACCTTTATTACGATCAAATAAAAAGAAAGAAAACCCAAACTGTGAAAGAACAATATCAACCCATGACATAAGAAATCTGAAGTGGAAAAAAAAATATAAAAAAAAAAGAGACAGAAATATAAGAATTTCGTCCAATATTATTAAAATAAATCTAAAAAAAAAATTAAAGAAAGACCATTCTTCTTCCTCCGTCCAACATTTCAAATGCAAACCACCTAGATTTTCTAGGACTGTGAAACATTCATCCACCATGAAATTGGAAAAGGAAACCAGCATTTATCTCAAAATGCAAGCCAAGCACAAAGAAGCCTTTCATTTGCTTGGCCATGAGTTCAGCGAGGGAGATGGCTGCTTTTGGGGGATGGAGGTGCTACTTTTGGGTTTTCTCTAAACCACAACGAAGAAAATCACTGGATGGTGTAGATGGGATTGGCGATGGTGGCCACGACACTGATGGTGATGGCAATGAAGAAGCAGAACAGAAACTAGATGGAATTCGGGGGTCGGGGCAAAGACAAGGCAACGTAATATGTTATGATCTAGTGAAACACTGACCATTGGGGTTTATATAAAATAGATGGTATGTCAATTAAAAATTGAAGGGTTATATTTTAATATTTTTAATTCCGACTAGACCATAGGGGCTCTCCTAGAGATTTACCTTGCACAAGATGGCAGAATGCACTACTTCCTCTTAGATATATACGTAATCAAATTAGCTGACTCCTAATTATAAATATGTTTAACTTCCCCTGTAAATCAGAGGGTGCATGCATTCTAGAACGACTTATAAATATAAATTTCAAATTAAAGATGGTGCTAGGCCCACTGTTGGGAGCTTCGGGGCTCCCATTAATGCAATTTATTTATTTTTT
Organism: Platycarya longipes; assembly: GCA_036559045.1. NCBI lineage: Eukaryota > Viridiplantae > Streptophyta > Magnoliopsida > Fagales > Juglandaceae > Platycarya > Platycarya longipes. Next base: position 5,870,731 of record CM071802.1, on the reverse strand, counting down.
CTTTTGCTTTTTTTTTACATGATTTTTAAAGTAGGTGACATGGTAAAGTTATGATATATGAGGCAAGAATTAAATTGTACCCAAATGTGACCAAGTTTTGTACTATATACCGTACCAATATATTAGAAAGGAAAAGTCGCCAGGCTCACCTAATGAAATTGGATAGCTTCCTCTTTTCCTTGTCTCATGCTCATTCATATTGGTTTGTTCTTTATATATTATGGTTTTTTAATTCTCTTGGGAGACCGGAGGGGCAACTGGTCTTTCAATCCATTGATATTAGTATATTGATATTTTTTATTTTTTAAAAAATATTTTAAAATAAGAAAAAATGAGGAAAAAATAAGAAAATAAATTTTGCATATGATAAATTTTGCAAAGCGATAACCTAGCACTTACCGCTCCAGCCAGCATTGTAGCAGAGCCTTTATTTTTATGTATTGTGGTTTTTGATACGTACTCTCAGGAGACTGGAGGGGGCAACTGGTCTTTCAACCAGTGTTTTGTTCTTAATTGTATTTACAATTGCACAGCTTCAACACAGGCTACATGGTTACCATAACGTGTAATTATTTCTATAAAGGGGTTTATTATTTTAAATTGGATTTGTTATTATATTTAATATGGATATTTGCCTGTTTTTGGTTTGAAAAAAGTTTTACATCATGTAGATGTATATCAAAAGATTCCTTTCATTTTTTCTATAAATTAATGTTAGAAACCTACTTTTGTTGGTTGATTGTTGGAATTTTCAAGAAGGTGATACTTCCACTTCTAGGCCATTGTAGATGAGCATGTGCGGAAACCAGTGCTCCTTCTTACCGTACCTACTTCCATATTTCCCTTTGTTATGTTTCTAGTGAATATTTTGGACATCCTCACATGTTAAAAATACAAAGCTGTTTTAGAACTATTTAAAAATGGTAATAGTCTATACGAAACTTGCAGTATGTATGTTATTAATTTGTTTTCAAGTCATGGTGGTTCTCTTCTTTCGAAGATGTTTTTGGTGTTTAAATTTTGTTCCACTTCAATGAAAACAATCTGGTCACGTCCTCCAGAATATTAATAATTGTGCGAGTGAAATTCAATCACTAGATGGACCACCACATCAATTGTCATACTAAAATCTGACCTGTGAACCATCCCCTACCACAAGATATTCATGGCCTCTGAATTACTCCCAATGTTTCCTTATAAACTTCCAAAAACCCACCTCATGTATGTCTTGAATCTTATTTGAACACCAACCAGCCCGGGAAGCTCCATATTTTGAATCTATAACCGACTTCCAAAGCGCGTTTCATTCGTTTTGGTACCTCCACAACCATTTACTACACGTTTTCTTCCTGAAAAATACATTTTCCCGATATGTTGGTGTGGTAACATTAGTATTAATCATAAGATCTTATTTCGCAGTCATTTTCTTTTGTTAATCAGTTTACCAATTAAGCCTTTTGTTTCAGGTTTCAATAGCTCTCTTAATGTTTTGTCCAGTCTATATGCAACTTTTTTTGGTTGAGATGGTTAAATTGGCTCCCAAAAGGAACCAAGATTCATCATGCTCTACAAAGACAACTAATATTTTTCATGAACGATTCAAATCAATGAGAGATGTAGCCACGATAGTTATAAGCAGGTAATTCTATCTTTGCCTAAGACAACTTAAAATGTTCTTGTGAGGGGGAAAAGACAAGTACAAGTAGGCCCCATCCATTAAGGCTCTGTTGAAGCATGAAGTGACATGAGTGGGTGTGGCAGGCTAAGGGTGCCAGGGAATAGGCATGCACAATGAAAGACAGGAAAGAAAGGGAAGAAGCAACTGACATACGCCAATTCTTCCCAACACAAGCAGACTAAAGTACACGCCAAGGGACTATAAAAGGCAACAATCAGATGAAACAAAGGATCGACTCTCTTTCAAATGAACTCATTGTCTACCAATCGGTATCATCTTCTTTAGTCTTCTTAGAGGGACCCGAGAGTTCAAACTAGTAGATTTATACATATTTTCCTGTACAATGAGTTAAGAGAGACTGTAAAAATATTTATTATAGTGGATCCCTTTCCCCAAACCCTCATGGACGTAGGCCTTATGCTGAATCACGTAAATATCGTGTTTATCTCTATTTATTTGTTTGCTATTTACGTATGTATAACCACACCGAAGTCTTGCCAGGGGCCCTAAACGATACCAAATGAAGCCCAACTCGCACTAGTGGGCTGGGAATAATTCTTTCTCCGACCCTAGCCTATTGGCCGATTTTTGTGGCATCAACAATGACGCCGTCTGTGGGATGTTTAGGCCAAAGGTGGGAAAAAGATGACTTTTCGGGACCTAACCAACTTACCAGACATGCAAATAAACCCTTCATATAAGTGTTTTCAACTCTCGTTATTTTTATAAGAATGGGCAAAAGCGAGAGGAGGTCTCACCTAGAACGTAGGACGGGCACTATGCACTTAATGCACAGTGCCACGTAACGCAGGCGTGTATGGTGAACACATGCACTATGCATGCGAATGCACTATACATGTGCCCACCCAAGCGAACACATGCATTGTGCATGCCATTGCACAGTGCACATGCACCTGTGCTTGCATGCATGTGTATTTGTGCTTGTAAGCACAGTCGTGTGGGGGCCATACCATAGCGTCCTCCCAGTGACTCACGACGCCCTGCCGTGAGTCTTGAGCCTGTGGTAGGGGCCTCGGTCTAGCTCCTAACCAGTGCGGGTCCTCCACCACGCACGTCTCCTCTTGTGACCGAACAATCTCAAAGGTTTGGTCGGTTTAGGCATTTTTTCCCACTTTCTTGAGTTCCTAAGACAATGGGGTTAGGGTGTTTAAAGGATAGGTTTGGTTTGAGTATGGAGATGTGGTGGTCTAAGTGGTAAATTAGGGTAGAAAAAATTTAAGGGAATGTCTTTTGGGTTGGCTTATGTTTTGGGATATTTTTAGTAAGGAATATGGGTCATATGGTATAGTAGAGCTAGGATGTTAGTAGAGGCTAAGAGGAATTTCGAGATTGAGATTTGGTTAAGATTTAGACGTGTATTTCGGCTAGGATATGGGAATGTAAGACCGATCATTGATTGATTAAGGATTGAGAGATGTTTGTATTTAGTGGTTGCCGAGTATGGTAGATGAATGGAGTGATTGATCTTGATTGATATTCGGTTAGGTATGATTGAGTTAGAAATTGGTTATTTGATTAGGTCAACTAATGGAATTGACTAATCAAATAAGGAAGGAAGATATGGTGATCTGGCATTAGGGTTTGGCTAGGTATTAGAGAGTGATGGCCAAATAGGGTTTTGATAGATGGAAAAATTGGTTTGACTTGAAAGATGACTGAGAGATTGTAGGAACTAATGGATGGCCGAGTAAGGTAGTTGGGTATGATGATTGGTCTTGATTGGTGATTGAGAATATTTGATTGAGTCAATTAGTGGGTGGATTGACTAATCAAATAAGGAATGGAAGATTTGTTTGGATAATGTGGCAATTAGGGTTTCAGCAAAAGCAAGTGGTGCCTTGGCTGAATGGGGTTAGATATGGAAGTGAGATTTGATTTGATTTGATTTGTTTGCATATAGTTGTATTGAGGGAATATTTGATTGAGTCAACTAATTGATTTGTTGACTAATCAAATGGGGAATGGAAGTTGTGATTTTCGGCTATGGAAACAAATTCCTAAACTGTAGGGAATTTTATTTTCAAAAGGAAAGGAGCTATGGCCGGTTATGTATAGTGGAGATAAGGATGAGATTTGAATGGGGTTTTGATTGGATTGGATTGGTTAGGATTTAATCGAGTCAATCAAGGGATATTTGATCAATTAAATCAAGTATGAAAAGATATGATGGGTGAGGTGGCAAGTGAAAGTTTCAGCTAGGGTCATTTGTGGGTTGGCCGAATGATGTGTTTATGGTAAGTGGACTTGGTGATGGGCAACTAGCGTTTGATGAGGGAATGAATGGTGTGAATTTGGTAAGTGGAGCTAGGGTTGGTCGACCAAGGCTTTTTATGGCATGTAGGATATGGTCTTGTTGTGGAAAATTATGGTAAAATTGGTGGTGATTGAGTGGCTGATTATGGGAGGGATTGGTGAGCGTATAAGGCAACTTGGTGGAATGATTATGGTAAGGTTTTGCCTAGAGTTGGCACAATGGGTTGTCTAGGGAATGGAAAAATTCAAGAAAACTCAAGAAAAAGGTAAGAACACTCAAGGACACATGATGAACATGCCACACTCAATGTACCAATTGGGTTTGACACACTCAATATAACATGCACACAATAACTCCAACACTTCAACACTATCACTCCAAACACAATGACTCTCACTTATCAATTTAGATAATTCGGAAATCACAAGTAATGTGATTTTTGAAATACTCAAGAACACTCATTCACAATTCCCATATTCACAAGTAGTGTGAATTTGGCCCTCAAACAAGACTCTCAAACACAATTTTCAAATTCACAAGTGGTGTAAATTTAGCACTCAAACAACACTAAAACACTCACTCAAAATAATGCAACACAACATCAATTGAATATCACAAAAAAACAAGAACACTAATATAAACAAGAACACAAAATGAAAAGAAATACCTCAAATAACTTTATTGATAAAAAGGATAGATGTGGAACAACACCGATTCACGAATTGCACGGTGTGTTCCTCTTCAAGGGGATTCATGAATTGTACTCTAAAAAGTCCAAGTGCACAAGGCACCGAAAATCCTAATCACACTAGGTGGCTGGCCTAAGCTCCTAAGAAAGCCACTCCACACACAAGGTGTCTTCAAAAGCCAAAATGATCAAAAAAACTAAACTAAGAGGTCTAGAGTCCTATTTATAGAGTTTACAAAGTAGAAACCTCTAAAAGGTTCCTGAACATCATTTAATTAAATAAAATAAATAAAATGTAACTAAAAGCAATAAGATAGTCTTGGAGGCCCATATGGCCATGGCATGCAATGGTGGATGGTGGGCTTGGTCGCCCATGGCATGGGCTATGGGTGTGGCTGGCATGCTTGCTGCGGCGCGCTTCGGGTGGCCTTGGTTGGTCTATGGCAAAGGCCCTAGGTATGGGCAGGTGTTGGCCATGGCTTGCCACTGATGTGTACATGGCCTTCTAGTGATATGAAGTGGTTCACGCGTGGCGTGGACTGTGGGGCGTTGGCCATGGCCCAGGCTGGCTGGCTGGCATGCTGACATGCTATTAGGGTGTGTTTGGCTAGGCGCATGGTGCTACTCTGTTGCTGGCGTGGCTGTGTGCATAGGGCTGCTAGGCACTAGGCAGGCATATGCAAGCGTGCGCGTGCTGGGTTGCGCATGATGGGCATGTCCTGACATGGTCCTAACGTGCTAATGGCTAGGCCGGCTAGGCCAACTAGGCCATGTGGTGCATGCAGGGGCGTGCGGCACATGGCTGGTGCATGGCTGCGCGTAGTGGAGTGCTTAGGTGGGTGTGCAGGTGGGCGTTGGAGTATGGCACACTGTGGTGCGCACTAGGGTGCACTCATGAGCGGACACATAGGGCATGCGCTAGGTGGGCCGAGCGCTGGGCTGTGCGTGGCAATTAGCCTTGTTGGGGACCTCGTGCATGTCAAGGCTGGGGCCAAGACACACATGTAGGCTGGTTGTGTGGCTGTCGTGGCGCTAATGGGGGCATGCCATGGCAAGGGCCTTGGCATGCCTGTGGTGCTGTCAAGTGGGTGCCCTGGCAAGGGCCTTGGCATGTCTATCGACATGCTGATGGGTTGCTGCTGCTGCTAGTGGATAGGCTGATGGGCACTAGGGTTGCCTGCTGAGCACGATGAAGGGCTGCTGGGCACGCTAATGGTGCCGTTTTCATGCTGAGGCATGCCAGTTTGTCCTAGGCACACTGGGTTGTTGGTCTGCATGTCAATGCTCGACCTCACAAGTGGTGTCATCTCAAGTGTCCCTGTGCGTCTAGGACCTTGATCAAGGGCAATTTTTTATGGGGTATTATCAGCTTGCCCGCAATCGCCGTTTGGACCGCCAGCAGCTTCTGTTCTAGGAGGTGGGTGGCCGGCACATCACTCTGCTAGGAACACTCTCACCGGGAAGCACGAAAAGCCTCACGTGCGCCCAGCTCCACCTTGCCAGGGAGAAGTGAGGGCAACGCTAGCACCCCCCACATGGGTCATCGACGCTTTCTGTCATCTTCAAGCCTATTACCGACCTTTGTAGTCACCGAGGAGGACTCTCCCCGTTCACCTCACGCCCATGGCAGCTTGGGCTCGCCCAGCTCGCAAGGTCATTTCAGAAAGAGTCTTAAGATCAAATTTCCTAGGAAAACCTAGTAAAAACATAAGGTTTATTGTTATATTTGTTTTTGTTTTTTGAAACCTGTATTTGGCTAAGATCTGACTGGCCAATACCTACAGTTGGCATATGTAATGCACTAGACCCAAAAGCAAAAAAGAAAAGACAAAATAGGGAAACAGGGAAAGGAAAAACTCATATAACAGCATAGCATACCTTGTAATAGGATCTGTTTGAGAACATGTTCTTGGCATATGAGAAACAGGCTTTCCAAATTTATGTTATAGCACAAGATAGTCCCTTAACCTGCTCATAAGTGTAGTTGCACTTCCCAATCAATCCATGCAATTCAATAATGATAATTTATGAAACAATTCTTGATTTCTTTTTGACTCAATGATTTGATCGTGTGCAAATACGTGTGCAGTACTATTTGAAGGTTGCTTTTGGTTTTGAAAAGAATCAATTTTCTGAAATTCTGATGATGGTTGGAATTGGTCCGATTATGTCTTAGGTACAGTCCACTATGGAGCTTGTATTTTCCTTTTGTTTCCCTTTTGAAGTATTGTAATGTTTTTGGCTTGTGCCAGATTTTTCTCGAAATCCTTTACTTGTGTGCTAAAAAATATTTAGTTTTGTGGCTTGCTTCCAGATGTTGGTGCTTCCAGTAATCAATCCATTGGTTGGAGAGAAGGTAATATTGTGCATGGGTTTACTTGCTCTAATAGCTTATACAAGTCACCTTCCAATGCTTTTTTTTTTTAATCTGCCGTACTCAAATACACCCAAAAAAAAACACTAACAGTGATTTTTGTCGTGCAGGCATTATTTGACGGCCTTGCTTGGGCAACATGGGTATGTACGAACTTGATGAATTTGTTATAGAGTTCCTATCCTATTTTCTATGAAAAAACCAAGTATCTAGGTTCGTAGTCTCTGTGATTTTGGACATACAAGGTGTGTGTACACATTTCCTTGCATGATGTATAGTTTATTGACACATAATGTTAGCCATGAAAATATATTATGAAAACCTTCTATGCTCTTAAGGTTTCATGTGCTTGTAGCAAAACATGTTGTTTCTATGCTCTTAGGGTTCAATGGTCCAAACAATCATCAGTGACATTCATCTTTCTTTTAAAGTTCCATTTGTCCTTCATGAGATCTAGTCAGTCTACATGTTCATTATGGTAGAGAAAGCTAAAGAAATATCTAATGTTTGGTTAATGAATTTCAATTATGGATATGTTTCACTATCTAGTAGTAATAATGCAGCACTGCCAATACAATGCAGGTGCCATACCTGAGTGCCTCATTTTCGTATGAAGGGAGAGAGATCTAAAGAGAGACATGGTTTTATAGTGGATAAATTCTAAATAGTTCATAGGGTGATTTATTTTGAAAAAACAATATAAAATTGAAATAGTACATTTTAGTGGGGTTTTGAATCAATTTATATCTTTAACTATCATCCAACATATTAACAGAATAGAAGTCGAAATAAGATGCATAAGAATAAGAATATACGAAAATTTGCAGATACAAAAACAAAGATACATATAAAACAACTCAACTTTCGATTAAAAAGAAACCCTAGACTAAAATAACATCAAAGTCAACCCCACGTAACCAAAAGGGAAAAAAAAAATACAAAGAGAAACAAAGAATTTCAAAAGAAAAAAAAAAGAAAAAATTAAATCCATTAAAGCCCTTCAAACTACATACCACACCATTTGCAATTACTCTCTAAACTATCATTTTTGGCATTCAAATTCTTAAACTACCAAAACCTTGCAATGTACCACGTTTTCCTTTCAAAAAGTCTAAACTGCCCCTAACAATTTTATAAAAAACAATATAACCATATTCCATAAAAAAGTTAAATATAGATTGAGCCACTGTCCGCCATCTCCACAAAGCTAGGATAGGAGCGATATTGCGAAATGCACAAGGAAATGTTGTTATGGCGGCTAGCAAAGGGGAGTGAGTAGTAGAAAATCTAGAGGCTATCAAGTTCAAGGAGGTGTTGAGAGGTTTTTAGATTATTTCGCATGTGGGCATTACACATTTAATTGTGGAATTGGACTGCTTGCTTGTGGTGGAGGAGTTAATCTCTCAGGGTTCAATATATTCCTCTTGGGAGGCCATTATTTATGAGATTAGACTCTTGTTGAATTCTTTTACTGTATATAGAGTGAATCATGTATTGTATCGTGAGGGAAATGAGGCAGCTTATTGCCTAGCTAAAAATGCTTTGTCTGTTGAAAGCATCCAAGTGTAGTGGGATGTGTTGCCAGACTTTTTTTTTCAATTTTGGTCAACTTTTTAACATAAAAGGCGGGGGGGGGGGGATTTATATTGAAATTTTTGGTACTTTTTGGGAAAATTATTAATAATATCAAGAGTGATTGCGATTGTGTTGTAGTTTGAGTGGTTAATTATATGTATTTCGCTCCTCCCCTAAAAAAAGGTTTAAAAAAGCAAACCTGATGAATATATGGTTTCATGCTAAATTATTATAGTTTTTCTCAATATTTCCCTCACACATTCATCATATCTATGCATGTCAGGTCTTGTCAAGAATATGTGTGGCGCCCATAATTCTCTCCTGGGATTTAAAAGGACTCGCAACACCGGGATAATCGTCACACGGATCAATTATCCCATCATTAGTGCTCCAAGAGTATGTGTGAGGCATACATAAAATGTACAAATAAATATTCGCAATGGAAATTAAATAAAAGACAACTATTTTAGTACTAGAAATTCGTAGAGTTTACAAACCAGTTCAAAAACAAATTCTCCGACAGAAAATTTATACAATCATCCAAAAGAGAATGATAAAAGACAACATTAGCTTCCGGGATAATAATCCCCCTCTTCATCCTCTTAAATGATTTCTTCTTCGGCAGAACCTGCCCTTCAAGCTCATTTTCGTTCTCTACATCATAAACTATGATTCCATAAAATGGAATCGCAGGTGGGTGCGATCCACCAGTGAGATGTGAATCTCAGCAAGTAACAAATAACATACAACCAATTAAACAAATAACAATATCCAATAAGTTTCAATCAAGCAAAAATTACCTCTCACGAGACTTCCTTTCCCAGAAAGAAATCCCACACTAACACTAAACTGCCCTTTCCCAGAAAGGGGCGCAACACAACTTACCTATAGACTATCCTTTCCCCGAAAGGACTCAATAATAAACCATCATTTTCCCGAAAGGAATGTGTCTACAAACCATCCTTTTCCAGAAAGGACCCAAAAACAAACCATCCTTTTCCAGAAAGGATCTCACCAACAGACCGTCATTTCCTCGAAAGGAATGCGTTAATAAATTGTCATTTTCCAGAAATGATCACAACATAACATAACAAGCTGCCAAAAACCCAGTTTCTGACTCACTACACATTTTTATTTTATTAACACATGTATACCATAGTCTCCCCTAAGGACTATCCATATACTCTAACTATCTTCGTCACACCATGGGTAATGATTGTACGCTTAATTTTGGAATAGACGATGCCCAACTAACCGCACCTACCATTTACCATGACCATGCATCCCCCAACTCCAACCAGCAGAGGAGCCACGGAGTTGGTACAAGAGTGTTACCATCTCATCCGAACCCGTTATTGCCCAGCAACAACCCAAGGGATGTCACGTCAATATATTCCACTCTCGAGTAACCAGAGGAGCTCCACCAAAATAATACCCCATTTCGACTTGGGGTCATGATACACACGCACACACCACTACAACCAAAACAGACTAGACCACCCAAAAGTACCCATCCTCATGACATCTTACAATCTAAAAATATTGAGACCAATCAAATAATAATATGTGCATGATAGGTTATTAGATGGCATGGCAACAGCATACAACAATTCAAAACAGTCCAACAAATAAATTAACACAACTAAAATCAACTACTGGGTGATCCCTTCCTCCATTAATGGTCTCCGGCCCAACCAACCTACTTCTAGATTTTATTATTATTATTAATCAATTAATTAACACTTCAAGCTATCAAATAAAAATGTTAGTACACAATTAATTAATCTAATAAAATACAATCAATTGACTATTACTTACAGCACAAGTAAGCAGTTCAAAAGATCAAGCGCGTCAGTCCATGATCCATAACGGGTAAACTCGTATGTTAATCGTCTCCTAATACAACTAGTGACAGTTTGGGTTAGGGTACTTGGTTTGACATCGAAAGTTAGAAGAATACTCATTGAAGAAAGGAAAATCTTATGGTGGTGGTGGTGGTGAGGTAGTGTGACCACCAGAAGGTGATGGATTTAGCTCAAATAGATCTAGAGGGAAGGTTGCCTGAGGTGGAGGAACATTTTGGTGGTGGCTGTAACGCTGGAAGGTGGTGGACAACGGCGGTAACGGGCTGAACCCATGAGCCAAGGTTACTTGTTTCGGCCAAGGGAGGGAAAAGAGGGGCCATGATCAAAGTTTTGAATTCCGTTCCGGTGATCGTTCCGGTTGAGGCACTAGAACGGAATATTTCGGTATCAGTTTGTTCCGGTGTGCCGTTTCGGGATTAATTATATATTATAATAAATATTAATATATATAAACTAACAACTAATCGAATAAAGACATATATATGTAAGGATGTATCATGTATATGTATACATATTAAAAGAATTAAAAATTTATAAAATGATTATAAGTTGAAAAAATACAAACTTGAGTTGAGATACAAAAATAAATAAATAGATAAAATATTAAAAATAATGATATTTTGAAAAAAGAATTATTTAAAATTATAAAGTATATAAATATATTTCATATTCTAGAATTAATTAAATACCATCTAAATTTATATATATTTTTTTAAATGTCATTCAAGCACAAAAATAATTACAAAAATAATCTAAACTGGAATAGGGACCGGAATGACCAAAATTTGGACCGAAACGGTCAGAATTCAACCGAAATGACTGGAACACACCGGAACGGTTCAATATTTGGACCGGAACGGAACAATGAGGTATAATGCACCGGTTGAGGCACTGAAACAGAACATTCTGGCCGTTCTGGCCGGAATAGAACGGAATTTAAAACTATGACCATGATGACTTAGGGTTGGTCGTCGGTGGTGTGGGGAAGTTGCTGGTGTGGTTGGAGGTCATGGTGGCCGGTAGTGGCATTGCAAACGGGGAAGAACCCCTTTGAAACCCATTTCGAATTTTGCTTGCTGGAGGGAAGGTGAGGTGGCCGACGGGGCTGGGTTCACCAGTGCTTGGTCGCTGGAGGAAGGCAGTTCAGGTGGAGGGGGCAGTGATGGTAGGTGGTTGCCAACGAAGTTAGGGCCAAGTAAAGGCCGAACAGCCACAGCGAGAAGGAGTTGCGCATGGGAGAGAGTGAGAGAGTGAGAAGAGAGAGAGAAAGGGAAAAGGGAGAGGGAGAAAAGTGATGGGTTTGGGTCTCATCGAGCTATTTATAGGCCCTACACGTTGGATCTTCAAACTGACAAATTATGCGCTCAAAACACTGATTTGAAAACATGCAAAATTAATTTAATTTAAAAACACTCAGAGGAATTAAAATAAAATATTATTTAACTTAACTTTAGTTCATAACATAATATTCTCCATCATTAAAGAAATGATGAAACTTATTAATTATTTATTAGAGTAAAACCATATATTTAAATTAGATATTTAAAGAACTTTTAAAATTCACAAGATTTTAAATAACTAAAACTAGGAAAATAAAAGAATTTTGTACAATCATAATATTTTTCAACTCTTCAAACACCATCAAACAAAATAGAATAAAATAATAAAACCTAATAATTTAATAAGTTAAAATCAATGAACCAATTAGAAAAGCCCAATAAAATAAAATGTTCACTGAAATAAAATAAAACACAACAATTGAATAGCCATAAAATATACTAATTAAAACCAAAGACAATAAATAGAAATTCAAATGAAAGAACCAATATTGACAATTAAATAAAATAACCAAAGGTCCAAAAGCACTCAAATTAGAAATCTCACAAACAAGCAATATCAATAATAGATAAAACAATAAAATAAAACACTAAACCAAAAATAATAACAATTATACAATCTCAAATAAAAGAATCAATAATAATACATAAATAAATAAAACAACAAAATCCATAATTACCAACAACATAAATTATCAGCATTAATGATAAAATAAATAATTAATTATTACTAATAAAAAATGATGCGTAGAGTACATAAAACTTAAGGTCTCACAATATATCTTGGTATTGCCCACTTCTTAATATTTTCTGTCCCAGATGTAGAGCCAGGTTCCTTTGCCAGCATTGTTATCTAAGTCCTTCAAGGGATCATAATATCCTTGCAGATGCATCTTAGACTGCACCTCTGTTCCCAGTTCTGCAAGCAACTCAAGAAAAAGCACTAATCAACTTACAAAGCAAGGAAAATAAAGAATGGAACCAAATTCACAATTTTTAAATACAAAAAGTACGAATGTCTTATACACACCATTGGCACCAACGCAAAATTTGAGCATACACAAAAAACAAAATTTTGAAACTTCATGTTCATTTGAATACAATATTTATTCTAACGCCATGGACCATGGTAAAACCTCAACCAAATGTCCTATTATTGTCTCTCTATCTTCCACAAACACGATGTTGTTCCAAATTTATATCCCATAAGACGAACTGCCCCTCTAAGAAGAACCTTATAAAAAATAGAACTTTGAGCCAATGGCTGTTTTGCTGGTTTGAACCTGATAATATTTGGTTCTGATTATATTAACAATGACGGGAATTGATGGAGTCGCATATATCGATGTTCATAGTCCAATCAGGACCTATCAGAAGATCGCTCGTCACCTTGTCCACTGCCACCATCGCCGAAAGACGAAGACGAAGATAAAGACAAAGACAAAGCCATCTCTCTCCCTCTATGCAATATGCTTTTGCTACAACAAACAATAGAAGCCCCCCGCTGTACTTTGTTTACCGAGAAAGACAAAGCTTTTGCTGTTTGCTGTTTGTCTGCACCGCTTGACCAACTTTGGCACCGCTTGACCTATAAACGGTTTGCTGGGTAGAATTAAATTTGGCTTTGCAGTTAAACTGATTTGTGCTGGATTCGCCGATTTGTACGCGCCGGCTGAATTCCAAGTCGGCAAATCAAAACTTTACTTTTATATAATTAATAGATTACCAGATAGTAAAACACGAGTTCTTGCCGAAAGTTTTGATGTAGCATTGTTAAAAACCTTAGCGGCATTGGTCAGGTATTGAATCTTCTAATCATTATCTTGTGGAATCAAATCTTTGTCAGGCGTAAGATGATACAAACGAAGCGCCATTTCTATTTGCCTGTAACCAATGGCCATAACAACAGGAAGCTGATTATTCCCTTCGCAATTGCCTCCAATACTGATCAAGTCAAGGTTCTTTTTAAGCATGCACTCGGTCATTCTTCAATTTCCATTCACGGCAGCCTTGACTAGAGCTGTACAGCTAGCCTTCATTATTATAATGATCAATTGCCAAGCTCTCATCCGACATTTGATTCACCAACTCCTCCACTATATGCTCATGTCCATTTGCAACAACAATGTGTAGAGCCATTTCGCCATTAGCATCGGAGGTTCTCTCACTCAATGCCTAGGTAGACTTATCCTAGGTTTGGAAACAAAAGTTTTCTAAATATTTTCAAATATTTTATACTATTATTTATTATTTTATTATTATTATTCACTTATTTTTTATCATTATTTATAAACACTCTCAAATATTCTCAGCATCTAAACGCAATCTTAAAAATGACTTTTGTCTCATTCAAATTATGGACTCACACAGCATTGTGTAAGCTCCTAAACTTACGTAACTCTTCATGATCATCCTGATGTAGGGGAACCCTTTTCTTCTTTGACTTAGCTGCCATTTTTTCTTTATTTTCTCCCCTATATATTTTACCTTTTCAAGGATTAAATATACATGCACAAGAAACGGGCGTACGACAGAAATATATATATATGGTATATATAGTACGTACCAAGTGAAGGCAACTCATGAACTCAGATAATATGTCTGCATGTCTAAAATTAACGTTTTTATATCATTATATGAATATAGGATTCAAACTACAAGGGGAAAAAACTAATTATACAACTTGTATTGCAACTATTTAGTTCCTTTTCTTACTCATTTTTTTCGAGAAAGCAACACGTCTTTAAATTAACACGAGAAATATAAAATTATGGATGTGGGATTCAATAACTACGTACCTCGTTACAATAAATATAATGAATAAAAATACAATAAAATGATAGTATGTTTACGTGATCTCAATTCCTAACTATAAAGCTTGACGAAAACGATTAAAGCTAGGACTGAAAATAGGTTTTGGTTTGGATCTTCGACCATCCCGCCTTCTGATCTTGTACTCTAATTAATTTAACGTCGTGATTACTGATTTAGAGAAATGGCACCTAAACTCATTAAATAGGAATTAGAAAAGTACAGTGGATTAGATATTTTCATCCTCTTCCAGCTCTTAATGAAGTGAGAAAGCTAAAATGAAATTTGACGAGATTGAAACACATAATGATCATGAAGAAACCAGGAGGGAGGGATTTTCGCCAAAATTAACTGCCGGCTTGTAAGTCTGATCGGTTGGCTGTTGCCTGTCGTAGTCTTCAGAAGATCACGACGATCGGTCTTGCAGAATTAATGATGATCGGACCTTCACACTCAAATATGCCTTGGAGTTGGAGTACTAGTTTCTTCTCGTCGCTACTTCAGAAGAAGAGTACAGGATGATCATGACCCTTATGCCTTGGGCCCTTTACAATCTTTTGGCCTAGATTGTTTTCGTAAGTACTCTCAATTTATTTAATTCTGATGGTGTCGCATGCATTTGATTTCATATGCCCAACTTTTCTTAGACCAAAAAACAAACAATTATTCAGAATTTTTATATAATTAATTGACCTAGTAGGCCCACTAGCTAGTGCGATCCCCCGAAGACGGAGAACGATGGACCGAACTGTCATGGGAAGCTAGACTGGCCCGGAACCTTTAAAGGGGAGGCAAGACTTGTTAGTAAGTCTACGGCATTTTTCATATTAGTAAACAATTAAGAATAATTAAGTTGATTTTATATGAAGCTATTCTTTATCATAAAATGGTATCCAAAATGCATGCTCTTTAATTATTTGTATAAAATAATTTTTTCATAAAAAAGGTTCAAATAACCCTTAAATTAATTCCCAAAAAAGTGCTGAATATTGTTGCTTTTCAAGAATTTAAAATATATGCAACAAGTTTTGTTTAAAATAAAGTTTTCACAAAAACATTAAATAATTGGAATTCTTTTATAAAATCTCCTTTAAAGGTCTGCCCTTGGGTCCTTAATAATATTATAACATCAAATATTTAAAAAACCGAAAATCCATGTTTTTCCTCCTTAATTAATTTATTATACCTTGAGTCTAGTCACTAATTGGTCGGAATATTCATTGCTCTTATCTGCTGCTTGATATCTTTTTTCCGCAACCATAACTTAAAAAATTAAAAATAATAATGTATATATACATATATATATGTATATGTATATATATACACTACAAAAAAATAGATATTTTGTGATATAAAATTTCTTTGCAAAAAGTGAGAAAGAATGTCGCAAAATTGTGACGTTCCCAAATTCTCCTTAAAATAAATACGGGAATCGAGACATCGGGATACTGACTGTAACACCCCGTACTCGTAGGGAGTCCTGAAAATCCAACCTGTTTGATGTGACCTATTTTCATCTACAAATACTATTTCTAAATATTTTTCAATAATCCATAAATAATTTCTCGTCTCCAAAATCCAGACAATCCAATCCTAAATAAATCCACAGAGTTCACATACATTTGAAAAAATAATACCATCACATAGGGTCCACAATCTTCCCATCACAAAAATAAAAATATTCTACTAACACTTGAATCTATTAATGCTAAATAACGTAACAACAAGTCATTAAATACAGTCTTCACTTCAACCAAAGGTAACCGTTTATCCTGGTCCCAACATACTAATCTTGGTCTTCAGTCGAGGCCTCCACTTCATCTGAAATGTATTTAGATAAGGGGATGAATTCAACCACAACTCAGTAAGCAAAACACATATACTAGTGTGTAAAGTATGAGCATTTTCAATAAAAATCTTATGCATGTAACGGAAAAACTTTTATTCAAAGGTAACAATTCCAAAACTTATAAACCAATAAAAACTGAGCGAACCTTTATTTTTCATAAAGTATTCACAAAACCAACTTTTCAAATCAAAATACTTTGGCACAAGTAACTGTAACATCTAATCTTATCAATATTTCAGAACATATACCATGTTTAATCCCCGTGGTAGGGTCGTGCTATCCCCGGTGGCCAAACCAGGCGGTATCATATTGTGAGACTTTCCATCATTCGTTCTCGGAGTCCCGAATGTGCACATAGGAAAGAAACACATAAAATGATCATTTTTTTTCCAAAGTGATTGCATTCTTATCATATCATATCATGATGGTACCAACCATATCAGAACCATATCCAAAAACCAAGACCAACAGATAAGCATGCCAAAAATTTTCCATGAACATAACATATCAAACCACGTGTTTTTCTTTTTTTTATCATTTTCAGACAAAAAGAAACAAATCGAAATATTTTATTTCACATGTACAAGAAAACATTCCAAACCATGTTCACTCATATGCACATCTTATAAACATGTTAAATGTTGCTCATGTCTACACATTTTATGTCAAAAGAAACTTCCTCTATTATATAAATTTCATGTGAAGATGCAGAAATATTTATATACTAAGGTTGTTTTTCCCATTTTTCTTTTAAAAATATAATGTGCACATTTTATAAAACCAACCTCAAACAAATTTTCTTTTTTATGCAAATCTAGGATAGAAACCCCGCTTACCTGACTCTTGTAAAGGACTGATAATTTTTCGAGTCCGATCTATATTAATCTCGTCACCTATTCATAAAATTATTCACTAAAAGCCAATGACCAGCAATACAAGTTTCATCTAAAATAATTATAAACTAATAATCCAAATTGAGTTTTAGAAAGTTTCATTCCATCAACCTGTCCTACTTGTAAAGCACTACAGTCCACAACTTCAATCTAAACAACACACAACCCCTTATTGACCAGCAATACACTTTCTTTCTAGAAGAGTCAGAACCCAGCTTCTCAACTATAATTTAGTGAGGACACCCAACTCAAATAGTCACCACGAAAATCCTTTCTTTAATAACTCATAACTTAGAACAACCAAGAGATAAAATTGAAAATAACTCCACTAGAACTTATAAGAATTTTCTCAACAAAAGATCCTCAACATTCTCATATACAACAATCTGAACAACAACTCCCATGGAATTAACCAACACAACTCTAACAATCACATTACTTCCAAAAAAAATAGAAAAACGATTTCAGCCAATACAAGCCGAACATTAAACATCATTTACCACTTCTAAATAATATCAAACTTCCTTAAACAATAAACATGCCCAACAAGGAAAAATTACCATATACGCTTCACCTAAACAACTCGCATAAATCTCTTCTAAGAGGACCTCAAATTATCCAACCCACCTCAACTACTTAAAACCCAAGCATCAACTAAAAATGATTTCCAAAAAAAAAACAAAGATCACAACCAGATGATCATTTATATCCAACAAAACCTTAATACCAGCCTTCTACAAAACATTTGCAAGTATTATTTGATTATGAATAAACCAACTAAACAACAATACAGCAATACTAAACCCCTAACATAAAAATTTCTAGACAATCATTCAAACCCCTTTCACACTGATCCAACAAATTTAAAACATGGCCAAGGAACAAAATCAAATTTCCGTGAGTCTTTACCTGAAGAATTGCAACTGCACGAAGCCAGGGGCCAACCGATTGGATTCCTGATTCCTCTATACTTAACTTCATCCATCGAAAACACACGATATATAACTCAGTGATTAAATGTTCCAAGACCGTATCCCATAGGTATAAGGAAACGAAATAGAAAAATATTTAGAAGAGCTTACCAGTGGAGAACGCAGGTGAAAGGAATTAGGGAAGGTCAATGGAAAAGAACCCAAACCGGAAATCAACGGTATTCGACTCCACAATACGTAACCAAATCCCAAAACTTTTCGAGGCCTAAAACGGTGCAGATGAAATTAGAGAGGAAGAGAAAAGATTGTAAACATTAGAAGATGATTAGAGAGGAAAAATCTTACCGGCGTGCGTCGTTGATGACTATAAGCAGGGGAGAACCTGCGAAGAGGGAACCTGGAGGGAGAAGTAGAGAAAGTTTATGCCGAAGGGAGTGAGAGAGAGAAAAACGGTTGAGCATGGGATTAACTTCCATCTAATGGAGAACCGTCTGCTACGTGGGGGTCGGCAAGTGAAATTCAGAGGTCAGCAAAACAGAGGAACCGTCGAGCAGGGGAAGGAGAAGGAAAAGAGAAGAAAGAAAAGGAAAGAAGGAAAAGGGGCGAAAAACAACCTACCTGAGGAGAAACGGCGTCGTTTCTGTGTTCTAGGCCGAGTTTTGTTAAACTGGAATGGGTCTGGGCTACGGGCCTTACACTAACAACATGGGTCATGCACCCCCAACGTCAAGTGCTAAGTGTGTGAACACGTGACATGCATAAATAAAAGCAGCGGATATTTGAGATCAATATCTAAGTACCAGAATTTTTAGAATTATTTTACAAACTAATTTAACACACATTCTCCAACAGGAAATTTAATACAGTCATCCGAAGTACAAATTAAACAAATACATATTTATAAAAAGGGGAAAAACTATTTCCCAAGATAACAATTTAATAGGAATACTTTAGAAGTAGAGTCGCCTCATCAGGCTCAGCCTTCACAAAACTTTGCATCTAAAAACTACGACGCCAAAATGGCATCCCAGGTAAGTACAACCCAATCAAACCACAAGATATAAAATATACTCATGCAACAACAACAACATCACTCATGAACATGATACCGTATGCATGAAACTTAAAATCGCCTTCCTCAAAATAATTAACATAACCACACACGGTAAAATCTCATTTTAATCACAATAAAAATTTAATAAAAATCATCCATCATTTTTCCGAAAATAATATCCGCAAAACCAATCATACCGGACATTACGTATCGCCGTCCCCGATATGATATACACACATCACCAATCATAATGGACGTTACGTATCGACGTCCTCATTATGACTCATACACACTCATTTCTTAGCGGGCATTACGTATCGCCACCCCCGATACGAAATACACACCTAATGACCATAACGGGCGTTACGTATCGTTATCTCCGTTATGTCATTCACACACTATCAATCATAGTGGGCGTTACGTATCGTCGTCCCCATTATGACTTACACACACAATGACCATAACGGGCGTTACGTATCGTCATCCCCGTTATGTCATTCACACCCACTGATCACAACGGGCATTACATATCGTCATCCCCATTATGATTCAGTCAAAACCATTAAAATCCATAAATCCAAAAATATCATTTCTCACTTATAAAACCCTTCAACAAACAAATCATTTTAATATACCACAACTCAAGTTTCACGTAAAAATTTCAAATATCATATATACACATGAACGACCATGCAATTTCACAATGCATGTCACAATGTACAAAATATCCAATATTCAATAAACTCAATCAACCAATAAATACCAACATCAACCAACACATAGATGTTAATACAAAAATATATTTAAATCTTAAAAGTTCGTTTGAAAAGTACTTACAGCGGGTAAAAATCAGATCATTGAGCAAACATTAGTCCACAGCGTTCACAGCGAGTCACTTTGTACGTTGGGTTAGAATGTTCGATTTGACACCAAAATTTAGGAAAATACTCATTGGAATGTGGGGAATCTCATGAAAGTGGTGGTGTGGCGGTACAACCACCGGAAGGTGACAGATCGGGCTCAAAATGGGTGGAAACCCATTTTCGGATTAGGGGTCATATAAAGAAGGTGGGACCGCGGTTGGAAAAACTGAGTTAGAGGGATGACTGGTTGGGGTAGGGGAGTGGTTTGGTGGTGGAGGTGAGATGCACGGTGGCTGGACGGCGGCGCGGTGAAGAACAAGCCATTTGAAAACCCATTTCGAGTGGAGGAACAAACGGCAGAACTAGGTGGTTCTAGGTGGTGGGTTATGTTCGCCGGAGTGAGGGGAGGCTGCTAGTAGGTTGTTGGCGTCATGGGTGGTCAGAGGTGGCCTGAAAACGCAAGAGAAATTACAAAACTCATTTTGGATTTCAGCTTGTCGGCGGAAGGTGAGGTGGTCGAAGATGATACCACTAGTACCATTGGACTCGCTAGCATGTGGGAGTGAGGTTGGGCTAGGCGGTGTCCCCGGTGGGTGGCCGACGGCGGCGCTGACGAGTGAAGAGAAACGGCGAGAGAGAGAGGAAGCAGGGGAGGGGCTCGCGCGGGCTAGGAGGAGGCAGGGAAAAAGGAAAAAAGAATAAGGAAGAAAAGAAAAGAAGAAAACAGAAAAAAAAAGAAAAAAAAAAGAAAGGAAAAAGGAAATGAAATCCAACTAGAAAAAAAAGAACAATAAAATGAATAAGAGCCAACTGAAAATGCTACAATTCAATATCAATGAAATAAAATATTTAAAGCCCCACAATGAATTAATTTAATTTAAAGAACAACTTAAATATAAAACACTAATTTATATAAAGAAAGCACATCAAATAAACTCACATAATAAATAAAGAAATTTAATTCGGATCATTAAAATAATTATCTCACATTTAAATTAATATGAAAAATAACGTAACTCAATATTAACTAATTAATAGCTCAAACAATTATTTTAAATAAATAAAACACAACCGATAATATTATTATAATAAATTAAAATAATCAATAATAAGAATAAAGACAATACATAAAATTAGAATTAGTTTGAGATCTCATAAATTATTTCTAGCAAAAACAGTTATTTTGGTTACATCAGATTGATTATTTTTACTCTTTTTTCTTGTAGTATATAAATATATATATATATAAACTTTTGATTAAGTAAATCACTTTAAAATTTTAAAATACATAATACTATGGATAGTATTTCTTTTTTTATAGTACTATAATTAAGTTGTGCATAATTCCAGATTCCAGGATGGAATCGAACAATTTATTCAGGAGAATCTGGTGAAACAATTTGTTTCAGAATGCTACCATAACCTATGTCAGAGGCATCTATATCAACTATTTTAAAAGAATTTGAAGTGGGAATACTAAGGCATGGAAGAGTTTTGACATATGCCTTGATTTGTTTAATCAACTTAGTGTGAACATCTGTGTGACACCCCCAAATTTTCCTTAAAATAAATACAGAAATCGAGGCGTCAGGATGATAACAACACGGGTCACACATCCCAACGACAAGTGCCAAACGTGTGTGCACACGTGACATACATAAAATATAGGTCGCAGCGGCTAATAAATTATTATCTAAGTACCAAAATTTTTAGAAATGTTTTACAAAACAGTTTAATATAAATTCTCCAACAGGAGATTTAATACAGTCATCCAAAATACAAATTAAACAGATACGTATTTATAAAAAGGAAAAATAATTTCCCGAGATAACCATTTTATAACAATAATACATCAACGGCGGAGCCGTCTCCTCAGGCTCAGCCTCTTCAAAATCTGTATAAAAAAACTACGACGCCAAGATGGCATCGCAGGTAAGTACAACCCAACCAAACCAAAAGACAGAAATATACTCATGCAACAACAAAACTCATGGACACGACTCCAAATGCATGAATCTTAAAAGAACATATTTCTCAAAATAAATAAGATAAACACACGCCAAAACCCCATTTTAATCATAATAAAAAATCCAATAAAAACCATCCATCATTTCTTAGAAAGTAAAATCCGCAAAACCAATCATACCGGGTGTTACGTATCGTCGTCCCCGATATAATAAACATACACACCAATCATAATGGGCATTACGTATCGCCGTCTCCATTATGTCATCCACACACACACGCTGATCACAACGGGCGTTACGTATCGCCGTCCCCATTATGACTGAGCCAAAAACCATTAAAATCCATAAACTCAATAAAAATCTAAATTCCATTTCCAACACATGAATATCCAAAATCATGCAAAAATCCAATTTCTAAATATTTCCATGAGCATGCACGTAAATACACAATGCAGACAACCATGCACCAGATAGCCAACAATTTAATAAATTCCAACAATAATCAAACATAATAACTGTTGATGCCAAAAATATATTTAAATCTTAAAACTCGTTTGGAAAGTACTTACAGTGGGTAAAAACGCAAATCCTTGAACAAATGCTAATCTGCAGAGTTCGTACCAATCACCGATACGTTAGGCTAAAATGCTCTGTTTGACACCAAAATTTAAGGAAATACTCTTTGAAGGGTGGTGAATCTCATGAGGGTGATGGTATGGTGGCACAATTACCGGAAGGTGGCGGATCGGGCTCAAAATGGGTGAAAACCCATTTTCGAGTTTGAGATTGTACCGGGAAGGTGAGGCAATGGTTGGGGAAATTGAGCTAGGGGGATGACCAACTGGGCCAGGGGAGTCTTTTGGTGGCGGTGGTGAGACCTACGGTGGCCGGACGGCGGTGCGGCGAAGAACAACCCGTTTTAGGACCCATTTCGGGTTGGGTTATTTGGGCTGCCGTGGGTGGTGCCGGAGGTTCGGTTATGCTCGCCGGAGGGTGGGGAGTCTAGTGGTAGGTCGCCGGTGCCAAGGGGTGGCCGGCGGTGGCCGGAAAATACAAGGGAAGCTAAAACACTCATTTCGGGTAGGGGGCCGTGTAGGGGCAGTGGGGTGGCCGGAGGTGACACCACCGGTGCCGATGGACTCGCCGGCGTGTGAGGGTGAGGTTGGGCTGGGCGGTGTCGCTGGTGGGTGGCCGACGGGGGCATCAGATAGAGATGAGAGAACCGACGAGAGGGAGGAGCGAACAGGGGAGGGGGAAATTCGCGCACGGGCTGGGGGGGAATGCAGGGGAAAAAGAAAAAGAAAAAGTAATAGAAATAAACGAGATCTAGTCCCCACAATTCGGTTCACAGTATTGATCGAAATAAAGAATTCCAAAACTGAGAGTTGAATAAATTAATTTAATCGCAAAGACTACTTAAGATATAATAATAAATATAAACACATCAAATAAATTCACAAAATAAAGAAAATTAAATTCCAATCTTTAAAATAATCATCTCACATTTAAATTAATAAGAAAAGTACCGTAACTCAACATTTAATTATAAAAACAACATAAAACTAATATTTACTAACGAATAACTCAAATAAATATTTTAAACAAATAAAACACAACCAATAATATATTAAAATAAATTAAAATAATTAATACTGAGAATAAAATAACGTGTAAAAATACACGTAAATCTGGGATCTCACAATCTGTCCATGAAGGAGGATTGAGACGAAGTCTCTTAAAGAGAGGACGACATTGTTTTCTCATATCCTTGTAAAAATCTGAAATGTAATTGAGTGAACCAAGAAATCTTTGAAACTGAGTTTTGTCAAGGATAATATCAGAAAGTTTGTTAGCAAATTCAATAATCCTTTGAATTGGCTTGATTTTGCCTTCAGAAATGTCATAACTAAGGAATCTGGTTTTGGTTTGAAACAGTTTAATCTTTTTAGCAGAAATCACTAGGCTATTTTGTCTTATGATGTGAAGAAAGGTAGACAAATGTTTCCAGTGATCGTCAATGAATTTAGAAAAGATAAGAACACCATCAATATAGACAATGATGAAATGAGTGAATGAATTGAAGATATCATTCATAATATTTTGGAATTCACTTGGAACATTTTTTAGGCTGTCAGACATTACATTCTATTCATAGTGACTAAATGAAATAGTAAAAGCAGTCTTGTAACGATCAGATTTTTTAATTTAAATCTATCAAAATTTAGACTTATTGTACTTCTTATTTCATCATCATCATATAATATATATATATATATATATATATATATATTATATATATGGCTTTTCAGTTAAGAAAGGCCAATGGAAAACTCTTAACATGCATCCAGTCCCATTAATAAATATGATGATGAAATCCATTTCTAATGCATGATGAAATACTTACTTGTTACCTGTCCTTATAATATATATTTTTTTCCTTTAATTTGTTTTTCATTTATAATATGATCATTTTATACCAAAACTATATATTTGTCGCAAATATATATAATAAAATTAAGTCGTTATGATCGTATATATTTCTTCGATTGGCATCTGATCATATTTGATTGCCCTAGCAGCTTCTTTCACGGATCAACTTCAATTTATATTTCCCGGGCCATTTTTTATTTATTTATATATAATAAAATCTAATTTTGGAACGAGGCCAAATGGGCATGCATGAATGCAGCTGAATTAAAATATATTACTTCGATCGCATCGACCCACTCATGATTGCCATTCATTCACGGGTCATAATTACTTTTATAGTCAATAATCAATTATACATATGGCCCATATCTTAGACTCTTTTTTCGATCGTTGGTACAGGAGAAAGAGATCACTCCCAATGTGACAGCGATGTAATGGATTTATTCAGTGATTAATTAGTATTTTATACAAAGTATTGTCTTATTCAATCAGTACGTAATACTTTAGGTCTGATTTATTTTTTAAAATTAAAATTAAAATTAAAATTAAAAAATAAATATTATTATAATATATTTTTTTAATATTACATTTATTTTAAAAATTTTAAAAATTTTAAAAAAATATATTTAAAATTTTTTTAAAAAATATATTTTAAAATTTTTAAAAAAATATATTTTAAAATTTAAAAAAAAAAATTAAATTTAGTTTGGAAAAG
Source organism: Platycarya longipes (assembly GCA_036559045.1). Classification (NCBI taxonomy): domain Eukaryota; kingdom Viridiplantae; phylum Streptophyta; class Magnoliopsida; order Fagales; family Juglandaceae; genus Platycarya; species Platycarya longipes. The sequence goes on along the minus strand of CM071802.1, from coordinate 5,845,425 downwards.
AAGAACAAGACCAAGTCCAGCCATTCCGTGATTAACGGGGGATGTAATCCCACGGATGACTTTAAATATAAGAAGCCGGCGGGTGGATTGGTCCGAGTGAAGAAAATAAGGGTAAGATTTCTTGAGATATTCATTTTCTTGAAAATATGAAGATTTCTCTAGATAGTCATGATGTCTTTATATTCCTTGGAACCGCCAAAAAAAAAAAAAAAAAACGTAAGGAGCAAAAAATAAAATGTTGAAAAATTGAATCTATGCCCAATAGATTATACTTAAAAAGAAAAAGTAATTAACTTAATTAATATATATTGTGCGAAGACAGTAGCTGATAAATAAAGTAGACTATACATCAGATATTGAACGTGAGTTATTCTTTTCTGTGTATAAACTATATCGTTCAAATAATTTAAATGGTATGATTTGTTATAAAATTAAAAAATAAAAAAATATATTGCAAAAGAATTCGTACACAGAATATATAAAACTTTTATTATTTTTCAAACATTGAATGAAGTCGCTGTCACACGAAAGCCTAAGACCCATATATATGTAGATACAAACACAAAGCCAAATTGAAATTGGCAACTAAAAAAGTCTATTGGTGGGTCATGAATGATTCACATTCAATCAATATTAACAACTAAAGGCTATTGGTGGGGTCATTCCCATTCAAATTTCAATCATCACTATATAATATGATTTAATTTGTTTAATTTAATTTGTTTAATTTTATGTTTTAAATTAAATTATATCATATAATTAATACATACTTTGTTACGTGTGGATACCGTTTGGGAAAGAAACCATTTTTATTTTTTGTAATTAGATTTTAATATATTTTTATTTATATCAAACTGGGTTATTTTTTTTTTCTTAAGATTTTATTTTTTCTAAGTATCAAAATTGGTTAGTTGTAGGGATGTTCATCCGGGTTCTAGATTCCCAAATCCGAAATCCGGATTTAAAATTTTTTTCAATGTTTAAAAAAAAATAATTAAAATATTAAGAAATATATTAAAATTTTAAATCGGACCGGATTGAAATATATTAAGTTGAACTTAATTTTTTTTAAATAATAATTAATTGAGATGATTATGTGAGTTTAAAGTAAATTTAGATGATTAGATAAATTTAAATAAGTTTATAAGAAGATATAAAATTGTGTGATCCATATCTAATTTCTATCGTCATGCATGAACGAAGAAACCTACACAGCTGAAGAGAGAAGAAAAAATAAAATAAAATAAAAGTTATCTGTATGGCATTATTGTAGCTACAGTAATGCTACAGTAAGTCAAAAAGCATCCGACAAGTGTTACTGTAATTACAGTAATATTAAAAACAAATTTTTAAATTCAATTTCAGTAATCATTCTAATTAAAATATTAAAATAAAATATTTTAATATTGATTTATCATTTTGAAATTCATTATATATTATATATAAATATTTATATTTATATATAAACTAATAACTAATAAAATAAATACATATATATTAAAATATGTATTATGTATATATATACATATTAAAAGAATTAAAGATTTATTTAATAAATATAGATTAAAAAATATAAATTTGAGTTAAGATATAAAAATAAATAAAATAAAAGAATATATAAAAAAAAAAAGCTATTTAAAAAAAATGAGATATATTTAAAATTATAAAGTATATAAATATATTTTATATTTTTAAATTAATTAAATATTATATAAATTTAAAATTTATAAAAAAATCATTCAAACATTAAAAGTTATCAAAATAATACGAAAGGAAATAGAGATCGAAATAACTGGAACAGGCTAGAATGGGCCAGAGAAGGGAATGAGCCAAAATTTGAAACGAAATGAAACAATAAATATAGTACACTGAATACTATATTAAAATGAAAAATTCTGGCTATTTCAATCAAAATGAAATGAAATGAAATATATTATTTTCAAATAATTTTAGTTTCAAATGAGTTAAATACGTGTGTTTAAAATGAATTTAAAATAAAATATATTAAAATGACTTTGACAAACAAACGGGATTTTACTCTCCTAAAAAAAGAATTAAAATTAAAATAACCCACTAACTGCTAATTACTGTGCTTGTTAATTGTTATTATTGTAAGATAGCTTTTTTTTTGCGTTTTTTTTTTCCTTGTGTCATTTACATTAATCTTGCTTTTCAATCGACCGATGTGATTGGGCTCCCTCACGAGGCGTTTACAATGAAGCTCATGCCATTATACGCATGGGTGCCCCGGCACACGCCCAATTCAAATAACCCACCTACTCTCCTAAAAAAAAAAAAAAAATAATAATAAAATAAAATAACCCACTTACTTCTAATTACTGTACTTGATATTATTAAATAATAATAATAACGTTATATCTTATTTATTATTTTTTTAATTCTTAATTTAATAATTAAAGAAAAAACTTTTAAAAATTATTTTTCATCAAGAATATTAAAAATATATATAATAAATATATTATGAATAGTAAATAAGTGATAAAGTATTGGTATCCTATCACTACTCATGACACTTAAGCGTTGAATAATTTTATAAAATTTTATAGTTGAAAATAGTCGATTTTAGTTTTTAAAAAAATTATTTTTAATTTTATTTTTATAGATATAATAAATTTTACTAATTTATTTTTGAGGAATCCTGGTCTGCCCCCAACAAAGGCAGCCCCCGCCGCCCCCGGTGGCAGTGGGCGACAGTACGGGTCCGAAACGGGTTTAAGGTTGTCAGGGCACACCGGAGCTCGCCGTCGTAGGGGTGAGGTCGCCTGAATCCGCCGGTCCCGATGGCGTGGGCGGTGTCACCCACCGCCACGGGCAGCGGCTCCGTTCGCTCCATGGACGAATTCCCTTAAATTCATCTTTATTTTATTTTTTTATTAAATTTTTTATTATGTTTTTATTTTTTTATTGTATTTTTTATTGTGTTTTTTATTATGTTTTGTTCATTTTATTTTTTTATTATATTTTTAATCTTCATTTTTTTATTTAATTATATTTTTTATTTTATTTTAATGTGTTTTTCATCATAAAGCAGCCCAACTAACGTTGGGTTGCTTTAGACGCTGGGGACAGCCGGACCGGTCCCCAGCGTCTCCCTTTATTTTTAATCGAGGACGCTACAGATCTCGATGGATCTGATTTTCAGATGATAACAGCCCGCAAATGGTACATTGACATGTTGGCCATTAAAGCAAATAGAAGTAGAGATATCCTGAGGATCGGTCATCGATCTTCGTGTGAAATGCGGTCCGTCGCCTCTGGTGGCGGTGGATGACACCGCCCACCCCATCAGGACTGGTGGGCTCCGGTGAACTTACTCCTTCAACTGCGAGCTTCGTTGTGCCCCACGGAGGCTTAAACCCAAAATGGGTCCGGCGACACCGCCCACCAGAGGCGGCGGGCTGCAGCCCAGGCCGAATACCCTTAAAATTTATTTCTATTTTATTTTTTTATTGTGTTTTTTATTATATTTTTATGTTTTTATTGTATTTTTTTATTATATTTTTTATTATATTTTTTTATTATATTTTTTTATTATATATTTTTTTATCTTTTTATATTTTTTATTTTATTTTAATATATTTTTCATTAAAAAGCCTAACTGACCGTTGGACTGTTTTAAACACTCGGAACAGTCGGACCGATGCCCGAGTCATAGCAATTAGCAATTGAACTCGAAGGCCAAAGCCCCTCTTTCTGTGTTTTTGAACCCGCATATTCAAAGGCCCTCTTTTCGTCGCACAGTCCCTCCGTTCCGTCGCACTCCAGCCTCCTCCGTCTCACCATCGCAGCACTTGGGTATTTATGTATAGCCGGACTTTTGAGCTGTCAACTCTGTTCTACCACTTCTTTACAGAAGACTTAGAGCTTCAACTAGCTTACCTTCATCTTTGCAAGTCTTGGAGGCAAGAATAGAAAATTGAAAAAAGGATAAAAACTGCAAAGCGGGTTTGGTGCCTCGTGTTTTGCGAACCACAACATTTTATCACCGCCACCAGTCCGAAATCCGCAAGCCCAAAGATTTCATCAAACACAAAACACGTAGAAAGCCAAACAAACGAACCCAACAAAATTCATCAAAAGGCGGAAAGATTTCTAATTAATAATCATAGATTCGCAGATTTACAGATCTAGATAAGAGAAACAGATACCCAGATTTTAAAAATATGATCGTTAAGGAAATTATGTGAACAACTTGAATGGGATGACGAGTTTGAGAATGTCCTCAATTTCTCGACGAAAGGGGAGGTGGCGAAAAAGATGCCAAAAGTTCAACACCTAAATTCGTTTTTGTGGGTGATGGAAGTTCAACAAAATTGACGACGAAAATTTGCTTTCTCCGTTCGTTCCTTCCTGTTTCTCCGTTCTAAGTTATAATTAGATTGAGTGAGGTCTGGCTCAGGGACTGCATTTTCTATATGTAGTGACGTGTTAGCGTTTAAATGGAGGGCCACTTTTAACTTAAAAGCAGCTCATCCGTTCTCCAAATATGCCCATTTTAATATTGAAAATAAGGATTTTTTGTTTTTAACTTTATTTTCAATACCTTTTTTATTATTATTTTCAACCTTATTTTTAGTTAAATTTTTTTTTTCATTTTTAATCTTTTTTCATAAATCTAATAAATTCTATTAATTTATTTTTAATATAAAAATTAAAAATAATATTAAAAATAAGAAAAAAAAATTAAATTAAAACAAACTCCCTCTAAAATTAATCTTCTTTTAAACTATATGTGAAGATTTGAAATTCAACTAAAAGAAAATTAATTATTTTTAATGGGGTAGCAGCATCACATTGGTTGATTGAAAAACAAGATTAATGTAAATGACACAAGAAAAAGAAGAAAAAAAAAAAAACACGCAAAGGAAAAGCCATCTTACAATAGAGTAGTGATAGTGTCATCACTTTCATTTATTCGATCAGTTTCTCTTTAGAATAGGCAAGGTGGTATAGGGGGTTTACCACCCACCAATAATAGGACACGTAAGTGGGTTACACGGTAAAGAAGTGAGAGTCATTACACGTGATTAGCAAGGAAAAATAGAACCGGACGCTCATCACTCTCCCCAATTCTCCTCTCTAAACCCTTTTCCCTTTACCCACTGAAGCTTCGGTGCCTGATTCCGTCTAGCCACGCCCCTGATTCCGTCGAGATACCTGTCCAGACCGAATTCACTGCCCAAAATATCTTTCTCCATGGTATTTTTTTTTTCTTCCAATTTTTGATTCGTCTGCTGTTGTTTTTCTTGTCCAGACCGAATAGGCAAGGATAATGAGAGTCGTGATATACTTTCAGCCACATATGGAACATAATCATCCAATTGATAATGGAATTCAATCTCAATTATCAGCTGGCAGCCTTTTGAGTTAGAATGGAATTCAATCTAGAAACATAATCATCCAATTGATTCCTAGGTTGGTCAGCCTCAACCAGCAGGTTCATCTCCTGCAAATGTAGATGAAACATACACAAAAATTTAATTGATGTAGCATTACCACAAATAACAAATATAGCAGGTGCAAATTCCTTATATGACATCCTAATAGCAAATGAACAAACAGAAAATTATGTGACATCCTAATGGCAAAAAGAGAGCCCAGCATTTGATTTTAAGCCACATCCTCAAAACAGAATCGAGAATAGGAGTAATTAAAATCAGCTCTAATTGGGTAAATTATCTCAATTTGTTCTTTCTTTTTGACATTCAGATTACGATTGCCATTAATTTTTTAGACAATCCAACCACAAAAACATCATCCTTTTTTACCAGCCTTACCTAATATTATTGAATAATCTTTCATGCAACTATAAAATTATGAGATGCACTTGCAGATTACGATCTCCCAAGCATGTTGAGCAAAACAAGAGAAACCATTGTAAACCTGAATGAAATTTGGAGGTTTCACAATTTTATCATCTTCATCTAAATCTAAGCACCTAACTAACCACTAACCACTAACTCACAAAAAAAATACGAAGAAAATAACCACAAAATACGAACCCCAGGGGCTACAGAATTCGAAATCCAGAAAATAACCACTAACTCCAGAAAATTCATATTCCACCAATCTGTTAACAAGATAAAAATTTTGAAGGAATATTTCGAAATAAATTCAAACATAAAGTAAAATGACTGGAAATTTTCACTTCGAATAAAGAGAAAATCACTGAAATTAAACATTATAGGTCAGAAATACTTACCTAGCTCGACGTTCACAGAGATGGGAGCTTTGAATCGAGGTTGGGAAGGACGTCGACGTTAACAGAGTGGGTCGCGGCGTCGAGAAGAGGCCTGGGTCACCTGCGTCGCCTGCATCGAGAAGATGGGAGATGGGAGATGGGAGATGGGAGAGGGGGTTACGTTGGAGGATGGGATCATGGGAGAGAGGCCAACGGTGAGGAGATTTTCTGGTCTGGGTATGGGAGAAAGGCCGATGGGAGATGGGAGAGAAGAAGCTAAGGTTGGAGATGGGAGGGAAGGTGACGATGGCCGATGGGAGAGATGGTGCTTGGGGCTGGGTATGTCGCGTGCCCACAATATCTTTCCTAGGTTGCCTACGTGTATAAATGCCATTGGTTGGTGTTATGTGGCCTACACCACTCATGTTGATATGTAAGATTTATTATTAAAACATTAATTTTTTCATATTAGATTTGTATTTATTCACTTTTTTAATGTGTACTAATATTCGTGGCGTTTGCATTATATGTAGTATTATTTTTTATTTAATAATTAAATAAGTATTATGTAATGATATTGTCAATTTTTTAAAAAAAAATATGAAAAAAATAAAAATATATATAAAAGGAAAACTAGACAAGTTTACGGGAATCGCGCAAACCCTTCAAACTTTTTCATTAGGTCAGAAAATTTAGGGCAGGTTTGGAGATGATCTCAAATATTTATTATTATTATTTACAAATACTATAAAACATTTTCAATACCCAATTATAACCTTAGTGCTTCTCATTATTATGTTGCATTCATTCAGACGGCCTTTTCCGTGATTAAACATCGCATGACCTGCTGTTAACGTTTTCTGTTTTAAATATTGACCTACTTTCCATAATCTCTATCTTCTGAGTCTTCTCCAGGCCGGCCCTAACTCATAAAGAGCGCTAGCATTTTTTTAAAAACAATTAATAATAAAATTAAAATAAGATAAGATCTTCAAAAGAGTCGGTGAAAGGTTCTAAACTAGAACATGTCTACCAGCTCACTAATTCACTATGCATAACACATGCGTACGGAAAAACCATTAATATTTGTTGTGTGTAGTGTCATATATATGTACCAAGTGCTTTATGTATACGCATTGAGTGTCAGCTTCTTTTTTTCAGTTTTTTATTTTTTAATTGAAATCTTAAAATCTTCATCATTTCAATAGTACTTGACATGTTAGCACGTATAATTAGGTGCGTAGAATTATACGTACAGATAACATTTTCCGTTACGATTACTAGTATTATAATTATCATTATAATATATGAATTAATAGAAGTTTATGAAGGAAGCCAAATTAGCAGATGAAATTTTGAGTTTAAAAAAGTTCTATTCATCAACATGATTCTCCACACCACATATATATTATACAATAAATATATATTTTTGCTAAATATTTGATATATGAATAATGAATAGATCAAGAATTCAATTAATTGATGAAGGATAAAATTTTAAAAAAAATACTCTCGAGTACCCTTTTTAAAAAACAAAAAACTCTTAATTCTTCTCAATAATTTATATCAATATATATATATATACACACAAAAAATGAGGTCTAATTTATTTTTATAGATAAAATGAGATAAAAGTTAAATTAAATAAAATATTGTTACAATATATTTTTTTAATATTAATTTTGTTTTAAAATTTGAAATAGTTATTTTGAAATTAAAAAAAATTGAATTATTTATTTTATTTTATATAAAAGTTTGAAAAAATAATAATGATAAGATATAATGAGATGAAATTGATTGTGAAAAAAAAAAAGCCTTAAATCTTTGGTTGGGAGTTCCTATGGAATTTTATTTTATAGTTTTTTTACTCTATAATTAAGGAATTTTTTTTAATGATGTTATAAATTTTTTAAAATAAATAAAGTGTTAAAAAAATATTTAAATAATAATAATAAAAAAAAACAGTGGCTATAGAGCCACACTCTGATCTATATATATATATATATGCACATTAGTATCCTTCAGGCCTTAGCCATCCCTTAACTACGTACTACGGGCCAGTGTGATTTTGGACATAGCACGCTAGCTGCAGTTATGGGCGACCACAGAGACAGGTAATTACTTCTATCGTTTTTCAGAGCAAATATACACACACACACACACACACGATATACATATTCTGTTTTTATTTTTTTATTTATTATTATTTTTTTTCGTAGCTCTAAATGCGTGATCGGCTGTTATATATTCTGAACTTTATATTGTGGTGAAGTTTAACTTTCAACTTGGTCAATATCATTTAGAAAAATCTTGTTATTTCACCATGGTTTGTTTGCATTGAATGATCGATGGTCGTCTAGTTGCTGAAGAAGAATCGTGAGTTGTATGTAAAAGCTTCATTTGTTTCATCATGCAACAATCTTCGTAAATAATTTTTCTGATTATTTTGGTATTTGAATGTGTTTGAAAAAGAGTAAATGAAAAACAGTTTCGATCCATAAAAATCAAATTAAAATTCTTTTCTGAAAATCGGTTTTAATCAGTTCAAAATTTCAGAAACACCGATTTCCAATCTCTCGGATTTCCTTCCTCTCCCTAATCTTCCTCTTCTTTATCACCTTTTTTACATTTTAGCTTTTTTGAAGCTATGATTTTTGATATTTTGAGTTTTTTTCCACTTTTGTACTTATTTTCAGGTTTTTTTTTTTTTTCTAACATGCATGTTATAATTTTTAGGATATGTTTTTTGACATCTTTAGTATTTTTAGTTTACTGAAAAATGGTAGCTTAATTGTCATGTGGCATGCCATATATTATCTGTCTTGTTTTTCATCTTATATATTATATATATGGATATTGCTTGTTTTGTATTTAGATACGTTATTAGTTCGACTATCTTGATTTTCAATTATCCATATCGTTCAGATATTGTCGTTTTGTTGTTGTTTTTCTTCTTTAGTAATTCAATTGCGTGTTTATTTTCAATTTTACTAGTTTTATGAGAAAGAATTAATGAAAAAGAATCGAGAAATGAAAATTGCTCAAAATGTTTTGTTGTACGTACAATAATTAATGAGATCAATATTTTTAGTGTGATTAATTTTAGTTATAACTTGGGCTGCACTGACACCATAAACTGAATTGTTTTAGGGTAAACTACATGTGTTGTTTGTTAATTTAACGAATTTTCATGCATTGGTGATCAATTTTGAATGATTTTAACACGGTGCTTACAATTATAATTTGTTGTTTGTTACTTTGAATGAACGATTACTACTTCCACATGAGAGTGCATGCAGTACATCATGTCATATACATGTCTCCAGCCTTATAATTTTGTGATACAAATTTTACTACAAAAAAAAAAAAAAAAACATCCATGATGAGTTATTTATGAAGAGAATGGACTAATTTTGGTAGAAAATAAGTGATAATAGATAAACAATTTTCTTGCAACAAAAAAAGGCGTAGTACCATATAATTGTGTATTACCCAACTTTTAGCTAGGCGGAGTTGTATACTTCTTAGGAGGAATTGATTGATAGAACGGGGGCGATCAGCATGGATATTGATGACTTTTATGAGTGATTATTGCTCAATATCGATTTTATTCAGCACTGTTGATCTTCTTTTCTATTAGCTGCTGGCTCATTAATATTGTTGATGTATTTGTTAATAGGTTCAGAACAAGTGAATGTTTTTTTATGGATATTCTTTGTAGGGTCTACTTGGAATTGTGTAGTGATACACGCGGTACAACGCTTTTTTATCACCTTCATACAGCTATATTTAAAATTTAGGGTATTTCCCATGTAAAACGTTATGGCTCTCATTTAAAACAGGATTGTATGAAAATTAAAACACATATATAATGGTTTTTTTTTTTTTGGGGGGGGGGGGAATTAACCTATGCTTTCTGGTTATATATCAATTTATCTATATATGTCACGCGTTTTTTAATCTTTGTATTTCTCCAGTGCTATATCACGTATTCGTGCTCCAGTTCGTAATCGAGAAGTACTCAACGTCATGGAAGGCCAAACTAGCAGGTGAAAATTTTATTTTAAAAAAATTCTATTCATGTTTAGTATTTTTAGTTTTCTGAAAAATGGTATAAGCTTAATTGTCATGTGGCATGCGATATATTATCTGTCTTGTTTTTCATCTTCTAATATATATGGATATCTTATATATGGATATTGCTTGTTTCGTATTTAGATATATACGTTATTAGTTAGACTATCTTGATTTTGAAATATCAATATCGTTAAGATATTATCGTTTTATTGTTGTTGTTGTTGTTGTTGTTTTTTTTGTTTTTGTAATTCATGAATTGCATGTTTATTTTCAATTGTACTCGATTTATGAGAAAGAATTAATGAAAAATTAGAATCGAGAAAATGAAAATTGCTCAAAATGTACTTATGTTACGAAAAAGGTAAATATACATGTGTGAGATCAATACATGTATTGATCTAATTCATGTTTTGTTGTAGGTACGTACATGAATGAGATGATCAATATTTTTAGTGTGATTAATTCTAATATATTTATAGCATATACATTACGAAAAAGGTAAATATTATATATGTTTTCATAATATATAGGCGTTTAAAATATGTACGAGTTTTATATTTTAACGAATTTTCATGCATTGGTGATCAGTTTTGAGTGATTTTAACAGTACGGTGTTTACAATTATCTGTTGTATGTTACTTTGCATGAACGATTACTACTTCCACATGAAAGTGCACATCATGCCATACATGCATGTCTTCAGCCTTATCATTTTCTGATACAAATATTTAGTACAAAAAAATAAGCCTTTATGATGAGTTATTTATGACGGGAATGGACTGATTTTGGTAGAAAATAAATGACAATAGATAAACAACTTTCTTGCAACAAAAAAACGAGGAGTATTTGCAGTGTATTACCCAACTTTTTAGGCGGAGTTGCATGTACTTCTAAGGAGGAATTGATTGATAGAACGGGGGTCATCAGCATGGATATTGATTGACTTTTATGAACGATTATTGCTGGAATATCGATTTTATTAAGTACTGTTGATCTTCTATTCTATTAGCTGTTGGCTCATCAATATTGTTCATGTATTTAATTGTTTATGGTTTCAGAACAAGTGAATATTTTTTATGGACATTCATAGGGTCGACTTGGAATTGTGTAGTTCCATTTTGGTGGTTTATCACCTTTATACAGCTATATTTTCAATTTAGGATATTTCTCGTGTAAAACGTTATGCCTCTCATTTAAAACAGGCCGATTGTATAAAAGTTAAAACACATAATTGCATTTGCATTTTTTCCCGGAATTAACCTTTGCTTTCTGGTTATATAAACATTAATCTTTATGGAACCAGCTCGTTAAGCCAGGATGATGTGGAATCGCTTAAAAAACTGAAAGAAATCATCGAGCCATTGCTGAAGATCATGAAGGAGCTGGTTCTCAAAACTGTGGATGATCGCCTGAAGATGATCAACCAAAGGCCTCCAGCTAGGAAGTAATGTATGTATAGTACATCATGATCAGAGAGATCATCATATCTATGACCGTCTAGATGATCTCCATGTCGATAAATAATGTGTAGATGATCATTAGGTCATCAGTTTGATCATATGTACGTGTGTTGTCGATCATCTATGTTTGTTGCTTAATGGGAGTTGCACTCTGTGCGTACTAGCTGGTTTGGTTTGGTTTGATTTGGTATTTAATTTCAAAATGTATGCATGCATGTGTGTTTGTAAGACTATGTTTATCATAATGTATTCAGCGAATATATATTAACGTTTGTGCTTAATTGGTTTCTCATATTAACGTTTGTGCATGCTTGGTTATATGCTCGAAAAGAGAATAAAAATAGACAAAACTTAAGCTTACCAAAGTAGAGGATCATGATCAACCACTCGAGAAAGAATATATATATGAGATCAAAGAGGGAAGAGAGTCGAATGTTAGTGCAATGTGTGCTTAATTTCTGGTCAGAGTACGTAGTACTACTCCATGCATATAGCTAGCGAGAGAGAGGGCCGGCAATATTGAAAGGAAACAGCGGGAACGAGAGAATGGTCAAAGGGTTAAAAGATCATATATAGCATCAGGAGAGGAAATAAATTGTCGCCAACGAGCTAGAGATCGATGGCCAGTGAGGAAGCAAGAAGGAAAGATAATATGGAAAGTCGTAGAGAAAACGAAGAGAGGAGGAATGGAGAGTTGGAGACTTCCAAAGGAGGAAGATAGAGATCAAAGGATTAAATTTCCCGGGACGATACGCACGAATTGCTGCTTCTAACAATATTGACCGACGTTTGTTGCTCAACGCCCTCTATAAACATTGAGGTGGAGGTTGTCTTCCACTCGTCGAATTACTGATTCTCTACGAATGTTACCCTACCTCCATGTCCATGGAGGCGTTCTTGTACTCTTCTTCTTCAATTTCTTTTTTTTTTTTTAATTTTTTTTATTGCCAGCAGAGATAATGTCTTCTTCCCATGCAATTCTACTCTAATACGCTCACGTTTCAACATTTTGGTGAAAGTGATCATATACTATTCATCAAGTTATTACTCATTTTCAATGGCGGAACAGAAATTTATTTTAGGGGAGCTAAGGAAAACTAAAACTATAAAAATATATTTTTATTCTGTTTTTATAAAATATTTCTTGCAGTACAGAACAATTTAATATGTTAAGAACGATATATCATTAAAGTAATATAAAGACACTCACACAAATATATCAAATAAAAAAAATACAGAATATCTAAAATTATAACTTACATTTTTTTGAAGAAAAAAAATCATCAACTACTGAATTTAAATTAAAAATTTTAACTAATTCTCTTTCAATATAGACAACTAAATTATTTACTAAAACTTCATCTTCGGTTTTATTGTGAAGTCTTGTTTTAATAATATTCAACGTGTTATTATGTTATTAGATCATTTTATTTTATGTGAAATGTAATTATTTTATTTTTAAATTAGATTTTTTTTTTTGAATTAGACTTGTTATAAGTAATTACTCTATAAAATCAAGATAATTTTTTAAAATAGCAGCTATGATAATTTTTTAGAAAAATGATCTATTAAATCATAAAAACCAATATACATATACTCAAAATTAATATATATATATTTTTTCAAAATTAATATATATATATATATATATTTATATATATGTATTGCCAAAATTAATATGTACTTATTACTGGCCGTGCCCCCCCTGCCTCTATGTAGTTCCACCGTTGCTCATTTTGGCAATACGCCCAGTAATAAGTACACTCCAAGAAATTTGATTTTTAGAGATGAAATCATTTTAAGTATGAATTAAATTTCATCTCCAAAAATATTGGTTTGAGATGAAATTTAAATATTTTTTCAAAATATAGGTATGGTTTTTAATGCGTTCGAACAAAGAAGTATCTATTCAAATTAGACCAGCTTCTATGACAAAATATATCGTCTAAAAAAACAAAAGCAAAAAAAAACCATTTTGAACAGCTAAAAAACCGTTCAAACATCAATTTAATTATGAATGTTCGAATGGTTAAGTATCTGTTCAAATAATAATTGTACCGGAAAAGTACCTACAATCTTGTCGGGAAAGTTCCAGACAGTTCGAACATGATATTTAATCATTCAAACTGATGTTTTGGTATGAAGTTATAAATAAATCTGGTGAGGATATTGTTATAATGTTTGAACACACCACCAAATCTGGTAAGGGCGAACGACATTTAAATTAGCGTTCAAACATGGACATAACTGTTCAAATAATAGTTGTGGCGGGAACATATAAATTAGAACCCATTCGAGCGTCACGTACATTTATTTAAGCGAATTAATTTTTTTGTGAAAAAATATAAATAAATTTGGTGGGGGATATTTGCAACAAATTTCGAATCGAAATTTTATGTTCGCATGCTTTCGAATACCTCATTTATTCATTCGAACTAATATTTTGGTGGGAAATTATAAATGAATCTGGCGGAGATTGTTGCAACATAGTTTGAACGAAAATTTTATGTTCGAACGGTTGTGTTTAATTATTGTAATTCTTTGAAAGAAATAAAAATATTTTAAAAATAAATATTGTTTGAACTTATTAGGTATCATTTTCAAAATGTCAAAAATCCACCAATATGCGGTATTTTGCTATTAGTTATGGAAAATTAAAATATTTCCTATTGATAAGAATTTTATATAATTAATTCAAAAATATTTTAATGAGTTCTTTTTTATGTTAAAGAAGAATTTGTAGTTTAAAATAAATTGCTCTCTAGGAAGTGTCATTTTTTATATTATCATGAACAGTAAATAAAATATGAAAAACTATTTTTGACAATAAACTAGTAGAAAACACAAAAAAATAAAAATGATACTAATTAAATCCCAAAACAAGGTTCGATATAACACAAAATATTAAATCCCAAAACAAGGTTCGATAGCACTATTGGATAGGATTATCTAATTCCTCCTTGATGACAGAAATGCGTTCCTCAATTTCCTGTAGTCGAACCATGATGGACTTAATGATCCTCTGCAGACTAGAAGAAATAAGTATTTTTCCGGCGACTGAAATTCGCCGCAAAAATCCATAAAATGGCGGCAAATAATCTTTTCGCGGCGTTTTTGTATTTTCGCCGCTAAAGTCGGGAGGGTAAAAGACTTTAGCTTCGAAATGGCCGAAGCGCCGATGTTGGGAGACTTTTTGCGCCGTATTTATGTCGCCGCAAAAAGTAATATATTCGCCGCAAAAGTCTCGTGACCAGGGTTACCGTCAATGAGATAAGCCTTTTTGCCGCGAGTGAAAGACAATTTGCGGCGGTTTAATGTCGCCGCAAATAGTCTTTTATAAAAATTAAAAAGAAAAAATACTAGTGAACCAATTTCACTTGTTTCACTAGTATTTTGTTAAAATTCAATATAATAAACTCTCATGTGATATCTGATGATTATTCTAAATAAAAAGAATATCAAAACAACATCCAATAAAATAAATTAATGATAGGCAGGGAGTACAAAATTTAAGAGACAGGTAAACTAATATTATATCTTCTTGCCTTTTCCTTCTAGCACAGCATAAATAATACCACAAACCCAAAAGAGTTGCTCTGACTGCGATTAAATAATTTTCTAGATGACATTTATGGGGCATTAATAATACATGCAAAGAAATCTTCCCAAGAAATAGACAAAAAAGATAATTGATCGCGATAGGATGAATGATGCCATTGATATCTGGCTTCTATTAATAAATTGAGCATTCTATAATAAGTGTAGCACACTAATCAGAGAGAACTTACAATATTGCACACTGGTTTGGTTATTTTTCCTGTATGTATAAACCATTTATGATCATCTAATTATTTGTAAAATAGTTGAAGAACCCCCTAATTAAGCAGAAAATTAAAAGCTAGAATGATGTAATAAAATTCATTCATCTCTCATTTCACATATATCCTACCACTTCAATAATATAAACTAGTTTAGTACCTTTGCACAACTTTTGGTATATCAACAAACAGTGTCCAATATATAGATATATAACTTCAGCCAACTATAAATTTATAAGCTCACACGTATAATATTTTACTGCAGTGTATGCACTAATATCATAAACATAATTTCTACATCACTCCAAAAATAAAAACAGCAGTACCTGGAAAATGTTTAGCCAAACTCCCATTGTAGTGGCAGCATGAGGGACAGGCCTTTGAAACATGGTAAGCAGCTTTAATGCATCAGTTTTGATTTCTGTAATGTTGTTCTGCATTGTGTGGAACTAATCACTCACTTTACTAAGAACCAAAACCAACTTAAAAAGATAAAAAATGGTGGGAGTACCACTAAAAGCATTATAAACAAAAGCAGCAAAAGCAAATGCGAGAGGGAATGCACAAGCACACATCATGACCATTCCAAACTGCAATGCCAACTCCATACAATCTGAGAGGGAATGCACAAGCACATACCATGCAAAGGAAAGATTTGCAAAGTAGAATTATATACAAAGTTGTTACTTTATAGCTTACCTCAAAGTATTCAATAAGCTTGCATGAATCTGAACCCAGCTTTCCATAATATGTTATTTCTCCTCCCCTTTTCATCAAAATAAGCTGTAAGAAATATAATTGATATGTAAAATGTATTAGGGGAAAATGGTTTAAAGTTACAGACTTAAGTGCATGAGCAGCCTCTTCACTTCACAAAATAACAAACCTGAGGTGCTCGCTGTATCAGGCGTCTCCTGATTCACAAACAACAGTTCACTATTAATACATCTCATGAAAATCATCAAATTCAGGTGCCTATGGGATATGGGTCACCTGATCAAATAACCAATATCACTTGCTTCAGAGCAGAGCAACCAACTCAATCGCTAGATTCAGGTGTATCAATCCACATCTTTTTTATTTTATTTTTGATAAGTTCACATTATTAGAAAATTAACCAATAACACATCATAGAATTTCCTAAGTTACAAACAAGCCTATATATGAAGGCTGCTCAAACCCTACCACACTGATAAAATAAATTAAAATCAGAACTAGAAGGAACATGATTAATATAGTTTACTATTGGCAGGGGGCAATAATCTGCTTTATTTCTTCCCCAAAGTTTGCTTACTCATCATTGATACAAGAGAACAAACAAGTAAGAAAATGAATCAAACAGCAAGTAAAAGAAACTATGCAGGAAACAGACCATGACACTAACATTTTAGATCCAAAACTAAACAAAATATAACCAACAAAACCAGATCAAACAAGCTAGAGAAGATCCAGCCAAGAGGAACCCACTCTAATGTCACGGACATAAGCTCAAAGGAACCCACTCAATGTGCTTCAAAAACTCCGTGAGGCCATTTCTTAGCCAAACTAAAGACATAAACCAGATTAACCACAAAAAAATAAATTGAGTACAATTTTTTTTTATAAACCAGATTAAACCTTACTAAACTGAGTACTATTTTTTTTTATAAGTAATAAAATATTTTATTCCCAAAAAAATAGGCATAAGCCCAAGAACACATACTAAACTGAGTACAATTGAGTAAAAGGAACCAGAACATAGATAAGCATTATTTGTAAATGTAAATAAATAGCTACAATGTAGGATATAATTAGTGATAATAAACAGAGTAAAAGGAACCAGAACATAGATAAGCATTATTTGTAAATGTAAATACATGAACCAAAGCATTAATGTTCAAGAAGCACAACATAAGAAATACTTACACGCCTCTCTTCTTGTTCCAGTTGAGTTTGAAGGTCACATTGGTTCAAATCAGCCACTGCTTGCACTTGAAAATATAATTATAAAAGGAGCACAATTATAAAAGAGGAACTCAATAAGCAGGGCAAGCAAATGACTTCAAAACGTTTCATTAAAGCAAAATTTACAGTTCATCAAACAAAAATAATCAGAGGAACACGAATATTTTTTACAACACAATTAGAGGATTTAGAGAAAAATCTGGAACTTTCACAGAAAATCTACAGAAATAAAAGAAAAAAAAACCTATTATTTCTCCTCTTCAGGCTTGGGACGCTCTTTATCCAGGTGATAAGATCTACCTGCCTTTGACTCTTCAAACGAATAAATGAAGGGAGATCAAAACTAGATACTAAATCTAGAAAAGAACACTGGACTGGCAAGAAGTAAAAAATGTTAGAAAATAGATAGGAATCCAATAATCCTCTATTTTCATGAAAACCTAACAAAAAAATCTCCTAATCATGCTAAAACAACCAATAAACACACAAATTTATGATAACAAACTTAAAGGACAAGTAATAGAGAGAGCTAGAGGAACGGGTAGAGAGAAAGAGCAACGAATGGAGAGAGAGAAACTCACTTGCTAAGTGAGACGCCGACAACCCAATATGGTAGCCACGAAGGGGTTGGGGGTTGGGGGCGCAATCAGAGAGAGAGAGAGAGAGAGAGAGAGAGGGGTTGGGAGAAAATCGTCGGGGGCATCACGCTGAGAGAGGGAGATCAGATGTGTTAGGGATTTGAGAGAAAAGTTCAGGGAGATCAGATGTGTTAGGGATTTGAGAGAAAAGTTAGGGTATCGGGCTGGGTAAATATTTTAAAAGACTATTTGCGGCGCTAAGATAGCGCCGCAAAAGGCCATAAAAATCGCCACAAAAACTAAAACACCCGGTTAAATGTCAGCTAAACATAAAGTGCTGCTTTAAGCGCACTTCTCCGTCGTTTGCAATTACGGCAAAGTTAAAAACGCCCCCATAGATGATATTTCTTGTAGTGGCAAGTCCTAAAACAAAAGTAGGTGATGCTCCTTGATCAGGGATGAGAAGAAGCTAGATCATCCTCCGTGCACTATTAATTTGTGCCACTGGAACATTAACTCGAAGGGCTCGATCTGTGGCTGCCTCCGTACTATCATTTTTACATTAATCCTCAGTTAGATTAGGAGGTTAGACATTATCAATACAAATAGCAGATTGTTTCCACTCAAATATCGTGACTCAGATTGGATGTGGAGGAAGAAATACAAAGGTAGATTAGTTGACTTTCTGGGAAAACAATCAAATTTAGCCTTATGAAAAATGTGATGCACTTTACTTGTCTGATCACCTTACTGCCATCAAATGGAGGAGTTGAAATATCATAAACTGAAAATAAATTGAAGAAGTATTTTCCATTTCTGGCAAAGGTGTTTACAGTGTTCTCTTTATATAGAAAGGCACAATGGCAGTTTAGGCATTTTATCAAGCACATTGTGTGCGTGATGCCTAGTACAAATGATGACCGGGTATTGTAACGGAAATGTGCCTTTTTACAGAGAATTAACAACAGAAATTTTCAATAAGGAAATTCCAGAATCTTCATGCTGATATGTCATGATGGCTGAGGTGGATTTGATTGACTTGAATTTTGGGCTGAGGTGGAGTCACGGTTTGCTTGAGCTGAATTGTTAATACCCTCCCGCGAGTCCATGATGGGAACCATGGTGAGACTCGTTCTGAGCTGGAGAAACTGAGAGGATAACAGAGGCTTGGTGAAGACATCAGCTACTTGATCTCGAGAGCTGATGAAGGCAACTTGTAAAGACTTTGAAGTTACTCGGTCACACACAAAGTGAAAATTAATCTCCATATGCTTTGTGTGTGAGTGAAGAACCGGGTTTGCTGATAGATATGTTGCACCCAAATTGTCACACCAAAGTGTGGGTAACTGAGAAAGATAAACACCCAGCTCCTTGAGAAGTGACTGTAACCAAAGCAGCCCAGCAGTAGCATTGGCAAGAGCTTTGTATTTTGCTTCAGTGCTAGATCTTGCAACTGTGGGCTGTTTCTTGGAGCTTCAAGAGATTAAATTAGAGCCCAAGAATACACAATAACCACCAGTAGATCGGCGATCATCAGGGCATCCCTCCCAATCGGCATTAGAAAAGGCATGCAATTTATAAGAAGTGGATGGTTGGATGAGAAGACCATAATGTGCAGTGTGTTTAAGGTAATGAAGGAGCCTCTTCACAACTTGCCAGTGAGAAATTTTTGGTGTATGCATGAATTGGTAGATTTTGTTAACCGCAAAGGCAACATCAGGACGACAGAGAGAGATGTATTGTAAGCTACCAACAGTGCTACGATACAAAGTGGGATCAGGAAAATCAGGACTATCTGTAAGTGACAGTCGGCTAGATGAAGCCATTGGGGTGGTGACAAGTTTGGCTAGATCCATTTTGGTGCGTTGGAGAAGATCACAAATATATTTAGTTTGTGATAGATGCAAGCTGTTTGAATGAGGATGAATTTCCAAACCAAGGAAAAAACGAAGGGGGCCAAGATCTTTGACCGGGAAGGATTTATTTAAGCATTGGAGAATAGAATTGATTGCATCCATACTGGAACCAGTAAGGATGATATCGTCAACATAAACAAGAAAAAACAATGTGACAAAAAAGTGTTTGTACAGAAATAAAGAGGGATCAGAGATGGACTGTGTGAAGCCGATTTCTAAGAGTTTGGAACTCAATTTGGAGAACCAAGCTCGGGGTGCTTGTTTGAAGCCATAAATAGCCTTATTCAAAAGACAGACATGAGATGGATAATTCGGGTGAACAAACCCGATAGGTTGAGACATGAAAACTTGTTCTTGGAGGTTCCCATGCAGAAAGACATTGTTAATGTCTAGCTGTTGTAGAGACCACCCTTCAGTGACATCAATGGAGAGAATGGTAAGTATAGTAATGGACTTCACAACAGGACTAAAGGTTTCAGAGAAGTCAATACTTGCCTATTGATGAAACCCCTTTACAACTAGCCACACTTTGTGCAGTCGATGGTGCCATCAGATCTTCTTTTGGTGCGAAAAACCCATTTGCAACCTACAAGATTAGTAACACCAGAAGAGGGAACAAGAGTCCAAGTCTTTGTATTCATCAGAGCTTGAAATTCCTTAGCCATGGCCATGCGCCAAACAGAGTGTTTGGCCGCTTTAGTGAAAGACAAGGGATCAGTGGGTATGTTCAAGGTGGTGGTGAGAAAACTTTGTGGGGGTGGCTAAAGAACAGTGCCATCAGTGTATTTTCGGGGACGAAGAGAGTGGGTCTTTGATCTGGTAATGATTTGTTCAAGTCTGGACTGAAACAATGGGTGAGGAGATGGGAGTTTTTGAGACAGTAGGGTTTGAGAGGATAAAGAGGAATCGAGAGACGTCTGGGTAGTGGGAGAAGAGTGAGTGGACTCGGGTTGAGTGTTGAAGTTATTGGGCTTCTGGGCTGAGGTGGGTCGAGATTGAGAGATGGATGGGCTGGAAGATGATGAGGAGTAAGTGGAAGAGGGTTGAGAACTGGACTGTTGTTGTTGAGGTGGATTGGACTGATTTAGACGATCGAAGAGAGAAGTCTGTGAGCTGAAGGGATTTGAGAGAGGTAAATTAATGATTGGAATTGGGCCGAGAATTGAGGGGAGGCCCAAGATAGGGACGTTTGAATTGGAGATACTCATTGGAAGGTGGGGAATCTCATTGAAGTGGTGGTGTGGCGGCACAACCACCGGAATGTGGCTGATCGGGCACAAAATGGGTGGAAACCCATTTTCGGGTTTAAGGTTGTACAAGGAAGGTGGGGTCATGTATGGGGAAACTGAGTTAGGGGGATGACCGACTGGGATAGGGGAGTGGTTTGGTGGCAGAGGTGAGACACAAGGCAGCCGGACGGCGGCGCGGCGAGGATAGACTCATTTAAGGACCCATTTCGGGTGGAAGAGGAAATGGTGGAACTGGGTGGCTTTGGGCAGTGGGTTATGCTCGCCGGAGTGAGGGGAGGCTCTTGGTAGGTTGCCGGCGTCATGGGTGGTCGGAGGTGGCCGGAAAACGCAAGAGAAGTCACAAAACTCATTTCAGGTTTCAGCTTGCCGGCGGGAGGTGGGGTGGCCGGAGATGACACCACCGGTACCATTGGACTCACCGGCATGTGGGGGTGAGGTTGAGCTGGGCAGTGTCGCCAGAGGCTGACGCACGGCAGCACTGGGGAAGAAGAGAGAAACGGCGAGAGAAGAGAGGCAGGGAAAGGGGGGTTGTAGGTCGGGGGGGGGGGGACTGGGAAAAAGAAAGGAAAAAAAGAAAAAGAAAAAGAGAAAAGAAAAAGAGAAGAAAAAGAAAAAAGAAAAAATGGAAAAAAGAAAAATGAAGGGAAAGAAATACAATCTAATTCCCATCACTTGGATCACAAAAACACTTAAAATCACAACATAAATATATGTACATAAAAACACATTCCAAAACACAATTAATTAAAATAAATAAAACACATAAAACAAACTCATAATGAAATTAAAAAAATTAAATTCCAATCATTAAAATTATTACTTCACATTAAAATTAATAAAAAAAGCAACGTAACTCAATATATAAACATAAAAATAGTGTAAAACTAATATTAACTAACTAATAGCTCAAATAAAATTTTTAAACAAATAAAACACCACTAATAATATTATTAAAATAAATTAAATAATCAACAATGAGAATAAAATAATGTGTAAAAATACATGTAAATCTAGGATCTTACAAATGGCTTTTGCTTCATCAACATAGACAAGGCATGACTTTTTGCCTTGTGACAAAGTTTGAATTTGCCTCTTAAGCAAAACAATTAGGGATCTTGAGGTTGAAGCAAAGCGTGTTTGGAGTGAGTCGCAGACTTGCTGTGCTGTCTTAATTCCATAAAGAGTGTGGCACTCTCTAATCCACAACTGACAATACCTAGACCTTAGATCAATCTTCGAAAATGCTGCAGCACCCTAAAGCTGGTAGAGAGTACTTATTCTTGATAGTCACCTTATTAACCTCTCAATAATCTATACACATCTTGAGAGTTCCATCCTTCTTCTTGACGAATAACAAGAGCGCTCCCCAAGGTGATGAACTAGGTTGAACAAACCCTTTATCCATCAAGTCTTGCAACTGAATTTTCAAGTCCTTCAACTCAGTTGGTGCCAGACGGTAAGAAGCCTTGTGCACCTGAGCTGGTCCAGGTTCTAAATTAATAGTGAATTCCACATCTCTAACAAGTGGTAAACCAAGAAAATCATCTACAAAGACACCGAAAAGCTCTTTCACTATTGGGATATCGACTATCGATGCCTTCGTAGATGGAGGAGACACCAATTGAAGTTTATAAAGACATCTGCTCCACAAGCTATGTCCCTCCTTACCTGAATAGCGGACACAATTGCGGGTCTCTCCTTCAGCTTACTCCCAACAAATTACACGTAATCACCTCCAGGGAAATCTGACTACTCTACTCTGACAATTAATACTAGCGAAATGCCGATATAACCAATCCATGCCAAGGATAATGTCAAAGCCAAGCAACTTAAACACGATCAAGTCCTCATCCAGCATCCAATCACTGAAACCCAAAGAACAACCCAAGGTCATACTTTAAAGCACCACGTAGTCTCACCATTAGGTAGAGCTACCACCATGAATTGAGATAGAGGCTCTACGACAAGATTACAAATTCGGGCAAATGTGGCCTACATAAAAGATTGCGACACACCCAAGTCAAACAAAGTACAAGCATGGAGTTCATACAAACGAACCCTTCCTGACGAGATCAGAAACTACCAATTTGAAAACTAGACAAAGTAAAAAAAAATCCAACAAATAAAAAGTCCAACACTAGGATCAGAACATACCTATGACGACCCCTGCATCTTGAGCCTCTGGAGCCTCCTCATTGTAATCACCAAGTTTCAAAGAAAAAACTTGAGCTTGCACTAGCTGTTTCTATTTAGCTTTACCACTCTGATGACCTCCATGACTTCCCTGACCCGTGCTTGGGCAATCACAGTATAGTGTCCCGGCTAGCCACATCTGAAGCACCGATCTCTCCCTTGACGACACTCGTCTTCGTGAGCTATATTGCATCTCCCACAAACTAGGACTTGACCTCCTATGCAGATTCTGGCAGATGCTTGAGGCCGAGCTCTGGTCCTTGACATGAACTTTTGAGGCAATCCAGAACTGCCCTCACCAAAACTCTTTCTCTTCTAGCTTGGGGGAGAACCAATGGGAATAGAAAACTCTTGCTCAGCGATACATGCAACGTCAACAAGCTACTGAAAGGATGACACTTGGTAACAGGCCACATGATGACAAATCTTAGTTCGTAAACCTTCTTGAAAACACTCCACTCGCAACTCCTCCGTGGCTATGAGGTGCCTGCAAATCTCCCGAGTGCCATAAACTTGCGGGCATACTGCCCAACTATCATGCTCCCCTGAGTCAAATTGCTGAACTCACGAGACTTCTGACACTGAACTGAACTCAGAAAGAACCGACCATCAAACTCTTGCTTGAAACGCTCCCAATTTACATTGGCGATTGACTCCAGTTCCTCCACCAAGAGCTCCCATTTGGTTTCCCAAGCTACTGCCTTGCCTTGAAGCATATAACTTGCATAAAGTACTTTCCGAGCTTCTGTGCAACCATAAATCTCAAATGTCCTCTCAAGATCCTTGATCCACCTATCAACCTGCAGTAGATCCTCCTCGCCTGAGAAAGGTGAGGTTCGGTGCACCAAGAATCTCTCATAGGAGCATCCCTCATATTCAAACCTAGGATGCAGTCAGGAACCGTTCTAGAGATATCCAGTCATGCAGCTCAAAGCTCTAGCCAAAGCATAATTTCCATCGCCTTGTGGTAATTTGTCTTCTGGTCTAGCTTACGGCACGCGTGATCTCACCATTGTCTTGCTAAAACGAACATTTAACCTTACTCTCCGAATTCAAACAAACAAACAAGCAAACAACAAATAAAATTCTCTAGTACAGTTTCTAGGTAATGTATGGATTTACCCAAAGTCGAACCGCTCTGATACCACATGTGGTGCCCACAACTTTCCCTTGGGATTTAACGGGACTCATGACACCTGGATGATCGTTACATATGTCAATTATCCATCGCTTAGTGCTTAAGAGTGTGTGTGTGTAAAGCATGCAATAAGTGTACAATTAAATATTCGCAATGGAAAAATATATAAATGGTCATTCATTCTATTACTAGAAAATTTAAATACATAAAGACTGCTCTGAAATATAATTCTCTAAGTGGAGGTTATATAGTTATCCCCAAAAGAAAAGCAACTAAAATACATTAATAGCATCTGGGTTAAAATCCATTTCTTCATCATCACACATAATTACTCCTCCGGCAAAGCTTGCCCCTCCGGCTCATCCTCCTTCTTATCTTCTGCATCAAAAACTATGATTCCATAAAATAGAATCGTAAGTGGGCACGATACATCAGTGAGATGCGAATCTCAGTAAATATAGTCAGTCATACAAACATTAATTTCAATCAATAATATGCACAAATAAACCCCAAAAAATTAAATAAAATCACACACCAAGTTTCTTTCCTAGAAAGGAAACCCACAAATACACCTGACTACCCTCTCCCAGAAAAGGGGCACACACATCACAATACGTCCTTTCCCAGAAAGGAACGCAACACCATTAACCATCTTTTCTAAAAAAGGACCACAACATACTAATCCGTCAAAAATCCACTTGATGGCTCACTATACATTTTTATTTTTATTAATACATGTGTACCATGGTCTTTTCTAGGGATAGTCTATACACATTGGCTCTCTTCGCCACACCACGGGTACGACCGTGTGTGTGACTTCAAAACGGAAGATGCCCAGCTAACCACGCCTAGTACATACTGTGACGCCCCTAATTTACGTTCGTAATTCAATGCAAATTGAAGTGTCAGGGTTAATAACACTTGGTTACTCATCCCCGTACTTATTGAAATGTGAGGTAAATTGCAGCGAAAAAGTAAAAATAAAAATTCTAGATATCACATGGTTACACAAAACCTTAGTATTCATATCATCCATTCTTAAAATATCATTGTATCATTACATGCATAACCCAATTAGTTTTCTTAGTCGAAAATCAAAACTTTTGTCTTAAAGCAGCCTAGGCTTCTTCTTCTTCACTTCGGGAAACTCTTTCTTCATGCTCGCGCTGGTCCTTATTACTACCAACTGGTCATAAACTTTTATGGAGAGAGAGTACTCCAGGGAACCCTCAGGGTTTCTCCAGGTCTCTCGAGTAACTAGGGTCTAGTCCATGACCGTCATCCAACCTTGTAGTGAAAATTATATTCCAAAAGAAAAGGAACCATACAAGAATGAGATTTCTAGGGAAATCTCAGTAAGTACACATTTAACTTAATAAAAGTACAGACATCGTGAAATAATCACATATAAGAAATAAAGTATATGTTTATGACATGATTTATGTGACTTATGTATGAATTAAACTTATCTCTTATGTGGACTTACATAAACTTATATCATACATTGACTTTTCATTCTTAGCCATATCATTTTCATATCTTTTTATTATAATCCACTATTATTACCCGTGGTTGGGCCTTGCCACTGTTATTACCCGTGGTCGGGCCTTGCTGCTCTTATTACCCGTGGAAAGGCCATGCCACCATTATTACCCGTGAAAGGGCCATGCCACTATTATTACCCGAGTAAGGGCCATGCCACTATTATTACCCGTGGTTGGACCATACCATTATTATTACCCACGGAAGGGCCATGCCTTATGTTTTCTTGTTTTATTTCTCATATCCTTAACCTTATCATCATCTCATAGTGTTATAATATAACAAATAATACTTGAATAACAAATTATCATAAAATCATGGATAACCAATCACTTTATAAATACAATAAGAAATTTTCCTTTACTTGAGTCATAAACTCTTCAATTAATAAAAATCTCAAAATCAAACATAATAGGGTATTTCGCTCGAGCCAAACGTTGATCAAGGGTCGAGTCAAATTTCTGCCTAAATCCCGTTCTGTCAACTAAATCCAGATTTTGTCCTTTATTTAATTCTTATATCGTAAAACTTAAAACATAAAAGTTGTAGATATCTGTCTTAGATTTCCATAGCCTCTTGAATCATTTAATTCCAATATCACACTAACAAGTTATGACCATTTTACCATAAGATGTTAAATCTGTTATCTTAACCCCTTTTAAGTCCGAAAGTTGCTAGGGTTGATCTATCAATTTTTTTCCAAATCAAGACCTCATATTTTCACATAATCCTCTTAATATATCATCATAGAATATGTTTCTAAGATCTCATAATTTTCCTAGCATTTTATCATAGCAAAAACCACTTCAAAACTCAATAGGCTTCAATTTAACACATAAACAAAGATTAAGCTCAAATAAATATCAAACATAATCCAATCACCAAACCACTTATTCTATGCCAATACTAAGTTAATATATGCACTTACAAATTTTTCCAAAGCTAAATGATTAGTCTTGAGTTGGTTTTGCACCACACTTCTCTCCAAGATCCTTACTTAGCTCTCTTTTGACACTTAAGTGATGTGAGTGGGTTTTTGAGTATTTCTCTTGGGTATTTCTCACTATGGCCGACTGTTATCTCTTATGGGGAAAGAAGAGAAGCCCATGCATCTATTTATTGGCATAATAGGCGTGGGGTGCAAGGGAAGAGGGCTTGGGCATTTCAGCAACTCCATTTGGCTGCATAGGTGAGGTGTCCCCTACTTGTGGTTTCATGATCACCCCTAATCCTATGGGGATTTGCTGATATTTTAATACCATGGTTGAGGTTAATACACCTATAAAATGATCTTGATCAAGGGCTCAAAGAGTTCCAACACATAGGGGTGAAGACAAAACACCATCATAGGAAATCTTCTAAGGGGTGCATCTGGCCACTTGGCCTCTCCAAGGGATTAGCCACGTTCCAGTCCTAATACGTCAATGATAAAATTCGATTCTTCCAAAACTCAAAACATGAAAATTTAAGATAATCCTCTTAGGGTTCTACAGGATTTTGAATCACCTTATTCCGATATCATATGAGAGAGATATGATTAGTTTACTGAAACACGTCAAAACTTACCCGAGAATATCCAATCCGAATTCTCCATTTGTTTTCCTTTGTTTTCTTACCTACCAAGGCTTCTAGATGAATTCTTATCAACTTGCCACATGTTCCCACACATGTCAATACTTCAGAAAATATGGTAGCTAATCTTAATTTTCATCACATGGTTGAACCTAAGACAACTCATCTAAGTCGGTTACCAGTTGACTCCTATCTCTGTCCGTCCACTTCACACTAGATTTAGTCCTTGATAAATTCCTTATCTTCAAAAACCCAAAACATATAAGTTTTATATCTCTCTCTAATGGTTCTATAAGAATTGGAATTACCTTATTTGGACCTCATATGAAAAAGTTATAATTATTACACCAAAATTCGACAGTCCAGTCCGAGAATCTGTTTTGGCACACCAAGTGTTTGATGTTTTGTTCTTTTACTTCCCTTTGAATTTCTTCCTCAAATTTCGAAAATTTATCTCTTTCTAGGTCTAAATTGAATTTCTCTAGTTGATACATTGCTAAAATTCCCAAACGTCCATCCAACATTTACCTTAAAATGCATCTAAGTCTCCTATTCTTTTTCTATAAAATATTATTTCCAACAAATTTCTTAAAATAAATTCTCAAGAAAATATTATATCCTAAAAATTTGGGCTATTACACGTACCATGATGTATTACCAGCAGAGGAGCCAGAGAGTCGGCACAAGAGTATTACCATCTCGTCCGATCCTGTTATCGCCCAATGACAATCTAGGGGACGTGACGTTAGTATATTCCACTCCTGAGTGGCCAGAGGAGCTTCACTGAGATAATGTCACATCTCGGCTTGGAGTTGTGATACTTACGCACCCACCAACAACACTAGACCAGACCAAAAACCAACCACAACATAATCTCAAAACACTGAATTCATCATCCACAAAAAAATATACAAGCCAAGCAACCAAGAAATAAAACATATACATGATAAACAAATATTGGATGGCATGACAATATTAAACGAATAAAATCGTCCAAATCAAACATATATAAACTCAACCATCAATCCATACATTCAACAAATAAATTCCCACAAATATCCAAACCCAAACATATTCCAACTACGAGGTGATCCTATCTTCTATATAATGGTCTCAGGCCCAATCAACCTACTTCCAAGTTTATTAATATTATTAAACAATTAATTAATACTTCAAGTTGTCAAAAAGGATTAGTACATAAATAAATAAATAAATAAATAATCGAAACAAACATAAATCACATACAACTGCTACTTACTACACATTTGATAAAAATTCTAGATGATCGCGAAAATGCCGAAATGCAACTCCGCGCCTCAATCAACAAGCACGCCGCTAAACTCGCTCATCGCATCCACGGTAAAAACATCAACATAAATAAAACCACATCAATAAAAACAATTTGTCATTAACAAATTAACTAAAATAATTTAAAATAAATAAGCCGATATATATATAAACAACTCAGATAATAATTATTATTATTATGAGCAAAATAATTTAAGCATCCAAATGTAAATAAATTATTATTTAACTAAATTAAACACTTGAACATAAATAAATTTAAAGCAACACACATAAATAAATTAATTACTAAAACGAGAAAAATGCTTACCGATAATATCGTAAGAGATGTAAAACGGTGAACAAATGACGAGAAAATATCCAATAAAAAGACTACTATAATTTTCGGACTCAAAGGGATTTTGAAGTGGGTTAACTCAAGTTTAAGAGGAGAAGAAGAAATGATCAAAAAGAGCTGTTAAACGCTCAAATTTTATAGAGGAAAAGCATGAGTTTTTGAGAGGCAAAAATCATGTGTGACACACCAAGACAATGTAGAACAGCCATGGAAGAGATTTTCTACCTTTTTTCAGACGAAAACGTGAAGAAAAATAATGGAATTATCACTATTTTAGAGCGGGTTTAAGCATGGATTCCGAGCACATGAAGTACAGATCCACCATGAAAATGGAGGCACTACAAGAAAAAGTAGCAAATACGACTACTTTTATTTTGGTGACAGAATTATCGCCAGAATCATAGTATTTTTAATTTTGGATCAAACCTTATGGTAATAATAATATGGTAAGATTTCAGAAATTATTCACTATTTTCGAAAATTTTTGTTTACCGGAATTAAACTTACCCAAATTATTTACACACACACACACACACACTCTCTCTCTCTCTCTCTCTCTCTCTCTCTCTCTCTCTCTCTCTCTCTCTCTCTCTCTCTCTCTCTCTCTCTCTCTCTCTCTCTCTCTCTCTCTCTCTCTCTCTCTCTCTCTCTCTCTCTCGTGAGATTTTGTAATAGCCCAAATTTTTAGGATATAATATTTTCTTGAGAATTTATTTGTTGGAAATAATATTTTATAGAAAAAGAATAGGAGACTTAGATGCATTCTAAGGTAAATGTTGGATGGACTTTTGGAAATTTTAGCAATGTATCAACTAGAGAAATTCAATTTAGACCTAGAAAGAGATAAATTTTCGAAACTTGAGGAAGAAATTCAAAGGGAAGTGAAAGAACAAAACATCAAACACTTGGTGTGCCAAAACGGATTCTCGGACTGGACCGTCGAATTTTTGTGTAATAATCATAACTTTTTCATATGAGGTCCAAATAAGGTAATTCCAATTTTTATAGAACCATTAGAGAGAGATATAAAACTTATATGTTTTGGGTTTTTGAAGATAAGGAATTTATCAAGGACTAAATCTAGTGTGAAGTGGACGGACAGAGATAGGAGTCAACTGGTAACCGACTTAGATGAGTTGTCTTATGTTCAACCATGTGACGAAAATTAAGATTAGCTACCATATTTTCTGAAGTCTTGACATGTGTGGGAACATGTAGCAAGTTGATAAGAATTCATCTAGAAGCCTTGGTGGGTAAGAAAACAAAGGAAAACAAATGGAGAATTCGGATTGGATATTCTCGGGTAAGTTTTGACGTGTTTCAGTAAACTAATCATATCTCTCTCATATGATATAGGAATAAGGTGATTCAAAATCCTGTAGAACCCTAAGAGGATTATCTTAAACTTTCATGTTTTGATTTTTGGAAGAATCGAATTTTATCATTGACGTATTAGGACTGGAACGTGGCTAATCCCTTGGAGAGGCCAAGTGGCCAGATGCACCCCTTAAAAGATTTCCTATGATGGTGTTTTGTCTTCACCCCCATGTATTGGAACTCTTTGAGCCCTTGATCAAGATCATTTTATAGGTGTATTAATCTCAACCATTGGATTAAAATATCAGCAAATCCCCATAGGATTAGGGGTGATCATGAAACCACAAGTAGGGGACACCTCACCTATGCAGCCAAATGGAGTTGCTGAAATGCCCAAGCCCTCTTCCCTTACACCCCACGCCTATTATGCCTATAAATATATGCATGGGTTCCTCTCCTTTCCTCATAAGAGATACCAGTCGACCATAGTGAGAAATATCCAAGAGAAATACACAAAAAGCCACTCACATCACTTAAGTGTCAAAAGAGAGTTAAGTAAGGGCCTTGGAGAGAAGTGTGGTGCAAAACCAACTCAAGACTAATCATTTAGCTTTGGAAAAATTTGTAAGTGCATATATTAACTTAGTCTTGGCATAGAATTAGTGGTTTGGTGATTGGATTATGTTTGATATTTATTTGAGCTTAATCTTTGTTTATGTGTTAAATTGAAGCCTACTGAGTTTTGAAGTGGTTTTTGCTATGATAAAATGCTAGGAAAATTATGAGATCTTAGAAACATATTCTATGATGATATATTAAGAGGATTATGTGAAAATATGAGGTCTTGATTGGAAAAAATTGATAGATCAACCCTAGCAACTTTAGGACTTAAAAGGGGTTAAGATGACAGATTTAACATCCTATGGTAAAATGGTCATAACTTGTTAGTGTGATATTGGAATTGAATGATTAAAGAGGCTATGGAAAGCTAAGACAAAGATCTATAACTTTTATGTTTTAAGTTTTACGATATAAGAAATAAATAAAGGATAAAATCTGGATTTAGTTGACAGAACGAGATTTAGGCAGAAATTTGGCTCAACCCTTGATCAACGTTTGGCTCAAGTGAAATATCCTATTATGTTTGATTTTGAGATTTTATTAATTGAAGAGTTTATGATTCAAGTAAAGGAAAATAAGATGTTGAATTTATAAAGTGATTGGTTATCCATGATTTTACGATAATTTGTTATTCAAGTATTATTTGTTACATTATGACACTGTGAGATGATGATAAGGTTAAGGATATGAGAAATGAAACAAGAAAAGATAAGGCATGGCCCTTCCATGGGTAATAATAATGGTATGGCCCAACCACGGGTAATAATAGTGGCATGGCCCTTACTCGAGTAATAATAATGGCATGGCCCTTCCACGAGTAATAATAGTGGCATGGCCCTTCCACGGGTAATAATAGTGGCATGGTCCTTCCACGGGTAATAAAAGTAGCAAGGCCCGACCACGGGTAATAACAGTGGCATGGCCCAACCACTGGTAATAATAGTGGATTATGATAAAAAGATATGAAAATGATATGGCTAAGAATGAAAAGTCCATGCATGATACAAATTTATGTAAGTCCATATAAGAGATAAGTTTAATTCATACATAAGTCACATGAATCATGTCATAAACATATACTTTGATTCTTATATGTGACTATTTCACGATGTCTGTACTTTTATTAAGTTAAATGTGTACTTACTGAGATTTTCCTAGAAATCTCATTCTTGTATGGTTCCTTTTCTTTTGGAATATAATTTTCACTGCAGGGTTGGATGATGGTCATGGACTAGACCCTAGTTACTCGAGAGACCTGGAGAAACCCTGAGGGTTCCCCGGAGTGCTCTCTCTCCATAAAAGTTTATGACTAGTTGGTAGTAATAAGGACCAGCGCGGGCATGAAGAAAGAGTTTCCCGAAGTGAAGAAGAAAAAGCCTAGGCTGCTTTAAGACAAAAGTTTTGATAAATTTGTATTTCGACTAAGAAAACTAACTGGGTTATGCATGTAATGATACAATGATATTTTAAGAATGGATGATATGAATACTAAGGTTTTGTGTAACCATGTGATCTCTAGAATTTTTATTTTTACTTTTTCGCTGCGATTTGCCTCATATTTCAATAAGTACGGGGGTGAGTAACCAAGTGTTACTGACCCTGACACTTCAATTTGCGTTGAATTACGAACGTAAATTGGGGGCGTCACAGATTTTACATTCTCAGCCGTCTTCTCACCGCCTTTTGAACTTCTTGGCAACGCCGTTAAGTTTGTTTTTCAAAATTTTAGTCACCATCACTTCTCCTTAGCCCTAATCGACGTCCCTGCTCGTGTCCATCGTCCCCTTCATCAGCTAGAGTTCGTCGTTCCCTTCATCATCACGAGGAAGCAATTTCATGCCTCAGCCCTAATTCAACAAGGTAAAACACCACCGTCACGATTTCTATTTTTTATGTTAAGGTAATATGTCTCATCTTAATGTTCTTTGAATACTGAGAATATAATTTAGGCAGCAGAAACGATTCTGTACAAGAATGAACTGGAATTTTACAAATCAAATGGTGACCTTTCTCAGCTGTTGCCGAATGTGAGGGAGAAGTTGAATAAAGTTGCTGAGGTATTTTCTCGCACCCTTTGCTTAAATGAAAAATAAACTGGATGCTTAAATTTTCTTTTTGGTAGCAAAGACATTCTTTGCTTTTCGTCATACTTCTATGCCTTGCACGCATGCTTTGATTTAGTAGTACTGGTCTATCTGTTTACTCATTCAATTTCTTAATTTTTTTAATTTTTAATGCTTTGATCCGTTATTTCTCTTCAATTATTTACTTTTGACTTGATCTTCAATAACTATAGCTTCAGACTATTATCACTTGATGATCTACTAACTCCCAAGGACCAGAAGTAAGGATTCTCTAATCAACATAATCTTGTGTTGATTTTGAAGTATGGTTATTGATCTCTACTCCATATCCATATATATATATATATATATATATATATATATAGATAACATGCATATGCATGCACATATAGGTATGCATATGATGTTGCATCTGCTCTACATGGAGTTGGTAACATCTTTCTCTGTTTTTTGTTTTCCAGCTTGGGCTTTTGATTCTAGGAAGAGTCTTAGATGTAAAAAATACAGCCCGATCAACCTCATTGGGTTTGAAAACAACGGCCGAATCCAATCTATTATTAGCCTAGCTAGCAAATTGGTATAGATGGTTCTTCTTAAATTTTCATAAGAATATAGAGAAGGATGTATAAAGACTTGATAAAGATATTGCTCCAGTATTATTTATTTAATGACTTTCCAATGTTTAATTTACTATCAATTGCCTGTTTTGTGACATATATCAACCTCCATGGGAGACACAAGTTGGGGAGACGTTCATAATTCATCACAGTTATGGATGTGACTTCACCATGAAGGTAGTTTTCTTTTGTAACTCGGTTTCCACAAATTTTTTCACGATAATGTTTCTTTGGAGAGAGCATGTTTAAATGCTTTGTGTGTGTGTGTGTGTGTTTGGATTTTTGGGTGATTTATTTGTTTAAAATCAATAACTGTAATTCAAAATCAACCCTTATAATTAAGTTGCGAGAGTTGATGCAAGCTGTTCAACTTTCATATTGATGCAGTCGTCTCTAGCAATGCTCACTATTGATGAGATCTTCATGGTACCTTTGTTTTGTATTTATCTTACAAAATGTTGCAGCTGTTTTAATAAATCATAATATCGTATTTTACTTTTCTGGACCACCAAGTATAGCATTTTGTGGATTAGAGGCACGGAAGCAAAAGTATCTACCATCTTTAGCACAACAAAGGACAGTAGGTTGTTGGGAAAGTAGTCTTTTTTGACATTGTGTTATGGTACAGAGTTTGAAAAACATGTTTGATATATGCCTCTGTCAATGCTGATTTACTTAAATATGTTGTTTCTACATCTTAAGGCTTTGACTGAGCCTGACAATG
The DNA here is from genome assembly GCA_036559045.1 of Platycarya longipes. Taxonomy (NCBI): domain Eukaryota; kingdom Viridiplantae; phylum Streptophyta; class Magnoliopsida; order Fagales; family Juglandaceae; genus Platycarya; species Platycarya longipes. The sequence goes on along the minus strand of CM071802.1, from coordinate 5,810,730 downwards.
GAAGTGATACAAGTGCTTTGATAACAATAGCAATAAAGGTTCTTCCTCTCAACCTCTTTCTCTCTCTTTTTCTATAGAGCATAACACCAATTTACATTTATAAAAACATGCTTACATAAGTACTTGAGCGTGATATTCTAAAATCTCATACAATATATAAACGTTTTTGCTTTTGCATTTGAAAGATCAGGTGGAAGGAGGTTTAATACTCAATGGCCAAAAGCGCTCGATTGGAAACAATACCTTTGCAGATATGTTGGTTATTTTCGTCAAGAATACCGCAACAAATAAGATAAATTGGTATGCAGTAGGGGTGTTCATCCGGGTTCCGGATTCCCAAATCCGGAACCCAGATTTAAAATTTTCTTCAATGTTTTTGAAAAAAAAAATTAAAATATTAATAAATATATTAAAATTTCAAACCGGGCCGGGTACAACCCGGCCTGGATGAACAGGCCTAGTATGTAGGATGCTTCACCCTATATTTGTATGCTAGAGATCTGGTTGCACTCTGTGATTCTTTTTCATGCACAAACATTCAAATACTACTTTATGCAATGTTAATTATGGTATGGCAGATGTACACTAAGAGGAATGCATGTATGTTGACCAATACAAGAAAGTGATTGCATTCAAATCTGCCTAGCAAGCAGAAAAAAAAAAAAACAAAAAACAAAGAAGGTGGCTTTAGGCATACACTTGGACTTGATTTTTAAAAGAAATTTAGGTGTTGGGTTGGGGGAATATTGAGGCAGGGAGTGGACGCTAAGCATTTTTTGAGTAGTAGGCTTATAGGGACATCTTGGTGACAAAAACCGGGTATGCCAAAATAAAAAAGAATTGTGTTGTGTAAAGGAGATGGTAGTCTATTCCATATTCATTAGCTATCCATATTCATTTCAAAACCGCAAAGCTGAATTGATTATTATACATTTGTTTTTTTTTTTATGAGTAATTTTGCTATACATTTTCTACATGCAGATTCGATAAGGAGTTGATTGCACTTCACTTGTTCAACGGTGATACTCATCAAGCTCATCAAGCAGCTTTTCTTATTCTCTTTGATTTCCGGAAAAGAAAGTTTGGCTGGATCGCATTAGAGAGGCCTCACAGTTAAATCTACATGTCATTTGGGACTACGTGCACACAAAAAGGTTGCAGTAAAATAGTCAACACTTGTTATTTTTTTAGAGTAGATACGGGTAAAATTTTACGTTTTAAGTTTGTTCTTAGTTTTAGATTGGAAATGCTATTTTTTGCAAATACCAGAACTCAGTTTGACACTTCACTGAATCAAGACAATTTATTGCCATTTTAGCTATTGGGATCGAATTGGGTCATGATCATCATTACAGACACTACTAGTAAAGTTTACAAATGTGATCTTTTGTTCTTTCTCTTTTATCCCTTATGTTTTTTTTTTTAATTATTAAAATTTGGACTTAGCTGATCTGGGTACGTAAAATTGTGATTGGCCTGGTCATCAACCATGATTATTTAATTTGAAAGAAATATGCACTATTGCTCCTCATTTATTCTCTCTTTGTTTTCCTATATTACTTGTTTTTTAACCAATTTATGAATGCTTTTAATCTTAAATTATTATTTTGCAGCAATGCATTTATTTAGGCATATAGTATGAAAAAAAAAATTGGAAAAACAATGAAAAAAAAAAGAATATATTAAAATCTATTTGTGACGAAAGTTTATGTCCTTTGCGGCGAAACTTAGTCGCCAGAAACTAAAAAAAAAATATTTCAGTCAATTACAATAATAGCCGAAAATTCACATTCTTGGCTAAAAATTTCTAGCGAGACGTTGGTGGCCTTTTGTAGCCGGGAATTGCAATTCCCGACGATTTTAAAAGTATTTCCGTTGTCAGAAATAACCTTATATTTTTGTAGTATTTATGTACTAAGTATTTAATAGAACAATGCGTGAATGAAATGGATGACTGAAAAGCTGCAAGATTTGAGCTTTGGTCACGGGCAGAACAGGGGAAGAAGAAGATGAAGAAGAGGGAAAGGACGGAGAAGTGAAAATGAAGACGTCGCTTACGGGAGAGGAAATTGCCTGGGTTTCTTAATTCCATTAGCAAACGAGGACGTTTGCAACGTTTGAAGGTGGCCAACGCATGAAAGAATAAAGTGGCCTGGGTTCACTTAAACCACCCATTTGAAGAAACGGCTGCGTTTAGGCATAAAAGGGGGAGGCAAACGCACGATGCATGAACGTCTGGGATTTTCATTAAAGGAGGGCGCCAAACGGCGTCGTTTCAACAAGGGGAAGGGCTCGGTGAAGAGGTCACAGGCCGGGCTTCCACACTAAACCAACTTAAAATAAAATCACTCAACAACTATATATATATATATATATATATATATATACTAGATAGAAATAACGTATAAAGTACATTTATTTATAATTAAGTAGATGATAAATAATTATATATTTTAATATATTATAAAAAAATTAATAAAAATAATAAGATAATCTCATAAATAAACATAACATATAGTTTTATTAAATTTGTTTGAGATAATTTTAATAAAATGTTAGTTCAAGATATGATATTTTTTTAATTTCAAGATAATAATTTAATATTTATATTATTTTGTATGGCCTCAAAACAGAGGACATTAAAATATCTATGTTTTTTTAGTTATGTGATTATTTTTAAGAAATAATATGAGTTTTTTGAAAAAATAAATTATATAGTTTATAATTTATATAAGAATGTTATATTATAATTTATAATTTATAATTTATAATTTATATAAATTTATTTATTCATATATATTTTAATTAAATATCAAACATATAATATTAATTATATTTATTGCTTATTATTACCAATTTAACATAATTATAATAAATTATATATACCGTATATTAACTAATATACCGTATATATAGTTAATTTAATAAATAATGCATTCATTTTAAAATTATAAATTATTTTTAAAAAAATTTAATTACTAATCATATAATAGGTATAAAATTTTCACGAATAAAATTAAACTCTCTAACGTATAAATTGTTATGAATAGTTTATTTCTATATATATTGTTATATTTATATATTCTATACTATTATTATGTCATTCTATACTATTATTATTATTCTATATTTATTTTACATAAAATAAAATTAAAAAATATGTCCTAAGTCGGAATTCTAAAATAAAAATTTCTAACATTATTTATGAGCTTGATGAATTGTATTTAAAGTATTAAGTGGTATTAAAAAGATGTTAAATGAGTTTTAAATGAAAAGTTTACTATTGTAGAAAGTTGAAGAGGTGGAATTAATTTTAATGCCAAGAACATTATTTCAATGAATAAATTTAATAAATTATGTTTAAAACGGTAGTTTTCATTAGATGCAATATTAATTTTAACAGAAACTAACAGAAAATGTTAATTTTAACAGAGAAACAAGAATTTCTGTTAAAACAAAAATTTTCGTTAGATAGCCACTTTATATATAAATATATATATATATATATATATATATATATATAAGCCCAATCCGAAAATCATCTAGAATCAAATAAAATTCAACACATTAAATTAAAATACAATAAATTACAACACTTTAATTTAAATACCAACATACTAAAATAAAGAAATTAAAATCAAGTATTAAAATAAATGCATCACAATAAAATAACAAGAGAAAAAAAAGTAGTTCACTTTTTAAACATGAAAATAATTTTTGAAATAATTTTTTAAAAGAAAGTGAATTAACCAAATATTTAAACACAAGCACCACTAAATAATATTAACAGCAACCAACTCATAATTAACACCCAATATTTATATTAACAAGCAATACATATAAGCTATTAAAATATAAAGAAGATAAAATTACGGGTCCTCACAAAGAGAGGCAATAAGTTTATCTGAAATGGAAGTAAGAATCCAACCTTTCATACAATTGTCATTCCGATATTGGATAAGCCAATAAGTTTATCTGAAATGGAAGTAAGAATCCAACCTTTCATACAATTGTCATTCCGATATTGGATAAGCTGGATTTGGGGATCCTGAATAGTTTCTTTAGGAGCTTTGATGGTCCCATTAATATGACCAACAAGATTATAGCTATTAAGAAACACCACGAATTGCATACCGTGGCAGAGCCACGTTGGGGGGGAGGGGGGGGGGGGGGTGGGGGCATGGCCCCCCCACCCCACGCCTCCACCCCTTTTATTAAAAAAAAAATTGAAAAAAAAAATTTTAAGAAAAAATATAATATGATTATTTTTTTAATGATTTGAAAGGATAATATTAATTTTATTTTATGTTGCCTCATCTCTAAAAATTATCTTGACCTGCTTCTATAAAATTAATCTAATTTAAAAATAAAACACATCTAATATAAAATAAAATAATATAATAACATGATAGCATGTTTTTATTATAGATAAAAATAAAAAGAAATTGAATGATTTCTAATGTATTTTTAATATATTTTTATTATGATGACATGTTCTTGATATATTATACTTTTTTTTAATACATAAGTTGTATTAAATGTATTTTATTTTTATTGTAGATCTTATTATTAGATTAATCTATATCACATAAAACATTGTATATAAATAAAATAAAAAATGTTTTATATATTTAGCTTGGCCCCCCTAAAATAAATCTCTGGCTCTGCCACTCCACTGATTGCATACTCCATGCCATATAATTTCCACCATTAAGCTTGTCAATAACCGAATGAGAGGCAGTTTGCAGGTTTGGGTTCAGGCGGGGAAGGGTTTCAGCATTACTAGAGCTAGAAGATATTTTGAGGGAATGTAACATGCGGAAGCAGAGGAAATATAAGATATTAGGCATTTGCCGTGTGACTAATTGATACCATGTAAAATAGACAAAAGGATTTGATGGGGTAGGCTTCGATGCCTTAGTTACCAAATGTAATCATTTATTTATAATGCTGTATAAGAAAGTTTGTTACAATTTTGAATTCAAACTTTACAAACATATTAACTAAAGCGTCTAAACGACTAAATCTAAATTACAATTCTATTTTATAATATTGTTACAGATTTCAGATCTTTCAAATTTATCTGATATGACAAGGCTATCTTATTGGAATCTTGAAATCTTCGGTTGATCTTCATATGAAGAGCAGCTAATTAAATGATCTTCGAATGTAATGCAGTTAACAAAAAGACCATCGATGAAGATGGTGAAGATGAGAATGGCCACTATAGCACAACAAAACACGGCAAAGAGAGTTCGCCATGTTATTCTAAAGGGTGTGATCACCAAACAATGTATCCTTTAGAATTGCACCCTCTCCATGATAATGGTTCCCATAAAGAGTGATAGTAGTTAAGGATGTAGAGACACAACATTTTGACTAATTCAAAAGGTTGCATCTCTTGTGTGAAATGTCAAAGGATACAACACTTTGATTCAAAGTGTTGTGTCACTTCCTAAGAGTTGTATCACATAGTAAATATTGATATTCTAATGGTTATGGCTCTTCCGAATGGGTGTATAGTTGCCTATAAATAGAGGCCACAAGTGCATAAATAAAACACTCTATTCTTCCTCTTGCCATCACCAACTTGTGGGACAAATACCCCAACGAGATTTTCACCATTTTCATTCCTTCTTGTTCTTCTTTTTCCAACAATGGTATTAAAAGCCAGTCATGTTAGAAGGAATTTCAGGAGTTTTTTCACGCATTGAGAAGACAATTAATAAACAAGTGATTGGTTTGGCAACCACATTTGCATATTATAATCATCTTTGAAGGCTTGAAAATCCAAGAGTTTCACTTTTTCAAGTCACGGTAGGAGAATTGGAGTATATCAGAAATTTGCAAAATTTGGCAAATTGTTATTATTCGAAAGAAAATTATTGGAGAATTTTTACTCAGAGAAATAGCATTTTTTCCAATTTTCTATCATCTACCAATATTGTTTCGGGGAGTTGTCGAAGTTTTTCACCGCTGCCAGATTTCATAAATCTTGAAAGTACATCAGAATCTTCAACCCCGGTGACAAATTCATCAAAAGGAAGTGAAGATAATGAATTTTCAGCCTCAAACAGTGAAAAAATCGAGGAAGAAGAAGAAAAATCGCTTTTGCCTGACGAAAACGACTTGTCGTTTTCAAGGGGTTCAAAATCGGAGCCACTAAACGACCTGCCGTTTAGTGAAAAACCAAAATCGCAGGGAGTAAATGACGTGTCGTTTAGCGGATTCTCAAAACTGTTACCGCTAAACGACATGTCGTTTAGTACCTCTGAGCCGAACGACACTGCGGCTTCGAGCAACCGTCGTTTCTCTTCTCCACTAAACAACACGTCATTTAGCCAACCAAAGCCTAACGACGTTGCCATTTCAGTCGCCGAGGGGCTACAACGGTTGGTGCTAAACGGCACCGTTTCAATCCAGCCGAGCCGAGTTGCCAGTCCAGTCACGAGTCGAGCCATTATCCCAGTCGTTGACCAAGCCGTTGACCGAGCCGTTGGTCCTAGATCGGCTCCCGCACCTGGCTTGACCCGGTTGACCTGTTTAAACCGATTTCCTGACCCTCGTACCAGCAAAGGTTTTTGGGGCAATTCAAAGCCATTTCAAGCCCAATTCGGTCCATTCAAAAGACGTTGTGCTCCAAATTTCGTGCCAAATTATAATAAAATATTTTTTGGATGAAATGATAATCAGAAGTTCTTTGAAAGGGGAGAAACGTCAAGAAAGGGTCATGGAACATTTCGACCGGGGCGACACTATCATTAATTTCCTTATCTAAAAAATAGGAGAATTTCTAGGCTGTCTTCTTGGATTAATTCCAAGGGTTATTATTAAGTTTGTAATTATTTTTTATTTTTCACAGTTGAACTATTATATTTAAATAATACACATTTATTAGTATTATTTTTATAATATTATTTTTAATTTATTAAGGTTTGTTATTCATGGCACCGAAGAAAGGTATTGAACTTTCAGGGATTGAAAAACTGAATGGAAGAAATTTTAGGGCCTGGAATAAACAGATAACTTTTCTTCTAACCCATGAAAAAAACCTTATATGTATTAACAACACCTAAGCCATCAAAAACTATGGAAAATGTTGAAGATAAATGGGAAGAAGACAATGCATGGACAAAAATTTTAATTTTGTATTGTATAAACGATTACATTATTCCTTTATTTGAAAACTACAAAACTGCAAAAGAAATTATGGATGCAGTTGAGGCTAAGTATGATTTAAGATCTGATACTCATATATAATTATTATTGGATAAGTTTAATCGTACTTGTATGAATGAGAATGACGATATTGGCAATCATGTAGTTCAAATGAAATTGATTGCAAAAGAATTACATGATGTTGGTCATCCTCTCACTGATAAGATGCAAGTTACAACCATACTAAATAGTCTTCCTTTATCTTGGGATTACATTGTCACTTCATTAACACATAGTGAAAAAGAAATGACAATGACATTACTTCCAGTATTTTTAGTACTTAAAAGGGAAAGGATGAAGAGGGGGAATAAAGAAAGTGCATCTTCCAAATTAATGATGGCTCAAGATAAGCATTCTTCACAGAAAAAGATGAAACCAAAATAGTTTAAGAAAAAGAAATGGTTGAAAAAGAAACAAAATAAACCATTTTCTAGAAACTGTTTTAAGTGTAGAAAAAGGGGGCATTACAAATCACAATGTTCAAATAAGGAAAAAGCACAAGAAAGTAAGGAAATTGTGATGACAGTCTTTGAAGTAATGCTCGTGGAACCAGCGACAGATTCATGGTGGATTGACTCTGCAACAACAAGGCATATATGTAGGAACAAAAATTTGTTTGTCAAGTTTGAAGATAAACAAACAGGAGAGCACAAAGTGTATATGGGTAATAATACATACTGTAATGTCTTGGGGCAAGGTACATGTAAATTTAAAGTAAATGGTTTCGTTATTTTACTTGTGATGTATTATATGTACCTAATATTAGAAGAAATTTAGCATCAGTTCCTGTACTAGATCAAAAGGGCTATACAGTTGAGTTTAAGTCTGGAATTATTGTAATAAGGAAAATATATTAGTAAAATGCGTGAAAGATCACGATATGTATGTACTCAATATTGATATTGATGAAGAATCCATTTCTGATTATTTGAACGAGTCTACTGATTGTACATATTTATGGCATTTAAGATTAGGTCACATAAATAAAAATAAAATGATCAAAATATATAAAAGTGGATTAATTCCATAAATAAACTCAAATAATTTTGATGTATGTAAACCATGCATCAAAGGAAAAATGAGTAGTAAATCTTTTTCAAAAAATTGGAAATCTACAAATTTACGTCAGATTATACATTTTGATATTTGTAGATCTTTCAAAGTGAAAACCCATAGAGGAATAGAGTACTTTGTTACTTTCACTAATAACTATTCAAAATATGGGTATATTTACTTATTTAAAAATAAATCTGATGTAATTGAAAATTTTAAAGAATATAAAATGGAAGTAGAAATCCAGTTGGATAGGCCCATTAAAAACTTGAATAGTGATAGAGGGGTGAATTTGAGATTTTGGATAATTTTTGCAAATAAAATAGTATAAAACACATTTATACAATGCCATCTAAACCTCAACAAAATGGTATTGCAGAAAGGATATATAAAACTTTATTGGATATGGTATGATCGATGATGGCATATGTTGATCTTCCAATATATTTTTGGGGTGAAGCATTATCGACTGCTACATATATATTAAATAGAGTTGAAACTAAAGCAAAACATCTTTCACCTTACGAGTTATGGACAAGACATAAACCAGATTTAAGTAAACTTAAAGCGTGGGTTGTAAGGCACAAGTACTTATCCTAAGGCCACTAAGGGATAAATTAAAAAGCAAGACCTAGGAATGCAGATTTATTGGATGTGTAGAAAATGAAAGTGGTTACAGATTTTATTATTCTAAAAAATGATTAATTGAAAGTAGAGATGTTATTTTCTTATAAAATACAAATCTTATTACTCTAGTTGATAAGATAGATTTATTAAATAATTTAGAAAATCAACAAATCTCCACAAAGTCTAACAATTTAAGTTCTGATATTATTCAAATACAGAATAATAAAAAATTAGAGAAAGTAAGATGAAAATCAATCTTCAGATATTGATGTTGGAGACAGTGGGAGTAAAAGATCCAAACAGCCATCTATGTTATTTCGAGATCATTATGCTCTAAATACCAGTTTGAAAATTTAGATAATAATCCTAAAATTTTTTCTAAGACAATCAATATAATTGATTCAGATCAATGGCTTGAGGCCATGAAAGATGAAATTGAATCAATAAATAAAAATGAGTTTGGGAGTTAACTGATTTTTCAAAAGATAGAAAAGCTATTGGTTGTAAATGGGTTCTTAGAAGAAAATTTAAAATTGATGGTAGTCTGAAGAGATACAAAATAAGGTTAGTGGCTAAGGGATATACTCAACAACCAGGTGTAGATTTTGTGGATACATATTCGCCTGTGACGAAATTTACATCCATAAGGATTATCATGTCCATTATTGCCCAGATGAATTTGGAATTACATCAGTTAGATGTAAAGATAGCTTTCCTCAGTGGTGAGTTAAAAGATGATATCTTTATGATTCAATCAAAATGATTCCAGATTAAAGGACATGAAGAGAAAGTCTACAGTTTGAAAAAGTCACTATATGGACTTAAGCAATCTTCAACACAGTGGTACTTGAAGTTTCACCAAGCCATTTTAAAAATGGGATATGAAATGAGTCCACTAGATCATTGTGTATACATATGGAAAAATGATAATAAATTAACATTGTTATCATTATATGTTAATGACTTTTTACTTGCGAGTAATTGTCTAGATATGATGAGTGAGACAAAAGATTTCTTGAGATCTAAATTTGAGATAAAAGACATGGATGAAGCTGCCTATGTTCTTGGTATAAGAATTTCTAGAGATAGAAATTCAAATCTATTGTATTTAGATCAAGAAAAATATCTAGAAAAAGTGCTTAAAAGATTTGGTATGAAAAATTATAAATCCTTAAGTACGCCTGTTTGCAAAGGTCATACTTTAAATAAAAGTATGTGTCCAAAAGATAAATATGAAATGAGCGAAATGCATAATGTTCCTTATGCTCAAGCGGTAGGAAGCCTTGTGTATGTAATGACAAGTACTAGACCAGAAATTTGTCATGCACTAGGGTTAGTAAGCAGATATCAATCTAATTCAGGAAATGAACATTGGTAAGCAGTGAAGCGCATTTTAAGATATTTACAAAGTACCAAAAATTTGAAATTGTACTTTGGAAATAACGATCTAGAGTTAATCGGTTATAGTGATGCTGATTTTGGAAGTGATGTAGATGATAGAAAATCTACAACCGGATATGTATTTCTATTTGGTGGAACAGCAATTTCTTGGTTAAGTAAGAAACAAGGTTGTGTTGCTAAGTCTACTATGGAAGTAGAATATATTGCTTGTAGTATTGTAATGAGTAATGCGGTGTGAATAAAACTCTTTGTAGAAAGCTTAAGTTTGGATATATGCACAGAACCAATTAATGTGTTTTGTGATAATCAGTCTGCTATCTCATTAAGAAAAAATGGAACACAAAGTTCAAAGAGAAAATACACTGATGTACATTATCACTATATTTTAGATATAGTGGAAAGAGGAGAGGTTAAAGTTAATTTTGTTTCCTCGACCGAGATGGTAGCAGATCCGATGACTAAAGGATTGTCTCTAGAGAAATTCAGAGAACATGTGACTAGAATAGGATTGAGAGAAATCTAGACAATTTCGTGGTCGACATGTATAACTTAAGAAAGTCTAGGGACGCCTAAAGGATTAGAATGATGAAAATATCCAAACGAAATTTGGTCATGTGTAAAGTCACTAATAAAATAATTAAGGAAAACCTCATGAATGACCTCAGGGTAAGTACTTAATAAAATTTCAGTGCAGAATGATTAACTAAATAATTAGTTAATCATGTGTAAAGTCGCTGATAAGGTGATTAGGGAAAGCCTCAGGAATAGCCTTTAAGGGAAGTATTTAACGAAAATTCAGCGCATGTCGTTACATGTGCTATGTATTTGGCTGAAGTCATCATTTTTGACAGAGATATTGATTATAGATCAAGTCACGGAGAGTTGATGTCATTCACTAAATATTTTAGTGAAATGAAGTCATCATTTCTATGTGGTCAGTAGGAGCACATGTGTTGAAGGGTGCGGTCAGATAAGGTAATGACAAAAATGTGCGCATGTAGAAGCTTGTCATGCTCTGACGCCGATCTGCAGAGATATGCAGGTGAGAGTTGAGTAGTGGATAGCTCATATTAGTACCAAAGTAAATATTCAACTGGATCATCACCATTTTGTGTGATCAAGTGGGAGATGTTATTCTAAGGGGTGTGATCACCAAACAGTGTATCCCTTGGAATTGCACCCTCTCCATGGTGATGTTCCCATAAGGGTTGATGATAGTTAAGAATGTAGAGACACAACCTTTTGACTAATTCAAAAGGTTGCATCTCTTGTGTGAAGTGTCAAAGGACACAACACTTTAATTCAAAGTGTTATGTCACTTAATAAGAGTTGTATCACTTAGTAACTATTGAGATTCTAATAGTTGTGGCTCTTCCGAATGGGTGTATGGTTACCTATAAATAGAGGCCACAAGTGCACAAATAAAATACTCTATTCTTCCTTTTGCCATCACCAACTTGTAGGACGTATACCCCAACAGGATTGTCACCATTTTTATTCTTCTTGTTCTTCTTTTTTCAACACACCATTGCTTTTTCAGAAGAGTCGGAGGATGGAGAAAGAAGAAATGGGCGTGCCTGAGTCGACTGTAGGTAAGTTTCCAAAAAGGGTTGTTCTATACAACCTCCCCAACCTCCACACGCTACCATTATTTAATTTCTTGTAATTTTTTTTTAATTTTTTAATATTTTTATTTTAAATTTGTTCTTTTTAAAATAATTTTATTTTTTTATTCATTATTCATATATTAAATATTTAATAAAAATAAAATAAAATAAAATGTAGTGTGTGAATGTTGTGTGAATAGTAGGAGGTTGTATAGATTTTTTCTAAAAAATTTGGTCTTTAAATTAATTCAAATCTTACTCTGTATTGCACTTGTTAATTTAGTAACCGGAAGGATCTGTTTTCTCTTCTTTTGTTTTTTGTTGAAAACTATGAATATTGATCCAAATTTGATCAAAATGTAGCCATCGTCCTTAATTCGATTTGGATTTGTGTTAAGATTGGGGAAAGTAGGCTAGGGATAAGCAGGAGAAATCGATGGTGGCGGATAACGAGTCTTGTAAGAGTATAATGAGCAAGGTTCGAACGAGCTCGGGCATGTTTCTTCAGAAAGCTCAGGTATTGTTTAATAACTTATCTGTTTAGCATTTCTAAACCTTTTCTGAGATTATGCGCTTGAATTCTTTGGGTTCAGAATGGTATAAACTTAATAGCCGTTGCCTTTTTTGCATAGAGTTGAGGATTCATGTAAATATGTAAGCGTGTAGCGGTAAAATCTATGTTTGTAGCGATCTTGCGTGCATTTCTCAAAAGGATGTCCCAATTGACAAGAGATCATGGGCAGTTTTTTTTTTTTTTTTTTTATTGGCACCGAGAGTCCGGGACAGATCACGGTCAGCTTTTGGCATTTAGAAAGATACTTTTGATTTTTTGTTAAGTATTTAAGGGTGAGATGCTAATAAAATGAATGATTCATTAACCTTGACAACGACAAGAGTTTCACCATTTCTGGGTCTTTAACTCATTTATCCTTTTTTTTTTCTTTTTTTTTACAACTGCTTAACTCATTGATCTTTAATTTATTTTGTATGTGGGGTTTAGAGAAAATCTAAACTTTTCCAAGTAAATTTAATGAACAATGTCCAAGATGGAATTTGGCATGGTCGGGGTGACACAATATGCATTAATTGGTGGCTTTCATGAAGGAAGCAAAGCGTTCTATGAACTTAATCAACCTTCTGCTGCACTAAAAATGTCCCCTGACCCTGCAACATGCAAAAAAAGTGCAAATGGGAGTGATCATGCTTCAAATTAAGAACTTGGGCTTTCAAATTGCATGGGCACTTTTAGAATTTATTTTTCTGTTATTTTGGAAGTCGTGTGCAACAGATAAGTCTAATTGCCTACTTTTGTCATTGTGAAAACTAATGTCAGCTACTTTATACATTAAAGGAAGCTCACAGACAACGTTGCAGCAGTTGGATTTTATGTGTTGGATGCTGATTTCCTAGATGGAGATCCCTTTTCGTTCAAAAATGCTGATCGGCCTCTACCAGTTTGGATTAAGGATCATGGAACGGGGGTTTTAGACCGTAATCATTGTGGAAAATTGTTTATAATTGTCTTTGTTGCAGAGGCCCTTTTGTGAAACCTGAATCGACTACTAGATTTCCATATGCATGGGATAAATTAATTCTCAAGGCTGTCTGACATATTTCTGAATTCTGCTGATTAACTTCCTTACTGTCATTGCCTAAAGCATGAACTGATGGTAGTATTGGTAACCCCAATATTAATATTGCAGGCTACAGCCCTCCACCAATTAATAATTGTTACGTAAATATCATTTTAGAGCTTTATTTTAATAGGATAAAGGATTTAAGGAGGCAAAGCTATTAATTGAAGCTGTAAAAAGTAAAGGTGTTTCTGCAATTAAGGCCACAAGTTTTTGCTGGGATGGTAAGTTTTTTATGTTCTCTCTTTTAATTTCCCTTCTCTCTCTCTCTCTCTCTCTCTATTTATTTTTATTTAATTGCATACAGTCATAGTTTGGTAGTCACTACCCTGGCCTACCCTTCCAGTACCATTATAGATAATGTAACTTCTTCAAGTATCTTCTTATTACTAGTTCGGATAGAGGTTGATTTCTGGACTTTTGTACGTTTTTTTTTTTCCATGTTTTTATGTTTTAAAGTTTCTCTACATCATGTTGTTCAACATAATCCATCCTAATGGTGTACAACATGTTCAAACTGGATTGCTTATTTTTACACACGTCAAAATTGACTATATTAATTATACATAAAATTTCACTGATTTTTTTAAAAGAATTTAAAATTCATCATAAATAATGGTCTGTGCATTGCATAGGTTATGAGCTCGTATTTATAATGATAAGAGTACATTTGAGTTTAAATAAAACGATTACAGATAAGATAACATATAAGATAATATAATACAACTGAATTGATCTTAATCTCTTGATTCAAACCGTGCCCATGAGGATTTGGCTTCAGCAGTCTTATCTTCAATAACAGAGCAATCCATAACAGCCGGATCTTCAATAACAGCAGAATCTGCATATTTGAGTTGGTTAACAGTCAATGTATGTAAAAACGTTTAAATATCCCAATAGTTGGATAATTCATTGATGAATGATAATAGGTCGAACACAATTAATCACAATATTCACATGATAAACCTGTTGAAAATTCATTCGTTATAGGTCCAACAAAAGGGAACAGATATTCGGTTTTGGCTGATATATCAACAATTAATTCAACAAATATACGTGATGTCCTACGGCAAGCTGCACCATACATACATGATATATGGTACTTGGATCAACAAAAAACATTAATTACTTTCTTTTTTCTTGTCCAAGATGCAGCCTGGTCTACAGGTTGAAATGACCATAATTTGAAGAAGGGGAATCAAGTGCATGCACAGGAAAAGGATGACTGGAATAGCAGCCAAAGGAATACTGACAATGAACCGATTATTTTTTTGGGTCGGTAGAATGATTATAAAAGCAACAGAAAAGGCTGCCATCATGGTTGTAATAGAGCAAAAAAGGGTGAGAAGGCCTAGTATCATGCATGTCGGTAAATATTTGAGAAAATCTTTTTCTGCATAACTTGATGTGAGGATTCCCAAAAATATCAACATTGATGTGGAGGAAAAACAAAGGGACAATGCATCCAATATCATAAAGGTCCAAAACAAATTTTTCTCTTTGAAATTTGGAAGGCCTGTTTCCTTGTGGCCACCCGGAATGGTAATAGCTGCAGTGAACGTAATGGTAACAATCAGAGCAGTCGCCACAATGTATGACGCAGCTGTAACCTTCATCCATTGCTCTCCCTTTTCCCTCAAGTTCTCGTGATGTTTCGTAAACAATTGTCGGGGAGTTAAACCATCCAACTTGTTGGTTCTTTCCTTAGCCATGGGATGGACAATTCCCTCTACCTCCTGCATTTGTTAGAAATAAAATGTTAGATTAAGATTGCTACCAAAACTATTTACTTGGACATGATATATTATGTATTAGAAAGACTGGAAATTGATGATCTAACCTTGCATCAAAGAAATAGTAAGTAAAATAAGGTCAGTGGTTCCAAATTATTATGATTAATCTACCTAGTCCGTGTTAAAACGATCAGCTCCAATATTGAATATACAGTACAAGGATATTAGGGATAAAAAAGACTGGAATTTTTCAAAACCAATCCTTATATTTCAAAACCAATCCTTATCCTACCTGATCAGCGTCAGCCTAATTCTACGCCCTCATCAAAATATAAAGGTAGAAAAGGTCTCACAATATTTTATTTCATGCTTTTTACGTGTTATAATATTGTGAATCGGACTTCATGCAACAGGCCAGATGTTGCATTGGAAGAATTATGACTAGTAATTCACCAGCATGTAATAGATGTTTAATGTGGCATTGGTACTGTTTCTTTCAGTACCATACCATGAAGCTGAAAATTAATGCAGACTTACCCGAAGAAAGAGGAAACCAACAAGGAGGTCATGCACAAATTACGTATGCTGATAGACCAATGACATTTGTTATTATTTTTTTTTTTTGGGGGGGGGGGGGGGGGTTAGGAGAGAGAGAGAGGACCTGGAACCATTGTAATTCTCTTCGCATTTGTAGAGCTGCCCCTGGGATTTTATTAACCCACTTGGAATCTTCCATCATCGCTGCCATATGTAACATATTATTTCCATTGCAATCTACTTGAGATGTCAATACATGCTTCATCTTCCCATCCAGCGTGCGTAGAATGCTAAAGATTTTTTCTTCACGATGCAAGACGGCAAGCATAAATATGTTCCTTTTATTTTTATCTTCGATCCTTAGAAATCGTGGATCAATTTCAAGCATCTTAGAAACAAACTCGAAATTCCCATTCTTGGCTGCACGGGTGATGGCAGTATAAACTAGACCATTATTAAGTTCTCCATCAGTTGATGTTGATACCACGTCACACATTTTAGAAAAAAGTTCATTGTACTGGTCATGGATCCTCTTCATCTCGTTCAACTGCGTGGTTCCTATTACAGCACATCAGACACCACATCAATGACCCATGATGCTAGTAATCCCACCACTTTTGCAATTAGACAGTTAGACAATATTTGATTTTATGTTGTACAGCCAATATTTATTTTCTTTCCGGGTAAATCATCACCGTGTCTATATAGCTATATATCTACATACAAGATCAATGAGAAAGCAAGTGAAATTATTCAGCCTAAATATTTCTTAACAATTCCTTAGACAATTATCGAGACATTAATGTCAATAATTAACATTAAAAAAATTTAAAGTATCAGTCAATGATTTTGATGGAGTGTAAAGGGAACTTGAGCAACTCCTGAAACTAAATAGCGAAGCAATTAACATTGCTGACAGTACTGCGAAGAAGACAACAAAATTTGTTTACTTGAAAATATTAGAAACATTTTACCCCTACAAAGCCATAAGCAAAATATTTCTCTGTTTACATACTAAAAATTCGCAGTTTTGCAAGTTCTCATTAGTTTCTGTGTAGTGATCAGGAACTTTATTACATACATGATCCAGTAAATTAAATTGAAGCGCAAAATATTTTTTACTCATGCATCAAAGTACGTACATCATGATGATCAGCTAACTTCGCTCTAAATCCACATCACATGATCAACTATTTATTCTATTCTGATTATAAGTACTAGGTATCATATTACTTCTCATGACTTACATATCTGTCTTTATTACTATCACATTATATAGCATGCATCAATTAACTTCAAAAAATTAATATATCGAATTAAATTACGTACTAACTTATAGCATGATGTATAACTTTGGAAGTTGGACATTTGCTCATTATGTTGTTCATACAACATCATCCATTCTTATATTGTGACGCCCCCAAATTTCCCTTAAAATAACATGGGAATCGAGGCGTCAGGATGATGACAACACGGGTCATACATCCCAACGACAAGTGTCAAACGTGTGTGCACACGTGACATACATAAAAATATAGGTCGCAGCGGATAATAAATTAATATCTAAGTACCAGAATTTTTTAGAAATATTTTACAAACCATTTTAATATAAATTCTCCAACAGGAGATTTAATACAGTCATCCGAAATACAAATTAAACAAATACATATTTATAAAAAGGGGAAAATAAGTTTCCCGAAATAACAATTATTATTAATAACACCTCAATAGCGGAGCCGTCCCCTCAGGCTCGGCCTCTCCAAAGTCTGCATCCAAAATAAACTACGATGCCAAGATGGCATCGCAGGTAAGTACAACCCAACCAAACCAAACCAAAAGACAAAAATACATTAATGCCACAACAACAATCATGAGTAATTACCATATGCATGAGGCTTAAAATCATCTTCCTCAAAATCAATGAAATAATCACACTCGCCAAAATCTCATTTTAGTCCACAATAAAATCCCAATAAAATCACCCATCTTTTCCATAAAATAAAATCCTCAAAACCAATCATACCGGGCGTTACGTATCGCCGTCCCCGATATAATTTACACACACACCCGAAACCATAATGGGCGTTACGTATCGCCGTCCCCATTACGATCCACACATACTCATTTCATACCGGGCGTTACGTATCGCCATCCCCGATATGAAATGCACACCCGATGACCATAATGGGCGTTACGTATCGCCGTCCCCGTTATGACTCAGCCCAAAACCATTAAAATCCGCTAAACACAATTTAAATCCCATTTTCCATTCTCAACACATGAATATCCAAAATCATGCAAAAATCCACTTTCCAAATATTTTCATGAGCATGCACGTAAATACACAATGCAGACAACCGTGCAGCAATTATCCAACATTTAATTAATCCAATCAACCAACAAATACCAACATCAACCAACACATAGCAGCAATAATCAAATACAACTGTTGATGCCAAAAATATATTTAAATCTTAAAGCTCGTTTGGAAAGTACTTACAGCGGTAAAAACGCATTTCCTTGAACAACACCAATCTGCAGCGTTTGTAGCGGTCACATGTACGTTAGGCTAAAACACTCGGTTTGACACCAAAATTTAGGGAGGTACTCATTGAAGGGTGGGGAATCTCATGGAGGTGGTGGTGTGGCGGCACAACCACCGGAAGGTGGCGGATTGGGGTCAAAATGGGTTAAAACCCATTTTCGGGTTTGGGGTTGTACCGGGAAGGTGAGGCAACGGTTGGGGAAACTGAGCTAGGGGGCTGACCGGCTGGGCGAGGGGAGTCGAATGGTGGCAGAGGTGAGGCCTACGGTGGCCGGACGGCGGCGCGGCGAAGAACGACCCGTTTAAGGCTCATTTCGGGTAGAGGAGGTAACCGGCGGTGATGGGTGGCTACCGACGGTGGGTTATGCTCGCCGGAGGGTGGGTAGTTTAGTGGTGGTGGTCGGAGGCCAAGGGGTGGTCGGAGGTGGCCGGAAAATGGAAGGGAAGCAAAAATACCCATTTCGGGTAGGGGGCCGTGTAGGGGCGGTGGGGTGGCCGAAGGGGACACCACCGGTGCCGTTGAGCTCGCCGGCGTGTGGGGGTGAGGTTGGGCTGGGCGGTGTCGCCGTTGGGTGGCCGGCGGCGGTCCTGGGGCTGAGGAGAAGAGACGGGCGAAGGGGAGAGGGAGGCAGGGGACGCGGGCTGCACGCGAGAAAGCAGAGGAAAAGGAGAAGAAAAAGAAAAAGAAAGAAGAAAAAGAAAAGAAAAGAAAAAGAAAAAGGAGAAAGAAGGAAAAGAAGACTACTAGAAAAAGTATAATAAATAAAATAAAAACTAATTTTAAATACTATAATTTCAATATCAATAAAATAAGATATTTAAAACCCACTAACAGAAATAAATTAAATCCAAGCGCAATATTAGTTATAAAACAATAATTAATATAACGAAAGCAGATAAAATAAATTCACATAATAAAATAAAGGAATTTTAATTTCACTCATTAAAATAATTAACTAATTAAAATAAATAAGAAAAGCAACGTAACTCGATATTAACTAATTAATAGCTGAAATAAATATCTTAAACAAATAAAATAAGACTACTAATATTATTTAAATAAATTAAAATAATTAACACCGATAATAAAATAACGTATAAAAATACACGTAAATCTGAGATCTCACATATATGATGAAAAGTCAAGTGACTAAAGATTGAAAAAAAAAGGTGAATTTTTAAGAATGTTAATTAGAACATTTCATATTTATACTATTTTTTTATTAAAATATATCTATATATATATATATTTATCTTTACTCACGTCATAAACATAATTAAAAATAACAATTTCCTCATGCATTCTGAATGAGTACGGAACTAGCTAGTCTGTGTATGATAGGGGAGGCATTGATTAATGACCATTACTCTAACTACGTACATGGACGTACATGTCTTATGTATGTTAATTCGAATATTCATAATTAATTTGGATTCAATGCCATTATAAATAATTAGATAATTAAGAGTAGTGATTATAATATTCCTCCTATGAATATTTTACACAATCTTATTTTGTTGTTAGAATTTTACCATAATTATGATAGCATATATTCATAGCATATGTATGGTCGTTATAACTTGAATTATTCTCTAATGTTGTATTAATATTACCATACTTATTCACAATATTCTAATATGTACAGGATCAAAAAATATTCTCTCACATATTTTTAGTAAATTAATTACTATCAAATAATACCATTAACTTATAAAAAAATAATAATAATGCTATTAATGTAACGCCCTAATGGAAGCCCAATTCCACATAACTCATACTCCAAAAGGACTAGTCAATGATATAATTGGAACTCTATTGGAACCTTATAAAGAGCTAAAACTTCTCATTTTCAAACAATGTGGGATCTCATACACCGCCTACCATTTTCTTTTTCATATGGGGCATCACAATCTACCGCCCTTAAATGCCCGACATCCTCATCGGGCCTGTCCATTGTAGGTAGCACGGCTCAAGTCCCACATTTCTGGTTGGGATAAGCTCTGGTACCATTTGTAACGCCCCAATGGAAGGCCCAATTCCATGTGGTCCATACTCCAAAAGAACTAGTCAATGATACAATTGGAACCCCATTGGAACCTTATAAAGAAATAGAACTTTTCCTTCCCAAACAATGTGGGATCCCATACACTACCTACCATTTTCCTTTTCATATGAGACATCACAATTAATCTATTGTATTTCATTATTTCTTTGTGGACATTTACCAATAAATATAAACCGGGACAAATGTTATCATGTACTCAAAGACAATTAAGAGTACCAAGCAAATATGTAACCCTTCAAAATCTCTCTTTCCTTTCTTCTTCCTTTGCATCCCCAATTTTCTATTTTCTTATATATTTCATTTTCAACATTTTGCAATCAATTAATGTTATAGTGCTACTTCATTGAATAGATTTTTTTTTTTTACTTCAGTTTAAAATTTACATAAGCAGCCAAATCTATTTAGAAAATAAATATATATATAAAAAATTGTGAAAATGAAATATCGTAGGGTTTACTAAATAAGTTAATCGACCATTGCTCATGGACTAATACGTGTAGTTTGATAGGAAAAAATTATGAGGCTTCAAAGGAGTAAAATCTCATAATATCAAAGTTTAAATACCGAGTAATAGATGGTCGATTAATTTTTAAAAAAAAAACTCAAGGTGTTTGCCAAATTACAAGCCAAATTCAAGGGAATGTAAGCTAAGGCGTGCAAAGTCAACATGCCTGATCTGGTATTTTGATCTTTTGGATTGCTTTGGGGTTGTTTTGGATCATGAGCTGAAACATTCGACAAAACATCCAAACGAACTTCAGAAGTACCTAGAAGAGCAGATGGAGCGCACATACCTAATTTTTAGTAAAAATAACAATAATAATAATAGTAGAATAAACAAGTACTTAAGTTATAGCATTGACTTAATTATAACTTAAGTATATTAATTTTTTTAGTAAACAGGACCATTGAAACCAAAAAAATCAGAATACATTAAGTGCATTCCTATCAAAATTATAATTAGCTTCATATTATATGTTTTATTCTCAATCGGTTGCATTGTATGTACTTTTAAGATTCATATTACCTTCATTTATCGAAAGCAGTCATGGACTTATATATACTTTAACTAGATTTCTTGATAGTAATGTATAGAGTAATAGAAATTGTTCAATTAAAAACAATTATATTATATAGTTTTTTGAAATATTAAATATATATGTTTGTAAAGGCATCGATTCATGACCATTTTTCTTATAACTACGTACATGCATGGACGTACATATCTTGTTTGTGTTTCGATTGTTCATAATTAATTTAGATTCAATACCATTATAAATAATTAGATAATTATGAGTAGTTATAAGATTCCTCCTATAAATATTTTACACAAGCTTATTTTGTTGTTAGAATATTACCATAATTATGATAGCATAAATTCATAATATCCAAGCATATATATGGTTATAATATAACTTGAATTATTCTTGAATTATTCTCTAATGTTGTAATACTACGATACTTATTATAGAATATATTCACAATATTCTAATATGTATAGGATAAAAAAATATTCTCTCACATATTTTAATTTTATTGTGTAAATTAATTACTATCAATAATATTACCACTAATTTATATAAAAATTATAATACCATTAATATATTGTATTTCATTATTTCTTGGTGCTCATTTACCAATAAATAGGTACAAACGTTATGCACTCAAAGACAACTAAGAGTAGCATGGGCAAATATGTAAGTGTAACCTTTCAAAATCTATCTTTCCTGCCTTCATCCTTCCCATCCCCAATTTTCTAATTTATTATATTTCATTTTCTACATTTCCAATCAATTAATGTTACAGTGATACTTCATTAAAAATAATTATTTTTCTCTACTTGAGTTTCAAATTTTACATAAGCAGCCAGATATATAAATATAAAAATTGAGAAAACGAAATATCATACGTTTACTAAATAAGTTTATCGATCATTAATTGCTCATGGGATAAATAAGTGTAGTTTGATAGGAATAAATGATGAGGATTCAAAGGAGTAGAATCTCATACTATCAAATTTTATATACCAAGTAGTAGAATCTCATACTATCAAAAAAAAAAACTGAAAATGTTAGCCAAATTACAAACCAAGATGATGGGAATGTAAGCTAATTAAGGCAAAGTCAGCATACCTGATCCCGTATTTTGATCTTCTTGATTGCCTTGAAGTTGTTGTTTACGATTTGAAACAATATCCACACGATCAGTTTAGAAAATATATATATATATATAAATTGCAAAAATGAAATATCATAGGTTTACTAAATAAGTTTATCGATCATTAATTGCTCATGGAATAAATAAGTGTAGTTTGATAGGAATAAATGATGAGGCTTCAAAGGAGTAGAATCTCATACTATCAAATTTTATATGCCATGTAGTAGAATCTCATACTATCCAAAAAAAAAAACTGAAAATGTTAGCCAAATTACAAACCAAGATGATGGGAATGTAAGCTAATTAAGGTAGAGTCAGCATACCTGATCCGGTATTTTGATCTTCTTGATTGCCTTGAAGTTGTTGTTTATGATCTGAAATAATATCCACACGATCAGTTTTAGAAGTATCTGGAAGAGCAGATGGAGCGCACATCCATTTTTAGCAAGAAAAAATAATAGAATAAACAAGTATTTAAGTTATAACATTGACTTAATTATAACATAACTATATTTAATTGTTTTAGTAAAACAGGACCATTGAAACCAAAAATATGAGGATACATGACGTACTTGTTGGGAAATAAATCTAAACAGCGGAAAAATTATCTCCCACTTTGTGTGAACCTATTAGGAAGTAATTGAGTAGATAACAATACAAGTAAAATCACACACACAGAAAACCAATTTTTTACGTGGAAAACTCTTCAATGCAAAGGGAAAAACCACGGGACCTAGTCCAGTTAAAACTTCCACTATCAACAATGTTTGAGTACACAAATATTCTCTCTAGCTAATACTAGAGGCATACAATCAACAATGATTTCAACACTTTCTTTGCAACCAAACAATGTGATTAGGAAAGAGCTCACCAAAACGTATTACTGTTCACGAACTCGAGCACCGGAAATACTGCTCAAAATCTGATCTCCACCGTTCAGATTGTAGAGCCTTGAGTTGTGAACGTTCCTTCAAAATTTCAGCTCAATCGGACCACAGACGACTTAGATCGGAGCTTTCAAAGAAGTGGTACTGTTTACAATCTCGAGTACCAAAACGTATTACTGTTCACGAACTCGAACACCAGAAATACTACTCAAAATCTGATCTCCACCGTTCAGATTGTAGAACCTTGAGTTGTGAACGTTTCTGCAAAATCTCAGCTCAATCGAACCACAGATGACTTAGATCGGGTCTTTCGATTGAAACTGGACGAGAGTTTCTTTCTCTCTTCGTTTTTGCTTCTCTTCTTTTTCACTCTCCGTCTCTCTATCTCTCTGTCTGCTATGCACACTTATTTTGACCGAAAAAAAACATATACATGTATATGTTAAGTTGAGTATGAATTGGCTTCCTCCTCACATGGAGGGACCCACAACAAATCTCCCCCTCCCGACTATGTGAGAGGCTTCATCAAACCTGCTTTTACTCTGCATACTTCGAGTTTTTGCATAGGCAGTGGTTTTGTCATCATATCTGATCCATTTTCATCAGTATGGATTTTCTCAATCTGTAACAACTTCATCTCCAAAGCATTACGAATCCAGTGATATCTCACATCAATATGTTTGGACCTAGAATGAAAAGTTGAGTTCTTGCTGAGATGGATGGCACTTTGACTATCACAGTAGAGAGTATACTTCTCTTGTTTCTGACCCAGTTCTTCTAGGAACTTCTTCATCCATAGCAACTCTTTGCTAGCTTCAGTTATGGCAATATACTCAGCCTCTGTAGTAGACAGGGCAACACATTTTTGTAGTTTGGATTGCCATGACACAGCTCCCCCTGAATAAGTAATCAAATACCCTGAAGTAGATTTTCTGGAATCAATGTCGCCAGCCATATCAGCATCAGTAAACCCATCAAGCATACGCTTACCATTTCCAAAGCATAAACATACTGTGGAAGTTCCTCTAAGGTATCTCAAAATCCATTTAACAGCATTCCAATGCTCTTTACCTGGATTTGAGAGAAAACGACTTACTACACCAACTGCATGAGCAATATCTGGCCTCGTGCATACCATTGCATACATTAAACTACCCACTGCTGAGGCATATGGGACTCTTTCCATATCTTCCTTTTCTTTATTTGTGGAAGGGCTTTGCTTTGTGCTTAACTTAAAATGAGTAGCAATAGGAGAGCTAACTGTCTTAGCTTTATCCATATTGAATCTGTCAAGCACCTTTTCAATATATCGCTCTTGTGACATCCGTAATTTCTTCTCTTTTCTATCTCGGTAAATTCGAATGCCAAGAATTTGCTTTGCTGGCCCCAAGTCCTTCATAGCAAAGGACTGACTCAATTCCTTCTTTAGATTTTCAATCCTTGAAGAATTCCTGCCAACAATCAACATATCATCAACATAAAGCAATAATATTATGAAGTCATCATCACAAAATTTCTGCACAAATACGCAATGGTCAGAGGTGGTCTTCTTGTAGCCTTGCTCTTCCATAACTGACTCAAATTTCTTGTACCATTGTCTGGGCGCCTGTTTTAAACCATATAGGCTTTTCTTTAACCAACACACACAATCTTCTTTGCCATTCACACTGAAACCCTCAGGCTGCTCCATATAAATCTCTTCCTCTAAATCACCATGTAGGAAGGCAGTTTTCACATCCATCTGTTCAATTTCTAAGTCTAGGCTAGCTGCTAAGCCAAGAACCACACGGATGGATGACATTTTCACAACTGGAGAGAAGATCTCATCAAAGTCGATACCCTTTCGCTGACTAAATCCCTTAACAACAAGTCTAGCTTTGTATCGTGGCTTGGAAGTGTGTTCATCGTGCTTCAATCTATAAACCCATTTGTTCTTCAAAGCTCTTTTGCCTTTAGGCAACTTTACCAACTCAAAAGTGTGGTTGTCATGTAATGACTGCATCTCATCTTGCATGGCATCAACCCACTCTGCCTTATGTTCATCTTCCATTGCTTCTGCATAACATTCGGGCTCTCCCCCGTCAGTCATTAACACATACTCATCTGTAGGATACCGAATGGAAGGATGTCGGTCTCTGATAGACCTCCTAAGTGGAACATCTAATGGCAGCTCTGATTCTGGCAACTGATCAGGGGTCTCATTCTGAAATGAAGTATCTGCATCACTAGGACTCTGTTGGTAATCTTGGATAGCATCTTCAACTTGTGCTGGCAAGTCAGTCAATGGCACTGGATCCAAGTTAACTGAACTATCATTGGACCGAAGCATTGCTTTGTCTGTTTTCTGAATATCTTGCATGGTTTGATCTTCAATAAACACAACATCTCGGCTTCTCACTAGTTTCTTATCAACTGGATCATACAATCTGTATCCAAACTCATCCAAACCATAACCTAGAAAAATGCATTGTCGGGTCTTCACATCGAGCTTAGATCTCTCATCTTTGGGAATATGCACAAATGCTTTACATCCAAAGACACGTAAGTGATCATAAGTAACATCCTTACCAGTCCAAATTCTGTTTGGTACATCAAACTGAAGAGGAACACATGGTGTGAGATTGAGAACATATACAGCAGTACTCAAAGCCTCTCCCCAAAAAGATCCAGGCAATTGTGCTTGTGAAAGCAAACATCTCACCCTCTCAATCAGTGTTCTATTCATCCTCTCAGCTAAACCATTCAACTGAGGAGTCTTTGGAGGTGTCTTTTGATGTCGAATACCTTGCTGTCTGCAATAGTCATCAAATGGACCTGAATACTCTCCTCCATTATCAGTTCGGATGCACTTCAGTTTCTTTCCAGTCTGTCTCTCAACCAAAGCCTGAAATTGTTTAAACATTTCCAATACTTGATCTTTTCTTTTCAGGGGATAGACCCATGACTTTCTTGAATGATCATCTATAAAAGTCACAAAATACGAAGAGCCGCCAAGTGTTCTTGTCTTCATAGGGCCACAAACATCTGAATGCACAAGATCAAGTATTCCTGACTTTCTTGAAGAAGGAGAACTTTTGAAGGAAACTCTATTCTGCTTCCCTTCTAAACAGTGAGTACACTTTTTCAAAGGCGCACTCTTCATCCCAGATAGAAGGTTCTTTTTAGCCAATATTGTCAAGCCTTTCTCACTCATGTGGACAAGTCTCTTATGCCACAATTGTACTGTGTCCTCATTCTTCATAACATTAGCAATGTTACTGGAGAGCCTTGCTTGTAGCATGTACAAGGTTGATACCCTATTTCCTCGAGCAATAACCATAGCACCCTTTGTAAGCTTCCACTGCCCATTATAAAAGGTGTTGCAATACCCTTCATCATCAAGTTTACTTGTAGAAATCAAATTCAAATGGATGTCAGGAATATGCTTTACATCTTTAAGAACAAGAACTGTGCCGTTATTCGTTTCCAAGCATACATCTCCACTTCCAATAATTTTAGCCAAACCACCATTGCCCATCTTTACTGTGCCAAAGTTACTGGGCACATAGTTTGTGAAGAAATCCTTTCGAGGTGTAGCATGGATGGAAGCACCACTATCAATCACCCAGCTAGTTTCATGAGAAGTGATGTTTACAGTATCATTATCATCATAAACAATGAAGAAGTCTCCAGTAGTAGTGGTAGCAACTTGATCATCTTTCTTTTCATCGTCGTTCTTCTTCTCATTCCCTTTTTCTTTGTATTCTCTCTTCAACTTTCTGCAATATTTCTTTATATGCCCTTTCATGCCACAATGGTAGCACTCAACATTAGCAAACTTGTTTGACTTGCTTCTGCCCTTATCTCTGTTCTTCGGACCTCTGCTTTTACTCCTCCCTCTCTTTTCTGTAACCAAGACATCTGACTGCGAAGAAGAGCCTTGTGATTTTCTTCTCATCTCTTCATTCAAAACACTGCTTTTCGCCAGATCCATACTGATTACACCATCCGGGGCTGAATTAGATAATGACATTCTAAATGTCTCCTAAGAGTCCGGCAATGTACCAAGCAAACACAATCCCTGTACTTCATCATCAAACTTGATACCCATTCCAGCCAACTGATTAATTATTCCTTGGAATGTATTCAAGTGATCTGTCAACGGGGTTCCATCTTGGTATCTCAGAGTCATCAAATGCTTGATCAAATACATTTTATTATTTCCGGTCTTACGAGCATATAACTGTTCAAGTTTATTCCAGAGTGTACGTGCATGTGTCTCTCCACTAATATGATTCAAGACATTATCATCTACCCACTGTCTGATGTATCCACAGACTTGTCGATGTTGCAAAGTCCATTCTTCATCAGATTTATTTTCCGGCTTCTCAGAAGCAAACACCGGTAAATGAAATTGCTTCACAAATAAAAGGTCTTCCATTTTTCCCTTCCAAATATGATAATTTGAACCATTCAAAGTAACCATTCTACTCAAATTGGCTTCCATTATTCAACACAAAGTACTAAGCGGTTATAACCCCGCTCTGATACCACTTTGTTGGGAAATAAATCTAAACAGCGGAAAAATTATCTCCCACTTTGTGTGAACCTATTAGGAAGTAATTGAGTAGATAACAATACAAGTAAAATCACACACACAGAAAACCAATTTTTTACGTGGAAAACCCTTCAATGCAAAGGGAAAAACCACGGGACCTAGTCCAGTTAAAACTTCCACTATCAACAATGTTTGAGTACACAAATATTCTCTCTAGCTAATACTAGAGGCATACAATCAACAATGATTTCAACACTTTCTTTGCAACCAAACAATGTGATTAGGAAAGAGCTCACCAAAACGTATTACTGTTCACGAACTCGAGCACCGGAAATACTGCTCAAAATCTGATCTCCACCGTTCAGATTGTAGAGCCTTGAGTTGTGAACGTTCCTTCAAAATTTCAGCTCAATCGGACCACAGACGACTTAGATCGGAGCTTTCAAAGAAGTGGTACTGTTTACAATCTCGAGTACCAAAACGTATTACTGTTCACGAACTCGAACACCAGAAATACTACTCAAAATCTGATCTCCACCGTTCAGATTGTAGAACCTTGAGTTGTGAACGTTTCTGCAAAATCTCAGCTCAATCGAACCACAAATGACTTAGATCGGATCTTTCGATTGAAACTGGACGAGAGTTTCTTTCTCTCTTCGTTTTTGCTTCTCTTCTTTTTCACTCTCCGTCTCTCTATCTCTCTGTCTGCTATGCACACTTATTTTGACCGAAAAAAAACATATACATGTATATGTTAAGTTGAGTATGAATTGGCTTCCTCCTCACATGGAGGGACCCACAACAGTACTACATTCCTATCGAAATTATAATGAGATTCATATTATATGTTTGATTCTTTATCAGTTGCATTGTATATATAACTTTTAAGATTCATATTATATGTTTGATTCTAATTGATCAGTTGCATTGTATATATAACTTTTAAGATTCATATTACCTTTATTTGTCGAAAGTAGTCATGGACTTATATATACTTTATCTAGATTTCTTGAAAGTAATCAATGTATATTGAGTAATTGAAATTGTTCAATTAAAAACAATATTATGTAATGTTTTGAAATATGTTTGTAAAGGCATCGATTAATGACCATTACTCTAACTACGTACATGGACGTACATGTCTTATTTGTGTTTCGATTTTTCATAATTAATTGAGATTCAATTCCATTATAAATAATTAGATATTAAGAGTAGTGATAATATTCCTCCTATGACTATTTTACGCAATAAAAATGTGACACATAAGTATTCTAAGAGAGTTTTACGGAAAGAAATATGTGATGCACTGTATCCAATCTTTTGAAACCACCCGCTTCCCCTTCCCCATTTCGAAACCCCCCAACTCTGATTTTCAGTTTTGCCGCTGCTTCCAGCAAAAACTTACCCATGTAAATAACTCAAATAAGAATAACTACAAATATAAATCATGACCCACAAACAAAAACACTAAAGAAGAGACTAATCATTGACTTTATTAAAGATTCAAACACATGCATACAGTATTTGAAACAGAATCTAGAATCTCAAGATGGCATGCATGTCTTGTAAGAGTTTCTAAAGCATATGATTGCTGGATGTTAAGCGGGTCAGAACCTCCTTCAACTATGAAATCACGTTCCGTTGGAATATCTAGCCAGCAGGAAAGAAGAAATTGGTTTAGATACTATGAAATCACGTATTTGGATTTGATTTAAACATTTGGATCTGGTTGAGAGAGAGAGAGAGAGAGAGAGAGAGAGAGAGAGAGAGAGAGAGGGGGGCAGGGTAGAAGTGTTCAACCGGATCCAATTTTTTACCAAATCCGATTTCAAATCCAGAAAACTGGAGTATTTAGACGGATATAATCTACTCGGATTATTAAAAATAAATAGAAATATTTTTTAAGTAAAATATTTTTAAAATACTAGTGGCACTACTAATATTTTAACAAGGGTATTTGCTAAGTAATGTTAATAAATTGAGGGGACAATTGTTAGAATTTATATGATTGGAAATTAGATTTGTGTTGGTCGGAGGGGCTTTATATATTTTATCCCAATTAATCATGTTTTATAAAAACAATAAAAACAACACAAGTTTGCAGTAAAAATGCCCCATGGTACCGATTCAAATATTACTGGCAGCTGTTCTTTCACCTAGCTAGCTAAATCAAAATCTGGTTATGAATTTTTATTTTTAGTTTTTTTTTCTTTGCTACAATTAACAGATATATCAGGGATTAAAAGTACTACTCTATGCTGTAGAATATATTTTTAAGGTATTCTCATGCATGGGCTGTCGTTGACTTCTTTTATAATTATTAAGAAAACATAACCCAATATTATTGACGGTGTATGTTATATATATATATATATATATATATATAAAATATTGACGGTGTTTCTGTAAATGAGCCAGCATTAATATTGAAGAATATTACAATATTGTATATACGTAAAAGCAAGAGAGTTTAAGTAAAGGATCGAGAGGTAATACCGATAGGGGAGTAGATGCGTTGTTTCCAAAACCCGAGCTGATTTCCACTTAGGAAGGAATGACGCATAGAGGCCAATGCTAAGATGGGAGACTCGCCATACTTGTCACGAACCAGTGCCAAACTTGACTTACATTTGATTAATTCCAAAGCAATATCTGTTTTGTTGTACGTACGTACAAAAGGAATTATTATATTGACATTGCACAAGATCTCAAATGAATATATGCCAAGTGGGAAATAACATCCATTAATGGATGATCGATGGTGAGAAGTTCAAGTTTACACGTAAAACATACACAAGATGATCAAGAACTATCCTAGATAGTAAAACAAGATAGAGTTCGTACCAAAAGTTTCGGCATAGATAGCACGGGCAAGAAGCGTGGCATCATTGCATTTCTTTTCCTCCTTCATCTGATCTTCGCCGTCTCCGATATTTGTTTCTGTATGAGGGGGATATCTAGCTGGTTTAAAACTTTTAAACAAATTGCGTCCCATTTCTATTTGCCTGGAATTAAGAGTGGAAGATTTTTCCCCTCGAAATTATCTGTACTAATTCTGATCCAGTTAGGCCGCTTTTCAAGCATGCGATTCACCATTCTCTCCTTTCCAAGTACGACAGCCGTGATTAGAGCTGTGTAACCGTCAGTATCATACACTGCCAAGTCCTCATCCGTCATATCTTTCACCAACTCCTCCACTATATCGTCATGCCCATTTATGACAGCAATGTGAAGAGCCGTTTCCCTTTTTCTTGTGATGCTCCGATTCAGTAGTGCCTGGCGTAGAAACGGTTTAATGTTGGTAGGGGTTTCTTTGACTAAGCTTCCCATCAATGCCGAGAGTTGAGACTCAATAATTTCTTTCGTATCTCCCAACTTACCGTCTCGCACTGCATTGTATAATTCCTTATCTTTTGTACGTAACGTACCTTCATTCCGATGTATGATATCCTTGCAGTTCTCCTGCACCTTGTTTGCGGCCTCACGATCAGTACCTGTTTGGGATTACGATAGACGTTTTGAAAAATTTTTAAATAGTCTTATAAATTCTTTAATAAAAAAATTTAAGTTGTTATACATACATATATATATATATATATTGATATATATAATTTATATATTTATATTGATACATTAAGAGAAAGGATTTGGAATTCCAAACCTCCATTTTGAAAGTGGGGGATTTTACCAGTCAAGCCACATTGACAGATATTACATATTAAAATACTTTTAATTTCAAATAAGAAAAATAAAATACATTGGAGAAAAGAATCAAAATGATGCTTAATGACCCCAAACGTGTTTTTCCGAATAATACGAAAAGTAATTCAAATTTTAAAAATATTATTATTGGATCAAAATATTCATAATTTTTATAATAATTACAATTTTCAAACTTTCAAAAATATGCCCATAATTTTGAAAGATTCAAATAATTCACAGCTTCTTCCTCATATATTGCTTTTTAACTTGTTTCCAAACTAACATAATTTGTTTGAAAGTGCTTTGAAGACATGAGTATCACACAGTAAATATCTTTTAATAATAGAACTTATAACTTAAGTTATAAACTATATATAAACTCTAAAACTATCATAAATAGAATTTTGTGCGTTTATTATTATTTTCTTCAAATATGGGTTTAGTTAATTTTCAAATTCTATTTTGGAAAAGATTTTTACAGTCCTAAGGTGCTCATGACTTATAATGGCAGGTCT
The DNA here is from genome assembly GCA_036559045.1 of Platycarya longipes. Classification (NCBI taxonomy): domain Eukaryota; kingdom Viridiplantae; phylum Streptophyta; class Magnoliopsida; order Fagales; family Juglandaceae; genus Platycarya; species Platycarya longipes. The sequence continues at coordinate 5,778,511 of CM071802.1, read as the reverse complement.
ATTTATATTTTTCAAATGACGTGTTCGAGAATTATACATCTTAAAACTGTATCTAAGATTACTCTTCAATTCTTTTTTAGGTTAAAATTATGTTCTTGTTGTACTAAAGTTAATATTATTAAAATAACAATAAGTTTATACGTACGAGTTCGGACAACTTTATTCCATTTTGGCTCTTTAAAATCGAATATTACATTAATTTTCTTAATTCTAAGTTTGATTGGATTATTATTATATTATATACATATATATAATTAAATTCGAGTCAAGTACTTGATCGAACCCAAACTGTTCATTGTTCTACCATGCATGCTAGGAATGGAACCAGCTTGTTTAATTTGACTAGCGGTTTTGCCTATTAAGGGTTAGATACTAACTTTAATGAACAGTTTTCCAATTCATACAATGTGAATTGGGGTATGAACAGTTTTGCATGCATGCCTGTTGTTTAATGTGACAAGGGTTAGATACTAACTTTAAGACAGTTTTCCAATTCTTTATGAATACCATTTCTTTTTAATTCTTTTTCAAATTGAGATATTAATTAAAGGTAACAATATGTGATATGATTCATTAATTCAACACAAACACAACACAATAATAATTTATTTGAATTTAGTATTAATGAATTTGGATTAAAATGGATTGACTTGTTAAAATAGAATTACTTAATGGGGTGCTAACTGGTCAACCATTTTGACTTGTTGACCTGTTATGATTGATTGACAAAGCTAGTTAGTTTTATGTTTTTTTATAAATATTGTGATGTTAACATTCATACAAAATTATGTGAAACTTAATAAGGTCAAATAGATTAATTTCAGATCTGGTAAACCCATTTACTTAAATAGGATGAATTGGATCGGATCGTATCGTGTTAACCTACCTATTTCATAGTATTCACAAATAGATTAAAATGGATCATGTCGTCTTACCTCGTTATATTAATGGGTCGTGTTAGGATTTGATATTTTAACAAGATAAGCTTAATAGATTGGGTTCGGATTGACCCATATAGTACAATTTACATACTTTGATATAATATGAACACAACCTCTTAACATGATTTGACACTACTGCTTATTTTTGGAATATATTTTTTTTTTCATGTTTCATTGTCGGGTTTTCACATAAAACTAACTTGTGTTTATTTTTTTCTAACCTTTCAGTTGTAAGTGCTTGGAAGAGAACTAAGAAAAAAAGCAAAATCTTCTTTCACCCGATTCTTCAAGTGATGAAAATGAGGTTGCACTTTCAGTTTATGCATGACATTTATTTGACTAAATTAATGACAAAAATAGGGAGAAAAGTTAGGAGTAAGAGAGAGCAGTAGCACAAAACTAAGGGAAAGAAACATTGATAAGAGGGAGAAAGCTCGAACAGAACATACAAGTTGAGCTACTAATTTAAAGCAAAAAATATATCAATAATGTTTGGTATTAGGCAATATTATCTAAAAAACATCACAAACATATATGCATGCTTTCTAGATGAGAAAACCTCAGTAAATGTGAAGTAAACAAAGAAGGAAAGTTGAGTGAGGCAAAAACTCGAACACTTGTCATGTATCGGTGAGAACCCAAGGAGATATATTTGATATTTTTCCTTTATTTCTCTTGAAGTTAGGACACTCAATTCTAATATGATCATAGCCTAAGCATTCATAACACTTTATTTTATCATTTTTCTCAACTTTTTTTTATTTTAATTTTCTGATTCTTTTTTTATTTTTTGTTGAGAATTCTTTTGTTTTCTTTTATTTTCCATTTGTCTTTTTATTTAACATAAATTTTTCAAATTTTTTAGCAATAAAAACTATATACTCATCATATAATTAAGTCTCATAACCACAAACTTTTTCAAGCTCTCCTTTCACAATTTTCAAAACAATAGAATTACTTTTTCTTACTTGAGGAATGGAGGATTCATATATTTGTAAGGACTATATAATTAACAATTTTACAATTATAACAAATAAGAGAAAACTTACCTTCATAGAAGTAGATGGAACGAATGATGATATTTCCTGGTTTTTGTCTTTTGAAGTCACAGAATTAGATGCATGCTTTTCTTTTCCTTTAGAAGTCACAGGCGCCCCTGGTATTAATCAATTTTTGAGCACGTCCAATGTGGAGAGAGAGAGAGAGAGAGAGAGAGAGAGAGAGAGAGAGAGGACCTTGCCCGGTAGCTGTAGGCTCATCCTGAGTACCATACTTATCTGCCAAAGTCTTCCAAGCGACTCTGGCATTGTCAATGTCCTTAATCTCAGAAATTAGGTGTCGGTCTAATGATTTCAGCATCAGATGTAAAGCCATGAAATTCTCCCGTCCTCTTCCCGGAAAGGGTTCGTCGGTTTGTTGAACGTCCTGCCAAAGATCTCGAGACAGCAAGAGCATTTTCACGCGAACCTTCCACACTTTATAGTTTTCTCTTTTTTGCTCAGGTGACGGCGGTAGATCGGCAATAACCACTGTAGTACTGTTAGATTCTGTCATGTTGATGATATGATATCCCTATAACGTATTGAATTATTCTGACTGAAGAATCCTTTGCCAGTACAAATATGAAAGTAAAAATAAATTACTTATAATTTCTAGAAACCTAGCATAAAACTACGTGTACAATATCAGTATCATGCTTATATTCAATGATCTAGTAATTAAAATATATAATAACTTAAATTTGTGAGAAGAGATGCAGTAAAGATATTACTATTTGGCTAGAGGGAGAGAGAAAATAACAAAAACATTTAGGTGGTTGAAGTCATTGGATTGTCTAAAATTAAAAGATAATTTTAGCTAAAGAAAGCAGAATTTAGCTTTTAGCTATTCCATTTACATAAGTCTTTCCATTAGATTATCTATTTTTTATTATATAATAATAAAATAATATAATAATAATTTGACTTTAATTATTCACATCAAATTTTCATATTAGATTATCCATTTATTAATTATATAATAAGAAGTAATTAATAATTAAAAAAAATTAACTTTTTGTAATTATTAATTTATTTTATTTTATCATATTTTACCATATTTATACCTATTATATATTAATTAATGATCATATTCTAATTGAATTATGGATTTAAAAATTAATTAATATTCATATTCTATTTAAATTAAATTAATAATTCATTATTTTTTAAAAAAACAATAATCTACTTAAAAAAATAAATATTTGCATGAATATAAATATTTGATTTATGCTAAAGAAATTAATAAAATAAATTAATATAATATATATTTGGCCAAGTGTAAAGTTATTGCTAAAGATGGAATGGATTTTAGCATTGTTGTAGTTGGGCAATACTATATACAGTCCAAAAAATTGGACTCATTTGTAGTTCAAGTAAGGACGAAACTAGAAAATCTATTTTGGGAGGTCAATTTACAAAACAAAATTTAGAAAGAGACAAATATTAATTTTTTATATAATATATTTCATAAAAATACCTTTTAAAATTTGATTTATCAAGTTTTAAAAATTTGGGAGAACAAGTCAAAGGATGGTTCTACCCCTGAGTCCCAGTAATAAACAAATAGAGAAAATAAAATTAATTAAAAATAACTTTATTTACAAATAAAAAACGTTAAAAATCTGAAAAAATTATTTTATTTAGTCATAAAATTGAAGCGTTTCTATGTAGACTACAATACAGTTCATATTTAATGGACTGTAAAAAAAATTATTCTTTTCATGATCTTCATGTATATATAGCACGTAATGAGCTGAAAAAAGTGTACGTAAACTGAGTACATTTGAGTAGATTGAAACTTAAACTTACGACGCTGGACGTACGGGACGGACTTTCTCCGAAATTACTCTCAGATTGTAAGTCTGATGAGTTGGCTGTTGTAGTCTCCGGAAAATTACAACGATCGGTCTTGCAGAAATGATGACCTGCACACTCAAATAGCTACTTCAGAAGTCGACATGATCATGACCCATATAAATTAATTAATCATGTTGGGGTCGTCCGATTCTTATTTTATTTTTTCTGATTAAAGCAGATGCCCTGAGAATATTCCAAATCATGTATTATAAATATATATATACACATAAATCATTAATTAAAAGCATCATTACCTCATGCTGTAACATATTTGAGAAAGAATTTGGAACCTTAATCATTACCGGCCCGTTGTAATGCATGTCTGGTAATGAAGTTACTCTAAGGCCTAGGCCGGGTGGGCAGTGGGGGCGAGAAACAGCGGGCCAACATAAAAAAAAAAAAAAAAAAAAAAACTATTATACAAGTATTTCTTAAAAAAAAAAAACTATTATACAAGTATTACAGCCGGCCCGTTGTAATGCATGTTCCTTCCCTCGCCATCTTTTTTCCTCCTTGGAAAAAAAAAAAAAAAACTAATTATACAAGTATTGCAACTATTTAATTCCTTTAAATCTCATTTTTTCGAGAATTAAGCATTTCTTAAAATTAATATGAGAAATATAAAATTAGGGATGTGGGATTCAATAACTACGTACGTACCATCAACCAAAAGAAAAACTATCGTACATACCGCATTACAATAAATGCAATAAGTAAAAGGGAGACTTTTTGGTCCGGTCAGACTTCAAAAGCAAAATATATAGCCCTCCAATAATAGTGTGCCACATCACCTATTTCATTTAACACAATATAAGCTTGCCTATACCAAATATTCTACCATCTGCTTTTAGTGAAATGGGAAAATTGAATTTGTTTGACTAAAAAAATAAGGAAAATATTGTTGCAATAGTTTGCAATGGTCCCTAAAATCCTATTTGATTGTTGAGAAAATGGAAAAAAATAGTATAATATTGTGCAATGGTCCCTAACAACATTTGATTGTTGAGAAAATGAGAAAAATCATTTCAAGTTATTTAAAAAATTAGGACTATAATTAATTAACGTACTTAGAAAACCCATGTTGAAGATTATTCTATTTGAAATTTGCGGTCTCTCTTTATGCTCTTGAACACATGATCACCTTCCTCTTTTAATATAAGGGAATATGTCATGAAGATTACAATAAGTTCAAGAACAAAAAAGATACATACCAGCATCCTTTTTAAGATGTTCGACTTTTCAATTGAAAAAAAGTTTACGGCATGTTTGGGATAGGATCCATAATATAAGGTAAGTTAAATGAGTTTCTTATGTGTTCTATTAATAATTTTTGCTTACTAATATTATTAACTTTTATGCAAGATCCAAATTCTATACACAAAATAAATTGTTTGAAGTTGAAAATTCATCATAATTCACGCTTAAGTTTTTTCCATTGCCTCTTTAAAAAAGTGGTAATGCATGTACTTTTTATTTTTTATTGTATATAATTCTTTTTTTTAGGGAGGTATTAATTCTAATGACTTTATATCTCAACATGGAGGTCTAAACATCGAAACTTTTCTCCCCAAATATATATATATATATATATATATATATATATTAAAAAAAAAGACTTTATATCTCAACAAATGTCTCTTGTAGCAAGAGTCAAATATCAATTATAATTTGACAAAATTATATACTACATTATATACTAATCGGAATAGAGATTGAACTCATCTCGATGCTCGTGAAAATGATATAAGTATTATAATATATTTTAATCAAACATATTTGAATATTTATGATAATATAAATCATTTATATTGTGTGTAAGCTAAAATGGTTGGCCTTTGTACTAAAGCTACATCAAATCAAAATTCTTCAACAAGTGATATTGAAATTTTTACACAAATTCTGGATCAATGTTCAATATATTTGAGGAGCTTGCATCGCTGTATAAAACCTTCAGCTAGCTCTTCCTCAATGTCCATTACCTTTATAGTGTTAAAGAAAGCAAATTCTGGGATCGAATAATTGACTGCAATGCAGTATAAATTAAAGGCTCAATTGACGAAACAAATAGTCATGGAGATGTGCATAAAACAATAATAAAAAGAACATTAAGAAGATTTCGAGAGAGAGATGCAACTCTAAATTGCATAAACTTATGCAATAGTTTAGGCCTCCAAACAATTTATTTACAACATATGTATATATTTGGAATCTATTTCTACATAAAAAAATCGCTAGTAGTACCATTAATATTTTATTTTATTAGTTCAGACTTACTAGATTCGTTTTATTGGTATTGACCAAATTGTAATGTACTTTTTAAATATTATGTATTGATATTTAATTATTGAGTAAAATAAAAATTAACCCTACAAACGAATCATCGAACATAAATTAACGTTTGAACATCTACTAAATGGTTAATCGTTCAATACTAATTTTATTATACGTCGAACGTCTAACTCAATCCATTCAAATGTATTTTCTGTTTGATCATCAAATTGTTTGGTTAAACGTTTCCTTATTCTTATTTGGTTGAACAGATTAGTATCACTATCGATCGAAAACTCATGAAGGACGGTTCAAACATTTTTTTGTAACGTTTTGGTGAGTGTATAAAAGTGTACTAGTACTCTAATTAATACCTTATTATTAGACTAAAATATTATAATATAAATAGAAATCATAGAAATTAATTTATATTCTGAAATTTTATTTCTATTTACTTTGAGATATTCTTAAGCATATTTTTATATTTAATTTTAGAGTCCATAAAAGATTAGGCTAAAGCCCTATCAAACTTAAAGGAAATTTGTTTTGAGATAAATCCCAATTATATCAGATGTGTGCAAGAGTAGTAGCAAATGAAGACTCTTCAAATGGGAATATGGGAATACACAATATTCAAACAGAGAGATTTTATTTATTTATTTTGTTTCAATTAGGACTCCTTTAACAATAGGACTTTTCAAGATCAGGATAGGATTGGGTGTAATTAAAATGGGTCAGTTGGGATATACAATGGGTGGGGAGGAACTTTTGGGACATGATGTACAATGCTTGGTGGGAATTAGCTGAATTTCTTCTAAGATAGTGGAGTGGTTTGTAGATAAAGGGGAGAGAAAATTATTTAATTAGGATTCCTCATTCAGAGGAAGCTTTTTAAATATAGACTTTTCAAATTTTAAAGATGCAGATAATAATAGATGGTTGTTAGATACTCGAGACTTGAAAAAGACTTTGATCAACGTGGGAAGACTCTTCAACTGGTGGGGATCTCTTTTGAAATATAGCAATTTTTTTAACTGAGGAGGGAGTAGATTACGACACGTACACAAGGGCAATATATATGTAGATCCTTAAACAAGGTTAGAGAAAGAAATTGCACAATTGAGAATATTTTTAGTTTTTTTTTTATTAATTTGATTGTTCTTAATGATGCAAATTTTTGCTTATCTAATTATTGATGGTATTTTTTTATCTCTAAATAATTTTGAAATTGATTTTCTTCATAAATTTAGTCATATTTTTTTTTATAAAATGGTTAAAACTCATGATTATGTTTGGATTAATTTACTATCTTTACTCATTTAATTATTCGTTACAATATTATCCGCTAGATATATTTTCGTCATTGAGTTTTGTCAATAAGAATGATAATTCACATGGTTTAAAAGTAGTAAAGGATTTCTCAAAGAGTTATTTTTGAATTAGTGTGATTTGTAGTTCTATATCTTCTAATTGGAAACTTTGGAGTGGAATCTCTATCTAATTCAATGAATTAAAAACAAACAAAAATATCTGATTTTAGCGAAAAATTCTTAATATTTTGCTGTTTGTAAATTTTAATAATCTTTTTTTTATCATTATAGTTTTAATTGTTACATTGTATTTAAAACTAGTTCTTATTGGTCATTAAATATTTTCTTTTACTTTTTTGTCCCTTTTGTGTTTCTTTAATGTCTTCCTAAGGAATTGATATCTCAAAATTGTGTTACAAGGACCATGTTATTTTTTATACATAATCAGATTTAAACATGATTTTGGGATGAATTTCAATAGCTCCAAAAATAAATAAAAAGTCCATTTGAGCATGATGGAACGGTGTTGCACAATTTCATCCTAAAAAATATTGTTGGAATGAATTTACTATTTTCATCCTAAAACACTTTCAGAACGACCTTGGGAGGAATTTTTTCATCCTAAAATATATTTTGGGACAAAATCTCAATTTTTTTGGATAAAAACTTCCATCCAAATAGAAATATATATATATATATATATATATATAAATATCTGTGTGTGTGTGTGTGTGTGTGTGTTGTAGTGTCCACTGAATAGAAGAGTGGCAAGGGTCATTCAGAGCACTCTTATTGACTTAGGCAAATTCATCTTCAAATTTTAACCAATATCTCATTATTTTAGCCAATATCCTACTATTTTTCATTTGCCCAATCAATTTAAATTTAAAGTGCATATTGAATTAATTATTTATTTTCTATATAATAATAAAATATTATTAAATTAATATTCTTTCATCTTTATTAAATAAAGTAATAATATTTTAATTTGTTGGAGAATGTGTCCTAGTGTTTTGTTAGATAGAATAATAATATTTTAATTTTTAACCAAGCAACTATTCACTTTTCATATTTAAAAAACTATTATTCACGTTATCTAAATATTTTTGAACTCGACTAACTCAATATGACTATTTTTTTATTCAAATATTTTAAATTTTAGCCAAATACCTTATTTAATCAAACCAATAAGAATGCTCTCACTAAAGAGTAAAAGAGGGGTAGGGGGCCACTTTTACCTTTAGAATACAAAGAATTCTAAGAAGTCACGCCCTAACCTTTTTTTATTCATCTTCAGAAGTAGATAGGACTAATTACATTTATAGTATATGCATGGCCCATGGCGATGACTTGGGCATTGATTTGCTGCCGCGGGCCGGGCCGGGCCGGGCCGGGCCAGGAGGGGGGGGTGGTTTAGAAGTAGGGGCCAGAGAATTACACTAGTTGCAGTTTTCGATTGAGACTTTTTTTTTTATATTAAAGTAAAATTAAATTAATTGATTTTAAATTTTTATATTATATTTTTATTTAAAAATAATGTTTATTGTTTGTTAAGTAAAATTACTAATTAAGATTTATGCTACATTTTCAACTGATAACCAAATTAATATTTATTATAAAAAAAATTAATTTAGAAAAAATTTTATATAATATAATTTTATAAAACGTACTCTTGAGTTTTATGAGTCGTTTGAGAATATAATTATTTTCATATATTCTTAAATATTTTCAAATTTAACTTTTTTTTTTCTTACTCAAAATTCAATAAAACATCTTAACTCAAATTATTTCATTATTATTCTAAATATTTTGAGATATTCTTAAATATATAAAAGAGATTTAGAAGTAATTACAAAAATTATTATCAATAAAATTCTATAAAAAAAATTGGCCCTTACCTTTTCAAAGGATTATATAATTTTTTATTTTTTTTGAGATTCTATTATTTATAATTCTCATATTATATATTAAATTAATAATGACAAAAGATAAATATATTATTATAAAGAGATTACTTGAAATAATTATTATGTAGAATACTTTTAAAATTAATAATAATATATATAATATCTATTTAATAATTTTGTTATATTAATTAATTTTTTTAATTGTATTTTTTTAATTATATTTTAAAACTTTTAAAAAATAGGTCTTTTATAATTATGAGGTCTTAAACAATTGTTTATCTCGTCTAAAGCAAGAGCAGGCTTGTACGATTAAATGGCCCATGAAAGACGACTTGGCATTATTTGGTGCTTGGATGCTCCTCGATAAAGTAAATAATAAAAAAAATAAAGATAAATATAAAGATTTATATGATTAGGCATAAATGTGTACATTCATGAGTCGTTCGAGGTTGAAATCTATTGTGAAAGGATGTTGAAGGACGTAGTGAGGTCCTCTTATAGAGGTCTTCTTCCCCCTTTAAAGTAGTTGAATAATATTTATTTCATTTCATTTTTAAATTAATGTTACTATGTCTTCTAAATTATACCAATCACCTTATCTCTTGAAGTGGCACCATCATGCCACTTATTATAAAAATTCATAAAAAATACAATAAATCTTTAAATATATTATAAAAAAAAAAAAGTTATTATTGTAAGTCAAAATTTTAAAAGGTTTAACTTGATAATTCAATATATAAAAAAATTTTGAATAAAAAATAAAATTTATATTGATTTGACTTTTGATTAAATCAATATTAATATTCGTAACGTATGGACCTACGTTCACTTTAAATGGTATCAATTTTGAAAAACACAATTATTTTAGTCTTGAAATCAAAATTAGTACAATTTTTCAAAACGAGAATAAATGGACATCTGAATTATAGTTTTTAATATTGTACCGGCCAATAAAATTAAAATTTGCCATATTAATTAATTATACGGTATAATTTATAGATGTGTTTTGTGACGGCCAATTCACAAGATTTCGATTGAAATACCAACTAATACCAGTCAAAATATTGATCAGTATTAATCGATTTATACATTTTGGTCATATTGAATTTCAACTTTTCATTTTTTTGCTAATGTTTCTATTTTAATTTAAATTAAACTAATTACATATATATATAATTTATTTATAGATTAATTATTATTTTAAAATATAATTTATTTCTATAAAAAATTATTATAAATGATATATAAAATAATATTAATATTAAAATATTTATCAACTAGTGCACTGATACGATTGTCAAATCATTGAAATGAATGCATGGATGCAGCTGAAACTGAAAAGAGCCTAAACTTATCTGATCATCTCTTCCTCGCCAGCTGTAATATGAATCAGAGTCAGGGATGATGTACGAGTACGACCTTATTCACTAGTTGTCCATTCATGGTGAAAGCGGAGCTGCCTGTGCAAATGTAGCAGCCTGCCAACCAGCAACAAATGTATTTTTTCTACTTTCTATAATAATTTTTAATTTTTATACTATTTAAATATTATACTCTTTAATATTTTTTATTCATCTTAAATATTTTCTCTAAACTATTTATAATATATTCCACATTATTTTTTATAATATTTTAAACAATAATATTTTAAAATAAAATATATTTTTATAACATCTTTTATAAAACTAACATTATTTTATAAGAAATCCTTATTTTATAATGTCTTATGAAAATATTATATGGTAACATTACTTAAGAAATGCTTGAGATCCTAATAATGGATCCGAGCATTTTTCTCGATTATTTTTTTATTTAATAATGAAGTAATTATTTTTTATTATTATTATAATTTTTTCAAAAAAATTTGAAAGATATAAAAACATTGAATGAAAAAAAAAAATCAAAAGGTATTATCGTCGTGCCACATACGGTGAATCTAGCATGGCCCCACAAGATTAGCCAACTCCAAATTGCTTCTGTATAAAGCCCTGTTTAGACCTTTACACCCTCTAATCAGCAGCTGACACCTCAACGTTCTCTTTCTTTCTCCCGGAGAGGGATAAACGGGAGAAGACATTGCACATTTGCGGGGAGTGGAACGTTTAAGGCCAATTGTATTTTCTTCTCTGTTTGCTCGTTTGAGTCGAATTTTATTTGGCCTAATTTTAAAATTGTAATTATTTTTTAATAAATTTAATATTTTTATTTAAAAATAAATAAAAATTAGATTTAGAATCCAAATTTTCAAATTTGAAATCCAAATAAATACCCTTAATGATGGTAACCGGTCTTAAGATGGGCTGGATGCAATCTTTTTATTTAGTGATTATAGAATTGATTTTTTAATAATATTATATATTTAAAAAATATTAAATATAACAAATAAATTATAAAAAGATAAAAAGACCAAATAACTATAACAGGACTCATCCTTGTACTACAATATTATTAAACTAAACTTTTTTAATCATTAAATTTAAAAAAAAAAAAAAAACACTTCAGAAAAAATAGACAGCCGAATTGGGAAGAGATCTCCAAGCAAGATTCCTATTTTTTTTTATCATAAATACAACAATTTTTCTTTTTTGGATAAAAACATATCTATTTCATTTTATTCTAAGAAGACGGAGATATATGGAGGGATTCTTCTATTACAATAGGACTAGGAAATGAAAAAGAGTCCTTTGCTAGAGTATGGGCAATAATGTTACTGGTTGTTCTTACAAGAGAAACCTCCCATCTAGCAAAATTACAAAGTAGGGAACTAGTTTTGCAAATGATCATATTGGCACAAGTCCCGTCGTCTGATTCATGCTTTAGAGCCTTAGGAACTTGCAAAGAGTCACCCTCAAGAATGATATCCTAGAAACCCATAGATAAGCCAAGTTTCACAGCATGAAAAGCAGCAAAAGTCTTTGCAAGAAAGGAGTCTGGGAACAATTCTAAAGACTACTTGAGAGTAACTAAAATCCTACCTTAGTTATCCCTAGCCATAACTCCAATGCCAATCCAACAGAGGTAAGTGTTTATGGCACCATCACAGTTAAGTTTGACTTAATAGGAAGGTGGAGTTGTCTAGTTCTGGAGAGAAGAGCAGGGAGGGTTTTTTTCTTTGGTCAGATTATCTAAGTTGAAGACAAGGCTGAATAGGATAGACTTTGTCTCACGGATCAAGGTTACTGGATGACAATAAGCACCATTGAAGATGAGAGTATTCCTCCTTTACCACATTCTAGCCACTACAGCAAATTCCATGATGGTCTCTATGTTCATGTGGGTCAAAATGTCATGAAGGAGCTGGAGCATGGAGGACCGGGGCAGGGTACATTTTTGGAGACTTTTAGAGCATATAGACCATACATCTTTTGCTGCTTGGCATTGCCATAATGCATGAAGGATGTCTTCTTCCTCGGTTTTACAAATAGGGCAGAGAGGGTGCTTGACTATTTTCCTTTCATACAAGTTGGTCATGGTAGGAAGCGAGTCGAGACATGATCGCCACAAGAAATTTCTATCGACTAAGGTTGCTGGGATCTACCAAATTTGTTTTAGGCATGTTTGTGTAGGTTGCTGGAGGAGGCTTGGCCTTTAGATGCTAGAGACCTTGCATTTTCCATCTGGTAGGCACTTTTAACTGTGAAAGATCCATTCCTTTATCCATGCCAAATTTTCTTATCCCTGCTGTTAGAGGTGGTTGTTGGGGTCCTTAGGATTTTTTCTGCATCACCCGGGTCAAAGATGAGTTTAACCAGCTCGGAATGCCATTATGGAGGATGGGCACTCAAGAGGTCTAAGACAGTGGAGTCTTGGTTTAGGACTATAGCCGGACTGAGGATCATTTTTGGGTTTGGTTGATCTAATCAACTGTCTTTCCAAATTTTGATTGTTTGCCCATTCCCAACTCTTCATGAAGTGCCTTCTCACAACAGAGGCCTTGTTGACAGGAGATTCCTCTAGATGTATGAGGGTTTGGCTCCAATCTTGGCTAACTTAAAGGGGGAAGAGGGGAAATATTTCACTTTCATCACCATGACTACGAGGGACTTGAGTTGTTGGAGGATGCGCCAACATTGTTTGGTTAACATTGTTGTGTTGAAAGCTTCAAGGTCCCTATATCCCATACCTCCCTCTGAATTTAGTTTCCCCATCCACTTCCAAGCTATCCAACGGACTTGATTTTCCTTCTCTTGGTTTCCCCACCAAAAATTATTAATGGCTCTATTAATGTCATGAAGGAGGGATAATGAAAGCTTGAAAACATTCATTGTGTAGGTAGGCAAGGCTTGTATGACAGATTTAATGTATATTTCCCTCCCGCCTGAGATAAGGGTTTGACCCTTTAGTTGCGTAATCTTGACCTGACATTATCAAGGATACCTTTGAAGGTTTTTTGCTTATTCTTTCCCACTACTGAGGGTAAACCGAGGTACTTTTCTGTTGCCCAGATGACTAACACAAGAGGGGGGGGTGAATTGGGTTATATTATAAAAATTAGCACTTATAAATCAAATACACAATATAAAATATAAACAGAATATAAAGCAGCAAGAAATGTAAAGAGTAGGGTAAGAAGAAGCAAACTCAGTATTTTTACGAGGTTTAGCCCCACTGCCTACATCCTCGCCTCAAGCTATCCCTTGAGGATCCCAAATCCACTATTCAATCTCCTTTAGATGGAGATAGAAACCTATTACACCTTTGAGAAGCACTGCTCCAAAGAATCCGTGTGGAACACCCTCTACACTTCCAATCACCTCACACTTGGTGATTTAACTATTCTCCGTGTAGAACACCTTCTACACACACAAGAGTTATACGCACCCTCTTACAAATACAAGAGTTGGTAGTGGGTAGACTATAAAAGTACACTCTTCAATGAATGAGATAGAAACAATACAGTGCAACCTATATCTCTCTCAAAAAGAACAAAAATTAAGGCTCAAAACTTTAGAAAAGAGAGAATGAGAGTTTTAAAAGAATGATGCAAAACTTAGCAATAGATGTGTAAGCTCTTGTTATGATTTTTGTAAAACTCAAGTGAGCTATTTATAGGCAAATGAGTTTTCAATTTCAAATTTGAAAAGATTCACATGTCAAATAAGAATACTATTCACTTTTTAAAAAATTCAAATAAAAACATCTCCTTTTTATATTTGTTAAAGACAATTCCATTTATTTTTCAAATAAATCAATTTAATCTTTTACTTTTCATACATGACAAAATGAGCATGATTTATTTTTCAAACCAAATCATCTTCTTTTTGCATATGTCAAAAAAACACATAACCAAATTTTAAGATTTTTAAACAAATCATCTATCTTTTGCATTTGTCAAAAAAATATACAACCATCTTTCAAGATTTTCAAACAAATCATCTATCTTTTGCATTTGTCAAAAAAACACACAACCACCCTTCAAGTTTTTCAAACAACACACGCACATGTTAAAGATGACAATCAATCATCTTACAAATTCAAATTTTTATGCATACGTGAAAAAAAAAATATTTCGAAATTAATATTTTAATAAAGTTATACAAATGTAAAAAATTCAATTTGATATTTTATGAGAAAAGATTAATTTTGAACCTTAATCTAATTTCAAATTTTAAGAGATGTACAAAACTACTCTATGAGCATCATTTGTAGACTTGATCTCTTTCTTGCTCATGCTTGATTTCTTGATGTGTTTAGCTCCCTTCATGCGTAGATAACTTGAGTTTGAGTTTTAAATATTATTTGTTATCATCAAAATTTATACGTAGATACGAGACTTGAAACCTTGAGTTCAAAAATCTCCTAATTTTTTATGATGACAAGTACTTAGAAGAAATCTGCGACCTGCAGTAATACTTAAACTCCTCCTGAAAATATGCGTTAGTATTTCAAGAAAAATATAAACATGATTCTAACATATATAACATGGTAGTATAATACTAGTATAAGACTTCTCCCCCTTTTGGCATCATTAAAAAGGAACCGTAATTGGCTTTAGTAAGATTTTTTCCCGCAATAAGCAATAACAAAATAAAACGGTGCATTAGTAGAAGCTATAAAGAGTTGAATAATTGGAACCAGCCGTGCCCGACAAAACCTGCAAAGGCTGGAGGTCTAGCTCTGGCAATTCGGTGCGGAAGGAGATTGAATAATTGGAACAACCCGTGCCCGACAAAACCTGCAAAGGCTGGAGGCCTACCTCTGACAATTCGGTGCAAAGATTTGATCTGCTTGATGTTGCTGAAAAATGAGATATTATCAGAATTTGTAAGCTTGTCTTGTTCTTATTTCCATTTCTATAAAAGCAATCCTTAGTTTTATCTATTTCACATCAAATTTTCTTCTTATCTTTGCAATTTGCTTGCATTCTCATTCTACAGATTTTCAATGGCTCATCGATTTCCTTTCAGTACTTCTCTCGATCAAGATTTGAGGTATTCTTTACCTCAGTCTCAATCTATTTCTGCATCTGTCGTTGGTGCCATGAAGCAACAAGAGACTGATTTGGCTAATAAATCAGATCATGACGCGATTGACGAGCTTGTGGGTCTCGGTACTCGATACTCATCATCCATCGTCGCGTTTTCTGCTCGATTGCAGTCCAAAACTCGTGAAATTGAGAAGTTTAGCGAGACTGTCTTTGTACTTCAACGACTTGTTTACGAGTCAAAAAAAAAATAGTAGAATTAAAGCAACAGAATAAAGATTTAAAATTCTTACTTGCCTCTTCATTTCGATTGCCTAATCCTTTAGACAAAGATGACATGATGATTTATGAGGAGCAAATACATTTGAATGATGAGACTAAACGTCTCAAGTTTCTGTAGGTCATTTGAGATAATGAAATAAAAGTATCTAGCAGATATTCATGGCATGCATCATTCCTATTTCTCTTCTAATCATGCATAGTCTATCTTCTGGTAGGGATTTTGTGAAAATATCTACCAATTGATCATGTGTGCTAGTGAATTCTAATACAATATCGCCCTTCTGCACATGATCTCTAAGAAAATGATATCTAATTTCAATATGCTTGGTCATAGAATGTTGTATTCGATTCTTTGAAAGATTTATAACACTAGTATTATCACATTTAATAGGAATATGATTGTACATAAGTTTAAAATTCTCAAGTTATTGCTTCATGTAAAAAATTTGAGCACAACAACTGCCCACAACAACTGCCTACGACAACATATTCTGCCTCAGCAGTAAATAATGCAACAGAATTTTACTTTTTACTAAACCATGAAACAAGTGTATAACCTAAAAAATGACATGTTCCACTAATACTTTTTCGATCAACTTTGCAACCAGATCGAAAGAAGTGTGTTTAGGATACCATAACCCTAGGTCAATGGTATCGGCAAGATATCTAAAAATACGCTTGACTGCAATCAAATGAGATTGCTTTGGAGATGATTGAAAACATGCACATAAACATACACTGAACATAATATCAGGTCTACTAGCTGTCAAATATAATAAACTACCAATCATACCTCGATATACCTTTGAATCAACTGGCTTACTGCTTTCATCTTTATCAAGTTTGGTGGTTGGACTTATTGGTGTTCCAATTACCTTCGCACCTTCCATCCCAAACTTTTTGAGTAACTCTTTGATATATTTTGACTGATTAATGAATGTTCTACTTTTTGCTTGCTTGATTTGCAATCTAAGAAAGAAATTAAGTTCTCCCATCATGCTCATTTCAAATTCTTTCTGTATGCTCTTAGCAAAATCTTGGCACATATTTTCATTAGTAGTACCAAATATTATATCATCAACATAAATTGGAACTAGAAAAATATCATTCTGATCATATTTGATGAAAAGAGTTGTATCGATCTTTCCTCTTAAAAAATATTTTTCAATCAAGAAACCACTAAGTCTCTCATACCAAGCTCTAGGAGCTTGTTTGAGTCCATATAATGCTTTTGCGAGCTTAAAAACATGATTAGGAGAAATATGATTTTCAAAAGCTAGAGGTTGCTCAACATATACCTATTCATTTATAAAACCATTTAAGAAAGTACTTTTAACATTTATTTGAAAAAGTTTAAAATTTTTATAACATGAATATGCAAGTAACATTTGAATAGCTTATAATCTTGCGACAGGTACATACATTTCATGATAATCGATTCCTTCCTCTTGATTGAAACATTGGGTTACAAGTCGAGTCTTGTTTCTAATGACAATTCTAGACTCGTCTTTCTTATTTCTAAAAACCCATTTTGTTCCAATAACAGCATAATTTTTGGGTCTAGGACCAAGTGTTCATACATTATTTCTTTTAAATTGATTTAGCTCTTCTTGCATAGTTAGAATCCATGATTCATCAATAAGTGCTTCATCAATATTTTTAGGTTCAATTTGAGATAAAAAAGCAGTGTGATTACAAATATTTCTAAGAGATGATCGAGTACTTACACCTCGTAAAGGTTCTCCTAGAATTTGTTTCATTGGATGATCTTTCACATATTTCCACTGTTTGGTTGCATCTTGTAATAAATCTTGATGATCTTTCCTGATGTCTCCATGTTGGACTTCTTCCATTGTATTCTCTTTGTTGAGATTGAAACCATTTGTATTATTTGTACCTTCTGATTCTTCATCAATAGATTTCTTGGAGAGTAGAGGATTAGATTCATCAAATACTACATGCATAGATTCTTGTACAGTTAAAGTCTTTTTATTGAATACTCTATAAGTTTTACTATTTGTTAAATACTCAAGAAATATACCTTCATCAAATTTTGCATCAAACTTTCCTAAATTATCTCTGTCATTGAGTATAAAACATTTGCATCCAAATATATGAAAGTAATCAATGTTGGGCTTTTTCTCATTCCAAAGCTCATAAGGGGTTTTATCTAATGTAGACTTTAACATAACTCTATTTATAACATAACATGCAGTACTTACCGCTTCGGCCCGAAAATAACTAGGTAAACTATTTTCATTAAGTATTGTTCTTGCCATTTCTTGAAGAGATCTATTCTTCCTCTCTACTGCCCCATTTTGTTGAGGAAATTGAGAAGCAGAGAAATTATGCAGAAAATCATTTTCATCACAAAAAGACTCAATATCTTTATTGACAAACTCTTTCCCCCTGTCATTTCGAATGTTTGAAATAATATAGCCCCTTTCATTTTGAATTCTCTTGCATAGCTTGATAAAGACATTATAGACCTCATCTTTATGAGCGAGAAAGATGACCCAAGTATATCTAGAGAAATTATCAACAATAACAAATGCATAACATTTTCCTCTTAGACTCGCAACTCTGTTTGATCCAAAAAGGTCCATGTGTATTAATTACAAAGGTCTAGTAGTGGAAAAATGTTTCTTGATTTTGAAAGAAATTTTTGTTTGTTTACTAAACTGGCATGCATCACAGATTTTGTCTTTAAAAAAGTTTACTTTTGACAAACCTCTCACAAGATCATTTTTTGAAAGTTTGGAAATAAGTTCCATGTTTGCATGACCTAACCTTCTATGCCATAACCAACTATTTTCATGTTGAGCTGATAAACAAATAGTATCTTGTGAGGCAATTTATTCAAATTCAACTGTATAAACATTATTGTTTTCAAGAGTAATAAAATAAATATTGTAATCATGATCATTCAAAATAATGCACTTATCCTTTTTTAAGGTAACTGTAAATCCTTTATCACATAATTGACTTATACTTAAAAGATTATGTTTTAGACCTTCAACAAGTAGAACATCTTCAATTATGAGAGAAGACTTATTACTAACTTTACCTACTCCCACGATCTTTCCTTTTAAATTGTCTCCAAATGTCACGTGTCCTTATTCTTTAGGAGTGAGATCAATGAACTTAGTTTTATCTCCTGTCATGTGTCTTGAGCATCCGCTATCTAAAAACCATCTTGTTTTACTTATGGAAAGACTTCATGCATACCTACAAAAACAATTAAAATAATTTTTCTTGGTACCCATGTTCTTTGGGTCCTTTATTTATTAGTATTAGAAGAAATAAGATTCTTTGATATCCATATGGTCCTAATAGTCATTGTATATTTTCTTCTAATAGGACAAGTATGATAGTTCTGACCATTTCTATTGCAAAAATTACAAATAACATGTAACATACTTAAAGAACTTGAGTGATTGTAATAATGTCTTTTTTTGACAAATCTATTTTTAGGAAAAGAATTTTGAAAATCTGATTTTGATTTAATGGGTTTATCAAAGAAATTTTTATAAGATTTGAGTTGTTCTTTTGACATGTATCCCAAGCCTACCTTATCAAAAACATATCTTTGATTACCAAGAAGTTTTTCGAAATTTCTTTTTTCATTTATGAAATTTTAAACAATTTTTTTCTAAATCAGCTACTTTCTTTTTCAGTTCATCATTTTCATCTTTTGAAACTATATTTTTTTTTCTTAAAACATCAATTTCATTTATTAAAGAAGAATTTTTCTTTTTCAAAACGGTATACTTAATACCCAATTTTTCAAATTCTTCATAGACCTCTTCTAAAGCATTTTACAATTCTTCATAAGAGGGATTTTCAAGATTTGTTACCTCAAGATCATCTTTAGCCATAAGATAAAGATTTGCAGATTTTTCATTACTTGCATCACTGTCTGAGCTACTTGAATCATCATCCCATGTAACTTTCATTGCTTTCTTGCCTTTGTATCGATCTTTCTTTAGCAAGGGACAATCTACCTTGATATTTACTGACTTTTTACATCTATAACAAATTAATGAATCATTTTTACCTGTATTTTTGTTGGAAGATTTTTTGAAGGGTTTTCTTGGAGGAGCTTTATTTTTCAAAAATCTCTTAAATCTTCTTGTGATCATTGCAATCTCTTCGTCATCGCTTTCTTCATCTTCATCGCTTTCACTTTCATGAGGAACGGCTTTAAGTGCCAAGCTCTTCTTTTGCTTTCCTTCTTCTTCTCCTCTTTTCAATGTGTACTCATGGGTAATAAGTGACCCGATGAGTTCATTTACTTCGAATTTTTTAAGATCTCTAGCTTCAAAAATCGCCGTTACTTTTGATTTCCAACGTTTTGGCAAGGAGTTGAGAATTTTACTTACTATCTCCAAGCTGGAATAAACTTTATCAAGAGATGTCAAACTATTTATAATATTAGTAAAACGAGTATACATAGAAGAGATAGATTCATCATCATTCATTTTAAACAATTCATATTCATGCGTAAGAACATAAATTTTTGATTTTTTGACTTGCGAAGTTCCTTCATAAGTTACTTCCAAGTTGTCCCAAATTTCCTTTGCTGTCCTGCAAGTCATTATTCTGTTAAATTCATTACCATTGAGAGTATTATATAAAAAATTCATAGCCATTACATTCACAGTATAAAGTCTATCGTCTTCACGATCAAACTCTTCCTCTTCCTTTTTGACCTTTACTCCATCAACAGTTTTTGTTGGAATATAAGGCCCATTTATAATACATTTCCAGATTTCTTGACCTTGAGACTAAAGAAATATTCTCATTTTAGCTTTACCAAAAGTATAATTATCTCCATAAAATAACGGAGGTCGACTATTGGATTGACCTTCAGCGAAAGTAACTGCAATGTTAGCCATATGATCTTAACTCAACAGATAGTTAATCTTATAATAGAGTTCTTGCTCCGATACCAATTGTTACCTAGATGACTAACACAAGAGGGGGGGTGAATTGAGTTATATTTTAAAAATTAACACTTATAAATCAAATACATAATATGAAATATAAACAGAATATAAAACAGCAAGAAATGTAAAGAGTAGGGTAAGAAGAAGCAAACTCAGTATTTTTACGAGATTCAGCCCCACTGCCTACGTCCTCGCCTTAAGCTACCCCTTGAGCATCTCAAATCCACTATTCAATCTCCTTTAGGTGGAGATAGAAACCTATTACACTTTTGAGCAGCACCGCTCCAAAGAATTCGTGTAGAACACCCTATACACTTTCAATCACTTCACACTTGGTGATTTAACTATTCTCCATGTAAAACATCTTCTACACACACAAGGGTTATACGTACCCTTATACAAATACAAGAGTTGGTAGTGGGTAGACTATAAAAGTACATTCCTCAATGAGTGAGATAGAAACAATACAGCGCAACCTATATCTCTCTAAAACAGAACAAGAATTATGACTCAAAATTTTAGAAAAGAGAGAATGAGAGTTTTGAAAGAATGATGCAAAACTTAGCAATAGATGTGTAAGCTCTTGTTGTGATTTTTATAAAACTCAAGTAAGCTATTTATAGGCAAATGAGTCTTCAATTTCAAATTTGAAAAGATTCACATGTCAAATAAGAACACTATTCACTTTTTAAAAAATTCAAATAAAAACATCTCCTTTTTATATTTTTCAAAAACAACTCTATTTATTTTGTAAATAAATCAAATCAAATCTTTTACTTTTCATACACGACAAAATGAGCATGATTTATTTTTCAAACCAAATCATCTTTTTTTTTGCATATGTCAAAAAAACACATAACCACATTTCAAGATTTTCAAACAAATCATCTATCTTTTGCATTTGTCAAAAAAATACGCAATCACCTTTCAAGATTTTCAAACAAATCATCTATCTTTTGCATTTGTCAAAAAACACACAATCACCCTTCAAGATTTTCAAACAACACATGCACATGTTAAAGATGACAATCAATCATCATACAAATTCAAATTTTTATGCATATGTGAAAAAAAAATAATTTTTGAAATTAATATTTTAATAAAGTTATGCCAATGTAAAAAATGCAATTTGATGTTTTATGAGAAAATATTAATTTTGAATCTTAATTCAATTTCAAATTTTAAGAGATGTACAAAACTACTCTATGAGCATCATTTGTAGACTTGATCTCTTTCTTGCTCATGCTTGATTTCTTGATGTGTTTAGCTCCCTTCATGCGTAGACAACTTGAGTTTGAGTTTTAAATATTATTTGTTATCATCAAAATTTATACGTAGATACGAGATTTGAAACCTTGGGTTCAACATTTTCATATGCCATGGCTCTCAACAATAGATAGGTTATAGTCTTGAGTCACCTTATCTATGTTCTTGCTGAACATTATAGAGGTTTTGTCAAGGTTCAATCTCTGACCTGAGACATGTTCATATACTTTCAGTAGTTGGATCATCTGGCTCCATTCAATGGCATTTGCTTTGCAAAAAAATCAGGCTATGGTCTGCAAAGAAGAGATGAGTGATTCTCAGTGGACCTTTTGCCACTGGGACTCCATGGATAACACCCATTGCTTCAAGTTTGGAAATAAGGCAGCTCAATGCCTCTACATATAGAATAAAAATGTAGGATATTAGAGGATCTCCTTGTCTTATTCTTCTAGAAGGATGGATAGGTTCTTGAGGAATCCCATTGAGCAAAATAAAGTAAGAGATTGACTCTAAACACTGCATGATTAGGTCAACCAGGGCCCTATTGAAACCAAATATGTAGGATAGCTTTGATAAAGGAAGAAGGTCAAAGGCTTTTCTCATATCTAATTTCAGTGTCATATACCTACCCCTCTTTGCCATTCATCTTACACCTCAGTGTGTCGAGAGTTTCAAAAGGCACCACTATGTTGTCAGATATCAACCTACTAAGGGCAAAAGCTGATTGGGTGCTAGAAATGATGTTAGGAAGTATGAATTTAAGTCTAGTAATGACTTTAGACACAAGTTTGTAAATAACATTATAGAGTGAGATTGGCCTAAAATCTGAAACCTAGGTGGGAGATTTCTTCTTTGGGATCAGGGTGATTTATGTAGAGTTAACCTCAATGATATCAGCATTCGAGTTAAGAATATAAAGGACTGCTGCAGCAACCTGGTTGTCGATAACGGCCAGTGTTTACGGTAGAAAATAGCTAGGAATCTATCAAGACCAGGAGAGTTGAGACCTTCCATTTGGAATAGTGCTTCTTCAACCTCTCAAAAAGTGTAGGATCTGGACAGAAGTGCGTTCTGAGCCGGTGTGACTCTAGACTCAAAGTCTACCAAGCACTCGAGAATACTTGAGGGGGATGAGGTGGTGAAAGAGCTGCTTGTAAAAGACTTGGAAGCACATTTTGATAGTGTTTAACTCTTCCTCCTTTTGATAGTGTTTAACTTTTTCCTCCTGGAAGCACATTTATGAAAGAAACGAGTGTCTATATCTCCTTCCTTGAGCCACCTCAGCTTAGCTCTGTGCTTCCATTTAGTGTTTTGCTCCTCTAGGATCTTAGTGATCTCGGATTGCACTTGCCTGATGTTACCATTTAGGTAGCCGAGATTTGCTTCCTGGAGCTTTGAAAGCAATTCGTGCTTGAGCTTGAGTTCTTCCTTTAGCTGTTGTGGGCTGTGGACTTTCCTTCTAGGGGAAGGGTTGGTGTATGGAAAAGGAGGCTGTTGACAGTTGGTGGTCTCAAGGAGCTGAATTATTCATTGTGCAAAAAGTGGTTCTTGCTTTGGATGATAGGGTCAAAGTTGGAGGGTTTTTGTCTGGCGGATAATTCTCCTCTCCCCTTCTGTCGTTCCCCCATGGATGAGCCTGGTTCTCAACTTCACGTTTAGATGCATCACCATATATTTTGAAGATGATGTCGCTCTCCCTAGTTGCTAGAGCATGAAGCCAGGTGCCATATTGGGGTTTTCCTCCATGTTTGTTTGCTTTGGAGCAGTGGTCTTGGTTGTGCTTGATAATGCCACACTTGAAGCAAACAAAAGGTAGGCACTCGTATTTGAATGTTGTGCAAGCCTGCTTTCCTTCCAGGTTGAGGAAGGTTCCCCTTGGGATGGCTTTAGAAATATATACTTCGACTCAGATCCTCAAGTATTTCCCCCACCCTATCCCCCCATCATCAACGTGGACTTTTTGCACTTTACCCACCATATTGCCTATCTCTTGGGCCATGGAAGAGTTCATGTGATCGAAAGGGATGTCGAAGGCTTGGAGCCAGAAGATTTCTTTATTAAATTCGACTTCTTTAGTGGACTTGGTACCATCAAAAGATTGTAGACATAGTAACCATTTGCAAAAGACCACAGCTGGCCATCGATTACTCTGGATAGATCCTGCTTGCTGTTAAATTCAACTAGAAATTGGTTCAGACCCACATCTGAGAATCGCACCCAGCTTTCACAGCGCCAAACTTTTCATTGTGTTCTTGAAGGCCCCTTGGTTTATGGGCTTTTCGACTACCACCATCACCATTAGACAAGAAGAGATTAGTTTCTGTCTTGGTGGAGGATGGGTAGGAGGTGTGATGCCTTGTTTTTTCTGCTCTGTGAGGCTCATTTGTTCCCATTGTCTTGCTAAAGCTTCTTCTATCTTCCTCTACTGGCTCCACAAGAACTTGACAGACAAACTCTGTAAGAGAGAAACACCTTGCTAGAGGTTGTGACTATTAGACAATGCTAAGGGTGCGCCCCTAGTGTATTAGACAATGCTAAGGGTGCATCCCTAGTGTACTTAATTTTTTTTTCTTTAAAGTATTGTTTAACTATTTTAACTATCTAGAAAAAATTTAAAAAATGAACAATGTGGCGCCCACGACCCCCCCTGGAATTTAGAGGGACTCGTGATCAATATTTTAAATATCGTATCGATGGGCGTGCCAGTCAAGGCATTAGAATAAAATATTTTAGTATCAGTATCGTTTCGAAATAGTCTATATAAAAATAAATTTTATATATACACATAAACTATAAAAAGATAAAATTATTAATTATTTTATAACTCGTATAAACAAAATATACCTTTTATATCTATAAAAGGGGGAAAAAATACAATCTATATAAAAAAAAAAATGTCCAAAATCCGGTATTTTAGCCTGTACTGGCTGAAATTTGAGGCGAAATGAAATATTGCTTTTTTTGTACTGGTCAGCCAGCTGGTACATCATATTTCGGTCGTACTAGTCGGTACAAAAGAGTATTTAAAACACTGCTCGTGACACCGAGATAGTTATCACACAGATTAAATATCCCATCGTTAGTGCTTCAAGTGTGTGTAAAACATGTAATAAGTATATAAATAAATATTCACAGCAGAAATTAAATAAAAGTCAACCATTCTAGTACTAGAAATTTGTAAAGATTACAAACTAGTTTGAAATATAAAATTCTCCCAAAGGAGATTTATACAATCATCCCAAAAGTCAAGCCACTAAATACATAAATATCATCTGGGATTAAAATCTCTCTTCATCATCACATGGATTTACGCTTTCAGCAAAGCTTGCCCCTCTGGCTCATCCTTGTCCTCTACATCACAAACTACGATTCCATGAAAAGGAATCGTAGGTGGACCCGATACACTAATGAGATGCGAATCTGATAGCAAACAACCAAATAAACAAATAACAATAGGTAATAAGATTCAAACAAGCAAACATACATTCCTTTATCAGAAATGACCTCATCACAAAACTGCCAAAAACACAATTTCTGACATGTCACAAACAACATTGATAATAGTCATTAACTATTATGTTAATATCTTAGCAAGAGTATTCGGCATGTGGGTATGTTTCATTTTAATTTTAAGATAAAAATATTTGTTTCTGGTCTGAATTATGCTTTGATTGTGATTTAAGCAGTGAGAAGGATGCTCAGATGCATCATGCTTCTTGGGATTCCCCCTTCGACTTTTGCTGTGACATTGACAAAGATACTTCCTGTGAGCTCGCTTATAAGTTTCTATTCTCTTTTTACGCTTTCTTTGATATGATTCTAGATTGCAGCTAAATGAGCCCCGTTTGGATTTGAAAAGCTTTTTGTTTTATCTTATTTTATTGTATTATTATAATTTTTTAAAATTTTTTAGATAAAATATAATAAATAATTTAATTTTTTAAATCTCAAAATTATAATATTCAAAAATCATCCCATCTTATCTCATAAGTCTCCTTGTGTTGGTCTGCAGTGATGAGACTCCCATTTTTTGTTACAATCACATAGTAGGTTTTCTTTTAACAATCTTGTGGTTTTTATAATTTTTTACATAGTAAATTTTATTATTTAGGTTTTGTAGTTTTTCTCTTGTTTTGAAAGTTTTTCGTTTAAATTTTTATATTATTATTGTTTCTTTATTCTTCTAGATATTCTTGCAAATGATAGATGTTAGGAGGTGAATTTGAGAGATTTAAATTCCCAACAAGTGGTATCAAAGTCAATAAATTTTTTTGGTAGGGTATATCTTTGGTGTCGTAGTGTGGATATGTATTGTTTAAAAAGGTTCTTTCTAGAAGATTAGAATTTAAGTGGTATTATTGTGACCCTCCAATATCTTTCAGGAACTTACTTAGTGAGAACTATTCATTTCTAGGATAAAATTCATTAAGAAAATGTTAGGAAATAAAACTTCAAATTCTATCAGATTTGATGTAGCGAAATTTGATAGGAAAATCAATTTTGACTTGTGATAAGTGCAAATCAAGGTTATTTTGATTTAATTAGCGTTAGACAAGACATTGAAAGCAGGCCAACCCTAAAGCTAGTAGTAATACTAATGTGATTGGGGAAACAACTAGTACCAGTAGCTAAAATAGGTTCGACTAGAGGCTCTAAATTAGTAAATGGAGATATTGATAATAAAACTAATTTTGTATCTCTCTTTTTAGAAGACAATGTCATTTGAAAATAGATATCTAAATTCACATGGCATGCTGCTAATTTTCAAAATTGCCATAACAAAAGATGTATTAATATTAGTGGATCCATAAGTTTGCACACGTGTGTTAGTTTAGTATTAAAATAGAATGTGTGGTGAAAATTCATGACGATAGTTAATAAACTTCTAGAAAAGTTAAATGTGAAAGTTATACCATAATTTTTTAACAATATTATTTTCGACATAGTCCGCAATGAAATGCTTAGAATTGGTTTATTCTAAGTCTATATACTTTCATGGTAGAGCATGATAATAAAAATTATGAAGATTTTCATTGAGATGGAACATGGTTGTAAAATCAGCTAAAGTCATAAGGTGAATATGACTTTAATAAAAAAAATTTGTTGGCTTTTTAATGAAAGAAAAAGATGTGAGAATTAAGGTTTTGTCAATGAAGAAGTATTTTTGATATATTTAAAGTGAAGAGAAAAATTATATAATTATAATAATATTTTATATAATAAATTTTCTTATCTAAATCTGATATTTTTTCCCTATTTTATGAATTTTTTTTTAGTACAATCTAATATTATTATTTTTATATTTTCTTTTTATATTTCTCTAAAAAATAAATCTTGAATTTGAAAAGTTCCAACCTCTAACAAAAAGTGAATATGATTGTCACGTCAATACGTACGTTAGTCTTTATTAACTTACATTTTTATACTGTTTTGGCTTCACCTAACCCAGCAAACGTATAATAAAAAAAAGAGAAATGATAGATGCAGTCATGGAGTTGCAAGCGGCGTGCAGTCGCTTTAGAAAAAAGTGAATAAATATGGGACCCACGTGAAAAAGTTAACTTTTTTTCTAAAGCGACTGCACGCCGTTTGCAACTCCACGACTGTATGTAGCATTACCCAAAAAAAATTAATGTCTTTTATTTTAAGAGATGAAATAAAATAAAATAAAAATTAAAAAAACAATAATATATTATTATAATATATATTTTTTATATTAATTTTATTTTAAAATTTTAAATATATATTTTAAAATTTGAAAAAGTAAAATTTTTTATTATATTTTATATAAGAATTTAAAAAAATATAAAAATTAATTTAACATATATTTTAAATTTTAAATTTTATTTTTATAAACAAGGAGGACCTAAATTAGCTACCTACCTAGTAGGGCTGTGCACCCGGGTTCCGGATCCAGAAACTCGGGTATATTGACCCGGATCCGGATTTCAAATCCGGATCCGGAAATCCGGATATTTAGAACCGGATCCGGATTTCAAATCCGGGCCGGAATCCATAAGATTCCGGATCCGGATCCGGATTCCAGATTTGAACCCCGTTTTTTTTTTTTTTTCTCCTTATTGTACCTTAAAATTCATATTTGAATCCATATTTTATGTCGCAGAAATTTTCAAAAGCTTTCCCTTTTTCTCTGAATTGATCATGACATATATAGAGAATTAAATCCTACCAGAATAAATATAAGAAATTGCGAGCCCCCAGATATGAGAGAATTGATGTGGATATATTCCGATTACATTGGAACAAGTTTAATCCGATAGATGCAAATGCTGCTTTAATAATTATTTAATAAACATATATATATATATATAAGTCATAGAAAAATGTTTTTCCTTATTAAAATAATAATAACACATGCCAGCTTTAAATTGCTTATCTTGGATTCTCCAGTAGCAGCAGAAATTAAACTATGAAAGCTACAGCTAGACAATAATCAAGCAAATTCAAAGTACAGACGAGAGATAGGATAAAAGATATGCCATGGCGCCATGCCATGCATTAATATCGATCAGTACTAAAAAACAAAAAAAAACAGAAGACGGTGATGGCATTCAATGCTGGCCATAAAAGTGTTAGCAAAACTGACTCCTGTCATCAGCTCCCTCATGCTAAGAGTTGGGTTCATGTATGGTGGCACATCCTCCTTTATACCAACATAAGAAGTTATAAAAGAGCCTTTCATTTCTCTCCTGGAGAACACAACAAAGTTATACCAGAGTTTCTATCATAGCATCTCATATTATATTTTGCAAAAATATTTCAAGACCAACCAAAGCGCAACAAATATCACATTTTATCTCACATTGTCATTTCCAGTCCAACCTATAAAACAAAAACAATAAATAAAACAAAAATTATTTCAAAAGCTTTGTAAGTAATGCACATTAAAGTAATAACATATTTACTCTAATTTTTTTAGCATGAATGGGAAGGTTGACTCATACCAGTCTCAATTCCAGATAAAGCTACTAAATAATCATCTACCGAGTAATTAGAGGCTAAAGACAAAGTTGATATTTTCTATAATATATAGAGACGAAAGGCAAGAGAATTTTAATTTCCCACCCACTATTGCGGCCATCACTCTGAACCTTCACTATCAAAGCAAGGCTGGCCCTGCCCGTCTAAACTATTATGTAGTTTCCAAATGATCTTCCAGTACTGTCATCATGTCCATATCCATTTATTTATTACACATACATCTCAAGATATATTGTTTATCGGACAAACTTACAGCAAAAAAATGAATGAGAAAATAAAAAACAATACAATAACGAATGTAACAAATATTTTAAAATGGTAATATAAATAATTATTATAATATCTTTTTGGATTGATCGACTGGTAATAGTAATACAAAAAGCCTCTCCGTTCTAAATATTATTGTTACACATTTAGCTTTGCATTAATCATTGTTGTCAACAGCTGACATAATCCGTGGATATTAGTGTTTTCGAGTCTAACTAAATGCCCGTTTAGAATTATAGAAATATAACTTCTCAGAAAAATTTACGAGACATACTAATTTTTTTTTTCTTTAAAAGAGCTTTTATACTATTTAACACACTTTTTAAGCCTCAAACTCAACTCCAAATGAGTGGCGAATGCACCTGTATCCCTATACAGAAACAAATGCACACTCATATAGAATTTACAAGTACCAAGAGAAATTATAATATGCCGTTTAGGTTGCTGCATGTACCAAGGAGAAGGCATTACGCATTAATGTCTAACGCCAAAGCTTATAAAAGGCTAAAGCATGGAAATGTCCAAATTTATTTCATTAATTTCATTACATTTTTTTATGGGACATATTTAGCTACTGTACTCATACTTGTCAATTATTTGTTCATTAATATGTCTATCATTTTCTTTCACTATAAAAAAGAGAGAAACATGTTTTATTCAAGAAAAAACCATTCCAAAACACGTGAACTTCAAAGCATAAAGAGTAACAGTACTAGTCTATTGAAGCTGGTCATATATTCAACGTTTCTCATAGTGATCATTATGCAATGAACAAACACTAGTTTAATTTCATGAATAAATGATTGATGGATCTATGGATGAAGAATTAGATACCATATATTATAATATTAATGTTTTATCAACTAATTTAATTTCCTTTTTCATTGGAATTAGATACTATATATATTTGAAAATTTGAAAATTTATTTGAAAATTATTTGAAAATTTATATCAACAAATCTCATTTATATCAACAAATCTCATTTATATCAACAAATAAGAGTGTTCAATTTAAAATATTCTTTACGGGACAAAAGGGTGAGTGAGACGAAAAAATGGGTGCGATAGACGAAACCCATAAAACCCTAGAATCAACTTAGATTTTCCTTCAATAAATCCATTTCTAATCCTCACGCAATTACAGGGAGAGAGAGAGAGAGAGAGAGTACCGAACAATGTTTACGGCGATGGAGACTCGGCGACGAAGTTTCGAAGATGGCGATAGAGACTCGGAGATGGCGATGGGTCACGATGATGACTGATGAGGTCGCGGACTCAACACGATGATGACTGATGAGGTCGGGATGGGGCTAGGGTTTCTATGCAGAGAGAAAGAGAGAGAGAGAGTGGAATCGAATGCGAACGTCTTTGAAACCACGGAGAGGGGAAGAACCGAAGAAACTCAAATCAGTATACAAACGGCACCGTTTTAATTTGAAAGCCGAGTATGGGTTGATAAAACCGGGTTTCGGATTGAATATGGATATCCGGCCCAATTTGATCCGGTTTGTTAAAAACGGATTCCGGCCCGTTTTTATATAATCCGAAAACCGGATTTAAGATTCGGGTATCCGGTTATTAATCCGGGTCAGATAAAATCCGGCCCATATGAACAGCCATACTACCTAGTACCTAAATTAGCTACCTAGTAGAACTGTAGAAGACGACAAACGACTTTGTTGGTAATAAGGCGCTGTCACGAGCCGGTGCTAACAAATCTGGGGCCG
Organism: Platycarya longipes; assembly: GCA_036559045.1. Classification (NCBI taxonomy): domain Eukaryota; kingdom Viridiplantae; phylum Streptophyta; class Magnoliopsida; order Fagales; family Juglandaceae; genus Platycarya; species Platycarya longipes. The sequence continues at coordinate 5,747,271 of CM071802.1, read as the reverse complement.
TTTCCCAACTTTATTCATTATTTTATTTACGTTCACATATGATTTTGGACTCACGATGCAACCATGTATTATAAAAATCTTTGTACAATATTTATAATCCATTTGAACGTGAGACTATATGGTCCTAGCTAGACTCGTAGGTCGATAATGTTGTAATTCCATTTACTTGTTGAATAATGGATATTTATAATCTCATTATTAAAAGAAGTTTCATACTGGCTCTTCACATCAATACCAAGGTCTTCGTCAACTTTTTCTTTCTTTCGTTTTTGAAGGTGCTGTCTTCGTCAACTTTCAATTTTTACCCTGCTATGGTTTGCTTTTCTCTATTCCCACTTGTGTCCAATTGTAAGCCACTTGTTTCAAATCCAATGGCTATCGCTCTTTCTATGTTGTCTCATCTATAATTTCAAACAAGGTAGAAAACAATTTATATTTAAGAGAGACTTGGGGATAAGCTAGTGTCTTTCTTTTTTCTCTGAAAGGGTAAGTTAGTGTCAATGGTTTGCTTTTTTGACAATCAAATTCGTATAATATTCAAATTTGAAGTTATTTATTCTTCTAACCTTTTTTTTTTGAAGGAGCTTTAAACCTCAATCATTCGTTAGCTAACCTATCAATAATACAATAAAAGAGATTCTTGATCACAGTTTTAATTTTTGTATCGTATTAATGAGTATGATTAAAATATACCATACTGACAGATCATTTGGTACACTTCAAATATCTAATTTGTACTGGTCAATTTTTAATCGTATCGGCCGATTAATTTTTTTTTCAATTTTTCCCTTTTTTTAACTTAATTTATACTATATTAATTATGTATATATAATTTATTCTTATACTGATAATTATTTTGAAATATGAATGATATATTTATATTTATTTATATAATTTATTTAATATCAAAATATTTCATTCTAATATTTTGATCGATAAGTCTATCGATACGGTATTCAAAATATTACTCTCAATATCTACAATAAAATCTAAAATAAATAAAACATTTCTAGCTAACGCATAGGCTACTAATTTGCTGGCAACTTTTCTATCACGCCTAACCGACCACTTCGCATGTACTTGATTAAGGAGTAGTGGTGTGTACTTGATTAAGGAGTAGTGGTGTGTCCTTGATAATCATTGCAGTGGCAGACCAATCTTAAAATTCGTTTGGAAAGTACTTACAGTGGGTAAAAATGTAAATCCTTGAACAAATGTCAATCTGCAGTGTTCGTACCAGTCACCGATACGTTAGGCTAAAATGCTCAGTTTGATACCAAAGTTTAGGAAAATACTCTTTGAAGGGTGGGGAATCTCATGGAGGTGGTGGTGTGGTGGCACAACCACCGGAAGGTGGTGGATCGGGCTCAAAATGGGTGAAAACCCATTTTCGAGTTTGAGGTTGTACCGGGAAGATGAGGCAACGGTTGGAGAAATTGAGCTAGAGGGATGACCGGCTGGGCGAGGGGAGTCTTTTGGTGGTGGTGGTGAGGCCTACGGTGGCCGAACGGCAGCGCGGCGAAGAACAACCCGTTTTAGGACCCATTTCGGGTTGGATTATTTGGGCTACCGTGGGTGGTGCCGGAGGTTGGGTTATGCTCGACGAAGGGTGGGGAGTCTAGTGGTAGGTCGTCGGTGCCAAGGGGTGGCCAGCGGTGGCCGGAAAATGCATGGGAAGCTAAAATATTCATTTCGGGTAGGGGGCCGTGTAGGGGCAGTGGGGTGGCCGGAGGTAACACCACCGGTGCTCGTGGACTCGCCGGCGTGTGGGGGTGAGGTTGGGCTGGGCGGTGTCGCCGGTGGGTGGCCGACGGCGGCATTGGATAGAGATGAGAGAATTGGCGAGAGGGAGGAGCAAACAGGGGAGGGAGAAATTCGTGCACGTGCTGGGGGGGAATGCAGGGGAAAAAGAAAAATAAAAAGAAAAAATAAAGGAAATAAACGAGGTCCAGTCCCCACAATTCGGTTCACAGTGTTGATCCAAATAAAGAATTCCAAAACAGAGAGTTGAATAAATTAATTTAATCGCAAAGACTACTTAAGATAAAATAATAAATAAAAACATATCAAATAAATTCACTAAATAAAGAAAATTAAATTCCAATCTTTAAAATAATTATCTCACATTTAAATTCATAAGAAAAGTAACGTAACTCAATATTTAAGTATAAAAACAACATAAAACTAACACTTACTAACGAATAACTCAAATAAATATTTTAAACAAATAAAACACAACCAATAATATTATTAAAATAAATTAAAATAATTAATACTGAGAATAAAATAACGTGTAAAAATACACGTAAATCTGGGATCTCACAATCTGTCCATGAAGGAGGATTGAGACGAAGTCTCTTAAAGAGGGGACGGCATTGTTTTCTCATATCTTTGTAAAAATCTGAAATGTAATTAAGTGAACCACGAAATTTTTGAAACTGAGTTTTGTCAAGAATAACATCAGAAAATTTATTAACAAATTCAATAACCCTTTGAATTGGCTTGATTTTGCCTTCAAAAATGTCATAACCAAAGAATTTGGTTTTGGTTTGAAACAGTTTAATCTTTTTAGCAGAAATCACTAGGCTATTTTGTCTTATGATGTGAAGAAAGGTAGACAAATATTTCAAGTGATCGTCAATGAATTTAGAAAAGATAAGAACATCATCAATATAGACAATGGTAAAATGAGTGAATGAATTGAAGATATCATTCATAATATTTTGGAATTTACTTGGAACATTTTTTAGGCCGACAGGAATTACATTCACTCATAGTGACCAAACGGAGTGGTGAAAGCGGTCTTGTAACGATCAGATTCCCTAATTTGAATCTGTCAAAATCCAGATTTATTGTACTTCCTATTTCGTCATCATCATACATATTTATATATATATATTTGGCTTTTCAGTTAAGAAAGGCCAAGGGAAAACTCTTAACATGCATCCAGTACCATTAATAAATATGATGATGAAATCCATTTCTAATGCATGATGAAATACTTGTTACCTGTCCTTATAATATTTTTTTTTCCCTTTAATTTGTTTTTCATTTATAATATGATCATTTTATACCAAAACTATATATTTGTCGCAAATATATATAATAATATTAAGTCGTTATGATCGTATATATTTCTTCGATTGGCATCTGATCATATTTGATTGCCCTAGCAGCTTCTTTCACGGATCAACTTCAATTTATATTTCCCTGGGCCATTTTTTATTTATTTATATATAATAAAATCTAATTTTGGAACGAGGCCAAATGGGCATGCATGAATGCAGCTGAATTAAAATATATTACTTCGATCGGCATCGACCCACTCATGATTGCCCTTCATTCACGAGTCATAATTACTTTTATAGTCAAGGATCAATTATACATATGGCCCATATCTTAGACTCTTTTTTCGACCGTTGCTGCGGATAAAGAGATCACTCCCAATGTCTTATTCAATCGGTACGTAATAATTTAGGTCTGATTTATCTTTTAAAATAAAATAAAATAAAATAAATTAAAATTAAAATTAAAATTAAAAAATAAATATTATTATAATATATTTTCTTAATATTACATTAAAATTTTTTAAAAAATTTTAATTAAAATTTTTTAAAAAATATATTTTAAAATTTTTTAAAAAATTTTAATTTAATTTGGAAAAGAAGAACAAGACCAAGTCCAGCCATTCCGTGATTAACGGGATGTAATCCCACGGATGACTTTAAATATAAGAAGCCGGCGGGTGGATTGGTCCGAGTGAAGAAAATAAGGGTAAGATTTCTTGAGATATTCATTTTCTTGAAAATATGAAGATTTCTCTAGATAGTCATGATGTCTTTATATTCCTTGGAACCGCCAAAAAAAAAAAAAAAAAAAAAAAACGGAAGGAGCAAAAAATAAAATGTTGAAAAATTGAATCTATGTCCAATAGATTATACTTAAAAAGAAAAAGTAATTAACTTAATTAATATATATTGTGCGAAGACAGTAGCTGATAAATAAAGTAGACTATACATCATATATTGAACGTGAGTTATTCTTTTCTGTGTATAAACTATATCATTCAAATAATTTAAATGGTATGATTTGTTATAAAATTAAAAAATAAAAAAAATATATTGTAAAAGAATTCGTACACAGAATATATAAAACTTTTATTATTTTTCAAACATTGAATGAAGTCGCTGTCACACGAAAGCCTAAGACCCATATATATGTAGATACAAACACAAAGCGAAATTGAAATTGGCAACTAAAAAAGTCTATTGGTGGGTCATGAATGATTCACATTCCATCAATATTAACAACTAAAGGCTATTGGTGGGGTCAATCCCATTCAAATTTCAATCAACACTATATAATATGATTTAATTTGTTTAATTTAATTTTTAAATTTTATGTTTTAAATTAAATTATATCATATAATTAATACATACTTTGTTACGTGTGGATACCGTTTGGGAAAGAAACCATTTTTATTTTTTGTAATTAGATTTTAATATATTTTTATTTATATCAAACTGGGTTATTTTTTTTTTCTTAAGATTTTATTTTTTCTAAGTATCAAAATTGGTTAGTTGTTTTAAAGTATATTAAGTTGAACTTAATTTTTTTAAATAATAATTAATTGAGATGATTATGTGAGTTTAAAGTAAATTTAGATGATTAGATAAATTTAAATAAATTTATAAGAAGATATAAAATTGTGTGATCCATATCTAATTTCTATCCTCATGCATGAACGAAGAAACCTACACGGCTGAAGAGAGAAGAAAAAATAAAATAAAATAAAAGTTATCTGTATGGCATTATTGTAGCTACAGTAATACTACAGTAAGTCAAAAAGCATCCGACAAGTGTTACTGTAATTACAGTAATATTAAAAACAAAATTTTAAATTCAATTTCAGTAATCATTCTAATTAAAATATTAAAATAAAATATTTTAATATTGATCTATCATTTTGAAATTCATTATATATTATATATAAATATTTATATTTATATATAAACTAATAACTAATAAAATAAATACATATATATTTAAATATGTATTATGTATATATATATATATACATATTAAAAGAATTAAAGATTTATTAAATAAATATAGATTAAAAAATACAAATTTGAGTTAAGATATAAAAATAAATAAAATAAAAGAATATATAAAATAGTAAAAAATAATGATATTTAAAAAAAATGAGATATATTTAAAATTATAAAGTATATAAATATATTTTATATTTTTGAATTAATTAAATACTATCTGAATTTAAAATTTATAAATAAATCATTCAAACATTAAAAGTTATAAAAATAATACGAAAGGAAATTGAGATCGAAATAACTGGAACAGGCTAGAATGGGCCAGAGAAGGGAATGAGCCAAAATTTGAAACGAAATGAAACAATAAATATAGTACACTGAATACTATAGTAAAATGAAAAATTCTGGCTATTTCAATCCAAATGAAACGAAATGAAATATATTATTTTCAAATAATTTTAGTTTCAAATGAGTTAAATGTGTGTTTAAAATGAATTTAAAATAAAATATATTAAAATGACTTTGACAAACAAACGGGAGTTTACTCTCCTAAAAAAAGAATTAAAATTAAAATAACCCACTAACTGCTAATTACTGTGCTTGTTAATTGTTATTATTGTAAGATAGCTTTTCTTTTGCGTTTTTTTTTTTTCTTCTTGTGTCATTTACAATCTTGCTTTTCAATCGACCGATGTGATTGGGCTCCCTCACGAGGCGTTTACAATGAAGCTCATGTCATTATACGCATGAGTGCCCCGGCACACGCCCAATTCAAACAACCCACCTACTCTCCTAAAAAAATTAATAATAAAAAATAATAAAATAAAATAACCCACTTACTGCTAATTACTGTACTTGATATTATTGAATAATAATAACGTTATATCTTATTTATTATTTTTTTAATTTTTTATTTAATAATTAAAGAAAAAACTTTTAAAAATTATTTTTCATCAAGAATATTAAAAAAATATATAAAAAATAATAATAAATATATTATGAATAGTAAATAAGTGATAAAGTATAGGTAACCTATCACTACTCATGACACTTACGCGTTGAATAATTTTATAAAATTTTATAGTTGAAAATAGTCGATTTTAGTTTTAAAAAAAATTTTATTTTTATTTTTAATTTTATAGATATAATAAATTTTACTAATTTATTTTTAATCGAGGACGCTGCAGATCTCGATGGATCTGATTTTCAGACGATAACAGACCGCAAATGGTACATTGACATGTTGGCCATTAAAGCAAATAGAAGTAGAGATATCTTGAGGATCGGTCACCGATCTTGGTGTGAAATGCGGCCCGTCGGCGGTGGGTGACACCGCTCACTCCATCGGGACCGGTGGATTCCGGTGAGCTTACTTACTCATTCGATTGCGAGCTCCGAAGAGTTCCAGTGTGCCCCACATAGACTTAAACCCGAAATGGGTTCGGCGACACCGCCTACCAAAGGCGGCGGATTGCAGTCAAGGTCGAATACCCTTAAAATTTATCTCTATTTTATTTTTTTATCGTGTTTTTTATTATGTTTTTATTTTTTTTATATATTTTTTTATATATATTTTTTTATATTTTTTATTTTATATTTTTTTATCTTATTATATTTTTTATTATATTTTTTATTTTATTTTAATATATTTTTTATTAAAAAGCAGCTTAACTAACAGTTGGACTGTTTTAAACACTTAGAACAGTCGGACCGATCCCAGCGAGTCATAGCAATTAGCAATTGAACTCGAAGGCCAAAGCCCCTCTTTCTGTGTTTTTGAACCCGCATATTCAAAGGCCCTCTTTTCGTCGCATAGTCCCTCCGTTCCGCCGCACTCCAGCCTCCTCCGTCTCACCATCGCAGCACTTGGGTATTTATGTATAGCCGGACTTTTGAGCTGTCAACTCTGTTCTACCACTTCTTTACAGAAGACTTGGAGCTTCAACTAGCTTACCTTCATCTTTGCAAGTCTTGGAGGCAAGAATAGAAAATTGAAAAAAGGATAAAAACTGCAAAGCGGATTTGGTGCTTCGTGTTTTGCGAACCACAACATTTTATCACCGCCACCAGTCCGAAATCCGCAAGCCCAAAGATTTCATCAAACACAAAACACGTAGAAAGCTAAACAAACGAACCCAACAAAATTCATCAAAAGGCGGAAAGATTTCTAATTAATAATCATAGATTCGCAGATTTACAGATCTAGATAAGAGAAACAGATACACAGATTTTAAAAATATGATCGTTAAGGAAATTATGTGAACAACTTGAATGGGATGACGAGTTTGAGAATGTCCTCAATTTCTCGACGAAAGGGGAGGTGGCGAAAAAGATGCCTAAAGTTCAACACCTAAATTCGTTTTTGTGGGTGATGGAAGTTCAACAAAATTGACGACGAAAATTTGCTGTCTCCGTTCGTTCCTTCCTGTTTCTCCGTTCTAAGTTATAATTAGATTGAGTGAGGTCTGGCTCAGGGACTGCATTTTCTGTATGTAGTGACGTGTTAGCGTTTAAATGGAGGGCCACTTTTAACTTAAAAGCAGCTTATCCGTTCTCCAAATATGCCCATTTTAATATTGAAAATAAGGATTTTTTGTTTTTAACTTTATTTTCAATACCTTTTTTATTATTATTTTCAACCTTATTTTTAGTTAATTTTTTTTTTCATTTTTAATCTTATTTTCATAAATCTAATAAATTCTATTAATTTATTTTTAATATAAAAATTAAAAATAATATTAAAAATAAGAAAAAAAAAATTAAATTAAAACAAACTCCCTCTAAAATTAATCTTCTTTTAAACTATATGTAAAGATTTGAAATTCAACTAAAAGAAAATTAATTATTTTTAATGGGGTAGCAGCATCACATTGGTTGATTGAAAAACAAGATTAATGTAAATGACACAAGAAAAAGAAGGAAAAAAAAAAAAAAACACGCAAAGGAAAAGCCATCTTACAATAGAGTAGTGATAGTGTCATCACTTTCATTTATTCGATCAGTTTCTCTTTAGAATAGGCAAGGTGGTATAGGGGGTTTACCACCCACCAATAATAATAGGACACGTAAGTGGGTTACACGGTAAAGAAGTGAGAGTCATTACACGTGATTAGCAAGGAAAAATAGAACCGGACGCCCATCACTCTCCCCAATTCTCCTCTCTAAACCCTTTCCCCTTTACCCACTGAAGCTTCGGTGCCTGATTCCGTCGAGCCACGCCCCTGACTCCGTCGAGATACCTGTCCAGACCGAATTCACTGCCCAAAATATCTTTCTCCATGGTATTTTTTTTTTCTTCCAATTTTTGATTCGTCTGCTGTTGTTTTTCTTGTCCAGACCGAATAGGCAAGGATAATGAGAGTCGTGAAATACTTTCAGCCACATATGGAACATAATCATTCAATTGATAATGGAATTCAATCTCAATTATCAGCTGGCAGCCTTTTGAGTTAGAATGGAATTCAATCTAGAAACATAATCATCCAATTGATTCCTAGGTTGGTCAGCCTCAACCAGCAGGTTCATCTCCTGCAAATGTAGATGAAACATACACAAAAATTTAATTGATGTAGCATTACCACAAATAACAAATATGGCAGGTGCAAATTCCTTATATGACATCCTAATAGCAAATGAACAAACAAAAAATTATGTGACATCCTAATGGCAAAAAGAGAGCCCAGCATTTGATTTTAAGCCTCATCCTCAAAACAGAATCGAGAATAGGAGTAATTAAAATCAGCTCTAATTGGGTAAATTATCTCAATTTGTTCTTTCTTTTTTACATTCAGATTACGATTGCCATTAATTTTTTAGACAATCCAACCACAAAACATCATCCTTTTTTACCAGCCTTACCTAATATTATTGAATAATCTTTCATGCAACTATAAAATTATGAGATGCACTTGCAGATTACGATCTCCCAAGCATGTTGAGCAAAACAAGAGAAACCATTGTAAACCTGAATGAAATTTGGAGGTTTCACAATTTTATCATCTTCATCTAAATCTAAGCACCTAACTAACCACTAACCACTAACTCACAAAAAAATACGAAGAAAATAACCACAAAATACGAACCCCAGGGGCTACAGAATTCGAAATCCAGAAAATAACCACTAACTCCAGAAAATTCATATTCCACCAATCTGTTAACAAGATAAAAATTTTGAAGGAATATTTCGAAATAAATTCAAACATAGAGTAAAATGACTGGAAATTTTCACTTCGAATAAAGAGAAAATCACTGAAATTAAACATTATAGGTCAGAAATACTTACCTAGCTCGACGTTCACAGAGATGGGAGCTTTGAATCGAGGTTGGGAAGGACGTCGACGTTAACAGAGTGGGTCGCGGCGTCGAGAAGAGGCCTGGGTCACCTGCGTCGCCTGCATCGAGAAGATGGGAGATGGGAGATGGGAGATGGGAGAGGGGGTTACGTTGGAGGATGGGATCATGGGAGAGAGGCCAACGGTGAGGAGATTTTCTGGTCTGGGTATGGGAGAAAGGCCGATGGGAGATGGGAGAGAAGAAGCTAAGGTTGGAGATGGGAGGGAAGGTGACGATGGCCGATGGGAGAGATGGTGCTTGGGGCTGGGTATGTCGCGTGCCCACAATATCTTTCCTAGGTTGCCTACGTGTATAAATGCCATTGGTTGGTGTTATGTGGCCTACACCACTCATATGGTGATATGTAAGATTTATTATTAAAACATTAATTTTTTCATATTAGATTTGTATTTATTCACTTTTTTAATGTGTACTAATATTCGTGGCGTTTGCATTATATGTAGTATTATTTTTTATTTAATAATTAAATAAGTATTATGTAATGATATTGTCAATTTTTTTAAAAAAAATATGAAAAAAATAAAAATATATATAAAAGGAAAACTAGACAAGCTCACGGGAATCGCGCAAACCCTTCAAACTTTTTCATTAGGTCAGAAAATTTAGGGCAGGTTTGGAGATGATCACAAATATTTATTATTATTATTTTTTATCTATTGTTTATTATTAGTTACAAATACTATAAAACATTTTCAATACCCAATTATAACCTTAGTGCTTCTCATTATTATGTTGCATTCATTCAGACGGCCTTTTCCGTGATTAAACATCGCATGACCTGCTGTTAACGTTTTCTGTTTTAAATATTGACCTACTTTCCATAATCTCTATCTTCTGAGTCTTCTCCAGGCCGGCCCTAACTCATAAAGAGCGCTAGCATTTTTTTAAAAACAATTAATAATAAAATTAAAATAAGATAAGATCTTCAAAAGAGTCGGTGAAAGGTTCTAAACTAGAACATGTCTACCAGCTCACTAATTCACCATGCATAACACATGCGTACGGAAAAGCCATTAATATTTGTTGTGTGTAGTGTCATATATATGTACCAACTGCTTTATGTATACGCATTGAGTGTCAGCTTCTTTTTTTCAGTTTTTTATTTTTTAATTGAAATCTTAAAATCTTCATCATTTCAATAGTACTTGACATGTTAGCACGTATAATTAGGTGCTTAAAATTATACGTACAGATAACATTTTCCGTTACGATTACTAGTATTATAATTATCATTATAATATATGAATTAATAGAAGTTTATGAAGGAAGCCAAATTAGCAGATGAAATTTTGAGTTTAAAAAAGTTCTATTCATCAACATGATTCTCCACACCACATATATATTATACAATAAATATATATTTTTGCTAAATATTTGATATATGAATAATGAATAGATCAAGAATTCAATTAATTGATGAAGGATAAAATTTTAAAAAAAATACTCTCGAGTACCCTTTTTAAAAAACAAAAAACTCTTAATTCTTCTCAATAATTTATATCAATATATATATATATATACACACAAAAAATGAGGTCTAATTTATTTTTATAGATAAAATGAGATAAAAGTTAAATTAAATAAAATATTGTTACAATATATTTTTTTAATATTAATTTTGTTTTAAAATTTGAAATAGTTATTTTGAAATTAAAAAAAATTGAATTATTTATTTTATTTTATATAAAAGTTTGAAAAAATAATAATGATAAGATATAATGAGATGAAATTGATTGTGAAAAAAAAAAAGCCTTAAATCTTTGGTTGGGAGTTCCTATGGAATTTTATTTTATAGTTTTTTTACTCTATAATTAAGGAATTTTTTTTAATGATGTTATAAATTTTTTAAAATAAATAAAGTGTTAAAAAAATATTTAAATAATAATAAAAAAAAAAAACAGTGGCTATAGAGCCACACTCTGATCTATATATATATATATGCACATTAGTATCCTTCAGGCCTTAGCCATCCCTTAACTACGTACTACGGGCCAGTGTGATTTTGGACATAGCACGCTAGCTGCAGTTATGGGCGACCACAGAGGCCGGTAATTACTTCTATCGTTTTTCAGAGCAAATACACACACACACACACACGATATACATATTCTGTTTTTATTTTTTATTTATTATTATTTTTTTTCGTAGTTCTAAATGCGTGATCGGCTGTTATATATTCTGAACTTTATATTGTGGTGAAGTTTAACTTTCAACTTGGTCAATATCATTTAGAAAAATCTTGTTATTTCACCATGGTTTGTTTGCATTGAATGATCGATGGTTGTCTAGTTGCTGAAGAAGAATCATGAGCTGTATGTAAAAGCTTCATTTGTTTCATCATGCAACAATCTTCGTAAATAATTTTTCTGATTATTTTGGTATTTGAATGTGTTTGAAAAAGAGTAAATGAAAAACAGTTTCGATCCATAAAAATCAAATTAAAATTCTTTTCTGAAAATCGGTTTTAATCAGTTCAAAATTTCAGAAACACCGATTTCCAATCTCTCGGATTTCCTTCCTCTCCCTAATCTTCCTCTTCTTTATCACCTTTTTTACATTTTAGCTTTTTTGAAGCTATGATTTTTGATATTTTGAGTTTTTTTTCCACTTTTGTACTTATTTTCAGGTTTTTTTTTTTCTAACATGCATGTTATAATTTTTAGGATATGTTTTTTGACATCTTTAGTATTTTTAGTTTACTGAAGGTAGCTTAATTGTCATGTGGCATGCCATATATTATCTGTCTTGTTTTTCATCTTATATATTATATATATGGATATTGCTTGTTTTGTATTTAGATACGTTATTAGTTCGACTATCTTGATTTTCAATTATCCATATCGTTCAGATATTGTCGTTTTGTTGTTGTTTTTCTTCTTTAGTAATTCAATTGCGTGTTTATTTTCAATTTTACTAGTTTTATGAGAAAGAATTAATGAAAAAGAATCGAGAAATGAAAATTGCTCAAAATGTTTTGTTGTACGTACAATAATTAATGAGATCAATATTTTTAGTGTGATTAATTTTAGTTATAACTTGGGCTGCACTGACACCATAAACTGAATTGTTTTAGGGTAAACTACATGTGTTGTTTGTTAATTTAACGAATTTTCATGCATTGGTGATCAATTTTGAATGATTTTAACACGGTGCTTACAATTATAATTTGTTGTTTGTTGCTTTGAATGAATGATTACTACTTCCACATGAGAGTGCATGCAGTACATCATGTCATATACATGTCTCCAGCCTTATAATTTTGTGATACAAATTTTACTACAAAAAATAAATAAATAAACATCCATGATGAGTTATTTATGAAGAGAATGGACTAATTTTGGTAGAAATAAGTGATAATAGATAAACAATTTTCTTGCAACAAAAAAAGGGGTAGTACCATATAATTGTGTATTACCCAACTTTTAGCTAGGCGGAGTTGCATACTTCTTAGGAGGAATTGATTGATAGAACGGGGGCGATCAGCATGGATATTGATGACTTTTATGAGTGATTATTGCTGAATATCGATTTTATCAAGCACTGTTGATCTTCTTTTCTATTAGCTGCTGGCCGCTCAGTAATATTGTTGATGTATTTGTTAATAGGTTCAGAACAAGTGAATGTTTTTTTATGGATATTCTTTGTAGGGTCTACTTGGAATTGTGTAGTGATATACGCGGTACAACGCTTTTTTATCACCTTCATACAGCTATATTTAAAATTTAGGGTATTTCCCATGTAAAACGTTATGGCTCTCCTTTAAAACAGGATTGTATGAAAATTAAAACACATATATAATGGTTTTTTTTTTTTTCGGGGGGGGGGGGATTAACCTATGCTTTCTGGTTATAAATCAATTTATCTATATATGTCACGCGTTTTTTAATCTTTGTATTTCTCCAGTGCTAAATCACGTAATCCTCCTCCTCCAAAAGCACCGATCAAGTTCAACAAAGGCCAAACTAGCAGGTGAAAATTTTATTTTAAAAAAATTCTATTCATGTTTAGTATTTTTAGTTTTCTGAAAAATGGTATAAGCTTAATTGTCATGTGGCATGCGATATATTATCTGTCTTGTTTTTCATCTTCTAATATATATGGATATCTTATATATGGATATTGCTTGTTTCGTATTTAGATATATACGTTATTAGTTAGACTATCTTGATTTTGAAATATCAATATCGTTAAGATATTATCGTTTTGTTGTTGTTGTTTTTTTTTTTTTTTTTTTTGTAATTCATGAATTGCATGTTTATTTTCAATTGTACTCGATTTATGAGAAAGAATTAATGAAAAATTAGATTCGAGAAAATGAAAATTGCTCAAAATGTACTTATGTTACAAAAAAGGTAAATATACATGTGTGAGATCAATACATGTATTGATCTAATTCATGTTTTGTTGTAGGTACGTACATGAATGAGATGATCAATATTTTTAGTGTGATTAATTCTAATATATTTATAGCATATACATTACGAAAAAGGTAAATATTATATATGTTTTCATAATATATAGGCGTTTAAAATATGTACGAGTTTTATATTTTAACGAATTTTCATGCATTGGTGATCAGTTTTGAGTGATTTTAACAGTATGGTGTTTACAATTATCTGTTGTATGTTACTTTGCATGAACGATTACTACTTCCACATGAAAGTGCACATCATGCCATACATGCATGTCTTCAGCCTTATCATTTTCTTATACAAATATTTAGTACAAAAAAATAAGCGTTTATGATGAGTTATTTATGACGGGAATGGACTGATTTTGGTAGAAAATAAATGACAATAGATAAACAACTTTCTTGCAACAAAAAAACGAGGAGTATTTGCAGTGTATTACCCAACTTTTTAGGCGGAGTTGCATGTACTTCTAAGGAGGAATTGATCGATAGAACGGGGGTCATCAGCATGGATATTGATTGACTTTTATGAACGATTATTGCTGGAATATCGATTTTATTAAGTACTGTTGATCTTCTATTCTATTAGCTGTTGGCTCATCAATATTGTTCATGTATTTAATTGTTTATGGTTTCAGAACAAGTGAATATTTTTTATGGACATTCATAGGGTCGACTTGGAATTGTGTAGTTCCATTTTGGTGGTTTATCACCTTTATACAGCTATATTTTCAATTTAGGATATTTCTCGTGTAAAACGTTATGCCTCTCATTTAAAACAGGCCGATTGCATAAAAGTTAAAACACATAATTGCATTTGCATTTTTTCCCGGAATTAACCTTTGCTTTCTGGTTATATAAACATTAATCTTTATGGAACCAGCTCGTTAAGCCAGGATGATGTGAAATTGCTTAAAAAACTGAAAGAAACCATCGAGCCGTTGCTGAATATCATAAAGGACCTGCTTCTCAAAACTGTGGATGATCGCCTGAAGATGATCGACCCAGATCAGCGCACTTAAACATCTGGGAATGAGTAATTTATGTATAATATTTAGTACATCATGATCAGAGAGATCATCATATCTATGACCGTCTAGATGATCTCCATATAGATAAATAATGAGTAGATGATTAGTAGGTCATCACTTTGATCATATGTACGTGTGTCGTCGATCATTTATGTTTGTCGCTTAATCAGAGTTGCACTCTGTGCGTACTAGCTGGTTTGGTTTGGTTTGGATTTAATTTCAAAATGTATGCATGCATGTGCGTTTCTAAGACTTCTATGTTTATCATAATGTATTCAGCGAATATATATTAACGTTTGTGCTTAATTGGTTTCTCATATAAACGTTTGTGCATGCTTGGTTATATGCTCGAAAAGAGAATAAAAATAGACAAAACTTAAGCTTACCAAAGTAGAGGATCATGATCAACCACTCGAGAAAGAATATATATATATGAGATCAAAGAGGGAAGAGAGTCGAATGTTAGTGCAATGTGTGCTTAATTTCTGGTCAGAGTACGTAGTACTACTCCATGCATATAGCTAGCGAGAGAGAGGGCCGGCAATATTGAAAGGAAACAGCGGGAACGAGAGAATGGTCAAAGGGTTAAAAGATCATATATAGCATCAGGAAAGGAAATAAATTGTCGCCAACGAGCTGGAGATCGATGGCCAGTGAGGAAGCAAGAAGGAAAGATAATATGGAAAGTCGTAGAGAAAACGAAGAGAGGAGGAATGGAGAGTTGGAGACTTCCAAAGGAGGAAGCTAGAGATCAAAGGATTAAATTTCCCGGGACGATACGCACGAATTGCTGCTTCTAACAATATTGACCGACGTTTGTTGCTCAACGCCCTCTATAAACATTGAGGTGGAGGTTGTCTTCCACTCGTCGAATTACTGATTCTCTACGAATGTTACCCTACCTCCATGTCCATGGAGGCGTTCTTGTACTCTTCTTCTTCAACTTCTTTTTTTTTTTAATTTTTTTTATTGCCAGCAGAGATAATGTCTTCTTCCCATGCAATTCTACTCTAATACGCTCACGTTTCAACATTTTGGTGAAAGTGATCATATACTATTCATCAAGTTATTACTCATTTTCAACGGCGGAATCAGAAATTTATTTTAGGGGAGCTAAGGAAAACTAAAATTATAAAAATATATTTTTATTCTGTTTTTATAAAATATTTCTTGCAGTACAGAACAATTTAATATATTAAGAAATCATTAAAGTAACACAATGACATTCACACAAATCATCAACTTATAACTTACATTCTTTTGAAGAAAAAAAATCATCAACTACTGAATTTAAATTAAAAATTTTAGCTAATTCTCTTTCAATATAGACAACTAAATTATTTACTAAAAATTCATCTTCGGTTTTATTGTGAAGTCTTGTTTTAATAATATTCAACGTGTTATTATGTTATTAGATCATTTTATTTTATGTGAAATGTAATTATTTTATTTTATTTTTAAATTATATATATTTTTTTGAATTAGACTTGTTATAAGTAATTACTCTATAAAATCAAGATAATTTTTTAAAATAGCAGCTATGATAATTTTTTAGAAAAATGATCTATTAAATCATAAAAACCAATATAAATATACTCAAAATTAATATATATATATATATATTTTTTCAAAATTAATATATATATATATATATATGTATTGCCAAAATTAATATGTACTTATTACTGGCCGTGCCCCCCCCCCCCTGCCTCTATGTAGTTCCACCGTTGCTCATTTTGGCAATACGCCAAGTAATAAGTACACTCCAAGAAATTTGATTTTTAGAGATGAAATCTTTTTAAGTATGAATTAAATTTCATCTCCAAAAATATTGGTTTGAGATGAAATTTAAATATTTTTTCAAAATATAGGTATGGTTTTTAATGCGTTCGAACAAAGAAGTATCTATTCAAATTAGACCTTCTATGATAAAATATATCGTCTAAAAAAACAAAAAAAAAAACCATTTTGAACAGCTAAAAAACCGTTCAAACATCAATTTAATTATGAATGTTCGAATGGTTAAGTATCTGTTCAAATAATAATTGTACCGGAAAAGTACCTACAATCTTGTCGGGAAAGTTCCAGACAGTTCGAACATGATATTTAATCATTCAAACTGATGTTTTGGTATGAAGTTATAAATAAATCTGGTGAGGATATTGTTATAATGTTTGAACACACCACCAAATCTGGTAAGGGCGAACGACATTTAAATTAACGTTCAAACATGGACATAACTGTTCAAATAATAGTTGTGGCGGGAACATATAAATTAGAACCCATTCGAGCGTCACGTACATTTATTTAAGCGAATTAATTTTTTTGTGAAAAAATATAAATAAATTTGGTGGGGGATATTTGCAACAAATTTCGAATCGAAATTTTACGTTCGAATGCTTTCGAATACCTCATTTATTTATTCGAACTAATATTTTGGTGGGAAATTATAAATGAATCTGGCGGAGATTGTTGCAACATAGTTTGAACGAAAATTTTATGTTCGAACGGTTGTGTTTAATTATTGTAATTCTTTGAAAGAAATAAAAATATTTTAAAAATAAATATTGTTTGAACTTATTAGGTATCATTTTCAAAAAGTCAAAAATCCACCAATGTGCGGTATTTTGCTATTAGTTATGGAAAATTAAAATATTTCCTATTGATAAGAATTTTATATAATTAATTCAAAAATATTTTAATGAGTTCTTTTTTGTTGGAAATCAACACACGCAAATTGAAGAAGCTGGAGGCTTATGGAAGTTAGGCACCGAATAGAAGTAGCCGGAAGGTAGGCGCCACCTGAAAATGTAGGCCGCCGGAATTTCGAATTTCACCGTCATTACATGTTCACATTATTTATTTCTCCTATAAATATATGTAAGATTGTAATGAGAAGTAGAAAGAGCTTGAGGTGAGGTCCGTTGGAGGCTGTGAGAGTTGAGGGAAACCATTGTAAATAATTGGTTTGTTGTTTAATACAAATTCTCCTCTCTGTGTGTGTGGACGTAGGCTAAATTAGCCGAACCACGTTAAATTCTGGTCTCCATAAAATTTGTGAGCTTCCGCCGATCCCAAAAAGTGGTATCAGAGCCGGTAGGAGGCCGGATTTGTGAATTTTCGTGAGAGGCCCATTTTGAAACTTGATCGAAATCAAGTTTGGAGGATACTATCAGATTCCCCAGGTGAAGACGAAAATTCTGGTGAAAATTTCGTCTCGAACGGACAACGGGAGACTCCGCACGCGCCGCACGCGCCGACTCTGCTCCGGCAACGCGCCGGCCACTCACTTCACGCGCCCCACGCGCGCGCCAGGAAGAAGACGAGCTCCGACCCGGATTCAGGGTGACCCGAACCGGACCCATCGCCGACCCGGTTCGCGACCCGCTCCAGCAACTCGGATAAGGAATATTCCGTCACCTGCGAGCATATTCCGGTGAGAGAATATTCCGTGATGGAGAGAATATTCTGGTGAACGGTGAGGAATATTCTGGCATACAAAGGAATATTCCGGCGACGTCAGGGAATATTCTGTTTCAGAAGGAATATTTCGTTTTTTCTTATTTTTCAAGTTTTCGGCGCAATTTTGATCGTTTTGGAACGAGACAAGAGTCGTTTCCAAGGTTTTCCACCGTTCCGGACGCAACGGTGAGCTCCGTTTGTTGAGATTCAACTCCAAACGTTGAGAAACGGTCACTCAAATCAAAGATTAAAGCCGAACTGATGGAGGACTCGGGAGCAGGTGCGATGATTAAGCTAACATCTACAAATTACGCACTATGGAGACCTCGAATGGAAGATCTCTTGAATTGTAAAGATCTCTTCGATCCAATTGAAGAGAAAAGCGTAAAGCCAGATGATGTAGCGGAAAAAGACTGGCATAAGCTGAATAAGAAAACTATTGGTCAGATCCGGCAGTGGATTGATCATAGTGTTTTTCATCATGTTACACAGGAAACGGATGCCTATCAGCTGTGGAAAAAGCTGGAAAACATGTACCAGGCAAAAACTGCTCGGAACAAGGCATTACTAATGAGACGCCTTGTCAACTTGAAACTCAAAAGCGGCATCTCAGTGGCCGCACACACCAACGAGTTTCAGAATCTTGTAAATCAACTTGCATCCGTAGACTTTAAGCTCGGAGATGAAGAGCAGTCTCTACTACTTCTCAGTTCCCTACCAGATAGTTGGGAAACGCTAGTGGTCTCACTTAGTAATTCAGCTCCAGATGGAAAGCTCGCCATGTCAATGGTGATAGACGCCTTATTTAATGAAGAGGCTAGACGAAAGGAGATTGGAGGAGACGAGACAGATGCCTTTGTAACAGAAGAAAGGCATCAGAGAAATAGTAGAGGTAGAAGTCGAGAAAGGAATAGAAGTCAAAGCAAATGGAGATCCCAAAGTCGCGGTAAACAGCGAAAGAAGGGAAAATGCTTTTATTGTGGTATTGAAGGCCATTTTAAAAGAGAATGCCGAAAGCTGCAGAAGGAGCAGAATCAGCAGAATCAGCCAAGCAATCAGTCAAAGCACGAAGAAGGCGAAACTGCAGTGACGCTTTCTGGAGATTGTGTACTCCTTTTCGCTGGTGAAGAATCTTGCTTGCACGTTTCAAGCGAGGAAGCCGAGTGGGTGATAGATACAGCAGCATCTTATCATGCCACTCCTTGTAAGGATTTCTTCAGTACTTACAAGGCAGGAGACTTCGGTACAGTCAAGATCGGAAATTCAAGTTTCTCAAAGATCGTGGGCATTGGAGATGTCAGAATAAAAACTAGTGTTGGCTGTACTATGGTGCTAAATGACGTTCGGCACGTACCCGATCTTCGACTCAACCTAATTTCTATAAGAACCCTTGATCAACAGGGTTACGAGAGCATCTTCAGCAACAATGCCTGGAAATTGAAGAAAGGAGCAATGGTTGTTGCACGGGGACATATCTGTGACACTTTGTACAAATCAAGTGCTAAGATATGTGCAAACAGTCTTAATGTACCTGAAGATGATACATCGCCAAACTTGTGGCATCGGAGACTTGGCCACATGGGAGAAAAATGGGTGTTTATG
Source organism: Platycarya longipes (assembly GCA_036559045.1). Taxonomy (NCBI): domain Eukaryota; kingdom Viridiplantae; phylum Streptophyta; class Magnoliopsida; order Fagales; family Juglandaceae; genus Platycarya; species Platycarya longipes. The sequence goes on along the minus strand of CM071802.1, from coordinate 5,727,361 downwards.
CTTGCAAAGAAAGCATTGATCACAGTAGATAAAGGTATTGCTCTCAACCCTTGTGAATACTGTTTATTTGGTAAACAGCATAGAGTTTCATTCCAGACATCTGCTAAAAAAATATCAGAGTTATTAAGCTTGGTACACTCTGATGTTTGCGGTCCTTTTGAAGTTGAATCACTTAGAGGTAACAAATATTTTGTTACTTTTATTGATGATGCTTCACGAAAAGTGTGGGTGTATTTCCTAAAAAGGAAAGATCAAGTTTTTGAGCAATTCAAAAACTTTCATGCCATGGTAGAAAGAAAAACTGGCAAGAAGCTGAAATGCCTCAGGACAGACAATGGAGGTGAATATACTTCTCGAGAGTTCAGAGAATACTGCTCCAGACATGGCATCAGACACGAGAAGACTGTCCCCTACACCCCACAACACAATGGTGTAGCAGAACGGATGAACCGGACCAGAAGCATGTTGAGTATGGCAAAGTTGCCTAAGCCATTCTGGGGTGAAGCAGTAAAAACAGCCTGTTACCTGATCAACAGAACACCGTCAGTTCCACTACAGTTCGAAATCCCAGAGATGGTGTGGTCAGGCCGCAAGATTTCATACTCTCATCTAAGAGTATTTGGGTGCAAAGCATTTGCACATGTATCCAAGGAGAAAAGACAGAAACTTGATGAAAAGTCTACTCCGTGTTTTTTCATCGGCTATGGAGATGAAGAGTTTGGATACAGATTATGGGATCCAAAAGCGAAGAAGGTCATCAGAAGCAGGGACGTAGTGTTCCATGAAGACCAGATGTTTGGATCAGAACAAATAACTCCAAGTGCTCCAGAACCAGCTCCGAGTTCACTACCACTTCAGTCTGTTTCAAACACTGAAGATAGACAGAAAGTTTCCCCAGAAGAAGAAGAGGATACTGACAACGGAGAAACCACTACTGAGCAGGGGGAGCAGTTGCCTTCTCCATCAGAAACTGTAGAGTTTCCACAGTTGTCAGGTGATCAACCTCAGCAGGACAGATCTTCTAGAGGGCGATTGTTGATTCCGTCTCAAAGATATCCGTAATCAGATTATATTCTTCTTATAGATGATGGGGAGCCAGAAAACTTCCAGGAGGCAATATCTCATCCAGATAGCAACAAATGGATGCAGGCTATGCAGGATGAGATGAACTCGTTACAGAAGAATCAGACTTATGAGCTGATGGAACTTCCAAACGATAAGAGAGCACTGAGAAACAAATGGGTGTTCAAGCTGAAAAATGATGGCAAGTAGGTGAAGCACAAAGCTCGTTTGGTCGTCAAAGGATTCCAGCAGAAGAAAGGAATCGACTTTGATGAGGTATTTTCACCTGTTGTGAAGATGACTTCAATTCGAGTGGTACTCGGATTGGTGGCAAGTCTTGACTTGGAGCTTGAACAGATGGATGTGAAGACAGCATTTCTTCACGGCAACCTTGATGAGGAAATTTACATGGAGCAGCCAGAAGGCTTCCAAGTTCCTGGAAAGGAACATTTGGTCTGCAAGTTGGAAAAGAGCTTTTACTGTTTGAAGCAGGCTCCCAGACAGTGGTATAAGAAGTTTAACTCATTCATGATGAGTCATGACTACAAGAAAACTGCTGCAGATTAGTGCGTTTACATCTGGAGATTTTCAGAAGGTGACTTCGTGATGTTACTGCTCTATGTTGACGACATGCTGATTATTGGAAAAGATCCATCCATTATCAGGAAGCTAAAGAAGGATCTCTCCAAAGTCTTTGAGATGAAAGACTTAGGACCTGCCCAGCAGATTTTGGGCATGAGGATCACTCGTGACAGAAAGAAAAAGAAGCTATGGCTGTCACAGGAAAAGTATGTTGAACAAATACTAAGAAGGTTCAACATGGAGAAAGCAAAGCCAGTCAGTACTCCACTGGCTAATCACTTCAAATTGAGCAAAAGCTCATGTCCCTCATCACCAGAAAAGGTTCAAGAAATGGCTACAGTACCATACTCCTCAGCAGTAGGAAGTTTAATGTACGTTATGGTTTGTACTATACCTGACATCGCTCACGCTGTTGGAGTTGTGAGCCGTTTTCTTTCAAATCTAGGGAAAGAACACTGGAAAGCAGTACAGTGGATTCTCAGGTACCTTAAGGGTACATCAAAGTTGTGCTTGTGCTACGGGGGAGCTAACCCAGTCTTGGATGGCTATACAGATGCTGATATGGCAGGTGATCTTGATGGTAGAAAATCTACATCAGGATATATTTACACATTTGCAAGTGGAGCTGTATCATAGCAGTCCAAACTGCAGAAATGTGTGGCTTTATCTACAACAGAAGCAGAGTATATTGCTATAGCAGAAGCAGGAAAAGAAATGTTGTGGCTAAAGCGGTTCCTCCAAGAAATGGGAGTCAGTCAAAAAGAGTACAGAATCTATTGTGATAGTCAAAGTGCTCTTGATCTGAGTAAAAACTCGATGTACCACTCCCGAACAAAGCACATCGATATTTGGTATCACTGGATACGTGAAGTAATGGAGCAACAGCTGTTGAAGCTTGTAAAGATCCATACAAAGGAGAATCCAGCGGACATGCTAACAAAGGTAGTCACATACGAAAAACTTGAGCTATGTAGAAACATAGCCAGGTTAAGTATCTTGAACTAAAATGTGTCAGGATATCCTCCATTTGGTGTTGAGGGGGAGATTGTTGGAAATCAACACACGCAAATCGAAGAAGCTGGAGGCTTCTGGAAGTTAGGCACCGAATAGAAGCAGCCGGAAGGTAGGCGCCGCCTGAAAATGTAGGCCGCCGGAATTTCGAATTTCACCGTCATTACATGTTCACATTATTTATTTCTCCTATAAATACATGTAAGATTGTAATGAGAAGTAGAGAGAGCTTGAGATGAGGTCCGTTGGAGGCTGTGAGAGTTGAGGGAAACCATTGTAAATAATTGGTTTGTTGTTTAATACAAATTCTCCTCTCTGTGTGTGTGGACGTAGGCTAAATTAGCCGAACCACGTTAAATTCTGATCTCCATAAAATTTGTGAGCTTCCGCCGATCCCAACATTTTTTATGTTAAAGAAGAATTTTTAGTTTAAAATAAATTGCTCTCTAGAAAGTGTCATTTTTTATATTATCATGAACAGTAAATAAAATATGAAAAACTATTTTTGACAATAAACTAGTAGAAAACACAAAAAAATAAAAATGATACTAATTAAATCCCTTGTTCGATATAACACAAAATATTAAATAAAAAATAGCACTATTGGATAGGATTATCTAATTCCTCCTTGATGACAGAAATGCGTTCCTCAATTTCCTGTAGTCGAACCATGATGGACTTAATGATCCTCTGCAGACTATAAGAAATAAGTATTTTTCCGGCGACTGAAATTCGCCGCAAAAAGCCTTAAAATCGCGGCAAATAATCTTTTCGCGGCGTTTTTGTGCCGCTGTTTTTGCCGCTAAAGTCGGGAGGGAAAAAGACTTTAGCTTCGAAATGGCCGAAGCGCCGATGTTGGGAGACTTTTTGCGCCGTATTTATGTCGCCGCAAAAAGTAATATATTCGCAGCAAAAGTCTCGTGACCATGGTTACAGTCAATGAGGTAAGACTTTTTGCCGCGAGTGAAAGATAATTTGCGGCGGTTTAAAATCGCCGCAAATAGTATTTTATAAAAATTAAAAAAAAAATACTAGTGAACCAATTTCACTTGTTTCACTAGTATTTTGTTAAAATTCAATATAATAAACTCTCATGTGATATCTGATGATTATTCTAAATAAAAAGAATATGAAAACAACATCCAATAAAATAAATTACTGATAGGCAGGGAGTACAAAATTTAAGAGACAGGTAAACTAATATTTTATCTTCTTGCCTTTTCCTTCTAGCACAGCATAAATAATACCACAAACGCAAAAGAGTTGCTCTGACTGCGATTAAATAATTTTCTAGATGACATTTATGGGGCATTAATAATACATGCAAAGAAATCTTCCCAAGAAATAGACAAAAAAGATAATTGATCGCGATAGGATGAATGATGCCATTGATATCTGGCTTCTTTTAATAAATTGAGCATTCTATAATAAGTGTAGCACACTAATCAGAGAGAACTTACAATATTGCACACTGGTTTGGTTATTTTTCCTGTATGTATAAACCATTTATGATCATCTAATTATTTGTAAAATAGTTGAAGAACCCCCTAATTAAGCAGAAAATTAAAAGCTAGAATGATGTAATAAAATTCATTCATCTCTCATTTCACATATATCCTACCACTTCAATAATATAAACTAGTTTAGTACCTTTGCACAACTTTTGGTATATCAACAAACAGTGTCCAATATATAGATATATAACTTCAGCCAACTATAAATTTATAAGCTCACACGTATAATATTTTACTGCAGTGTATGCACTAATATCAGAAACATAATTTCTACATCACTCCAAAAATAAAAACAGCAGTACCTGGAAAATGTTTAGCCAAACTCCCATTGTAGTGGCAGCATGAGGGACAGGCCTTTGAAACATGGTAAGCAGCTTTAATGCATCAGTTTTGATTTCTGTAATGTTGTTCTGCATTGTGTGGAACTAATCACTCACTTTACTAAGAACCAAAACCAACTTAAAAAGATAAAAAATGGTGGGAGTACCACTAAAAGCATTATAAACAAAAGCAGCAAAAGCAAATGCGAGAGGGAATGCACAAGCACACATCATGACCATTCCAAACTGCAATGCCAACTCCAAACAATCTGAGAGGGAATGCACAAGCACATACCATGCAAAGGAAAGATTTGCAAAGTAGAATTATATACAAAGTTGTTACTTTATAGCTTACCTCAAAGTATTCAATAAGCTTGCATGAATCTGAACCCAGCTCTCCATAATATGTTATTTCTCCTCCCCTTTTCATCAAAATAAGCTGTAAGAAATATAATTGATATGCAAAATGTATTAGGGGAAAATGGTTTAAAGTTAGAGACTTAAGTGCATGAGCAGCCTCTTCACTTCACAAAATAACAAACCTGAGGTGCTCGCTGTATCAGGTGTCTCCTGATTCACAAACAACAGTTCACTATTAATACATCTCATGAAAATCATCAAATTCAGGTGCCTATGGGATATGGGTCACCTGATCAAATAACTAACCAATATCACTTGCTTCAGAGCAGAGCAACCAACTCAATCGCTAGATTCAGGTGTATCAATCCACATCTTTTTTATTTTATTTTTGATAAGTTCACATTATTAGAAAATTAACCAATAACACATCATAGAATTTCCTAAGTTACAAACAAGCCTATATATGAAGGTTGCTCAAACCCTACCACACTGATAAAATAAATTAATATCAGAACTAGAAGGGACATGATTAATATAGTTTACTATTGGCAGGGGGCAATAATCTGCTTTATTTCTTCCCCAAAGTTTGCTTACTCATCATTGATACAAGAGAACAAACAAGTAAGAAAATGAATCAAACAGCAAGTAAAAGAAACTATGCAGGAAACAGACCATGACACTAACATTTCAGATCCAAAACTAAACAAAATATAACCAACAAAACCAGATCAAACAAGCTAGAGAAGATCCAGCCAAGAGGAACCCACTCTAATGTCACGGACATAAGCTCAAAGGAACCCACTCAATGTGCTTCAAAAACTCCGTGAGGCCATTTCTTAGCCAAACTAAAGACATAAACCAGATTAACCACAAAAAAATAAATTGAGTACAATTTTTTTTTATAAACCAGATTAAACCTTACTAAACTGAGTACTATTTTTTTTTATAAGTAATAAAATATTTTATTCCCAAAAAAATAGGCATAAGCCCAAGAACACATACTATACTGAGTACAATTGAGTAAAAGGAACCAGAACATAGATAAGCATTATTTGTAAATGTAAATAAATAGCTACAATGTAGGATAAAATTAGTGATAATAAACAGAGTAAAAGGAACCAGAACATAGATAAGCATTATTTGTAAATGTAAATACATGAACCAAAGCATTAATGTTCAAGAAGCACAACATAAGAAATACTTACACGCCTCTCTTCTTGTTCCAGTTGAGTTTGAAGGTCACATTGGTTCAAATCAGCCACTGCTTGCACCTGAAAATATAATTATAAAAGGAGCACAATTATAAAAGAGGAACTCAATAAGCAGGGCAAGCAAATGACTTCAAAACGTTTCATTAAAGCAAAATTTACAGTTCATCGAACAAAAATAATCAGAGGAACACGAATATTTTTTACAACACAATTAGAGGATTTAGAGAAAAATCTGGAACTTTCACAGAAAATCTACAGAAATAAAAGAAAAAAAAACCTATTATTTCTCCTCTTCAGGCTTGGGACGCTCTTTATCCAGGTGATAAGATCTACCTGCCTTTGACTCTTCAAACGAATAAATGAAGGGAGATCAAAACTAGATACTAAATCTAGAAAAGAACACTGGACTGGCAAGAAGTGAAAAATGTTAGAAAATAAATAGGAATCCAATAATCCTCTATTTTCATGAAAACCTAACAAAAAAATCTCCTAATCGTGCTAAAACAACCAATAAACACACAAATTTATGATAACAAACTTAAAGGACAAGTAATAGAGAGAGCTAGAGGAACGGGTAGAGAGAAAGAGCAACGAATGGAGAGAGAAACTTACTTGCTAAGTGAGACGCCGACAACCCAATATGGTAGCCACGAAGGGGTTGGGGGTTGGGGGCGCAATCACACACAGAGAGAGAGAGAGAGAGAGAGAGAGAGAGAGGGTTGGGGGAGAATCGTCGGGGGCATCGCTCTGAGAGAGGGAGATCAGATGTGTTAGGGATTTGAGAGAAAAGTTCAGGGAGATTAGATGTGTTAGGGATTTGAGAGAAAAGTGAGGGTATCGGGCTGGGTAAATATTTTAAAAGACTATTTGCAGCGCTTTCTTAGCGCCGCAAAAGGCCATAAACATCGCCACAAAACCTAAAACACCCGGTTAAATGTCAGCTAAACATAAAGTGCCGCTTTAAGCGCACTTCTCCGTCGTTTGCAATTACGGCAAAGTTAAAAACGCCCCCATAGATGATATTTCTTGTAGTGGAAAGTCCTAAAACAAAAGTAGGTGATGCTCCTTGAGCAGGGATGAGAAGAAGCTAGATCATCCTCCGTGCACTATTAATTTGTGCCACTGGAACATTAACTCGAAGGGCTCGATTTGTGGCTGCCTCCGTACTATCATTTTTACATTAATCCTCAGTTAGATTAGGAGGTTAGACATTATCAGTACAAATAGCAGATTGTTTCCACTCAAATATCGTGACTCAGATTGGATGTGGAGGAAGAAATACAAAGGTAGATTAGTTGACTTTCTGGGAAAACAATCAAATTTAGCCTTATGAAAAATGTGATGCACTTTACTTGTCTGATCACCTTACTGCCATCAAATGGAGGAGTTGAAATATCATGCACTGAAAATAAATTGAAGAAGTATTTTCCATTTCTGGCAAAGGTGTTTACAGTGTTCTCTTTATATAGAAAGGCACAATGGCAGTTTAGGCATTTTATCAAGCACATTGTGTGCATGATGCCTAGTACAAATGATGACCGGGTATTGTAACGGAAATGTGCCTTTTTACAGAGAATTAACAACAGAAATTTTCAATAAGGAAATTCCAGAATCTTCATGCTGATATGTCATGATGGCTGAGGTGGATTTGATTGACTTGAATTTTGGGCTGAGGTGGAGTCACGGTCTGCTTGAGCTGAACTGTTAATACCCTCCCGCGAGTCCATGATGGGAACCATGGTGAGACTCGTTCTGAGCTGGAGAAACTGAGAGGATAACAGAGGCTTGGTGAAGACATCATCTACTTGATCTCGAGAACTGATGAAGGCAACTTGTAAAGACTTTGAAGTTACTCGGTCACACACAAAGTGAAAATTAATCTCCATATGCTTTGTGTGTGAGTGAAGAACCGGGTTTGCTGATAGATATGTTGCACCCAAATTGTCACACCAAAGTGTGGGTGACTGAGAAAGATAAACACCCAGCTCCTTGAGAAGTGACTGTAACCAAAGCAGCCCAGCAGCAGCATTGGTAAGAGCTTTGTATTTTGCTTCAGTGCTAGATCTTGCAACTGTGGGCTGTTTCTTGGAGCTCCAAGAGATTAAATTAGAGCCCAAGAATACACAATAACCACCAGTAGATCGGCGATCATCAGGGCATCCCTCCCAATCGGCATTAGAAAAGGCATGCAATTTATAAGAAGTGGATGGTTGGATAAGAAGACCATAATGTGCAGTGTGTTTAAGGTAACGAAGGAGCCTCTTCACAGCTTGCCAGTGAGAAATTTTTGGTGTATGCATGAATTGGTAGATTTTGTTAACCGCAAAGGCAACATCAGGACGATAGAGAGAGATGTATTGTAAGCTACCAACAGTGCTACAATACAAAGTGGGATCAGGAAAATCAAGACTGTCTGTAAGTGACAGTCGGCTAGATGAAGCCAATGGGGTGGTGACAAGTTTGGCTAGATCCATTTTGGTGCGTTGGAGAAGATCACAAATATATTTAGTTTGTGATAGATGCAAGCTGTTTGAATGAGGATGAATTTCCAAACCAAGGAAAAAACGAAGGGGGCCAAGATCTTTGACCGGGAAGGATTTATTTAAGCATTGGAGAATAGAATTGATTGCATCCATACTGGAACCAGTAAGGATGATATCGTCAACATAAACAAGAAAAAACAATGTGACAAAAAAGTGTTTGTACAGAAATAAAGAGGGATCAGAGATGGACTGTGTGAAGCCGATTTCTAAGAGTTTGGAACTCAATTTGGAGAACCAAGCTCGGGTGCTTGTTTGAAGCCATAAATAGCCTTATTCAAAAGACAGACATGAGATGGATAATTCGGGTGAACAAACCCGATAGGTTGAGACATGAAAACTTGTTCTTGGAGGTTCCCATGCAGAAAGACATTGTTAATGTCTAGCTGTTGTAGAGACCACCCTTCAGTGACAGCAATGGAGAGAATGGTACATATAGTAATGGACTTCACAACAAGACTAAAGGTTTCAGAGAAGTCAATACTTGCCTGTTGATGAAACCCCTTTACAACTAGCCACACTTTGTGCAGTCGATGGTGCCATCAGATCTTCTTTTGGTGCGAAAAACCCATTTGCAACCTATAAGATTAGTAACACCAGAAGAGGGAACAAGAGTCCAAGTCTTTGTATTCATCAGAGCTTGAAATTCCTTAGCCATGGCCATGCGCCAAACAGAGTGTTTGGCCGCTTTAGTGAAAGACAAGGGATCAGTGGGTATGTTCGAGGTGGTGGTGAGAAAACTTTGTGGGGGTGGCTAAAGAACAGTGCCATCAGTGTATTTTTGGGGACGAAGAGAGTGGGTCTTTGATCTGGTAATGATTTGTTCAAGTCTGGACTGAAACAATGGGTGAGGAGATGGGAGTTTTTGAGACAGTAGGGTTTGAGAGGATAAAGAGGAATCGAGAATTGAGGGGAGGCCCAAGATAGGGACGTTTGAACTGGAGACAAGTTGTGCAAAAGGGAAAAGATTTTCGTCAAACACAACATCCCTTGATATATATATATATATATATAGATGTCCAGTGGGTAGATGGAGACACCAGTACCCTTTGTAGGTCTCACTGTAACCAATGAAAATACACTGAGTAGAACGAAGATCAATTTTATGATGATTATAAGGTCTCAAATGTGGCCAGCAAGCTGAACCAAAAACTTTCAGAAAATTGTAATTGGGACTTTTGAGAAGCAACTTTTCAAATGGAGAAAGGAATTGAAGAATTGGAGTAGGGGGTCGATTTATTAGGTAAATAGCTGTGTGAAAAGAGTCTGCCTAAAATTTTTGTGGTAAGGAAGCATGAGCTAGCAGTTGAAGACCAGTTTCAACTATGTGTCAATGCTTGCGTTCGACAACCCCATTTTGCTGATGGGTGTGGGGGCATGAAATACGATGTGAGATACCTTGATTTTTGAGAAAATTATGAAGTGAACGGAATTCTCCTCCCCAATCACTTTGAATAGATTTAATTTTGCAATTTAAGAGTAACTCAACAGATTTTTGAAAATGAGTAAAAGTGGGAACAACATCAGATTTTTGTATTAAAGGAAACCACCAGGTAAACCGTGAAAAATCATCCAAAAAAGTTACATAATACTTGTAACCATCTCGGGATAGGACAGGAGACGGACCCCATACATCAGTATAGATTAGTTATAATGGTCCAGTAGCTTTTTGATGAGATTTAGTAAAAGCAAGTTGAGTACTCTTGGCTTGGTAGCAAGCTGAGCAGGGAGAGGAAAAGCCACGTCTGGAAACTGGAAGAGAGTTCTTGGAGAAGACATGCTGGACAATTTGAAGAGATGGATGCCCAAGTCTGAAATGCTATTGAGAAGAGGTAGTTCGCTCACCAACCAAGACTTGAGGAGGAGATGGTGTTGTTGGAAAAGAGTAGAGACCATCATGCATTGGGCCACGAAGGAGAGATTTCCCAGTTTTTGAATCCTTCACAATAAAATGAGTAGCATGAAATTTAAAGTAAACAAAATTATCAAGGCAAAATTGTCTAACAGAAAGCAAGTTTTTGGTAATGTCAGGAACATGTAAAAGATTGTTAAGATGAAAAGAACGACAAGAAGCGGTTAAAATAGAGTCACCAATGTTTGAGATGGGCGCAGCGAATCCGTCCCCTACGCAAATTTGATCAGAACCTATGTAAGGAGTGGAATGGATGTTCAACTGAGATAAGTCAAAAGTGAGACGGTTTGTCGAGACAGTGTCGGGATACCAGGTTGGGTATGGAATGGAGTTGGAGGAGGTAAAATTGGCTTGGAGAGATCGAGGTGGGCCATGTTCATATGCGTGGTCATAACGATAGTAACAACGGAGAGCTAGATGTCCAAACTTGCCACAGACTTGGCAGGTGGGCTTCGAGTGAGGCAGTGGAGATGAAGATTGTGAGTGGGAGTTAGGGAAGAAATTTGAGGTGAGGGGAGGGGGGGTGGGAGGACCATTTGAGTTGCGACCCCTGCCAGTAGCCTCCTCGAGAAGGACCTCTAGAGGAACCACGACCACGAAAAGGAGTAGATGAGGTGAAGTTGGCGGAAAGATCAGTGTAAGAGGGCAGATGGGTATTATGAGCTAGACGACTTTCATGAGTAAGAAGAAGACTGTAGAGTTCTTCGGTGGACATAGGTTCAAGACAAGCAATTATAGAAGGGACGACAACATCATAGTCAGTATTCAAACTAGCTAGGAGGTAGGAGGTGAATTCGGCAGGGGAAAGATGAGTGCCAGCAGCGGACATAGTATCGGAAAGATGTTTTACTTTTCTGAAATAGTCGGAAATAGAGGAAGATCCTTTGGAGATAGTGGCCAACTGATACCGGAGTTGGATGATTCTGGCATGAGATTAAGAGGTGAAAAGGCATTCAAGAGTAGACCAAACTTGGCAAGCTGTTCAATAACCAACTACCTGAGCTATAAGATTATCAGATAGTGAAGAGATGAGAGCACTGAGGATTAATTGGTCAGTATGTGACCATTTGAAGAAATCAAGATTAGGGTTTTTGGAATTGGGTAGATAAGGAGGAGGAGGATGTGATCCATCTACGAAATGAAAAATACGTTGGCCTCTCAGATATGGAAACATCTGAGCTCGCCAAAGAAATTCTCATTGTTGAGCTTTATAGTAACTAGATGAGACAAGTGAGGCAGGGGAGTGGAAGAAGGTGGTGGGGTTGGGCGGGGAGTTTTTGGGGTTAAAGGATCATCGGCCACGAAGACGTTGGTCTTACAGAGTCTCTAATACCATGAAAATAAATTGAAGAAGTATTTTCCATTTCCTGCAAAGGTGTTTACAGTGCTTTCTTTATATAGAAAGGTACAATGGCAGTTTAGGAATTTCATCAAGCACATTGTGTGCGTAATGCCTAGTACAAATGATGATCGGGTATTGTAACGGCAATGTGCCTTTTTTACAGAGAATTAACAACATAAATTTACAATAAGGAAATTCCAGAATCTTCATGCTGATATGTCATGATGGCTGAGGTGGACTTGATTGACTTGAATTCTGGACTAAAGTGGAGTCACAGTTAACTTAAGCTGAGCTGTTAATATGCACCAATTGAAGAATCTCATCGTCTGTGGAACCATAATCGGTTGGAGCCTCATCCTCGATGGCATCTTCACCATCTATCCCTGTAGTCAGTTGTTATGTGGAGTATGCACCAATCTTGCAAGGGATCCAAAGAAAAATAGAAATAATATGTCCTGAGATTTTAATACTCACTCCTCAAACAATAAATGTGAAGGAATTCGCATCAGCTTTCATTTGGCCCATGCACTGGTAGAACTCACTGACCATCATGTCTAGATAGGCAACACCCATTTGCTGATAAATCAAGGCCCATCCTCTATCAGAGATAATTGAAAAGAGGCTGTCCATCCTACACAAAATCGTGGAAGTCATCTAGAATGATTGCCTACTCAACCAAAATCGGCTTCCGGGTCTCACTAGCTTCACCGCTAGCTTGGCCCTCTCTCTCACATTTTCTTTTCGTGGTTGCCAGCAATTCACTGCTTATAAAACCACAAGAAATACAAATAAATCTGTAATTATATTATATATATATATATACTTAATATGTTCGAATTGAAACACTTCTCCTTGAATAAAAACTATTATGTTCGAATGAACCATTTTATAATCCGAAGGCTAACAAATTTTGCTCAAACAATATCTAAAAGTGTTCAAATAGACTATGACTATTCGAACAACAACATCACTTGTTCCAACACCAACTACACGTTCGAACAAGCAAATTTATTGTTTGAACAATTAAATAAGACTATTATTTCAACAGGAATGACACGTTGGAATGGAGAGCCCACCTATTCCAATTGTTAGGAATCTAAATTTCTAGCATTTAAACGTGGTCCTTTCAGGTACAACTGCTAAAATTTCTATTTGGAAAATAAACATTTGAACAATTTTGAAGTCATTCGAATGCAAACTTGCCAAATATCCTATGGCACCCACGATTCCCTCATGAGATTTAGAGGAAAAGGCGACTTTGAGATGATGATCATACGGGTCAATCGTCTCATCATATAGTGCTCCAAAAGAGTATGAAACATGCATAAAGTGTACAATTAAAATAGTGGCAGCAGAAAATAAAAAGGGTATTTATTCTAGTACCAGAAATTTTAAAGTTTACAAACCGACTGAAAATAATTCTCCACGAGAAGATTATATAGTCATCCAAAAGAAAAGCAATAAAAGACAAATAATAACATCCAGGATTGTAATCCCACTCTCTGTCATCACAACAATTTACTCCTTTGGAGGAGCTTGCCCTTCAAGCTTATCCTCATTCCTTGCATCAATAACTACGATTCCATAAAATGAAATTGTAGGTGGATACGATACACCACATGAGACATGAATCTCAGTAAATTACAGTTAGTCACACAAAATAATTAATCACAATCAGCAATATGCATAAATGATTTCAACCAAGCAATTAAGTCCACACATAAAATGTCATTTCCCAGAAAGGAACGCCACACAGCACTCCAAATTGTCTTTTTCCAAAAAGGAATGAATACAACAAACCATTATTTTCCAGAAATGAACGAACACACCAAACTATCCTTTCCTAGAAAGGAAAGAACAAACCAAACCATCTTTTCCCAGAAAGAAACACACAACAGCATACGCCAAAATCCCAGTTTCTAGCTCACAACACAATTTCGTATTATTTAGCAACTGTATACCATGGTCTCCCCTAGGGACCATCCATACATCCTGGCTCTCTTCGTTACACCAAGGGTAACGACTGTGCATATGACTTCGTAACAAGCGATGACCAGATCCGTTCCCAGCGCGTACTATAACCAGGTATCCTCTAACCCCCGCTAATAGAGGAGCCACAAAGTTGGCACGAAATCGTTACTATCTCGTCCGATCCTCACATCAATTTATTTTGCTCCCGAGTGACTAGAGGAGCTCCACCGAGATAATGTATCATCTCGACTTGGGGTCGTGATACACACACATCCATAAGTTATGACTGGACCAAAGATCACTTATATACACATCATACACAGCCCAATATAAATCATATTACAAGCAAGAAATAATTATGCAGAATAAGCAGATATTGGATGACATGGTTACAATATATAACAATTCAAAACATTCCACAAAAGTACATTTAGAACTAAAACAACTATAGGGTGATCCCATCCTGCATTTAATGGCCTCGGATCCAACCAACTTACTCCCAATTTTATTATTAACATTAAACATTTATGAACACTTCAAGCTGCAATAAAAGGTTAGCGCATAATTAAATAATCAAATAAAGTTACAAACCAATTGGACTGTTACTTACAGTGGGATAAGCAACCTCGATCATCAAACACGCGCCGATCCTTAGTGTCCTGCGATTAGGCGAGTGGGCATGCCACAACTCAGACAAACACACACACATAAATAAGAGAGAGAGAGAGAGAGAGAGAGAGAGAGAGATTTACTATAGCGGAGTAAACTTGTACATTGTTCGCCTCCTGGCACGACTAGTGGTGGTTTGAGCTAGGGTGCTCGGTTTAACACTGGAAGTTAGGGGAATACTCATTGGAGGGTGGGGAATCTCATGGTGGTGGAGGTGAGGTGGTGCAACCACTGGAATGTGGCAAATCTAGCTCAAAAGGTGAAAAAATCTATTTTCGAGTTTATACTCATACAAGGGAGGTAGGATCATAGATAGAGGAGCCGAGCTAGGAGAGAGGTCACCTAAGGTTGGGGAGCATGATGGTGGTGGCACTGAGGCCATAGGTGGTGTTGGACGGCAGCTAGAGGCTTGAACCGTGGATGGCAACATTGATTTTGGGTGGAGGAGAAACGGTGGAGCGTGGTGGCTACCAGTGGTGGGTTTTGCTCGTCAGAGGGTAGGGAAGCTAGTGGTGGTGGCAATGACGCAATGAGATGGCTCAAGGCGGCACTATGGTGGCTCAAAGTGGGGGAAACCCATTTTGGGTTTGGGCTCACTGACTGGAGGTGAGGCAGCTGTGGTTGACACCGCCGGCATGGGTAAGCTCACTGGCAGGAGAGGAGTTCGGCAGTGTGGGCAATGTCATCAAGTGACTGGCTATGGCTGGGCTTGCGGCTGGAAGCCAAACGGCCAAAGTGGAGGCCTGCGAGCGGGTAAGAGAGGAGAAAGAAGAGAGAAAACGGTAATGGAGAAAAGTGAGAGGTTTGGCTTCCCATTTGGGTTATTTATAGGCCCTACGTGTTGGAATTTTCAAACAAACAAAAATGCGCTTAAAACACTGATTTGAAAACACATAAAATCAATTTAACTTAAAAACACTCAAAGGAATTAAAATAGAATATTATTTTAACTTAACTTTAGATTATATATTAATATTCCTCATCATTAATTAAAATGATGAAACTTACTAATTATTTAAAAGAACAAAACCATATATTTAAATCTAAAATTTAAAACATAATTAAAATCCTACAATATTTTAAATAATCAAAATTGGGCTTATAAAATGATTTTGTACAATTATAATATTTTGAATCTCTTCAAAATATCATCAAACACAATTGAATAAAAATAATAAGACCTAATAATTTAATAAGTTAAATTAATGAATCAATCCAAAAAAATCCAATAAAATAGAACGCTCATTGAAACAAAATAAAACACAGCAATTTAAACTATAATAAAACTGAAACTATTAAACCAAAATAATAATGGTAACTATTCCAATGAAAGAACAAATAATAATAATTAAATAAAATAACTAAAAATACTAAAATTAGAGATCTCACAAATTACCAATAACATAATTATTAAAACTACAACAATAGTAGTCCAATACAAAGAGATAAATAAACCACAAATAATAAATAAGATAAACCACAAATAAATATATTTAAATCAATTAAACAACTAACAATAAGAATAACAGCAACAGGTAAAAATGTACAAAACTTGGGGTCTCACACAGCCTTGGCTGAGTCAACTCAACTTCAAACATGAAAACTAAAGATTCTTAAGAATACTTCGTTTTACTTAGTCCCAAATGGATGTAAAAACCTAGAATACTCATTTCTATGGCAAATGCCGTGTTTGGTTGCCATAAAACACCAAAAGGGGTTCAGATTGATTCAAAATCTAACCTCTTTTTTACAAACTTCACGTTCGGAAACCAAAAATTATCATATAAGTTTTAGAGAAAGCAATATACCTCTTAGACGACAATAATTAAGTTTGCTTTGTAGGACACAAATGGTGGCAAAGACGACTTTTTATGACAGTTTTGGTGAATTTGTGTGAATGTGATCGTTTGATATTCAAACTAGGTAGTTTGTATTGACCAATACCATTCTAATGTAGTTCTGTACTTTATTGATAATGCTTTCTCTCTCTCTCTCTCTCTCTCTCTCTCTCTCTCTCTCTCAGCTCTTAGACTAAGAGAGCAAACCCTAGCTTTGTAGTCTTTGAAAGAGAGGGGGGAGCTGCGCCGACGCCCTCCCTCCCCTCCTGCCCCCCTCCGTTCTCATCCCTCTTCCCTTTCCTCCGCTCTCATCCCCCTTCCCTTTCCCCCACTCTCAGTCTATTCTCCCCGGGATGAGGGTGGTTTCCTTAGCTTGCCCCCTTTTTGTGTCTTGGCACCCAGCACCGGTGGAGCCCCACAAGGATGTTCCATGGCCACCAATCCTCTTGCCTGTTGAAGCTTCCACTTGGAAGGGACGGTGTTTCGCCGCACATGCAACCAGCTAATCTCGCATGGCTCAGCCTAATGTTGCACAAGGAGAAGTCTACGTCTGCATGCACGGTGGAGCTAGACTCAAAGGCCTAGGGAAGGCACAGATCGACTCCCGAACATCTCCAGGTGGCGCGTGCCGGTCATGCGCCTCCCGCTGTCGTGCTGCTATGTCTTTTTACTGAGTCTTATTTTTGCATTCTGGGCTTCGATTTTACTTTTGTAGTTGTATTTTTGTTTCAAGCTCTACTGGTTTGCTTGTTAAATAAACAAGAATATGTGTATTCCTTTTTGACTTCCCACTCTTCCTAGGAGGAGGGAGTTGAATTTCGTCATTCTCCTTTATAGTATGGAGGCGGTAATTTCCTCTCTTCTTGGAGGGTGGAGGTTTGGTTATCTTTGCGCTTTCTCAGACTTATCATAGTCATTGTTGATTTGTCTTTTGAGAGACTATAAGTTAAAACAAAATCTGTCACATTTGTGTGCAGGGATACTACAGATTAATGTTCAATTAAGCTTGTAATATGGATTTTTCCGTTTTATTAGTTTCAGTTGTAAACTTCCTTAATGAAATGAACTGTTATATATTTTTTCAAAAAATACCACTCGAATGTCTAATATTGTAATAGCCCAAATTTTTCTAAGGATATTATTTTAAGGAGATTTATTTGATGCATTTATTTATTAGGAAATTAGAGTGGGAGATTTAGTTGAGGAATGTGAGATTACACTTAGTATTGGGAATTATGCATTTTCGGATTAATCTGTCGAGTTTTAGAAAAACAGGCATAAGTTATTCATATGAGGTCCAAATGAGGTGATTCCAATTGGTATAGAACCTTAAGCGATCGATATAAAACTTTTATGTTTGAAGTTTCCTGATATTCGGAAGGAATCAATAACTTATTTGGGAATCAAGTAGGCAGCTTGGGAATGGGCTTAAATGGAACCCGAGTTGGATAATTGAACTAGATTGGGGCATGTAACTAATTAGGCAATTGGTTTTAAGATTCTCTGGGATTAGAACATGTGTGGGGATAGTTAGAAATGGATGGAAAGTTGATTTGGAAGTCAATTGAATAGTTAGTGTGATGGGAACTCAAGGGAAGCCAAAATCTGGTTGATAGGTGACTAAGTGGATCAAATTTGGCTCTACCTTAACTAAACTAAGTAATGGCCTTCTAGAACTTGTTGAAGGGAGACCTAAGAGAGTTAGGAAGGAACCAAATGGGTAGGAAAATCTGGAAGGGGCGTGTGACACAAGGAGAGAGCTGGAGATGAGAGATGCATGCATGGTTAGGTGAAATGCCACCTCACCTCTTATCCCTTTAGCTCACTTCTCAGCCATACATCAAAATGGGCAGCCAAACCATCTCAAATGTGAGCCCTTGGATGACTAATTTAGCTGCAAAGCCTAGGATTTGGGAGGCTTAATCCTCATAATGAGATTTGCTTAGATGGACACCTCATCACCCATGCAAATCTGGCAACTAGTGCACCTTAGGTGCATTTCCTTTTCTCTCCCTCATGTTGGTCGACCACCACCCTATAAATAGAGCCTTGAGAGCTTTCTAAGCTCCTTTAGAAGGAGAGAACACTTCCTCTTTGGAAGCCATACCAGAAAAATCCATCCAAACCCTTAAAGAGTACATTTGTGAGCTAAGTGAGTGAGTATGGGAGGAAACTTGCAAGAAGTTGGTTGGATCAATTCTCTTGAGCTAGGAAGAATTTGTAAGTCCATATTCTAGCTACATTAAGCATGGAAATGGTTTATTAAGATGATTGAGCTATGTTTACTAGTAGTGAACACTTAAGAACATGATTAAGTGGCAATGTGACATATGAGTAGGGTTGATTGTAATTTGTCTTAGTAATATGTTCAATAAAATTGTAAGAACTTAGATTTAAGTCTTTAAGAAGATAAATAGGGTGTATTGAAAAGATTGGCATGTTTTGAGTAGAAAAACTCTTAGAGCCGTGAGTTCGCTCGACCCTCGCTCGACATGTGAGTCGAGCGAAGGCAAAATATGAACCCTCGCTAGAGTTTCGCTCGACACCCTGTTCGAGCGAGTTCCAACCCGAGACTTCGCTCGATACTCGCTCGACAAGCCGCTCGAGCGAGATGCCCTGTTTTGCTTAGACTTAGGGTTTTCTTAGAATAGAATTGGGGGTTTCAAATGGGAAGGGTTATAAGTGAAATAACTCATGTGAATAAGAGAGGAATAAAAAGAAAGAAAACAATATATGTAAGATTAAGTTAGTCACGTCGTGACGGGGATGGCGAGACGTAACGCCCGGATGACTGACGTGCCGACAGGGACGGTGACACGTAACGCTTGTCGCGTTATATGAATGACTGATCTTCACGGGGACGGCGAGACGTAACGCCCGTGAGATTGATCTTCACGGGGACGGCGAGACGTAACGCCCGTGAGACTGACCTGAATAGCGGGGACGGCGAGACGTAACGCCCGCAGTAATATGTATATGTTTTGTGTCAAGACGGGGACGGCGGTACGTAACGCCCGTGAGATTGACACTAGGCTCATCACAACGGGGACGGCGAGACGTAACGCCCGGATGGTGGATGAGTGTATGTGATGCGGACGGCGATACGTAACGGCCATCAGTGATAAGAAAGAATAAGAATCTTAAGGGAAAACGGTGTAATTTAGTATAAGATTATGGTTAAGTTAAGAAAAGTATCAGTTAGACAGTGGTCGTATGAGGGGTATATTAGGGTAAATTTCCCTTGTCAGCAGTGGTAATATTATTATTGTTGTTTTCCCTGTTTCCTTTAAGCTGTTTATGTACTTACTGAGATTTCATTCGAAATCTCACTCCTTTGTGGCTCCATATATGTTGTGCATATCACTTTATACAGGATTCGATGACCAGCAGGGGGACAGCCCCGATGAGGCAGGAGACTTCGGGGAGTCCTGAGGGACTTTCCGACTATAGTCCTTATATGGACATTTCTTTTGTTTCCTTCGGACCTCCTATCAGTAATCGACCCACCGGAGCTTGGAGTCTTGACGCATCCACTTTTGTTGAGGAGAGGCGACGTACGGGATGCTGCATAACTTTAGGAGTAGATGGCTCATTGTCTATGTGTGGGGTTTGTGTGACTCCACAGGGACAACAGCTCCAGCGAGACTTTAGTATTAGTATGGATAGGTTTCGCTATGGGAGAGAATATCCCGAGGTTAAGAGGGAAAAAGAGTGAGGTGAAGTAAAGTTCTGTTGGATGAATGTAAAATATTTTACTACAGTTGGGTCTTGTATATGTATAAAGTACAATGTTAAGTTTTAATGAATGTTGTATATATATTTCCGTGTGATCTTTAGAAAGTCTTATATCTAAAACCTGATCCGCTGCGAATTAAGTGTGTTATGCTTTTTATTCTTGTTAAGTACGAGGGTGAGTAGCCAAGTGTTACTCATCCAGACACCTTAACTTACGTTAAATCCCAGACGTAAGTTGGGGGCGTCACAGAGTGGTATCAGAGCAATTACGTCTCTGGGTAAAATCCACAGCGTCCTAGGAAAAATGGATCACATGGTACCAGTATAGGCTTGAATCTTTATCAGATTGGAGTTTGGAGTAATATGGGTGAGTGTTGGATTTTTTGGAATTTGGAAGTTTCTGAAATAAGTATAGCTTATGGTGAAGTTGGGTGTATTTCAGGAAAACAATATGCCAAGAGGTCGTCCTCCCTTGAAACGGGTAGACGTGGTAAACCAGAATCCTTCTCTGGTTACCCCTCTACGTACCGAAGAGCAAACGGCACCAAGCTCACCGCTGAGAGAAGGACAGACACCATCGAACCCACCGTTGGGGGAAGGGCAGACGGCACCGAACCCATTATCGAGAGAAGAGCAGAGGTTACGGAACCCACCCTTGGAAGGGGGATCAGTAGCACAAAACCCCCCGTTAGAAGGAGGCCAGGCAATAGCTGAAGCTATTCGGCAAATGACCGAAGTGGTGAGAAATCAAATAGAACAGAGCCGTTATCATCAGCAGAATGAAAATAGAAGAGAAGCTCAAGGGTGTCCATATGAAAAATTTTTAGCGTATCGATACCCGCCCTTTATCGGAACGGAAGGAGCATTAAAGGCAGACAAATGGATTGTAGACTTGGAACGCACCTTCGAAGTTAGTAGTTGCACCGAAGTTCAGAAAGTGCAGTATGCAGGACATCTGTTATAGGGAGAAGCAAGACTGTGGTGGGACACAAAGCGAAAGCTGCTAAAGTTAGAATTGGGAGAAAATGTAGTGCCTACATGGGAAAGGTTCAAGAAAGAGTTCGACGATTGATTCTTTCCGGAATCTATGAAACGGCAGAAAGCTTTAGAATTTACTATGTTAATACAAGGTAATATGGCGGTGGAACAGTACTCAGCACGATTTATGGAATTGGCGAGATTTGCTCCGCATCTGGTAGCTACTGAAAAGATGAGAGCCTAGAAGTTTCAAGAAGGACTGCAGCCACGAATTCGTATGCAGGTGGCATGTTTGCAAATTGAGAATTTTCAAGAACTAGTGAATGTAGCAGCCATAGCAGAAGCTGAACAGAGGAGTGTTATGGCGCAAACTCAAACATATGGAAAAAGAAGATTTCAATTTTCTGGGGGAAATGATGCTAGGAGGAAACCAAATTTTAGATCCACGGATAGAGGAAAAGAAATAGCAATTAATCCAAATGTGCCGACTTTATTTCTGCAATGTGCAAAATGTGGACGTCGACACCAGGGAGATTGTCAAGTTAATACTAGAGTTTGTTTTAAATGCGGTCGGCCAGGACATCTGATCAACGACTACCCTCAGAATACCTCCCAAGGAGTAGCTCTACCCGGAGGAAAAGCCAAAGTTCCTGCGAAAGCTAAAGTTTATGCCATCACGCCTGGAGAAGTAGATATGGAGGCAGACGAGACAATAGATGCTAATGTTATTACTGGTAAATTTCTAAGTCTCCTCTTTTAGTTAATAAATGGATTCTTTGGGAGTGGTAATGATAATAATAATAGAATAAAATTTTCTTTAGGTAAGCTTAAGCTGAAGCATTGCATGGTCTATACCTTGTTTGATTCAGGAGCAACAAGATCCTTTATTTCCTATGATTGTGTCCAAAGGTGTGATTTAGAAACTGAATTTTTCGCCCAAAAAGTTATAGTACTCATGCCCAATGGAAAGGTAGCAGGATGCCATCGGATAGTGAAAAGTTGCCCCTTGGAGATTGGAGGTTCACAGCTAGTCGCTGATCTGATACTATTCCATTTGATGGAGTTCGATTTAATTTTAGGCATGGATTGGTTGGCCAAGTATTATGCTAAACTGGACTGTCGTAGAAAGGAAATAGTTTTTAGTTTACCCAAGGAAGGGGAATTTTGTTACAAGGGAGAAATGTTAAAGGCAGTTTCCTCCATAGTAACTGCTAAGCGAATAAAGAAAAGTATTAACAAAGAGACTAAGGGCTACTGGGTAATCATGTTAAACTCCTCAGAAGTTGTTAAAGGTATTCGAGGAATTCCTGTGGTGGAAGACTTTCCTCAAGTCTTTTCTGATGATCTGCCAGGACTACCCCCTGATCGAGAAACAGATTTTGTTATTGAATTGGAACCGGCCACAACTCCAGTTCATAAGGCTCCGTATAGAATGGCACCGGTAGAATTAGAAGAATTGAAAGCTCAGATTGAGGAACTTTTAAGGAAAGGATTTATCAGGCCTAGTTCATCCCCATGGAGAGCACCAGTACTGTTTGTGAAAAAGAAAGATGAGACAATGCGAATGTGCATAGACTACCGCGAATTGAATAAAGTTACCATTAAGAATAAATATCCGTTGCCACGGATAGATGACCTGTTGGATCAATTAAGAGGAGCAACTGTGTTTTCAAAAATAGACCTTCGGTCTGGTTATCATCAATTGAAAATCAGGGAGCAAGACGTACATAAGACGGCGTTCCGAACCCGATATGGGCACTTTGAATTTTTGGTTATGCCATTCGGAGTAACAAATGCACCAGCAGTATTCATGGACTTGATGAACCGGATATTCAGACCATATTTGGACAAGTTTGTGGTGGTTTTTATTGATGATATTTTGATCTACTCTCAGACTGACGAAGATCATAAAGAGCATTTAAAAGTAGTAATGGAAATTTTGCAGAAACACCAATTGTACGCCAAACTTAGTAAGTGTGAATTTTGGCTACAAGAAGTTAAATTTTTGGGTCATGTTATTTCAAGTGAAGGAGTCTCCGTGGATACAGCAAAGGTAGAAGCAGTGATAGAGTGGCAGCAACCAACCAATGCTCATGAAATACGAAGCTTCTTGTGATTAGCTGGATATTATAGAAGATTTGTGGAAGGATTTTCCAAACTGTCTGCACCTTTAACAGCATTGACTAGGAAGAATGCTAAGAACATTTGGAGTGAACAATGTGAAAAGAGTTTTCAAGAGCTAAAGAAGAGATTGACTACAGCACCAATTTTAGCTTTACCGGAACCTCATAAACCTTATGTGATATATAGTGATGCCTTAAAAATGGGATTGGGGTGTGTGTTAATGCAAGAAGGAAGAGTGGTTGCGTATGCATCCCGACAACTTAAGGATCATGAACAGAACTATCCCACGCATGATTTAGAGTTAGCAGCTGTAGTGTTTGCTCTAAAGATTTGGCGGCATTACTTATATGGAGAAAGGTGTGAAATATTTACGGACCATAAGAGTCTCAAGTATCTTTTTAGCCAGAAAACCTTGAATATGAGACAGAGAAGGTGGATAGAGACTATAAGTGATTTTCAATGCGAAATCAAATACCACCCTGGAAAGGCTAATGTGGTAGCCGATGCCTTGAGTAGGAAAGTTCAAACAGAAGAATTTTCAGTGCTGGCAGCGATGCGAGAAATTCTGGTGAACAGATTATCACAGGACCTCAAGTTAATGGAGATTCAAGAAATTGTTCCTTTAACGGACAAAGAAATTAAGGAAAAACAACAAAAGGATGCTAAGCTGGAAAAGATAAAACAGCAAATACTGGAAGGAAAAGGGTCCTCACATTTTATGATTTCAGGCGATGGAATGTTATACTTTGGAAGAAGAAAAATCATTCCGGATGCCCCAGAATTGAAAGAAAGGTTGATGAAAGAAGCTCATAGTACCCCATATACTGCTCATCCTGGAAGTACTAAGATGTATCAAGATTTAAAAGAAAAGTTTTGGTGGAAAGGAATGAAGAAGGATATTGCGACCTTTGTAGCCAAGTGTCCAGTGTGTCAGTTAGTAAAAGCTGAACACCAAAGACCAGCCGGTAAGTTGCAACCTCTACCAATCCCTGAATGGAAATGGGAGGATTTATCTATGGATTTTGTGGTAGGATTTCCAAGAACATCTACGGGAAAAAATTCGATTTGGGTGATAGTGGATCGATTGACGAAGAGTGCTCACTTTTTACCTATCTCCAACACGGATTCCATGGAAAAGTTAGCAAAAATTTATGTGAAGGAAATAGTTTGCTTACATGGAATACCCAAGACGATAGTATCGGACAGAGACCTTAGATTTACATCTCGATTTTGGCAAAGTTTACAGAAAATGATGGGTACCAATTTAAATTTCAGCAGCGCATATCATCCTCAAACGGACGGGCAAACAGAAAGAACTATTCAGACTTTGGAGGATATGTTGCGAGCCTGCGTGTTAGATTTTGACAAAGATTGGGAAAGTCTGTTACCGTTAATTGAATTTGCATATAATAACAGTTTTCAAGCTACTATACAGATGGCACCATATGAAGCACTTTACGGGAGGAAATGTAGGTCTCCTATTTATTGGGATGAAGTGGGTGAAAGTAGTGTTTTGGGACCCGAGTATTTACAAGAAGTCAAAGAGCAGATCACAAAGATTAGAAATCAGATAAAGACAGCGCAAAGTAGACAAAAGAGTTATGCAGATAATCGTAGAAGGACTTTAGATTTTATGGTGGGAGACTGGGTGTACTTAAATATTTCGCCACTAAAGGGAGTCATGCGATTTGGTAAGAAAGGGAAGTTGAGTCCTCGTTATATTGGACCTTATGAAATTCTGGAAAAAGTAGGTCCAGTGGCTTACCGTTTAGCCCTACCTGATGATTTGCAATGAGTTCATAACGTCTTCCATGTATCTTTTCTGAAAAAGTGTTTGAATAATCAACCAGTGGCAGTAATGGATCCGCGTCCTAGTAATTTACGTTCCAATTTAACTTATGAAGAGTGGCCGGTATGAATTGAAGATCAGAAAGAACAGACCCTTCGGAATCGTACCATAGTGTTAGTAAAAGTACTTTGGAACAATCCTATTTTTCAGGAAGCCACTTGGGAACGTGAGGATGTAATGAGAGTTAATTATCCCCACTTGTTTGAAACATAGTTGTAATAATATGCATTATAAATTGAATCAGCTGTATTACATTTGTATGATATTTGTGTTTTCTCTTATATTTATATTCATTAATATTTAACCTTATACAGGATTATGGCTCCAAAAAGGACCGCACGTATGTCAGTCACCCCTGTAGATCAGTTAAAGAAAAGATCTGAAAAAGTTAGAGAGAGATTTCGTAGGGAAAAACTGAAACAATAGAAAGCTGAGAGATTGAGCTGGTTAAATAAAAGCGAGAAGCACAGAACCCATATTATGGACATAGACGAAAAAGGTAACCCTATAAGTAGAAGAGCGTTACCAGGTGAGGAAAGACAACCCGCTCGAAAATGGTTAAAAGCAGAGAAAAGATTTTTGAGAAGAGAGGACAAAGGAAAAGCTGTCTTAGTAGAGTCATCTGATGGATCTGAAGAGCGTAAACGTCAGTGTGAAGAGGGACCCATAATAGAAGAGACAGAGGAAGAGAAATTACGTATGTTGCAAGAAATAAGTGTAAATATGTACTATGATCCGGATGTAGACATGATATTTTACCATTCTCAGGATTCACTACTTAATGAGGAAAAACTACCTACCTCTTCAGAAGAATCTACTGCTAGCAACCGAGGTATAGATTCCTTAAACCCTTAATTATTTATAACTTAGCGATTTCGGGGACGAAATCCTTTTTAAGGGGGGGAGGATGTAATAGCCCAAATTTTTCTAAGGTAAATTATTTTATGGATATTATTTTAAGGAGATTTATTTGATGCATTTATTTATTAGGAAATTAGAGTGGGAGATTTAGTTGAGGAATGTGAGATTATACTTAGTATTGGGAATTATGCATTTTCGGATTAATCTGTTGAGTTTTATAAAAACGGGCATAAGTTATTCATATGAGGTCCAAATGAGGTGATTCCAATTGGTATAGAACCTTAAGACATAGATATAAAACTTTTATGTTTGAAGTTTCCTGAGATTCTGAAGGAATCAATAACTTATTTGGGAATCAAGTAGGCAGCTTGGGAATGGGCTTAAATGGAACCCGAGTTGGATAATTGAACTAGATTGGGGCATGTAACTAATTAGGCAATTGGTTTTAAGATTCTCTGGGATTAGAACATGTGTGGGGATAGTTAGAAATGGATGGAAAGTTGATTTGGAAGTCAATTGAATAGTTAGTGTGATGGGAACTCAAGGGGAGCCAAAATCTGGTTGATAGGTGACTAAGTGGATCAAATTTGGCTCTACCTTAACTAAACTAAGTAATGGCCTTCTAGAACTTGTTGAAGGGAGACCTAAGAGAGTTAGGAAGGAACCAAATGGGTAGGAAAATCTGGAAGGGGCATGTGATACAAGGGGAGAGCTGGAGATGAGAGATGCATGCATGGTTAGGTGAAATGCCACCTCACCTCTTATCCCTTTAGCTCACTTCTCAGCCATAGATCAAAATGGGCAGCCAAACCATCTCAAATGTGAGCCCTTGGATGACTAATTTAGCTGCAAAGCCTAGGATTTGGGAGGCTTAATCCTCATCATGAGATTTGCTTACATGGACACCTTATCACCCATGCAAATCTGGCAACTAGTGCACCTTATGTGCATTTCCCTCATGTTGGTCGACCACCACCCTATAAATAGAGCCTTGAGAGCTTTCTAAGCTCCTTTAGAAGGAGAGAACACTTCCTCTTTGGAAGCCATACCAAAAAAATCCATCCAAACCCTTAAAGAGTACATTTGTGAGCTAAGTGAGTGAGTGTGGGAGGAAACTTGCAAGAAGTTGGTTGGATCAATTCTCTTGAGCTAGGAAGAATTTGTAAGTCCATATTCTAGCTTAAATTAAGCATGGAAATGGTTTATTAAGATGATTGAGCTATGTTTACTAGTAGTGAACACTTAAGAACATGATTAAGTGGCAATGTGACATATGAGTAGGGTTGATTGTAATTTGTCTTAGTAATATGTTCAATAAAATTGTAAGAACTTAGATTTAAGTCTTTAAGAAGATAAATAGGGTGTATTGAAAAGATTGGCATGTTTTGAGTAGAAAAACTCTTAGAGCCGTGAGTCCGCTCGACCCTCGCTCGACATGTGAGTCGAGCGAAGGCAAAATATGAACCCTCGCTAGAGTTTCGCTCGACACCCTGTTCGAGCGAGTTCCAACCCGAGACTTCGCTCGATACTCGCTCGACAAGCCGCTCGAGCGAGATGCCCTGTTTTGCTTAGACTTAGGGTTTTCTTAGAATAGAATTGGAGGTTTCAAATGGGAAGGGTTATAAGTGAAATAACTCATGTGAATAAGAGAGGAATAAAAAGAAAGAAAACAATATATGTAAGATGAAGTTAGTCACGTCGTGACGGGGACGGCGAGACGTAACGCCCGGATGACTGACGTGCCGACAGGGACGGCGACACGTAATGCCTGTCGCGTTATATGAATGACTGATCTTCACGGGGACGGCGAGACGTAACGCCCGTGAGATTGATCTTCACGGGGACGGCGAGACGTAACGCCCGTGAGACTGACCTGAATAGCGGGGACGGCGAGACGTAACGCCTGCAGTAATATGTATATGTTTTGTGTCAAGACGGGGATGGCGGTACGTAACGCCCGTGAGATTGACACTAGGCTCATCACAACGGGGACAGCGAGACGTAACGCCCGGATGGTGGATGAGTGTATGTGATGGGGACGGCGATACGTAACGCCCATCAATGATAAGAAAGAATAAGAATCTTAAGGGAAAACGGTGTAATTTAGTATAAGATTATGGTTGAGTTAAGAAAAGTATCAGTTAGACAGTGGTCGTATGAGGGGTATATTAGGGTAAATTTCCCTTGTCAGCAGTGGTAATATTATTATTGTTGTTTTTCCTGTTTCCTTTAAGCTGTTTATGTACTTACTGAGATTTCATTCGAAATCTCACTCCTTTGTGGCTCCATATATGTTGTGCATATCACTTTATACAGGATTCGATGACCAGCAGGGGGACAGCCCCGATGAGGCAGGAGACTTCGGGGAGTCCTGAGGGACTTTCCGACTATAGTCCTTATATGGACATTTCTTTTGTTTCCTTCGGACCTCCTATCAGTAATCGACCCACCGGAGCTTGGAGTCTTGACGCATCCACTTTTGTTGAGGAGAGGCGACGTACGGGATGCTGCATAACTTTAGGAGTAGATGGCTCATTGTCTATGTGTGGGGTTTGTATGACTCCACAGGGACAACAGCTCTAGCGAGACTTTAGTATTAGTATGGATAGGTTTCGCTATGGGAGAGAATATCCCGAGGTTAAGAGGGAAAAAGAGTGAGGTGAAGGAAAGTTCTGTTGGATGAATGTAAAATATTTTACTACAGTTGGGTCTTGTATATGTATAAAGTACAATGTTAAGTTTTAATGAATGTTGTATATATATTTCCGTGTGATCTTTAGAAAGTCTTATATCTAAAACCTGATCCGCTGCGAATTAAGTGTGTTATGCTTTTTATTCTTGTTAAGTACGAGGGTGAGTAGCCAAGTGTTGCTCATCCAGACACCTTAATTTACGTTAAATCCCAGACGTAAGTTGGGGGCGTCACAAATATTCCGTTCAAACGAGTTATATTTGAACTAGTCCAGTTCTGATAGAAAATGAAATGTTTGAGCAAGTACTTCATCCTCTTCGAACTCTTTACAACCCATTCGAACAGGTGATTTCATGAATTTTCTCTTTTTTGTTCGAGCATTACAATTCAAACTCGTACTATCCAGTTCAAACACATTTTCAATTAATTTTTTCTATCGAATTAAGAACTTGTAAGTTCGGACTGCTGCTTCAACGCATCTGAACTCTGTTTGAGGCTGTTCAAACATTTGACTTGTTGAAACTTTTCATTTTTGTCCATATCTCCGTCTGTTCAAACGTTTCAATACTTGATCCGTGCAAATGACTTTAAATATATATAATATATATAATATAATAGTATCGTATTATACTAATGTTATGTATATTGGTATACTAGTATATTACACGTCTAGTATTTTATTATAATATTATATATAATTTCAGTAATTATTTGGGATCCCGTGATTGGGGTGCCTTTGCATCCCCAAGGGCTTATTTTATTAAAAAGAATAATATAAAAAAACCATGCATGCCATCTTTTATCATTTTTGAAGGGAAAAAAAATGAAGGGTGAATAAGTGTAAAAATATTTATGCCTATAGAGGCACAAAAAGGGGGTCCAACCGCAAGGCTTCATATAATTGCTTATATAATTTATCCTAAATAATATATACTAGTATTATAATATGATAATATACTTGTACGCTCACTACAACATATCAGGCCTAATGCTACGATAACTTTTGCCATAAATAATCAAAATTTTGCCGCAAATGCTCAAATTCTAGAAAAAAGCCATTGCGCCTGGTTTGTAGATAAAAAGAATAAACCAATTTAACTACAATTTCAGCCAAAGCTGGGTTTGTAGAAAATAAGCTTCTTATTTTGGCCATTGTTGTTGCTGCTAACATACCTTTTTTTGGCCAAAAATACCTCAACCAAGGGGCTTAATTTCGAACAAATTGCTCAATATCAAAGCTATTATATGGCAACAAAAGTACAATTTCATGAATTATTTGTGAGTATTGTCTTTATGCCACAAATACATATTGTAGAGAAAATATTATGACAGCAACTTATGCCGCCAACAATGGAGAAATTATGTGGGTAGTCTTTATGCCACAATACATATTATAGAGAAAATATTACAACAACAACTTATGCCACCAATAACAAAGAAATTTTGACAACTCAGATTACATTTGGGCACTATCGACAAAACATTTCATGGGTTTTGAATTAAGTCTACGAGCTGCTACTGATGGTTGTGTGTGGTGCAACAGTGTATCATTGTAAAAGAATTTTTTGTGCAATTGTCTATTGTTGAGAATGACTCTTTTTTGACAATGTTGAATCCTCCATATAGTGAATTAGTGACAACTAAAATTTGCCATGTTTACATTAATCTTTATGATTCTTGTGTCCCAAAATAACTCAGGTCCACAATTATTTTTTGTGGCAAAAGATCACTCGAGTCATAGTATTTTGCTACTACTACACATTTTCTTGCAACTTGTATATATAATCTGCCATCCAATAGACTACTGCACAATTTTGAACTGCAATTAATGATAATCTGTCATCAATTCCAAGTCTACACAGCCTATCTCAAATACATGTTATTAGTTGGTTGCATTGGCCTCAAGATCTATTTTTTTGAATGAGGGAACATATTATTCCAAAACAAACTAATTACTTGCTACTTATATTGTATAATTACAAAGTAATTATTTGCAATGGATCATGTCCCTAATACATCATGTCCCTAATACATCTTTTAGAGACATGCCAAATTTAAAACCATTGCAACCATTGGTAAAATGATTAACATGACATCTTGTATTCTCATTAAATGCAATATAAATAGAATGGAATGGGGAGTTGATATTATGAGAATACTAGCAGACCAAATAAAAAATAACCCACTACAAATGAACACATGTAGGCAATATCACATTAAACTAGTCATAAAACGTGCTTTTCCTCCACATCAATCTGTGCAACATGACTTGTCATTATAACATAAAAAAAAAAAATAGTGTATAGGTAATGGAGACCATTTATATAAATTGAATAAAACAGAAACAGTTAATCATTTACATAAATTGCCTAGGACTAGTCTTGCAGCCTATTTATAGCAAACTTGTGGTGATTTGATCTTAAAAAACACACCTCCAACTCAGCCCATGTCAAATGGCCTCATTATTCTATCCTCAGCACTATAGTCCTTACAAAAGTCTCCAACTTGCTGCATGCCAGGTATACATGCCTGCCAAACATTGTATATATGCCTACTAAAGATATATTGTTGAGTTAATTTTCAGAAAATCCTATATAGATCCATGCAATTTAGTTTACTCTCAGTCATCAATTACTAGCTGGTATATAAATATAATCAACCTATGACTTATTTACAAATCTAAGATCAATTTGGATAATCAGCCAAAGCATCCTGATGTAAATAAACTGCATAGGATGTGTTTACAAAAAAGCAGAGCATCAAAACAGGACTCTTAGCCACCAATAGTCAACAATGTCAATTTCCAATCATCCTATTAACTATTTACATAAAGCAGGGATTATATTACACTCGTAATTATTAAAAAGGCAACATAAATCTAATATCATACATTTAAAAATAAAAATTACACAACTCAGGACTCATAGTTGTTAAAATATAAGGGCAAAATAGTACAGTATTTACCCATCAATTTTCTGAGATGACTTTGCATGCATGGTTGTTAATATGAAAAAAAAAATCAATATTTAAATACACTCAACTGTATTGATAAAGAAAATTCTAAACTATTCTTGGCTTTGTTTCTTCTTACTTTTTTCCAGTAATAAATGTGAGATGTTTGGATTATAACCCATGTAGAGAAGGGCACAACTGTGCCGTCCATACCCATCAATTTTCTAATATGACTTTGCATGCATGTGTGAGTACAAAAACAAAAAACTAACCAACTAACAAATTGATTAGTTAGAGAGAAGTACACCACACAGAGGTTATAAGCCCAGTTAATACTATCTAACTATAACTAGAGCTGGATGTTAGATAACCCTGCAACAAGAAAGGCCAAAAAATAAAAATAAAAATTACCTCATACTTTAAACAGTTCGCAATCTGATCTTGCCTTAGCAAGTCAGTTCAGAGAGAGAATGTGTGACACTCACAACTCCCACTTAAAGGAAACATGGCAATGAGGCGTCGGGGTAATGACAACATGAGTCACACATCCCAAAACCAAATACTAAGTGTGTAGGTGTAACATGTGTGAAATAAAATAAGCAACGGATGAGCTAGGTCAGTAACTAAATACTATAATTTTTCAAATATATACAAAACAATTTAACACAAATTCTCCATCAGGAGATTTAATACAGTCATCCTAAAGTCAAAGTATTAAAATACATAATTATCAAAAGGGAAAAATATTTTCCAAGATAACAAATTATAACCTAATTACTTCAACAGCAGAGCCGCCTCCTTAGGCTCAGTCTCCACGACCTCTGCATCAAAAATCTACGACACCAAAAATGGCATCGCAGGTAAGTACAATCCAAGTAAACTACAACATATAAAATATATTCAAGCAGCAATAAAACATATGAACATGACATCATAGACATGAATATCAAAAAATCATCTTCTTCAAAATAAATAAAATAACCACACATGCCAAAATTCTATTTTGGCCCAAGATAAAATTCCAATAAAAAAATCCATCATTTTTTAAAAAATTGATACGCACAAATCTATTAAAACCACAATCATTTTTTTAGAAAATGGTCCACGTAAACATCTATTTTATTAACAGTATGCACCATGGTCTTCCTAGGGACCATTCGCACACCCTGGCTCTCATCATCACACAGTAAGTAACGACCACGCATGTGACTTCGGAACGGGTGATACCTAACTAACGCGTCCAGCACGTACCATGATCAGGCATCCCCTAGCCTTCACCACTGAGTTGGCACGAGAGCGTTATCATCTCGTTTGATCTCGTTATCGCCTGGCGACAACCTAGGGGACGTCACTCAGTATATTCCACTCCCGAGTGACCAAAGGAGCTCCATCGAGATAATACCCCATCTCAACTTGGGGTCGTGATACACATGCACCCAAAAACCATTAACACATGAAAATCAAATTTTCATTGACAAACATGAACATGCATGCACTATGCAATGTATACCACAATACACAAAATAACCAACAACTAATTAATTTCAACATCAGCCAAGTATGTAGTTGTTAATACAAAAATATATTTAAATCTTAAAGTTCATTTGGAAAATAATTACAGTAGGTAAAATATAGATCTTCAAACAAGCGTCAATCCACAACGCTCATATTGAGTTACTTCGTACGTTGGGCGAGGATACTTGGTCTGACACCAAAATTTAGAAAAATATATATTAGATGATAGGGAATCTCATGAAAGTAATAGTGAAGCGGTGCAATTACCAGAAAGTGGCAAATCTACACAAATGGGTCAAAAAGGTGCTTGGGAGAGTGTGGGAAGGTGGGGACCGAGGATGGAGGAGCTGAGCTAGGGGTGGTTTCCGGAGCAAGGGTAACGTTTTGGTGCTGGCGGTGAGGTCATGTGGTAGTCAATGGTGGTGCTAGGTGGAGAAACCCATGGGTTTTAAAACCTACTTCGTGGGCCATGTGTTCCGGCCAAGGGAGGAGGAGGGAGGGGCCAAGCAGGTCGGAGTAGGTTCCTGGTAGTGAAAGGAAGCTGACTTGAGGTGGTGGTGACCATGGTGGTCGGCGGCGACATCAAAAACAGAGGGGAAACATGGGAGACCTGTTTCGGGTCTTGGGGTTCACGGACAGGGTAGGGGGCTGCCGGACCGGTGCAGGGGAACTCGCCAGAGGGTGGGGAGGCCGGTGATGTGGGCAATGAGAGTTGGTGGCTGGCGGTGGAGACTGGGCTAGACTAGTGACCAAACGGAAAAACAAGGAGAGGGGCTAGTGTCGTGCGGGCTGGGGGGAAATGGGAGAAAAAGAAAAGAAAAGGGAAGAAAGAAAAGAAAAAGAGGAAAAAATAAAAAGAAAAAAGAAAAAGGAAGAGAAAGAAATGAAGTCAAATTTCCACAACTTGGGTCACAAAATCACAACATAAGCATATATATATATATATATATATATATAAAAGCCCATTCCGAAACACATTTAATTAAAATAAATAAAACACATCAAATAAACTCACATAATAAAATAAAGAATTTTAATTCCAATTATTAAAATAATTATCTCACATTATGTAACATCCCGACCCGAAATTTTTTTCTTATTTTTATTAGTATTATTTTAACTTGAGATTTTTTCTCCTTGTTAATCCGAACGTTCCTCAGCTGTGAATATGTTGAGATCATTGATCTCGTAGAGCCTTTATTTATTTACTTAAATAACCCAAGCCTTCCTTCGATCATCATCCTCTGTTTCGAATTCAAATTTCGGATCAAATTCAAACTCTAGCCAACGAAAACACTTCAAACCTCTGGGATATTATCCTATTTGAAAAACCAACTCTAATGCAAACTCTTATCTTCCAATCAAATTTCAAACTCAATATTCAAACTCAAAATAAATCTTCGGATCAAACACGTTATAACCTAATCCCTTCTCTATAAATTCCCCACGAATGTGCTAGGATAAAACACAACAAAACATCAAAGAAAATACCCTGTTTTCGAAAAAACCGGAGCCCTAGCCTTCAGCCACTGCTGGCCATTTCTGGGCCACTGAACAGCCCCAGCCACCACAGAAAACGCCTGTCAGCCTACCCCCGAGGAGCCTCACTCTTTTTCGGTAAGTTTCCGACGAAACCACCCCTCCCTCTTCCTGTTTTGTTTCCGTCCAGACCCATTGAAAATCCTTTTAAATCTTCAGTTCATTCCGCCGGCCACCACATCTGACAACGCCATAAGCCTCGTTCAGCCACCTAGAGTCGCCGCGCCTCAATCCCTCTTGGTAAGCACCACTCGAAACCCCCTCCCCTGTTTCCGTTGAAAGCCCCTGCTTCTCATTGCTTCATTTCGTGTGAGGTTATACTGTTCCCGAGCCCTTATTTCATGCCAATTATAATTATTCCTCTAGTTGGATCTCCGGCCTTAACCCATTTTAAACTAGTATTTTTATTTTAAATATTTTAAGCCTAGTTTTCTTAACTAAAATTTTGGACCTTTCCATTATTTTTTAAAGAGTTTTAAAGAGGTTTCAAAAGTATATTTTTAGTTTATTTCAATTATTCTAATTATGATTTTAAACAATAAAAATCTTGTCACAACATGTTTATTTTAGAAAGTTAGTGACGATTAGTGTCTCATATAAGTTACGAGCTACGACGTGAAATCAAGACGCAACGCTAAGTGGTAAGTAGCATGATCATATTTTCACGCATGTACGGTAAACATGTTTTATAAAATTATTATGTATGTATAGCCATCATTTTGAGACTCCTTTTTATGTACCCTAATTATGAAAAATTATGAAAGTCATGCATGATTCACGAAAAGTTTATGCATTAAAATATTTATGAAACGTCACGGTTTTATGTGAAAGTACATAGAATTAGTTATAAAGATCATGAATTCATGTGAGAAAGCATGCATCACGACATGTCACGAAAGTATGCGATTTCTTTTGAAATCTATATTATACTAAGTATACAAGTATGATAAGATATGTAAGCGGCCTATGTATGATATGAAGTCGGTACTTATGTATGTGCATATTGCATTGCCAGGTCGTACATGCTGGTAGTACACCCAGTATGTCTTCCTTATGTATGGATTCCACAAACCACGGCCACGGACGGAATCAGAATATTTTTAGATTCGCTAACCCTAACTCATGGGAGTCAACATTGGGTAACGGCCTATGATACGATACGATACGATACGAAACGATATGATATGATAAAATAAACTCAAGTTCATGTTCATGCTTTACGAAAAGCTCATGATTTATGAAAAGCTTATATTTTCAGCATTTATGAAAAATTCATGTTCAGCATTTATGAAAAAAATTCATGTTCATGTTATTATTTATGTATATATGAGTATGCATGTTTTGAGAAAACCGATGAGTATTATTTTTACCGTATGATGTGTTACTTATTGAATATTCGACTCATTTTATTTTTATTTCTATATTTCTATGTTTCCTTTTAAAAACCATCACAGACGATGTGGATACATAGTTGGCAGGATTTGACTCAGAGAGGCGATACAGAGACCTAGACAGTGTATTAATTTTATTTTGTGGTCTTTAGTGAATAAAATATTTTTTACTTTTTCTAAACACATGAGATTTCAACATTTTATTTAAGCAAATACTTTCGCTAACTCTCTTTAAGTTTTATAAAGACTATTTCATTTATTTAAAAACGTTCGTATCTGGTACGTTTTTATAAATAAAAGTTTTAGTAGTATACTGGCTCCCTAAAATATTTTCAAAATGCTATATTCGGGAGCAGGGTGTTACACATTAAAATTAATAAGAAAAACAAGGTAACTCAATATTTAAACATAAAACAACGTAAAACTAATCTTAACTAACTCATAGTTCAAATAATAATTTTAAACAAATAAAATACAACCGATAATATTATTAAAATAAATTAAAATAATCAATAATAAGAATAAAGATAATATCCAAAAATACATGAAGCCTGGGATCTCACAGAAGGTGAGTTAACATCTTGCATTAATAATTCAATGCTGGAATTTAAACCATTGAGTATAATCAACATGCCATTTAAATGCACTAATAGAGAACAACCACTAAAAATAGTGTCTATGTCTACTTTTAATTCCCATAGATAAATGTGAGATGTTTAGATTAAAATCTAGCATTGCATTTTTCCTATCCGAGAGTTTACAATTAGCATATATAAAGTGCATGTTAGGAATTTCAGATTCTTTTTTTCTTCTATAAAGTGTATATGTTTTGTTTTTTCCCCAAGTGCAGTCTAATGAGAAGACTGCCTCCCATTGATAAGGCATAGATCTACCCTTTAATGTACTTAATTCCACGTCATATTGAAGACTGTCTTCCTGTAAAAAATAGTGAATATCATTTAATCTCATATTTCGCATGTAGTGGAACTAATAGAACTTCCTTTTTGACTTGGCACTTTCTATATTATGACTTGCTCATCTTCCTCCTAAAATAATCTTTTGCTTTATAAGAACCATTTTCATTACTCATGGCTCAATGTCATTCTAAACTAAACAAAAATAACCACCACCTACATGACAATGACATTTGATAAAGAAGATAGTTTTGGTAATAATAAGCTATCAAAATACTTATAAAATCAATATTCTCCATTAACAATCAATAACAGCTTAAAAAAATAGCTGCTAAATCAAATTTATAAGATGAACAAATTATAAATCAACACCTCTTCTTCATGAAATGCGAGGCAAAGGTAAAGTTAGCAATGAACTCCTTTACTAAGTAAGTATGATAATTGCCTAAAAAACTCAAAGGTTCTTTATTTTTTATTGGCAACTCAATGCTCTTTGTTACATATTAAACCAAAATAATGTTGGTTACCTATTTCTATAAACTTGAAATTTCTAGATCTCTTGGCAGCTACCAAACTTTGCACCTTAATAGTAATATAATATATCAGTTACAATACACCAGAATGCCAAATCAAGAAATTAATCTATAGAACATTTTTTATGAGGAAAAGAAAATATACTACACAAAAATATATTACAGAACATGTCAATTGTACAGGCTGACATGGCAATGACAACAGTTCACATGGCCATACCAAAATATATTTTTATCGGATGTTGAAAGGATATGTCACGGGCATGCCCATATTTATCATGGGATACCAAGAGCTACTCCGAAACTCTAAAAAGCATAAAAAAATACAAGATAGAAAATATGAAAAACATCTGCTAAACATCCTTCAACGAAGAAACTTGAAATATGCACATTTGAATCTAATATTCCATAGCAATACTGTAGAGGCTACCTTTATCTCCGCATTTTTTATGAAATGATTCAGTTAAACTTACAGCATCATCTGAGAAAAAGAAACTAAAGAAGTCTTCTACTTTTATCTGCAATACATAAAGTACTACAGTTAACTTCAAAACCAAATCCACTTGATGCCACAGTTAATCAACTCAAATCATTGGTGTGGCGAAACTTAAGATGGTGACTTAAAGGGTGAAAAAACACGATAATTCCTAAAGAAAAAAGAAAGTACAACACTACCGGCAACTTTGATTTTGCAACCTTTGCTGCCCCCAAGAGTAAGGAAGAACCTCACTCTTGGGGGCAGCAATATTTCCTTGCTTCCTTATCAAAGTCTGTTCTGAAGATGAAGGTTCGGCATTTAGAATTTGGTTCGGCATTTAGAATTGGTTCAGGATCCCCTACATTATCTTGCTGCTCTAAAGTTGTTGTTATTACCATTTCATCTTCAACATTGATAGGCAACAAATCATTTAATAAAAGAGGACCCTTAATCCTAAATCACACGCATGCAGGGTAACCTAAATGATCCCCAGAAAGAAAATAACAATCCACAAAGTGTCACAGCCAAAACAGTCCACAATCCTCAAATTACTAAAACAATGTCACATGCATTATGTCTAATCCATAAGCACTTTCACTGTCATTGA
Source organism: Platycarya longipes (assembly GCA_036559045.1). Classification (NCBI taxonomy): domain Eukaryota; kingdom Viridiplantae; phylum Streptophyta; class Magnoliopsida; order Fagales; family Juglandaceae; genus Platycarya; species Platycarya longipes. The sequence continues at coordinate 5,688,861 of CM071802.1, read as the reverse complement.
AATCTAGAAATGGTCATAGTGCAATACATTTTTGGCACTTATCATTCATTTTGATAACAAATCGTTAATGACAGCATGCCAACCCTTTTTTCCTTTGAAGTGTAGATTAGTGGCTTGATCAAATTTTTATTTAATTTATGACCCCACCAAATACATAAACACAGGATACACTAAAATCATGTTCTTCCCTGAAATTAAAACTTGAAACTTACTGGATTGACTGCTTCCACATCACCAATAAATGATGCCCCATCACAACACCTGACCTTGATTCTGTTTCAATTGTAAAAGTTTAGATATAAAACAGTTTTTGTAAATCTCATCAGTAAGCAAAGCTCAGGAAAAATCAAGGGTGATAAAAGCTGAAAAAGATTAACTAAATCAATTAGCTTTAAGCCATATCAGGATTAAAAGTTCTACTTTCCTAGAATCTTTAAAGAAAAAGGGATATCAAGCATGACTTGCAGGCACTAGCAACAAAGATGCATCTGACTTTATATGCCAAAGTAATGAAATATAGTCTTGTTGCCACTTCCAAGTTACATTTAAAAAAGAAAATCAGCAAACATTATTACCATAACATCTGTTTCCTTAAAAAATAAGAAGCATAAGTTATAACTCTAAAGCATCTCACGAGTTAAATCAGTAGCAAATTTCTTTCTTTGTGGAGCATATTCAGGAGCCTTTCTCACTGAGTATCCATTTCATGTCCTATGCATAAGTAGTTAAAAATTAGAAACACGTTTTATGAAAGGGAGTAGCAAAGATTTTTTTTTTTTTTGGGGGGGCGTGGGGGGGGAGAAGGGGGAGAAGAGCCCCAATAGAGATATGATTAAACACAGGAAAAAATGATCATTACTGTATAGCAATAAGCTTTCTTCCTTTGAGAGCGTTGATATCACCTTGGTCAATAACCTGGAATAGAAAGTGAAAATATTTTGATAGATATTTTTCCAAAAAGCAAAAAAATATAATGAATAAGAACCATCATATCATACAAAGGGAAAGGAAATCAAGCCTAGCCAACTCTTTGGGATGGAAAAATAATCACCAAGCCATAAATATGACTAGTAATAGTTCAGAGAGAGAGAGAGATAAAAAATTCTAAAAAACCTATATTTTATCTCAACTTAGCTTCAAATTAAAGAAGTGGAGGGAGTAAACCCATCAAACCCCCCACCTTCAACCATCATTCTACCAGTGAAACCTGACAGCCAATATCTCTAAAATAGTGTTTCAATTCCACCACAATCAAAGTGCTCCAAAATGCACGCGCTGCAACACCATCTTTACTTAATCTTATACCAATACCCCTCTCACTTTTAATCAAGGTCCCCTACATGAAAGGCTTCATAATACACCAAATTTTATCTCCCCCATACCCATTCATGCATTTGCAAAATATCATCTCAATAATTGGCTGGCCTTTTCAAGTTGCAGTGAATTTTCTATCATTAATATAATTTTGGATCTTATATGGTGCGTGTTCTTCACCATTAAGATGTTTGCCATAGTATTGGTTCAATTATGAACTATTAAAATTCAATATACTCCTACAGGCTACAGCTATAAATGTGCATCTTTAGTTATTAAAATAAATAAATAAATATGCATCTCGTGTTAATTTGTTTATGCCTGTATTTGTTGTACTTAGTATATTTGAAATAAGAGATAAAAATACTCATGTAGCGGAGTATGTATCATCCCGTTCCTTCTCCTTCTCCTTCCCCCACCCCCCACCCTCCCTCCCCCCTCCCTCCTAAAGATCATTTAATAAGTAGTAATGGTGATGGAAAAGGTTTCAGAAATTTATACAATAAATCCAATCTTCCGACAAAACACAGCTTAGTCAAGGGGTGTGTGTGACCAAATGAGAGAGCATTAGACAGCTAATATCTATCTTAGTCCCTCTTAAAAAAATAATTAAAATATCTTACTTGGCATCCCAAAAAAAACTTGTAAACCTACTTGTAATCTAAAAAAATTACTCCAATTAAAATAAGCCCAAAATAGGTGGGTTTGGATTAATGTTTGTTCTTAAAAACCCTTTTTATATCTTGATTGATCTTGATTTTACAATTTGTCTTGTATTTGGATTGATTGTAGGGAAATATCTTTTAAATGTCATTTTGAAAAAAAAAAAGAAAAAACAATCTTGACTTTGTCCCTCATTATTAAGATACTATTATATTACTTGTTTGTATTTTTTTTGTGAAATTCCACCATTTTTTGTTGCATATGTTGTTGGAGTTTAGCTCCATGAAATCCAACAAACATATATAACTTGTGTTTAGAAGCCCAAAATTTGTCATGAGGTGGAATATTGTTATCAGTTTCTTCCGAAACTCAAGTTTGAGTCTCTAAGGGTGGGCATGGTTTTCATCTATATTTCATGCAAACAGTACAAGCCAGCTGAACTTTTAAAAAAGCATTCATGAATTGTTACTTTGAATTGGGGATTTGTTCAATTATGATATCATATACAGAAATATTCAGAGTGATGAATTTCAAGGAAACGAGAAGAAAAAGGAAAATAGATAGGGGTGTTCATCCGGGTTCCGGATTTGGAAATCCGGAACCGGATTCAAAATTTTCTTAAACTTTTTTTAAAAAAAAAAATTTAAAATATTAATAAATATATAAAATTTTAAACTGATTCGGCCCGGATGAACAGGCCTAAAAATAGATGCAATCAATCTCATGAGAGTTCAGACCTCCATTTATAAATGTTCATTAGGTCAATATATAATCCATTTTTTTTGCCTTATTGAGCGATGGATAAACATAGAATATTATGAGAATCCGTGTCTGATTTTGCAATGAACACATGTATATTATGGTCAAAATGATATGGTTTTCAGGAGTTCAAAATCATATGGCAAAGAACTCATATAGGTCTACATAGATTTTTCTGTCTGCCCGTCCTAAACCGTGTGATACAAAATTGTGGTATTCTGCATATAGAAATGCCAAATGATCCCATCATTTTGTCCTCTTGTTTTCATGATCGCTATTTTATTTCATTTTATTTTTAGTATTTTCTTAAAAAGCTTTATTGGCCACGTAATCCAAGCATTATAGTCTACATTTATATTTGTTCACTATATTTTATATGATCTATATTAATATGCTTCTAAATCTTTGATAATTATGCTTTAATTTCAAGTTCTTTTCATGCAAGAACGTTTATCGTATATCTAAATTATTGCAACAATAAGTTCAAATAAAAAATGGATAATACAATTGGGTATAGACAAAGATCTACGTAAAAAGTAGCAATATAAAAATTTCAATGTTCTCTTCATAAGTGCTGTGGATGAAGGGGACACACCACTTCTAGATGCATAATATTCAAAAAAATTTAACTGTCATTTCAATGGCGAAGAAAAAAATTCCGTACAATTTTGTTTTTTAAGAAACAAATTGTAATATGGATTTGAAAAATTATTTTTTATTTTTCAAACTTGCTTGGGCCTATGTTTTGTCTAAACTTATTGTTTTAATTAGTAGTTTTGCATTTGAATGAATTATATTATTCTCATTCAACTTAATTTTTTTTTATACTAAATATTTATATTTTTAAATAATTTATTTTATAATAATACAGGCCACTGCTAGTATAGATGTATATGTGTTTATGTTTTGGTTTTAAGTTAGTTTTGTTTTGGATCAAAGCCCTAAGCCCAAGCTTGTTAGCACGCGGGCCCGTATACCATGTGAATCAGCCCCTCCTTGTGCTTCCAACGGCACCGTTTGAATTATTGCTTAGCGTTTTCAGCCCCTTCCATTTCGCACGGCGCGTCCTTCTTCCCCATTTCTTCTTCTTCTTCGTTTCTTCAGTTTTTGTTCCCCTGTTCGTTGCTGTATACCAGTGAACCAAGCTCAAATCTTGCGGCCTTCTTTAAGCTATTTTCATCCACGCGTAAAATACCCAGTACATAAATGAGTATTTCCCCTCTTATTTGCAGTCGATCCGTGCAACGCGTGCCCGGATTTTCGCTTCAAAACCGTGAGTCACCCACCGTTTCTACCCTTTTTCTTCTGATTTTCATCTGAGAAAAGCGGAGAATCTCTTCCATGGAATCTCATGGTTATTTTGGCTTAGAGCTGGTTGTGTTTCACGCGAGTTTTCCCTCCCAAAAACCCACGTTTTTGTGCCCATTTCAGCCCCTATAAAATGGCTGTCGACCCTTGCTTCAAACCCACTCCGAAAACACTTCTTTTTCCCTTCAAATGTTGGTGTTTAGCCATCTTTTTAGAGCTCTTTTTCTACTCAACCCAAACTCGAGTTCTCCTTTTAAAACCAGTTCTCCTTTTAAAACCGTTGAAATCCGAAATTCAAAGCGAGTTTTTGTTGGTCTATTTTAATAATCGTATTTCAGCGTTTTGAGATACTTTCGATAAATTTACTGTTTATTTGATTAATTAATTTAAGGATTGGTTTTATTTATAAATAATACTAGAAATTTTAACTTTGTGATCTCTATTTAGAAACTTTTATTTTACATGATTTTTTATATAAGTATTTTAAGATAATATTGTATTTTTTTTAAAATATTTTAAGATGTTAAAAACTTATGAAAAAAAAAAAAAATTAAGTGTTTTAAGATATACATTTTATTTACATAATTTTTTTAACATTTTAAAATATTTTTAAAAAATATAAAAAAATCGTAGTATTGTTTTAAAATACTTATATAAAAATTATATAAAATTGAAAATTAAAAAAAAGTCCCAAGTAGGAACCTTAAAATAAAAATTCTAAAGTAGGATCTCTAACATTTTTCTTAATTTATTTATGTTTTATTTTATTTAAGTTCAAGTGTGTAGTTTAGTTAAATATTAATTGCTTTTAAATTTATGTATGTACATTTAAGTGTTTAAATTATCTTGTTCATAATATTTGTTGTTGTTATTTGAGTTATTTTATATATGTCATTTTATTATGTTTAATTGTTTTAATTATTTTTGTTAATAATATTTATGGTGTTTTATTTATGTTGGTGTGATGGACGCACTTTAGCGGCTTGTTCATTTATGGAGGCGTAGAGTTGCTATTTAGCATTTTTGCAAAAACATCCAGAGTTTTGTCGTGTGTAATAAGTGACTGTCGGTTGTTTGTTATTTGTTTGAATTAATGTTTTGAATATCATACAAATGAGCGTATCGGTCAAGCCACTGCAATAAAATATTTTGATATCGGTACTATTTCATGTACTGTTTTAGAATAATTTATACATAAATAAATTAAATATATAAATACATATATAAATTATATTTCAAACTAATAATCAATATATGAATAAATTATATATATATATAGTTAATTTAGTCTGAATTGAGATTAAAAAATAGCAAAAAAATGAAGAAAAAAAAGTAGGCTGAAATCCAGCACAACATATTTCGACGTACCGACCGGTATGATATGAAATTGAAAACCTTGATTTGGATATTTGATTGTGTACTAACTTTTCTTTTGGCAATTAGAAGTATTAATTAATTAAATAATAATAATAATAAAATATGAAAGTAAGTTGGTTGGATTCGAGGCCATTAAATGAAGGATGGGATCACCTTGATGTTAGTTTGATTGTGATTAGATGATTGTGAAATTTATTTGTTGGTTGTATATTTAATTGTTGGATGAATTATACTTGTTGTATAACAATGCCATGTCATCCAATAACTACCTATCATGCATATTTTAAATTTCAACAAATAAATACCCCATACAAATAAATATCCCATGTCATCCAATATACTTGTTGTTTATTTTGAGATGTTGTTGGATGGTGTTGGTCTAGTCTGTTGTAGTGGTGGGTGTGTGGGTATCACAACCCTAAGTCGGGATAGGACATTATCTCAATGGAGCTCCTCTGGTCACTCAGGAACAAAATATACTAATCTGACGTCTTCTTGGTTGTCGCTAGGCAACAATGGGATCAAGAGAGATGGTAACGCTCTTGTGCCGACACCATGACTTCTTTACTGGCAGGAGTTAGGGGTGGTCTAATCATGGTACGTGCAGGTTCCGGTTAATTGGGCATCACTCGTTCTGAAGTTAAGTACGGTCGCTACCCGTGGTGTGGCGAAGAGAGCCAAGACGTATGGATGTTCCTTAGGGGAGGCCACGGTATACGGCTTACTGATGCTAGAAACTAGGTTTTTAACAAGTTCAGTTGTGAGGTCTTTTATGGAAAAGGACGGTTGGTAGACGAGTTCCTTTCTAAGAAATGATGTTCTGTTTATGAGATCCTTTCTGGGAAAGGATTGTATGTTGTTGAGTCCTTTTGGAGAAAGGACAATTATTAATGTGTTGTTCCTTTTTGAGAAAAGAAATTAGTGAGTTGTGTTGTGCACTTTTCTGGGAAAGGGCAATCCAATGTCAGTGTGAGATTCCTTTCCAAGAAAGGAAGTCTCATGTTGAGTAATGTTGTTTTTTAATTGGTTGTATGCTGATTATTACTTATTGAGATTCACATCTCACTAGTGTATCGTGCCCACCTATGATTTCATTTTATGGAATTATAATTTATGATGCAGAGGATGAGGATGAGCTTGAGGGGCAGGCTCTGCTGGAGGAGTAATTGTTTGAGAGGATGAAGAGCGGGATTATGATCCCGAAAGTTGATGTTTTCCTCTGTCGTTATCTGATGGATGACCGTATAAATCTCTTATTAGAGAATTTGTTTTAAACTGATTTATAATATTTAAGAACTTATGGTACTAGAATGGTTGGCTTTTATTTAGTTTTTCACTGGGAACAATTTGTACACTTTATATATGCCTCACACACTCGTAAAGCACTAACGATGGGATAATTGATCTGTATGATGATTATTCCAGTGTCGCGAGTCCCTCTAAATTCTGGAGGAGAGTCGTGGGCACCACAAAACTACCCTAAAGAGTGTGTCTGAAAATTGAGCAGCTCTTTTCAAAGTTTTGGTGGTCTCAATTTTAAAATGACAATGGGATCCATTGGAGGAAATGAAGCAAGTTAGGACAACGCGAGAATTGTGGTGGACTAGGTCTTAGGTAGTTAGAAGAGTTTAATATGGCTATGTTAGCCTAGTAAGGGTGGAGACTTATTAAATGATCCTTTATCTATGGTTGCAAAAATTTGAAGAGATAAATGTTTCAGAAACTCACCATTACTTGAAGCACCTTTGGGTAAATCTCCATCTTTGATTTAGAGGAGTGTGTGGTCTGCTTTGGGAGCGATAAGGAGAGGTATGAGGTGGACGGTTGGAAATGGGGAAGATATGTTAAAATATTACATGTTGATGCTCGGGTATGTAACCTTATTCACCATGGGGATGCTAGAGGTTGGAAGGTGGATTTGGTGAGCCAAATTTTTTATGAAGAAGAAGCAAAGTTAATTTTGTCACTACCAATAAGCCCTGTGAATTCAAAAGATAGGCTTATTTGGGATCACACAAAGAATGATAGGTATTCTGTAAGGAGTGTCTATCCTTTAAAGCAACAAACCGAAAGACAAGGGAGTGGGGAAATATCTAAGATGGGTAGAGAGGAAGCTACGTGGAAACAGATGTGGAAATTGAGAATGCATGGGACTGTAAAACACTTCTTATGGAAGTTAGCAAATGATATTTTGCCTACTAAGCTAAATTTGTGCAAAAGGAGAGTGGTAGAGGATACTAAAGTGTCCTATTTGTTTGGTAAATGATGAATCAATGATGCATACAATTTGGTGGTGTCTTGTTATCTCGGACGTTTGGAGTGCAAAGGAAGTCTTATATAGAAATGGAGGGTAGGGGTGGAGAATTTTTTGCAACTTTGGGAAGAAATGTATAGCAAACTCACAATAGATTTAATAGAGAGAATGGCCATGATTATGAGAAACATATGGCATAGAAGAAACAAATTTGTGTATGATAAAAAATTTTTTAATCCTGAAAGAGTTGTACAAGTTGCTCTAGCAGGATATGAAGATTATAAAATGACTCACGAGGGGTTAGAAGTGGTGGGGTCTCAGATTTCTAGTACTATTAATAGAGGGAGTGCAAAGAGATGGGAGAAACCAAGGGGATTGACTTTTAAAGCCAATTTTGATGTTGCTATCAATGTCTCTTCTCAGAGAGTTGAGATTGGTGTGATTATAGGAGATCAAAAGGGGAGGTTTTTGCTGCTAAATGTGTTGTAAAGGAACAAAGAAGTTGTGCTTTTGTTGCACAATGCTCTGCATTATCAGAAGCCATGGCTTTATGTGAAGACTTGAGACTTAGGGCATGTGGTTTTTGAAGGGGATGCAAAGGGGGTGATCGAAACTATTAGGGCTAGGGGGCAAAATGATTCCAACATTGGTCATTTGGTGGCGAGTCTGCAGCAGAAATTAAACTCATCCTTCAAGTGGGAGCAGTCCTTCACTCACCAAGAAGGCAATGAGGTGGCTCATCATTTGGAAAAAATGCCTTTACATTGTGAGCATGACATGTATTGGGTAGTGGAGGGTCCTGAGCCAATTTCTAATCAATTGACTATAGATAAATTGTATACAGTTACTTATACACTTGGAATATGAATACAACGAGGTTTCCTTTCAAAAATAAAAAAAAGGTTAACTAGCAAAAAGTAAAGTTGATAGGATAAAATTGTAATATCACTTAATTTTCTATTGTAGCTATACACGAGAAAGAACTCAAAGCATCCTTGATCTTCTATTTATAGCCAACATTCCATTAGAGAAAATGAATATGTAATGGAGGTTTCCCATGCAAGAGAAACAGAGGTCAATAGAATAGTGGTTGGGTTGTGCTGGGCTGAAAATCACAGTGGTGGAAGCTTCCATGCGTGATGATGGGGCCTAAAATGGCGTAAAGCAAACAGAGAGTGCTCCTTTCGATGGTTTCTGTGATGCCTATATTCTCCCCAGCGTAGGGTGGTGGCGGAACCACCTTATATGGCTTCGTGATGGTGCTCGTCCGCATTCATGCATGCGTTGAGACATTTTTTAGTGGAGCGTACATGTCTCTTGCTGTGATCGTGAGGGAGAGCGAGTGGGAGATGCATTGCCGTGAGAGTCGTTTGGCCGTGAGAATAATATTGATGTGAGGGAGGAACATTGTGAGGGAAAGGAAGATTATGACCGTGGGGATTTCAGCATGTGAGACGGCTCTATTTGTCGAAATATTTGGCACTAAAATAGGATTAGGCGGTTTTTGTGGCAAGTGGGAGCTTTACAAATGCCCATTTTATGTCGATTGCGAGTATTGGCGAGAAGAGAGCGAAATCGTGGAAGACTAATACTGTTCTTATTAACAAAGACAAATTCTAAACATAAGTCCATATATTACACGCTATATCTTTTTTTTATGTTTTATTTTTATTTTATAAATTATTTGATATATGAATAATGAGTAGAAAATTTGAATTAGTTTAAGAAGAATAAACTCAAAATAAATAAATAAATAATATTTAGTCTATAGTATATGAACTTATGTATAGTAAAACTCATTAACAAATATGATATGATTATGAATAATAATAATAATAATAATAATAATAATAATAATAATAGTTAACCCTATTATTGATGCGTGTTCTGCAACCGGAATTACTTGGTGATCCCGACGTCGAGTTTTGGTTGAATAAAGATGTATCCTCCGGTCCTGTCTCAACTCCGAAGATTTTGTTAGAATAGAGCTGTGACCATTTTCATACAACAGATGAATACACCTTAAAAACGTACCTCTCTTATCTTCTTTCATTTGGCCATTTATATTCACTAGCAAATAGTGTCAAGATATCACTGATTGCTGAGCTGTTTGCTGATGGGAATATACTCATGGTTGTTTTTGTCTGGAGCCACACCCAGTAGAACAGATTCGTGTCAGTTATCGACTGATATGCTTTCTCCAGCAAGCTTGGTAATTAATGTGACGGAATTGAAGGTAACCAGTCATTTAATGCTTTGCACGACTTTCACTCACTTGGGTTGGCAAGGATAAAGAATGAATATGGCAGTGTTAAACTGGTTTATTGAATACCCGCCTTGCCTCCTTACACCGCCACTGGCTAGCGTCTATTATTCAAGAGATTTTTGATTAGTTGAGATTTGTACATACTTCCTTTGTAGTTTTATTCCCTCCACAACTATGATAATAAAAATAATTAAATTCAATAATAATATATAAGACAAATGAAAGATAAAATTATTCACAAATAATATCTATATATAGCCCGTTAAACTTAATTAGGTCCGATACAATTGTCCTAAAAATATCGGGCCAGTTGTTACAAACATCTATGAAGTTTGTCCCCTAGTTAAGTAAAAATATATCCACTTCATTATAATATCTATCGCTGAATTTATTTTCATTAATGCATGTATCATATTCTCGATCCATGTCTTTACTAGCTGCGAACTTAATTATCCGTTTGAGCATAATTGTATATCCTGATATCTCGATCTTTGAGATATATTGATATTAAATAATTTAAATAGAAGATAGCCAAATTTGGAAGGTTGGGGTAAGAAAGATCAAAGAGGGAAAGTAGATCCACGTCCTTTCTCTACCTCTCGTTTTCTCTCAACCAGGATTTTCATCTCCTATCTTCGGAATTTCTTTCCCTTTCCTGTGCGGAAGAAAGTTGGAACTTTGGCTCTTCACCCCTAACTAGTAGCTATTCTTCCCTTTTTTGGTTCTGTTATTCTTTTTTCTATCGTGTTTTCTCCACAGCTCCAACACAAGTGGATCTACTGCTCTTCAACACCCTTCGGTTTACACGTGTCTTCTTTCCCACCTCCCCAGCCGCTGATCTTCCTTTTCGAGATGGTTTTGCGTTCATCTGCTAAGCAATTGTGCCGCACGTGTGACTTTTACCACGCAAGCTTTTCATACTCTAGTGCATCTTGTGACGGTTTTTGGAGACATGTGGCCTCGCCGACATCAGAGGCCTCCGATCTTCACGACCTGACCTTCCGCTCCTCTCATGTGGTGGCTCGTGTCCTACATGCTCCGCCATAGCCGATGTTGTTCTCCTGCTGGCAACTCACTTATCTTTTGGGCTGTTTTGTCATACTTTTGCTTTTCCTAACCAATGATCAAATAAAAGCGGACGTGGAAGTTCCTATCAGTTGGTTTAGACAAAAACGATGCAGCAAACCACACCATTGCGGCTTTCTGCAATAGCCCAAAATCATTTTTAAACTGTCCTTGCCCTTATTAAAAATTGGGTTCATATTTATTTGGTTCCAATGTGCCATTCTTTATGGGAGTCATTTATTTGCCTTCCTATTTTCTTGTGTTGTATTGTATATTAATTTTTTGAAAAGATTGTAGGAGATTTTTACCCCACTTGAACTTGTATCCTATAATCTCTAAGTTTTATCTAATAAACTTAATTTGCCTAGACAAAAAAAAAAAAAAAAAAAAAAAAAAAGATCAAAGAGGTGGGCGTGTGTAGCGAATCAGGTATATTTGTCTAGCCGTCTAGCCAAGCAGCTGGAAGAGAGATGCTGCGTGCTCAATGTCTTTGCAAGGGAAGTTGACGTTGAAAATAAGAACTTAATTATTTATATTGCAATGTTACCTCGCGAGTGCTAAAGTAGTGTTCATGGATTAATAATTTATCATGGTTTTGTTAGTTTGTTTAACTAGTATATATGATTTAATCCTTTTGGAGAGAGGATCTCCACTTTTGAAGTGGAAGATGACACTACTCATTTATTAATAGTATCTCGGAGGAAACATTGCAATTGGTATTTAATAATTGAGGTTATATAGCATTTATTTGTTGTACTTATAGCTATTTTATTGATCATCAATATGATTTATTTTATTTTTTTAATAAGAAGCCAATTGACAATGAAAAATTTGTCATTTCTCCTTTTTTCCTGTTCGAACGCTAACGACAACGCTGGGGGAAAATCTTAGGAACAACATTTGAAGGCTATGGGGTAGATCAAGGTAGGTTTCAATTTTGTGCTCAAAAAATGCAGCATTTCAATTCCTTAGGATTGATATAACCATGGTCGTGAAGTAATGCTTTCTCTACAGTAAAAATTATAGTGGACAAAATTTCTGAAAGGTCTAAAGCATTCATAGAGTACTCTATAGAGGAAGCTGCTACTATAGCACCTCAAAGAGATGAATGTCAAGGTTAGTTCGTTGGCATCTTCTCCCTCCTCTTTCCTATAAATATACTTACATATTTCTCATGTCTAGGTGTAATACCCAAAAATGGTTTGGTTTCGCTTCAGTTTTGATTTAGAATTGTATATAAATTAAGGGAATGACTTCTCACTGGATGCATCTTAGAAGATTTTTTTATCAGAAACTAATGAGATAGTGACACGTAAGGGCTGCATTGAAAAACTTGGTCGCTGTACTGCAGGAGATTTGGTTATGTCGAGACCCCTTCCCAGGAGATTTGGTTATGTCGAGAGCCCCTTCCCAACCCCTCTCTCTCTCTCTCTCTCTCTCGATCACAATCTCGATTTTGATCCAAAAACCCCCGCAACCTCAATACATGCAAGAAACATGTCGAGGAACTCCATACCTGCATGAAACACAACATATTTTTTTTTGTCTCGCCTGGATGAAATTATTCTACACACAGGTTAAGCTCCTCTCTCTCTCTCTCTCTCTCTCTCTCTCTCTCTCTCCGATTTTGTCATTGATATTTTTTCTCTTTCTTTCTTGTTTCTCCCACCCAGAACAAAGAAGACAGGGATATGATGGGAAATTTCTTCAGAAATTTTTCCAACAGTGTTTTCAAAAATAATTGAAGAGAGCGAGAAAATGACCTGGATGAATGGGAATGTAGAGTGAAGAGGCATTTATATAGGAAGAGGATGCGAATATAAGAGAAAATACGTAGAAAGGAAGAGATAGAGTAGCTTTTGGTCAAAGAAATAGACAGTAATCAATCTCTCTGGCTATATAATTGCAAGAATCTCTAAGGGTTCTTTCAATCCATGGCTTTTTCTAGGCGTATAATGTTCCTGATTTTCAAGGTACGAAATATCTATTATTTATATAAATATAAAATGAGAAAACCTGTAGACTAGTCAGTCTAATCTCTGGCCATAATTAGCCCTCCAATCTATTTTTGCCACATCAGCATAGTATGTGATTAACTGTACACTTGCCTACATCAGATCATCCCTTATCCAAACTATTTCCATCCGTACATCACATTTCGAAATCCACTCTACACCCTTACCCAAACTCGACAGATGGCGACGGAGCTCGACGTACAACAACCACCATCGGGCACTTCTCCTTGCGAAGTTAATGTTGTTCTAAATATAGAAATTGACGGTACCCATTGCTATCTTTGTAGTAGGCTTCGAATGGCCGTATTGGGAAGTTGAGTACTAGTAGAGCTTGGGAGCTCCGCTCACTATGGCATGCAATTATGCAAGATTCATTCCCGAATTCCCTTACAAACAAGTGCAAGTCCGAAATCTGCCTCACAAAAATCTACACGAAGGATGAAGAAAAATAAATAAGATTTTTGGCATTTTGAAGGTTACATGGACACAGTTTGACAACCTTTGGGTGACTATATTGATTCGGAGCTTGTTGTGATTAGTTCCAACTCGGTTCCTATTTTTAATACCCAAAAGTGATCTTAGTGGCAGCGACGGCAAGATATGAGTGGTGCGATGGCAAGATCTTGAAGAAAACCAGAGTTGAAGGAGAGGTGGGTTTCCATATTTTTAGTTGACGAAAGGTTTGCCTTTTCTATTAGAGAAATAATTGGGTGCTTACCTTCCTAGTATGCTACACCCCCATTATCTTCCGTGTAAATAGCCCATTGGTGGATTGTTTTTCTCCCAATAACAACATGGCTGTTGCAAAGCATTTCTCATATGAAATATACATCTTCTTGGGAAACAATGTGGGAATTAAAAAACAAGCCCAGAAATATCTTCTTCTGTCATCGATTTTTTGTTCTTTCTCACTGCATTTTTATTTGGAGTTTTTTTGAGCTCTTAAATTGTAATGTATGTGTTTCGTTGAATTTTCTTCTCCTAATGCATAAGCTACAGCGAAAAACGAAAATGGTAGTTTAGGCTTCGTTTGATTTTAGAGATAAGATGAATTGAGATGGGTTTAATTTAATTTTTAATATTATTATTATTTAAAAATTAAAAAAAAATATATTAGAATTTGAAAAAAGTGTATAAGAATTTATATTTTATATAAAAAATTATAAAAAATATAATAATAAAATAAAGATAAATTGAAGTGAATTGAATTGAGTTATAGATACAAACGAAACTCAGTCTTTAAGATTCAAAAACCATTTGAAGGAGAGAGAGACAGGCGTTGTAGGCAGGGGCGGAACCACATTGGAGGGTGGGGGGGCTACCGCCCCCCCCAAAGTTTTTCAAAAAGTTCAATGTCCTATACATATTCGTATAGGTTTTTATTTATTTTTCTCTTTAGCCCCCCCAATGTTGAGTCATGAGCGTTCCTGGCTCCTGCTACACAGACACCATGGTTAAGACCAACGGTCCAACACTCTAACTCTAACGTAAACAGCGTAAAGACAAATGGTTCCACCCCTGCTACACGAAAATCTTGCAGTTCAAGGAATTCATTAAAACTTCATCCAATCAATTGAAAATGTAAACATGTCAACTTTAAAAGAAGAATATTGACAGTGCAAGCTAGCTACTTTTATTGGATTGTCCGTAATTTGACCCCATATAGATTCAGGCTCTAACATTGGCTTTCAGCTTTACGTGAATTCTAACATTCAAAAAGAAGTTTCACATGAATTCTTTAAAACAAGATGTATGAATGTTCTTTCCAATGCTTCTATACCAAGTGTAACATGTACCAACCAAAATAAAATGTTCCGGTACTTCAAGGGGCCAGTCCTCCACAATACAAGCAAAGCAAGTAAATTTAGTTAACATGATTTCAGTAAACAAAAACTCTTTATTTAACAGTTATCTAGCCTAGCAAATTTAATAGTTAATAGTTCTACTGCTCAGATTCGTGATTCGTGCATATATTATATACTGTCAACTGATTTAATTTGTGCATATTACATATTACATATATCATAATATATAATATGTAATATATGTTAATATATATATATATATATATATTTGTGATTTGTGCATATAAATATATAGATTTGTGCATATATTATCATTTATATATATAATATACTGACTTGTGCATATACATAAATTTGTCCATATATTATAATTTTTATATATAATATATACTGATTTATTCATATATATATATAATATTAATATAATATAATATATATAGATTTGTGTAGCGCAAAGAAATTAAAATTTGTATGTCTTGATTTTGCCCCCCCCAACCCTCAAATCTTGGTTCCGCCCCTGGTTGTAGGGACTTTCGATTCGAGAGAGGGGGTGGGAGGGGGCTCAAATCCCCTGCAGCGCCGCGCACCAATTTTTTTTTTTCTTATATAACTCTTCCGTGGCACTATCTCATTGGTCTTAGATATTCTAAACTTATAGATGACATCGGTTTAAAGCGTTTCTCATAAGTTAATGGCTAGTGCTGCAGATCATGATCAATGGCTGGATGATAGCTGTTGATGTTGCAAGGCTGTGGATGATAGTTCGCTCAGACTTTTTTTTTGTTTCTCAATGTTATTGAATAGAACATGATCAATGAAACAGATTGTAGAAATGCGGAGGGATCAATATGATCAACCCGAATGATATATCATATCTATTCAGTAATATAATAGCCGTGTTTTCACTGTCTGATTTGTCATTCAGTCTGCAATTTCCATTGTTAACACGCTTTTCTCTCTCTCTCTCTCTCTGTCGCTCTCTGCAAGTTGCTATTTTTACAGAACCTTTGTCTCAGACTCTCAGGCGGCAATTAATCAAGGCTTTAAGCGGCCCAACCATTCCAATTGCATGAAGAAGAGCGACGGTTTCAAAAATCGAAACATCGCATCGTCTTCTTCCTTGCAACGTTTCACAGATACAAAATGGACTCATTTTATGGCTTTTCGAACAACCCACAGAAAAACTATCCGGAAGCCATGGCCGTAAGTTTCAGTTTTGACTTCTCATGCTTGCAACCCGTAAATTTTCGTGAGGATGTGGAGCACTGCGAAAAGGAGCTCTTTGGGAGAAGAAAGTGTAAGATAGACAGAAGGATTTGATGGAGTATGCTTTGATGCCTTCCTCACTAAATGTATTCATTTATTTATAATGCTGTATATGAAACTTTGTTACAATTTTGAATTCAAACTTTACAAACATATTAACCAAAATATCTAAACAACTAAATCTAAATTACAATTTTGTTTTACAATATTGTTGGAGATTTCAGAGCTTTCAAATTTATCTGATATGGCGAGACTATCTTCTCGTGATTTTTGAATCTTTGGTTGTCTTCACATGAAGTGCAGCTAACTGAATGATCTTTAGATGTAGTGCAGTCAACACCCCTTGCAAACTGATGGGGATTGAATAAATTATCAGTTTGGATCTTAAGAATTGAAAATGCAAAGAAATCTTCCCCTTTTGTAAAAACATTAGCTATCTGATCTTGTGTGGAGATATGTTGTACTTGAACATCCTTGTTTACCACTTTCTCCCTCACAAAGTGATAGTCAACTTTAATATATTTCGTCATTGCATGAAAAACGGGATTAGAAGCTAAGGCAATACCTCCTATATTGTCACGCCGTATGACTGGATATTTGTTTAAGGCAATGTGTACTTCCTTAAGTAACATTCTCATCCAATATAATTTGGTAGTTACCAATGCAAGAGATCTAGCTTCGACTTCAGTACTTGATCTTGATACTGCATTTTACTTCTTTGCACACCATGAGATTAAATTGTTGCCAAGCAAAATTGCAAAACCACAGTAGCTTCTTTGATCATCAAGATTGCCTGCCCAATTCAAATCACAATATTATGCATTTAATTCAATTAAAGGAGTGTAATAGAGGCCATAATCAACAGTCCCTTTGAGATATCTTAGTACACGTTTTAAAGCTATCCAATGTCATTCTCTTAGGTTATGTATGAATTAACAAAGTTGATTAACAATGTAGAAGATATTTGGTCTCGAGGGGGTGCAATATTGCAGATCTCCAACCACAATACGGTATTGAGTTGGATCTTTGAGAAGCAAGCCATCCTGCAAATTAAGTTTCTTCCAGAAATTGTAGGGGATGAAGTGGGTTTAGCTTCTGCCATATCTGTTTTATCCAACAAGTCAATTAAATACTTTCTCTGCCGCTTATCTCGAGAAGCTTTATTATCTCGAGAAGCTTGAATTGTCCGGAAATAGCTTAGGTTGTCGAGATCTTTGATTTGAAAATTTGTACCAAGTTGATCAATGAAATGTTTTATGGCATAATTATTTGATCCTATAATGATAATACCATCTATGTAGACAAGAACAAATAATTTAAGTTCATCAGTACCATAACTACTGGGACAATCTTTTAAACCAAGCTCTTGAGGCTTGTTTTAATCTATATAAGGATTTATGCAACCTGCAAATAAAATCAGGTTGAGATTGATCAACAAATTCTTTTGGCTATTTTATGAAGACTTCTTCTTCCAATATGCCATGCAAGAAGGCATTTGAGACATCAAGTTGATGTATTGGCCAATGAAAATTAACTGCAAGTGCCAAACAAGCCGAATAGTTGATGGTTTTATAACGGGTGAGAACGTTTCTATAAAATTAACTCCATCCCTTTGATCAAAGCCCTTTACACCTAACCGTGTTATATACCTTTCAATAGTGCCATTTTGCCTTATTTTGATTTTGTATACCCATTTATTTCTTACCACTTGATGATGAACTAGTCTCGGACAAAGTGAACATGTACCATTGGTCATTAATGCATCAAACTCCTTTCCCATAGCTTCCCTCCATTAAAAAAAAAATCGCAGCTTGTAAATAGCATGTAGGTTCATTTTTTTATACACTATGGAAAGAGCATAGAGTGGATGTTTTGTGGAATAAAAGTTTTTGAATCTTAGAAATTGTTTTGGTTTTCAATTTCCAATTTCGGATTGGGTAATGACTTGGTGAACTAGTTGTGATGTAATTATAGCAGAAGGAATACTCTATTGAGTTAATGGAGGGTTATGTTGTGGGGTTGGAATTGTGGGTGGTAAGTTGTTCTCTGGAATGGAGTCTGATTTACCAGGTGCATCATCGTGTAGAGGAATCTATGGTGGTGAGGTTTGAATGTCAAGATTAGGCTCTTGATGTGATGACTTGATGTCTTTTCTAAATTTTATTATACTAGAATAGTTATATTTACCTTAAAATTATTTTAGCTTATTTGTTGGAATTTCTTGGAAATATGTTTTTCATGTATATTTCAACTTTCTTTGGTATTAGAAAAAGAAATAAAACGCTTAAACAATGAAATTCTCATTGGAGGTTTCGGTTATAAGAAAATAATATTTGGAGGTAAATGAAAATTGTTTGAAAAATGAAGTGGCATGTTAACATAAGGGCTAAGGTTGGGGACTTAGGAAGAATAGAATTTTCATCTGGAAATTTTTTCAGAAACAAAAACTTATAAGTGGCAAGTGGTAATTGGATGAAAGGAGAAAGGAAAATCATTGGAGATTTTTTTTGGCAAATTCGGCTATGGTGAGTCCAAGGTGGGAATCTAGTTGATTCCAAACTAAAAGAAGACACTTGGCATGAGGAGAACTAAGCCTAGAACTAAGAGGGTAAGTAGAATAAGGGACTTAGCCACCAAAACACGTGTAGCCGAAAATGGGATTGAAAAGCCAAAGGAGCACCAACTTGGAATATGTCCACTGACTTAGCATAGGTTCAACTTTGGAATATTCTCTCAATCATCCTAGTATCTTGACATGTGTGTGGACATATGACAAGTGAGAAACTTTCATCTAGAAGGATTCGGCTGATACAAGCAAACTAAGGTGTAGCTGAAACCATTTTTGGTTTTATCTTAAAATTTTGCTACTCAAGTGAGAATGATTTACATATTTAACTATTTGGCTTTTCTCTTATGTGGCACTAGATGAGCCATTGAATGGTTTTCTTGCCAACCAAGCCTAAACTAAGATGGAATGATTAACCTAAACCTAAAGGGGACACTTGGCCATGGCAAGAGCATTCCATATGGGTGTTTTAGATATCTTCATTCTCTTGATATATATATATATATATATATATATATATATATATGTGGTCGACTCTCATGTAAGAAAGACTCTTTTCACTCTCATCTCACTTAAACTTTCGGCAAACACTAGTCAAGAAAGCCTAAAACCTTTTCTTCAATCCATCAATCTTCCTAAACCTTAACAAGGCATTTTGGATATATTGTCAAGGGGGTTTCTCAAGTCAAGCTCTTTTATAAGTTAAAAGTCTTGGAGAAATTTGTAAGTGTACATCTATTTTGATTTGAGCATTATTTTGTATATTAAGATGTAACATGCGATTAGTTGCCCTCTTTGAGTGAATACCATGCATATAGAATAATAAAACCTTTACAAGATTGTGATAAGTTTTTTATGGAAAAATAAGAAAGTATAGGAAAGAAATCTTTTAAGGGTTTATTTTAGAAAGCTATGGATGTGAGTTTAGAAAATTTGATAGGTGAAGCTTGGATGACAAAAGAAGTGAATTCGAGACTTGCAAGGGTTTAGGTGGTTTCGGCCTTGGTGGAGTTTCTTAAGGTGTTATTACTTTATTTTCAGATTAATGGTATGATGATTAAATTAGGTTAGTAAGTGATTGAGGAAAATTTAATGGAATAATCCTCTTGAAGATTAGTGGAGGAAATAAGATTTATTTGGTGAAAAATGATTATTTTGGATAAAGAAGGAATTGAAGAAAATAGATTTATTAGGTGAAGGGTGATTCGGCTATGACTTACCTTAGTTTATTTATGAAATTTTCATGATATGTGTGAGATCCCAGATTTACGTGTATTTTTATATATTATTTTATTCTCGTTGTTGATTATTTGAATTTATTTTAATAATATTATTAGTTGTGTTTTATTTATTTAAGATATTTATTTGATCTATTAGTTAGTTAATATTAGTTTTATGTTATTTTATTTTTATATTGAGTTATGTTGCTTTTCTTATTAGCTTTAATATGAGGTAATTATTTTAATGATTGGAATTAAATTATTTTATTTTATCATATGATTTTATTTGATGTACTTTTTTTATATTAATTCTTGTTTTGTAATAAATTGTGTTTTGGTTTAATTTATTTTATTGTTGAGTTTTAAATATTTATTTTATTGATATTGAATTGTAGCATTTTCAGTTGGTTTTTATTTATTTTATTGTGATGTATTTATTTCAATACTTAAGTTTAATTTCTTTATTTTATTATGTGATATTTATATTAAAGTGTTGTAATTTATGTTATTTAATTTAATATGTTTTATTTAATTTATTTTAGATGACTTTCAGTTTTGGGCTTATATATATAGATGTGTATAGTTGTTGAAGTGAGTTTGTAAGCCCAAACCCATATAGCTTTTCAGCCCATTGTGTTGGTCTGGCATGTTGATCACCTAAAGCATTCCTTTATAGCTTAAAACGGGATCGTTTGGGTTAATGGTTTAATGAACTAGCTGCTTCTTCTTCTCCTTTCACGCGTGTATTTCATTCTTCTTTTCTTTTTCGTTTCCCCTGTTTTTTCGTCGTTGTATTCGTGAGTTTCAGCCCAAGATTTACAACTCTCCTTCATCTTGTCTCCTCTACGCATTTCATGATTGAGCCCTAGTGTATTGCAGATCATTTTCCCTCTCTTTTCTTCACAGATCAATGCTTCACGTGCTCGGATTTCTAGCAAAATCGTGAGCTTCAAATCACTTTATCCCCTCTGTTTTTCATCTAAAAATTTGAGATTCCCTTCCATAGAATCTTGTGGTTTGTCTTGGCTAGGTTATGTTGTTTTTCATGCGACTTTTCTCGCTCTATAATCTATGTTTTCGTGCCCCATTTTAGTCTATAAAATACTCGTCAACCCTTGCAAAATCACCGCGGGTTTTGTGTTTTTCTCCCTCTAAGTGGTCGGATTTAGAGTTCCTTTTTCCCACCCAGCCGAAACACTAGTTTCTCCTCTTCGAACCTTGGTAATCCGAAAAAAATTTCAAGTGAGTTTTTAACAGTATTTTAACTACTGTTTGGATCGCTGTATTTCACTATCTTGAAAATTTTTGGTAAGCTTTTAACCGTTTAAATTAATTAATTTATCTGAGTTTTATTTTAAATTTATTTATGTGTTATTTATTTATGTGTTATTTATTTATGCTTAATTGTTTAAATATTGTTCATAATAATTGTAGTTAATTGTAATTTTTGGAGCTAGCTTTTGGGCGTTAAATTGGGTGCGTGATCTTTCAGATATTACCTTTAAAGCGCTATAAATATTTTTCAAACGAACTTTGAGATTTAAATATATTTTTGCATAACATCTATGTGTTTGGTTGATGATTGAGTTTATTAAATATTAGATATTTTGTACATGGTGATATGCATTGTGAAATTGCATAGTCGTTTTTGTGTATACTTGATATTTGAGATTTTTACTTGAGACTTAAGTTATGGTATATTAAAATGATTTATTTAAAGGGTTTTATAAGTGAGAAATAGTATTATTGGGTTTATGAATTTTAATGATTTTTGACTGAGTCATAACGGAGACGGCGATACGTAATACCGGTTATGATCAATGGGTTTGAATGACATAGCGGGGACAGCGATACGTAATGCCCGTTATGATCATTGTGTGTGTATTTTATATCAGGGATGGCGATATGTAACGCCCAATATGAAATGAGTGTGTAGGAATCATAATGGGGACGGCGATACGTAACGCCTATTATGATTGGTGGTGTGTGTATGACATAACGGGGACGGCGATACGTAACGCTCATTATAGTCATTGGGTGTGTATTTCATATCAGGGACGGCGATACGTAACACCCACTATGAAATGAATGTGTATGAGTCATAATGGGGACGACGATACGTAACGCCCATTATGGTCATTGGGTGTGTATTTCATATCGGGGACGGCGATACGTAACGCCCACTATGAAATGAATGTGTATGAGTCATAATAGGGACGACGATACGTAATGCCCATTATGATTGGTGATGTGTGTATGTCATATCGGGGACAGCGATACATAACGCCCGCTATGATTGGATTGAAGGATATATTTTTTTGGGAAAATGACAGTGAGTTTTTAATGGATTTAATTATTTGGGAAAGATGATTTTAAGTTTCATGCATGTGGTATCACGTTTATACGTTTTGTTGTTGCATGAATATATTTTATATCTTGTAGTTTGTTTGGGTTGTACTTACCTGCGATACCATTTTTTGCATCGTAGTTTTTGGATGCAGATTTTGAATAGGCTTAGCCCAAGAAGACGGCTCTGCCATTGATATACTGTTATTATAAATTGATATTTGGGAATATGTTTTTCCCTTTTTATAAATATGTATTGTTATAATTTGTGTTACGGATGACTGTATTAAATCTCTTGTTGGAGAATTTATGTTAAACTGGTTTGTAAATAATTCTAAAAAATTCTGGTACTTAGATATTGACTTTAATTATCCGCTGCTTTTATTTTAAGCATGTTACACGTTTACACATTAAGTATTTGACGTTCGGGATGTGTGACCCATATTGTCATCATCTCGACGCTTCGATTCCCGTATTATTTTAAAGGAAAATTTGGGAGCATCACAATATGTTAAGAAGAAAATAAGTTGATTCTAAGGAGAGAGAGAGAAAATTGGCGTTAACATATATTAGGGTACTTGACCCACACTTGTTAGGGCTAAAGTTAAGTGTTTTCTTTCAAGTAAATAGGTTCATGTTTTAATTGTTAAGGAGTGAATTTTATAAATTATCATATGCATGTTCTATGTTGATAAGCATGTTTTATATGTTGTATGACTCATGAATATATGTACCATGCATGAAAAAGTTTAAAGGTTCATGAATGTCTATGTTACTTTACAAGATTTTATGTTTTGTGTGAGATTTTATGTTTTGAGTCCTATCGATTTTTCAAGAAAAAAGATTACGACACTTTCTTTAAGTATAAGAATAAGAAAGGAATAAGATTATGAAAAGTCGAGTCACGACGGTGAAGGCGTTTTGATCTGTTGGATAACTGACGTACTGACGTTGAAGGTGATTCGATCTGCCGTTGTATGATAAGAATGTCGTGTCATGACAGTAAAGACGATTCGATCTACTGTATGATTCACATGACTTGGCGGTGAAGGTGATTTGATCTGCCACCATGATAAGAAAATCACATCATGAAGGTGAAGGCGATTCAATCTGCTGTCAGGCTAAGGCACCCGACGGTGAATGAGATTCGATCTATTGTCGTAATTAAGACTAAAATTTATAAGAATAACAATGAAAATATGAAATTAAGATTTTCACGAAAAGATATATCACGACACGAAAAGTGTGCACCTATGTCAATTAAGTCATTTTTCTGGAAAAATGCATGTTTTTATAAAAGTGCACAATTCAAGTATAAGTCATGCATAAGTCATATATGAGTCATGATTAAGAGGTCTTATAATCATATCATGAGCATTTACATGTGATTTGCATATACTATTATTGCTTTTATTATGCTAAATGTGCACTTATTGAGATTTCTCGAAACTTCATTTTTAAAATTTTTACCTATCATTATATCGAAATGATAGACTTTATTGCAGGAGTAGATAGAGACCCAGACTACACGAAAGACTCAGGTGAGCCTTGAGGGGCTCACTGATTACTTTCTATTCGACGATTACACCTCCCCCATGTTTGATTATATGTTGGAGGAAATTAGACAACATGAAGCTGTATTGTCCGAGGAGCGACTATGAATAGGATATTGTCTGTCACTGAGTCAGGGTGGTGTTTTGTCTCTAAGTGGTGTTTATATAACGCCATTAGGAAAATTCCTCCAACAAGATTTTGAGATCAATATGAATAGGTTTCGGTATGAAAATGAATATCGGGAGGTTAAAAAGGAACTCCTGTGGTTGGGGTAATTATCATATGCTATGTTGTATTTTGGAGATACTTGGGTTGTAAAACTGGATACCATATGCTAATGTAAATATTAAGTTATGTTTTTATGGATATTTGTTGCCATGTGATCATTGTATGCAGAAATTAGATCTTTTTGTGTACTTTTTGAAAATTGACCTTATTGCACTACGGCATGCATTTCATTTTGTTAATAAGTTTAGGTACACTCAAAATAGTTTTACATGTACGAGGGGTATGTAGCATTGTGCTACCTATCCCGCGCTTCAATTTATATTATAGCTTAGGCATAAATTGTGGACGTCACACTTGAAGTATGGTCTTGTCGTTAAAAGTGGTAAATGAATTTGATTATTCTGTTCGAAGCAAATGGGGCAGTGCAAGTAAAGAAATAGAGAAAGGTAGTCGAAATGGCTTATCAGAATTATTTTGATGACCATTGGAGGGGTTGTTGTTGGACTTCATTTCAGTAGTTGGAAAAGAAGACTCATAAAAAATAGCACTGCAAGATATGTAAATCTGCCATTGTTTAAGTCTAAACATTTATAACCCTTTTGTTGTCCTGAATAGCCTAGAAAAACATATTTTTTACTTTTAAAACACAATTTATTTTTCATATGGCGTTAGCGGATGCCTTTTTGGTTCAAGTGGTATCTTCCCTGCCTGCGAATGCATTAATAATAGATATCCCGACAGTGAAGGAGTTTCTTGGTGTGTTTGCAGATGATTTGCCTAGTTTACCCCTTGTTCGTGATGTGGAGTTCACTATGGACTTGGAACTTGGATTGGCTTCGATGCATAAGGCTCCATCCCGGATGGCACCGTCTGAGTTGAAGGAGTTGAAGACTCAATTGCAAGAACTGGTAGATAAAGATCCAACCAGTTCGTCGCCTTGGGGAGCAATCATGTTGTTTTTCAAACAGAAGGATGGCACCTTCAGGATGTGTATCGATTATCGCGAGCTCAACAAGGTGACCACCAATAATAAGTATCCCTACCTCGGATTGACGATCTGTTTGACCAGCTTTAGGGTGCCACAACATTCTCAAAGATTGATTTAAGGACGGGGTATTATCAGTTGCAGATAAGAGAAACATATGTGCCCAAGATGACTTTCAGATCAAGGTATAGGCATTCTGAATTTAGGGTGATGCATTTGGATTGACTAATGCTTCAGCGGCTTTCATGGACATGATGAATAGGGTGTTTCGACCCTATTTGGATTCTTTTGTAGTGATCTTCATCGAAGACATCTTGGTTATCTCTCAAAGCTTAGAGGAGCACGCATGCTATCTTCACTTAGTTTTAGGGAAGTTGAGTGAGCATTAGTTGTACACGAAGCTTAGTAAGTGAGAGTTTTGGTAAAGGAGGTTAGGTTTCTTGGTCATATTATCTCTTAGGATGGGGTTGCAGTAGACCCTAGCAAAGTGGAAGATGTTTTAGCTTGGCCATGTCCTTTTTCAGTGCACAAAATTTGAAGCTTATTGGGTCTTGTCGGTTACTACTAGAGGTTTGTGAAAGGATTTTCTCATCTGTTCAAATCCTTTATTGCCTTGATGAGAAAGTTGCTAAGTTAGTTTGGACTGACAAGTGCAATAGGAGCTTTTAGAAATTAAAGAAAAGGTTTACTTCGGCACCTATCTTGGCTCTTCCCGAGCAACACAAGCCGTTTGTAGTTTTCAGGGATGCATCCAAGTTTGGGTTAGGATGCGTCCTTATGCAAGAAGGGTAAGTTGTTACTTATGCTTCCCGCTGGTTGAAGAACCATGAGAAGAATTATCCAACACACGACTTGAAATTGGCGGCTGTGGTCTTTACCCTTAAGAATTGGCAACATTATTTGTATGGTGAAGATTGCAAAGTCTACACCGATCACAAGAGTTTGAAGCATCTGTTTTTGCAGAAGAACCTCAATATGAGACGAATAAGATGGTTGGAGCTGATCAGTGATTATCATTGCGACATCAAGTATCACCCTAGTAAGGCAAACCGGGTTGCCGTTGCTTTAAGTCGAAAGTCTCATTTGATAGGTGAGACTGAGTTGTCAGAACTAAACTCTCTTCTTCATAGTATGAGAAAGCTCTTTGTAAAGAGTTCGCAGCAAGAAGAGGAGGTGTTAGCTACAACTCTAGATATCCATGTGTGTGGATTTTGAGGAACTAAAGACTCTTTAGAGAAATGATCCGAAGTTTTTCGATATCCAGAAAAGAGTTTGGAAAGCTAGAGGACCCACATATTTCAACTTGGAAAAAGATTGTATTCTTCGATTTCATAATCGCCGGGTGATTCCTTAAGACTCAGAGTTTAAGGAGCGGATTCTAGCTGAAGCTCATGTCGCCTCATATTCAGTTCATCTCGGGAGCATGAAAATGTACCGAGACTTGAAGAAAGGCTATTGGTGGGAAGGGATGAAGAAGGATATTGCCTTATTTGTTGCGAAGTGTATCACTTGCCGTCAAGTAAAGCCGAGCATCAGAGACCTGCAAGTAATCTTCAACCCCTTCCAATCCCTGAATGGAAGTGGGACGATATTGCGATGAATTTTGTAATGGGTTTGCCAAGGACACTAGCGGAAAGAACTCAGTGTGGGTGGTTGTCGATCGCTTGACTAAGAGTGCCTATTTTCTACTAGTTACTAACACCGATATGTTGGGGAAGTTGACCCGACTGTATATCAAGGCGATTATGCATATTTATGGGATACCTAAGAGTAAAGTGCCAGATCGAGACCTGCGATTCACATCCCATTTTTGGAAGAGGTTGCAGTCCATATTAAAATCTAGCAGCGCTTATCATCCTCAGACAGATGACCAATCAAAGGGCATCATTCAGACCCTTGAGGATATGTTGTGAGCTTGAGTTTTGGAATTCAAGGGAAGGTGGGAGAATCATTTGCCTCTAGTTGAGTTTGTTTATAACAACAATTTCCGCGACTCCATTCAAATGGCCCTATATGAAGCTTTGTATGGAAGTTAATGTAGATCACCTATATTTTGGGATGAGGTTGGTGAGAGAAGGTTGCTTGGGCCAAAAGTAGTGCAAGAGACGAGAGATCAGGTTCGGTTTATCAAGGACAAGATGGCAGTAGCACAGAGTCGCCAAAAGAGTTATGCAAACACAAGGAGAAGAGACATGTCATTTGAGGAAGGTGATTGGGTTTACCTCAAGGTTTTCCCTATGAAGGGCATAAATTGTTTTGGTAAGAAAAGGGAAACTTAGTTCAAGAAATATTGGCTCTTATCAAATTCAAGAAAAGATCAGGCCTGTGCAAGAAAGGGAAACTTATCACGATATCTTCCATGTGTCCTCATTGAAGAAGAGTTTTGGTCAACAGGAACCGCGCTTCGTCAACCCAGAAAGCATTCAGCTTCAACCAAATCTAACTTATGAAGTTTTGCCAGCTCAAATTGTGAATTGTAAAGAACAACAATTGAGGTCCAAGACAATACCATTGGTTAAGGTGTCGTTGGGAGATTCGTTAGTTCAGGATTTCTCTTAGGAAAGAGAGGCAGATATGAGAGAGCAATACCCTTACCTGTTCGGTTGCTTGCGGTAGTTTCTTTCTCGGGTTGGCTTAGGCCAACTTTGAT
This sequence comes from Platycarya longipes, assembly GCA_036559045.1. Taxonomy (NCBI): domain Eukaryota; kingdom Viridiplantae; phylum Streptophyta; class Magnoliopsida; order Fagales; family Juglandaceae; genus Platycarya; species Platycarya longipes. The sequence goes on along the minus strand of CM071802.1, from coordinate 5,661,220 downwards.
TACAAAATTTCTTTTAAGGGAGGAAGGTGTGAAATTCCGTTATTTTATCGCCTTTGTAATTTATAGCTATTACTTGTTAAATTAATTTTGAATGTCATTTTTTTGCTATTATTATTTGGATATTCACATGTTTAAATGTTGAGTTATTTCATTTTCTTTTTATTATTTTATTGTATTGTATCTATTTTAATGTTTAGTATTGCTATCTTTTTATTTTATGATGTGGGATTTATTTTAATACGATTGATGAATTCAATTAATTATTTTAAGAATGGGCTAGTCTTTTTTTTGTTTGTTTTGTATTGTTTGGGTTGTATTTTATGGGTTTCCTTTTCACTTGTGTGGGCCTTGTGTTTGAGTTAAGTAAAGCCCAGCCCGTGACCTAGGTTGAACCCAGCCCAGACCCCCTTAAAACTATGCCTTTTGGCATCCAGAGTTAAAGGGTTTCATCTCTTATGTTGAGGTGACGTTCACTTGTTCTTCTTCCTTCTTCTTTTTCTTTCATTTTTTTTTTCATTTCTCTGCACTTTTGGCTCACAAACCCATGACCTCCAAGCCTCGAAGCCATTGTCTTCACCACCCCTCTTCAGCCATGCGTCTGCTTCCTCGAAGCACACCACCACACCAGTCTTGCACCTGTGATTTCTGTGGCAACCCATGAGTCACATGCCCTAAAAACCCTCTATTTTCTCTAACTCGCATGCCAAACCCTGGTTTTTCTCCCGTGTTTTCGTCTATAAAAGTTGAGTGTTCTGGCCATGGCAACATGCGCATGCTGTTGCGCTACCATTCGGTGCCATGCGGTGGCTTTTCCCTCCCTACTGCGAAGTCCAAGAGAACCATCTCGGCCAATAAATAGGGTGAGCTTCTCCCTTTGAGAGCCATCCCAAAGCCGAGTCCCACTCTCCCCTTTGGCTTGAAATCAAGTTCTTCCTTTTTCATAACACCGTCCTGAGGTGTCTCTTGGCTTTTTTCTATGTGCACTATTGCACTTTGACGCCAATAGCCTCCCTTCAATATCACAACCCTTCCCTATCCCCAAACACGAACCCTAGTCCATCCTAATCCCATAAATCGGCCCAACCCGTGATTTCGACATCCCGATTTTGTTGCATTTCCCTTTGCGCAGCCTCTACCATATCGTTGTGCCGCCACCCCTAGCATCGCTTCGGTGAGCCGATCTACTCACGTGGTTTTTATTTAAAATATATGTTAAATATTTTTTATTAAAATATTATTTTATTAACGCTGGTGTGATGGATGTGACATAGCAACGTGCTCGCTTCTTGATACGCAAGATCGTATCTCGACGCTTTCTTTATCCTCTAGAGTTTACCCGACTACATTGTAAGTAGCTGTTTGATTGCGATTTGGCATTTCATTTGATTAATAATTATGCGCTAACATTTATTTACAGTCTAAAGTGTTGATTAACTGTTGATAATAAAATGAGAGTAGGTTACTTGGCCCGAAGTCGATAAAGGGAGGATGAGATCATACCATAGTTTGGTTAGTTGTGAATTGAGAATATGGATGTGATTATGTTTGAAGTTATGATTGCTTTTGGATGTCATTGTCATGTTATCCAATAACTGCTTATCATGCATATGCATCTTTCTTTAACTATTGTAAGCGTTTAATTGAACTATGTTGCCATGTTGGTTGTGGAAATAACATGTGAGTGCGTGTGTGTCACGACCCCAAGTCGAGATGGGGCATTATCTTGGTGGAGTTCCTCTGGTCATTTGGGAGCGAAACAAACTAATGTGACGCCTCCTAGGTTGTTGTTGGGCAACAACGGGATCGGACGAGACAATAATGTTCTCCTGCCGACTCCGTGGTCCATCTGTTGGCGGGGGTTAAAGGATACCTGGTCATGGTACACGTCGGGCGCGAAGTTGGGCATCATTTGCACGGTTATTACCCTTGAGGTGGCGAAGGGAGCTAGGATCTATGAATTATCCCTAGGAGAGACTATGGTATACACTTAAAAAAATAATATGGTTTGTGTCATAGGCCAAAAATAAGATTTTTGGCGTATACGGTTAGATGCGTTCCTTTCTGGGAAATGACGGATTGGTCTTATTTATTTATACTTGGTTGAGAACACGTTGATTGCCTTGCTTGTATGCTCTTTTTTGTTATGCTTGGAGTATTAATTGATTGCTACTTACTGAGATTTCAATGTCTCATGGTAATTTTCTCTTACCTGCGAATTCGTATTATGGAACCATAGATTTTGATGCAAAAGATGAGGATGAGCCCAAGGGGTAGACTCTGCCAGATGAGTGATTGGTTGATGACACTATGATTGTGCGATTCATATCTATTGATGTTGTTATTTATCCCTTTATTTCTTGCTTTTCTTTATCGCATGACTTTATAATCTCCTCTTGAAGAATTATTTTTTTGGAGTTTGTAAATTTTAAATTTTCTGGAATTAGACTATATGTCCTTTTATTTTCTGTTACGAATTTTACTTGCACACCTAATGCATATTGCACACACTCTTGGAGCACTTGTTGAAGGGGTGAGTGACCCAAGCGATCATCATTCCAATGTTGCGAGTCCTACAAAATCACACGTGGGAGTCGTGGGCATCACATTCAGACAATGTAAGACATTGTTTAAAGAAAAGGTGTGTTAAAGGTAAAGAGAATAGTTTCTAGTGTTTTGAGTAGATAAACCTGTTCCATTTCCAATAGTGATCATGTATATTCCTTCGAAGGGTTGCTGAGCAGTGAGACTTGTTGCATTAGTGGTTATGTGTGCATTAGCCCCACTGTTAGCTTACCAAACTTGAATATCAAATTGAGCATTTGCTTCTGCCGCCATTGCTGAATGATTTAGCTTACCATAGATTTGGCAAGTTGGTTGAGTGAAAGGACCAATGGAGGGTTTAGTAGTATTCTATTGGACATAATTAAATCCTCGATTGTTTGGTGCAGCAAAAAATTTATTTGGTCTGTAGGTATTATTCATACCTGGTTTTTGTGGTGTGAGATCCCAGATTTACGTATATTTTTACATATTATTTTATTCTCGGTATTAATTATTTTAATTTATTTTAATAATATTATTGGTTGTGTTTTATTTGTTTAAAATATTTATTTGAGCTATTCGTTAGTAAGTACTAGTTTTACGTTGTTTTATGTTTATATTGAGTTACGTTATTTTTATTATTTAATTTAATGTGAAGTAATTATTTTAATGCTTGGAATTAAATTTTTTTAATTTTATTATGTGAGTTTATTTGATGTGCTTTTGTTATATTAATTATCTTTTTGTAATTAAATTGCTCTTGGGTTCAATTTATTTTATTGATAGGCTTTAAATATTTTATTTTATTGATATTAAATTGTAGTATTTTTAACTGGCTTTTATTTAATTTATTGTGTTTTTCTTCTAGTTGGATTCTATTTATTTTTCCTTCTCTTTTTCTTTTTCCTTTCTTCTTTTTCTTTTTCTTTTCTTTTTCTCTTTTACTTTCCCCTGCTTTCTTCCCTCTGCCGCACGACCTTCCCCTGTTTCTCTCTCTCTCTCTTGCCTGTTCTTCCTCTTTCTGCCCAGCGTCGCCGTGCGCTGCCTGTGGCCATCATCGCCCCTCCCATTTTCTTTCCCACCTGCCGGTGACCACTCCTCTCCATTCTCAGCCCAATCCATGCCGTTGTTTACCCCCACGCTGACCTCAAAGCCCCAGCCTCTATGTGCTCCAGCACCGCCGTCGCTCCACCATCGGCCACCATCTCTTCACCACTTCACCACTGACCCCTCAGCTACCTAACTCACCCTTCCTCAGCCCCAATCCGCCACCCTTGTAGCACATTGATCAACATCTCTATTTTAAGCTTTTTGGCCTCCAACCGCCGCCCACGCCACCACCCACGGCCAACCACCACTACCAATTACTTCACCAACACCTATAAGTCCTTCCCTAGCAATCTCAAGTCTTCGTTTGTTCCCGTTCAAAAATTGAGTTTTTGAGACCCAAGGCCATAGTCGGTTTTGTACTGTTACGTTGCTTTGCCGCCGTCGGTTGCACTCTCGAAGATGCTTCAAAAGTTATATTATAGCGCTGTAAGTACTTTTCAAATGAATTTTTAAGATTTAAATATATTTTTGCATTAACATTTATGTGTTGGTTGATGTTGGTATTTGTTGATGTTGGTATTTGTTGGTTGATTGAGTTTATTGAATATTGGATATTTTGTACATGGTGATATGTATTGTGAAATTGTACGGTCGTTCATGTATATATATGATATTTGAGATTTTTACGTGAAACTTGAGTTATGGTATATTAAAATGATTTGTTTGAAGGGTTTTATAAATGAGAAACGGTATTGTTGGGTTTATGAATTTTAATGGTTTTGACTGAGTCATAGCGGGGACGGCGATACGTAATGCCCGTTATGATCAGTAGGTGTGTAAGTCATAATGGGGACATCAATACGTAAAGCCCATTATGATTGATAGTGTGTGGATGACATAATGGGGACGGCGATACGTAACGCCCATTATGATTGATAGTGTGAATGACATAATGGGGACGGCGATACATAATGCTCATTATGGTCATTGGGTGTGTATTTCATTTCGAGGACGTCGATACATAACGCCCGGTGTGAAATGAGTGTAGGAATCATAATGAAGACAGGGATACGTAACGCCCATTATGATTGGTGATGTGTGTAAATCATATCGGGAACGACGATACGTAACGCCCAGTATGATTAGATTTATGGATATTATTTTCTGGGAAACGATGGATAGTTTTTATTGGAGTTTTATTGTGATTAAAATGAGATTTTAGCGTGTGTAGTTATTTTATTTATTTTGAGGAATATGATTTTAAATTTCATGCATATGGTGTCATGTTCATGTGTATTGTTGTTGCATGAGTATATTTTATATCTTGTGGATTGGTTTGGTTGGGTTGTACTTACCTGCAATGCCATCTTGGCGTCGTAAATTTTGGATACAGATGTCGAGGAGGCTAAGCCTAAGGAGGTGACTTTGTTGTTGGAACATTTATTTATAATTTTTTATATTGGGACGTATTTTTCCATTTTTATAAATATATATTTTTATGATTTCTCTTTCAGATGACTGTATTAAATCTCCTATTATAGAATTTATGTTAAATTGATTTGTAAAATATTTTTAAAAATTCTGATAGTTAGATAATGACTTTATTATCCGCTGCGACTTTTATTTTATGAATGTCACGTGTTCACGCACTTAGCACTTGACGTTGGGGGTGTGTGACCCGTGTTGTCAGCATCTCAATCACTCGATTCCCGTATTTATTTTAAGGGGAATTTGGGGGCGTCACTGGTGGTATCAGAGCAATTCGGCTTTGGGTAAATCCGCAAGTTACCTAGGAATTGTACTAGAAAAGTTTGTTGTTTTAAATTTGTTCGTTTGATTGTTTGGTTATTTTATTTTATTTTTATTATTCTATTTGTTCTCTATGTTTTTCCTACCAACTTATATTGTAAGATTTTTGATATATATTTCGTTGTGTTGTGCTTTTTGTTCTTATGTGCATTTTATTTATTATTTATTTTCAGAGTTATCTTAGTTCTGATTGGTTGGTTTGCTTTGCTTTAATTCATTTTAATATTTATCTAATAATGTAATTGGGTAGTAGTTAAGATTTTAGTTAGATGATTTTAATTATTTGATTTTATTTAGTTAAGTTGTTGAGCATTTATTTATTTCTAGACATGCCTTTGTTTTGTTTAAATTGGAATTTGGATCATTCGGATTAGATTATTATTTTATATCTTTCATTTTAAGGGAATCTTTATTTAACTAATTATATTATGGAATTCCTTGTTTTAAAATTTATTTCTTTTGTTGTGGGTTATTTTGTTTTCTTAAGTTTTAATTTTATTATCATCAGGATTTGATTTTAATTTTAGTTCGTAGGTTTCTTATAAGATAGATTTGGATTTTGTTTATGATCTTTTTATTTTAATTATGGCTTTTGTCTTTTATTATATTTCTGGAAGTTCGAAATTTATTTAGACAAAGATTTAAAGGAAATCGTTACTATGTTTTCTTTTAGGGACATGCCTTGAAGTAAGTTTTAAAATTTATTATCTTTCTACCTTTTCGCTTGTTTTATTTTAAAAGTTTATCTATTTATTTTGACGAATGGGTTTGCTTTAGCGACTTGTTAGTATTTATTAATTAATTTATTTTACTTTGGTTCAATTCTTTTAAAGGTTTTAAGTCCTGGAGATTTCTACAATAAATCTTTTTAAGAGTTGGGTTTTGTGGAGAATTTCAAAGCTTTATTTGTTATTTTATTTGCTGTTCTTATTTTACTTCAATCTCCTTGTTTATTTAATAAAAGCTTTTGGTGATTTGTGTTTACCAAAGGAGGTGGTCTTGTTTTCTTAAATGAATGGGTTTTACTTATTTGTTTATTAGATCTTTTCCCCATTGTGTTTTTATATAATATTTATGTGAATTACTTAAGTTTTATTTGGTGTGTATATTATTATATATTTGCGAGATGGATTTGTTTGGATAAATTATTGGTATTTATGTAATTGTGATTCTTTGTTGATATTTCCCATGTTTATATGTATTAGTTGGGTCTCACTGAGTGCTAGAGTTTCTAAGTTCTAATTTTATTTCTGAAAGATTGTTGGAATTGTATTTTAGATAAACTCTTCTTATGAGTGTGGAATTGTTGGTCATTGATATATTATTATGGAATCTGTTTTAGTATTGCTTATGATAATAGACGATTATTTATTTCTTTGGTGAAGTTTTGATTTTGTTTGTGGATGCTTAGAGATTGATGTATAATAATTGTGTGTGTAAATTTTGAAGAGATTTGTCTTTGGCTTGTGTTTAACTTGGGATAAGTTATTGTGGTAACTGATGGATGTTGATTCGATGTGATAGTATTAAATTCAAGTGATCTAAACTATAGGTTTTTGGGCAAATTAATTTGGGCGAGCTGTTGGAGTGGATAACTTAAGTATGATATTTGGAGTATTTAATGGTTGCCTTGTCGAAGTATCTTAAGGAATTAGTTGTGACTTGAGGTCACATAAGAATTTAAATATTTGAGACTAATCTTTCCCTTGGGTATTGTAGGTCTAGATGAGTGAGAGAATTATGTGTATCATGGTTATCATGCTAACTAATTTGAGTAGAGTTGACAGGATTTTTAGGTGATGTACATTAGAGCTTATATATCAACCATGGTGGTATAATCAAAATTATAAGATATTAAGATTTTAGGATTTGGAAATGTGGCATACGATTTCTTGTAATAGGTGTTGAGCCAGTCTTTACTCAATTGTGATAATTTATGAAGACTTAATTTTATGCATTTGGTGAGTTTTTAGAGTGCGCGCAGAAGTGTAATGTCTTGTAATATAATTGGAGGTTCAAATCTTGTGTTAATTTTGAGAAATTAGTGATGACTTGAAATTTGGGATGATACTTGTGAGTGAAGATTTTATCTTTTGGTTGAGTAAATTATATTTATTGATAGTTAAGTTGGGAAGATAAACTTGGGAGTTACTTTAGGGTGACACAAATTGTTGTTTGGAGTTGGTGAACATTAAAATTTTGAGAGGTTGTACTAAGGTTCTGGTACATATGGAGTTCAGATTAATTGGCTACCTCAGGAGTCTTAGAGATGAAATATTATTTGGAGATTATACGATTATGATTGAATAATATCCATTTGTGTTTGAAGAAAATAGATGATTGTGCTAATGCTTAGAGTGAGTATTAAGTGATGTGGTAGGTGAGCTATTGGAGTTTCTATTAGTTGCCTATTAGTTGCAGCCGAGCGAATTTCGGTAACGAAATTCTTTTTAAGGGGAGAGAATGTGAGATCCCAGATTTACGTGTATTTTTACATATTATTTTATTTTTGGTATTAATTATTTTAATTTATTTTAATAATATTATTGGTTGTGTTTTATTTGTTTAAAATATTTATTTGAGCTATTCGTTAGTAAGTATTAGTTTTACGTTGTTTTATGTTTATATTGAGTTACGTTGTTTTTATTATTTACTTTAATGTGAAGTAATTATTTTAATGATTGGAATTAAATTTCTTTATTTTATTATGTGAGTTTATTTGATGTGCTTTTGTTATATTAATTATCGTTTTGTAATTAAATTGCGCTTGGATTTAATTTATTTTATTGATAGGCTTTAAATATTTTATTTTATTGATATTAAATTGTAGTATTTTCAACTGACTTTTATTTAATTTATTGTGTTTTTCTTCTAGTTTGATCCTATTTCTTTTCCCTTCTCTTTTTCCTTTTCCTTTCTTCTTTTCCTTTCTTCTTTTTCTTTTCTTTTCTTTTTCTCTTTTTCTTTCCCCTGCTTTCTTCCCTCTACCGTGCGATCCTCCCCTGTTTCCCTCTCTCCCGCCCATTCTTCCTCTTTCTGCCTAGTGCCGCCGTGCGCTGCCTGTGGCCATCACCACCCCTCCCATTTTCTTCCCCACCTGCTGGCGACCATTCCTCTCCATTCTCAACCTAATCCATGCCGTCGTTTACCCCCACGCCGACCTCAAAGTTGAGGCCTCTATGTGCTCCAGCGCCGCCGTCGCTCCACCACCGGCTAACATCTCTTCATTATTTCACCACCAATCCCTCAGCTTCTTAACTCACCCTTCCTCAACCCCGATCCGCCACCCTTGTAGCCCATTGATCAACATCTCAATTTTAAGCTTTTTGGCCTCCAACTGCCGCCCACGCCGCCACCCACGGCCAACCACCATTACCAATCACTTCACCAACACCTCTAAGTCCTTCCCTAGCAAGCTCAAGTTTTCGTTTGTTCCCGTTCAAAAATTGGGTTTTTGAGACCCACGACCATAGTTGGTTTTGTACTAATACGTTGCTTTGCCGCCGTCGGTTACATTCTCGAAGATGTTTCGAAAGTTATATTATAGCGCTGTAAGTACTTTCCAAATGAATTTTTAAAATTTAAATATATTTTTGCATTAACATCTATGTGTTGGTTGATGTTGGTATTTGCTGATGTTTTTATTTGTTGGTTGATTGAGTTTATTGAATATTGGATATTTTGTACATGGTGATATGCATTGTAAAATTGCACGGTCGTTCATGTGTATATATGATATTTGAGATTTTTACGTGAAACTTGAGTTATGGTATATTAAAATGATTTGTTTGAAGGGTTTTATAAGTGAAACGGTATTATTTGGTTTATGGATTTTAATGGTTTTGACTGAGTCATAGCGAGAACGGTGATACGTAACTCCCATTATGATCAGTAGGTGTGTAAGTCATAATGGGGACGGTGATACGTAATGCCCATTATGATTGATAGTGTGTGGATGACATAATGGGGACGGCGATACGTAGCACCCATTATGGTCATTGTGTGTGTATTTCATAATGGGGACGGCGATATGTAACGCCCATTATGATTGATAATGTGTGGATGACATAATGGAGACGGCGATACGTAACGCCCATTATGGTCATTGGGTGTGTATTTCATATCAGGGACGGCGATACGTAACGCCCTGTATGAAATGAGTGTAGGAATCATATCGGGGACGGTGATACATAACACCCGGTATGATTGGATTTACAGATATTATTTTTTGGGAAACGATGGATAGTTTTTATTGGAATTTTATTGTGATTAAAATGAGATTTTAGCGTGTATGGTTATTTTATTTATTTTGAGGAAGATGATTTTAAGCTTCATGCATATGGTGTCATGTTCATGTGTATTGTTATTGCATGAGTATATTTTATATCTTGTAGTTTGGTTGGGTTGTACTTACCTGCGATGCCATCTTGGCGTCGTAGATTTTGAATGCAGATGTCGAGGAGGCTAAGCCTGAAGAGACGGCTTCGTTGTTAGAACATTTATTTATAATTTGTTATATTGAGACGTATTTTTCCATTTTTATAAATATGTATTTTTATGATTTATCTTTCGGATGACTATATTAAATCTCCTGTTGTAGAATTTATGTTAAATTGATTTGTAAAATATTTTTAAAAATTTTGGTACTTAAATAATGACTTTATTATCCGCTACGACTTTTATTTTATGCATGTCACGTGTTCACACACTTAGTACTTGACGTTGGGGGTGTGTGACCCACGTTGTCAGCATCCCAACGTCTCGATTCTTGTATTTATTTTAAAGAAAATTTGGGAGCGTCACATGTGGCTTTTTGTAGTTGAGTAGTTTGGGCTTTTGAGCAGGAAAAGCATAATGTGTATTAGGGTTATTTTGCTATTGGTTTTCCAGTAAAGCTTCAAAGCTAAACAGTTGAGCTTAAAAGTCCACCAAGGTAAGGTTCTTGTCTTGGTTGGCAAGTGTATAAAAGGTGATAAATGAAGTATAACTTACCTTGAGACTACCAAGGAGATGAGCAATAAGGTCTTGATCATCCATAGGTTTAGCAGCTGTAGCTAGTTGGTCAGCAATGGCTTTTGTTTTATCAATATAGGCAGTGCATGATTTATTGCCTTGTGACAAAGTTTGAATTTGCCTCTTAAGCAAGGCAACCCGGGATCTTAAGGCTGAAGCAAAGTATATTTAGAGTGAGTCCCAGGCTTGCCCGCTGTCTAAATTCCATAAAGAGAGGCAACAAGTTTCTTTGAAATGGAAGCAAGAATCCAATTTTTCACACAATTGTCCTTCCAGAACCCTATTGCATAGGCTGGATTAGGGGTATCCTGAATAGTTTCTTCAGGAGCTTTGATGGTTCCATCAATGTGACCAACAAGCTCATGGCTATTAAGAAACACCATGAATTGCATACTCCATGCCTTAGAATTTGCATCATTAAGCTTCTCAATAACGAGATGAGAGGCAGTGTGCAGGTTTGGGTTCGGGTGGGGAAGGGTTTCAATGTTACTGGAGCTGGAAAACATTTTGAGGGAATCTAATGTGTTGCAAAAGCAGAGGAAATATAGAATTAAGCATTTGTCGTGTGACTGACTGATACCATGTAAGATAGACAGAAGGATTTGATGGAGTCTGCTTCAATGCCTTCCTCACTTAATGTTTTCATTTATTTATAATGCTGCATACGAAAGTTTGTTATAATTTTGAATTCAAACTTAACAAATATATTAACCAAAATGTCTAAACAACTAAATTTAAATTACAATTCTATTTTACAATATTGTTTCAGATTTTAGGTCTTTCAAATTTATCTGATATGACGAGGCTATATTCTCGGGATCTTTGAATCTTTAGTTGATCTTCATATGAAGTGCAGCTAACTAAATAATCCTCAGATGTAGTGCAGTTAACAGAAAGACCATCGACGAAGATGGTGAAGATGAGAGTGGCCACAATAGCACAACACAACACGGCGAAGAGAGTTCGCCATTGTTTTTTCGGAAGAGTCATAGAGTAGAGAAAGAAGAAATGGGCGTGCGTGAGTGTCGATTGTGGGTAAGTTTCCAGAATTCGGGTCTTTAAATTTATTTAAATCTTATTCTTTATTGCACTTACTAATTTAGGAACTGGAAGGATCTGTTTTCTCTTCTTCTTTTGTTTTTTGTTGAAAACTATGAATATTGACCCAAATTTGATCAAAATGTAGCCTTCGTCCTTAATTCGATTTGGATTTGTGTTAATATTGGGGAAAGTAGGCTGGGGATAAGCTGGAGAAATCGAAGGTGGCAAATAACGAGTCTTGTAAGAGTATAATGAGCAAGGTCTGAACGAGCTCGGGCATGTTTCTTCAGAAAGCTCAGGTATTGTTTAATCACTTATCTGTTCAGCATTTCTAGACCTTTTCTGAGATTATGCGTTTGAATCCTTTGGGTTCAGAATGGTATGAACTTAATAGAAGTAGCCTTTTTTGCGTAGAGTTAAGGATTCATGTAAATATTAAGCGTGTAGTGGTAAAATCTGTGTTTGTAGCGGTCTTGCATGCATTTCTCACAAGGGTGTCCGGGACAGATCACGGGCAGCTTTTGGCATTTAGAAAGATACTTTTTTATTTTTTGATAAGTATTTAAGGTGAGATGCTACTAAAATTAATGCTTCATTAACATTGACAAGAATCGGCAAAAGTTCCACCAGAAATAAGGTCTTTAACTCACTAATCTTTTTTTTTACAAGTGCTTAACTCATTGATCTTTAATTTATTTTGTATGGGGGATTTAGAGAAAATCTAAACTTTTCTAAGTAATTTTAATGAACAATGTTCAAGATGGAATTTGGCATGGTTGGGGTGACACAATATGCATTAATTGGTGGCTTTCATGAAGGAAGCAAAGCGTTAAATTAATCAACCAACCTTCTGCTGCACTAAAAACGTCCCGATCTTGCAGCATCCAAAAAAGTGCAAATGGGAGTGATCATGCTTCAAATTAAGAACTTGGGCTTTCAAATTGCATGGGCACTCTTGTAATTTACTTTTCAGTCATTTTGGAAGCCGCGTGCATGCAACAGATTAGTCTAATTGCCTACTTTTATCATTGTGAAAACTAATGTCAGCTACTTTATACGTTAAAGGAAGCTCGCAGACAAGGTTGCAGCAGTTGGATTTTATGTGTTGGTCGCTGATTTCCTAGATGGAGATCCTTTTTCGTTCGAAAATGCTGATCGGCCTTTACCAGTTTTGATTAAGGATCATGGAACGGGGTTTTAGACCGTAATCATTGTGGAAAATTGTTTAAAATTGTCTTTGTTGGAGAGGCCCTTTTGTGAAACCTGAATCCACTATTAGATTTCCATATGCATGGGATAAATTAATTCTCAGGGCTGTCTGATATTTCTGAATTCTGCTAAATAACTTCTTTATTGTCATTGCATAAAGCATGAACAGATGGTAGCATTGGTAACCCCAATATTAATATTGCAGGCTACAGCGCCACTACAAGAATATTCACTTTTTCCAGCGCCTGATTTAGTGGCTAAAACTAGGAAAAACAGTCGTATTATACTTTTTTCAGCGTTATTTCTGCTGCAATTTCGTCGCTAAAGCTGGGAGAGTAGAATTCTTTCCTTCAATTCTTTGATTGCGCCTAATCTTTCTGTGGAGAATTTATGCCGCTGCAAAAAGTAATAAATTTGCCAAAAAAAAGGCAATTAATCTTGGTTCCGTACTGGGATATAGGGGTGTTCATCCGGATTCCGAATTTGGAAATCCGGAACCCAGATTCGAAATTTCCTTAAACATTTTTAAAAAAAAAAATTCAAAAATGTTAAGAAATATATAAAATTTTAAACCGGGCCGGGCCCAGTACAACCCAGCCCGGATGAACACCCCTACTGGGATAAGTATTTTTCTGGCGAGTGTAATTGTCGCAAATAGCTTAAAGCGTCTTAAATGACCACCACAATTAATAGAATGTGTAGGGGAGATTATTGGCGGCAAGTTCAAGTTGCCACAAATAATAGTTTAAAAAAAAATGCTAGTGAATCACTTTCACTTGTATTTTGTTAAAATACATTATAATAAGTTCTTTTGTGATAATTGATCATTATTTTAAATAATGACTACTGAAACATCTAAAAATAGAGTGAAGTATCACATAAATTATACTAGTGAGCTAAGAAATTAGTATGCGGCAATTCAAGTAAATTATAATTATTATTCCTCTCAAATGACCAACAACAGGTACTATAATATATAAATGCTCATATATATATATATGTATATATATATATATATATATATAACATGATCTACACTTTTTCATATATAAACATTAAATCACACTTGTAAATAACTATACTTGCAGCCAAACAATACAAACTTCCCATTACATAAACACGTAAAAATAACAGGTTCAATATAGCATATTACCAACTTTTGCATCATCAAGCCAATATGTTTAGAGTTGGCTACTTTAATATCATAATTACACGTTATGACTCAGCTAACAGTGGTAGGTAATTATACCATAACTAATATGCGACATGTAGGAATCCTTTGGTGGGTCAGCTCTCCAATAATTTTCATCCAACCATGCAGGGCAATTGGAATTCTCTAGGATACAATTGCAAGCACCTATACAAAAACAGAGAAGACTCATCTCATCATTTTCATTCTAGACTAATTTTCTGCTTGTGTCCACATAAACAGTCAAAAAATCATGCTGTATAGCTGAGCCCAATTACTATTCATGCTGTATTCACACTAACAACCCTATACTAGAAGAATAAATCTAAGCTTAAGCTGGTCTAAAACGCCCACTCTACACACCATGACATGGTGAACCCGGTCCGGTCGCCATTTCACGGGTTTTCAACTTACACGGCTCAAAAACACGCCCCCAACTCATGTATGCGCAAATTTGGAGTAAACCCTAGTAGAAAATCTCCCATGATTCGTTTTGTGCTAGAACTCATCAAGATCTATGCCAAAATTCAGACCTCCGTTTTCGTTTTGGTTGTTTTTTTTAACCTCCTATGATTCGATTCTTCAAGACTCAGTCCTCTGTGAAAATTTTATTGGGAGAAATTGGCATGATCCTCGAGTGGCAGAAACCGGTGTGTTACACAAAAATTTTCAGTAAAAGTTTCTCCCAGAAAATGCCAGTTTCTTCAACGGAAACTACTAACTAGCTCTTTGTCTCCCCCAAATTTTTTGCTCAATTTCCAACACTTCCTCTGGTTTTCTTCTCCTTAAAAAAATTGCCAAAGTTCTAATAATTCTGTGTAATACCTCAAGTTTTTCCTACAGTAAATCATCTTCCCCAAAGTTTCCCCAAAATCAGTCCATTTTTTAATTGCTACAGTAAACACCTTGCCCCTACCGCTCAGTTCCCGTCTCTGTTTGCATCATTCATCACTGCTACCCATCGCTCAAAAGCAGCCACACAACTCTCTGTTTTGCTTTCCCTGTTCCATCCCAAAGCACCTCATCGATTAGAAAGGCAAGATAAACAACCCAAGAAACTAGAAAGTAGAGTAGGTGGCAACAGCTACGAAGAGAATAAGAGAGAGAGAGATTCAAGGAAGGGAAGAAAGAGAGTGAGAGAGTCTGAGAGAGGAGGGAACACAATAGATCTAGCTAGGAAACGAGGAAGTGGAAAAAAATAAAAATAACAACTCAGCAGAGTGTGTGGTGTTGGTAAAATACTAGGCTGATGTATAGTGCTACTCATAC
The DNA here is from genome assembly GCA_036559045.1 of Platycarya longipes. Lineage (NCBI taxonomy): Eukaryota > Viridiplantae > Streptophyta > Magnoliopsida > Fagales > Juglandaceae > Platycarya > Platycarya longipes. The sequence goes on along the minus strand of CM071802.1, from coordinate 5,646,099 downwards.
TAGAAAGTATATATATCACTAAGCGGATATATTAATGATTCTAATGAAAGAAAAAGGCTGAGACAACCTTAAGATAAATTCAATCTTTCATGAATTATAAGTCTACAATAAATATAAATGTGTATATATGTGTATATATAGAGAGAGAGAGGATGAAAATACCTTTAAAATAGCCAAACCCAAATAAAAAGTTATACATAGAAATAGCTTTATAATCTCTCTTTCAACTAAAGTTTCAATTGAATACCTGAAACCAAAGCCAAGAATAAAATTCATGAATTACCCCTCTAAGGAATGCCACCATATCAAATGTAGTACAGAAATGGTGTACAGAAATTTACAAGAAACAAATTGACTCCTTGCATGTGGCACAAAAATTTGTGAAATGGGATGTATATTCCACTATTGCTTAGCCAATGGGTGCTCACTACCAGCCATTGTTCTGGGTAAGCTCCAAGAACTCCACTAATATACCTAGAGACAGTGGGCAAAAGAAAATATTTAATAAGGAGGCACAACCATTTTAACCATTTGGAGTAAAATTACCATCCACAAGTGCATGGCAGCATCCTCACCACTGCCAACCTGAAATAAAATCAGTGGTTTTGATATTAATATATTTTAAACTCATTTAAATTTTGTTAAAGAAGTGGTTCTAAAATCTAACTTTTCCTTGATTTATTCAGTCAGGCATTACAAATACACCTATTGAAAACAAAAATCTGGAACACACATTTGGAATTAAATAAAAGATGCAAATGTAATTAGTTTTATTTTAAATACTCCAACAAATACTAAATGGTAATTGAATGAATGTACTTACTAGGTGGAAGATCCTTATTAGCAAAACCCAACACCTTGAAGCTGAACTTGGAAAAACAACACTGCAATTGAAGGAGGTAACTGCCATACCAAATTTCTTTTTCTGAAAAACACAAATCTGCAAAGGTGGCTATCAAGTTGATTGTTTCTACATGCTAGTATCAAACAGTTAATGATTTTCACCTGCTCTGTTGTTGATTTAAAACAATCTTTGATTTTTTTAATCTGAATCCAAGAAGAGTTTAAGGTTAACAAACCGGTGTAGTGTTATATCTAAGAAACTTAACTTGCTTAGGAAAAACAAAAAAACTAGTGCAGCGTTATAACCTTTGTATATACAGATTTGCATATCCTTTAAATCGAGTGTTACTAGTTGGGAAACCAATATTAACACTATTACAACCACAAGAATAAACAAGCCTATGATGTATTGGAATGCAAAAATAGAGAAATGTTTTCGTTGAAACTCTTTCTTTGACACTCATATTTTTTCTGGGTTTAGTCTCATTTTTTTAGACTATATTAACATATTACAGAAAATTCAAATGAGGCTGCCTATAGGTCTTCTAGCTGTGAACACCTTATTTTTTTCACCACAAAAATAAGGTGAAAAAATCATATCATATTGAACTGTTTGCTTAAGGTGTTTTTCCTGTGAAAAAACTCTGGCCAGAATCTGTGGAACACGAACATAATTTATGCTTACAGTATTTTGAAAATTAACTAACTCAAGGTCTATGTATAAAATATTTACAACATGGTTGCATTCCCTAGTTTGAATAAATTTACAATATAAGGTTCTAAACAAAATGTCCCTTGCTTTGTTTCTCAACTAGCAACAAAACTATGTTAAATTATAGTCCTGAATGTTCACTATCTTGTAGCATGTTTGTCTACATTAATTTAATCACTTCTCTACATAGTTTGAATAAAATTCTAATCAAGCCTACTAGTTTGAATAAAATCCTTGGTTGCTTACTTAGGCTATTAATCTTGAAGAAAAGTGTTGAAAAAATACATTCTAATCTCAACAAGTTTAACAAATATAAATAAAGGGTTAAACATAGTCAAACATGATTCAAACTCAAGAAAAGGCAATAAATAGCCATAACACAATTTTTTTTTCCAAACCTACATAACTGAAATGAAAAAAACAGGGAAAAAAAATTCCATTTCACCTCCTCAAGCTATGGTTTCACTAAACAAATATTATATTTGCTGAACTTGCCTTAAGTAAAGTAACAAAACATGAATTAAAAGCTATAAACTATATTTGCTAAACCTAGACCAAGAATAATAATGTAAAAAGATCTCAAAAAAAGACTGTTAAGAATTTAATGTGACAGACTATTCAAGGATTCCTAAATGGGCAGGACCTATAAAACAAGGAAGCTACGTCTACAGAAAATTCCCAATCACATAGAGTGGGAAAGTTGTAAAGGTATTTATAGGTGCTACTTACTATGAGAAACTGGGTGTATACCGTGATTCTAAGGAAGCTTCATTTTAAGTTTAATAAAATCTTATACAAGACAGAAAAAATAAACCCTAACATTCAAGTAAATTGATAGTTACATTACTGCAGTACCATTTACATGTGGAAGCCTCAACCCTCAAGCACAATATTCTTCTCAAAAGTTAGGAGTGGATGAGGGAAGGTCAAACTAAAATTGTGGCTGAAGTAAAAAGTATGCCAAGCTTGGTATCCATTTGACAGAACCAAGCCCAAACAATGGGGAAGAAAATCCAAAATCCTGAAAGCCAACAACTTACGGTTATCCTGCTAAAACAAAGATGAAACCAGCAATGAAATTCAACAACCCAATTATTTAAATACTTAAATGTCACAATATTTCCATTAAGGAAACTGACTAACATCATACGCTAGTTAGGGTGCATGCCAATACAAGTGAGTCCTAATCAACAAAGCCTTTTTTTTTTTTATGAATTATTGGATTTCCCACTCCAACGTTTGATCATACATATATTGCATTTTGTCAAAACATTTAGGAACTTGCATTTTGATCATACATAATTAAGTCAGCCCAATCAAATCAGTTCATCAAATAAATGGCAATTAAACAGCATGCATAAAAAAACTTAATAAGAACAAAAAAAGAACAAAAACTAAAGTACTAATGTAAATAGGAATAGTTAAAATCAAGCTATCAATTTGTTAGATGCGGGCATCTACAATTTGTTTTATACATGATCAAGCTATCAAGAACAGTAGATGAGAAACCATAACTCAATTATCCTCTCTCCCCACCTTAAAAGGAGAAAAGAAAAAAATAAACAAAAATACAACCGAACAGAAAAGTTTAGCTTGTACAAGATTATTCTCACAATTTATCTAACGAAGGATAACGGAAAACAAACAACATAAGCTGGATTTATTACAAGTCTAATTTTCAGAAGAAACAAAAATAAGAATCGAAATGTAAAACCATCTTAATAATACCTCTTCTGTGAGCACTCTGTTTGGGCGCAATCTCCATCTCACCCAGAAGAATAATCAATTTCCACGCTAGCACTGTCACCATGTATGATAATAAACAATAAATTCTTAATATAAACGACATCTAAGAATTTCTGCCAACAAAATCTAAAATCTGAACCAACAATTATCATAAACTTGAGCAATGCAATATGGAATTCAAGGATAAAGTAAATAAATAAAAAAATCTGAGAGGAGAGAAAGGAATCGGATGAGCTATTCCTTGAGAAAATGAAAAAAAAAACTAAAGAGAGGGAGACAAACAGAGAGAGGGAACGAGAGACGAATGGAGAGAGGTGGTGTTTGAACACGAACCACTTTGAGCCCATTCGAGCCCCTTACATGAACCACTTAGAGAGAGAGAGAGAGAGAGAGAGAGAGAGCGCTAGATGAGCTTCGAATTTTGCAGTTGGAGTGAGAGGGGAGGAGAGAGAGGATATTGGGGGCAGGGGGTTGGGTTTATCGTGCTGAGTGAAAGAGAGACAGAAATTAGGGATTTTTGGGGAAAAGAGGGGGTTAATCATTGGGTTTAAATTTTAAAAGACTATTCCAACACTTAGAGAACGCCACAAATAGTCATAAAATTCGTAACAAAAACCCAATGATTTGAATTTTCGTCCGGTTAAGATTTGAGAAAAATCTTTCTAGATTGGCAATTACTAAGTGCTGCTATAAGCATACTTTGGCATAATTTTTAATTTTGGCAATTACTAAGTGCTGCTATAAGCATACTTTGGCATAATTTTTAATTTTGGCAAACTGAAAAATGCCCCTATAAGTGTTATTCTTTCTAGAGAGCCCTCTACCAATTAGTAATTGTTACATAAAATTCATTTCAGAGCTTCGTTTTAATAGCATAAGGGATTTAAGGAGGCAAAGCCAGTAATTGAAGCTGTAAAAAGTAAAGGTGTTTCTGCAATTGGGGCCACAAGTTTTTGCTGAGGGAGTAAGTTTTTTTTGTTCTCTCTCTCTCTCTCTCTCTCTCTCTCTCTCTCTCTCTCTCTCTCTCTCTCTCTCTCTCTCTCTCTCTCTCTCTCTCTCTCTCTCTCTCTCTCTCTCTCTCTCTCTCTCTCTCTCTCTCTCTCTCTCTCTCTCTCTCTCTCGATATTTAATTGCATAGAGTCATAGTTTGGTAGTCACTACCCTGACCTACCCTTCCAGTACCATTATAAATAATGTAAGTTCTTCAAGTATCTTCTTATAACTGGTTCAGAAAGAGGTTGATTTCTGGACTTTTGTACTTTTGTTCCATGTTTTTATGTTTTAAATTTTCTCTACATCATGTTGTTCAACATATTCCATCCTAATGGTGTACAACATGTTCAATTGGATTGCTTATTTTTACACTCATGTCAAAATTGACTATATTAATTGACATAAAATTTCCCTGATTTTTTTTAAAAGAATTTAAAATTCATCATAAATAATGGTCCACGCAATGAGTAGGTTATGAGCTTGTATTTATAATGATAAGAGTATATTTGAGTTTAAATAAAACGATTACAGATAATATAACATATAAGATATCATAATACAACTGAATTGATCTCAATCTTTTGACTCAAATATAGCTTTGGATGAGGATTTGGCTTCAGCAGTCTTATCTTCAATAAAAGAGCAATCCATAACAGCCGAATCTTCAATAACAGCAGACTCTGCATATTTTAGTTGGTTAACAATCAATATATGTAAAAACGTTTAAATATCACAATAGTTGGATAATTCATTGATGAATGATAATAGGGCCAACACAATTAATCACAATATGTACATGATAAACCTGTTGAAAATTCATCGGTTTTCGGTCCAACAAAAGGGCCGGAACAAATTTTCGGTTTTGGCTAATATGTCAATAATTAATTCAACAAATATACATGATGTCCTACGGCAAGATGCACCATACATACATGATATATGGTACTTGGATCAAATAAAAAACATTAATTACCTTTTCTTTTTCCTGTCCTAGACCATAAGAAGGGGGATCAAGTGTATGCACAGGAAAAGGATGACCGGAATGGCAGCCACAGGAATGACAAGACCATAAATCCAAGAATATTGGTCATGTAGCATGATTATAAGAGCAACACAAAAGGCCGCCATCATGCTTGCAATAGAGCAAAAGAGGGTGAAAAGGCCTACTGTCATCCACCTCGGCAAAGTTTTGAGAAAATCTTCTTCTGCATAACTTGATGTGAGGATTGCCAAAAATATCAACATTGAAGATGAGGAAAAAAAAAGGGATAATGCATCCAATATCATAAAGACCTCAAACAATTTTTTTTTTAAGAATATTGGATAGCCTGTGTCTTCCTTGGGGCCACCCGGAAGAGTAAAAGCTACAGCGAACATAATGGTAACAATCAGAGCAGCCGCCACGATGTATGACGCTGCTGTAACCTTCATCCATTGCTCTGCCTTTTCCCTCATGTTCTCGTGGTTTTTCGTAAATAATTGTCGGGGAGTTAAACCATCCAGCTTGTTGGTACTTTCCTTAAACCTGGGAGGGACAATTCGCTCTACCACCTGCATTTCTTAGAAATAAAATGTTAGATTAGGATTGCTACCAAAACTATTTACCTGAACATGATATATTACGTATTAGAAAGACTGGAAATTGACGATCTAACCAGCTTACACAGAAGAAGTAGAAAGTAAAATAAGGTCAGTGGTTCCAAATTATTATGATTAATCTACCTAGTCCAAGTTAAAATGATCAGCTCCAATATTGAATATACGGTACAAAGATATTAGGGATCAAAAAGACTGGAATTGATCAAAACCAATCCTTAACCCGCTTCAGCCTCAGCCTAATTCTTCGACCTCATCAAAATATAGAGATAGAAAAGGTCTCACAATATTTTATTTCGTGCAGCTTTTTACGTGTTATGATATTTTGAATCGGACTGCATGCAACATGATGTGCTTTGGATCAAGAATTATGACTAATATTTCACCTGCATTTAATAGATGTTTAATGTGATATTGATACTGTCTCTTTCACTGTACCATGAAGCTGAAAATTAATGCAGACTTACCCGAAGCTAGAGGAGGCCAACAAGGAGGTGCACAAATTAAGGATGCTCATAGACCAATGATATTTGTCAATTTTTTTGGGGGGGAAGGAGGGGGGGGGGGGGGGGGGGGCGGTGGAGGGGGGGAGAGAGAGAGAGCGAGGACCTTGAACCATTGTAATTCTCTTTGCATTTGTAAAGCTGCCCCTGGGAGTTTATTAACCCAAGTGTAATCTTCTATCATCGCTGCCATATGTAACATATTATTTCCATAGACATCTACTCCAGATCTCAAAATGTCGTAATCATCCTTCTGCACCTTGTGTAGAATGCTAAATATTTTTTCGTGACGATGCAAGACGGCCAGCATAAATATGTTCCTGTCATTTCTATCCACGGTCCGTAGAAATGACCGTTTTAGTTCGATTTCAAGCGCTAGCATCTTAGAAACAAACTCGAAAATCCCATTCTTGGCTGCACGGGTAATGGCAGTATAAAATAGACCATCCTCAAGTTGTTGATCAGTTAATGATTGTCGTTCGATCACATCACACATTTTAGAAAGAAGTTGACGGGATTGGTTATGGATCCTCTTCATCTCGCACAACTGCGTGATTCCTAATTAATTCGACAGTTATCGAGACATTTGTAAATCAGTTAACCAGTTGAAATTATAAATAATTAATAATAAAAAACGAATTTAAAAAAAAAATCTTTGAATTGATTTTGATGGAGTGCTGGATAGGGACCTATACCCAAGACGTTGAGAACTCCTGAAACTCGATAGCAACACGTTGCCGACCGTCCTGCAAAAAAAACAAAAAACAAAAAACAAAAGACAAAACAAATTTTGTTTAGGAACTTTTACCCCCAACAAATTAAGCAATAAGGAAAAAGAAATATTTTTCTTTTCTTTTTTTACATTAGTTAATTTATGTGTAGTGAGGAACTTTATTTTATAAGCTAGGCCATCCTTGAGACGACGACGTTGTTCATGAATTTTTTATTCTGATAACACTTTACAGATGCATGCATGATTTAAGAAAGAAGTTCATTGTATGGTCAAGGATCCTCTTCATCTCGTTCAACTGCGTGATTCCTTCAACAATTATCGAGACATTAATGTCAATTAGTTTAACTAGATGAAATTATAAATACATAATTAATAATAATAAAATTAAAAATATCAGTCAATAATTTTGATGGAGTGTACAGGGAAGTTGAGTACTCCTGAAACTAAGGTTTAGTTTGTTTTCACAAACTATCTCATCTCATTTGATCTTAAATTCATAATGACATTTTTTTAAATTTTTATACAAAAATAAATAAACAATTCAACTTTTTCAAATTTTAAAACAAAACTAATATATAAAAAAAATATAATAACACTATTTGTTTTATAACTTTTATCTCATCTCATCTTATCTCTATAAACAATACCTAGATAGCAAAATTACATTACTGACAGTGCTGCGAAGAAAACAACAAAATTTGTTTACTTAAAAAGATTAGAAAATTTCTACCCCAACAAAGCCATAATTGAGCAAAATATTTCTCTTTTTACCTACTTATAATAATTTGCAGTTTTTGCAAGTTCCCATTTGTTTCTGTGTAGCGATCAGGAACTTTATTATATACATGATCCAGTATATATAATTCATGATGCGAAAATATTTAGTACTCATGGATCAAAGTACGTACAGTATGATTAGCTAGCTTCGCTGATTAAAGCCACATCACATGATCAACTATATATATATATATATATATATATATATATATTCTATTATTATTAGTAATAGCTATCATATTGCTAATTCTCACTTATATATTTGTCTTGATTACTATCACATTATATAGAATGCATTAAGTAAATTCTTAAAAATAATATATCAAATTGAATTTGTACTAACTTATAGCATATATAACTTTGGAAGTTGGACATTTGCTTATCGTGTTGATCAGATATACCACATCATCCATGCATTCTTATATTGTTGAAAAGTCAAGCGACTAAATATTAAAAAAACGTGAATTTTTAAGAATATTAATTAGAACATTTCATATTTATACCTAAATAATTAATACGTACTTTAATGAATATCGAAGAATGACTATTTAAAAAAAAAAATCTTTAAGCATATCATGAACAGAATTAAAAATTACAATATTCTAATATGTATAGCAATAGACATAAAAATAAAAATAATTTCATTAATTTATTGTATTTCATTATTTCTTGGCCTTCATTTTCCTATGAATATAAACAACTACAAATGTTTTGTACGCAAATTATCTCTCTTTCCTTCTTTCTGCCTTCGATTTATTATATTTTCTATTTTATTATATGTAACCCTTTAATTAATTCCCATCCACAATAATTTTCTATTTTATTATATGATATTTTCTACATGTTGCAATCAATCAATCATGTTATATTAGTGCTGCTTCATTGAAAATGATTGTTTTTTTACATGAGTTTCAAATTTTTACATAAGCAGACTGATCTATTTAGACAAAAAATATAAAGAAATTGCAAAAATGAAATATCGCAGGTAATTTACTAAATATGTTTGTCGATCATTGCTCTTGGACTAAATAAGCACTGTAGTTTTATAGGAATAAATGATGAAGCTTCAAAGGAGTAAAATCTCATACTATCATAATTTTATTTACTAAGTAATAGATGGTAGATTAATTAAAAAAAATGGAAAAAAAAAACCCCTCAAGATGTAGGCCTAATTACAAGCCAATTAAATTACTGGAATGTAAGCTAACAGTTAGCATACCTGAGCTGTTACTTTGATTTTCTTGACTGCTTTGGCGAGCCGATGGAACGCACAAACCTTTTTTGCAAGAAATAGTTAACAAATCTAATGAACAATATAGTTGAACTTTTAATATTCTCGCTAGGTTTTGAATGATCAATCTTCCTTATAATGACAGAAAAAATAAACAAATAATTAAATCAAATCTTAAGTATAAATAATAATAATAATAGAATAAACAACTTAAGTTATAGCCTACTCGACTAAATAATAACTTTAAGTATATATAACTGTTATAATAAAATAGGACCTCTGAAACTATTGAAGAATAAATTTTACATTGCTTATAGATAAGATCTTGAATATGTTTATAAGCAATATACAAATCTCTCTTATTGAACCGATTTTATAAGATGAGTTAGACCATAAATTTCTACATAAATAAAAAATATGAGGATATATATATATATATATGTGTGTGTGTGTGTGTGAAGTCGGATACACGAGATGCATTCCTATCCAAATTATAATAAGATTCATGTTTTATTCTTGATCAGTTGCATTGTATATACTTTTAAGATTCATATTACCTTAATTTATCGAAAGTAGTCATGGACTTGTATATACTTTAACTCATTTATATACGATTTTAAGCATCCAAAATTGTGGTTTATAATTAAAGGAAAAATTAAATATATAAAGCCCTCTCAAACTACCACCCAATTTACAATCACACTTCTCAAAGTATTAATTCTGAAAATCCTTAAACTGCCAAAAAGTTGCATTCTGCCCTCTTAATTTTTCACTTAAAAGAAAAAATACCCCAAATTAAATAGATTTTAGAAAACACAGAATAACCGGTCTATCAAATAAAAATAATAAATTTAGAATTATATTTTCTAAAATAAATATCTTCTAAGATAAAATAATTATTAACAAAATAAATAGAAATATTTTCTAAGCAATTTTTTTTTTAATACTAGTGGCTCTACTAATGTTTTAACAAGGGTGTTTGCTAACTTTTCATAATTTGAGGGAACAATTATTAGAATTCACATGATTTGAAATGAAATTTGTGAGGGTCAGAGGGGCTTTATATGTGTTATTCCAATCAATGCAACACAATTTTGCAGTGAAAACATGAGTCAAATTTTATTTTTAGTTATTTTTTTTCCTTTGCTACAATTAACAAATCAGGGATTAAAAAGTACTACTTTGTGTTGTAGAAAGTATTTTTAAGGTATTCTTATGCATGGGTGTTGATTTCTCTAAGAAAGCATAACCCAATATCATTGGCGGTGTTTCTCTAAATGATAGTATTGAAGAATATTACAATGTATATACGTAAAGCAAGAGAATTAAGTAAAGGAGAGTGCTAATATTACATGAGGAGTAGATGCTTTGTTTGCAAAACCCAAGCTGATTTCCACTTGGGAAGAAATGACGCATAGAGGCCAATGCTAAGATGGGAGACTCGCCATTATCGTCAAGAACCAGTGCCAAATCTGGTCTGGATCCGATTAATTGCAAAGCAGTATCTGTTTTGTCGTACCGCGTACATACCAGGTGTACGTACATACAAAAAGGAATTATTATGTAGATATTGATAAGATCTCAAATGAATATATGCCAATTGGGATATAACTGACATTAATGGATGATCGATGATGAGAAGTTTTAAGTTTACCCGTAAATCATATGCAAGATGATGATCAAGATCAACTATACTAGATAGTAAAATACGATAGAGTTTGTACCCAAAGTTTCGTCATAGATAGCATTGGTAAGCCTCGTGGCGTCCACAACAATATTATTGCGCTGATCACTGACCTTTATAATACGATTAGGGCTGAACAAAAAGCCGAAAACCCGACAAATTTTTCGATATCTACCGACCCATTTTTCTGACTTGTTTCCATTTAAATCGGTAACGGGTATATTCGACACCCAACTATTATCTACCAACATTCTTGAAATTCATCTTCTCGTAACAGTAAATGGAGAGGAGTGAGAGCGAGAGATGGACCTCGTCTGTTCCCAAACGTGTCGGCGGCTTCAATCCGATCATCAATGAGAAATAAGCCCAAGATGGTGGTGAAGCAGATGAAGAGGAAGAAGACGAGCTGGTTGACAATTGGGACTTGGAGAGAGGCCAGATGTAAAGGGAGTGGAGGTGACGGAATCTGCCGAGAGCGAGAACAACAGATCGGAGTTGCTGATTGGCGCAGCCGATGTTAGCCCAGTGCCTGGTGCAGATCAATTCCCAGACACACTCGTCCTCCATTGTCCAGTGCCAAAGCTTGCTCACACACGACGCCGCCCCAAGCATCCTCACGTCAACATGTTTAAACACCTCGTACAACAGATTTTCATCCAATGGTACTTTTCAGATTTCAATGTCTTTAGATCTCTCCCCTCCTTCATTTCCGTCTATGCCTTAGATGCCTGAGGGTTGAGAGTTGCCTTCGATCTACTTATCGGGCTATCGGGTAATCGGTTACGGCTAAGCAAAATTCCGCCCAGTTTCAAGTCGGGTCAGTGAACAACCCTAAATACAACAACAAAACAAAAGTAGGAATCAAGAGCCATAACAACTGGAAGATTTCCATCTATGGAATCTCTAATGCTGATCAAGTTAAGCTGTTTTTCACGCATGCACGCCACCATTGTCTTATTTCCAAGCACGGCAGCCGTGATTAGAGCTCATGTGTAACCGTCACTATCATGCATTTTCAAGCCCTCATCTGACATTTTATTCATGACCAACTCCTTAACTACTATATGCTCATGTCCATTTGTAACAGCAATGTGAAAAGGGCCTTTACTTGTGACGTTCTTATTCAATGCCTTGTGGGGTAGAAGCCCCTTATCAAGAATTCTATTTATCTCATCCAGATTGCCGTACAATCCTCGTAGCTAGGTAACTTATCATGATCCATGTTCGTCTCATCTGCGGCCATCCTAAAACTGTTATTCTTAGTATGAAATATAGAATTTGTGCGTTTATTATTATTTTCATCAAATATGAGTTTAGCTAATTTTCAAATTATTTTTTGGAAAAGAATTTTACAGTCCAGCTAGCTAGGGTTGTGCTCACTGCATGCTCATGACTTTATAATGGTGGGTCTATTATTTTTCAAATGAATTGCACAAGACTTATACATCTTAAAACTGTATTTAACAGTACTTTTCAAATTCTTTTTAGCTTACAAGATGTTCTTCTTATAATAGAGTTAATATTATTAAAATATAAAATAAGTTTATACGAGTTCGGGCAACTAATTTACTCCATTTTGGTTATTTAACAATCGAATATTACGTACATTAATTTTCTTAATTGTAAGCTTCATTAGATTATTATTATATATATACACTTAATTAAATTGGCAGAGTCAAGTACTATTTGATCGAACCCACACTGCTAGGAATGGAACCAGCTTGTTTAATTTAACTAGCGGTTTTGTCTTCTAATGTGATGAGGGTTAGATACTATTAACACAGTTTTCCAATTCTTTATGAACAACCATTTCTTTTTTTAATTTCTTTTCAAATTGAGGTATTAATTAGGAGTGACAATATGTGATTCGACTCATTAACCCAATACGAATATGACACGATAATAGTAGGTTTAAATTTATTGTCAACGAGTTTGGATCCAAATGAGTTGATCTGTTAAAACATAATTACTTTTACAAGTTGGTAAGAAGTTAATCTGTTTTGACCTATTATATATAACCTGTTATTATTCATTAACAAAGCTAGTTAGTTTTCTATTTTTTTTTTTTTTAGATATTGTGATTTTTACATTTATATAAAATTATGCAAAACTTAATAAGGTCAAAAAGCTGCACATGCAGCTTGCACACTTGGTGCAACTCTTTAGTTGCTACCCATACCGATCTCCACATGCACATATGCACGTATTTATAGCCCAGGAAGTCGATGGTATGAGGATGAAATCACAGTCAATAGTCGATGGATTTCATCAACTATTTGATTGGCTACTTAATAACAGGTGTCTTTCCAATTGTGATTTTCAGTGTGAGATTCCAGACTTACGTGTATTTTTACACATTATTTTATTCTCGGTATTAATTATTTTAATTTATTTTAATAATATTATTGGTTGTGTTTTATTTGTTTAAAATATTTATTTGATCTATTGATGAGTTAATATTAGTTTTTTGTTGTTTTTATAATTAAATATTGAGTTATGTTATTTTTCTTATTTATTTTAATGTGAAGTTATTATTTTAATGATTAGAATTTAATTTTCTTTATTTTATTATGTGACTTTATTTGATGTGTTTTTATTTATTATTTTATCTTAAGTAGTCTCTACGTTTAAATTAATTTATTCAGTTCTCTGTTTTGGAATTCTTTTTATTGTATCAACTTTGTGAACTGAGTTGTAGGGACTGGATCTCGCTTATTTCCTTCATTTTTTCTTTTTCTCTTTTTCTTTTTCCTTTTCTTTTCTTCTTCCCCAGTTTTTTCCCCCAGCCCCCGCGCGACATTCCCCCCCCCCCCCCTCTGTTTTGGCCGTTCGGCCTTAGGCTTGGCCAGCCTCCACCGCCGGCTACCATCCCTCACCGCCCATGCCGCCGGCACCCTTACCCTCCGGCCACCTCCCCTGCACTGGTGGTGCACCTCCGGCAACCCCCTAGCCGGCGCGTGAGTATCAAACCCAAAACGGGTGGGTTTGCTTTTCTTCCATTTTCCCCCGCCACCACCGGCCGCCTTGGCTCACCACCACCACCACTAGACTCCCATCCTTTAGAGTACAAAACCCACCGCCAGTAGCCACCCCAACCCCTCCCTTCCTCTTCCACCCGAAATGGGTCTTTAAATGGTTAATTCTTTGCCGCACCGCCGTCCGGCCACCGTAGGCCTCACCATCGCCACCAAAACACTCCTCTGCTTCAGCCGACCACCCTCTTAGCTCAACTCCTCCGTTCGTGGCCCCACCTTCCTTGTGCAAGCCCAAACCCGAAAATAGGTTTCCACCAATTTTGAGCCCGATCTGCCACCTTCTGGTGGTTGTGCCGCCACACCATCACCTCCATGAGATTTCCCACATTCCAAAGAGTATTTCCCTAAATTTTAGTGTCAAACCGAGCACTCTAGCCCAACGTACAAAGTGACTAGCTGTGAACGTTGTGGACTGGCGTTTGCTCAATGATCCAGTTTTTAACCGCTATAAGTACTTTCCAAATAAACTTTAAGATTTAAATATATTTTTGCATCGATAAATGTTGTATTTGTTTGACGTTGAGATTTATTGGTTGATGTTGTAATTTATTAATTGTTGGTTAATTGAGTTGATTGAATATTGAATATTTTGTACTTGGTGATATGCATTGTGAAATTGCAAGGTCGTTCATGTGTATATTGATATTTGGAATTTTAATGTGAGATTTGGTGTTTAGATTTTAATATGAGATGTGGTTATTGGGTTTATGAATTTTAATAGTTTTTGACTTAGTCATAACGAGGACGACGATACGTAACTCCCACTATGAAATGTGTGTAAGTCATAATGGGGACGGCGATACGTAACGCCCATTGTGATTGATAGTGTGTGGCTGATATAACGAGGACGGCGAAACGTAACGCCCGTTATGGTCATTGGGTGTGCATTTCATATCGGGGACGGCGATACGTAACGCCCGATATGAAATAAGTGTATGAATCATAATGGGGACGACAATACGTAACGCCCATTATGATTGGTGATGTATGTATATCATATCGAGGACGGCGATACGTAACGCCCGATATGAAATAAGTGTATGAATCATAATGGGGACGACAATACGTAACGCCCATTATGATTGGTGATGTATGTATATCATATCGAGGACGGCGATACGTAACGCCCGGTATGATTGGTTTTGCGGATAGTATTTTATGGGAAATGATGGATGGTTTTTATTGGAATTTTATTGTGATTAAGATTGGATTTTAGCGCGTGTGGTTATTTTATTTATTTTGAGTAAGATGATTTTAAATTTCATGCATACGGTGTCCTGTTTATGAGTGATGTTATTGTTGTTGCATGAGTATATTTTATATCTTGTGGTTTGATTGGGTTGTACTTACCTACGATGTCATTTTGACGTCGTAGATTTTGGATGCAGATGTCAAGGAGACTAAGCCTGAGGATGCGGCTTCGTTGTTGGAACATTTATTTATAATTTGTTATATTGGAAAGTATTTTTCCATTTTTATAAATATGTATTTTATGATTTATCTTTCGGATGACTGTATTAAATCTCCTACTGGAGAATTTATGTTAAACTGGTTTGTAAAATAACTCTAAAAATTTTGGTACTTAGTTATCAACTTAATTTATTTGCTACTTTTATTTATGTGTGTCACGTGTTCACACACTTAGTACTTGATGTTGGGGGTGCGTAACTCGTGTTGTCAGCATCCCGATGCCTCGATTCACGTATTTAATTTAAGGGAAATTTGGGGGCGTCACATCTAGGTTTTTCAAGTAACCTCAAGAATACGTAGCCGACTTTACCTTTGAAAATTTTAAGGCTTGTCTAAAGTTTCTAGTTTTATTTTTTTCAAGTCAACGCCTGCATTCAACAGCCTTCAAGGAATCTCCAGTTTCTTCCTTTGATGTTTGAGTGTTGAACTTTTCCAACAATTCTCTCCCTCAACACCAAATGGAGGATGTCCTGAAGTCTTTTAGTTCAATACATATAATCTAGCTGTGTCTTCACATAGCTCTCGTGAGACTACCTTCATTAGCATGTTGTTGGATTCTCTTTCGTATGGATCTTCACAAGCTTTAATAGCTACTGATCGATTACCTCGCACATCCAATGATAGCGAACCACATTATGACTCAAGTCAAGAACTCTTTGACTATTTCAAAGTACTTTAGACTTTTTCTAGTTGATTCCCATCTCTTGGAGAAAATCGCTTTAACCATAACATCTTCTGTTGTGAATAAAGCCACCCATTCTTGTGGTCTAGACTATCTTGATACAGCTCCCCCTACAAATGTGTAAATAAATCTTAATGTGGATTTTCCATCAAGATCATTAGTCATACCGGCTTAACCTTCCAAGACTAGGTTAGCTCCCCCGTAGTCCAAGAATCTACTTTACTGCTCTTCAATGTTCTTTCCTTGGATTTGAAAGAACACCACAGTGTACATAGAACTTCCTACTGCTAAATAGTAAGAACTGCAGTCATTTCTTGAACCTTTTTTGGCTCCCCTTGCTCAATGCTCATTCCTCCACTGTCAGCTTCCTTTTTTATTTTTGGGAGTCTTTCTGCTTATCTTCCTTGTTTGAGGTAAACTACAGTGAAAAAGGATTAGAGACTGCTTCAAGAACACTTCTAGTTCCTTCTTCAGCTTCCAGGTATCGTTGTTGAAGATACTCTCATAACCCTATTCATCAAGGGTTCTTCCGGATATCAAGCGGCAGATCAAGTATGAAGAAATCTTTACCAGGAGTTAGGCTGTCACTCATTTTGACTCCAAACTTCCACTAAGTAGGCAAGATTCTTCACTGGCGAAAAGAAATGCACAATCTATAGGAAGTGTCACTAAGACTTCACCTTCTTCTGTTTTTTCTAGCTGTAAACTGGTTTTGCTCCCTTTGTAGTTTTCGACTTTTTTTCTATAGTGGCCTACAATACCATAATAAAAGCACTTTCCCTTCTTCTTTTGCTGACTGTTACGAGTCTAGAATCTTCCTCTACTTTTACTCCAATTGCTTTCTCGACTTCTTAGAACTCATTGGTATGCTTGGCCGTACAAATGCCACTTTTTGTCTTGAAAAGGAAATTCATGCCTTATTCTAAGCAGCTTTCACGTGGTACCTACTCTCCAGCTATTGTCATAGCTAGTAGATATTTGTTTCCTGTGCATCTTCATCCAATCATTTTTTGCTACATTAATTGGTCTTTTGCCTTTTTCTTCAATTGGCTCGAACAAATCTTCATTATTCAGAAGATCTTCCATCTAGGATCTCCACAGTGCGTACTTTGCTATTAGTAACATGATCATCTAAATCTTCTACTGATTCGATCTTAACTTTTGCCTTGAATGGCTCTTTTTCAATGTTTGGAGCTGAATCTCAACAAACAGAGCTTGCCGTTGCGTCTGAAATAGTTGAAAACTATGAAAACGACTCTGGCCTCGTCCAAAAAAGATCAAAACTGATCTGAAAACTTGCAAAAAATGAAAACAAAATATTTCTCTACCGTTAATGGAATATTCCCTCCAATCACCGGAATATACCTCATAGCATGGGAATATACTCCTAGAATATTCAACTTGTCGCCAGGATGTTCACCGGAATATTCACTCTGATGCTGAAATATTCCTTACGAGTGCCAGAATATTCTTTCTGGATCAGTTTCAGCCAACCGAATCGACGTGTTGAATAACCTAGAAAATCAGGTCAGATTCTTCTCCTACCTTGAGCTAGTGTGTGGCTAGCGCGTGTGGGAAGTTGCTGAAAATAGGTTGGCACGTGGGGAGCGTTCGGTGGCTACCGGTGTCAGTTTAAGTCAAAATGTTCACTTAAATTTGCGTCTTGACCTAAGGAATCTATCGGTACCCTCCAAATTTGACTTCGATTAAGTTTCAAAATGGGTCTTTCTCAAAAGTTCGAGATATCGACCCCTCACTTGCTCTGATACTACTTGTTGGGATCGGTGAAAGCTAACAAATATTATAGGGGTCAAAATTTAACGTGGTTTGGCTAATTTAGACTACGTTCGCATAGAAAAAGGAAATTTACTATTGAAAAGTGATATACAAAGAATATTTCTGATGCGAGAATATCACACACTCTTAACTCGCCTCTCTATTCTCTCAGAGCTCTCTTTGTAGCTCATTGATGCGCCCCTTGGCTACCCAAACACTTGGTACAACTCCTCACATCACCGCTGCACACACAATTGCACATGCAGCTTGCACACTTGGTGCAACTCTTTAGTTGCTGCACACACCGATCTCCACATGCACACATGCATGTATTTATAGCTCAAGAAGTCGATGGTTTGAAGATGAAATCACTATTGTGCTTTGTTATGGACAAAACACATACACACCAACGATAGCAAATAAATTGGAATCAAACACAATCACACAACACAAGAGTTTACGTGGTTCGGCAACTGCCTACGTCCACAGAGTTGCAGAAATCTTATTAATCAGAGGAGATTACAATCACTCAATCTCAACTCACTCTCTCTAGGGCCCTTTTGCTCTCTCACACAATATGCACTCACAAGATAATTGTTCTCGCTCAAAATATGATGAAAGCCATATTTAAACAGTCAAATGACACTTATTTATAGCAAAACGGCATTGGAAACCCTAATTCTGAAATTACTGTGTAACTCGCTCTAGCGAAGATTGAGCAAATGTCGAGCAACATCTCTGCCTGAGTCTCGCTTGAGCGAACTCACTGAGTGTCGGTTTAGCGACGTGTAGAGTAAGGTTTGAGCGAAGTCACAGCCTGAGTCTCGCTCGAGCCATTTGTCTTGATCCAAGCTCCACACTCAACAATCTCCCACTTGGAGACTGGATCTCCACATGCCATCCCTTGTTTCCAGCCAAGCCCTATCATCTCTGCAGCTCACAACTCCCGTCTTCAAGTTAAAAAATGCACTGAAGTCGGGCCCGACTTCAGTCTCCCACAAATATCGCCCTTAGTTAGCACATCCACCGGCCGATACACAAGTCCCACTACACTAGGAGTGTTCGGTCTCGAACCGTTCTTGGCAACCTCAGCCAATTTCCCTAGGCTTATATGAGGAACAAAAAAACTGACCTCTTTTGACTTCCTCATAGGTTTCGCTCAATCAAGCCTGCCTTTTTGCACTCTTGTATTCGTCAACACATCACTGGACCCTGATGTCAAATACAAAGAGTTAGATCTCTTACCATGCGCTAAAATCAGCGCACCCTTGGTGATCTTCCAAGCTCCTCCAGAGAACGCTACTGTATAACCACTGTCATCAAGCTATTCCACAGAGATCAGGTTTTTCTTCAGATCTGGAATGTGTTTGACTTGCTGTAAAGTCCACACGCCCCTATTTGGAAGTGTAATGCGCACATCACCCACTCCCACTACATCCAGTGCTTCTCCATCAGCCGCATACATCTTCCCAAAATCACCAAAAACGTAATTCTACATGATCTCTCTATGTGAGGTGCTATGGAACGACGCTCTTGAATCCAACACCCAATTATCAATCGGACTGTGCACCGCAAGAAGTAGGGCATCATGAATTTCTTCTGCCACTACATTCACATCATCATCTTCATCACTTTCTGGATTCTTGCAATTTTTCTTGATGTGACCCGTCTTGCCACAACTCTAGCACTTGATTTGCTGCCCAGATCTCGTCCTGCTTTTTCCTCTACTCTTGGAGCCTGACCTATCATGTCTTTTGCCCGACTGTCAACACTCAGGGCCGATCCCGAACTTGAGAACTCACCCGAGTCTCTCCTACGTACCTCTTCAGAAGTACCATGTCATGTATGTCGTCGTATTTTAGTTTCATCTTGCTGGCTGAACTACTCACAGGCATCCTCATGGCCTCCCAACTATTTGGTAGCGATGCCAACAGAATCAACGCTCTGATCTCATCATCAAATTCAATCTCCACAGAAGATAATTGATTTGTGATTGTGTTGAATTCATTCAGGTGTTGGGCCACAGACGTACCTTCTAACATCTTCAAATTGAACAATTTCTTTATCAGGTGCACTTTGTTATTCGCCAAAGGCTTTTCATACATATCTGACAAAGTCTTCATGAGACCCTCTGTGGTCTTCTCCTTACAGACATTGTGTGCCACTATTCTAGACAGAGTCAGCCGAACAATCCCCAGAACTTGTCGATCTAACAGATTCCATTCATCATCATTCATGCTTTCTGGCTTCTTCCCCAACAGTGGAAGGTGGAGCCTCTTCCCGTAGAGATAATCATCGATCTGCATCTTCCAGTACCCAAAATCAGTGCCGTCAAACATCTCTATCCCAGGTGCATTCACTTGATTTCCAGCCATCGTTGTTCTTCAGATCCAACCTTGGCTCTCGATACCAGTTATTGTGCTTTGTTATAGACAAAACACACACACACCAACGATAACAAATAAATTGGAAGCAAACACAATCACACGACACAAGGGTTTACGTGGTTCGGCAACTGCCTACATCCACAGAGCTGCAGAAATCTTATTAATTAAAGGAGATTACAATCACTCAATCTCAACTCACACTCTCTAGGGCCCTTTTGCTCTCTCACACAATATGCACTCACAAGATAATTGTTCTCGCTCAGAATATGATTAAAGTTGTATTTAAATAGTCAAATGACACTTATTTATAGCAAAACGGTGCTGGAAACCCTAATTCCGAAATTACTGTGTAACTCGCTCGAGCGAGGATAGAACGAATGTCGAGCGACGTCTCTGCCTGAGTCTCACTCGAGTTCCGTGTCGAGTGAACTCACTGAGTGTCGCTCGAGCGACGTGTCCCACGAGGGTCAAGCGAACTCACTGCCTGAGTCTTGCTCGAGCCATTTTTCTTGATCCAGGCTCCACACTCAACCATCACAGTCAATAGTTGGTGGATTTCTTCAACTATTTCGGCTACTTAATAGCAGGTATCTTTCCAATAGTGATTTCCAGGTTCTTCAAGTAACCTCGAGAATATGTTACATTTGAAAATTTTAAGGCTTGTCTGAAGTTTCTGATTTTCTTTTTTCAAGTCGGCGCATGCATTCAATAACCTTCAAGAAATCTCTAGTTTCTTCATTCGATGTTTGCACGTTGAACTTTTCCAACAACTATTTGGCCAGAGAAAGAGAGAAAATAACAAAAACATTTAGGTGGTTGAAGTCCTATCTTAGATAGCACTAAGATATGGCTAAGTTAATTAATCAAGTGACTCGTAAGGGATAGAATTCCACAAATTTTGTCTTTTTGTGTTATGTAATTAAGAAAGTTTTGGTTTGGATCTTCCCGATCCATCCCTGTCTGATCTTCAAAAAAACGACCCATAAACTTATTACGTAGTATATAGACAACAGTAAATTTAGATCTTTTCATGATTGTCTTGTATATATAGCTCCTAATCAGCTCAAAAAAGGGTACGAAACTGACATTTGAGTAGATTCAAACTTAAACTTACGACGCCAGATGTACGGGAGGGACTTTCTCCAAAATTAACTCTCAGATTGTAAGTCTGAGCTGTTGTCACGACCCAACGCCAAATATGGATCGCGTCTGATTAATTCCAAGGCAGACTGTCTGTTTTGTCGTACCGCATACGTACCAGGTGTACGTGCATACAAAATAGAATTATTATATATATATTGATGTTGAGAAGATTTCAAATGAGTTCGTATATGCCAATTAAGAAAAGAAAATGATAAACTACCAACTGGTTTACTACTCTTAAACCACTATAGAATAAAATAATATTTTTTCAAATTTTGATTTTGATTTGATAGATATAAAATTTGAAAAAATTATATTTTATGAAGAAGTAGTAGACAAATAATAGATAAGTTGTAACTATATTATTGCCCATTGGGAAATAACTCATGCCATTAATGGATGGTCGATAATGAGAAGTTTAAGTTTACACGAAAATCATACACAAGATGATCATGAACTATACTAGATAGTAAAACACGATAGAGTTCGTACCTAAAGTTTCGTCATAGATAGCACGGGTAAGAAGCGTGGCATTCACCTGATCACCACTACGGCCTGTAATATCATTGCGAGGGATCTCCTGATCATCACTACGGCCTGCAATATGATAAGAAAACAAAAGCTAGAATTAAGAGCCATAACAACAGGAAGATTTCCATCTATGGAATCTCTAATGCTAATCAAGTTAGGCTGTGCTGGAGTCTGTGGCTTATATGGCAAGTGGCAGATGGTAGAGTGACGACATTTGTCTTATGTGTTTTACTTTAGTGGGGACGCTGATTTGTTGGGGGTGCGGGGGCGACGCTTCCACGGTACGATACGGGAGTATTTTTATAATTTTTTCTAAGTACATCTGTACACCTAGAATTAATATAAATGCATATGTTGTAACCCTAATTCAGATGATATTAAAATTTAGCCACTCGCTCTTATGGATATAGGCACATCGCCGAACCATGTAAATTTCTGTATTATTTCTCTCTTATTTTCTTTTTGATTATTCCAAATTATTCATCATAATTGTCGCACGATCACAACAACTAGTATTAAGAGCTTATATTACAATGTCTGAGATTTCATCTGCGAAATTTGATATGATTAAATTCGTTGGAACTTGTAATTTTGGATTATGGCAAAGGAGGGTGAAGGATCTGTTTGTGTAGCAGGGCATGGTAAAGACGTTATGCGAAATAAAATCGGAAGGTATGGAGAAGATGGAATGGAACGAATTGGAAGCAAAGGTTGTGGCGACTATCAGGCTTTGTTTGGCCGATGACGTGAAGTATCACGTCAAAGATGAGGAATCATCGAGAGCAGTTTGGCTGAAACTAGAAAGTCGGTATATGTCCAAGTCGTTGACAAACAAGCTTCATCTTATGCAAAAGTTGTTTGGCCTGAAAATGTTAGAGGGCTCGAATCTAAGCTAGCACATCAACGTATTTAATCAGATCATTAGCGATTTGAAGCGAGTTGATGTGAAGTTCGAAGATGAAGACAAGGCGTTGATGTTACAGGTGCTCTATTAGGCTTTCATTAGCGGAAGAAAGCCAATGATGAGACTTCACAAGGTGAAGGACTTGTGGTAACCAGGAACATGGAAGAAGCAAGTCTTGGAATGGATTGGGTAACAATAAAGTCTTGTCTAAGTCGAGGAAGAAGAAGGATATGTCAAAACGTTCTCTATGTATTTCAATAATAATTTTCTATTACACTCTGTTCTATAAGTACATACCAGAACATATATTCTATTCCCGGTTATACAAATTATGCTCCTATAATTAAGCTAATCATATAAAGGAAATAATTTCTTTCCATCTCACCTTCTATAATTACTCTAATTTTCCTTTAATATATATAACTCACGCCAACACTCCTCCTCAAGTTGATGCATACGGATCCTTCATGCGCAACTTGATGAGAGAGTTGTGGAAATCTTTGCTTGACACAGCTTTGGTAAATATATCTACAAGCTGATCTTCAGATTTGACAAAGAGGAATCGGATTGTATTACTCTCTAGGTTATGTTTGATGAAGTGTCGATAAACCTCTACATGCTTGGTTCAATCATGTTGAACTGGATTGTGTGAAATGTCTATAGCAACTTTATTGTCACAAAAGAGGTTCATTTTAGACTTGGGAGCAAAACCAATCTCGGATAGTAGTCTTTTTAGCCAAAAAAGCTCACACAACCCCTTTGCCATCCCACGAAACTCAGCCTCTACGCTAGAGAGTGCCACCACCTTTTGTTTCTTGCTCCTCAAAGTCACAAGGTTTCCACCTACAAATGTGAAGTACCCTGATGTTGACTTCCTATCATAGATGTTCCCGACCCAATCTGCATCAGTATAGCCATCAACTCCCACATGATTATTCTTAGAAAATATAAGGCCTTTTTCCTGGAGAAGACTTCAAGTACTTTAGTATCCGAGTTACAGCCTCCATGTGCTCTTCACTTGGACAATGCATAAATTGACTCACTAGACTTACAGCATAAGCAATATCTAGACGAGTATGAGAGAGATAAATTAATTTTCCAACTAATCGTTGATATTTTCCCTTGTCAGTTGATTTCTAGTTCAGCTATACCCCAAGCTATGGTTTTGAACAATTGGGGTATCCACTGGTTTGCACTCCAACAATCCAACTTCAGAAAATAAATCTACGATATATTTTCTTTGGGATAAAAATATGCCTTGGGTTGATTTGGCAACTTCTATCCCGAGGAAATACTTGAGCCCACCTAGATTCTTCATTTCGAATTCGCTAGCTAACTGCCCTTGGAGCCGTGAGATTTCTTCAATATCATCTCCCGTAATGATCATATCGTCGACATAAACAATAAGAAGCCATGACTTTGCCTTGTTGTTTCTTGAGAAACAAAGTGTGGTTTGCGTTACTCTGTTGGAAATCATACTTCTTCATTGCCAAGCTGAATCGCTCGAACCACGCCCGCAGTGATTGTTTCAACCCATGTAAGGCTCGTTGTAATTTACACTCCTCATTAGTTCCTGTGGTCACTGAGTAGCCTGGAGGGATGTCCATATAAACCTCTTATTCAAGCTCACCATGAATAAAGGCATTTTTCACGTTCAATTGATGTAGTGGCCAATCTAAATTCTCTGTAAGAGATAGCAATACTCTAACAGTATTTAATTTAGCCACTGGTGAGAAAGTATCTTGATAGTCTATACCATATATTTGAGTGTACCATTTTATCACGAGTCTTGTCTTGTATCTTTCTATAGATCTGTCAGATTTGTGAAAACACCCACTTGCACCCCACTGACTTTTTTCCTTCTAATAATGGCACTAGATTCCATCTCTTGTTCTTCATTAGTGCCTCCATCTCATCTTTGATTGCCTAAGTCCACTTTAGGTCTGTCAAGGTTTTCTCCACCCTTGTTGGGACATGACACACGAAAATGCTATGCACAAATGTCTTGAGAGGTTTCGTCAGCTCCTTTGCGGACACATAATTTGCAATAGGGTATCTTGATCATCTTTCCTCAATGTATGGTGAGTACCGGCTTGGGGGCTTACCACAATTTTGCCTATCAGGTAACACATAACCAACAGGAGATGTCAAGATATTTGTGTTAAGGGGGCTTACCTCAGGATCATTCTCAGGAGTTGAGTCTTTGGGTACTACAGAGGGGAAAGAAACACACACTTCGTGATCATTCTCAAGGTGTTCAGTAGACAAAGCCGGAGAGACATGTTCTGGTTGCCTCGGTTCCACATGCATTTCAGATAAGTTCAGCCAATTTAATTACATCCAATTCTGCTCTTCCTGTCTAATCTCCCCCTGAAAAGGAGAAGTGGGTGGAAAAAATGTTTCAGTTTCCATAAGGTGACATCCATAGTAATATAGGTGCAACCAGAAGTGGGATCATAACATCTATATCCTTTTTGATGAAAGGCATAGCCCAAAAATAAGCAGCGACAAGCACAAGGGTCTAGCTTAGTCCGCTAGTTTTTATGGAGATGGACATATGCTACTCACCCAAACACACGTAAGGGAATCATCAAGACTGCAGGCAAAGGAGTGTAGCCCGAGAGGGCTTGTAGTGGAGTTCTAAAATCCAACACCTTAGAAGGCATCTTGTTGAGCAAATGAACGGCAATGGTAACAGCGTCAGCCCATAACCGATTAGGAGCATGGGCACCAATTAAGATAGCTCGAGCTGTTTCAAGGACATGACGGTTTTTTCGCTCAGCAATGCCGTTTTGTTGAGGGGTGTGGGTCATGAAGTCTCGTGAATAAAGCCATGTTGTTGAAAATACTCACGAAATCGGTGATTGACATATTCACCACCATTATCCAATCAAAGGACCTGAACCTTAGCTGAAAATTGTGTTTGCACCATAGCATGAACTGATTTAAACACACCTAGTACTTCATCTTTATGTTTGAGCAAATAAAGCCAAGTCATACGAGTTCAATCATCAATAAACAACACAAACCATTTGAAGCCAAATACAGTAGTGATTGGGGAAGGACCCCACACATCAGAGTGGATCAAAGCAAATGGAGTATCCTTTTTATTCAAACTTAACGGAAAAGAAGCCCTATGACTTTTTGCCAATATGCAAGTTTCACATTGAGAATCAAAACTATTTAACTGAGAAAATAAATCTGGGAACAAATGTTTCATATCGGTGAAGGACGGATGTCCTAACCGACAATGCCAAAGCCAGAGTTTCTTTTCTTTGACACCAAGAGAATGCTGCGTATGATGTGCTTGGCCCATACTCACGTCTTCCATATAGTAGAGTCCCCCCCTCTTAGTACCACGCCCAATGATCTCCTTCGTTAGAATGTACTAAAGAAGACAAAAAGTAGGGTACATTAGCATAATGCAATTAAGATCAGAGGTCACTTGGCTCATGGAGAGAAGCTTATGAGGTAAAAGATGGAACAAGTAATGTATAATGCAGCTGTAACATATGAGATAAGGCCACAATGCCTGCACTAATGACAGGAGAGGTAATGCCATTAGCATTGGCAATCTTTGTACGTTTCGGTAAGGAAGTCGTGATGAAATCTGTAGCAGCAAATGTCATATGGTCAGTGGCACCAGAGTCTAATAGCCATGCACCACAGTTAGCATCATTAGTCAAAATATAACAAGCACAACCACAGTTACCTGAGTTTGGAACCAGTGCCATCTATGGTGTGAAGGAAAGTTGAGGTTCAGCAGTAACCACAGCCACTTTACCAGAGCCTTCATCCTTAGTATCAAGGTCACGACCCTTCTTAGCCTGGAGATCATTCCACCAATCAAGATACCCCTGCAATTTAAAGCAAGTGTCACGAGTGTGCTTCGAATTGCCATAATGAGAGCACTTCAATCCCTCGAAAGATGTACGAGATTTATGCTTGCCAATGTACATGGTAGGAGGTTGGGCAGAGGAACCAAGACTGAGTCCTTTGGCGGTGAGAACAGAGCTAGAAACACCATCTATACTACCGGTGATCATAACAGATTGATGGAGAGCTTCACAATGGACATGGGCATACGCTTACTCCACGGTAGGAAACGTGCGAAGCTGCAACACGTCGCCCTGAATGTTATCTTGACGATCATCTAGGCCATCAAAGAAAACATATACTCTATCTTCTTGAAGGATAAGATTATAGTGCTGAATATCAACGGCACACTCCATAGGATTAGGCCGCCTAAAATCAATCTCATGCCATAAGCCTTGGAGGTCATTTTAGTATTTCTCAAGGGATCCTCCAGCCTGTTTAAGCTGTGTCACTCGGCGTCGAAGATCATAGACCTGAGACGTGTCACTACCATTGAAGTAAGTGTTAGTAATGGAATCCCACACCAATTTAGCCATAGGAAACCGAATGAAGTTCACGATCAAAAGAAGGATCCATGGAGTTTATCAACCAACCTTTGACAATGGTGTTGTCTGTGCGCCATTTTCGAAATGTTCGACAACTTGAGACCCGAGAGCATAGTTGGTTCCATCCAACTTATTGCCGATCAGAGCAGCGGAAGGCTCGGTGGTCAGGGTCATGGTCTGGACTTTGGTGAGAGCGTCGGTCATCTTAGCCGTGAATTCAACGAAGAGAAAATCAGACAGAGACTCACTGATTGGGGTTTCTGCATCAGAGTTCGACGACATGGTGGGCAAAATGAGAGATGTGATGTTCAGGGTGGGTGGGTACTAGGGTTAGGTTGTGATAACATGCCAAAACATTCTCTGTGTATTTCAATAATTATTTGCTATTACACTCTATTCTATAAGTACATACCATAATATATATTCTATTCCAGGCTATACAGATTTTGCTCTTATAATTAAGCTAATCATATAAAGGAAATAATTTCTTTCCATCTCACTTTCTATAATTACTCTAATTTCCCTTTAATATATATAACTCACGCCAACAGGATATCACGTGTTACAAGTGTGGGAAAAAGGGGCACATTAAACGAGAATGTCTAGAGAAAAAGAAAGCAAATGCAGAAAACAAAGAGAGTCTATCAAAGTCTACAAACATAATGGAAGAAGAAGATTCAGAGAGCGATGACGGTGATATACTTTCTGTTTCATCCAATTCAAATCATCTGGCAGATTCGTAGATTATGGATTCAGCATGCTCCTATCACATGACACCTAACAAAGATTGGTTTGACACCTATTGGCAGTAAATTCTGGTTCTATTCTGATGGGTAACGATGCATCCTGCAAAGTTGTTGAAATAGGGAATATTAGAATTACAATGCTTGATGGTGTGGTTAGAATGTTGTGTGATGTTAGACATGTACCGGATCTAAGGAAGAATTTGATTTCATTGGACACTTTAGATTATAATGGTTGTAGTTACAAAGCTGTAAGTGGAGTAATGAAATTGAGTAAATGTGTGTTGACAGTGATGAAGGAACAGAAACTAGCATGAAACATTTATAGACTCCTAGGTATTACAATTGTAGGTGGAATTGCTATTGCAGAGTCTGAGTTCTCTTAAAGAGTGTTAAGACATGCAAGCTCAATTTATGCAAGTATTGTGTTCTTGAAAAATAAAACAAGGTGCATTTTAGGATAACCACAGACAAGACAAGGTGGATTCTTGACTATGTTCATACAGATCTTTGGGGACCAGTTAACGTATCATCATGAGGAGGACACATGTAATTTATTAGTTTCATTGATGACTACTCATGAAAGGTATGGGTGTACTTTATGTGGCACAAGTCAGAGACGTTTGCCAAGTTTAAATTGTGGAAAGCTAAAGTAGAGAACCAGACAAGGAGGAAGATTAAATTCCTCAAATGAAACATTGGTACTAAGCACACAGATTCAAAGTTCCAGAAGTTATGTGAGCACCATGGGATTAAGAGACATTTCACTGTTTGCAAGACACCACAGTAAAATGGTGTAGTGGAAAGGATGAACAGAACGATAGTTGAGAGAGCTCAATGTCTCAAGCTGAATGTGGGGCTTACAAAGAACTTTTGGGCAGACATACTAATTATGGCATGCTTCTTAATTAACAGATCAACAAGGGCAGCACTAGATGAGAGAGTATCAGAGAAGGTGTAGATAGGCAGTGCGGTAGACTACTCTAATTTGAGAGTGTTTGGATGTCCAACCTATATGCATGTTTCTAGTGAGGACAGATCAAAACTTGTTGCAAAGTCTAAACTATGTATTTTTCTAGGTTATTAGAAATGGGTGAAAGGCTTCAAACTGTGAGATCCGAAGGCAAACAAGGTGGTGATCAGTGAAGATGTGATTTTTGATGAAAAAGTCATGTTATAATGTACTCAGGGATAAGAGAAATAGATCCCAGAAAATTGTAGCAGTGATGAGCATGTGGTGCAGGTGGAGTTAGAGACCCATGATAGAGATGACAATGCACATGATTTAGAAGGTTCTAACTCAGAGAGTCAGGAGGATCACACTATAGCCACAAACAGGCCCAAACGCACTATCAGGCCACCCACCAGGTATGATTTTGACGATTTGGTTTCTTATGCACTTATTACTAGTAGTGAAAATCCTATTTCTTTTTAGGAGGCAACACTTAGCCAAGAGAAAAGTAGATGGAGTCGCTGCATAAGAACCAGACATGGGATTTGTTGGAGCTTCCAGAAGGGAAGAGAGCAATAGGACACAAATGGATGTATAAGAAGAAAAAAGTAGTATCAGAAAAAGATGGAGAAAAGTTCAAGGCTCACTTAGTAGTAAATGTTACTCACAGAGAAAAGGGGTTGACTACGATGACATATTTTTCCTTCTGTTCAGGCACACTTCCATCAAGGTGGTGTTAGCTTTGGTACCACATTCAAACATGCAGTTGGAGCAGATGGATATAAAGATATTTTTCCTTCATGGTTATTTAGAGGAGTAAATTTATATGGTACAGCCAAAGGGGTTCAATCATTCTAGGCAAAAGAACTTAGTCTGTAAATTGAAGAAAACACTTTATAAGCTTAAGCAGTCTTCAAGGTAATTGGACAAGCGATTTGACTCCTACATGACCCGGATTGGCTACAAGCGATGTGAGTATGATTGCTATATTTATTTGAAAAACTTTGATGATGGTTCATTTGTTTTTCTATTATTCTATGTGAATGATATGTTGATTGTTGCAAAAAGTATGAGTGAGGTCAACAAGTTGAAGACTTTGTTGAGCAAAGAATTTGACATATAAGATTTGGGTGCTACCAAGAAGATTCTTGGGATAGAGATTCACTAGGATAAAGCCTCCAAGAGATTATGGTTATCTCAGCGTAGCTATGTTAAGAAGGTGTTGGACAAGTTCAGCATGGGTAAATAAAAACTATCGAGTACACCATTGGCACATCACTTTAGAATGTCTACCGCATAGTGCCCAAAGATAGATGATGAAATTCAAGACATGTCAAAGGTTCCATATGCAAGTGCAGTAGGGTGTTTGATATATGCTATGGTTTGCAAAAGACCAGATTTGGCACAGGCAGTCAGTGTGGTAAGCAAGCTTCTATCAAATCCAGGTCGACAGCATTGGGATGCAGTCAAGTGGATTTTCAGATACTTGAGGGGTACTAAAGACTATGACATTATGTTCAGCAGACAGTAGAGTGACTCTTAAGTTGTGGGATATGTGGATGCAGACTATGTAGAGAACTTAGATGATAGGAGATCTACCACATGATATATATTTACTCTTGTGGGAGAGCCTATTTGTTGGAGGTCATGGTACAGTCTCTAGTTGCACTATCTACTATTGAGTCAGAATATATGGCAGTGGCTAAAGCTGCCAAGGAAGCTCTATGGCTTACAAAGTTAGTCAAGGAGTTAGGTGTCCAGTAAGGTAGAGTTCAATTGCATTGTGATAGTTAAAGAGCCATCTATTAGGCGAAGAACCAGGTGTATCATGCAAGGACCAAATACATAGATGTGAGGTTTCACAAGATTAGAGAGTTGGTTTCTTCTAGTGAATTATTACTTGAGATAGGTCGCACTTCTGATAATGCAACAGACATGTTAACAAAGCCTGTTACTACATATAAGTTCAAGCATTACTTGAACTTGATTAATGTCTATAATTGCTAGATAGGAGGCACTCCAACTTAGCGTCCCAAGTAGAGTTTTCGACTATACTTTCTTTTCTCCTAAGGAAGGGATATTCGCCAAGGTAGAAATTGTTGAAATATGTGGTTTATATTTGATAAAGATACCGTGGCAAGTAAATCTCTATGTTATTTCTTTTTTATTTTATTTTCGATTATTCTATATTATCCATCATAACTACCTTACGATGACAACTGTTTTCCATGCATGCAGTCCACTATTGTCTTGTTTCCAAGCACGGCAGCCGTGATTAAAGCGTGTAACCATCACTATCACGTGCAGAGAGAGAGAGAGAGAGAGAGTCTGGTTTGTTGCAGACTGAGTACCATACTTATCTGCCAGAGTCTTCCAAGCGAGTCTGGCATTGTCAATGTCCATAATCTCAAAAAGTAGGTCTGGGTGTAATGATTTCTGCATCAGATGTAAAGCCATGAAATTCTCCCGTCCTCTTCCCGCAAAGGGTTCGTCGGTTTGTTGAACGTCCTGCCAAAGATCTTTAGACAGCAAGTGCGTTTTCACCCGGACCTTCCAATTTTCATATTCTTTTTTTTTCTTCCAAATTTCGTATTCTTTTTTATTTTTTTCCCCCAACGTCGGTTGATCTGGAATATCCTCTGTACTAGGGGCGGCTGATGATGTGGTTTGGATAGTTCTGTTAGATGTTGCCCTCATGTTGATGATATGACATCCCTACAACGTATTGAATTATTCTTACTGAAGAATCCTTTGCCAAGTACAACATATAAAAGTAAAAATAAATTACTTATAATTTCTAGCAACCTAGCATAAAACTACGTGTACAAAATCAGTATCATGCTTATATTCATGGTCTAGTAATTAAAATATAAAATAACTAAAATTCTTGAGAAGAGATGCAGTAAAGATCTTACCATTAATTGGCCAGAGGAAGAGAGAAAATAACAAAAACATTTAGGTGGTTGAAGTCATATCTTAGATGGCACTAAGTTATTGCTAAGTTAATTAATCAAGTCACTCGTAAGGGATAAAACATCCACAAATTTTGTCTTTTTGTGTTGTGTAATTAAGAATGTTTTGGTTTGGATCTTCGATCCATCCCCTTCTGATCTTCAAAAAAGGGCGCCTAAACTCATTACATAGTATATAGACAACAGTGAATTTAGATCTTTTCATGATCTTCCTGTATATATAGCTCCTAATGAGCTCAAAAAAGGGTACGTAAACTGACATTTGAGTAGATTGAAATTTGAAGATATGAATGCCGTTCATACTCTGAGAGTACTGGGTGGATCCTCTGATACCAAAAAAACTCAACTGGAGCTTTCTCTTTGAAGTTTGATATTCACAAGAAGAAGCGTGCAGCTAGGAAAGAGCGTACTGGTGAAGAAGAAACGTGGCAGCTATTACGTTTCTACCTTATGATTGAGGAACTCGTTGAAAAACTTAGCAAAGGTGAATTGTCGAAAGATGATTACCCATGTTTGAATGACCCAAGTCAAACTTTTCATAGGACGTCTCACACTGCAACAGTAAATCAAGCTCCAGCTGCTCATTCAATTAGTTCAAAGCGGACACCTACTTGGGCTCGGCCTCGGAACTCTGATGATGGGTATTCAAGTGATTCAATACTAAGACACGCACCTAGTGATTTTAAGAAGATGGGCCAACGGATATTTGTATTTGTCATTGGTGGGGCTACTAGATCTGAGCGTCGGGTTTGCCACAAGCTAACAACTAAATTGAAGTGGGAAGTTGTTTTAGGTTCATCAAGTCTTGATGATCCTCCACAATTTATTACGAAATTGAAGATGATGATGACGGATAAAATCTCATTAGATGAAATGGGTGTGGCTTACGAGGGCTGGAACTCAAATTGTAATCCTAGAGGCATTA
Organism: Platycarya longipes; assembly: GCA_036559045.1. Taxonomy (NCBI): domain Eukaryota; kingdom Viridiplantae; phylum Streptophyta; class Magnoliopsida; order Fagales; family Juglandaceae; genus Platycarya; species Platycarya longipes. The sequence goes on along the minus strand of CM071802.1, from coordinate 5,613,340 downwards.
TTTCCTTGTGTCCATTTTTTAACAATCAGTATAAACTTTGGCCTTTTGACGTGGTGGAGCCATCACATGTGTGTATAATACTAGATTTAACGCAGATTAATAATATAACCAAGTAAATTTGTGAAAAAAAAAAAGAGTAGATTGAAACTTAAACTTACGACGCTGCATGGAAGTACGGGAGGGACTTTCTCCGAAATTAACTCTCAGATTGTAAGTCTGTTGAGTTGGCTTGTTGTAGTCTCCGGAAAACAACGATCGGTCTAGCAGAAATGATGACTGCACACTCAAATATGCCTTGGAATTCCTTCTTATATATATAGCTACTTCAGAAGTCGACATGATCATGACCCAATTAAATTAATTAATAAAATATGGGGTCCCATTTTTTTTTTTTCCTGATTAAAGCAGATACCCTGAGAATATTCCAAATCATGTATTTGAAATACATATATATATAAATCATTAATTCAAAGCATCATTGCCGTGGTGTAACATGATTGAAAAAGTATTCGGAACCTTAATCATTACCGGCCGGCCCGTTGTAATGCATGCCTGATAATAAAGTTACTCTACGGCCTAGGCTGCGTGGGCAGTGGGGGCGAGAGACAGCTGGCCAGCATAAATATGTTCCTTCCTTCCCATCTTTGGTTTATAAAAATCGTCGATCCACTTCAGGCATCTCAGGCAAAAAAAAAAAAAAAAAGGAAATTCCGGTTCGCTGCCGGGACAATGGCACGACAAACTCGGCCATCCACAAGTTATTCATGAGTTTTTGGTTCTGATATCGCTTTACGCACTGGAGAAAGAACTAAGTTCATTAATCATGTACTGGACATGGATCCTGATCTTCATCGTGATTTCTTCGTCAATCATTTAGACGTAGTCAATTAGTTAATTATATAAAATTACAAATAATTAATAATAAAAAATTTTAAAAAAATTAGTCAATGATTTTGATATTGCAGTGTACAGGATACACCACAGAAGTCAAGGACTCCTAAAACTATATAGAAAAACATTGCTGACTGATAGTATACATAAAATATTATAGACAGTATAAAAATCTGCTCGGTTATATATAGTTATTTTTGTATATTTTTTGTACAAGTGATTAATCAAAGTAATTATTTTATATTAAAAAGTGTTGTAACCAATCACATTAATAAATAATTTTTTTTACAGTTCATCGAATATAGACTACATTACAGTCCACATATAAACGCTTTAATTTTATGACTAAATAAAATAAATTTTTTAGATTTTAAAGATTTTTATTTGTAAATAAATTTATTTTAATTAATTTTATTTTAAAATAGGGATTTTTCTATTTGTTTATTACTTGAACTCAGGGGCAGAATTACCATTTGGCTTGAGAGGCTTTGGCCCCCCAAAATTTTTAAAACTTGATAAAAATCAAATTTTGAAAAGTATTTTTATGAAATAAATTATATAAAAAATTAATATTTGTCTCTCCCTAAATTTTATTTTGTAAATTGATCCCTCCAAACTGGATTTTTTAATTTTACCCTTACTTGGATGGTAAAAGAATCTAATTTTTTAGACTGTATATAATATTGCCCCACATTAATATAGTATGCAATGAGTATGTTAAGTGACTGCATATAAAATTTTTGTAAATAATAAATGTGTATATATTGATAGGTGGCATAATCATGTAATAGTTAGTTTAATTTATAATAAAAAATAATTTTACAATCTGATAATATTAAATTATAACATAAATATGTAGAATTTCTTTTATGAGATTTCATCAAGCACCAGATAGGAAAACACGAGTTCTTATGTACCCAAAGTTTCGGTGTAGACAGCATTGTTAAGCAGCGTAGCAACATTGGAGTGTTGAATCTTCTGATCATTATGATCTTGTGGAATCAAATCTTTTTCGGGAGTAACTGTAAGATAATACAAACGGCACATTTGCCGGGAATCAATAGCCATAACAACCGGAAGACTATTACATTTGGAATCTCTCATACTGATAAAGTCGGGTGCCTTTTAAGCGCACTCAGTCATTTGCCAATTTCCAAGCACGGCCGTGATCACTATCATGCATTTTCAAGCTCTCATCTTACATTTGATTCACCAACTCCTCCCACATATACTCAAGTCAATTTATAAAAGCAATGTGAAGGGCGATTTCGTCTCTATCTATGATTCTCTCATTTCATATCAATATTGTTAGAATATTATATATATGAGATATATAGTTTTAGATGAATATTAAAATCAAAATAAAATATTATTATAATATATATTATTTTTTTGTATTATTACAATACTTGAATGATTTATTATAATACTTGAATGATTTATGATGTTTGAAAAAGTACTTGAATGATTTATTATATTTTGTGTAAAAATCTATAAAAACTATAAAAATGAAATGAGATGTGATAAGATAGATTAAGAATATTTCTCAATACAAATGGAGCCTAATGACTTTTTAGGACTGTACAGATAACCCGAAACCCAACCCGACCCGACCCATTTTACCGATTCATGCCGACCCGAAAAGGCTGACTCGATAGGAGTTTACATCAAAAACGGGTATTACCCGTTACCGATTTAAACATCTTTTGATTCACGTTTCGTCATTCAATCTCTCTCTCACAATAGCAATGAGGATGGATCGGTCGACCGAACATGGACTAGACCACTGAGCTCCACATGCGACATCTTTATGTGCAAAAAGTCTAATCTCAAGGCTCAGATTTATCTCCCGGAGAAAAAACTTGGAGAAACCGAAAAGTTTCCCATCCTAATCCACTTCCATGGCGGTAGAGCATTAGTCAGCCTAATTGGCACATCTTGAATGATTTGTGTCTCGGTTTTCTTACTCTTGCGCCTCAGTACCATCTCCCGGCAGCCATTGATGACGGCTATTCCACGCTCCTTTGGTTGCAATACTTGGCTCGAGGTGATTCGAACTAGCCCCGTTGGTTCAAGGAGAACGCATATTTCAACTGTGTTTTCCTCATTGGAGATAGCTGGTATATAATCTATTACTTTTCTTGGATTATGGTTATTAAGGTTTGGTGTTCTTGGATTTGGTTATTAAGGTTTGGTATTTATTTGGGTTTGCCGTTTGTGTTCTTGGATTCTGCCGAATCGCCAATCGTTTCCAACAAAAAAATATATATTATCGGGTTATCAGGTGATCGGTTAATGGGCTATCAGAAATGTGCCAGATTCAGATCGGGTCGGAAATGGCCGATATGGTTTCGGATCAGGTCGGAGTACAGCCTTATGACTTTTATCTCATTCAACTATAACTGTCTTGCAAAGGTCGGTTCGATAGATTTTAAGATTAAGGCAATAAGTTAAAATGGTTTTTTTTTTCCCACTTTGTATAGATAGAATTGGAACCATTTAAATTTATAATCATTTTTGTGACTTCTGATTTTCTTAAGGAAAGTTGCAAAGTCTATGTAATTAAATAAAAATTTTATATTTTTTTTTTATAAATGTTAGTGTGTGTTTTTTTTGTTTTTTTTACGGTATAGTTGAGAATTGTTTTTTTCAATTTTAGATAATTTAGAGTCTATTGTTAACGTCTTTTTGTTTAGTTTAGATAATTTAAACTTTTTAAGTATTTTTTAACTAATTATTTTTTTAATATTTTCCAAATCCTTCTTCTACTGTGGGGACTTACTTAGACAACCGCTTACATACTGATCATCATAGAGAGTGAATTCATCCTGATACTTATGAAAATTATATAAGTATTATAATATATTTTAAGCAAACATATGCGAATATTTATGATGATATTAACTCTCTATATTGTGTGTAGGATAAAATGGTTGCCCTTTGCACTAAAGCTGCATCAAATCAATATTCCTCAATAAGTGATGTTGAAATTTTTACACAAATCCCGGATCAATGTTCAATATATTTGAAGAGTTTGCAATGCACTATGTAAAGCCTTCGGCTAACTCTTCCTCAATGTCGATTACCTCTATAGCATTAAAGAAAGTAAATTCTAGAATCAAAGAATTGATTGCAATGCAGCATAAGTTAAAGGCTTAATTGGTGAAACAAGTAATCATGGAGATGCACATGAAAGAATAATAAAAAGAACACTAAGAAGAGTTCAAAAGAGAGATGCAACTCTAAAATGCATAAACTTATGCAATAGTTTAGGACTCCAAGCACTTAATTTACATCATATGTATATATTTTGGAATCTATTTCTACATAAAAAATTGCTAGTAGTACTATTAATATTTTATTTTATTAGTTCAGACTTACTAGATTCGTTTTATTGGTATTGACCAAATTGAAATGTACTTTTTTAAATATTATGTATTGATATTTAATTATTGAGTAAGATAAAATATTAATCCTTCAAACGAATCGTCGAACATGAATTAACGTTTGAACATCTACTAATTTCATTATATGTTGAACGTCTTACTCAATCTTTTCAAATATATTTTCTGTTGATCATCAAATTGTTTGGTTGGCGTTTCCTTATGCTTATTTGGTTGAACAAATTAGCATCGATTGACAACTCATGAAGGATGCGTTCAAACATATAACACGTTCGAACATTTTTTTGTAATGTTCTTATGAGTGTATAAAGTACACTCTAAATACGTTATTATTAGACAAAAATGCTAAAATATAACTAGAAATCATTGAAATTAATTCATATTCTTGAATTTCATTTCTATTTATTTTGAGATATTCTTAAGAATATTTTTATGGTTAATTTCACAGTCAATGGAAGATTAGGCTAAAGCCCTATAAAAAAAAGTGGATCAGTTTTATTCGTTCCAAAAATTTTTCCACTCTGGACCGGCCGAATAAGTTCAGTCCATACTGGTCCGGTCCGGTCTAGGGGTACCCCATATGATTTAATGGGTTAAATTTGATCCAAAATCTTACAATAATTAAATATGCTTTTTTTGTCTAAGTTTATAAATTATAAAATATATACTAGTACTACTTTTTTAAAAAAAAATAATCATCTTTGCTAATTCTCAATTTCTAATCTCATCTAAATATTAAACAAAATATATAGTTATAACTTATAGTCTATAGACTTAATACTTATACTATAAATTATAACTAGTATTCTATATTATATATAGCCCATAACTTGATTAGTTAATTTAATTTTCATAAGTTATATCAATTAATCAATTATATTAATAATCATTAATCATACTTCACATATAGTTAAAAACAACATTAGTAATTAATATTCATAATTGCTACATGTAATTATAAGAAGAGTAAGTATTAATTAGTTAATAGTAATTTAGTGATACATCATAAGTTGGTTAACTATAACTAATAACACTATTATATAATTTATATTAGTATATTATAAATTCATATGTTAGTGAATAGTGATAAATTAGTAATAATATATTAAATAATAATAATACACTTAATATTTTTAAGTTATTACTAATACTCTATATAGATATACTATAATTTATACTTTTATACTACAACTATTATAAATTATAATATATTAAGATTCTAAGCGTATATATTATATATTAATATGTTATACTACACCTCTTAATCTATATTAATATTAATATTAAAACTTATATACTACTTATATATACATATATATAAAAAATATGTATGTGTGCATTCGGTCCGGTCCATACAAAAATTGGACCGGATCGGACCGAATTCCATCCGGTCCGGTCCGGTCCGGTCTCGGTCCAGTCCAACCGATCCGTCGATCCAGTTCGATCTTTTTATAGTCCTAGAGATAACGGAATGGTAATTTGTAGACAAAGGGGAGAGAAAATTATTTAATTAGGATTTCTCATTAGAGGAAGCTTTTTAAATATAGACTTTTCAAATTTTAAAGATGAAGACAATAATAGATCATGGTTGTTAGATACTCGAGATTTGAAAAAGACTGATCAACGTGGAAGACTCTTCAACTGGAGGTGATCTCCTTTGAAATATAACAATTTTTTGAATTGAAGAGGGAGTAGAATACGACACATACAGAAGGGCAATATATAGACTTATTTTATTTTTGTTGTTGAGAATTTTTTTTGTAATTGGTCAAATGGAAAGCTAAATTCTTAAGTAAAGTTAGATAAGAACTTGCACAACTGAGGGTATTTTCAATTTGTTTTTTATTAATTTGATTATTCGTTATTAATGCAAATTTTTGCTTATCATTCTATAATTATGGATGATATTTTCTCATCTCTAAATAGTGTTGAAATTGATTCCCTTTTATAAATTTAGTCATGCTTTTTTTGTAAAATGGTTAAGACCCATGATTATGCTTGGATTAATTTATTATCTTCACTCATTTAATTCTTTGCTATAATATTACTTACTAGATATATTTTTGTCGTTGAGTTTTTTCAATAAGAATGATAATTCACATGGTTTAAAAGTGGTGAATGATTTCTTAAATAGTTATATCTAGATTAGTATGGTTTATAGTTTTATATCTTCTAATTGGAGATTTTGGAGTTGAATTTCCATGTAATTCAATGAATTAAGAACGAACAGAAATACCTGATTTGAGCAAAAAATTCTTAATATTTTGCTATTTGTAGATTTTTGTAATTTTTTTTAATCATTGTAGTTTTAGTTGTTACATTGTATTTAAAACTAGTTCTTTCTTATTGGTCAATAAGTATTTTCTTTTACTTTTTTCGTTCTTTTTGTGCTTCTTTAATCTGCCTTCCTAGGACGAATTTCAATCGCTCCAAAAGAGAAAAAAAAAAAATCTGTTCGAACGTGATGGAACGATCTTGCACAATTTCATCCTAGAAAGTATTGTTTGGAATGAATTTACTATGTTCATCCTAAAACGACCTTGTGACGAATATCCTAAAATGTATTTTGGGACAAAATCTCATTTTTTTGGGGATGAAAATTTTCTTCCAATAAAAAAGATATGTTGTAGTGTCCACTGAATAGGAAGAGTGGCAAGACTGTTCATTAAAGGAGATAAAAGAGGGGTGGGGTTTTGTTCGGGGGGCACTTGGCGCAGCTTTAGAATGTAGAGAATTCCAAAAATACTCTCTCCAACCTTTTCTATCTTTAGAACTTAATTAGAAGTAGGTAGGGCTAATTACATTAGTGTTTTTTTTTTTTTTTGAAAAAGACTAGTTACATTAGTTGCAGTATACAATACGGTTGAATGGCCCATGGCGATGACTTGGGCATTGATTTGGTCAAGGGTCTTTCAGGGCAAAAGAGGGGTGGGGTTTTGTTCAGGAGGCTTTAGAATGTAGCGAACTTTAGAACTACAACCTTTTAGAATGTAGAGAACTACAAAAACTCACTCTCTCCAACCTTTTCAACCTTTAGAAGTAGGTAGGACTAATTACATTAGTTGCTGTATACAATAAGGTTAAATGGTCCATGGTGATGACTTGGCATTCATTTGGTGCTTGGATGCTCCTCCGTAAAGTAAATAATAAATAAATAAATAAATAAAGATAAATATAAAAATTTATATGATTTGGCATAAATGTGTACATTGATGAGTCGTTTGAGGTTGAAATCTACTGTAGAAGGATGTTGAAGGACCTGTGGTAGTGAGGTCCTCTTATACAGGTCTTCTTCATTTCATTTTTAGATTAATATTACTATATTTATTTCATTTCATTTTTAGATTAATATTACTATATCCTCTAATTTATACCAATCACTTTATCCCTTGAAGTGGAACCACCATGCCACTTATTATAAAAAGTCATAAAAATTACAGTAAATCTTTAAATATAAAAGATTATGAGATACTACTACAACTCAAAATTTAAAAAAGGTTTAACTTGATGAATTCAATATAAATAAATTTTGAGTAAAAAATAAAATTTATATTTGATTTGACTTTTCATTAAGTCAATATCAATACGTAGACCTATGTTCACTTTAAATGGTGTCAGTTTTGAAAAAAACAATTATGTCAGTCTTGAAATCAAAACTGATACAATCTTTCAAAACGAGGTTAAATGGATATCTTAATTATAGCTTTTAATATCATATTGGGTGATACAATTAAAATATGTTGTAGTGATCGGTCGTCCAATATAATTTATAGGTATATTTTGTACCGGTCAATACACAAGATTTTGATCAAAATATCGATCGATATGGGTCAAAATATTGCCAAGTATCAGCCAATATTTGCATTTTGGTCATACTAGATTTCAACTTTTTAGTTTTTATTATTTTTTTATTTACTAAACTAATTATATATATTTATATATATATAATTTATTTATATATTAATTATTATTTAAAAACATAATTTATATATATGTTTATATATAATTTATTTATATAAAAATTATTATAAAATGATATACAAAATGATATTAACATCCAAATCTTATTTCAGTAATTTAATCAATTGTGCATTCATACAATATTCAAAACATTGAAATCAATGCATGGATGCAGCTGAAACTGTAAAAGTCTAACTTATCTGATCATGTCTTCCTCGCGCTGTAATATGTATGAGATTCAAGGATCATGTACGACATTATTCACTAGTTGTCCATTCATAATGAAAGCAGAGCTGCCTGTGCAATTGTAGCAACTAGCAACACATATATATTATTTTTTCTATTTTGTATAATAATTTTATTTTTTATATTATTTAAATATTATACTCTTTAATATTTTTATTCATCTTAAATATTTTCTCTAAACTATTAATAATACATTCCACATTATATTTTACAATATTTTAAACAATAATATTTTAAAGTGAGTGATATTTTTATAAAAATATTTTATAAAACTAACATTATTTTATAAAAAAATCCTTATTTTTTAATATGTCTTATGAAATATATTATATGGTATCATTACTCATTAAGAAATGCTTGAGATCCTAATAATGGATCCGAGCATTTTTCTCGATTTTTTTTTATTTAATAATGAAGTAATTATTTTTTATAATTGTTGTGATTTTTTCAAGAAAATATTGAAAGATATAAAAAAAATTGAATGAAAGAAAAAAATCAAAGGTATTGTCCTCGTGCTACACTCTTGGGGAATGTAGCATGGCTCCACAAGATTAGCTAACTTCATATTGCTTCTGCATAAAGCCCTCTTTAACCTTTACACCCTCTAATAAGCAGCTGACACCTCAACGCTGCTCTCTTTCACTCGGAGGGGGATAGAGATTAGAGAGGATACAGGGAGTGGAATGTTCAAGGCCAATTGTATTTTCTTCTCTATACAATGATGATGGCCGGTTTTGAGATGGGCCGGATACAATTTTTTTATTTAGTGATTATGGAATTTTTTTTTTTAATAATATTATGAATTTTAAAAAAATATTAAATATAAAAAATAAAAAGACCAGATAACCATATTAGGACTCATCCTTGGACTACAATATTATTAAACTATACTTTTTTAATCATTAATTAAAAAAAAAAAAACTAAAAGAAAAATAGGGAGCGGAACTGGGAAGGGATCCCCAAGCGGGGTCCCTATCTTTTTCCTTATTATTATAAATACAACATTAGACGAAGCTAAGGGTGTAAAGGTTGAGGTGTCAGCTGTTGTGGGAAGGGATCCCCAAGCGGGATCCCCAAGTATTTTTGTGGATACAGGGATAGAGGTTAGAGATTATTAAAATTAATTTTTTTTTTCATTTTCTTTAAAGTATTGTTTAACTGTTTTAACTATCCACAAAAAATTTTAAAAATGAACAACGTTGCTAATAGTCATTAACTATTGAGAAATACTGGCAATCGATCCGACTATTTATTTCAGAAAAGCAGCCTTCCAATAGCCCATCGCCACGTAAGCCATTTATTTGATTTTATCCTGCATTTACATACACCCAATTAGAAACACCCATTCTCTACTCAAACAATTCTTTCTCACTCCTTTGTGCAAAGAAAAAGGAGAAGAAAAGCATTAAGGGTGAGACGAAGAGAGCAAACTGTTTGTGTGGAAGCCATTGCACGGTGCTCAAACGAAAAAAGAAAAACTATGGTCTTGATGAAATTTAGCTGGGATTAAGATGAGCTCGCCATGAAATTCCTCATTTTATTTTTTCTATTTTTGAAAACTTGATTCTATTGGACTTTGCCATATCAGCTTCCATTTTTTTTTTCAAGTGCAGAACTGCTGGTGTCTTTGCTCAACAGTCAACGGCATAACTTGTGGGTGAGATATATGAATCTTGAGTCTTGAAAATGGCAAGTTTATCCAGTGCTCAGATGAAGAAGGAAAAAGGTAATTATTTTCTGTGGGTGCGGTTCGCTGGTTCATCCCATAGATTTTGGATGCAGTGGATAGAGAGCATGGCTCCGTTTGAGGCGGAGAGCTTGAGGTCTAGTGAATGAGAGTAGATATGGTTGCTGAATAACAGAAATATTAAAGCCACAGATAGGATGGAAATTCCGACTGTAGTTTTTTTATTTCTTTTAACTTCATTATTAAAGATGTGATTTTTAATAACATTGTGATTTTTTATATTTATTTTTAATTAAAAAAGTTTTAAAAATAAATAAAATTAAAAAATAAAAGAATATTTGTTTTTACACCAGGCAGGCGAGCTCCTAATGGGACCCACCGGATGTAATTGTAAAAGCAGTCTATTATAAACATCATATAATTCACGTGTTACTGTCAATACGATGGTACTGGATGGCCGTTAGCTGGACGGCAATAATTTCTCCATCAGGATAGGGTTCATGTTTCTAAAAAATAAATAAATTGTGAATTCTTGACAACTGTTAAAAATAAATGTCACTAATCTATTAGCTATTGTAAAAGTGATTATGGGAGACAATAAATAACTCCCATATGCACCCTCTAATCTCACCCTTATTTCACGCAAAATTGCCCCTTTCTCTCTCCGCATTATTAAGTGATCCCATCCAACATTGATTTTTCACACACACACATATATATATATATATATAATATGAGATATTATCAAATCAATTTATAAGAAGAACGAAAGATAAATAAATAAATAAATAAGAGAGAAATGAGGAGAAAAAATTTAGTTTTTGAGTAATAAGAATTTTAAATATTTTCTCTTATAAATTCTCTTACAATAGCAGTTTCTTTTTAATTTTATAACACGTTATCAGCATGAAATTTCGTCGATATTAAAACTAATTGTCTTCTACTTCAAGTAATTTTTTCAATATATTATTTGTAATCCCCAAAGTGAATATTAAAGATTATATTAATTATTATTACTTGATAACATTCTACGTTTTATTCTCATAGTTTACATTTCAATTTTATCTGTGGGAATTAATATTCTCAAAATTTATTTTTCAGTTATATTTGTGGGAAATATTATCTGTGGTGAATTAAAATTTTCATAATTTATATTTTAGTTATATTTGTGGTCAATTTTTATTTATTTTTATACTTGTTATAAATTATTGATGATAAGGTTCATCTTGACGAATGAATCTTAGAATAGAAATATAGCATCCCTCAAGGATCGCCCTAATCCAATAATTACATGAATACATCCAATTTCATTGGATATCTAGTGAAGTATCACACGGGGAATATTCTAATTGGTCACAAAAATTTTAGTGATAAGTACATAATCAATCAATCACTTGCAAACTAATACTTACATGAATACATCATTCGATATTAACAAAGTTAGAAATGCTAAATATTACTTAATAAAATTATGTTTTTATTCTCATGATTATGTGAATATATTTCTTAGATACATATATTTATTTTAGTAATTCATATATATATAAAATGTCAAATTTTAAAAAAATGAAATTTATTACTATTGACATTTTTTTTTAAAAATATTATTTATCCAATATCCTTGATGAGATCCATTTGGATGTGATAAACTTAGAAAATACAATTAAAGAAAGATATCACGTGTCCCTGCAGGACTGTGTTGTGTATCTCACAATGAAAAAAAAACATATTACTTTGTGAAATGATTTAAGGGAAAAATATGAAGACTAGAAGACTGTTATCCTCCCAAAAATTCGTTACGACTAGTTATACTTAAAATTGCAAGATTTTAAATGTGTTAGTGAGTATAATTCTGTACTTTTTAAAATCAATTCAATATTAAAATTATGTAGTGAAAATGTCACTGATGATAATATTTTAAAAAAAGACATATATTAGTTTTTTATATCTTGAATATGCTCCTGTAGCAGCAGTATAGAGAATGAAAGTTCAACAAATATTCTGAATTTTTATTTTATCTTCTAGTGATTGAACTAAATAATGAGTTTTTGTTAATAAATCATCTATTATGTTCTATTAGTTTGACATCATTTTCTAAAGTGAATAGTACAGGATTTACACCATTCCCATAAGTGAACGATGCATCTTTTCAAAGGAGTCGGGGGTAGACGTGAAAGAAAAATTATAGAAGTGTGAGTCCCAGAAGAGACAACACTAAAAATGATAATAATATAAATACACCATATATCACTAGAAGTGATCCAACTTAAAGAAGGGTAAAGGCCCTCGAAATAATTTTTCATAAAAAGATAAAAATATTTGCCATAGATGTGATATGACTAAACATTGACAACGTACATATTGTACGGCCAAGCACTTGATTTACTTATACTAAATTTTCATATATTATAATTTTTTTTTTAATATTTTACCACGTTTTGAAATAATGAAATATTGATACCTGAAGTATGATAAGAAATTATTTGAAAAAATAATGCCCTACCTGAATTTTATCCTCTTATAAATAAATGTAAACCAAAAGTTTAAATGATTATCTATTTACAAAGTGTTGCAAATCAATTATCGGATTTATTTATTGATACAAAAAATGTTATAAAATCATATATTATTATTGTTAATACTCAATCAAAAATTAAAGTCCCTGAATGACAAATTGTTAAAACAGAAATATATGAGTCTAAGATACGCCTGAAGTGTGGAAGACCTATTGGTGCAAAAGACAAAATTCTCCGAAAGAGAAAGATACAAACTGAATTTAGTGTTCCTGAAGAACCCATGCTCACAATACAGGCTACACGTATAGTTGATTCTTCTAAAGAGATCAAATCTTCTATTCCAAAAACTCCTGAAGAGTATAATCCTCCTAAAGAGAAAATTTCTGAAGAGTATAATCCTCCTAAAGAGTAAACTCTTGAAGAATATAATTCTTTTGAAAAGGAAACTCCTGAAAATAGACCTTCTGAAGAGGTGTTTCATGAAATGTTTTTTCCGGAAGAGGAACAGGTATATGAAAATAATGAGATCTCAATACATTTCATGAGTACTTGAGAAATTTTGGATAGAAATAAAACTGTTGTCGACAACATATTTTCATATCAGATAGCCTTTGACATTATGATAAGTAATGAAGAAAGTGAACAAAAAACCGTTGAAAAATATCGACGTAGAAATGATTGGCCAAAATGGAAAGTAGTTATTGAAGATGAATTAAACTCGTTAGCAAAATGAAAGGTATTTGGACTTGTTGTTCAAACACCAAAGGGTGTAATACCTGTTGGATATAAGTAGGTATTTGTTCGAAAACGTAATGAGAAAAATGAAATTGGGCAGTACAAAGCATAACTTGTCGCACATTTCCTGCAAAAACCTGAAATTGATTATGAGAAAAAATATTCCCCCGTTATGGATACAATCACATTCAGATTTTTTATTAGGTTGGTTGTTACAAAATGATTAGATATGCGATTTATGGATGTGGTCACTGCATATTTATATAGATCATTAGATCATGACATATATATGAAAATCTTTGAAGGATATAAAATACCTAAAGCATCTACAAGTACATCTAGAAGTATATACTCTATCAAACTTCAAAAATCTTTATATGAATTAAATCAATCCGGACGCATGTGATATAATCACCTAAGCATATATCTATTGAAAGAAGAAATTGAGAATAATCTTATATGCCCAAGTGTTTTTATTAAGAAATCAGAATTCAGATTTGCCATTATTGCGGTTTATGTTGATGATTTAAATATTGTGGAAACTCCTGAATAAATCACAAGAACCGCTATATATTTAAAGAACGAATTTGAGATAAAAGATTTTGGCAAAACAAAATTTTGTCTCAGCCTGCAACTCGAGCACTTGCCACACGAAATTTTTATTCATCAGTCTATATATACAAAAAAGTCTTAAAACACTTTTATAAGGTCAAAGTCCATCTCCTGTGTATTTCAATGCTTGTTCGATCATTTAATCTAAGGAATGGTCCATTCTATTCTTGTGAAGACAATGAAGAAATTCTTTGTCCTGAAATACCATATCTCAGTGCAATTGGAGTTTTAATGTATTTTACAAATTGCTCTCTGTCTGATATTACATTTTCAGTTAATTTACTTGCAAGATATAGTTCTGCATCAACTCGAAGGCATTAGAATGGTTTAAACATGTCTTTCGTTACGTTTAAGGTACAATTGATATGAAATGCGAGATTGATGTCAAGCAAATACAATCAAGTGATAATTTGACAGATTTATTCACCAAGTTATTACCATTTGCAATATTCAAAAAAATTGTGCAAAATATTGGAATGCGAAGACTTAAAGATCTATCACCATACACTTTTTAGGGGGAGTAAATATCTTGAAGACTTGTGCTAATTGTACTCTTTTTTCTTCGCTAAGATTTTATCCCATTGGATTTTTTTTTGTAAGGTTTTAATGAAGCAATCTTAAAATACTTGGCGATACATAAGAATACTGTACTCTTTTTCCTTCGCCATTGATCTTTCTTCCCACTAAGTTTTTCCTTAGCAAAATTTTAACGAGGCAGATTTTTTATGGGTGGTCATTCAAAGCAGAGTATTGTAAAAACAATTATAGGGAGATAATGAATGACCCCCCCCCCAACATGCATCGCCTCATCTCTTCCTTATTTCACGCAAAACTACCCCCCTTCTCTCTTTGCGTTATTAAATGATCCCCTTCCAGCACTGATTTTTCCTATATATATAAGAGATTATCAAATCGATTTGTAAGAAGAACGAAAGAAAAGAAAAGAAAAGAAAGAGAAGAGACAAATGATGAGAGAAAATTCAGTTCTTAAGTAATAAGAATTCTAAATATTTTCTCTTATAAATTCTCTTGCAATAGTAGTTTCCTTTTAGTTTTATAACATTAACGACTTTATTTGCCACGCAACCAAATGCTGAGAGTTAATGGTCGCTATTTACACGTTTCAGCATTTATCCAAATGATGTGATTTGAAAATCTAATTAATGACCTGTATATAAAAGTTAGCAGTATTTACCTAAACGAGCCTCGCTCAATTTTAAAAACATCATATGACTCACATGTTCATTGACGTACGTCAAATCTTGCTGTGACAAACAATGATTCACATGTTACCTTATCGTGGTTTGATCTAAATATGGCCAAAGGTCAACGGAGGTCATGTATACATGGGACCCATAAATTGATTGGCCGATCAATGGTGGAAATAGGGGCTGTGACAGAAAAACAAAGTTTATAGGTATCTTGAAAGGAAAACTCCTAAAGCCGAAACTTTTCACACCCATCCAATAACTAAATGCCACATATGCATTTTAAGAAAATCAGCTCCACACCTGCATGCAGCAAATTTGGGTTTCCATGCACTGAGCATGGATTTGCGAGAGAAACAGAGCACTGAGCACTGATGGAGAATCTGACCACCATAGATGAAATCGACCACCACACACTAAGTTGGCTGCCACAGAACTGGTCGATTGCTCCACAGTAGTCCAACCACCGCGAGAAACAACCAAAGAAGGAGGATCCGACAACCAAAAGAACGAGTCACTGCTCGGTGTTCCGACTCCAACTGTGACCATTTACATCCTGTTACTTTTCCCTCTACCTTCATTTTAAAGTTGAATTAAAAAAAAAACCTTTAGTTCCCTGTACTAATGTTTTCAACCTAGGCCTTTGTTTAAGTGTATTAGGATTTTTATTTAGATTAGGAAGTAATAATTTTATTGGTGATTTGTGGAGATTGGGAAAAAAATGTATTTCCCTACTCATCGCGCCATGGCCGTTGGTTAAATATTTAATGGGAAAGGGGGGCTTCGCCTTGGGAAACCATGGGATGGGGCTTTGATGGAGAAGGCTCAGACTCGTGCGCTAGAGGAGAGTTTGCGAGCATTTCCATCCAACTCAATGAGTTTCAAGAGCAAAAAAACTTGAAAAATCCTTAAATCCGAACTCAAAACTATATTAATTGGAAGATTTTTCATTGCTTATCACCCATTTGTGGGTTTTAGAGGCAAATAAAAGAGAAACGATAAAGAAATTTGGGATTTTCTAGAGAGAACAAATGACAGTTGGAGAGAGAAAGAGAGACAGTTGGGAGAGAAAGAGAGAGGTGCAGATGGAGGGGCTGTCGAAGTGGATTAGGAATCTGCGAGAGAATAGAGAGAAGAGAAGAGAGAGAAGAGAGGGGACAGAGGGATCTAAGAAGATATAAGAGGGTGATCCGGTGCAGTCACGCCCAAAGTTGATCTCCATAAAATGCTTACGTGGTGCTTTTTCATTGATGGGTATAAAACTGGGTTTTACACCCATCCGACTCCAAGCGCCTCTCATTTTGAAAAAGTAATATAAATGAGCGTTAAACAAATCACAATTTTAGTGGAAAGCGGAGGCAATGCCATTAAATTTATGGTGGGAATTGGACAAGAACAAAAATCTAGATAAAGTTTGGCGTATGAATATATGGGGTTAGGTACTTAGGTCAATCACCATGAAATTAGGGTGGCCATCATTTCTTCATGATAGGACTCATCTAATACCTTCTGGTGATTGATTACTATAATTAATAGCGAGACTTTGGACTACAGAAATTTGAAATTGAATATATTTTGGACTACCCTCTCTTCCTCTAGAGGATGTAGGTGAGGTAGCCCTCTCCTTTTAAAAAAAATAAATTTCTTTAGAATAAATTTCTTGGTCCTTATCTATGTTCTACAATAAGATGCCTTCTTATTAAAAGATGAAAATAAGGTGTTTGCAAAAATGTGAAAAATAGAACCACTGCTAGTAGCGGTGGGACCTTCGCTAAAAGCGGTGAAGTGATGGTTACACTATCGCTCGTTGTCTGGAGATAATTTTTGGAGAGATCCATGATTCCTTTCCAAGATCACTAGTTAAGTAAAGTGGTAACACGGGGAAGCAACCAAAATCTATGCCGAGTCGTCGGAGGAGGGCCAACATAGGCGGTGGATGACACGCGCTACCTGTGAGGGTGAACGGATGGACAGGTCTAAAGGATTTGATGTGTTTGAAGCTAGTGGAGCTACTTGTGGCCTTAAAAGTTGCTCCAAAATGCAGTTGCGCGTGGAAAATGCTCACGGCAAGTGCCACATGTGTGACCGATACAACGAGCAGGATTCACTCATGATAGAGGCCAATGCTTCGATGGGAGACACATGATTGTTGTCAATAACCAGTGCCAAACATGGGCAGTGTTGGATTAATCCCAGAGCAATATCTGTACGCACTACAAGAAAAATAGACTGGCTATTTATTTGCGATTAAATGAATATTTGTAGTCAATTTATAATTATAAATAATCAATTGGTTGCAATTAAATAATTATAAATAAGCAATTTTCTTGTAGTAACGTACCAGGTGTATCATGTATATAACATGGAAATTGTCATAAGATGAATTATTATAGTACAATACTACTATGTTCCATAATTTATGCCACTCATTCTATTCCTTTAAATATAATATGGTGTGATCGGGTGCTTATTAAAAAAAGTTAAAAACACAAATAAAAAGATAGAGGAAATTTAAAATCTGCATCTAATTCATTTTTGGTATTTTGGTATTTCGTTTTGAATATATATTTTTAAAGTGTTTTTGAAAAGTCACATGGCATTATATCTGTCGCGTCAATAGGACAAAATGAGTAATATAAACCAGAGGCATAGTAATATTTCGATCTATTATTATATTATATTACCAAAGATCTCAAATGAAATATATGGCATTAGTGGGCTTGAAGTTTTAAGTGCTTTAGACATAAAATATTATAGGCCTCGTAAAGAAGTACAAGAAGTATTCAAAAGTAACTATATATAGAATTTTTGTTTGTTAAAAAAAAAAAAAAATATATATATATATATATTGAGATGGTATAACGTAATAAGTTAATTTTAATTTACAATAAAAAAACAATTAGATGACATTAAACTACAACGTCGTAGAACTTCTTGTATGAGATTTCCTCAAGCAATATTTCTATTACCAAAGATACTAGTGAAAGGGATGAAATTAAAGACACTTATTATACATTTATGACAAAGGGAACAAAAGGACAGATGATGGGACTGAAAGGTGAGCTGATGGACATTGGGAGTAGATGAGAAGAAAAACAAGACGGTAAGGAAAATGAAGTCGATTGTGACACGCAAAGATAAAGATCTACACAGATATTTCACTTAGCTATAAAAAGAACTCTGGCCGGCTGGAACGAGGGGGGTCTCTTATTCTTCTTTTTCAACCTCGGCTTCCCCAGATTTCTCTAAAAGCAGCACGGCGAATTTATCTAAATATTTATTTATATTTCTCTGTAGAGTGAGCTATGAGAGACTGTAAAAATTTTCATTATAGTGGATTCTCATCCCCAAACACCCGTGGACGTAGGCATTCGCCGAACCACGTAAAATTGTGTGTCCATCTCTCTTTATTTCATCTGTTATCACGTACGTACAATTCATGCTGGGACCTCACCGGGAGCCCCAAACGACCTCAAATGAAGCCCCACTCGCACCAGTGGGTTGAAAATAATTCTTTCTCTCACACCGACCTGTTGGCCGATTTTTATGACCTTAACAACTAGTAAAACACGAATTCTTACCCAAAGTTTCGGTGTAGATAGCATTGTTAAGAAGGCTAGCAGCATTGGCGTATTGATCAATCGTCTGATCGATCATTATCATGTGGAATCAAATCTTTGTCGGGCGTAAGCATAATACAAATGGCGCGCCATTTCTATTTGCCTGTATTGAATAGCTGTAACAACAGGAAGATTATTATTCTGTGTCTACAATACTGATCAAGTCAGGTTTCCTTCTAGAGTACTACTATATACAGTCCCCTAAAGTGGACTGTATTGCAGTCCAACACACATAATTACTTTATAGTCCCTCATTTTACTGGAGAAATTGCTATACTGTCATCTTCCTCTTCAACTTAAAGAAATACGATTTCTCAAAATCTCATTCGTGCCTCTCCTGCTAGTGTTATGTTTTTTCTATCCATCGCTGCGGACAAGGTCAAGACAGTCGGTGAATTGGTACAAGAAGTTGCTTGCTGATATATTGAAGGTGGCTTTTATGCTACACGCAACACCATTATCCTTCAAATGAATATCCTTCAGAGGCTCATTTATTGATATTTTTGTTTGTTTCGAAAATGGCTTGACCTGGCAAATCTATGATTGTAATTGGTCTTGGTGCTGCTAAAACCGAGTATGGGCCATCCAGCACTAGTTGGATCTGAAGTTACTTTTCCCTTTACAATTAGTTTTATGCTCATTATTCCTTTGACTTATGCCAACAGTGTATGTTGCCTAATCATGAAGGTGTAGACATTGCAAGGTTCATCACTGTTAATGATAAATTCTTATATTATTACTTAATTAATAAGTTGATATTATTAAAGAAATGCATCAGGCATATACCACGTAGACACGAAATTAACATACAAGATGAGAATAACTAGAAATATAAATCTTCGTAGACTATTACTATTAATAGAGAATTCCTTTTTATTAGTAAGGGGATGCTTTGGAATGAGATGAGATGAGAATTGATGAAAGACATTGAAGACTGCTGCAGAAGACATTAAGGACTCTTGCATTTTGATTGTTTCACGAGACTTGAAGATGTTGTAAATTGTACATGTTGACTATGTTCATAACTTCGCTGTATACTTTATTTTGTATGATTGCCTAATTTGGTGTATTGTTATGATGTTTGATATTTTAACCATTTTATAGGTATGAAGTTATATAAATTTTGGTGGACATGAGATTTGTAGTAAATCCATTTCATCATTTTCTATTTGCTACCATTGATATTAGTATTGAACACATATCAACGCAAACTCTTTGAAAGCATAACAACACTAATAATATATCATTGGATATCATGGACTCTAATAATTTAATACACAACTCCTGGGTTTGAATATTACACAGTTTGATATACAACTACTGAGTTTCATACACAATCTATTACAACCTATTTTCACAGACAACTTTTCCTTCATTTTCTACTTCAATATTTTCCACACGCTCCTCTTCTTCTTCTGCATTCTTCTCCATTTTGTTGCTGTTGCATGCCTTTTTGTAGATTGCTTAATTGCTCAGACATTCCTCTTGCATTCAAATTTTTTTGATTTGTTTTTAAACTTTAAGCATTCATATATCCCATTGAATGCATAAAGAGAAGCTAAGAACTTCCTTTCATATTTCATCCTCTTAATAGCTGCTCTAAGCATTTGCACTCAGATTTGTTCCAGTACCGGTTCCTAATCTCCAAACCGTCTCATTTGCATTTGTGAAAATTGCATTGAGATGTTCTATAAGATACTGTGATCTCAATTCTACAATAATATAGCACCAGGAAAAATGAAAAGAAAAGGAAAGCTTGACATTTAATATAGCACCTAAATCTCTTTTCAACTATGGTCAGTTCACATTTGATTTGGCTATATACTGGATTGAACAGGTGTGGGACTCATACATCATATTAATAATGACAAATCAAAATCAGAGAGCATGATGTGGCCATCCTCCCTCACCAATACATTTTTTCGGGTTTTAAGTCTCTGTACACCACTTCCATCATGTGTAGATACTTGAGCAAAACAGAAATTCAGACATCTCTTTTAGAGAAGTAACAAAGAAGACATCATAAATTTGATAATAGATAAACTAAAGTCCATTTGGATGGCCCAAAGGAGCCAACAAAAATTATATTAAAAAGCAAGTTTCGTCAATCTAAACTGATACAATATTGATGAAGGTTGTAAGGCTATCTATTACAATCAGGTCATTGAGAAGTCAATAAAAACAACAAAGTACCTATAAGAAACTTGCCAATCACAGCTAAATGCAATCAAGAGATCAGTATTTGCATGATACACGAAGTCTATCTGGAAGAAAGGCAAGGATTTAAATATCAAAAAATGTTAAAGATCTGGACAAACTAAAAGCTTTATTGTGAATTAAAGATATATAAATAAATGAGTAAATACTATCACCTCCAAGTCCCCATGGCCTTCATCAATAGCTTTCTTCAATGCTGCAGACTCGAATTTAATTATCATGAAATGAAAAAATTAAAAGTGGCTCCAGATTAGAATAGTAGGCCATGAAAATGCATTATGCATCAATTAGAGGAAGAATTTCTATAGTTTAATCAAAACATGACTCATCCTACCCAAGCATCATGAGGCCTATACATCTTAAAGCCCTATACATCTTAAAGCTTAGAAAAGAAGCCCGGGATTAATGATCTTAAGTATACCCGAAGCCTCATTTTTACATAGTAGTAGATGTACTGAGGTGTCATTATGTATTTTGCAGCTTACTTGATATATAAGGAGTCTTTATATGTAGTTTTTATAAGCAATAATCAGATTATGGACACCACTTGCAATATGTATGTGATGTTGAGAACTCATTCACAAATGTATTCAATAAAGATGTACGTGATGTTGAGAACCCATTCATACATTTTGAGAACCCATAACAATACGTATGTGATGTTGAGAACCCATTCATACATTTTTACAAACAAGAAGATTGCACACAATCAAACCCAGAAAACCAAACCAAAAATTCATAAAGATCTTAACAGAAATTATAAACTCAAAACCAGAAAACTCATTCACAAATTACAAACTCAAAACCAAAAAACTCTTTCACAAATTACAAACTCAAAACCAGAAAATCAGTTCACAAATTACCAAAACCAAACACAAATTTTCCAGAACAAAACACGAAGGGAATCACGAAAAATAAGAAAAATGTACTGATTTAATCTTAGGAAGGAAGAGATTTACTCTTCTCTGAGGAAGGGGAAGACGACGTAGCATGCGATGTGGAGCGGCGACGGCGACGGCGACGGCGACGGCGATTGGACTCGAGAGGGCGATGAGGAGGGGAGAGGCGATTTCGTTGGGTATGCTTTCTGACTTTCTGAGAGCCATGGGAGCGCCTCTCATTGTGTTTTGGTTGAAACGCAGTGTTTCATTGAGATAAAACACTGCCGTGTTTGGACATTGTCGAATGAATAATGCTTATTGTCCAAAGCACAGCAGTGAGTTTTGCAACCAACCAATACCCACATGCCACGTATGCACTTTCTCAAAACACTGCTTGAGCCTGCCCGCACCAAATCGAATGCTGAGATCCCAAAGCAGAGCTCCAACGAAGAGGCACCTTTGTCGTACCCTCTCAAATATGTTTTGAGGAAAAATTTCTCTTAACGTAGACTTTTAATGTTTTATTTGTATTAGATTGCAAATCCTTCATAGAGAAGTTTGAAGAAGTTGCTGAATCTCAAAAACAAAAAGAGGAAAATAAAAATGCATCTGTAACTGCTGGGCTTCTTGAGAAGAAGAGCTTTGAAGAAAAGAAAACTGAGGACAAAGCTGAGGAAGAGGTGTTCGTTGTAGCCGAAAAGGAAACTAAGAGTGATTTAGAAAAAACTGAGAAGAAAGATGAAGAGCCTGCTCCCTCCACTTGAAGAGGATGTGAATTAATGACATTAATACCTGGCAATATGATGTTGGTTGGCTAATCTTTTTCCCATACATGTATTAAATGATGCAATTTATTGGATTGTGATTTATAGGCATGATTTGGTTCATCCATGGGTCTTTCAGTTGGAGTCTCTTTCAACATTTCGTTGAACTTTGTTTCTTGATTGCCTTTTTTAGGGTTGTGTTTTTGCGATTTGGGTGTTTCTTGATTGCGATTTGCGGGTCGAACTGTGTTTTTCCTCCTCAAAAATGAAGAGGCACCAGTGCCATACCCTCAAAGAGGAAACCACCAAGTTCCTGATCTTCGTTACTCCTCGTTCGCACACGTTGGCTGGAGCTCTGATTTGGGATTTTAGCATTCGATTTGATGCGGGCGAGTTCAAGCAGCATTTTGGAGAAGTGCATACGTGACACGTGAAGATTGGTTGGCTGCAAAATTCAATTTTGAAGACGTCCGGTTTGGAGCGTTTCCCTTGGAGGGAGTATATAAGTCAGAAAAACTATATGCACAGCTAAAGTGATGTTATTTTGTTAAAATTATCTTAAATTTTGGGCAGTTGATCCACAAATTCTCTGATATTATTATTTTTTTAAAATCCTTTTGATAATAGTGGAGTATGCTACGTAATAATAGTAGAGTAAAACTTACAAATTTTACCATCTAAATGCCGAAACTAAAATGAACTATTTTGAAAAAGAGATTTTCTCATGCGCGAATCCAAATGGGAAATGGGCTATGTAAATAGTTCCTCTAATCGAAATTTCTAGCTGACCATTAAGGGTTAGTCATCAAGGCCCAAGAAGTGGTTTAAAAGCCACTTCATAATCCCTAAAAGAAGGTGAATGAGTGTCCACTATAAGTGCCACTTTTTTACATCTCTACATTTCTCAATGTGCTCTCATTTTTGTTCATATTGGAATATAAGTTGTGCAACCATCTAGCACAACTGTAAAAGAAAAGTGGGAGTACTATACTCACTTTTGGCTAAACTACATGCTACATGAATTATGGATAACCATATGATCATTTTAAATATGATGGACCTTATCTTAGGTCCTACTAAGGTGACACATCTTTTGTATCTTACAACTTATCCTTTCTAGACAAGTACCGAATGACACATTGTCTCTTATTTGTTCACTACTAGTTTACTTCTTTGTAGTGCCAAAGGTGATCGCTTGTGTGAGCAAGCCAATTTATGCATGTCAATATATCTTTTTCACCATAATTCCTAAATTTATGGGTAATGTGTGTGCTTATTTTAAAATGCTTCCAGTTACCCACATCATCATAGAACACATCAGTGCCATGTGCACGATGAGAAAAAAGACGACAGAGAGAAATCGCATGACTAACTAAAAATAATCAAGCCACAACTCTCAAGTAGTGTATGATCATTTCTTTCCATGTGCAATCTCATATGTAAAATATGCTCTTATAAAGAAACTATACTTTTATATAAAAGTTCTTTGCACAACTATAAAGTTAGTGAATCATCACGAATTTCATTTAAGATTTTTAGATTCTAATTAGCAAGTCCAACTATGACTTTTAAGAATCTACAAGGTAACCATAAATGTTATTCAGCAAACTTAATTTGCGACTTTCAATGTTTCATATAAATATTTTGTACTCAACAAAAGCATATGGGATAACTCTCATTCATTTTTCTTTTAGGGTAAAGCAATTAGGATCTTTGCTCCCAAGATAATCACAATACTCTAGTCATTACTTTTAACGACAATCACATTACAAACTTACTTACTCAAGTAAACTATATTTACCCTATAATGAAGTCTCAACCTTTAACCCCCATGAGCAGACCATAGGTAAAAACTAAATTCTTTGATATTTTTCTTCTCATTAATTGTTTATGGATTTTGAATAAAATCTCATAGAAATTGTTTTTCTTAAACGATTTCACGAGACCTGAAGTTTTAGTTACTTTTCACAAACTCATGTCCATCACCTCATAGTATGAAAAATCTCTCCTTAGGCGATAATTAATAATCTAAGATAATCAAGTCGCCATTTTTTTCAGAATGACACTTTTCTAAGATTGTCAACAACATTCAAAGAACCCAATTTTATTGAATAAGTTCTATGAAAATCAGCTATTTAACTCTTTCAAGTAGAATTTCAACAAATGTGCGATCAATGGCTATTCAAAGACAACTTAATTACTACTAAGAGATAGATCTATACCTCTATCAACTTTTCTTATGTCAATCCAATCAACAACCCCATGTTAAATCATATAAGTGAAGTAAATCTAAGATTTTATATTCAGATTCTAATTATGTGAATTCAATACTTTTAACAGAGCTATATTACAAATATTCTCTTCTAATCTTTAAACGACAAGAAGAATACTGATATATAGTTACCACACTATTTATGAGAATCTTTATATTCTATGAATTTTAGGAGTTACTATCACTAGTAGTACATTATCAATAAAAATTATATTCACACTAGTTGAATTACTCCTACTATTTTCTACGATCTTTTAAAAAAATTTGAAAATATTAAGAATAAGGTAATGTGGAATAAAACTTAATGAAACAAATGTTCTTTCAAAAAATTAAGTGTTTTTCAAAAATTCACACAATTCCCTACCCTCGCAGAAGATACGACTAATTTTATTGATTCAACTAATAATGTTAAAGCTAGATTTACCATGTTTTAATAGAATTCACATTTGCACAAAAATAATCACTCAACCTTTTTTAATGGCGAATGAACTTGATCTAAGTACTACAAGTTAGAATTAAGGCTGTAACACTATATTTCATCAACTCAAATGTGATCTAACAATTGTTTTGCACCATAATTTATTTCTAACTTCATTCATAGCAAGTAATTAAACAACAAAATTATTGTTCTCATCATTTAACTCATACGATTGCGAGTTTGAAAAAGTATTTGAACTAAAAAATATATTTTTCCTTTAAAAACATTTGGAATCATCTTTATATGATGAAACAATACTTTTATCATCTCGTGTCTTTAGTGTGCACGTCTAGGAACTTTAACATATAAAAATCTCATTAACGAGAAAAACTTCAACTTTTAAAGCTTCACTCTGATTATCCTATGCCTCAACAGCATATTTTAGTATATCATCTTTTCACTCGAGAAATAATATAAGTCAAAGAGTGACCATTCAATTTCAAAATCTTTAGAAATTCTCACTAACACCAATATAATGAGTCTTAAGTCAAATTAGGTATAGACTTCTCTAATATTGCACAAGTGCCAAAAACATCTCCTTATGCAATAAATGCAGTATATGGCGTTTTAGCAGCTAACCAACAATATCCAATTTCTCACTTACTCAACATTTTTTGTATTCTCTAATCCACTATAAAAGAAAAAAGAAAAATTTTGCGAGGAATTATCTTAGCCTAAAGCCTATCTTGCATCAGTGCAACCACGAGAAAGATTTTTAGACTTAATTAAGTCGTACTTAATAATTCAAACTTATGCTATAATTACCATGTAAACCTCCAAGGTGCTTGATATTACTCTCAAGAAGTGCTCCTAAGTTTATATATCTATAAGAACCTTTTTGTTCTCATTAGAGAAAAATAAAATTTGAGCACGATTACAAGTATTAATACCACATAGAGGTGCATTGATAAAACCTTTAAAATGAATGTGCCAATCAAGAATGTCCTCGACACTCTTGCACATTTAGATTTTAATATCCTTACTTGCCAAACATTTTAGCAAGTTTTAGAGGGTATATATTTATCTGTGAGTGAATTTAAATTACTTCAAGATTATAATACTCAACCTTAAATATAGAAACATTTAATTTTTGCGTTACTAAGACAATACGCAATTTCTGTTATTACTCACAAGATTCTTAACTACAAAATACTGGTTTAGCTCTATCAAATAGTTGATTCCATCAACTTCTATAAAAAGTTGTAGTGTAGGCGTCTCACGCGCACTTCCAACTTTACTCTAGACCTTTAAGAGGTTTCACAATAACAATAGTCTAAGATATATGACACTTAAATTGCATACACAATCTCTAGGTCTTATTATCAGTTATCTCAAAGTTACTAATTACCTATTCATATCTGGTTGCACACACATCTAAAAAATTTGTCGCGTTAATCTAAGTCAAAACAAATATAATTACTACACGTCGCAAGATCAAAAAGTCGCTAAGTTTTATAATCATATCTTGGGCCTCGATGCCTAAAATTATTAATTTCTAATTTAATTCTCGCACAAATTTATATTGTATAAGAGATTAATTCTAAATTAATTTCAACCATACTCCCACTAGGATAAGTAATCTACAGAGTCATTCACATGTAGAAAATAATTTATTCATAGATTAAAGAAATCAGTTTGAGCTAATTGCAAGCATGGACTATTTATACTCAGACTACTTAATCCTCTATTTTATCACATTCTAATAATTTGAAGTCTAATTCGTAAAAAATAGTTGAACAATACAAGTGATAAAAATAAGCTCATATTTTAACATGTAAACATAATACATGTATAAAATCCATCACATTTCACCCAAACAATTTATTCACACAAAATAATAATCTAAGCAATTCATAATATAAAATACAATATATGATAAATATGATAAAAACATAAAATCATTACATGTATGTATTCAATAATCACAATCACCTGCTAAAATATTTATTCTTTAAGAAAATACTCATGTGCCACAATTACATGCTAATAAACACAATTCCAGCAAATACAATAGCAATAAGCTCTACTCGAATGGTTGAGCTCATTGCCTTGTGTGTAAGGTCTTAGGTTCAAAACACTAGTAATTTTTATTTTTATTTTTATAATAATCCAAAAAAAAAGAAGAAGAATTAAGATGAAGTGAATGGGCTGTGATGGCGCCCAGCACACTGGGCCCAACCAGAAAGTTCACGGTCTGCTCAACTAGACACCCAATAACCATGCAGGTCCTTATTTCCTATTGGGCTTTAGTCTAGCTACAAAAAGAAAAACTAACATTTTTTTAAAAGAAATGATAGATGTAGTCACGGAGTTGCAAGCGGTATGCAGTCGTTTTGAAAAAAAGTGAATATATATGGGACCCACGTGAAAAACGTTAACTTTGTTTTAAAGTGACTGCACATCGTTTGCAACTCCACGACTGTATGTAGAATTACTCTTTTTTTAAACTGGAAAGCAATGGGCAGGGTTAAAAAAAAAAAAATTCCATACTGATTTATCAGTCCAAGAGAGAAAAAGAAAATCTCACCCATGATTTTAAAACAAGCCCATTTGTTTTACAGCCCACACCCAAGCCCTTTCATCACAAAATTGGCCCCAAGGTTATTTAGAAAAAGAAACAAGCCCTAGCTCAAGCTCAAACCCAAGCCCAGATGCTTTTTAAAAAAAGACAGCTTAGATGTCTGAAGCCCAAGACCGTAAATGAGTTAATTAGCCCAAAAAATGAATCAGTAATGGATTGTTCATCTTCAACTTCCAAACAGTTAAGTGCATGTAACGTAAGGAGAAAGAAAAAAAAAAAATCTAACCGTCGCCACTACCATTAAAGGGCCCCTACTGCGCTTCCACCTTAGTTGAAGCACCTGCAGCGGCTAGAGTACTGCCACTCACTAGTACGCGGTGTAGCTAGTGTGCGTTGCACACAGTGTAGGTGGGCAGCACCACCACGGTGCAATGCAGGCTACGCCTCACATGGTTGTAGCGTGATGCACTGATACACTAGATGGTACACTCAGTATTGGAATTTTGCTCATTTCTTTGTTCCACATGGGTTGGGAGTGAAGGATGAGTAAGGCTCCAAGGCTTATAAAAGGAGGCTTGGGCTCATTGGTTAGATACACCAGTCAAAAACTTATCTAGTAACTTTTGATTTTAGTAAAATTTTTCTGTGGTCATTTTTTGTATGTAAAAATGAAGAGAGATGAAAGTTAAAGTTTTACTAGTGGAGAAATTTTTTTAGGTGTCGTTGAGATGAGGAGAAAATTTGTGTGATGGTAACAATTTTTCACATAGTAGATTTTCTTCTCTGGGTCTGGTGGTTTTTCTCTTGTTTTGGGAGTTTTACACGTAAATTCTTGTGTTGTATTTATTTCTCTATTTTTATTAGTATTCTGTCAAAAATAGATCCTGGTGGGGGGAATTTGGAAGGCCCAAATTCCAACAAGTGATATCAGAGCCACTAGATTTTTTTGGCGGGGTGGAGCTTTGGTGTGGTAATATAGATATGTACGGTCTAAGGAGGTTCTGTTTAGAAAATTGAAAATTTTAAGTGTGTCCGTTGTGACTCTCCGATCTTTCCTAGGAGCTTACTTAATGGGTACTATTTATTTCTACGGTAAAGTTTATCGAGACAATGTCAAGAATGGAGGTAGAGAAATTTGATGGGAGAATCAATTTTGACTTGTGACAAGTGCAAGTCAGGGATATTTTGATTCCATTAGGATTATACAAGGTGTCGACCAACCCATAAAGTCAGCAATTTGGTGGAGGTGTGGACAATTTGGGCACGTCAAGAAAAGTTATTAACAAGAGGTGGAGCCGGTTCGGCAAGAGGCTCTAAGTCAGTAAATGGAGATACTGGTATTGATGCTAACGTTGTGTCTCTTTCCATGGAAAAAGAGACATGTATATCCTTATGGCATACCGCTAATCCCAAAGTTGTCATGATAGAGGATGTGTTAATATTAATTGTTCCATAAATTTGCACACGGACATTGGTTTGGCATTGTTGCAGGGTGTGTGGTAGAAATTCATGTCGATGGCTGATGAACTGTCAAGAAAGCCAAACGTGAAAGTTGCACCATAATTTTTCAGCAAGGTTATTTTCGACATGAGCCGAAGTGAAATGCTTAGAATTGGTTTATTCTAAGTGAGTATGTTTTTATGGTGGAGCATGATAGTGAAAGCTATGAAGATCTTCATTGCGGTAGAGTGTGGTTGTATGATCAGTCAACGTTGCAAGATGGAGATTGTTGGAATTTTGCTCATTTCTTTGTCCCACATGGATTGGGAGTGAAGGAAGAGTAAGACTCCAAGACTTATAAAAGGAAGTTTGGGCTTTTTGGTTAGATACACCAGTAAAAAACTTATCTAGTAACTTTTGACTTTAGTAAAATTTTTCTGTGGTCCTTTTTTGTATGTAAAAAGGAAGATAGGTGAAAGTTAATGTGAGATCCCGGACTTACGTGTATTTTTACACGTTATTTTATTCTCAGTATTAATTATTTAATTTATTTTAATAATATCATTAGTTGTGTTTTATTTGTTTAAGATATTTATTTGAGCTATTAATCAGCTAATATTGAATTACGTTGCTTTTCTTATATATTTTAATATTAGTTAATTATTTTAATGATTGGAATTTAATTCCTTTATTATATTGTGTGAGTTTATTTGATCTGCTTTCATTATATTAATTATTATTTTATTTTTAATATTGCGCTTGGGTTTAATTTATTTCTATTGTTGGGCTTTAAATATTTTATTTTATTGATATTAGATTGTAGTATTTCAAGTCGGCTTTTATTTAATTTATTGTGTTTCTTTTTCTAGATAGTCTTTTTCTTTTTTCTCTTTTTTCTTTCCTTTTCTTTTCTTTCTTTTTCTTTTCTTTTTCTTTCTTTTTCTTTTTCTTCCTTCCTCTGCTTCCCCAGACTTCCCCGCGTGCCACCCCCCTCCCCTGTTCCCTCTCCCTCTCGCCCGTCCCTTCTCCCTCAACCCAAGGCCGCCGTCAGCCACCTACCAACAACCCCGCTCAGCCCAACCTCACCCCCACATGCCGGCGAGTTCAACGGCACCGGTGGTGTCACCTCCGGCCACCCCACCGCCCCTACACGGCCCCCTACCCGAAATGACTATTTTAACTTCCTCTGCATTTTCCAGCCACCGCCGGCCACCTCTTGGCCTCCGACCACCACCACTAGACTCCCCACCCTCCGGTGAGCATAACCCAACCTCCGGCACCACCCACGATAGCCCAAATAACCCAACTTGAAATGGGTCCTAAAATGGGTCGTTCTTCACCGCGCCGCCGTCCGGCCACCATAGGCCTCACCACCACCACCAAAAGACTCCCCTCGCCCAGCCGGTCATCCCCCTAACTCAGTTTCCCCAACCGTTACCTCACCTTCCCGGTACAACCCCAAACCTGAAAATGGGTTTTCACCCATTTTGACCCCGATCCGCCACCTTCTGGTGGTTGTGCCGCCACACCTCCACCTCCATGAGATTCCCCACTCTTCAATGAGTATCTCCCTAAATTTTGGTGTCAAACCGATGATTTTAGCCTAACGTATCGGTAACTGCTACGAACGTTGCGGATTGACGTTTGTTCAAGGAATTGCGTTTTTACCGCTGTAAGTACTTTCCAAACGAGCTTTAAGATTTAAATATATGATTAGCAACAATAGTTATTGTGTTTGATTATTGTTGCTATTTGTTGGTTGATTGGATTATTTAAATGTTGGATATTTGGTGCATGGTTGTCTGCATTGTGTATTTACGCGCATGCTCATGAAAATATTTGGAAACTGGATTTTTTGCATGATTTCAGATATTCATGTGTTGGAAATGAAAACTGGGTTTTAAATTGAGTTTATGGATTTTAATGGTTTTTGGCTGAGTCATAACGGGGACGGCGATAAGTAACGCCTGTTGTGATCAGCGTGTGTGTGTGGATGACATAATGGGGACGGCGATACGTAACGCCCATTATGGTCATTGGGTGTGCATTTCATATTGGGGACGGCGATACGTAACGCCCGGTATGAAATGAGTATGTGTGAATCATAATGGGGACGTCGATACGTAACGCCCATTATGGTCATTGGGTGTGCATTTCATATCGGGGACGGCGATACGTAACGGCCGGTATGATTGGTTTTGAGGATGTTATTTTATGGGAAATGATGGATGATTTTATTGAAATTTTATTGTGGACTAAAATGAGATTTTGGCGTGTGTGGTTATTTCATTGACTTTAAGGAAGATGATTTTAAGTCTCACGCATATGGTAATTTGTTCATGGTTGTTGTTGTGGCATTAATGTATTTGTTATCTTGGGTTTGGTTGGGTTGTACTTACATGCGATATCATTTTGGCGTCGTAATTTTTGGATGCAGATTATGAAGAGGCTGAGCCTGAGGAGACGGCTCCGCCGTTGATGTGTTATAATTATTAATTGTTATCTCGAAAAATTTATTTTCCCATTTTTATAAATATGTATTTCTTTAATTTGTATTTCGGATGACTGTATTAAATCTCCTGTTGGAGAATTTATATTAAACTGTTTTGTAAAACATTTCTAAAAATTCTGGTACTTAGATAATAATTTATTATCCGTTGCGACCTATATTTTATGTATGTCACGTGTGCACACACGTTTGACACTTGTCATTGGGATGTGTGACCCGTGTTGTCATCATCCTGACGCCTCGATTCCCGTGATTATTTTAAGGAGAATTTGGGGGCGTCACAGGTGGTATCAGAGCAGTTCGGCTCTGGGTAAATCCGCAAGTTACCTAGGAATTGTACCAGAAAAATTTGTGGTTTAAAAAAAAAAAAATTATTTTTTTTATGATTTGGTTATTTTATTTTATTCTATTATTTTATTTGCTCTCTAAGTTTTCCTACTAATTTATATGGTAAGATTATCGATATTTATTTCATTGTATTGTGCTTTTTATTTTAATGTTTGTGTTGTTGATTTATTTTCATAATTAACTTAGCTCTGATTGATCGGGTTGCTTTGTTTTATTTTATTTTAATATTTGTTCAATATGGTAATTGGGTAGTAGTTAAGATTTTAGTTAGTTTATTTTATTTGGTTAAGTTGTCGAGTATTTATTTAATTATTTATTTATTTATTTTTTATATATGCCTTTATTTTTGTTTAAATTGGAATTTGGATATTTCGGATTAGATTGTTATTTTAAATCAATCTTTTTATTGAATCTGATATTTTAAATAATTATGTTATGGAATTCCTTATTTTAAAGTTTAATTTTTTTGTTGTGGGTTATTTTGTTTTCTTAAGCTTTTATTCATTTATCATTAGAATTTGATTTTAATCTTAGTTCATAGGTTTCTTACAAGATAGCTTTGGATTTTGTTTATTATCTTTTTGTTTTAATTATGGCTTTTGTATTTTAAATGTTTCCGAAAGTTTGAAAATTTTATTTAGACAATGATTTAAAAGAAATCGCTACTGTGTTTTCTTTTTAGGGACATGCTTTGAAGTAAGTTTTAAAATTTATTATCTTTCCACCTTTTCGCTTGTTTTATTTTAAAAGTTTATCTTTTTATTTTGACGAGTGAGTTTGCTTTAGTGACTTATTGGTATTTATTTGTTAATTAATTAATTAATTAATTTTATTATGGTTCGTTTCTTTTAAAGATCTTAAGTCCTGAAGATTTCTATAATAAATCTTTTTAGAGTTGGATTTTGAGGAGAATTTCAAAACTTTATTTGCCATTTTATTTCTCCGTTCTTCTTTAATTACATCTCTCTGTTCTATTTAATAAAAGTTTTTGGTGACTTTGTGTTTATTAAGGGAGGTGGACTTTTTTTTTTAAATGGCTGGCTTTTACTTATTTTTTTATTAGATCTTTTTCCCGTTTTGTTTTTATATAATAATTATGTGAATTACTTGAGTTTTCTTTAGTGTTTGGGTATATTATTATTTATAGTTGCGAGATGGATTTGTTTGATAATTTGTTGGTATTTATGCAATTGTGTTTCCTTATCGATATTGTATATGCTGTTTATGTGTATTTTTCTTGGGTCTCACTGAGTATTTGATTGTCTAAGTTCTAATTTTATTTCTGGGAGATTATTGAAATTGTATTTTAGATGGGCTCTTCATGTGAGTGTAAAATTTTTAGCCATTGCCATATTATTATGGAATCCGATTTAAGAATACTTATGATGGTAGATGATCAATTGTTCTTTAGTGAAATTTTGATGCAATTTTTGTTTGTGGGTACTTAGAGATTAATGTATAATAATTATGTGTGTAAATTTTTGGAGAGTACTTATTTTGTTTTGTAGTTGACTTGGGAGAATTTGTTTTGTTAAGTGATAGGGTTGAATTGATGTGATAGAGATAAATTCAAGAGATATAAATTTTAGGCTTCTGGGCGAATTGTTTAGAGTGGATAATTTAAGTATGATATTTAGAGAATTTAATAGTTAGCAACATTTGTCGAGATATCTTAAGGAATTTAGTTTTGGCTTGAAGTCACATAAGAATTTAAATATTTGAGGTTATTCCATCTTATAAGTAGTGAAGGTTCGATTGAGAGAATACGGATTTAGATAATTAATCTAAGATGAGAGTGAGGAGTTATAATGATAGAGAAGCGTATTAGTGGTTTGGGAGTTAGAAATTTTTAGGCTTTAATATTGGGTGGCATAACTTGAATTGTGAGACGACAAAGTATTAGGATTTGTAAATGTGGCAAATGATTTCTTGTTAATAGGTCCCAAGCTAGTTTTTACTCAATAGTGATAATTTATGAGGATTTAAATTTTTATGAATTTAACGAGTTATCAGAGTGCGCGCGAAAGCGTGATGAAGTGCAATGTAGTTGGAGGTTCAATTCTTGTGTAAATTTTGGGGAATTAGTGATGACTTGAAATTTGGGATAATACTTGTAAGTGAGGATTTATCTTTTAGTTGGGTAAATTATGTTTATTGACGATTAATTTAGAAAGTTAAATTTGGGAGTTACTTTAGGGTGACACAAAGTATGGTATGGAGTTAGTGAATATTAAGATTTTGGGAGATTGTACTGAGATCCTTGTACATATGAAGATCAGATTAATTGGCTACCTTAGGAATTTTTGAGACGAAATATTATTTGGAGACTATACATTTATGATGGAATAACATCCATTTGTGTTTGAGGAAAATAGATGATTGTACTAATGCTTGGAGTGAGTATTAACTGATGTAGTAAGTGAGTTATTGGAGTTTTATTAGTTGCAGCTGAGAGAATTTCGAGGACAAAATTCTTTTTAAGGGGGGGAGAATGTGAGATTCCGGACTTACGTGTATTTTTACACGTTATTTTATTCTCAGTATTAATTATTTTAATTTATTTTAATAATATTATTAGTTGTATTTTATTTGTTTAAGATATTTATTTGAGCTATTAATCAATTAATATTGAGTTACGTTGCTTTTTTTATGTATTTTAATATGAGTTAATTATTTTAATGATTGTAATTTAATTCTTTTATTTTATTGTGTGAGTTTATTTGATCTGCTTTCGTTATATTAATTATTATTTTATTTTTAATATTACGCTTGGGTTTAATTTATTTATATTGTTGGGCTTTAAATATTTTATTTTATTGATATTAGATTGTAGTATTTCAAGTAGGCTTTTATTTAATTTATTGGGTTTCTTTTTCTAGTTAGTCTTTTTTTTTTTTTTTCTTTTTCCTTTCCTTTTCTTTTCTTTCTTTTTCTTTTCTTTTTCTTTCTTTTTCTTCCTTTCTCTGCTTCCTCAGACTTCCCCGCGTGCCAGCCCCCCTCCCCTGTTCCCTCTCCCTCTCGCCCGTCCCTTCTCCCTCAACCCAAGGCCGCCATCGGCCACCCACCGTCGACACCGCCCAGCCCAACCTCACTGTCACATGCCGGCGAGTTTAACGGCACCGGTGGTGTCACCTCCGGCCACCCCACCACCCCTACACGGCCTCCTATCCAAAATGACTATTTTAACTTCCTCTGCATTTTCCGGCCACCGCTAGCCACCTCTTGGCCTCCGACCACCACCACTAGACTTCCCACCCTCCGGCGAGCATAATCCAACCTCCGGCACCACTCACGACAGCCCAAATAACCCAACCCGAAATGGGTCCTAAAACGGGTCATTCTTCGCCGCGCCGCCGTCCGGCCACCGTAGGCCTCACCACCGCCACCAAAAGACTCCCCTCGCCCAGCCGGTCATCCCCCTAACTCAGTTTCCCCAACCGTTGCCTTACCTTCCCGGTACAACCCCAAAACCGAAAATGGGTTTTCACCCATTTTGACCACGATCCGCCACCTTCTGGTGGTTGTGCCGCCACACCACCACCTCCATGAGTTTCTCCACCCTTCAATGAGTATCTCCCTAAATTTTGGTGTCAAACCGAGTATTTTAGCCTAACGTATCGGTAACTGCTACGAACATTGCGGATTGGCGTTTGTTCAAGGAATTGCATTTTTACTGCTGTAAGTATTTTCCAAACGAGTTTTAAGATTTAAATATATTATTGGCATTAACAGTTATTGTGTTTGATTATTGTTGCTATTTGTTGGTTGATTGGATTATTTAAATGTTGGATATTTGGTGCATGGTTGTCTGCATTGTGTATTTACGCGCATGCTCATGAAAATATTTGGAAACTGGATTTTTTGCATGATTTCGGATATTCATGTGTTGGAAATGAAAACTGAATTTCAAATTGAGTTTTAAATTGAATTTATGGATTTTAATGGTTTTTGGCTGAGTCATAACGGGGACGGCGATACGTAACGTCCGTTGTGATCAGTGTGTGTGTGTGGATGACATAATGGGGACGGCGATACATAACGCCCATTATGGTCATTGGGTGTGCATTTCATATCGGGAACGGCGATACGTAACGCCTGGTATGAAATGAGTGTGTGTGAATCATAATGGGGACGACGATACATAACGTCCATAATGGTCATTGGGTGTGTATTTCATATTGAGGATGACGATACGTAACGCCCAGCATGAAATGAGTGTGTGTGAATCATAATGGGGACGGCGATACGTAACGCCCATTATGATTGATGTTTTGTGTAAATCATATCGGGGACGGCGATACGTAACGCCCGGTATGATTGGTTTTGAGGATGTTATTTTATGAGAAATGATGGATGATTTTATTGGGATTTTATTGTGGACTAAAATGAGATTTTGGCGTGTGTGGTTATTTCATTGACTTTGAGGAAGATGATTTTAAGTCTCACGCATATGGTAATTTGTTCATGGTTGTTGTTGTGGCATTAATGTATTTGTTATCTTGGGTTTGGTTGGGTTGTACTTACCTGCGATGTCATCTTGACGTCGTAGTTTTTGGACGCAGATTATGAAGAGGCTGAGCCTGAGGAGACGGCGTTATTGATGTGTTATAATTATTAATTGTTATCTCGGGAAATTTATTTTTTCCTTTTTATAAATATGTATTTATTTAATTTGTATTTCGGATGACTGTATTAAATCTCCTGTTCGAGAATTTATATTAAACTGTTTTGTAAAACATTTCTAAAAGTTTTAGTACTTAGATAATAATTTATTATCCGCTGCGACCTATATTTTATGTATGTCACGTGTGCACACACGTTTGACACTTGTCGTTGGAATGTGTGACCCGTGTTGTCGTCATCCCGACGCCTCGATTCCCGTGATTATTTTAAGGAAAATTTGGAGGTGTAACCGTTAAAGTTTTACTAGTGGAGAAGTTTTTGCGGGTGTCCTTGAGGTGAGGTGAAAAAATTGTGTGATTGTAACAATTTCTCACATAGTAGATTTTCTTCTCTGGGTCTGGTGGTTTTTCTCCTCTTTTGGGAGTTTTTCACGTAAATTCTTGTGTTGTATTTATTTATCTATTTTTCTTAATATTCTGTCAAAAGTAGATTTTGGTGGGAGAAATTTGGAAGGCCTAGATTTCAACACTCAGCTGGTGCTAGGTGATCCATGTCGGCACCGCCACTCTCTGTGCCGTGCAGGCTGTGCAATGGCGACGACCCATCTGGTATGCGCAACACCAACAAAAAAAAAAAAAAAAATACCGAGGCGCATCACTGTGGCAATGCATAGCACCCTCAGGTGCTTGGCGTGTGAAGGTGGCCATTCGGAGACTCAACGTCCGCTTTTTTTCTATACTGAGGTACTTTCAAACCTCTGGTACATGACACTGACCTACTGCAATACCATATCTGGTGCTGTTCATCACGCAGCATCACGTACGGCCCATCTGGACAGCGCTGGAACCAGCCTTCACGTGCACGTCAAAAACACAAAATCGGAAACAATCGATATCAAGCTCTGATGTCAATGGTAGAAAAATTACAGCAAAATATATAGCAGAAACGATATAACTGGGTCGAAAATAGATCTAATGTGATTATTTCACGAATTCTCTAAAGTCTTTGTTTCTCTAAAATCTTCTTAATAATAATGGAGTGTTGCTACGTAGCAATACTTAAAAATTCTACAGCTTACATGTCTGATGTCAGGAATAGAGACAATCTTTTTTTGAGAAAGTATTTGGAAATTGGAACCATAATCATCGTAGGTATATCATTTCTGTTTAATATTTTTTATCCAACAAAAGCCCGATAGGAAGTTCAAAGGTGATCATATTATCTCACACGCTGCAAATTTGCAAATATGGGATGGTAATCATTATTAGAAATGATATACTTACAATTATTTTATAATTATTTTACAACTTATTTTTGTATTTAATTTTACTTAATAATTAAGAATATGAATATTAATAAAATTATATTTTTCTTAATTTTTTCTTAATGATTAAAATTGTTAAAAAATATTTAAAATAAAATAATAAAAAAGAAAAGAATCCTATTACACGATAAGTTGTAAAAAAGTTGTAAAATCCATCGTACGGATATCATCACTCAAAAATAAAAGATAATGATAGACATATTATTTTCTTATTACCTTTTTATTATTGATCTATGGTATATTTAAATTTTTTATTTTTTGAATTTTTTTAAAATATTTTTTAACATCCTTAATCATTAAAAAAAATTAAAAAATTTATAACTTCATTAATAATCACTTTCTTAATCCCTAAATAAAGAAAACAAAAAGCATTAAATGAATAGTATAAAATTATAAGCCTATGATACTCCAAAAATAAATTGGGTCCAGTTTATTAAAATTCACTATCATGAATAAAGGAATGATCAAAGTTAAAAGAGATTAACATATAAAAGGGTAAAAGTCACTTAAGACGGTAAGTTTGCTCGTAATATTTTTGAAAAAAATGAATAAATCTAGAAGTTATATGAAAAAAATTCTCTTTTTAACGATCAATCCTACATTTTTTTTTTAAAACGGTTAAACGAAGTTTGCAGACCTTAGGACTATTTCGAACCTTACTAAAAATTAAGACTCAACTACTCCAAATAAGGAAGAAGGCCTTTATAAAAAGAGGTAATCTCTATAAACATAGGTCTCCTATTCACTATCACTCCATATCTCTACAAAGATAGCATCTTCTTCAACCCCCTCATCAACCATGCATTTTTCTCCACCGTATTGAGAGCTACACCTGATTATGAGAAACTTCATTAGATACAGGGCAGTGCTACTGGGACCGAAGTCCCTTATACCGATGAATGATCGACAGCAGTGCATTTTTTTTTTCTTTTATTTCAACAATTTTTTTAATATTTTTAAATGTATTTTTTAATTATAAAAAATACATATATTAAATAATATTTTCTTTCTTAATTATTAAGCAAAAGAAAAAAAGAAGAAAAAAAAAAAAGAAAAAGAAAAAGAAAATCATCGGTCAAAAATGGGTACACTATCGATACCATTAGCATTTTCCTTAGATATAATGAATTTTATCTTCAAGTGACCGGTACTTGAATGTATGCAATACCATGTAAAGATAAGTCTCTCTCCTTATTTATATTTTTTTATGCTTTATTTATTATTCACGTCATAGATGAGCATACAAGTATTATATCAATGCAGGATAACTTTATTTACATTTTTTACGCCTTATTTGTTATTTGCTTTATAAATGAGCATTTAAGTACCGTATCAACCTCCAAACCATCATCGTGGGCCATTCGATCGTATTGTTGGGCTCCAACCCAGCCGACAGATTGCATCAACAGTTATGATAGAAATCCAAATATGAAAAATCTAAACGCAAAGCATTAAGTGCTCCCAACGCGCACCTGTCAGTCTACGACCCACAAAATCAATGCGCATCTGTCTCTCTTTTTCTCCCCTCGATCTCTCGCTTCTCCTTGAAAACTTTTCTTGCAGCCTTCGTGGAATGTGATTTAGGGTGATTTGGAATGGAAAATTAAATGAAATGAGTGGAAATATGATTTAGGTTAAATAAAATATTATTAGAATATTATTTATTAATATTATTATTATTTAAAAATTTAAAAATAATAAATTATTTATTATATTTTATATAAAAATTTTAAAAAATATAATAATAAATTTGAAATTAGGTGGACTATCTCCTAATCCAAACTAGCCAATAAAATTGCATGTGCATTTTAAAATCTCACTGAAACCCTCTCTTTGTTGTGCAGCGTGCTTCATCCAAGCTTTTTCAACAAGTTCAACCTCCATCTCACTGAACCCCTTTCTCATTGATAAACACTACTGGAACATACCTATTCTGTCCATTAATTGTGGAGGACTAGGAGATAATCGAAGCCATGAAATTTTGATACAAAATTTTGAAGGTTGCAATAGAACCAATGGAGCAGTCGCCCTTACTTCTGTTTTATCTGATAATTTCAAGAAAAATCTTGCTTGGAAGATTTCAAGAATTATTTTGAGTATCATTTACTTTTTTGGCAAAGATCTCAAAAATTATTTTGAGTATTATTTACTTTTTCGGCAAAGAAAAACCTCATACTTTGTTTTCATTTTTCATGCTGACGCGGCTTGAATAAGCTCGAGTATTTACATCCTCAGATGATGCGAGTGATACAATAACCTCTGCCACTAAAGGGATTTCCTCTCCATGCGACCCAGATTTGAAATCTTTTAATTATAGTGTTTTGAATGTACCTATTCGAGGTTGGATATAGTATATGTTCATGTTGTCCTACTTGAAAGTTTTGAAAGGCTGGAACTAAAGTATGGACAAATCTCCAGAAATAATTGCCTGATTGAAAGAAATAAGAGAAAATGATCCTCAATCTCTCTTTTAATCGAGTCAGCAACTGAAGAGATCGTTAATGCATTCAGTAGGATTCAAAACTTGTAAAGGAAGTTTTCAATTAATTTTTCACCTGTGTGGAATGTCAACACTATTTGGCAATGGCAAGGATTGAAATTTGATTTTCATCAGAATGTTTCAAATTGTTTATTCCCTTACCGAATACATCATTCAAACTTAATCAGTGATCATCGGGAGAGAAAAGAGGAATGAAGGGGAGATGAAGCTCTCTTTTTCTTCTCTTCTCTTTGTTTTTTATTATTTCCTAACTTTTTTTAAATTTTATTAATGACATTTGCCTGCCCAAATCCAACTCAGAATAGGTACGCGGTTGTTGTGCAAAATTGTCCGTACCTAGGACAACCCTAAAAAAAAATGGATTTTATTTATGGAAGTTGAAATTTTCATTCAGGAGGGTTTTTTCTGTAAAAATAGAGCTTTTTCTTCCACTTTCAAAGCTCCAAGATTGGGTTTGAGAGTATCACAGTAGCAACTCATGCCTTTTTTGGGTAATATTTTCTTCCACTACTTACGGCCATCACATTCAAAAAAAAAAAAAAAAAAAAAACCAAAAGAAAAAGGAAAATGCTTGCTAGATGCATCCCAAATTTGCACCCCCATGTATTTTATTTAATTTTTATTTAATGATAAAAAAGTATGTATTAGTGAATTTCTATTTTTCTTACTTAATAGTTAAGGATGTTAAAAAAATATTTGAAAAAAAAAATCTCCATAGAGAAGAAAAAGACAGATAGAAGAAAGAAAAAGATTCAAGTCTCTTAATAATTAATCACCTATACGTACGTACAGTAAATGTTATTTAATTATTTTGCTAAAGTGTTTATATTTATTAAGTACGCGTTAATAAAGGAATTCTTAGGCATTAGCTGTGCGAGATGCAGGAAGCTAAGAAATATTTAAGAGCCAAGAGATATTTAAGAGCAAGAAAAACAAAACAAAAAACAATTATTCAAATTTTGTACTAAATTGACCGAGTAGGCAAACTACATATGTAGCATGTGCAAACAAATAAAAGGGTTGAGTACTGTTTATTGGACTACAAAGAAATTGCTTTAAGAGCACTTGTATCGGTTTAAATAAACACTAATACAAACTAAGGCCTAATTTATTTTTAGAGATAATATGAGATAAAAGTTAAAAAATAATAAAATATTATTTTAATATATTTTTTTAATATTAATTTTATTTTGAGATTTGAAGAAGATATTTTGAAATTTAAAAAAAATTATATTTCTTTGTTATATTTTGTATGGAAATTAAAAAATATATATAATAATAAATTTGAGATGTATTTGAAATTTTTGATTTTGTCTCCCAAAACAAACTAAGCCTAACTTTTAATAAGTCCATTATATCCACTACATGATTAGTTTATGCAAATGCATTTTTTCCAAGATTAGTTCTCACTACTAATGTTGTAGCAAAAAATCTTTTGACTTGGGTTCATTTCATCAAAATTAGTCATCATAGTTTTATGCCTTCTCGAAAATTATTGTTTTCTACAGACATATTTGCCTGAAAATAGGTATTAGCTACCGAGTATATAGTGGGTACAAAGTATTTGCCATGAGTTACATCCATGGCAAATGCTAAAAGATTTTAAAAAAAAAATTACAAAATAAAAAAATGAGACTTGAGCTAAAAATAATCATAACAAATACTCTAATATAGACTAAAATAAATATATCCCAACATTAGATATCGAACTCCACACTTATAATAATTTAAAAAGAAGATATTAAAAAATTTTACATTTATTTTTACAAATTTAATCCATATTCAATACATTCAAGTTTTAAAAACCAACACTAACATAATGTTTTACAAACTCACTATTACTCCACTTAATCCCAACACTTCAAAACAATTCATCTTTATGATCCAACTTTATTTCATGCTCAAACATCAACACAAGTAAAGCCAAATTTTCTGTAGCTCTTCTCAAATGCATTAAGTCCAAGAACCAAAGAAATCAAAAGAACCAAACTGTCGAAAATTCTGAAATAAAGCATTTCATCAGATGCAATATGGAACTTACTAAAGAAACAGGTGTAGAATCAAAACATAGGCCAACATCCAATATTAAGTCAACACTGCTTCAATTGTCTTATTCCAAGATGGTGTATTTGCACTTTTAGTTGAGCACCATAACGAAAATAACATACAAACCTTAATTTCTCTCACCTTTACATACCATTTAACATAAAAAGAAGGAAAATTAAGAAGTTTGTGATGGTATAAAAACTTCGGTGATGGAAAAAAAAGTTTGACTATTTATAAGTACAAGTGGACACTCACTAGCGTTAGGCTAAACTGCTCACCCAATAAAAATGGCACAAGAAGACACCAAAATACGACATCTATTAAAATAATAGCACATGCACAAGTCTATTTACAAATAGAATATTAGCTCAAAAAAAAAAATTGATTAACGTTCCTTAGAACAAGTTACTGACAAAAATTTCAAAGCAGTAGCGTTTTTTCCACTTGACACTACTCAGGACACGAGACTTAAGTAACCAATTGGTGAATTTAAAAACCAGTTATCCATCTAGATTTTAGCCATAGGATTAATGTAAAAGATAATATCACAAGGAAATACTACCAATTGAATTTTAAGGTGAAATATTCAAGCATGAGTGGAGGGAGGCATCAGCCTACTGGAACTACAAGGATTTAAAACACTTTTAACAAGATATTTAGCATCTAAGGCAACAACTTCAGCATGTTATAGCAATCTTATCATTAGTCTCGAGAAATGATCAAATTATTTGTACCTCATCTACATATCAAATTATTCTTCAACATAAATCAGTAGCACTCCCTACCTAGACGGGGCAGGGGAGGAGAATCCATTTTGTTATAAGATGTACTATAAGCTTAAAGGGGGATGAATCCATTTTGTTATGATTATTCAACTACTAAGTTAATAATGTATTATTCAAAAACTTAAGACATCATGACAGAGAAGAAGATGAGTATCTAAGGAGACATAAGCATTTGCTAAACACGAGGAAATGTCATCATCTTATATTACAAATAAAATATGTGAACAATATATTACAAATATCTAAGATCATAGATTAATAAACAATAACAAATAGTAGAAAACTAAAACAGGCCCTGCAAAATCTTAGCCAATCTCTCCTTGATTTACTTCTAAAAAGCTGCTAAAGATTCAGATTGAGAAGAAATTTGACTGCAAACAACAATTTCTAGGTGGTGGAAAAAAATAAATTAGCCTTACCAAATTTAAAAGTAGCTTACTGTACTCAAACTAAACCAATGTGCAGATCATGAGTTATAAACTAGAGAAATCAAAATGTGCATATAAAAGATTAAGTCATATATGAAAATTATGAGCCACAATAGTAAAATTGGAAAAACTTACATGTACATTTTACCACATTGATTAAGTATACATGTGTGGGGATCTCTAGGCCTACAAATCAGAGACCACCAACAACTAAAAAAATTACTCTCAACACAAATCTAAATAGCTCCATACCTCGATTACTCGCTTGGCCCATCATAGTAGAGAAAAGTTTGGTTTACATAAATGAAAATAGCTTGTCCAGCAGTATAGATCTCACTTCTAGAGTTGGAAAGTTACACAATAATAATAATAATAATGAAATAAAATGGCTAATTCAGACTCATATGCTAATAATCCAGTAGCATATAAGCACCTGTCACACTACTTGATAATTCTCCGTGATCAACTGCATTCTTTGAGCATACTTGGGAGGGACTCTACCCTTCAAAGATATGATATTCAGAACCTGCACAAGGAATTTACATTAACCATTTTATACAGGGCATTGAAAAGAGAAGGACACATGCCAATGTCAACCAAAAAAAGAGGAAGAAGAGGAAAGAAAGAAGGAATATATTAACAGATTGAGTAGAGACTAATGGCTCAACTTTTCCTCAATAGAATCTAGAGGTCTAAACTTATCAATACATATAACA
Organism: Platycarya longipes; assembly: GCA_036559045.1. Taxonomy (NCBI): domain Eukaryota; kingdom Viridiplantae; phylum Streptophyta; class Magnoliopsida; order Fagales; family Juglandaceae; genus Platycarya; species Platycarya longipes. The sequence goes on along the minus strand of CM071802.1, from coordinate 5,568,609 downwards.
CTTCAAAGAAAAAGAACAATGAATGAAAAAAACATTAGATTATAGTCTATAACAATATATATATATATATATATATATATATAAGGCTATGGTTGCAACTGATGGATAGGATCTATTTCAAATTGATCAACTGCCGCCATTTTAGTCATAAACCATTAATACCATTTCTCATAATGGCATTGCAAAAGATAAAGCTCTTTAAAAAAAAAAACTAGAACATATAAATAAAATTGAAAACTCAATCAAATACACTTAACAGGGGAATATTGAGTTTGATGGCAAACTTGAACATCTTCATCCAAAGAATAAAATGAGTACATCAATTGCTAAATATAAGAGGGGAAAAATACTTATAACAAGTGTTCGAGAGGAAAAGTGAAGGGAGACGTTGGGGATCAGTTCTTCTGATCCCCATTAAAAACAGCCCTTCAATAAAAATACAATAAAAAATTCTAAAAAATACAATAAAAAAAATACAATTTAGAAAACACAATAAAAATACACAATAAAAAACACAATAAAAAAATAAAATGAAGATAATTTTAAAGGGGTGTTCGGCCTCAGCCTAGATAGAGCCGGCGCCGGTGGCGGTGGGCGACACCGCTCATACCATCGTGACTACCAGCCTCCAGCAATCCCACCCCTACGACGGCGACCTCCAGCGACATCCGGTGTGCCCCACGCAACCTTAAACTCGTTTCAGGTCACGATGGTACAGGTAGTGTCGCCCACTGCCGATGGAGCCGCCAGCGTCCATTTTTCAAGGGGATCAGATGGACCGATCTCTAGATATTCTCAAAAGTGAATAGAAACCCATAGGCACTCAATCGAACAAATTCACATATGAGCAACACACACCATTTAGTTGGACACCTACTATCAGTGCATAAAGCACAATAGAGTTGATATCATCTCTTATCACCCAAACTAAAAACTTCACGTAGCACCTCAGAAATTAAATACCGAACCAAAGATTCCAAATGGCAATAAAAGTTTGTCATATTAAGAGAACTGCAGCTATTCATAAGGGGAATTCACCTCCCATATGTTCTCTTAGAGATGTTCTAATAAAATAGTTTGTGAAATCAGACTAATAACGTCAAACTGAAGTGCCTATGTTCTCCCATAGACACTTCACCATACTAATATTATTACTTCCAAACTCTTGGTTTGTGAAGTCGCAACTAATAACGTCAAACTAAGCAAGAAGCATCAATTAGAATTATCTAATTATCATATATGTATAAGAACAATTGAGTTAAAAATGAACAAAGTAATTGCTAGTTCTCTGCAAGCCAAATTCTGACCAAAATCTTCATGATATACAATTCCAACAAAATATATAAAAGAAAAATAACAGTACCACTTGAGAAATTAATTATTGATAATAAAAGGAACTGGTTTATAAACATTGCATCCACAAAATAATGTCCACGCTACTTTATAACCATGCTTCATAGACTAAAACCAAAGGGAGAAAAATAGAGACAAGTTATGAGTGAGGGAGAGAGAGAGAGATAGGGTGGTGAGAGAGAAACCCTAGGTGAAGATTCCATCGATGAAAAATCTGAAACCTCTGAGCAGAGTCTCCATCGAGCTGGCCGCCATCAACTGTGAAGAAGTGGCTTCTGTTGAACCTAGGAATACATTTGCAAGCTTGCCAAAGCCAAAATAAACAGAGAGAGAGACAAAAATGGCGTGTTGAGAGAGAAATTTGTGGAGCCCTAATGGATGAAAAGGAGAAAACAGAGAGGGAAAGATGTGAGGTCATCCTCTCATCGTCGTAAGGATCGACGAAGCCTTGATGGCAATGGGTGAAATAGCACGGGGGGCGGGGGACTGGCTCTGGGTTAGGTTGTGCCAGAGGGGGGTCACTCTGGGTGATCAGCTCGGCGGCTAGGGAGAAACCTTCACAATCGTCACAGGGAGGGGGAGAGAGAGAGAAGAGATGAGATGTGTAAACGGGAAGAAATGGAACCTAGGGCTAGGGATTTAATTTAAAAGGGTATTTCGCATGAGTAATGATCACAGCAAATACTTAGAAAATTGCCGAAAATGTTAAATTTATGTTAATATTTCCATAACCCCTTCGCCGGCCACAATAAATGATCGCGATGAGATGTGTAAACTTATATTTCTTATAAGTTTACTTGTGGCAAAAATAAATGGTTGCAAAATTTTTTTATTCCCCACTAAATGATATTTTCCAACAAATATTTCCTCCACCGCAAAAATAAACCTAATAAATTTGTAAGTCTATTTGCCACAACAAAATGTTGCCACAAAACACTATATTTTCGCCACAAAACATGTATTTGCCACAAAGTTTTACTTGCTAACATGATTTTGTAGTAAAGGCCCGTTTTTTTTCTACAAATAGTTTTGGTGTTAATAAGCCACTCTTTGCCACAAATTTATGTTGCAGAAAAACAATTTGTGGCAAAAGGCCACATATGTTGTAGTGGCATCACCTGTTTCGAGTTGCAAGAAAACACAAATTAGAGACAGTGAACCAAAAAATAAATAATGAGAAAGAAAACTCATTGCAAATTTTAATGAATCACCTTGGATACTCAATGAACACTACTGCAATACTGTTTTTGTTTCCAAGCTTACAAAAAGTCCATTGCTCAATGATAACTTTGACAAAATTGCTTTTTTTCCAAGCTTTTGTTTGTTTATAAGTTATGATTGGTACTAAATCAATACCATTTTGATACTGCATGCCAACTATTTAGATATGAAAAGATCTAATACAACTTAGAATTGAACTCTAAATTTATTGATGCCCTAAAGAAAATAGTGCGGTGTTTAAAATCTTGACAAAAGTCTACATTTTGACAAAGTTCAAGCATGTAGGACTACGCTAATGCCCTACCAAGCGCCAACCTCTCCTAATTAATTTCAAGTTACATTCACATGTAATTCAAACCCAAAGGGGCTCCTTGTATCATAAGTTTCTCAAGCTAAGATTTTATGACTTGTATCACTTTGACAAAACTTTTTTCAGTTGTGTTTCTTGTATACAATCGGCTTCATCAATTCTATATTGGGAATCTAAAAGATCTAGAATGAAAACAAATTTGCAAGAAAATATCTCATTTTTTAAAAGAAAATAAAATTGCAATCTTCCACACTCTTACCACTCCCATGGCATAGCATAAAAAAAGTACGAAAAAAAAAAACCAGGACTAAAAAGAAAAACAGAATAGGTTGTGATCTTAATATCAAAGAAATACTACCCAATAGTTTTATACCCAAATCAAAGCACGACTAATGGAAAGGTTAAGCTTTTCTTTTAAAATATATGGTTGTGGAGATAATGTGCAAAAGAAGGTAAGATCTTTCTTGAATTTAAAGACTATAGCCCACCACCATCAATAAAATTCTAGGCATGAAAAAGTGCATCAATTAAGGTTAGAACTTGGAAGCCTTTCTCTCTTTGGTAGCTAAGAGCATTAGTATTGGTTTATGCATATGTATATGCGAAATACCCTCTTTTAGAGATTCATTTTGTCATATGCATATGCATATACAAAATTCTCACATTGGCTTATGTAAATTTGAGATAAAATAATAATAAAATATTATTTTACTCCAATTTCTTAATTTTTTAAATTATATATTAAATGCATTTCATTAATATATACATACATACATACATACATATATATATATATATATAATTGGAACGTTAACATATATATAAAATTGAAAAGCTAACATGTATGTATATATATATATATATAACTTATATAAAATATATATAATACAGGAACCTTCCAATTATATATATATATAGTTAAATTAACATATATATATAACTTATATATATAATATATATATATAACTGGAATATATATAAAATTGGAATACATATTTTCATAAGTAAATAGTAGAAGGAGAGAGAAAAAAATAATAAAATATGTTTTCATAAGGGAATAGTGACTCTCCAAATATTCATAGTTACTATTCATAGCTATGCAAATATTTGCATATGCATATTCCAATGTGGAGGACTTTTAGTCCATATTATGCAAATATGAGTTTGCATATGTTTATGCATAGACCAATGCCAATGCTCTAATAGAGAGGCCGCAAACCTCCCTTGGTGCAGACACCTATTAGTGTCAACAAAGGTCCATTAAGTGTAATTTGAAGTATTATTAAGATAAGATATAATCTAACCTTAGATGACAATTGAGAGATTTTTTGTACTCAGTCAATAGGTGGCTACACCTACAACTCTTGAATCACATTGTCATGCAACCATTAATGAAGTCAAAACAACAAAGCAAAGCATATGACAACTAAAAGGGACCATATGACATTAACTAACATTTGTAAAAATATTGCTAGAGGAGAAACAAACAAACAAACAAAACAAAACACAACAAATGCAAAAAACAAAGAGCAGTTCCAAGTATTCGTCAAAAATAAATGATGATGCTCCTTACTTCTAAAAACAAAAGTTGTGGGCAAACTGAAAATCAAAGGATGGTATCCAATTTATAATAAAATGAAATACGAGTACTTGAGAAAAATGATTATTAAAAAAAACTATGGACATTTAGGAAGGTATAAGGTTAAAAAAGATGATAGCTAGGGACCTAATTATTAAAGCTTCAAAAACTATATATAGCACAAGATAAAAGAACTTTGGACACTTTGGTTTTTTCTAACTAAATAAAAAAACCTACAATGTGCACTTTTGAATAATATTGGATACATGAATAATATATAATGATACATAATCTTAACTCAAATAGTAAATTAATGATTACAAAGCTAGAGTTTACAATGAATCAAATTGATGACTACTTATAATTTCTCATTAGTTTTAAAGTGTTTGGTGCAATTGCAAGCATGAAGACTAGATTTGTAAGGTAAGAAGTTGTTCCTATATTTTCACACCATAATATTGAGCAAGATAGAGTGGTCAAAATTCACATAAATTTTTAATATATAAGACAGATTTGATAGCAAGAATTTTGGGGTCATTTTATAAACAATATCCTTTGTTTTTCTCCATGCCCTAAGCCTCAATACCCATTTTAGAAAACCCAAAGTACACCTCTTTCATTTCACAAGAAGAACTCAATAATACGGTGAGCTAAAGGTAGTGGACTTACCTACGAAGCTGAGTAAGAGACGACGACGAAACAGAGCTCCATCCAATGAGCATCGTTGGTTTGGTTCATTAACAGAGCTTACGGGGAAGATGGGAGAGCTTAAGAGGAGGGAGGGGAGGGGCATTACTGGGCATACAGAGGGTATCAACGGGATGGCGCTGACCAGGAGGAGGGTTTTGGCTGGGTGGCATTTGGTAGAGGGAGAATGTCGCGGGTGGCTCTTGGCAAAGGGGGTCTTCGCGATGGAAAACTTGAAATGGGGGATGAGGGTGTTGGGATCGGCGCACACTCATAAATAAGATGGGGACCAAGATTTATCGTGGTTCGGCCAATTTGGCCTACGTCCACACAGAGAGGAGATTTAATTAATCACAAATTGAGATTACACGGTTTCTCTCAACTCTCACAGCACTATGTGCTTCTGATCTCACCCATGCCATTTTCGCAGCCTAATACAAGTATTTATAGTGAGTTTTAGATAAGAAATCATCATTAGTGTTGGTAAGTTTTCTTCAAATATTTCGGATGGAGCATCATGTGTCTTTCTAGCTCAATTTTCTTGTTCTTCAAGCAGACTCAATCGGCTTCATTTGCTGCCAAGTAGATTCTTCTTCCTCAAGAATTCTTTTTCTCCAAGTAAACATTAATCTTCATCCAAGTTCCAGTTTCTTCAAGAAAGTTCTTGTTGCCGACGTTGGTGTTGAATTTTCAACAATTCTCCCCCTCAACACCAAGCAGAGGATATCCTGACATCTTTTAATACAAGGTGTCTAGTTTGACTATGTCTCTCCATAGCTCAAGATTTTTGCATGAGATTACCTTTGTCAGCATATCAGCAAGATTCTCTTTGGTGTGGATCTTTTCAAGCTTTAAAAGTTGTTGCTTTATTACTTCGCGTATCCAGTGATAGCGAATATTAATGTGTTTTGTCCAGGAGTGATACATCTAGTTTTTACTCAGATCAAGAGAACTTTGAATATCACAATAGACTTTGTACTCTTTCTGACTGACTCCCATTTCTTGGAGAAATCACTTTAGCCACAACATTTCCTTTCCTGCTTTTGCTATAGCAATGTATTCAGCTTCTGTTGTAGATAAAGCCACACATTGCTGTAGTCTGGACTGCCATAATATAGCTCCACCTGTAAATGTGTAAATGTATCCTGATGTAGATTTCTTCCATTAAGATCATCATCCATATTAGCATTTGTGTAGCCATCCAAGACTGGGTCAACTCCCTCATAGCACAAGCACAATTTTGATGTACCCTTGAGGTACCTGAAAATCTATTTTATTGCTTTCCAATGTTCTTTCCCTGGATTGAAAAGAAAATGGCTTACAACTCCAACAGCGTGAGCTATCTGAGGTCTCGTACTCACCATGGCGTACATCAGACTTCCTACTACTGAATAATAGGGTACTGCAACCATTTCTTGAATCTTTTTTGCTGATGAAGGATATGAACTTTTGCTTAATTTGAAGTGACTAGCCAGTGGAGTACTAACTAGTTTTGCTTTTTCCATGTTGAACCTTCTCAATATCTATTCAACATACTTTTCCTATGACAGCCATAACTTCTTTTCCTTCCTATCACGAGTGATCCTCGTGCCCAAAATTTGTTAGGCAAGTCCTAAGTCTTTCATATCAAAAACTTTGGAGAGATCCATTTTTAGCTTGTTGATGATGGATGGATCTTTTCCAATAATCAGCATGTCCTCAACATAAAGCAATAACATCACAAAGTCACCATCTGAAAGTCTCTAGATGTAGATGCACTGATCTGCAATAGTTCTTTTGTAACTATGACACACTATGAATGAGTCAAACTTCTTGTACCGCTGTCTGGGAGCCTGTTTCAAATTGTAGAGGCTCTTTTCCAGCTTGTAGACCAAGTTTTTCTTACCAAGAACTCGAAAACCTTCTGGTTGATCCATGTAGATCTTCTCATCAAGGTTGCCATGAAGAAATGCTATCTTCACATCCATCTGTTGAAGCTCAAAATCAAGACTTGTAACCAATCTGAGTACCACTCAAATTGAAGTCATTTTCACAATAGTCGAGAATATCCCATCAAAATCAATTATTTTCTTTTGTTGGAATCCTTTAACGGCCAAGCGAGTTTTGTACTTCACCTACTTACCATCATTTTTTAGTTTGAACACCCATTTGTTTCTCAGTACTCTCTTATCCTTTGGAAGTTTCACCAACTCATAAGTCTGATTCTTCTACAATGAGTTTATCCCATCTTGCATAGCCTGCATCCATCTGGATGAGATATTGCCTCTTGAAAGTTTTCTAGCTCACCCTCATCTGTAAGAAGAATATAATCTGATTCAGGATATATTCGAGATGAAATCAACAGTTGGCTTCTAGAGGATTTGTCTTGCTAAGGCTGACCACCTGACAACTATGAAGATTCTACAGTTTCTGATAGAGATGACAACTGCTCCCCCTGCTCAGTATTGGTCTCTCTGTTGTCAGCTTCTTCTTCTTCTGGGGAAACTTCCTACCTGTTTTCAGTGTTTAAGGTAGACTGAAGTGGTGGAGAACTAAAGGCTAGTTCTGGAGCACTTGTAGTTGTTTGTTCTGGTCCAAATAGCTGGTCTTCATGGAATACAATGTGTGACGCCCTCAATTTACGCTAAGGGTTTTAACTTAAATTGAAAAGTCTGAGTAAGTAAAACTAGACTACTTACCCCATACGTATCGATCCTATAATGCATGCATCTAATCTTACTGTTGTATATAATGAGACTAATAGCAGAAACTGGTCTAAATAAAAACTTTTACAAATAAACTAGAGATCACATGATAAAATATAAACATAATATTCACACCCATATTTATAACATCATATTGTACTATTACATGATCCAGTTTTTTTCTCGATCATATAAAATTACATAAATATTCAACTACAACATTAGCACCACCTTGGCTCCCTTTTAACCTCTGTATACTCTCTCCCATAATGAAAGTTATCCAAACTAACATCAAAATCTCGATGAAGGTATTGTCCATATGGTGTAGAATAAACCCCGCATATGGACAATGAGCCATCTAATTCTAACGTCAGACAACATCCTGTATGCTTCTACTGTGCTGAAAAGGCGGATGTATCGTATTTCCATAACCCCATTGGTTGATCATAAATATTCACAATAGGAGAGTCAAAAAAATCAAAAAGGAAAAAGTCAGAGGGCCCCTCAGGGCTCCTCTGAGCTCCCTGAGACATAGGGGTTTTTTCCCTATTCGTTATAGGGTCGTGTACAATATATAATTTTTTCAAGAAAGAAATAAACAAACAAAAGTGAGATTTCCTCAGAAATCTCAGTAAGTACACATATAACATAACAAGGAATAGATAAAGCATAACATAAATCACATGACATGATCATAGCATATGACATATAACGTATCGTGTGTAGCTCATGCATATGAATCACCAGCTTATATTTCTTACTCTTATTATACTTAAGTTCTTATTTCTTATTTTTATCTTTCATAATATTGTGGGTCATACTTATTTCATAATATTGACGGGCGTTACGTATCGCTGTCCCCATCAGGTGTTCTCAGCATGACGCATTAGCTTGGTCATACATAAGCTCATCAATCTTCCGGGTGTTACGTATCGTCATCCCCATCCTGACATGGAATTACTTAGCATAGTGGGCATTATGTATCACCGTCCCCGCTAGTCATGTCAGTCTTCAGGGCGTTACGTATCGCCGTCTCTGTCGTGACACGACACTTAACTTATCATGTTTTCTTAACATTTCCGTATCGTATATTCTTAAAATGAACGTCGTGACTTATGACAACACACATATGTGACAAAATACAATATACATACAAACTTAGACCTGTGACATGTATGTTTCATGTTTTCGTAAAGCATATCACAAAAATCTACATGCACATACATCACTTTTCTTATATATGCAATTAAATAAAATAATGAAATTTTATTTAATCAAGGGCTGGCTAAATCTTTATGGGAAAATATTCTCAATTATTTATTCCTTATAACTTATTCAACTGAAGCCCACAAGTTTGCATAATTTCATAGTTTAAATATTTTTTAAGTGTTTCTTAAACTTTTCTTATATATAAAATTTTATTATTATTTTATTTTATTTTTTTAACATGATAATTCTTAAAAATCTTCCTAATATATATTAAGATTCCTAAACTTATCATACTTTTCAAAAATTGCATTCAAATAATTCATTAGAAGTTTTAAAATGAAGGAAAAACACCCATTTTTAAGGGTTACCTACTCTATTTCGTTATTTATTCCCAATTGCATCCTTCATAAAGTTCTTATCTCTTAAAACTTAAAACACAAACGTTGTAGATATTTGTCTTAGATTTCCATATCCTTTTGAATCATTCAATTTTGACATCATACTAACAAGTTATGACTATTTTACTATAGGATGTTAAATCTGTCAACTTAACCCCCTTGAAGTCCGAAAGTTGCTAGGGTTGATCTATCATTTTTTTTCAAATCATGACCTCATATTTTCACATGTTCCTCTTTTTATATAATCATAAAACATATCCATAAGGTTCTAAAATTTTTCCTAGTATTTTTCCACAACATAAATCAAGAGCATTCAAACTACTTCATACATAATACATAGGCTTAAACAAGCATCAAATAGGCATCAAACTAAATTTATAAATTAAGCCACTTATACTACACCAAGATTATGTTAAATAGTGCACTTAAAAATTTTTCAAAGCTAAATTAGTAGCTTTGAATTGATCTTGCACTACCCTTCTCTCTAAGGCTCCTACTTAGCTTCCTTTTGAAGTGTGTGTGTTGTGACTGAGTTTTTCTTGTATTTTTCTTAATATTCTCTCAAATTGAACGTAGGGTCTCTCTAAAAGGAAACAAATGGAAGCTTGAGGGTCTATTTATAGAGGTGAAAAGTTGTTGGAAGGCTTGAGGAAGGAAGGGCAATTTGGCAACTCCTCTTTAGCCGAGTCGTGTGTTACTCCCCCCCTAATTTGCAAGGTCATGATCACCCCTATATCTCATGATCTCCCTAGATTTTCATCCTATGTCTAAGCTTCCTCCATCTCTAAAACAATCTAGATCAATGGTTTAAATTATTACAACACATAAATAAATAAAAAATGAAACAAAATCCTAGCATATCTATGATAAGCTTAAACTGGCCACCTGGCCTCTTCCTTGCACCCACGATTTTTGATCATCTCTCCCCCTTTTACCACATGTTCTAGCCTTCATAGACATCCTTAGAGCATTTTAGAAGAACCCTCTTAAGGCTTGTTTGGCTATTGGTTGAGAATGGAGGGGCAACTTGGCTGGTTTGGTTGGTTCTCCTCCAATCAGATTTGTTCCCACTTATCTCATGGTTATATACAAATTTTCCTTTTATAAACTCTTTCACCACCAAGTACAAACTTTTTCACACATGTATAGAAGATAGACATGTAAAGAACCAATCAAATTGGAGCTTCTAAAGTAAGTCGGTGGAGTGATTTATTTTCAGGCTTCGGTTTACGGTCAAAATAGATCAGTCCACTTCCAGCCCAAATAACCCATTTATAAACTTCGATTCTCCAAAAACTCAAAATATGAAAATTTTATATAATTCTCTTAGTGATCCATAGGATTTTGAATCACCTAAATACAAGGTCATATTAGGGAGATATCACCAATTTACCGAAACATTTTACTCTAATCCGAGAACTGAATTTCAGGCTACCTAAGTGTTTTTCCACTCCACTTCCAATTATTCTATAGATGAAAACTAAAATATTCTAATTTACACCTTTTTAAAATTATCAAATAAATTGATCATAATTTCCCATATTTCCTTTACTACTTAAGGTGTTTTTAGTTTAGATCTTCCTTCCTATTACCATAGCTTCCTAAAATTTCCCTTAAAATAAAAATAAATTTCTAAATGAATCTATTCCTAAAGATATATGTAAAAAGGAAGGGTTATTACACAATGTCCCTGCTTTTGATGACTTTCTTTGCTTTTGGATCCCATAATCTGTACCATCAATTCCATAGCCGATGAAGATGCACAGAGTAGATTTTTCATCAAGCTTCTATCTTTTCTCCTTGGATACATGTGCAAATACTTTGCACCCAAATACTCTTAGATGAGAATATGAAATCTTGCGGCCTAACCACATTATCTCTGGGACTTCGAACTGTAATGGAACTAACGGTGTTCTGTTGATCAAGTAACATGCTACTCTAACTGCTTCACCCTAGAACAGCTTAGGCAGCTTTGCCATACTCAGCATGCATTTGGTCCGCTTTACAATGATCCGATTCATTTGTTCAGCCACACCATTGTGCTGTGGGATGTAAGGGAAAGTCTTCTCATGTCTGATGCATGACTAGAGCAGTAATCTCTAAATTCTCAAGAAGTTTATTCTCCTCCATTGTTTGTCGGAGGCATTTCAGCTTCTTGCCTGTTTCTCTTTCTGTCATGGCATAAAAGTTTTTGAATTGCTCAAAAACTTGATCTTTCCTTTTCAGGAAATATACCCACACATTTCGTGAAGCATCATCAATAAAAGTGACAAAATATATGTTACCTCCAAGTGATTCAACTTCAGAAGGGCCGCAAACATCAGAATATACCAGGCTCAATAATTCTGATCTTTTACCACCAGATGTCTGAAACGAGACTCTATGTTATTTACCAAATAAACAGAATTCACAAGGGTTGAGGGCAATACCTTTGTTAATTGTAATCAACGCTTTCTTTGCAAGCGTAAACAACCATTTCTCTCCCATGTGGCCGAGTCTCTAGTACCACAATTTTGGTGATGCCTCATCTTCAGTTACATTGAGGTTGTTTGCACATATCTTAGCACTAGATTTGTACAAAGTGTAATAGATATGACCACGTGTGACGACCATTGTTCCTTTCTTCAGCTTCCAAGCATTATTGATGAAGATGCTCTCGTAGCCCTGTTAATCAAGGGATCTTCTAGATATCAGGTTGAGCCGGAGATCGGGTACGTGCTGAACGTCATTTAGCACCATGGTATAGCCAACATTGGTCTTTATTTTGACATCTCCAATGCCAACAATCTTTGAGAAGATTGAATTTTCCATCATGACTGTACCAAAGTCTCCTACCTTGTAAGTACTAAACAAATCTTTTCAAGGAGTGGCATGATAAGATGCTGTTGTATCTATCACCCACTCTATTTCCTGGCTTGAAACATGCAAGCAAGATTCTTCTCTGGTGGAAAAGAATACACAATCTCCAGGAAATGTTACTGTAGCTTTGCTTTCTTCCTATTTTGCCTGACTAGACTAGTTTCGCTCTTTCTGCAGCTTTCAGCATTCTCTTTTAAAGTGGCATTCAATACCATAGTAAAAGCATTTTTCCTTCTTCTTTCACTGACTACTACAAGTCTGGGATCTCTCTCTACTTGTACTTCTTTTCCTTTCTTGGCTTCTACCTTTACTATTTCTTCGCTGTCTTCCTTCTATTACGAAGGCATCTATCTAATCTCCCCCAGCTTCTTTTCGTTTGGCCTCTTCATTAAACAAGACATCTATCACCATCGACATGGTGAGCTTTCCATTTAGAGCTAAATTGCTGAGTGAGACCACTAGCATTTCACAGCTATCTGGTAAGAAACTGAGAAGTAGTAGAGCCTGTTTTTCATCTTCGAGCTTGAAATCTACAGATGCAAGTTGATTTATAAGATTCTGGAACTCGTTGGTATGTTCAGCCACTGAGATGCCACTTTTAAGTTTTAAGTTGACAAGGCGTTTGATCAACAGTGCCTTGTTTTGAGTGGTTCTTGCCTGATACATGTTTTCCATCTTTTTCCACAGCTGATAGGCATCTGTTTCCTGTGTGACATGGTGAAAAATACTATGGTCAATCCACTGCCGAATTTGACTAATAGTTTTCTTGTTCAACTTCTGCTAGTTTTTTTCCGTCACATCATCTAGTTTTACACCTTTCTCTTCAATTGAATCAAAGAGATCGTTACAATTCAGGAGATCTTCCATTCAAGGCCTCCATAGTGCGTAGTTCATAGTTGTTTGCTTGATCATCACACCTGCACCTGATGAATTTTATCGATGTTCAAAGATGAATTTCAGCAAACAAAGGTCATTGTTGCATCCAGAGCTATTGAAAACCATGCAAACGACTCTGTTCTGGTCTTGAAAAGATCAAAATTGCTCTAAAAACTTGCAAAAAACAAAAATTGGAATATTCCTGTCAGTCGCCAGAATATTCTCGCCGTTGTAAGAATATGCCATTGGAATATTCTCTTCCGATTGGTTGTTGGACTGGGTCGATGCAGGTCGCAGTTGGGTCACCCCAAGTTGCCGGGTCGGGTCACACCATCTTCAACCTTAAAACGCGCGTGGGGCGCATGGCCGGAGCGTGAGAATTTTTGCTTGAGATTTGTCGGCGCGTGGGGTGCATGTGGCGTCTTCAAATGTCCATTCGAGAAGAAAGTTTCACCTGAATTTTCATCCCAACATGAGGAATCTAGTGGTACTCTTTAAACTTGATTTTGATCAAAATTCAAAAATGGGTATTTTCGAACATTTGAAATACCAACCTCTCATCGGCTCTGATACCACTTGTTGGGATCGGCGCACACTCACAAATAAGATGGGGACTAAGATTTAACATGATTTGGCCAATTTGGCCTACGTCCATACAGAGAGGAGATTTGATTAATCACAAATCGAGATTACACGGTTTCTCTCAACTCTCACAGCACTACGTGCTTCTGATCTCACGCATGCCATTTTTGCAGCCTAATACAAGTATTTATAGTGAGTTTAAGATAAGAAATCATCATGAGTGTTGGTAAGTTTTCTTCAAATGTTTCAGCTAGAGCATCATGTGTCCTTCCAGCTCAATTTTCTTGTTCTTCAAGCAGACGCAATCGACTTTATTTGCTGCCAAGTAGACTCTTCTTCCTCAAGAATTCTTTTTCTCCATGTAAACATTAATCTTCATCCAAGTTTCAGTTTCTTCAAGAAACTTCTTGTTGCTGACGTTGGTGTTGAATTTTCAACAGGGGGAAAAGGATGGGCGATGCGGGTGGGGGATGGGGTGTGGATGGGCGAGATGCAGGGGTGGAGAGGAGGGTGCTCTCGAATTTCAAATGGATTAAACTAGAGAGACTAAGAGAGGAATGAACTAGGCGGGGAGAAAAAGTGAAATTATGCTAATGCCAAGATTTTTTTGAAGAGGAAAAAAAGGGGGGGGGGGGGGGAGAAGAAGGGTTTATTGCGGAAAATGAATGAATTTCTGGTGCCAACAAGCTACTTTTTGTCATGAATGTATATCGCGGAAAATGAATTCGTGACAAAAGTCCCAAAATGTTTTAGTGGATCTACATGTTTGGAGAAAAACTATTCACCATTCATACAAAATTATAAATTCTAATTCATATCTTATAGCAATAGGATTATGATGAATATTATCCATTCAGGAGGGCCATGACAAAAAGTGTTGCCCAGATGACTAATACAAGAGGAGGGTGAATTTGATTATATTAAAAAAATTAACACTTATAAACTAAATACACAATATAAAATATAAACAAAATACAAAACAGTAGGAAATATAAAGAATAAGGACAAGAAGAAGCAAACTCAGTATTTTAACGAGGTTTAGCCCCACTGCCTACGTCCTCGCCTCAAGCTACCCCATGAGTATCCCAAATTCACTATTCAATCTCCTTCAGGAGGAAATAGAAACCTATTACACCTTTAAGCAACACTGCTACAAAGAATCCGTGTAGAACACTCTCTACACTTGCAATTACCTCACACTTGGTGATTCAACTATTCCCTGGGTAGAACTCCTTCTACACACATAAGGGTTATACACACCCTCTTACAAATACAAAAGCTGATAGTGGGTAGATTATCAGAGTACACTCTTCAACGAGTGAAATAAGAATAATACAGCACAACCTATATCTCTCTCAAAATAAACAAGGATTAAGGCACAAAACTTAGAAAAAATAGAATGATGGCTTTGATAGAATGATGCAAAACTTAGCAATTGATGTGTAAGATCTTGTTATGATTTTTGTAAAACTCAAGTGAACTATTTTTATGTAAATGAGTCTTCATATTCAAATATGAAAAAGTTTACATGTCAAATACAAGCACTATTCACTTTTCAAAAGATTCAAATAAAAATATCTCTTTTTTATATTTGTCAAAGGCAACTCCATTCATTTTTTAAAGAAATCAAACCTAATCTTTTACTTTTCATACATGACAAAATGAGCATGATTTATTCTTCAAACTAAATTATCTTCTTTTTGCATATGTCAAAAAAATACACAACCATCCTTTAAGATTTTAAAATAAAATCATCTATCTTTTACATTTGTCAAAAAAACACACAACCATCCTTCAAGATTTTCAAACAAAACATGCACATGTAAAATATGACAATCAATCATCTTACAAATTCAAATATTTATGTATATGTGGAAAAAATAATAATTTTTAAAATTAAATATTATAATAAAGTTATGCAAATATAAAAAATGCAATTTGATACTTTATGAGAAAATATTAATTTTGAGCCTTAATCCAATTTTAAATTTTAAGAGATGTACAAAATTACTCGATGAGCTTCATTTGTAGACTTGTTCTTCTTCTTACTCATGTTTAATTTCTTGATATGCTTAGCTCTTTTCATGCGTAGACAACTTGAGCTTGAGTTTTGAATTTTTTTGTTATTATTAAAATCTATACGCAGATACGAGACTTGAAACCTTGGGTTCTACAAAAAAAATTATTGCAGTAAATACATTGGCCAAATTATATATATATATATGTTCCATATCTCAAACTTTTTTTTTCGATCGTTTTGATAATTTATAGAGATGTTAATTATCAGTTGTGCAACAGCTTGCAACCATTAAACAATGAGCATTCTCGTCGAGAAAAAAAGGTAAACTGTTTCATAAAAAGTTAGTACAATTAAATTAATAGGAGAAAGAGATCACTTCCAATGTGATAGCGATGTATATATATATATATATATATATAGTTTTGGGATAGTGGGATATTATTCAGTGATTAATTAGTCTTTTATACAAAGTATTGTTTTATATGTACCAGCATGCATTACAATCACTTTTATTCAATCAACACAGAATAATTTATTTATTTTTTTGAAAGGGGATCCTTGCATCGAACAAATTAGTTAAAGTGTACATTGTCAAGGGCTATTACAGACATAAGGGACTGAGGAAAGTCCTCAACCCAAATCAGTTCATGTTCTTAAGAAAAAGCACAATTTGGCCTTTTCATGGGCAACCTGGTTGCAGGTCCTCTTGGCAAAGGAAATAGTCCATGCTTGGTGGGCTGCAAAAGCCCTTTGGATGTATTGGATAGATAGTCCTTTCCAGGAGTGATCCGTGTTGTTAACAGCATCAATCACCAGCTTCGCGTCTCCTTCAAAAATAACCTATTGGATGTGTAGATCTTGACAAAGCTGAATGCCCCTGAGCAACGCCAAATATTCTGTCATAAAAGGACACAACACATGATCTTTTTTGCCTGCTGCGACCACATTGACAACTCCCAAATGATCACGGATTACAAGCCCAATCCCCATTTGGTGTCGTTCAAGCACAAACCCAGCATCAAAATTAAGTTTACACAGGGGGACAGTTGGCGGCACCCACTGAGTTGGGAGCTGGTGTTGCACAATGGAGTATTTGCTCTAGAGATTTACCTCTTGGAACATCCCAAATTCGCTAATCGCAGAATAGAGTAACCGAGCGGGACTAGCAAGAGTATTTACAAAGATAAGGCTGTTACGTCAAAACCAGATTTTATAAAGAATAGAGGCTACCTGGCACAAAGTGTCACTTTCCAATCTCCCCATAAGGTCATCCCAGAGCTCTTTGAAGTCCAAGAAAACTGAATCCCATTTCTTTAGAGGATTGTTGTTATCACCCTACACATCCATGGAAGTTGGACACTCCCACAACGCATGGATAATCGTTTCGGAATGAGCTGGACCCCACACATCCACACATCCATGTAGAAGCTTCTGGTTGAGCTTCTGCATTGTCGGAGGATGCCTGTTACCACTTTCCATATAAAATATTTGATCTTTCACGGAACGTTGAGCTGCCAGATCACTTTCCAATTATGTTCGCCTGCTTCCTTGCTTGATGATTTCCCATCCTTCTGTTGCGCCAGCCCATTTTTTAGAAAGTATGCACTTTTAACTGTAAAAATACATTTCCTGTCATTTATCCAAAATAGACGATCTTGTGGGAAGTGGCTACTGATGGGAATGCTACTAATAATCTTGGCTTCATCTTCCTGGAAAACTGATTGTATCAGCTCATATTTCCACTCTCCTAAAGCTACATCTATAAGCTCTGATACACAGCTATCTGCATTAAGTATCTTGATGGGAGATTAGACCCGATAAGACACTAGCTTTGGAAGCCAATTATCCTTCTAAATATGGATATCCTTGCCATCCCCAACACGCCATACTGCCCCTGCTTTGATAAGAGGGATAGCAGCCCTTAGACTTCGCCACATGTGTGAGGGAGAGTGCCCCAATTTCGAGTTTAGGATGTTGCCATTCTTGAAATATTTATCCTTAAAAATCGGGGAGGCCAAAGTAGAAGGATGTTGAACTAAATGCCAAACCTACTTTGCCAAAAGGGATATATTAAAGCTGCTGAGATTGCAAAAGCCTAACCCTCCTTTATTTTTCACTGCCCCTAGACGCTCCCAGCTTCTTCAGTGAATACTACGGCCTTCAAGCTAGCTATTCCACTAGAATTTTGCAAACAAACCTTCGATTTCTCCTATCAACCCCAAAGGTAAACGGAAAACGTTCATCGTGTAGGCTGGAATGACTTGTAAAACGCTTTTAATAAGGATTTTTTTCCTAGCTTTGGACAACACTTCAGCCTTCCAACTACTCAACCGCCTCTATATCTTTTCTTTGAGATGCTGGAATGTGTTATATTTTAATCTCCCCACCACAACAAGTAAATCCAAATATTTGTTATAATTCCCATAGAGTTCCCCATTGGTCGTCTCAATGATAAGTTCCTTTTCATCTGCATCCCTGTTTAGGCTAAAAATTACTTAAGTCTTTTGCTTATTTATAACCTGCCTCGACGCACACTCATAGAGGCATAAAATCTATTCCACATCACACCACTCTTCTTGTTTGGCCTTGCAAAAAAAATGACACAATCGTCGATAAACAGTAGGTGATTTATAGCGATGCCACCTCTCGATGCCATGATACCCTTTAGTCTTCCTGCACCTTTGGCTTCATGTAGTAGAGCACTCAACCCTTCCACACATAGTAGGAACAGGTAAGGTGACAGGGGGTCACCTTGCCGAAGTCCCCTAGATGGTAAAATGGTATCGCCTCTGACCCCATTAACTTTCACTGTGTATGAAACCATACGGACACAAAGCATCACCAACTTAGTCCATTGACTTCCAAGGCCTGGCTTAAGCATAGTTGCCTCTAAAAAATCCCACTTCACCCTGTCGTATGCCTTGGACATATCTAGTTTGATGGACATACTCCTTTCTTTACCTTTTTGTCTGGTTTGCATGGAATGTAGTAATTCGTAGGCCACCATGACATTGTCTGTGATGAGCCATCCTGAATGCAAGTGCTCTGATTCCTAAAAATCACCAGGTCTAGGATGGATTTCATTTTGTTGGCAACGACTTTGAAGATGAGCTTATACATGACGTTGCATAGGCTTATCAGTCGAAACTCATTCATGTAGGACGGGGAATCGACCTTAGGGATAACGGAAATAACCATATGGTTCATTCCCCTGGGAATCAAGCCATTCTTAAGACATTCTAGCACAATGTTGGTTACATCATTACCCACCGTATCCCAATGGTCAATAAAGCAACCGGCATTAAACCTATCCAGTCTAGGGGCTTTAAAGGAGGACATCTATTTTAGAGCTTTGAGGACCTCTCTGTTTGTGAAATCCTACTCAAGCTCCTTTCTCATTTCAGCCATAACTTTAGCACTGATACTAGAAAGACATAGTTGAATACAAGAAATAAAGGGTGTAGTGGAAAAGTATACCTGGTCGAAGTGGTGCCAAAAGCCTAGCATGATGTCTTTAGGTTTTGTGAGCTCCACTTTGGCGTCAGTTTTAATCTTTTTGATACAATTTTTCTTACGCAGTTGGTTGACACATGCATGGTAAGATTTTGTATTCCTGTCCCCTTTTTCCAACCAGTGCCTTTTGGTGCGCTGCTTCCACTTGGCGTCTTTTTGGTCCAACAGAAAATTGAGTTCTTTCTGAATGGCTTTCTGAGCTGTTATCGAAAATGCATTTTCATCCATCTGAAGCTGACCCAGCAACTTTGTTTTTTCCTTTGTTGCTTGGTTTCTTTCTTTATCCATATCTCCACTCCATTTTTTAAGTCGAACCTCACAGGCTCCCAACTTACTTTGTCCTGCTTCCATAAGCAAGACTCCTACCACCCTTGTGTTCCACCTCTTCATGGGCCCAATTTAATTCATAGTGGAAACCATACCCCCCCCCTTCGCTGTCTCATATTGCCTAGACCAAATTCTAATAATAGAGGTCTGTGATCGGAGCAAATGGCAGTCAAAGTTTCGACCTTAAAGTTTTTATTTGTCTCCAACCAAGCTGGATTTGCCAACGCACGATCCAATCTCTCTTTCGTGTAGGTATGATCTTCATGCCGGTTGCTCTACATAAATTTCTCCCCCTTCCAACCCAAATCATATAAATTTCCCCATTCTAAAACTTCCCTAAATAGGTTCATCTAGGCTTCACTTCTCGGACAGCCTCCCTTCTTTTTCATCATGGAACAAAATCTCGTTTAGATCCCTAACCACACACCATCTGTTAACTCTAGGTCTAAAGGAGCTGAGAAGTTTCCAGGCCTCCTACCAGTGGATTGCGTTAGGATGGCCATAGAAGCAAGTAAGAAGCCACTTGGGTGAGTTAGCTGAATCATGGATCAAAACATTAATGTGCCGAGAAGAATAGTTCACGAGCTCAAATTCGCATTCTTGCTTCCAGAAAAGTAATAGCCCCCCACTCTTTCCATGTGCATCCACCCCAATGCAGTTTTCAAAACCAGCTTTATTTGCAATATTCTGACCACGTCTAGCTACAATTTTCATCTCCATTACGAACACTATGTTGGGTCCTTTTGCCTTCATTAGGGAACAAAGGCTATGAATTGTCTGAGAGTTTTCAAGCCCCTGGCAGTTCCAACTGAGGATCCTCATAAAGTTTGGTGGGGCTGGTCGACAACCTCTGCCAATTCACTGCATATCCAATCAACTTTGTACCTCTTTTGTGTCACCGGATCGGTTAGCATAATCACCTCCTCCTCCAGCGAACATTTCTGAACACTAAGGTCTGTAATTTCATATAGTAGCTATCCTTTCACTCTTGCTTTCGCTTCCATTCCTCCCCTTCCCCGGCGCCCCGCCCCGCCCCACCCCGCTCCGCTAGTTGCAGTTCCAGAAAGCTGTGTAGAGAAGTTCCTCAAGGAGAGCTTTCAAGGAGAAAGCTGCACTAGCGAAGGGATATCTCCCATGTTTTGTATGCCCGTTTTTCTGCATTGGGCTTCCTTACATGGGGATGGATCCTTCCTGGCCCTTTGATAAAACAGGTTGAGGCCCCATTGGGGTGCGCTTTTGGGCCCAATCCAGCCCGATCCATTTTGATCCTTTCCTGCGATTTGTTGAGACTAGAAATAAAAAACACTATTCTCTACCCCAACTAGACCCTCAGTAGCCTTGGTACTATCATCTAGGCCTCTTCACTCTGATAGCCCCTACAATAACCATATGCTTATACCACTCCTATTCCCTAACCCCATACCTGTCCTTTCTGCCTTGTTGGGACTCTCATCTGTCTGGACTTTCAGATGTCGCATTGTTCCCCCCATTTTCCACTGAGCACCATCAGTGCTTCTGATGGAGTCCTCCGTCGTAGTATCCTTTTGAGAAAAGGATCCATTTTTCCCAGTAAATCTAGTGGATGGAGCTGGAGATGTCCTCCGTCAGTACCCTCCTTCCGCTCTCAGCCATGCACCATATTGCAATGGATTAGGATCTTCCTTCAAGCTTCATAACTACCTTTTAGGCAGCTGGTTTGTTCATATAGAATACAACCACACCCAAAACAGATCCTAGATAGTTTTTCATACTGAAAGTTGATCCACAGCTTATCTCCTTGATGGGCAATAAAACGACCGTGCTCCACTAGTTTTGACAGGGGGAGCTCAACCTTAACACATAGACAACGTCCCAACCCCACCCCATCTTCAGGGACATCAACTTCTAGGACTTTCCTGATTGACTCTTCGATTTATTCTCCCATTTTTTTAGGCCATTTGCCCTAATGGTAGATCGTGTATCTGGACCCAAAAGGCCTCATAGTCGAAAGATAACTGTCCCGATACCAAAGTTCCATCATATAGACGAAGGGAGAACAGGGAGTTTTCAAACAACCAAGGGCGCCCCATCATGATATGTTCTTTGTCCGCATGGGTTGTGAATGTAATAACAAATGTGTTTCTATTAACTTCTTGAAAGATCGCTTTCTTGCTTATTCTCCAGAGCTTACTCATGGTGTTTGTAAGAATGTCCTTACCCACCACTCAGTCACAGCAGACCTTCCCCACTAAACTGAGATCTCCTTTTCTTTTAACGTCTTCCTCTTCCTCCGTAAGAAATTCTAGGACTGTCGTCTCCTTTTTCGAAAGATGCAGCTGTTTCCATCTTGCTTCGATGTCGTCCAGTTTCCCCGTACCTGCTACCATCGAACTTAAGCCTAAAGCACTTGCTGAGATACCTCAAACTTACCTCCTCTAAAATCGCATAGTGCTGCTAGAGAGACATTCCCAAATAATCACATTCAACAAGGAAATATTTTACACAAAATAATTTAGTTTGAAAAAGGAAAAAAAAGACCAAGTCCAGCCACTCCGTGATTAACAGGATGATAATCCCACGTGTAATCTCACGGATGACTTTAAATATAAGAAGCCGAGTAGGTGGATTGGTCCCATGTGTAAGATATCTTGATACAGTGATATCTTTATACTGCTTGGAGCATCAAATAGAAAAAGTTGAAAAATCAGATCTATGTCCAATGGATCACACCTAACAAGAAAAAGTATTTTGTTTTAATTGGCTCGACCTGTAATCATATATGAAATAGTAAACTGTATAAATTTAATTGAGCATTCCGATTGAAAGGACTTAATTAATGTATATTGTGCGAAGAGAGTAGATGATAAATAAAGTAGACTATACATCATATATTGAACAAGAGTTATTCTTATCGGTGTGTAAACTATGAGAATATCTTTGAACGTGTGATACTTTCAAATCCAATTTATCAAAAGCCAATAAAAACATATCACATAAGATTAATAAGAAGACTATTATAAGACTACCGTAGGCTCAACAATAAGAAATTACTCTCATTTCAAATACTTCTCTAAACTAGTTTCGACCTCTCTTAATTTTTTTTTCTTTTAGTTGTGTTCTCTTGCAACCTTAATCAAAGAGTATTGATACAAGTACTACTTATTTACAACTATTTTATAATTTTGAATAAAATAATATTTTTAAAAATTTTAAAAAACATCAAATCAAAGTAAAAGTCAAATTTAAATTAAAAAATATATCATTTTATTTCATAATTGTAAATAAAAGAATGAGAGATTCCTGTTGTCTGAGTTTTCAAAGAAGAATGCCAAATCCTCCAAGAAACCGAATTCCTGGGCCTTTCAAAATCCTTGTTGCCATATCTATGATTTCGAAGTCTTTACACCGTGGTTCGTGGGATGAGGGAATCAAAGCCATAAAAGGAATCACATAAGCCCCCCGCGATGCAAACCACCCCCCTAGTGATGCAATCCAACACCACTCTAGTGACCTTCTTCCATTTTCATCTTCCAATCTCCCGTAGTTCTAGAAGCCTCTCAATCCCTCTGCAAATCCTAGGAAGTCTAAACACTTGGCTAAGATCTTGAAAGGAGTGGTGGAGAAATTGACCTTGTTGACGATCTCGATCAGAATCTAGGTGCCGAAACGGTAGAACTGGATGGTACTGTTGCACACAGAGAGAGAGAGAGATATATAAGAGGGATATCGGGTTAGAGAGTGTAACGCCCCCACCCCGAGTGCACAATATTATCCTCTTTGGGCCCATGAGCCCTAAAGGCTTTGTTCCTCTCGGCCTTCCTCGAAAAAATGCGTTGTACACAACAGAGGAGGAATCTTCCTTATGAACTAGGCTTTGGCCACACTTAAGCGATTTGGGACTTTTGGCCTCCTTTGTCCTCACCCACACCCTCAGAGGAGAGCCGACTTCGGCTCTGATACCACTTTTAAAGCCCCCATCCCGTATGCACAATATTATCTTCTTTGGGCCCATGGGCCCTTAAGGCTTTGTTCCTCCCGACCTTCCCCGAAAAAACGTGTTGTACACAACAAAGGAGAACTCGTCCTTATGAACAAGGATTTGGCCACTTACTTAAGCGATGTGAGACTTTTGACCTCCTTTGTCCTCACCCATTGTAACACTCAATTCCCGTAGGACTGAGATATCAATAGTATGCATATTCAAATCCAGAGAAAGAGATCCATCTATTGAAAGATATCTCATATATTTTTATATATAAAAGTGATTGAACACAAATGTCCTTGAACGGAATAAATAAGAAAAGAATAAACAAAACTTAACGATGACTTAACATAACGTAATCCTAAAGAAAAACTCTTACTGATGCAACATAAAAGAAACTTAATACTTGTGAGAGGAAAACACTTATTTTAACTTATTGTAAAAATAACACTTATTCCTAACTAGGTCCTTGTCATAGAACTAGTCCCGGCCATCCAGCTCGACATCCTCATAAACTTCATCTGTACAAATAAACATAGAAGAAAATAAAGAAACAAACAACAACAAAAATGAGTTGAAGGCTCAGTAAATAGCACATCACATTGTAAAACATGACATGGTTTACACTTGGGTTAGGAGACTCTACATGGCATACATATATCATACTGATGTCACATAGCTCATTTAATTATCATAAACATGCCAAAAAAAAAAAATCTATCAAACTATAATGGCATGCAATGTGTGTGCGTAATGGGTTGCTATTTTATCTTGTTATCTCATGAGGTGAAACACGCTTGAGTCTGTGTTTCACCCAACTTGCTTGTACGTAGAGGGAAATATGCTTGGGTCCATATTTCACCGTGAAACACGTTTGAGTCCGTGTTTTACCTGACTTGCTTGCTTGTAGATGGAGTAAAACATGCTTGGGTCCATGTTTCACCGTGAAACATGCTTGAATCCGTGTTTCACCTGACTTGCTTGCTTGTACATGGAGTGAAACATGCTTGGGTCCATGTTTCACCATGAAACATGCTTGAGTTCGTGTTTCACTTGATTTTCTTGCTTGTACATGGAGTGAAACACGCTTGAGTCCGTGTTTCCATTAACATGTGGTGAGCACGCTTGAGTCCGTGTCACCTTAAGGCTTCTTGTCATGTTCTTAATGCATGATAATTTACTTGGCTTCATGAACCTTACTAGCCTATCAAAGCATATTCTTTCACATGATATAACATGGCATGACTCATTGATGAACATGGCGTGGCATGGTATGAAATCTCCTTGTTCATGGCATGACATAGTGCATTATGTATATAGCCTAGCATGGTATAATCATTCTTGTTCACGATATTCATGGCATGGCATGACATGGCGTAATCCAACCTTGCATCATTTTTGCATGTCATACGTGATTTGAATGGTGCATGAACATGTCATACATGGCATGATATCACTTGAAGATGACGTGAATGGACTAAATATTATGTGATCATGGCATGCGTAGGTTAACTGTTACATGAGTAAGGTATACGTGGTAATTCATCCTATGAGCATGGCATATGTGGGTGGCTGATTACGTGAACATGTCGTGCATGGGCAACTTGTTATATGAACATGACATACGTAGCCAACTATTTTATCCATATGACATAGATGGTTTAACTCACATAAACATAGCATACTTGAATCAATTATCACATGGTCATGGCATATATGAACTGAATATTCGATGGTTACGGCATGCATGATTATTTTCCCTCCTATTTTATCATATAGCACCCTTGAATGAACATTTTTTGACATTCATTAAATAATCACTACATACAAATCTTTTACAAAGTTCATCCAATACTGTGAGAGAAATCTAAACTTGACCTAGTTTGTAGCATGGCGTACATGCATCGCATTTCCATACACGATTATAATATTAAAAATATACATGAATTTACGTGATCAAACTATTTATCTCTTATTGCAGTTTCCTAGTTTCCAATTTGAGGCTTGTTACCTATACGAGGTGACCAATGTTACTTTAACTCTAAAGATGGTATTTCTTTACGTAATTAAACATGAAGATAGACTTTAATATAATAGTTATCTAGTTTCCAGCGATTCAATAAACTCCTGTGACATATATAATTAGTTTTGAATTACTGATTTGGTGGCGTAAAAGACTTGATATTAAATCTGCCTGTTAAGACTAACAACTAGTTTATTTATTACATAAGTTATTAAAGTATTGAGGCTCGGTAATGCCTACCAAGCACAGGCCGAGTGGCCTTAGTCTGAGAAATTTGGGCTAAAAGCCCAAGCTGGTGTTAGCAAGGCTAGCCTTCACACGGCTTGCCTAGCCCATGGTCAGATGGGCTTTTATGGCCCAAGGGCCCATCCTAGGCTCATGAGGGGGTAAGCCTTACACCTGAAATGAAGGACACTAACTGGGAGGAGGCGTCGTGCGACTCATCGAGAGGGGGAGGAAGGTGAGACGACAGTTGGGGGCTGTGGCGTCCGGCGATGCAGGTTGGGCTTCTCTGGTCAGCGGTGTGGTTAAGAGAGGAAGAGAGAAACAAAGTTAGAGAGAGATGGGCAGAGACTGAATCGAAAAAAGAAAGGGAGGAGACCTACGCGGTGGTGGTGGCTTACCGAATGGGGTGGTTGCGACGTGGGTAGGTCGGCCGGCGATTTCTGGTACTGGCAGTGGTGCTCCGATGTCCAGGGGTGGTCGGTGGAGTCTGGGCCGTGGCTTAGGCCGTGCGGATCTAAGTTTCCTTTCTCTTTTCTTGAGTATTCTATTCTTCTCTCATCTTCTCAGGTTTTAATAGTTTATATAGAGGTGAGGAGAAGAGGATTTGTGGTCTGATTTTGGATAGAGTTTGAGTTCAATATGTGAATGTTTGATTTGTAGATAGGGCTGGCTCTTTCAGATTGACACTAGGTGATAACGTCGAACTAGGCTTCCTTTTTGAAATTTGGTTTATGATTAATTTTCGAAATTTTTTAATAATAACTGTAATTTACTTAATAGTCACTAAATTGAAACTAACAGAATGCTTAAAACAACTTTATCCTATTTGTTATAAAACTAGAATAAAAACTATTATTACAAGAGAAAATATTTAGAACTTTTATTTCTCAAGAATTGAATTTTCTCTCTTCCTTTCTTTCTTTCTTTTCTTTACTTCTTACTTTTGTTTCGTTGTGTATAATACGTTCTCAAGCTCTCTATTTATAGAGAGCTTGAGGTGTCTGTGCGTCTGTGACCATCCATTATTGAAATGGATGGTCATTCACTTATTGGGAGACAAAAGGAGGAGGGAGGCACACGCTGCCCCCATTTCTTGACTTTCATAGTACTTCCCCTTGATTGACTATCCATAAAAAATCTGACTCGTTAAAACCTTGTAAAGGAAAACCCAGTGGACAAAATTTTAGCGAAGGAAAAAAAGTACAGTATTTTTATATACCTTCAAGTACTTTAAGATTGCCTCATTAAAACCTTGCAAATGAAAACCCAGTGGGACAAAACCTCAGCGAAGGAAAAATATTACAATCAGCACAAGTTTTTAAGATATTTACTCCCCTTGAAAAATGCATGATGATAGATCTTTGAGTTTTCGCATTTCAATATTCTTCACGATTTTCTTAAATGTTGTAGTTGGTAATTCCTTTGTAAATAAATCTGCCAGATTATCACTTAATCGTATTTGCTTGACATCAATTTCACCTTTCTCTTGCAATTCGTGAGTATAATAGAATTTAGGTGAAATATGTTTGGTTCTGTCACCTTTGATATATCCTCATCTGATTTGAGTGATACAAGCAGTATTTTCTTCATATAAATTGTTGGGCTATCATTGATCATGTGGAGTCCACAATTTTCCTGAATATGTTGAATTACTGATCTTAGCCAAATATACTCTCGACTTGATTCATGAATAGCAATGATCTCTGAGTGATTTGAAAATGTGGCAGATAAAGTCTGCTTGACAGATCTCCATGATATGGCAGTATCTCCATAAGTAAATTTATATCCAGTTTGAGATCTACCTCTGTGTGGATCTGAAAGATAACCTGCATCTGCATACCCAATCAATTGTGGATTTGATCCACGTTGATAGAATAGTCCCATATCAACCGTACCATGAACGTAACGAAGGACATATTTAATGTCATTCCAATGCCTTCGAGTTGGTGCAGAACTATATCTTGCAAGTAGATTAACTGAGAATGTAATATCAGGCCGAGTGCAATTTGCAAGATATATCAAAGCTCCAATTGCATTGAGATATGGTACTTCAAGACCAAGAATTTCTTTATCGTCATCACAAGGACGGAATGGATCATTCTTCACATCAAGTGATCGAACAATGATTGGAGTACTCAGGGGATGAGATTTGTCCATATGAAAGTGTTTCAGGACTTTCTCTGTATACATGGACTGATGAATAACTACTTCTTACTTTGCTAGTGATTTTAATTCAGTTTCAATAACTACTTCCCATTTTGGCCAATCATTTCTACATCGATATTCTTCGACGATTTTTGACTCACTTTCTTTATTGCTTCTGGTAATGTCAAGGGCCATCTTATATGAAAATATGTTGTCGACAACAGTTTTATTTCTATCTAGAATTTCTCCAATATTCATGAAATGTATTGAGATCTCATTATTTTCAAGTACTTGTTCTTATTCAGGAGAAAACATTTCATGAAACACCTCTTCAGGATGTCTCTTTTCAGAAGATTTATATTTTTCAGGAGTATCCTCTTCAGGATGTTCTGGAATAGAAGATTTGATCTCTTCAAGGGTTCTTCAGGAACACCAAGTTCATTTTGTATTCTTTTCCTTCTGAAAATTTTGTCTTTTGCACCAATAGATCTTCCACGCTTAAGGCATGTTTTAGATTCACCTATTACTATTTTGACAATTTGTCCTTCAGGGACTTCAATCCTTACTAGAGTATTAACAGCAGGAATTTATGATTTTACTATACCTTTAGTGTCAATAAATACATCCGGTAATTAATTTACAACACTTTGCAAATGAATAATCCTCTGAACTTCTAGTTTACATTCATTTGTAGGAGGATCAAATTGAGAGAGAGTCTTATTATCCCAAGTAATTTTTTGTCGTGCTTCAGGCACCGACTTTTCTTGACCCAGTAATGAAAAAGTGGATTCGTTAAAATGACAATTCCCAAAATATGCTTTAAACATATCCCTTGTAAGGGGTTCAAGGTATCTAATAACAGATGGAGAATCAAAACCAACATATATCCCAAATCTATGTTGAAGGCCCATTTTTGTATGTTGTGGAGGTGCAATTGGAATAGATACAGTACATCCAAAAGTAAGAAGATGAGAAATATTTGGTTTTTGATCAAATGCAATCTGTAATGGAGAATATTTATGATATGCAGATGGTCTAATTCGAATTAATGATGCTGCATGAAGTATAGCATGTCCCTAAGCTGAAACAGGTAGTTTTGATTTCATAAGTAAATGTCTAGCAATTAATTGAAACCTTTTGATCAAAGATTTAGCCAATTCATTTGAGTGTATGTATGGGCAACAGGAAGTTCAAAATCTATTCCTATTGACATGCAATAATTATCAAAAGTTTGAGACGAAAATTCGCCTGCATTATCCAATCGAATGTTTTTAATTGTATACTCAGGAAATTGTACTCGTAGTTTGATTATTTGAGCAAGAAGTCTAGCAAATGCTAATAGAAAGTAAAAAAACACGTGACCATCAACTTGATGCATCAATCAAAACCATAAAGTATCTAAATGGTCCACTTGATGAATGAATATGCCCACACATATCTCGACGAATTCTTTGTAAAAATGATGGAGATTCAACGACTTTTGAGGGAGATGGTCTGATAATCAACTTACCTTGAGAACATGCGGAGCACGGATATTCATTGGGTAAAAATATCTTTTGATTCTTTGAGGGATGCCCATGCGAATTTTCAATAATTCGTCTCATCATTATAGATCCCGGATGTCCAAGGCGATTATGCCAAGTCATAAATACTTTGGAGTCAATGCACTTCTGGTGCACTACCACATATAATTCAATTATTCTCACCTTTATATAATACAATCCAGAATATAGAGCATGCAGTTTTTCTAATACGAGCTTCTGGCCTGCTATTGTTTTAGTAATAAGAATATACTATTTACTGCCTTCATTGGTTGTTTTAATATGGTAATCATTACGACGTATATCTTTGAAACTCAATAAATATCTTCTAAATTGTGAAGAAAATAGAGCATCATCAATACAAAATTTAGTGCCTTTAGGCAATACAATATAAGATCTTCTCGAGCCCTCAATTAAATCTGATGAACCTGATATGGTATAGACGTAGACTTTGTTTAGTGTTAGATTTTGAAAATATTTCTTATTTTTTATAATAGTGTGAGTTATAGCACTGTCAGCCAGACATACATCTTTATCAATCAACTCAAAGATAAAAAGTTCATCAATGTGATCCATGATTTTGAAGAATAAGACCACTAGTTTCAGAATTGGTAGAACCGTCATGCTGAAAACGTGTTATAAAACTAGAATAAAAACTATTATTGCAAGAGAAAATATTTAAAACTTTTATTTCTTAAGAACTGAATTTTCCCTCTTCCTTTCTTTTCTTCTTACTTCTGCTACGTTGTGTATAATGCGTTCTCAAGCTCTCTATTTATAGAGAGCTTGAGGTGTCTGTGCGTCTGTGACCATCCATTATTGAAATGGATGGTCATTCACTTATTGGGAGACAAGAGGAGGAGGAGGAGGGGCACACTGCCTCCATTTCTTGACTTTCATAGCACTATTTATTAATTTGTTTTTAATTTTAGTTTTTGGGTTCGCATGTTATAGAGAGGCAGATGGGGTTAGACAGATCGCCTACTATGCAAGTTTCTTTAACTTTCGGGGTCATCTCTCATTGGTTTCTTATAAACAAGATTTATAGGTGTCACTTATAGTTATCGAAAGTGTCTCTCATAAACTAGATCATTCAAATAATTTAAGTAGTATGATTTAATTTTTTAAATTTAATTTTTTAAATTTTCTTTTAAATTAAATTATATCATATAATTAATACATACTTTGTTACGTGTGGATACCGTTTGGGAAAGAAACTTTTTTTTATTTTAATTTTTTATAAATAATTTTTAATATATTTTTATTTATATCATTAATTAGTTGCTTTCTAGTATAACCCAAATCTTGCTTGGTCCTCCCTTCACGAGGCGTTTACAATGAAGCTCATCATTATCGCATTAGTGCCCCGGCCCAACTCCCTAGTTCAAATAACCCACTTACTCTCTTAAAAAAGAAATAAATAAATAAAATAACCCACTTACATTAATCTTGTTTTTCAATCAACCAATGTGATGGTGCTACCTCATTAAAAATAATTAATTTTCTTTTAGTTGATTTCCAAATCTTTATATACAGCAGTAGAATGGGTAAGTATCGTAAAATTGATTTGAAAAAAAGTAAAATTTATTATTAAAAAATTATTTTTTTCATATCCCATCTGTATTATTTACTTTTCTAAAGTGTATTCGTAGCACTTGCATTGTATGTAGCATAATTTTTTATTTAATAATTAAATAAGTATTTTATAATGATATTGTAAATTTGTTTAAAATAAAGTATTTAAAATAATAAAAAAAGAAAAAGACAAATTCACGAAAATCTCGCAATTGTAGTTTCTAAAACTATCTTATAGACTACGTTTGGATAACGAAGTGTGTGGAGTTGAACTTAATATTTTTGAATAGTATTTAATTGATATGGTTGAGTGAGTCTTGTAAAACTCACTTAGGCTCCATTTGAATTTGGAGTTAAGATGAAATGAATTTTGAAAGTTGAATAAAATATTATTATTATTATTTTGTGATTTGAAAAAATTGAATTGTAATTTGAAAAAACTAAAATAGTATATCTATTCACCCTAAGTACTTTTTGAACTTTTTCCCACAAATTTTATTGTCAATTTGGTCAATTGTAGCATTTATTTTTTGATATTTGTACAAAAATATATTTTTAAAAAAATAATTTTTAGCCAAATCTAATAAGAGTGTTCGCATCCGACAACCATTCTATAGTAAGCCAAAAACATCCGACAACCATGATTGTAGTTATGGTATGCTATAGTAATATTAACTTTCAAATGATTTTAGTCTTCAATCAATTAAATTTATGTATTTAAATAATAAAATAAATTTAAAATATAATGTATTGAATACACTTTGTGAAGTTAAGTACTATTTAGATTCAGAGATAAGACGAGATGAATTGAGATGAATTGAGTTGAAATTATTTTTTGATATTATTATTATTTTAGAATTCAAAAAAATTGACTAGAAATTTAAAAAAACTACATTAAAATTTGAAAAAATTGTATTAAAATTTATATTTTATATAAGAATATAAAAAAATATAATGATAAATTTGAAATAAGTTAACGGAACTTAAACTTTGCCATTAGGGCAGAAAATTTAGTGCTTCTCATGTGATGTTGGATTCATTCAGACCTTTTCCTTGATGAAACATTGCACGCAGGACCTGCTTTAAGCGTTTTCTGCTTTAAATATTGACCTATTTTTCATAAGGATAATAATACTTTATCCTCTCATTTTGACACCTTAATTTGATATTTTATATATTTTAATTTTTTTAATTTTTATTTTACTTGATGTTTAAGAAAATGATTATTAGGGTATTGATATTTTTTTTATATTTCTTAAAAATATTGAAATATATTAAAAAATATGACAAGAAAAATAACAAAAAAATCATTTTTTTCCTATTTTTTTATCATCATTTTTTTAATGTATTTAAATATTTTTAAAAAATATGAAAAAAATATCAATACACTAATAATCACCTTCTTAATTATCAAGTAAAATAAAAAGTTAGAAAAAAAATTAAAATATATGAAACATCAAATTGAGATATCAAAATAAAAGAACAAAATAGCATTATCCTTTCCATAATCTCTCACTTCTGAGTCTTCTTAGTTCTTCCGGCCCATAACTCATAGATTCTCAAATAAACTTCAAAATAATGTTAATAAATGATATTTTCCAAAACTCAAACTTTTCCATTAGGGCAGAAAAGGAAAATGAATTGTATTGTTGGTGTGCACTGTTGCCCATTTTTCTATTTTTTTTTTGAAATTTAATGATTAAGTAAATATTATTTAATAATATTATATTTTTTTCTTTTAAAAAATATTTAAGTATATTTAAAAAATGATATAAAAAATGAAAAAAAAAAATTTACACTAACCATGCAATGGGCGGTGCACTTACAGCGGTGGCTGTAGCACCGCCCGGGCAGAAAATTTAATGCTTCTGTGACGATGTTAGACGGATTCAAACCTTTTCCATTAAATACTGACCTACTTTCCATAATCTCTCTTCTGAGTCTTCTCAGTTATTCTGGCCCATAACTCATAAATTCTAAGATAAACTTCAAAATAATATTAATAAATGATATTTCCCAAAACTCAAACTTTTCCAGCGCAGAAAATTTAATGCTTCTGTGACGGATTCAATCCTTTTCCATAAATATTGACCTACTTTCCATAATCTCTCTCTTGTGAGTCTTCTCAGTTCTTCCGGCCCATAACTCATAAATTCTATGCTTCTGTGACGATGTTGGACAAATTCAAACCTTTTGACCAGCTTTGAAAATTTTCTACGTACGTTCTTTATAATATGTTTCCATAGGATTTTGAAAAGGCCAAAATAGCAAGTGAAAGATAAGAGAAATGTTATTTATTTTTATTTTTTTGATGTGATAATAAATAATTTGATACTATTTATTATGTTTTATTTATAAGTTTATTATCTAATATCATATTATAAAATGATAAGATAATTATCTAATATTATATTATAAAATGATAAGATAATAATTAAAAAAGAAATTATGAATAAACTTATTTGAGAGGTAATGTAATTTAATGCAATTTACCTCACCAATGCACATGCATGCATGCATGGTGCATTCAGTCCCTCTAGCAGTACCCATATTAGTATGAGCAGTGATAGGTACACATGCCATTATGTACATGGTGCGGACACACTAATAGAAATATTATTAAAAAAATTCCGGCTTATCAAAAAGAAATGAAATTACGAAAACGAAAATGAAATAGATTAAGTTTGTACACTATGTTTCCATCTCCTTTCGTGTTCCTCTTTCGCATTCCAAACTTATCAAAATCTACAAGTAAAAAGTTGTTTTTCCGGCACTTTTCCAAAAAAATATCGCACACCGTGTTTCCAAGAAGAAGAGGAGGGAAGAAAAATAAAA
The DNA here is from genome assembly GCA_036559045.1 of Platycarya longipes. Classification (NCBI taxonomy): domain Eukaryota; kingdom Viridiplantae; phylum Streptophyta; class Magnoliopsida; order Fagales; family Juglandaceae; genus Platycarya; species Platycarya longipes. The sequence continues at coordinate 5,534,686 of CM071802.1, read as the reverse complement.
CAAAACGGATTAAGTTCGTACACCGTGTTTCATCTTCTTTCATGTTCCTCTTTCATGATCTAGACTTACCGAAACTCACAATTAAAAAGTTATTTTTCTTTCACTTTCCCAAGAAAATGTCAGTCGGATTAAAAAAATGCACCAAAATGCCAAGGATCTAAATAGCTCTATTGTTGCACCGGACTTAGGGTTTTCAATCAGTCGAACGTGATGCATCATCGCGATTTTGAGTTTCTCAACACCCAAACAAAGTAACGAGAAGAAGAAGACTCCAAAGAAAATTCACAAAAAGAGGAGGAAGAAAAATTTGCTGCCAGACCAAAAACCCATTTTCTCACATTTTCCTAGAGACCAAACATAACAAAACAACTCACTTTTTTTGCCTTTACCCAGTGGCCAAACATAACAAAATAATCTCCATTTTCTTGCAATTTCTCTCTCCCTAAACGAAATGGAAACAACGAACGGAAATTGCAAAAATAAAAAATGAAAATAAAAATCGTAAAAATAGAAATTGAAAACGATGAAATCGCAAAAATAAAAAATAAAATCACAAAAATGAAAATGAAAGCATGGAAACAAAATTACGAATTGTGAAAATGGAAGCATCTTCGAAAATGAAATGAAATGAATTCGAAGATGAAAATCGAGATGGAAATTAATATACGGTTTTCATTCCTCTGCTGGGAGAAGGTTGAGAGAGCCAAACATAATGTGAGTTAAAAGATTAGCCAAGTGATGGGAGTTAAAAACGCACAATTTTACTAATAGTGTCTGTAAGTGTACACAACGACGTGTACAGAAATCATTTCCCTATTAGTATTGGGTAGTGTCATGTGTACCAGCTTTATGCGTAATACACGTATCGAGTGTCAGCTTCTTTTTATCAGTTTTTTCTTTTTTAATTGAAATCCTAAAATCTTCATCATTTCAATACTACTTGACATGTTAGCACGTGTAATTATGTGCGTAAAATTGTACATGATTTAGATAAAACTTTCCGTTACTATTCTAATTAGTATCATTAAGATCATTATAATATATTAATGGAACTTTATGAAGGAAGCCAAATTAGCAGGTGAAAATCTGATTTTAAAAAAGTTCTATTCATCATGATTCTTTAGTACACCACATATATATTATACATGCATTTTTTTCGTTACTAAATATTTGGTATATAAATGATGAGTAGATCAAGAATTCAATCAATTGAAGAAGAATAAAATTTAAAAAATTAATTTTTTTATAAAAATATTATATATAATGTAAAAGATGATGATATTGAGTATTTTTATTTTATATACTCGCAAACTGTAAACTGCACTATTTATGCATGCAATTATATACCTCGATCACTATAAATGGCAATATTTAGGCCTGGTTTGAATTAGGAGTAAGGTTTTGAATTCCGTTCCATTCCGGTTGGAACAACTTGAATTTTTCGTTCTGGTGCCTCAATCAGTGTACTATGCCTCCTTGTCTGTTCCAGTCCAAATTTCGACCCGTCCAGTCTGTTCCGATCATTCCGGTCAAATTCTGGCCGTTCCGGTTCAAATTCCAGCCATTCCAGTCCCTATTCTGGTTTATACTATTTTTGTAATTTTTTTTGTATTTGAATGACATGTGTTTTTAAAATCTTATATTCTGATGGTATTTAATTAATTCTAGAATATAAAATATATTTATATACTTTGTAATTTGAAATACGTCCTTTTTTTTAAATATAATTTTTTTGAATATTTTATCTATTATTTTATTTTATTTTATTTTTATTTTTGTATTTCAACTCAACTTTGTATTTTTTTAACTTATATTCATTTTATAAATTTTCAATTCTTTCAATATGTACACATATACATGATACACACTTACATGTATATGTATAATTTATTCTATTATTTGTTAGTTTATATATATAATTATTTATTATAATATATAATTAATTTCGAAACGGCACACTAGAATGGAATGGTAACGAAATATTTCGTTACAGTGCCTCAATCGGAACGGAATTCAAAATTTTGATTAGGAGTTGAGATGAGTTTAGTTTAGTTTATTTTTTAATATTATATTGTTTTAGAATTTGAAAAAGTTGAATTGAGATTTGAAAAATGTGTATTAGAATTTGAAAAAATTATATTGAAATTTGTGTTTTGTATGAAAATTTTAAAAAAGTGTAATGATAAGTTTGAGATGAGTTGAGACGAGCTCATCTCGTCTACGAATCCAAGCCGACCCTTATTCACCATCCGCGTGATCTTGATCTTGTGGTAGTTGTCAGGATAAGGAATAAAAATATTCTCGAGTCCCTTTTTTTTTTTTTAAATCTTAATCTTTCTCAACAGCAATTTTTCACATATATATATATATATATATATATATATATATATATATGAAAAATGTTAGGTTTGGTTGGCTTTCATAAATAAGATGAGAAAAGATAAGATAAAAATTAAAAATTAAATGAAATATTATTATAATATATATTTTTTAATATTAGTATCATTTTGAAATTTGAAAAATTTGTTTTGGAATTTGAAAAAATTGAATTATTTATTTTATTTTATTTGAAAATTTGAAAAATTAATAATGATTAGATGAAATTATTTGTGAAAGCAAATCAGGTCTTAAGAGTAGGTTTGGATGTTGAGAAGTGGTCAGAAGAATTGTGAATAATAGTAAAAAGTAAGTGAAAAGTAATAATAAAATATTAAATAATAGTAAAAAAGTAATGAATAATAATAAAAATAAGTAAAAGGTAATAATAAAATAATAAATAATAATAAAATATTATGAGAGTACTTGAAATAGTCTTTATTACCAAACGTAACCGTTTTTGGATTGGGAGTTGCTAGAATTTTATTTTATATTTTTTTACTTTATAATTAAGGAATTCTTTTTAATGATGTTATGATTTTTTTTTTTTAAATATAGTGTGAAAAAATATGTAAAACAAAAAAAAAAAAAAAACAGTGGCCACAGAGCCACACTCTGATCTATATATACACACAGCCATCCCCTGACTACGTACTACCGGCCGGTGAGATTTTGGACATAGAACTCTAGCTGCAGTTATGGCCACGGGCGACACCAGAAACAGGTAATTACATCTGTTTTTCGGAGCAAATATATTCTGTTTGTTTTTTGTTTTTTGGCAAATATATTCTGTACGTTATAGTGTGGTGAAGTTTAAATTTCAACTTGGTCAATATCATTTAGAAAAATCTTATTTTTCCACCATGGCTTGTTTTGCATCGAATGATCGACGGTCGTCTTGCTGAAGAAGAATCATGCGTTGTATGTAAAAGCTTCATTTGTTCATCATACAACAATCATTGTAAATAGTTTTTCTTATTTTTTGGTAATTGAAGGTGTTTGTAAAAGAGTAAATGAAAAACAGTTTCGATCCATAAAAATCCGATTTCCAATCTCTCGGATTTCCTTCCTCTCTCTACTCTTCCTTCTCTTTGTCACCTTTTTTACATTTTAGCTTTTTTGAAGCTATGATTTTTGAGATTTTGCATTTTTTCCACTTTTGACGTTATTTTGAGCACTTTTTTTTTTCTAACATGTTTTAGGTTTTAAGATATTTTTGACATGTTTAGTATTTTTAGTTTTCTGAAAAATGGTAGCTTGATTGTCATGTGGCATGCCATATATTATGTGCTTGTTTTTCATCTGATATTTAATGGATATCTTATATGTGGATATTGCTTGTTAATTTTGTATTTAGATACGTTAATATTAGTTTGACAATCTTGATTTTCAAATATCAATATCGTTCACATTTTGTCGTTTTAATGTTGTTTTTTTTCTTTAATAATTCAATTGCATGTTTATTTTCAATTTTACTAGTTTTATGAGAAAGAACTAATGAAAAAGAATCGAGAAAATGAAAATTGCTCAAAATGTTTTAAAACTGAAAATTACTCAAAATGAAAATTGCTAGTTTCAAAATTGCTCAAAATATTGATCTCATTCGTGTACGTACAACAAATTGCTAATATATTTATAGCATGTACATTATGAAAAAGGTGTATATTATATATGTTTTCACAATAGGCGTTTAAGATATGTATGAGTTATAACTGGGCTGCACTGTCACGATAGAACCCTAACTGAATTGTTTTGAGGGTAAACTACATGTATGTGCGACTTGGGTGCATACCATGATCATGGCATATATACATGTCTCCAGCGTTATCATTTTGTGATACAAACATTTGCTACAAAAAATAAACATTTATGATGAGTTATTTATGATGGGAATGAATTAATTTTGATAGAAAATAACTGACAATAAATAAATAATTTTCTTGTAAAAAAAATAAAAGGAGGAGAATGAGTGTATTACCTAAGGCGGATCAGTTGCATGTACTTAATTACTTCTAAGGAGGAATATTTGATTGATAGAACGGGGGTGATCAGCATGTATATTGATTGATTTTTATGAGCGATTATTGCTGGAATGTCGATTTTGTTAAGTACTGTTGATCTTCTATTCTATTAGCTGTTGGCTCATAAGAGCATTCTCATTGGATTATGTATTTGTATTTTTTTTAAAGTATAAATTTACACATTTTTTTAAAAAACTTAGTCATATTTAATTAAAAATAAGGAGACAAAAGTACAAGTGAATAATTTTCATGGACATTCTTAGGGTACTCTACCTGGAATTGTGTAGTTCTATTTTGGGGGTTTGTAGAAGAGTAGGGATACACGTATAACGCTTTTTATCACCTTTATACAGTTATATATCAATTTATTTACACGACATGTTTTTTAATCTTTGTATTTCACCAGTGCTAAAGCACAGCTTATTGGACCTGCCAAAACCAAAAATACTGATAAGCCACAGCAAATACCCCACGGAGCCGAACAGCTTAGAACTGTAATAAAAGATATCACGTCAGTGCTGAAAGAGACTAATGAGAAGTTAATCCAGCTTGGAACTAAGCTTGATGGCCTGAAAGACAAAGTTCCTAAAACCTCGTCAAGTCTGCATGATGAAGTGGAAAAGTTTAAAACTCAGATGGGAAATCTCAAGTCGTCGCTGAAACAGACTCAAGAGAAGTTAATCGAAGAGAAGTTAATCAAGCTCGAAACTAAGGTTGATCGCCCGGAGCCTCCGCCTGAGAATAATTAATTATATATATCTAGTACATCATGATCAGAGAGATCATCATATCACTATATATAGATGATGATCTCCATATCGATAAATAATGAGTAGATGATCATTAGGTCATGACTTTGATCATATGTACGCGTGTCGTCGATCACATCTATGTTTGTTGCTTAATGGGAGTTGCACTCTGTGCGTACTAGCTAGTTTGGTTTGGTTTGGTTTGGTTTGGTTTGGTATTTAACTTCAAAGTGTATCCATGCATGTGTTTCTTATAAGACCATGTTTATCATAATCTATTCAGCGAATATATATAATTAACGTTTGTGCTTAATTGATTTCGCATATAAACGTTTGTGCATGCTTGGTTATATAAACGTTTGTGCTTAATTTCTGATCAAAGAGTACGTACTACTAATCCATGCATATAGCTAGCAAGAGAGATGGCCGGAGATGAAATGAAATGTTAGGAAGCCGCGAGATGGGAGATCCATGGGTGAGAATCGTGGGAGCTAGGGTTCGTATGTGATGCTGGAAGACAGGAAATGAATCGAAGTGAACTGGGCATGTGTTGTGATGGACGAAGTGGAGTTTAAGTACTGAACTCTAAATGCACTGTTTAGGTGCGCAAGGGGCTTAAGTGATGCAGTTGGGTCGTTGGGCTTGAAGTGGATCGACTCGGCTTATTTTACCATTGGTTATGTTTTAGTTTATGAATAAATTGTAGATGCACCGTTTTAGTGTTGTCTAAACGGTGAGTTTCAAGGTTGTTCTAGAATTAATCTGTAAGGGCTTTTTAGTAAGCTTCTTGGTGTGGTTTCTATTAAGTTTCATGCCAGAGTCGTGAGGCATTATTCTGGAGCAATTTGTTATTGTAAGCCCTGACTTCTATGGAGGAATTAGGGACCTCGAATCCCCTATATCGTGAATGAAGTTTGAGGTATTTTCCATAATCGTTTTGTGCCATTTATCATTCAGTTTACTACTATTGTTATTGTGTTTAACTGTTCATCTGTGAGGGCTTTAACAATTGGTATCATTGAGAATCTCTATTTGCAATACTATAGTTACTGTTCATCTACAATCCTGCAATACAATCCCATACATATCGATCTATATACCCACCTGCACCTACTTTTCCTAGCCATCCATATATCCCTACATATATCCAGACCCATTTCTCAATTAATATACACATCCTATCTGTTATACAAACCATACAAACCTTTCCACCCATAAACCCAGAAAATACTTTACCATGGCTAAGAACGCCCGTGCCAAACAGCAATAGGAGGCCACCCAAAAACAGCTAGCTGACCACTCCCAGCAATTGGCTGGTCAACACTCGTATGGATGAAATGCATGCTACTCTGACTACCATTATAGAGACCATCAACCGCCTCTCCTTCCAAGACGGCAACCCGAATCGTGACCTGGAAGTATTTGACTAACAATGAACCTGTGCAAAGGGAGTCAAGTTAGAATTTATTCCATTTGAGGGCAGCAACCCCGCTGAGTAAGTTTCCAAAGCAGATCAATATTTTGATTTCCATCAAACCATTGATGCTCATAAGCTACTAATGGCCTCTTATCACTTAAGGGGAGAGGCACTGATCTGGTACAAAGATGTTACGAGCTCTCAGCCATTTAGAAACTGGGAAGCTTTCACTACAGCCCTTCAGGGTCGTTTTGGGGGTTCCTCATATGATGACCCCATGGGGACTTTGGCTAAATTAAAACAAACTTCTTCAATTAGTGCTTACAAGACAGAGTTTGAATCTCTTTCTAATCGTGTGACTGGTTTTGCTGATAACCACAAACTAAGCTGTTTTTTGAGTGGTCTGAAAGAGGAAATTCGGCTACCTATTCAAATGTTTAAGCCGACTAGTTTAAACGCAGCTTATGGCCTTGCAAAGTTATAGGTCGAGTACTTGGCTAGATTGCTGACTTGCAAGGGCACCACTCTAGTGGGAGAGAAGAGTATTGCTTCCTTTGGGGGCAGTTCACAACCGAAGCATTTTGAGAGCCACAACAAATGGGGTAAACCCTTTAACCCTTCTCGGGAAGTTTCTTCTAGAAACATGGATGATAAACGCCGTAAAGGGTTATGTTTTCACTGTGATGATAAGTGGAATCCCCAATATATTTGCAAACACCCAAGAGTTTATCTTTTGCAAGGGGTAGAGGAAGATGTTGAGGAAGATGAAGGGGATCCAGCCCCAACTATGCCTGAAAAAGAGGTGGGAATCGAGGTTCCAGCTAGAGAAAATAATTTGGAGGTTTCCCTTGATGCTATGGTTGGAACTTTTAGTACTACAATGATGAGAGTGAAAGGGACTATGTTTGGAAGATCAGTTTCAATTTTGTTAAACACGGGAAGCATCTATAGCTTCCTTAAGTCCTCAGTGGCACACAGATTACCCTTGAAAGTTTATCCAACAGCCAAGTTAAATGTGCATGTGGCCAATGGAATAATGTTGAGGAGTGAAGACTTTTGTGCAACGGCTCCAATCAAAATTCAGGATAATTCTTTCTCTATTCCTATTCAAATTTTTGAATTAGGAGGTTGTGACTTAATACTTGGCTCTAATTGGCTGTCCACTTTTGGTCCTATTGTTTTGGATCTTTTCAAGTTGACTATAGAATTTGAGAGTGAAGGTAAGAAAATTCGATTAGTTGGACTCAAACAGCAGCTCTATACATGGGCGGATAACAACAAATCCATATTGGCTTCCTTGGCAAGCGGTACAGGTATGTTACTACAAATTTGTGAGCAAGATATTGAACCCCAAGCACAGACTACCAATGCTGAAATGGAGAATTGTTGGGTGCCTTCAACTCTGTTTTTGAGGAACCTCAAGGATTACCACCACCTAAAACACATGATCATAGAATAATGTTGAAGGTAGGGATACAACCTATCTCCGCTAGGCCTTATTGTTACCTCTTTTACCAGAAATCTGAGATTGAGAAAATAGTTTCAGATTTACTCAAAAGTGGGGTTGTGAGGCCAAGTTCTAGCCCATTTTCATCTCTAGTGTTACTAGTCCGGAAGGCGGACAGGGGGTGGAGAATGTGTGTGGATTATCGGGCATTGAACTAGGAAACAGTGAAAGATAAATTCCCCATTCCAGTGATCGATGAGCTGTTAGATGAATTGGGGGTGCTATAATATTCTCAAAACTAGACTTGAGATCGGGTTATCACCAAATAAGGGTGGTACCTGAGGATGTGCCTAAAACAACATTTAGAACTCATGAGGGCCACTATGAGTTCTTAGTGATGCCTTTCAGGCTCACTAACGCCTCCTCAACTTTTCAAGGGTTAATGAATGATGTGTTCAAGCCATTTTTAAGAAAGTTTGTTTTGGTATTTCTTGATGATATTTTAGTATATAGCAAAAGCTAGTTGGAGCACTTGGAACCCTTAAAGCTGGTTTTACAGTTGCTACAGGGCCATACATTGTTTGCCAAAAGATCTAAGTGTCGATTCAGGGTGGAAGAGGTGGATTATTTGGGCCACATTATTTTTGGACAGGGGGTGAAAGCCAACCCTTCCAAAATTCAGTCAATGTTGGATTGGCCAACCCCTAAGTCGTCTAAAGCCTTGAGAGAATTTTTGGGGTTAATGGGCTATTACAGGAAATTTATACGGCACTATGGGGTGATAGCAGCCTCACTCACTCAATTGTTGACAAAGAATGAGTTTGTGTGGACTCAAGAGGTTGAGCAAGCTTTAATTAAGTTTATGGAAGTGGTAACACAACCACCGGTTCTTGCTTTACCAGATTTCTCAAAGCCTTTTACCGTGGATTGTGATGCTAGCGGGAAGGGAATAGGTGCGGTCCTTATGCAAGTGGGGCGACCTATTGCATTTTTTAGTAAGATGTTGAAGGGAAATGCTTTATTACTCTCAACTTATGAGAAGGAATTTTTAGTTGTTGTAACAGCTGTGCAGAAGTGGCACCCCTACCTATTGGGGCAAGCTTCTATCATAAAAAAAGACCAACAAGAGTTGAAGTTTCTACTTGAGCAAAAAATTGGGACTGAAGCTCAGTAGAAATGGCTTAGTAAACTCATGGGATATGAATTTAAGATTGAGTACAAAAAGGGGATAGAAAATCTGATGGCTGATGCACTATCGAGAAAATGCGAAATGAGAAGGAAGAGGTAGCATTGTTAGCTCAGATTTCATTTCTTACTACTAATTGGGTAGGAGAGCTGAAATTGAGCAACAAAAATAGTAAGGAAGCTTCGAGTTTGTTGGAGAAGTTGCTGAACCATTAAGATGTGTATAAGGGAACAACCCTACAACAGGGGATCATTTTGAGGAAGGGAAGAATTTTCATCGTTCCAGATTCGCTCTTCAAGCTCAAGGTATTACCATTTATTCATTCTGACCCTACATCGGGTCATTCGGGATATTTGGACTTATCAAAGGGCCAAAAGAGACTTTTACTGGCCAGGAATGAAAAGAGACATTAAGAAGTTGGTGAGGGAGTGTGAAACCTACCAAGCTTCTAAGTATGAGACATTGCCCTCAGCAGGGCTGTTATAGCCTCTTCCTATACCCCAACAAGTTTGGGTCGACATCTCTATGGACTTGGTGGAGGGATTACCAAAGTCTAAAGGGTAAACAGTGATTTTTGTAATGGTGGACAGATTCACTAAGTACGGGCATTTCATGGCCCTATCTCACCCCTATACAGCCCAAGAAGTAGCTAAGGTGTTTCTCGGATCAGTGTTCAAATTGCATGGTTTTCCAAAGACTATAGTGTTCGATAGAGACTCATTGTTTTTGAGATCTTTTTGGAATGAGTTATTTGCCCTACAAGAGACTTATCTAGATTATAGCTCGGCCTATCACTTGCAAAGTGATGGCCAAACGGAGGCAATAAATAAGGTGGTGGAGGGCTATTTAAGGTGCTATGCAAGTCTAAACCCTCTAGTTGGAGTTAGTGGCTACCATTAGCTGAATGATGGTACCATGGTAACTACCACAATGCAACAAAAATGACCCCTTTTGAGGCTCTCTATGGGTACCCACCCTCAAAGTTACTTGATTACATTCCCAACACAGCAAACAACACAACGGTTGACCAATTATTACACAACGAGGCACAAATTTTGAATCTTTTGAAAGGTAATGTCACGGCAGCTCAAGCAAGGATGAAACATTATGCTGACAAAAGAAGAACTGAAAGACATTTTGTGGAAGGTGATTGCGTTTACCTCTGCCTTCAGCCATACCGTCAAAGCACGATAGCCCTACACCAGAATTTGAAGTTGGCACCACGCTTCTATGGACCGTTCAGGGTGCTATAGAAGGTCAGATCTGTGGCCTACAAGCTTGAACTACCTTGCTCTTCTCGGATTCACCCCATTTTTCATGTTTCGTGCTTGAAAAGGAAACTTGGAGACCGGATTCAGCCACTAGCTACTCTTCCTCCCACTAATAGCGATGGTGAGGTGATCCCTAAGCCGAGGGGGCAGGGGTGTGATCAGCGATTGAAGAAACATGGAGACCGAGCGGTGACTTAGGTGTTGATTAAGTGAGTCGGCCTTTCGGAGGATGAAAATACTTGGGAAAATTTATGGAAACTTAGGGCTTTGTATCCACACCTTGTGGACAATGTTTTATAAGGGAGGGAGAATGTTAGGAAGCCGCAAGATGGGAGATCCATGGGTGAGAATCGCGGGAGCTAGGGTTCGTATGTGATGCTCAAATACAGGAAATGAATCGAAGTGAACTGGGCATGTGTCGTGATGGACGAAGTGGAGTTTAAGTGTTGAATTCTAAATGCACCGTTTAGGTGCAAAAGAGGCTTAAGTGATGCAGTTGGGCTTGAAGTGGATCGAGTGGGCTTGTTTTACCCTTTTTTATGTTTAAGTTTATGAATAAATTGTAGACACACTGTTTTAATGTTGTCTAAACGGTGAGTTTCAAGTTTGTTTTAGAATTAACCTGTAGGGGCTTTTTAGTAAGTTTCTTGGTGTGGTTTCTGTTAAGTTTTATGCTAGAGGCGTGAGGAATTATTCTGGAGCAATTTGTTATTGTAAGCCTTGGTTTCTATGGAGGAATTAGGGACCTCAAATCCCCTAAATCGTGAATGAAGTTTGAGGTATTTTCCATCATCTTTCTGTGCAATTTATCATTCAGTTTACTACTATTGTTATTGTGTTTCACTGTTCATCTGAGAGGGCTTTAACATGAAATAGCGAGAACGAGAGAATGATGAGAGGAAAAAAGATGCGAGAATCAGGAAAGGGAATAAATTGTTGCCAACGAGGAGATCGACAGCCAGTGAGGAAGCAATTAGGAGAAAAGAAACATGTAAAGTTGAAGAAAATTAAACGAATAGAGAAGGCATGGAGAGTTGGAGATTTAAAAAGGAGGAAGAAATTAAAGGACTTGCAAGGGAAATTTCTTGAGACAATAGCGCACATGTTGCTGCTTCTTCATATGCATTTATTTATTTCTTCTTCTTCTTATTATTTTTTTTGTATGGCGCTGGATTTTTTTATCTGGGTCGGGTTGTAACATTTCTCCATTCCCCCTTCTTCTTGTATGACCTGCATATTGACCGTTTGTTGCTCAACATCCTCTATAAACGATGAAGTGGAGGTTGTCTTGTACTCGTTTAATTACTGATTCTCCATCTACGAATGTTACCCTACCTGTCTTTATGTCCATGGAGCTCGTTGTCTTGTACCTTTTTTTTCCTTCTCCAGTGGATATATATTCATATATGAGAAATTCTAAAGAGCATCCACTGTATGGGAGAAACCATTGCACGCATGACGTGTAGACCGGGTTCACTAATTTCAACTGAACCGGTTCATTTTTTCACTCCTCCCCCGAGCAAAGCACGAAATCCCCTTTCCTTTAATCCTCTTTCTTTCTCCCGAAGCCCTACTTCCCCCCCCCCCACCCCCCCCACAAGCCATGCATGAAACTTCAATTGTCTTCTCTTGAAGCACCGAGCACGAAGCACGACCACACAAGAAGCATCTCAGTCCCACCATGTGATTTTCCCCATCTAAGTCCGGTGAGTCAAGGGTAATGTATTTTCATATTTTTCAATTCTTATGAAGGTAGTCGATCTCTGGATGTTGAATGTTGTGGTCGATCTATAGATGTTTTTTAATATATTTGAGGATTTTAGTCGATCTCTGTAATTTGCCCCGAATTGATTATAAGCTAGGGTTTTTATTGGAAATTTGTCGTATGATGTTTTCTTTGCAGTGGGGAAAAAAATTAAGAAATTAATAGGAAGTTGAAGAAACTAAAGCAAAGAGAAAAGACAAATAAAACTTTAAGTGGTGGGGTTCAGAGGTCTCAACTACGTAAAAAGTATTCATATCCATCAGATCGTGTTTAAGCATGTTGTTAAGCATAGAATTTAGAATTTTTTTTTTTTTTGGCTTTATATTGAATTTTATGGCAGATTCTGTTGAAGCACGGTTCACTTTATATTGGATTTTATGGTTCGATATGATTTTTGGTGGGCTTGAGCAGGTTAATTGATTTTTTTAGGAGACTAGTATAACTTAGACGTTATGCCGATTTTACGATGTGGACTTTTACACAGAAAGTAATTGATATACATTACATTAATGGCAGGTTGTTGGCTGTTTAGGATGTGCATTCCATTTTGAAGGTTTAAACAATGATCTAGTTGGTCTACCAAATTGATGTCCTTGTTCGGACCTGACCTACATTTACATGTAATTGATGTGATCTATCGTTCTGGCAAAAATATACTAAGCTCATCATAGATTCAAGTGTAGTATCTCCTGCAGCAAATGCAAACTTGAAAGATTTTAATGACCTGAACCTCTGCTATGGTTTTCTATTAAATCATCTAAGCACATTTGCAACCAACATTTTCTTTTGATAAATGCATTTGCAACCAATATGTGCCTTTGTAGAGGATATGTGCCTTCATGCATGTATAACTTTGTGTTCTTTTCTCTTATGGTTTGATTTAACCACAAACTTAATTTGGTTCCTTCAATAGCTTTGCAGGTTGGCTATATAATTGCAGAAGATCTGTACCTTGTGCGACCAACTTACCTGCAGGCATTATCAACTTGCTTTTACCTTGACAATCTTGTTCATTACTTTGTGGCAGTTCCACTACCATAATCAAGCAATGTGAAAGGCAAAGAAAGTCAAACGAAACTGGACTGGATATTATTTTGTTGTAATTTGTGCTGTAATTATTTTGTATTCGAAAAACAATAGTGTTAGTTCCAGTTGTGCTAAGATATGGATATTAGGTTACTTGTAATGTTGTACTATTTGTAAGACATTTTTTAATGTAACTTTGAATGTTACTTACAAAAACATGTTTATATTGTAATTGTTTACATTGCACCCTGTTGGTTGTGATTGTAATGATAACAATATCTGTCTAGAATTATTGTGCATATGCTATTCCTATTTCATTCATATCAATAAAATTACCTCTTACTTATCAAGAAAAAAAAATATATAATATGGTAATCTGTCCAAAATCTTAGGGTAATTCTGTCCAAAATTAGAAGCAAACTCTGCTCAAAAATACAGTAACCACCAAAATATTTCCAGAATTACGGCCACTAATCTGTCCACAACATTACACTAAATAATATTTGTCAGCAACTATAACAAAGATCTGTCCACAATTACAACCAAGCATTATGGTCGTGTATACCAGAATTACACTCTAAAATAGTTGTCTACAATTACAACCAAGATTTAATCGGATAAATACAACAACTTTGTTCTTTACTTATACTCCACATCAATCACACTGCAAAAGTGGCTTGAAAGATTGATGGACTTCAGAGTTTTGATTATGGAGTACTGCTAGCAGTTCATCAGGCACCTTAACTTCAATAGAAGCACCCAACAACAAAACAACCTTTCCTTGGTTTGCTGCTTTTCTGCTAAACAGATACAACTATAGTTTTAATTATAATCTATTATTCGCTGAAATAGTTGGAACCAAATCTAATTGAAAAAAACAAAACCATAATGTTTGTTCTGCGGCCTGAGATAATAAGAATGTATAAAAATTAAAAACCATCCAAAGCGGACCAAACCTTCTCTTTCTTTTCCTCGAGTTTAAAACAGAGAGCTTTCTTCAGTGTGGAAAACCAGACCCCTTCTTCATTCTCTACTCATTCACCTCTGAAAAATCAAATGAAAGCATGGTTTCAACCCCTTGTGAGTGCAAATTAACATAATTTCCAATGCCTACTATAATCACACGAACCAATGTGCGACATGTAAATGAAGAGAAAATCAATAGTTTATGCATATACGCAATCGCCAATAAATAGAAATCCTGCTCAATAACTTTACATAGCACTTGTCATAAGCAATCGCCAATGGCTTTTGGATGGTGGAAACATTTTAGATCATTCAGTGTCTACATAAGCAAGCACTAACTGAAGCCATTGAACTCAAAAATAAAAAATAAAAATAAAAGAATTCCTGGTGCAGCTTCGTCTCCACAAAGGACAAAAAGTAGGATTATCTACCTAGCAAAGAAATAAAGTCAATATAAAAGACTTTTACTGGCTCTCAAAACTTGTAGAATAGAAGAACGATTCATTAAAACAAGAAGCATTTCTTTTAACTCTCTTGTACTGAAACCTGCAATATTAACATTTACTTCAGGAATCCATATTTAAACTCAACGCCAGTAAAAGCGCAACTAATGAAAAGAATGAGAATTGGATAAATGTTATAAATCAGCTAACTCCTTTTCAACTTGCAAAACTCCGCAAAGTAGTGCAAAATAAACAGAGTTAGGTTTTTTGTAACATAACAATCCCAAAAAAGAATTTTTGCTGCATGGATTAACTACCTATAAAAAGCAAAAATAATTACAAATCCATGCATCAAATCGAAGGTAACCTTGTCATACAATACAATGAGTACAAAACGTCTCTTAAAAATAATAAATAATCACAAAGGTATGAAACAAAATCAAATTTTAAGAGAGACCATACATAAATACAGCAATTTTGAACCACATGGAAGATCCAAGCCTTTCAAGTTTCATAAACAGGTAAACAGAACCTGTTTAGCATCCCCATTAAATCGAGATGCTACTTATTCTTTCCAAAATCAAACCTACATTGCTAGAGATTGTTAGTATTCTGTCACGTTGAGATCTTTATTTCTTTTCTAAATCTTCATGTCAAAATGCTAGAGCCTCGAAAGCTTTCTAAGCTTCCAAATTAGTTAATTATCTTAAATAAACTTTTAACATTTTCCATCGGACTATTGATTAAAAAGTCATGCACACAGGAAGACAAAATAAGAAAATGAAATGCATTATTATCAAATTTCATATGCCAATTTTTTACACAGAATCAGGTATGGAACTCATTGTAGTATCATCCCTTTAACTTTCCTCTCGGTTTGTCAAGGCTAGTTTTCTGCCCTTTAACTCAAAACAAGAACTCTCGCTGGATGGATAAAAAAAAGAATCGTTTTGTACAATAATCTAGGGATTTTGCTCAAGAAAAGACAAGGCACATGCAAGGGTGGAGAGAGAGAAAGGGTTTTGGGGCTTACCAGAGGCTCACCAAGGCTGTGTATGGTGACGCTGGAGTCTAGATGGCGATGACTGATAACGATAGTAGCTGTAAGTGTAAACGTAACCATGTTCGTTCAAAATCCATGTGGAGAGAGAAAGGCAGAGGGAGATTGTGAGAAAGAATCAGGGTGGGAGGCAGAGGGAAGAAGGGAGACTCACTTGAGATGGCGACGAACAATAGTGTTGGCCTGAGATGACCGAGAGACAAAATGTTGCCGATGCTGGCCGAAGACAGGTACAACGATGCTCGGAGACGAGAGGGAGGGAGGAGGACGCGGGAGCGGGATGAGCTCAGAACATCAGAAATGGGAATTTCAAATTGTATTTTGAAAAGGAAAAGTGAGGGGAGTAGCCAACACTCAACGCACTCCCTTCACATGAACAGTGCCGTGCACTGTGCACGATACTGTTCATGTGAGGGGAGTGCGCCGAATGTGGCTGCTCCCCAGACATGCTCTTTTGAAAAAAGTGTGAGAGAGAGCGCGCGCGCCACATAATGAAAGTATTATGTGCACTGCTACAGTAGATATTCTACAGAAGAACTTTTATATATATATATATATATATTTATATGAGAATATGGGGTTCGGTCGAACCGAACCGTCCCCTTTGCAGCCCCCTCTGTTGCTATCGGTGGTGGGCGATACTGCCCACCTCATTGAAATCGGAGGGAGTCGGTGACCCCACTCCTGCAACGACGAACCTCGACGATCTATGATATGTCCCTGGCGGTCTTAAACCCTAAAATGGGTCCGTACGTCGTAAGAGTGGAATTGTTGGCTCCCTCTAATCCCAATGGGGTGGGCGATATCGCTCACGGTCGGCAGCGGCAGAGAGGGCTAGAGAAGACCGAATTTCATTTAAAAATTCATCTTCATTTTATTTTTTTATTGTGTTTTTTATTATATTTTCTTCATTTTATTATTTTATTGTGTTTTTTAAATTTTATTTTATTTCTTGTATTATTTATAATATTTTATAATATTTTTTATTATATTTTTCTAATAATTATGAGAGTTTAGAGGTGGGGAAGGGGTGAGCTACAAAGACGTTAGGGTATAGCCTGACCACATCCCAGCATCTCCCTATATATATATATATATATATATATATATTAATAAATATATATATAGTGATCAATTCTTCCCATGAAATTCTAGTCTAATACGGTCATGTTTTTAGATTTTGGAAAAAGTCATATACCATTTATCGAGTACTTATTACTGTTTTGGCAAAACAACTTCTGAGTATACTACAAGAAATTTAAATTTTAGAGACGAATTATCTTTAGGGATGAATTAAATTTTGTCCTCAAAAATACTTATTTGAGATGAATTTAAATTTCACCTCAAAATATAGGTGTGGTTTTTAATGAAATATGTGAGACTCCCGATTTCTATTTTGTGTATTAGTTTATCATTATTGTTAATTGTTTTATTTTATTTTTTTATTATTAGTGATTTATTTTATTCATTATTATTATGTGTTATGTTATTTTTTATTGGTATTAGCTGTTTGTAAGATCTTTAATTTAGTATTTTTAGTTATTTTATTTAATTATTATCATTATAAAAAAATGAGTATCCGTGACGGATTATTTGTGACGAAAATAACTATTTACTACAAAAATAGACACATTTTAACAAAAAATAGTCAATTTAGTAAGAAATATCTGGCCATGAATAATCAATTTTCTTATAGTGTTTTATTGTTTCTTTCATTTGAATTGTTATCATTATTATTTTTTGGTTAATTGTTTTAGTTTTATTATTGTTTAATTCGTTGTGCTTTCTTTTATTTTGATGAGCATTTTATTTTGTTAGGTCTTTTTTAGATTAGTTCTTTACTTAATGTCGGCGCCCCAGCTCGCGCTTGGGATCGTACGCAAACTGTGACGTTGGGGATGAGCATTACAGGGAAGTTCACCCTCGTCTTATCGTGTACTAGATGTTTTTTTTTTTTATTATCGCAACGGAAAAAGGTCAAGTCTTTCTAAGCGTGTATCACATGGCTTAATACAATGTTCATCCCAAAATATTACATTACTATTAATATAAACATGAGGATCCTTTACAAGTGTTCGTTCTTCCAAAACAACGAAAGACCAAAATACATGCAAGTAAATACAAAATCTGCATGGCGGATCCCTTCTATCACTTCCTAGTACAACGGTTCCTTCTTAATCTTCTTGAAGTTTGAACCGTAACGGAGACGGTCCAACTCCAAGGCCGGTCCCACCTCATAACTCATCCCGGATGATGACTCGTAAAAGCAACCCATGTGGAGGGAATCGTCCATGCCCAAAACTATACAACATTCGATAGGACGTACACCACATACATACGTAGCCAGAAGTAGTGACTCCGCCGCCCAGCGGCTCAGATAATCTAGAATCACTAGCTCGGAAGTAATGGCCTCAATCGGGCCCGTGGGGGTCCGAGGCATCGTCAGTGGGGTCATACTCGTCATGGTTGTCATTACCTGCGACTACTTCTATCATATCGAAAAGGTGATAGTGGAGAAATAAACAAGGGGGTGAGATTTCGGGAGAAATCTCAATAAGCACCTTTATATCATAACAAAAGTAATTTAAGTATACAGTTAATAAATAGCAGACAGTCAATCATACTTAATACATTATGAGACTCGTGACTTCATGATATGCACATGTTTATACTCATGCCCACGTCTTAAAATTTCTCTTTTTCTTTTTCATATTCTTTTCGTATGCTTGTTCGTACTTTCGAAAAACAAAACAATGGAGTTTTCTTTCAAAATTTCTCTTTTCACAAATACTTTTAATTTTTCTTATCTTAGGCGCCACTTATCATATCATATATAGCCCGAAAGTCCATCTTTTGTCATGACCTCTATTGGATACCTCACGGTTCGCCTACGCACCGTGCGTTCCTGCTAGTTACCGTAGCACCCGGCGACCGTATAAAACCTAAGTAGCTATGTTTCAGGCCCTTTCACGCTCTTCATTACTCGGCGATTGATCACTCACCGAGCAACTACAAACTTTTCTGTCGGTAAGACCAAAGCCAACACCGTCCTGTAGGCACCTACTAGCTTTAGGTGCGACCATGCTCCGAATATCCTTTTGAAGCCATACATGGTTTACCGACGGTTCTTTGTCGACCAAGGGGCCTTCACTCGACTTTAGTCACTCTTGAGTGAACATGGAGTTTCACTGGGACACTATCCCGTCCTAGCCTTTGGGGTTCTTATAAAACTTTAATTAATTCCTTTTCCTTTAAAAATATGTTAAAAACATGATTTTCGTGCTGTATGCATGAGACGTGAGACTCATGTCACGGTATATATGCAATAGGTGACGAACATAACGCTTACCCTACGTTAAGCTCTTTTAAACTTTTCGCACCTCATAATCCTACTCCTTTTCTTCCCAAAATGCTATAATGGGCCTTCAATGCACTTAGGGGTACTTGGCCCCTTCCCACTAGGGTTGGGCCGAAACCCCCCCTTTACACTCTCCTAGATTTTTGTCTTCTAATTTTCTCCAAACACTCTAATTCCACTCCAATCTTTTAAATGTATTATCCTAACCCTAAAACAAGGCTTGGCCGAAAGTTCTAGGTCTTCTATTGTGTTATTTTATTCACTTTTTCTTCTAAAATAATTCACTCAATGATTTTAGTAAAAACCCTCAATCATGATAATGTGACCACTTCATTCATATGCATCTAATATCTCCAAAATTTTAAACATGTCACCATAACATAGAATAATAATTAAATCAATGATTTCCACCAAAGAAGTTCTTAAATCCAAAATACATGCATGCATAACTCAACATTTTCATCTCCAAGTCAAAACTAGCAAATACATGTTCACCTTAACTCAACTTATTGGTCACACCATATTCTCCTTTCATATCAACTATTTAAATTCTCCACATGAAATAATTTTCAATCTTAGCAAGATATTCAAACTTAGACATGGATTTTTACTACTAAATAAATAATACTAAGGCATCATCCAATTTTATGCTAGAAAACCTTCAATCATGCATGCATTTCCTTCATTCCACTTCATGTTAAATAACTAACTAAACCACATATCATTTCAAATTCTCAACTTAGGAAATTAACATAACTTAAACATGGATTCTTACTAAACTAAACATGGCAAGTTTTCCTCTAAAAAGTTTCATTTTCAACATACATACAAAAGAATCAAACAAAACAACCAAATTCATTCAAAGGTATACTAAGATTGCTAAAGGTAGGATAAGAATGCACTTACCTCTTTAAAAGCAATTCTTTCTCAAAATGATTGTTCTAGCTCTTTTCTTCTAAGGATATAGTGAGGTTTAGAAGTTAGAAGAAAGTAGAACAAGTGAAATTTAAGGGAGAAGTGGTGCTTGGTCGAGAGGTAGAGAGAAAGGGCTAGTGTGTGTGTGTTTGTGAGCTAGCCAAATGAGGGGTGGTTTCCTCAAAAGTTTTGGCCATACACTCCTTTCTAGGGGTCAAGGACAACTCACCATACCTTGATTTGAAAGACACAAGACTAGGCATGGGTGGTTGCATGGGAAAAGAAAACAATGATGGAAAATGGGGGAAAGTGATCAACCGGATTCCCTTGGCCTTCCAAGCTTCCTCCGAAACCTCCTCCCCTCTCATGCCTTATTCTCTTGTCATTTCAACCCTATGACACACTCAACCATCCATTCTCAAGTCAATCCATAAGATTCCATGGCCTTACCTCTTGGAACAAGAGCTTGCATGAACCGGCCATGCCTTGGTTCCTTATGGCATCCGATGCTCCCTCCTTCCATTCCTAGTTTTGCTTCTCTTTCAAGCAATCTCCACTCATTCCTCTTACACCACCATACCTCTTACATACCTTACCTCATGTACTTTATTTCTTACACAAATTTAAGGTACTCTTTTCACTAGATTTGCAAGCAATCCTAGGAAATTCCAAAGTGGTGCACACGGCAACCCACCCGGATCCCTCTTACTTTTTCTTCTTCCATTTTCTTTTCTTTTTCCTCATGACACCTCTCTTCTTATGTCAATCATCTTGTCACTTCTCTGTTACATGATCCTATGATGATCATTAGCCTAGATTGGAGAGAATGGGATGGGAAAAACCCCTAAGGGTTTCGACAATCACCCTAACCGAATGCCCTCCCATTTCCTTTCCTCCACTTTTCACTCCATTGCACAAGTGTCATTCCCCTAAACATGACATGTCCTAGTTAAGGTAAGTTAGGCCATACCTTAGTACTATTCAAAAATATTCCAATGATGGGAAAATCCTATCACAAGATTTTACACTCAACCTCCCCATTCACAGTCAACTCTCACCTAATGTTAATTTCACATTTCCACCTACTAGTTGTAGTTGACTCATCAGGGTTTTCCTATGGGTGACAAGTGTCCCATGGGTAGGGTTTGGTGGGTCAAGGGTCATTTTCATGGGCTTGTGGGCTTGCCATTCCTTCCTAGGCCCAATAGCTCATCCTAGGTTTCAAGACCCTAATCTCAAGCTCATGCCCTTTTTCTCATCTTATAATATGATTATTCTAATTACTCAATTAACCACTCAATTAGAATAAATATTTAATTAAATAATACAAAAATAAAGTCCCGGGTCGTCACACTTAACTTATTAAATTATTGAGTCTTATTATTTTATTATATTTCATATTGTGGTATTTTAATTTAAATTATTTAATCTTTTTTCTCTATTCTATTTTTGAGTTTATACTTTATGTGTAGTGCATTGATTTGTATTATTATTTGGTTATTTTACTTTACTTTACTTTATCATATTAATTGTTATATAGTTTATTTTTATTAAGTAGTATTTCGGTTCTAATTATTTGATTTCATTATTGCTAAGTTGTTAAGCATTTTATTTTTATGTGCTTTTGTTTTGCTTATTTTCGAGTTGGGCTTCTGTATATAGTGTTGAGTGGGTTTCTTTTGTGTTGGGCCGAAAAGAAGTTGAGAAGTGGCCCAGCCCGTTTCAATGCAAACCCAGCCTGTGTGCAAAGCCCTTTGCCCCCTTATGCGACATTATTTGGTTGCCTAAGGATTGAAAACCCTAAGTTTCATCTCCTTCTACCTCATTTCTCCGCTGCGCCACTGAGCCCCCTTGGTCTTTCTCCTTCATTTCTTCTTCATGCTGCAGTGTACCCGTGTGCCAGCCCACCGTCGTGCGCTGTTGCCTCAGCCTTTCCTCGTCGGGGTTCTATCTAGCAGCAGTCGCCTTTCCCTTAACCACCATTTGCCGCCGTCAAACGTTAGCCATGGTGGGTCCCCTCGAGCCCCCTGATCTGTCTTTTCCCTCAGGTTCTCCCTCATCCTCGCTCTCTCATTCTTCCTAGAGTCTTGTCATCACCGTTGGTTCACCGTGCTTTTAAAGTTCTTCGGTGATGGCGGCACTTGCAGAACCTTAATCTCTCTCCCTTTCCCTGCAATGCACGACTGAGGAAGTTTAGCTCAATCACTTGTAAGAGTTTTATTTAAACTCTGTGTCCCACACACCCATTTTACCAGTTTGAAATATTTCAAAATCTTATCGGTTAATATTTGAGTTATGAAGGGATAAGAATTATTCCTAAGAGATAAGATTAAAACTCTATATCTCTAATTATAGTCAGATACAAACTCTTAGATTTCTTGATGGTCGGAAGTTTATAAATATTATTAAGAGGTTCAAGGGTTCTCACCTACAACATTAGAGTGCCTTTAGCCATTGAGAGACACTTATGATGCAAAGTTGTTAGGGTGATCATTCTCTCATAGTTAAAGAAGTTCTTCATTAATCAGATGGGAAAATGTATGTCCTTAATTATTATAGTTTTATTATTGTGGATCCTAGAAAATTCAAGATTCAATTATTAATATCATGTTAAAATATTTAATATGTGGTATCATAATTTTAAGTTGTAAATTTTTTATGATTTCAATAAACTATACAGTAATATATGCTTTCGCGTATTGTAATTTTTATTATGTTGCGAAAGACCAAAAGTATTACTCTTTTTACCTAACGAATATTTTAAGGAAGGATATGCAATGATATAATGACAACCATTAATGTATTTCGGTTTTTAGTATACCGATTTCTCCTGTTACAATATTTTGCATCTGCTTTTGATTACGTATATTTCATATATTGTATAGTGTTTACATTGCTGCCGTGTTGAGGATATGAAAAACCGATTACTATGTTGTACATTGATTCCAATTGTGATCAGGAAAGGGAACCTCTCCGTGTGCTGCTGGTTTGGCCACAGTGTCTGGTGGCCGATTTGGTGTATGGCTTTGAGGGGCCGCGTAGTGGGGCTAAGAAGTCCTGAATGGGCGTCGCCCCTGCCTATTAAGGTTGTGGACATGTTGGCACCGTGCGGATGCTGAGAACCTCCTCGCCGGCTTCCCTATAACGACGGTAGTGGGTTGTGAAACTCATTGGCCGCGATAATTTATTGAAGAAAAATAAATGAAACAAGAAGATGACCTGAAGGTCATTAGCGGAAGGAGGACAGAGACTGGAAGCCATTCCCGCCTCACTGGTGATGTCCATAGCTGCGGCTGGAAGCTGCGACAAATCACAATATGAAAAGAAAGGGGCAACGACTAGGTTGAAGATGAAAGCAATTTAAGGTTCTTGTTTTCATATACATGGGCCAGGTCATGGGCTATGGCCCAATTAGGTTTAATTGAAAAGAAAACAAGGCCTTATGGCAATAGTGGCCCAGCCCCCTAACAGAACTACAACAAAAAAAAAAAAAGAGGAAGGAGGTTTCGGGCCTGAACGATAGCCAGACCCTGAATTGGGTCCTGATTATGAACTGAGACCCAACCAGTGATTGAACCGGTTCGTTTCTGACCCGGACCGAATAAAAAAATTTAATATTATAATATTATTTTAAAAAAATGAATATTTTTTTTTTTGTTAGAATATACATTTTTAATGTTAGAATATACATTTTTTTTTCTATTATATGCTTACTTAAATGTTATATGCATGCATTTAAATTTTGTACACGTTATTACGGTTATCTACATGTATGTATGAAATGTTTACTTAATTTATATACATGTTATTATTGACATTTTTTGGTTTAAACATGAAAAGTTTTATAATCTTTGTTGACAAAGTATGGATACGTACAAACTAAGACGGTTATGTCTAGGAGATTGAAAATTTTAAGTGTGTCTGATGTGACCTTCCAATCTTCCCTGGAAACTTTGAAATTCTGTCTAGGAAAGAATAATCTTTCCTAAGAACTTACTTAGTAAGTATTATTCATACCTGCAATAAAATTCATCAAAGTTTATATTTTATGCATATTATTGTTATATACATTTGTATGCATATTATTATTGTGAACTGTCTATTTTGGCTCTTATTGTTATGCCATGTATATCCAATATGGGACAAATAATTTATATCAAAATTAAGAAAAGATTGGTTGCCCATAGGTACACGATTTTCTTAATTTTGGTGACAAATCATTAAACCCATAATAAGGTGGAATCTATTACATCAAAATCAGACACCCCACACTTATTTCTTGCACATCCATTAACAATATTCCACTAGCTCTATAGCTTGGGTAAAGACATTGTTTTTCAAGTTTAAGGCTTGTAATGTGGGTTTACAACAAACGAAAATGATTAATAAAGCTTAAAGGGGTTTCAAAAAGGAAGAATTAATTACCAGGTAGGCTATTTGGCTTATGTAACTTATAACAAAGAGGGTCTTAATCATGTTCATGCATGCATGTATCAATTTGATCTCGAAGAGAATCAAGGCAAGTTCTAGAGAAATAAATCCATGTAAGATTATCTCACATGAAAGAAAATGGTGAGACTGATATGTATGTGTCAGTCTATAGGTTCAAAATTTCACTAGCTTTTGTCTATCAAATTTAGTCATTATCAATCTTCAAGGAAAATAACTAGACTAATTAATTTGGAAGATTACTCATTTAATCATGTTATGATTTTTTTTAAGCTTAATTGAATCTTGTTCATGATAAATATAACCAAAAATCATTGAAAACCACGAAATAAAAATGTAAAATTTTATTTTTATTAAATAATAACATATTTAAAACACAATCTAAATTCCCTCCCCCACACTTAAAACTTCATTGCCCCCAATGTAAGGTTAAATGCAAAGAAAAGGAAAAAATAATCGAAATATAAATGTGAGAATAAGAAAACAAACTTCCTTTGGGTTGCCTCCCAAGTAGCGCTTTTGTTTATTGTCGTTGGCTCGACTCAAGGTTGTTTTCTACTTTAATCAGAATAAATTGGATCCTCAAAGTCCAATTTTGCTGCATTCTCTACTTGGAATCCTTCTGCAAAGTCTTAAGTCTATGGCCATTTACCTTGAATACTTTGGAACTTGCTAAACTTTAAATTTCAACTGCACCATGAGGTAAAACATTAGTAACGATAAAGAGTCCAATCTAACAAGAATGTAACTTACTCGGAAACAAACGTAGTTGTGAATGGTATAGAAGGACTTTTTGAACAACTTTAAATTACTTCCTAGAGATCATCTTGTTGTGAAAAGCCTTCGTCTTCTCCTTGTAGATCCTTGCATTCTCATAGGCATTATTGCGAATTTCTTTTAACTCTCGTAGTTGCAATTTCCTGTGTTCTCCATTTTCATCCATTTTCATATTGAAACTTTTGATAGCCCAATAAACCTTGTGTGCTAACTCAACTGGAAGGAGGCATAGTTTTCAAAGACCAATCGATAATGTGACATACAAATGAGTGTCTTATACGCAGTTCTATGTGCCCACAAGGCATCATCCAAACGCAAACTCCAATCTTTTCTACTTGGATTGACCGCCTTTTCAAGGATGGATTTGATTTATCTATTTGACACTTCCGTTTGTCCACTAGTTTGCAGATGATAGGCAGTTGATACCTTGTGAGTTACATGGTACTTTCTTATCAAAGTTTCCACAATTTGATTGCAAAAGTGAGTACCTCGATCACTTATTAAAGCTCTTGGAATTCCAAAGCTGAAGAATATGTTAGACTTGATAAAATCTATAACAATTTTAGAATCATCAGTCCTGGTGGCTTTAGCTTCCACCCATTTCAAGACATAATCAACAAGAAGCAAAATATAAACATAATCGAAAGATATAGGAAACAGTCCCATAAAATCGATGCTCAAACATAAAAAATTTCGCAAAATAGTACGGGGGTTTATGGCATCTCATTCCTTTAGGATATATTACCTGTCTTTTGACAATAATCGCATGACTCACAAAAAGAATATGAGTCTCGGAATAAAGATGGCCAAAAGAAACCACTTTCTAGCACTTTTCTTATCATTCTCTTAGCTCCAAAGTGACCTCCACAAGCATAAGAACGACAAAATGTGAGAATAGAAAAAATTTCATTTTCAGGAATGCACCTTCTTATCACTTGATCTGCACAATGCTTCCATAAGTATGGATCATCCCACACATAGTATTTTGCATCACTTTTGATCTTGTCTCTTAGAGCCTTAGACAAACCAGGAGGTAAAATATTAGTAACCAAATAATTTACAATATTTGCATACCAAGGTAATGTCACACTCGTGGAAAACAATTGTTCGTTAGGGAACGTTTCCTATAGACAAAGTTCATTTTCTACATGAACTAAATGACTCAAATGATCTGCGACAAGATTCTCTGTCCCTCTTTTGTGTTTGATTTCCAAATAAAATTCACTCAAGAGAAGTATCCATCTTATTAATCTTGGTTTTGCCTCTTTCTTTGTCATCAAATAATGAAGAGCTGCATGATCAAAATAAACAATGACTTTAGTACCAAGCAAATAAGATCTAAACTTTTCTAAAGCAAAAACAGCAACTAAAAGCTCTTTTTCTGTAGTAAAATAATTTCTCTTGGCATCATTCAAAGTTCTTGAAGCATAATAAATGGCATGAGATGCTTTTCCAATTCTTTGTCCCAACACAACGCCTACTGCATAATCACTTGCATTGCACATTATTTCAAAAGGAACATTCCAATCAGGGGGTTGGATAACTGGGGTAGAAGTCAATAGTTCTTTTAGCTTATCAAACGCCTTTTTACATGTCTCATCAAGCTCAAAAACTACACCCTTTTGTAGCAACTTGCATATGGGTAATGCTATTTTGGAGAAGTCCTTGATAAATCTGCAGTAAAAACCTTCATGTCCAAGAAAAGAACGAACTTCCCACACACTAGTGGGATAAGGTAAAGATTGAATAATATCAACTTTGACTTTATCTACCTCAATTCCTTTAGATGAAACAACATGTCCCAAAACTAAACCTTGTTCAACCATAAAATGACATTTTTCAAAATCTAACACAAAGTTAGTATCTATGCATCTTTGAAGAATAAATGTAAGGTTATACAAACAATTATCAAATGAGTCTCCATAAACTGTGAAATCATCCATGAAGACTTCTATGATATGCTTAATATAATCTGAAAATATGCTAACCATACACCTTTTAAAAATGGTTGGGGCGTTGCAAAGGCCAAAGGGCTTGCAATGATATGAAAAAGTCCCGAATGGGCATGTAAAAGTCGTATTTTATTGATCTTCTGGAGCAATTGCAATCTGAAAATAACTTGAATAACCATAAAAAAAAACAATAGTAAGAATAACCAGCTAATCTTTCAAGCATTTGATCAATAAAAGGTAAAGGGAAGTGAGTGGTCCTTGCGAGTTACAACATTTAATTTTCTATAATTTATACAAACCCGACACCCATTCTGAACACGAGTGGGTGCCAACTTATTATTCTAGTTTTTTACAACAGTTATTCCAGTCTTTTTAGGATCCACTTGAATCGGGCTAACCCAATTGCTATCCGAAATAGGATAAATCACTCCAACTTCAAGAAGTTTGAGGATCTCATTTTTTACTACATCCATCATGGCGGGTTCAATCTTCTTTGTAGTTGACGAGAAGGTTTTGCTCCCTATTCAAGTAAGATATGATGCATGCATGTAGATGGGCCAATTCCTTTAATATCCGCAATCGTCCAACTAATTGCCATCTTATGCTCCTTAAGGACCTGCACAAACTTTTCTTCTTGTAGTGTACTAAGTTTAATAAAGCTAATCATTGGTAATGTTCCTCCGTCTCCAAAGAACATGTACTTGAGGTAACTGGGAGAGGCTTCAAATTTGGAATAAAGGTTTGCAAAACAAAGAGTAAAGGTCTTTTGTCAAAAATTAGTAAGGCAATACTAGAAAAGTTATCCAGTTGTTGTAACTTTGGAGAATCATTCAATGCTGCAATAGTTTCCTACAATTCAGTACTAAAGGTTAACTCCTCATTCTCTTTCTCAAGATTTTTACTAATGGAAACTTCCAAACCATCATTTCCATCAAGTTCAAAAACTTCCTGTGTTAAAGAATCAATTACATCAATAGAATAAACAGGATTATCATCATCATGATATCTCATGGCATCATAAATATTAATCTTAATAATTTCACCATCAAACTCCATAGTAAGTGTGCCACTATGAACATCTATCCTAGTTTGGTATGTCTTCAAGAATGGTCTTCCTAACAAAATAGGAGCATTTTGATTACCATTTTCCATATCAAGCACATAGAAATCAGTAGGGAAAAACAAATCATTAACTTGTACAATAACATCCTCAACTACACCCTTAGGATATGCATTAGATTTATCAGCCAATTGAATTACAACACCAGTTTTATTTAAAGGTCCATGTTTCAAAGAAGTATATATAGAATATGGCATGACATTAATAGAAGCTCCTAAATCTAGCATGGCCTTCTCAAATTTAGTGTTATCTATTATACAAGGGATAGTAAACATACATGGATCTTTGCATTTTGCAAGGAGTTTTTTTTGAATAACTACAAAAATATTTTTCCCTACTCTTACCTTCTCACATCCTTTAAATTTCTCTTTTCTCTTAGTTGTACACAATTCTTTCAAAAATTTAGCATAACGAGGTTCTTGTTTAATAGCATCAAATAGTGGAATATTTACCTCGCATCTACGAAAAGTTTCATATAAGTCTTTATTTTGCTTATCTTTTCTAGATTCAGCTAAAGCTTAGGGAAAATGAGGTATTGGTTTATAATCAGACAGAGGCAAAAACTTACGCTTAGGTCCGTCATCTTCTGCTACGACTTTTTTTCTCTTTTTCTTGCTCCAATGATACAAGGGTTGCCTTTACTGGAATTTCAACCTCTTTATCACTTCTTAAGAGATTGCACTTACATTCTCTCTTGGATTTACTATCGTTTGAGAGGGTAATTCCCTTAACTCTGCCCCTCTAGCTGATTCATTGTAGTTGCCATCTGACCCATCTGATTGTCCAAATTTTGAATACTGGTCCTCGCCTCTTGTTGAAATTGTAAAGTGTTAGTGGCAAGTGATTGAGCCGGAATATTCTATATTTTATACATTTAGAACCAATATATTTTAATTATTTCATGATATTATTATTGGTGTTAGATGGAAAAATGGTTAAGATGCATAAATTCAAGTTGTGATTTAAATTGGCTAATAGCATGATTTATTCTTAATTTTATAACTTGTGATTAATTAGACAATGTTTATTCACATGCACGTCATGTTTTTGATATTCTATTCTTCCTTTTTATTTTATTTATTTTATTTTACTTTTAATTTTATTTTTAATTTTTTTAGGTTAAGAAATGAAAAGCATGAAAAGAAAAAGAAAGAAAAGAAGAAAAAAAGCTACATTTGACCAAGAAGCTATATTTTGGCTTGGTGCTCTCAAACTGTAAACATGGATGCGGGCCCATTTATTTTAATTAATGGTTGTTGGACAACAATAAGACTTTTTGGAGTCTCACAACTTTGGGAGTTTTTACACACGCGGGCTCTTTTTCTTTTTAGAGACATGCGGGACCCATATGGATTTTATTTTATTTATATTTTGGTTTGAAAAGAAACGAAAAGGGGGCATGTTTTGGACAGTTTTTCATTTTTTGAGACGGTAAGGCAGGGTTTTGAGAGATATTATTCTTTTTGTTTGGGGAAAAAATGCAGAAAGGAGAAGCGCTGCTTGAAGAACTCGAAGGGGTCCAAATTGCAGCTGCTCCAGCCTTTTCCATTGCTTTCCATCTCCATCTCCATCATTTGGCTTTCTCTTTTCATTCCCTACTTTTTTATTTAATTTCAGTTTGAAGTTTATGGTGTATTCTCAAGATTTTTGGCTTAAAAGTTTGGATATTTTATTTGTTGTTTATTTTATGTTAGTTATTTTCCTTTCATCTTCAAGTTTCCATTAAATAGGCATTACAGCTATTTTGGATTGATTTTAAGAATTTATTATTTGGATACAAGGATGAATCCTAGAATCTTGATATTGGGACTTTTCAATATTCAGCTCATCTGGTATCAATTATTTTCTAATCTAGTTTAATTCTTAGCTTAGTTTTAGTTCCATTACTTTTTAGATTGATAAAAGATTAATTAGGACTTAAATCATTTCAGTTTGATTATTTAACTTTCAGATTAATTAAGAATGTTTAGCTAGTTGATTCCTTAATTGTTAATTTCAATTTGTTAGTCTTTTACATTCCATTTCGACACTAAAAAAAATCTAAAAATATGAATCTAGTTCATGACTAGTACCATTTTCAATTCCATTTCATTCTTTTACTCATTGCACATATCACCACTTTGATTTTTCTTTTGTGAATTTTTTTTTATCGTTTACACGAGTTTGATTTTAAACAACTTTTTCCGAGGAAACGATCTAGGAATTTTATTCCTAATTATTACACGACATATTCCTGCACTTGGGATAGCCTTTGTGCTACTCATTTTTGATTGAGTCAAGTTTTTGGCGCCGTTGCCGGGGATAATTGCTTAATCTAAATTTAAACTCGTTATTTTGTGATTATCTTTATTTATTTTATTTTATTTTCATTGTTTCTGACACTTGCCATCACTACTCAGTTGCTTGAATCTTATTTATGAAATTTGGATTGGTGTTTCATGTCATGGATGAGAGATAGCTCAAATAGGTTGCTTAGAGTAACATCGAGCATTGAGAGTAGTATACACAGCTCATATATAGATAGCTCTTCTGTCTTTTCTACGAGCGAGGACATTGAGATTGAACAAACTATGGCTGTACCTGCACCACACACTCTTAAGGATTATTCAGCCCACTCGCACCACTACACCATCATGCATTATTTTGCCTGATAATGCACCTAATTTTTCCATTAAGCATGGCATGATGTCAGTAATACCTCAGTTCCACGGGATGGATTTTGAGAGTCCTTACCAACACTTGACAGATTTTGAGTTGGCCTGCACTACTTTTATTACTAGAGCTACTACTGATGAATTTATTAGACTTCGTTTATTTCCTTTCTCCTTAAAGGATAAAGTGAAGATTTGGTTTAATTCTTTGAGGCCTAATTCTATCTCTAGTTGGTTTGATATGTAGCGAGATTTCTTACAAAAAAAATTTACTTTTCAAAGAACTCTGTTTTTGTAAGAGCAAATCAGTCAGTTCAATCAGAAACCTCATGAAACTTTTCAGGCCAGTTGGAAAAAATTTAAAGATTTGGTAAACATCTGTCCACATCATGGTTTTGAATCTTGGAGGTTGGTGAGGTATTTTTACACTGGTCTCACTCCAGAATGCAAGCAATTCATTTAGACGATGTGCAATGGATAATTCTTTAGCAAGGAGCTTGATGAAGCACTATCATTCTTTGACTATCTTGCCAAGAGCGCACAACAATGAAACACTCGAACTGATCGAGTGTCATTGACAACACAACCATTGAGGACTATTGTTGGTGGGGGCAGATATGAGCTTAAGGAGGACACTGAAGTTCAAGCCCGAATAGCTGCATTAACTAGAAAACTGGAGGTTATGGAGATGGAAAATGTGAAGGCTGTGAAAACAGTAGAGGCATGCTCTTTATGCACCGATTCAAACCACAAGACCCAAGATGGCCTAATTATGCCAGTATTTCAGGAGAGTGGATCTGAGCAGATGCAATCAGCGAACTGGGTTAACAAGCCTCAATTATCTGCGAAGAAGTCTCTAGATGACAGTATGTCACAGATGGCCAATACACTCAGTAATTCATGCAGATTCAGGCCACCACAAACAATTAGAACACTTAGGCCATAAATGACTTGTGGGACACTGTCAATAAAATAAACACAACATTGAGCACTCTGGAGAAGGGGAAATTTCCAGCACAGCCTCAGCCTAATCCTCAAGTATATCGGTAACAACAACAGCAAGTGCATAATATCTTAAAGGAGGTTACTGAGATAGCAAAGGCCGTTATTACTTTGAGAAGTGGAAAGGGAGTTCCCTAACCAGAAATAACTATAGACAGACAGGTGGTTCCTCCTATACCTGAACATGTAATAGAGACTGATGAAGCTGAAAAAGAACCACAGGTAGTGATACCAGAGTCAAAGAAGCATGTGAGTGGAGAGGCTGAAACTAGTAAGGGGTACTTGGTGAAGGCTAGAGGATACTTGGTTACATACGTGCTTGGCGCAGAATTAGGCATTGCTTGTTATGTAGTCAAATGCGTGGTTGTTATCCGCAGTGTGATAAAGGGAACAAAGTGTATAGAAGGTCCCTAAGGAAGACCATAGTGCATACCATAATTAAATAGATGTTTTCAAAATGGAAATGTGGAATTTTGAGTGTGTGGCTTCTTTTCTGTAATTTTTGAGAAGAATATTAGTTTCATAAAATTTGGATTTTGCTACAAATATCAAAATTTCCCATTTACTTTGGTTTATACTTATTTTTTTTCGTGTTTGTATTCTTAGGTGATAATCTGTGGGTTTACTTACTAAGCATATAGAATCTCATTGTGGTGTCTACACCTATGGTTCCGCAAAGCTTAACAGTAGACTTGGATGCAGAAGAAGGATACAAATATAAAGGATTAGCTAAACTTGAGGAGTGAAGACTTGGGGACTTTTCTCCTTATGTATCGTTGATTAGTGTTTTACTATTATTTAGTTGGATGACTATAATTAACTTTATGTCGGTTTTTGGGAGTCTTGATGACTTATGGATTATTTGGCTGGATGATTTAATTTTTAATTACTGATACTATAGCATTTCATAGTGCCCTTTTATTTTTTCACTACGTTTGGGATCGCACACTTATACATTGTATGCTTACCCACGCTTGCTTCTAGAATGCGCTTGCATTGTGTACTAGAACGGCCAAAACCCAAACACCACGACTTCCGCCAAATTCCAAGTGGGAATTGAATATGGCATACAATTAGAAATGAATCTTAACACAATTCACCCGAGTTGGAAAGAGTTGAATTTGGCATTAAATCCCTAGCTCAGCATTCGAGTGGCCAAAAATATTAGTATAACGAGTAGGGATAAAGGGCATAAAAGCTTAGAGGTTTGCCATTAAACTGTAGAAGTGGCCATGGAAGTTCTGTTTGTTGGCATGTGAAATGTGAGATAGAGAGAGTTTTGTTTAAGGGAAATTTTGTTTATCACTTTCTTGAAAATAGATTACAATGAATCAAACTATATATAGACACATAAGACTCCTGGTACTTGATGACCATAAAATTACTATTGAAAAAATAAAAAAGGCCATTATTGACATGCTAAAAAAAAAACTTTGAGAAACTAAAAATTCTTCTTTGTAGAATGCACAAAAGTCTTCATATGACACTCGTGCATCTCACAATGACATTAATTATATTTTTTACACTCCCCCTTAATGCCTTGTGTGACACCCAATATTTCTCTAAAATGATAAAGTTTTTCTTTTAAAAGAGTTTAAGTGGGAATATTATTAACTTGGTCTTCGGTTTTTGTAATACTTGAGTTGAATCTCTTGATCATCTTCTACGGCTTCTTTAATAATGTGGTGCTTGATTGCAATATGCTTTGTTTGGTAATGGTAAATGAAATTCTTTGTCATAGCAATAGCGGTTTTTCTTTTTTCAAAGTCTTTTTCATTTAAGTAAGCAACATCTCATTATACCATACTCGGGGGTGCTTATTTTAGGCCATACAAGGCCTCCTTTAATAAACTTGTACACATTATTTTCTTTTCCTTTTGCTACAAAGCCATGTGGTTGCTCTACATAAATCTTCTCTATTCGAACTCTCCATTTAGGATGGTTGATTTTACATCAAGTTGATGCAAAAACCAACCTTTTTGAGCCGCCAAAGCAATAAAAGCTCTAAATGTAGTATCAAGTCGAACCACCAGTGCAAATGTATCTTGGAAATCAATTCCAAGTTGTTGACTATATCTTTTTGCTGGAAGTCTTGCTTTGTTCGTTTGAATGGAACCTTCTGGGTTGAACTTTGTTTTGAAAATCTTCTTCACGCCAATCACTTCTTCGTCTTTTGGCCTCTCTACTGCAATGTCCAAGTTTTGTTCTTCTCATCACATAAATATTTTCTTCCTTGGCTTTCTTTCATTCTTCTTCTTTAGTTATATCTTAAAAACACCCCGTTCTTTTTGCCACTCCAATTTGTTGTGGATTATATCCATTAATTGTCGCTCCATGCCAATATTTTCACAAAACTTCTCAAATTCATGAAATTTACACCCACTACCTGTAGCACTTCTCAATGTTTTCATAAAGTGTTCACTTTGTCTCTCAACAACTTTTTAATTTTTTTCAAATGGAGAAATCATCAATGAAAATCATAAAATATTTGTTACCTCCGGGTGATGCTTGACAAGTGCATAACCTTCACAAACCTTTTGCACTTCTTGTATTTTGGCAATCCATGCATACACCATGTTCTTTTCTTGTAGAGTCTCCAAACTTTAAAAGTTCAAGTGCCCAAGTCTTCTATGACAAAGCCATGACTCATCAACTGCATCCATCTTTAAGGCCATTGTTTTTTTAATACGGGGAAGTTAAAGGAAAGCTTCTATTATTCTCCATCTTAATTGCTGCCACAACTTGTCTTCTCTCCCCTTTATCATAAATCTTGCAAGAACCTCCTTCAAAGTGAAGAGAGTACCCCATGCTCTACAAGCTGTTCAACATTTAATAAGTTTACCTATATAGTCATGTGATTGTTATACCCACTATCAAGAAACCACACATCATTATTTTACTCCGATGTTTCTTTATAAGCATAAAACAAGTCTGCTTCACTTTCTTCCTTTTCGAAATTAAAAAAATTGCTAATTGCTCATTATGTTTTAATTGAAAATCTTTCTGAATATGACCAAACATTTATCATTGTCGCATTGAGGTTTTCCTCGAAGCCAACAATCCTTATCAACATGACTACTTTTTACAAATTTTACATTTTTGTTAAGGGGACTCCACATCTCCAGTTCTCTCAAAATTACTTCTTCTTCTTCCTCTTCCATGTCCTCCACCTCTAGATGACTCACTTTTAAGTGAGTCTCTTTCTTGCCTTTTTGAATTAACATTGAGTTTAAATTGAAAGACACTTCAATTGATTTTTTGGAGCACCTACTCAACCTTTGCTCAAATACTTAATTGAATCCATCAACTTTTTTTTTTTTAAACTTGTCAATTTCTTTAATTTTTGCAAAACGGCGACAATGGAATCAAACTTCTCCAGCAAACTAATTAAAGTTTTCTCAACAGTTTTTTTATTCGAAATGTTTTCTCCACATTTCTTCATTTGATTCACAACTTCCATCAGTCTAGAAAAATAGTCTGTCAATAACTCCATTTCTTTCATCTTCATATTTTCAAATCTCTTCTCAAGTATTGAAGTTTTATAGTTTTTATTACCTTCAATGTACATCTATATTCCTTTTGTACTATCTCTCAAGCATCCTTTGTTTTGATTGCATTGATAATCCATGAGAAGATTGTGTCGACAATACCTTGTTGAATCAAGGTTAAGGCTATTGCATCTTTCTTCCTATGCTCCTTCAATTGTTGCTTTTGAGCATCCGTCAAAGTTGTCGTAGCTACATCCGGTTCTTCGTACCCATCGTTTACATATTCCGAAAGGTCAAATGAAAGTAAAGTTCTCACCTTCACATACCAAAAATCATTATTTTCTCCATTGAAGACTAGAGGAAATGATGGTTGTTGGGCTCCCATACATTGATTGCTTGTACTTGTCGTCGTTGTTGTCATCTTCAAGACTTTTTTTTCCCACAATAGATCTTCACATCCAACTATTTTTTGATTCGAACATTGCTCTGATATCAACTATATTGGCTTAAGAAATGAGACTCATATATTCGAACATTTCTCCTGAAAATAAATTACAATGCATCAGCTAGCCTATATATAGGCACATAAGACTCATATCGTACTTGATGACCATACAAGACTCATATCACACTTTGTGTCACCCTAAAGTAACTCCCAAGTTTATCTGCCCAACTTAATCGTCAATAAACATAATTTATCCAACTAAAAGATAAATCTCCACTCACAAATATCATCCCAAATTTTAAGTCACCACTAATTTCTCAAAATTTACACAAGAATTGAACCTCCAACTACATTGCACTTCATCACGCTTACGCGCGCACTCTGATAACTTACTAAATTCATAAAAATTTAAGTCCTCATAAATTATCACCATTGAGAAAAATCTAGCTCAACACCTATTACAAGAAATCATTTGCCACATTTACAAATCCTAATACTTTGTCATTTCACAATTCAAGTTATGTCTCCCAATATTAAAGCCTAAAATTTCTAACTCCCAAACCTCTAATACACTTCTCCATCATTATAACTCATCACTCTCATCATATTTTAATTATCTAAATCCGTATTCTCTCAATCGAACCTTCATTACCAATGAGATGGAATAACCTCAAATATTTTAATTCTTATATGACCTCAAGTCACAACTAATTCTTTAAGATACCTCGACAAATATTGCTAACCATTAAACTCTCCGAAATATTATACTTAAATTATCCACTCCAAACAATTCACCCAAAGCCAAAAATTTATATCTCTTAAATTTATTTCCATCACATCAATTCAACCTTATCACTTAACAAACAAATTTTCCCAAGTTAAACACCAGCCAAAGATAAATACTCTCCAAAATTTACACGCATATTATTATACATCAATTTCTAAGTATCCACAAATAACATCAAAACTTCACCAAGAAAATAATTGATCGCCTACTATCATAAGCATTACAAAAACAATTTCCATAACAATATATCAATGGCTAAGAATTTCTCACTCACATGAAGAGTTCGCCTTGATTACAATTCCAACAATCTCCCAATAATAAATTAAAATTTAGAAATTCTAACACTCAGTGAGACCCAGGTACTACACATAATTAACATAGGAAATATTAACAAAGAAACCCAATTACATAAATACCACTAATTATCAAAACGAATCCATCTCACAAAGATATAACAACATATCCAACCGCTAAATAAAACTCAAGTAATTCACATAAATATTATATAAAAACACAAAAGGGGGAAAAGATTTAATAAACAAATAAGTAAAAGTCACTCATTCAAGAAAACAAGCCCAACTCCTTTAATAAATACAAAGTCACAAAATACGATTATTAAATAAAAGAAGGAGATTAAATTAAAATAAGAACAGCAAATAAAATCACAAATAAAACTTTGAAATTCTCTACAAAACCAACTCTTAAAAAGATTTATTGTAGAAATCTCTAAAATTTAAAACCTTTAAAAGAAACGAACCATAATAAAATAATTAAATCGATAAATTAATTAATAAATAAATATAAACAAGTCGCCAAGCAAATCCACTTGCCAAAAATGGATAAATAAACTCTCAAAATAAAACAACGGAAATGTGAAAAGATAATCAATTTAAATTTATCTCAAAGCATAAACTTAAAAAAAGCATGGCAGCGATTCTTTTAAATCTTTGTCTAAATAAATTTCAAACTTTCAGAAATATTTAAAATACAAAAGCCATAATTAAAATAAAAAGATAATAAACAAAATCCCAAACTATTTCGTAAGAAACCTATAAATTTAAATTAAAATCAAATCCTGATAATAATTGAATAAAAGTTTAAGAAAACAGAATAACCCACAACAAAAGAAATAAACTTTAAAATAAGGAATTCCATAACACAATTATTTAAAATAAATGATTCAATAAAATAAATTATATAAAATATTAATCTAATCCATATTATCCAAATTCTAATTTTAACAAAACAAAAACATACATATAAAATAAATAATTAAATAAATACTCGACAACTTAACCAGATAAAATCAACTAACTAAAATCTTAACTGCTACCCAATTACAATATTAAACAAATATTAAAATAAAATAAAACAAAACAAACCAATCAATCAGGACTGATTTAATTATATAAATAAATAAACAACATAAACATTTAAAATAAAAAGCATAACATAATGAAATAAATATCGATAATCTTATCATATAAATTAGTAGGAAAACTTAGAGAGCAAATAAAATAATAGAATAAAATAAAATAACCAAATCATAAAACAAATAAAATTTTAAAACCACTAACTTTTCCGGTACCGTTCCTAGGTAACTTGAGGATTTACCCAGAGTCGAACTGCTCTGATATCACTTGTGACGCCCCCAAATTCCCCTTCAAATAAACACGAGAATCAAGGCGTCAGGATGATGACAACACGGGTCACACATCCCAACGACAAGTGTCAAACGTGTGTGCACACGTGACATACATAAAATATAGGTCGCAGTGGATAATAAATTATTATCTAAGTACCAGAATTTTTTAGGAATATTTTACAAACCAATTTAATATAAACTCTCCAACAGGAGATTTAATACAGTCATCCGAAATACAAATTAAACAAATACATATTTATAAAAAGGGGAAAATAAATTTCCCGAGATAACAATTAATATTAATATCACCTCAACGGCGGAGCCGTCTCCTCAGGCTTAGTCTCTTCATAATCTGCATAAAAAAAAAACTACAACGCCAAAATGACATCGCAGGTAAATATAACCCAAACAAACTCAAGACAATAAATACATTAATGCCATAATAACAACCATGAACAAATTACCATATGCATGAGGCTTAAAATCATCTTCCTCAAAATCAATAAAATAACCACACACGCCAAAATCCCATTTGGCCAAAAATAAAACTCCAGTAAAATCACCCATCATTTTCCCAGAAAATGATGACCATAAATCCATTAAAACCACAACCATTTTCCAAGAAAATGGTTCACATAAAACCAATAAACACAACCCGCCACTTTCCCAGAAAATGGCCTAAATATCCATTTTATTAACCGTATGTACCATGATCTCCCCTAGGGACCATCCGCACACCCTAGCTTTCATCATCACACCGAAGGTAACGACTCCGCATGTGACTTCGGAATGGGCGATGCCTAGCTAACTGTGCCCAGCACGTACCATGACCATGCATCCCCTAACTCCCACCAGCAGAGGAGCCACGGAGTCGGCACGAGAGCGTTACCATCCCGTCCGATCCCGTCGTCGCCCGGCGACGACCTAGGGGACGTCACTCAGTATATTCTGCTCCCGAGTGACCAGAGGAGCTCCACTGGGATAATGCCCCATCCCGGCTTAGGGTCGTGATACACACGCACCCGAAAACCATAAACACAATGAAAACCCAATTTTCATTTCCAACACATAAATATGCGCATAAACACATAATGCAGATGATTATGCACCAAATAACCAACTCCTCATAATTTCAACAATGACCAAACATAATATTTGTTGATGCCAAAAATATATTTAAATCTTAAAGTTTATTTGGAAAATACTTACAGCGGTAAAAACGTAAATCCTTGAACAGCGCCAATCTGTAGCGTTCGTAGCGGTCACATGTACGTTAGGCTAAAATGCTCGGTTTGACACCAAAATTTAGGGAGATACTCTTTGAAGGGTGGGGAATCTTATGGAGGTGGTGGTGTGGCGGCACAACCACTGGAAGGTGGCAGATCGGGGTCAAA
Source organism: Platycarya longipes (assembly GCA_036559045.1). Classification (NCBI taxonomy): domain Eukaryota; kingdom Viridiplantae; phylum Streptophyta; class Magnoliopsida; order Fagales; family Juglandaceae; genus Platycarya; species Platycarya longipes. Next base: position 5,494,976 of record CM071802.1, on the reverse strand, counting down.
ATGGGTAAAAACCCATTTTTGGGTTTGAGGTTGTACTGGGAAGGTGAGGTCGCGGTTTGGGAAACTGAGCTAGGGGAATGACCGGCTGGGCGAGGGGAGTCTTTTGGTGGTGGTGGTGAGGCCTACGGTGGCCGGACGGCGGCGCGGCGAAGAACAACCCGTTTGAGGACCCATTTCGGGTTGGGTTATTTGGGCTGCCGTGGGTCGTGCCGGGGGTTGGGTTATGCTCACCGAAGGGTGGGGAGTCTAGTGGTAGGTCGCCGGTGCCAAGGGGTGGCCGGCGGTGGCCGGAAAATGCAAGGGAAGCTAAAATGGTCATTTCGGGTAGGGGACTCACGCGCCGGCTAGGGGCTGCCGTGAGGTGCACCACCAGTGCATGGGAGGTAGCCGGCATGTGGGGAAGGCAATGGGCTGGGCGGTGTAACCAGTGGGTGGTCGGTGGCGGCCCTGGGGCTGAGGAGAGAACCGGCGAGAGATGAGAGGGCGAGAGGGGTATGCAGGCTGGGGGGGTTCTGGGGCCGAATGCGTAGGAAGAAAGGAGAAAAAAAGAAAAAGAAAAAGAAAAAAGAGAAAGAGGAAAAAGAAGGGAAAATGAGTCCAACTAGAAAAACACAATAAATTAAATAAAGGCCAATAAAAAATACTACAATTCAATATCAATAAAATAAAATATTTAAATCCCACCAATAAAAATAAATTAAACCCGAGCGCAATATTAAAAATAAAACAATAATTAATATAACGAAAGCAGATCAAATAAACTCACATAATAAAATAAAGGAATTAAATTCCCAATCATTAAAATAATTAACTCATTAAAATAAATAAGAAAAGTAACGTAACTCAATATTAACTAATTAATAACTCAAATAAATATCTTAAACAAATAAAATATGACTAATAATATTATTTAAATAAATTAAAATAATTAACACCGAGAATAAAATAACGTGTAAAAATACACGTAAGTCCGGGATCTCACATTCTCCCCCCCTTAAAAAGAATTTCGTCCTCGAAATTCGTTCGGCTGCAACTAATAGAACTCCAATAACTCACCTATCACACGGCTCAACACTCACTCCAAGCATTAGCACAATCATCTATTTTCCTTAATTACACAATAAATGTTATTTCATCATAACCGTATAGTCTCCAAATAATATTTCATTTCTAAGACTCCTGAGGTAGCCAATTAATCCGAACTCCATAATTCCGGGATCTCACAGGATATAGGAAAAGATCTAGTGGCGGCAGTTGGCCATGTTATAAAAGAAAGAAGCAAACTTAGAAGGAATGCCCTGGGGCAATTGCTTGAGAGCAAGAGTCACCATTGACATGACTAAATCGTTGATACAGGGAAATTGGGTTCAACTTGATAATAAGAAATACTGGATTACAGTAAAATATGAATACTACAGTCCTTTTGGTTTCCATTGTGGAATTTTAGCCCATAGAGGTAATAAATGCCAAAAAAAAGGAAATGAAGAAACAAAAGATCTTCGATATGGCCTGTGGTTGAGAGCTCAACCTAAAAGTTCAAAAGCCTTTGAAACAAAGAAATATGAAGGCACTGAGAACTCTAAAAAGCATCAGGAAAAACCTCAAGAAGGAAATACAGGAAAGACAATAAATATAGAGGATCAAACTGAGGAAAATAGTGTGAGGATTGAAGCTGATGAAGTCAACAATCCATTAGTGGATCAATCTGAGCTTATCCAATTAGATAGAAATTCAAAGAAGATTAGGTCTTGGAAAAGAAGGGCAAGAGACTTGAGAATTGAAGTAAACTCCCCAAGAGTTAATGATCATATGAAATCCAGGAAAATAAGAGAGACTTTAACCGAAGGCCAGATTATTACCTCTAAAAAGAACAAAGTTGAAGCACCAGTATGGAATCTGATTGGGTGGAGGCTGCTAGGCAGCCCCACCAAGACTAATGATCAGAATTAGCTGGAACTGTAGGGGGCTTGGCAACCCCCATACAGTGAGAGAACTTCACTTAATTGTGAAGACCAAGCGGCCAAATTTTGTGTTTCTCATTGAAACAAAGTGTAGAAGAGGAAAAATAGAGATGATCATAAACAAAATCGGTTTTGACTCAAGTTTTGTGGTAGATAGTATCGGATCAAGTGGAGGATTTGCTTTCTTTTGGACTAATTTCTGGAAATTTAACATCTTCTAATCAAGTCCAATGCAGGTATGAATGGACTAATTTATGGAAATTTAACATCCCAAATGTTACAAAAACATTTATGTGGAGCAAGCATGGAATCTCTTCCCACTAGGCTGAAGATCTTCAAAAAGAAAATCATTGATTCCCCTTTATACCCTATATGCAACATAGAAGAGGAATCCACCACACATGCTTTATGGAAATGTGAGGCGGCTAAGGATGTGTGGGGTCAAGTTACAAAAGCTATACAGAAACGTCATGGGGTTCCTGATAACTTCAAAGATCTTTTTGACCAGCTCCAAGCAATTTGTGATACCTATCATATGGAACAATTTTCTATGATAGCCCGAGCCATTTGGTTAAGAAGAAACAGATTCATATATGATCGGGTTTTCACTCATTTTTCCCAAGTTGCTCAAAAGGCCTGTGTAGCTCTTCAAGATTACCAAGATGCAAATTTATTCCACAAGCCTTACAGATCCCAAACCGGTATTCATCAACAAGCTTGGAGTCCTCCTCCACCTAGTTTTATCAAAATCAATTGGGATGCTACCCTTAATCTCAATCAAAACAAAATTGGTATCGGCTTAGTAGCTCATGACAGTAAAAGCCTCATAGACCCATTACTAGCAGAAGCAACAAAAGCTCTAGAAGCAGCTAAACTAGCAGCGGAAATGGAGCTTGACCAAGTAATTCTGGAAGGGGATAATCTGCAAGTGGTAAACGCCATAAAGCTCCAATCGGACAGATATGATAATGTTGGTATTATTTTGAAAGATGTAAATTTTATCTTGTCCAATCTTGACTCTTGGAATGTATTATTCATTAGAAGAAGAGGAAACAAAATAGCCCATCGACTAGCAAGACAAGCTTATTTGCTAGTGATTCATTCATAATATTGTCGTTATTTTGCACTTAAATTCATGTCAACTATATTCTTTTCAGTAGTAATTGAATAAATTAGGCTTTGATAAATCAACTTGAATTCAATTGATAAAAACTTAATTTTACGATTTTTAATTTCTAATTTAGTCCCTGCAATTGAGGAGGTGTATTTAATCACAAGTTTTGGTTTACTTTGTTAGGACTCAAAACGCAACTTACCAAATGCTTTTGCTAATAAATAAACAAGGAATTTTGTGGCACATTTGATGAATGAGAATTTAATTGTCAAAGTCAAGCCACGAGTACAGTGGAATTAATTGCCAAGCCAAGTCCATGTTGCACCAACCAGTAGAAGCACCTCACCACTCACTCAAGTCACCAAATGCATTTCAAGCAAACTCAACCCATGTTCACAGCTAGCCCAACCCCTGCACCACACATGCAAGCCACGCGCACCTCATGGGCCAGCACCGAACCACCTCATGCTTTAGGCCAAGACACCTCACACGTTGAACCAAGGCCTGCACCGACTCATGTCACAGATTAGTTCCCTCCAATTCATTTCAGATGGGGCCTCACCTATTCACACAATAAGCCCCTGCATTTCAATCAGCTAGCTACACGTCTACATGGCACCCTCCATTTTCGGACAAGCTATTCCTGCAGGGAACGAAAGGGAGTATGTAAAATACCTGAAAAAGGCATGGTCTGGGGTGCGGCAAACCGGAGAAAAAGAAGAAGAGATGGGGGCATTCGGTGGTTGTTGCTTAGAGGGTTTCGTAGACTGTTATGCAGCCGAACTCCCCTTTAGGTTTTGTCCAGTTTTTATTTTGTTCAGTTTTCAATTTTTCTTGGATCCATAGACTACTTATGGCTGGATTAGAACATTTGTTTTAATGCTTTATCCCTTAAATTTTTAAGATTGTAGTTGCTCTCATTTTAGTGATTAAACTCCATGGTTCTACATTCGGTGCCTTTAGTTTATTTTATTCCATGTTTTTAAATTTACTTCAGTTAATTGTTGGTACGGTTTAGCTTGTTAGCTGTGTTGCACCTCTGTTATTAGCTAGATTCATGTTCGGTGGCCATCTATTCCATTTTAGTTCATTAGTTTATTTTTCATTCGGTGACTCACGGCTGACTATAGTAGTTATCGTTGGCTGCACCTCTGCTTTTATTTTTAGTTCAATAGCTTACACTTCAGTCGGTAGTTTACATTCGAGAAATGAGTTGTCGACATTCCATGTTATTTAGACATTGAGCGGTGCTAGCTGGGTATCTCCATTTAATTGTTCATGCATTTTAACTTCTAGCATTCCATTTGCATTGTTGCATATTGGGTTGTGTTTAAGCATTTTTCATATGTATATTGAATTGGTTGGAGCTGAAATTGTTTTACTCTATTTGTGTTTGATGATTCTAACTAGTGTAATTTTTATTGGGATTTAGTTTGGACTTGGTGGAGTGGAAAATATTTGGTTTATGCATTCGCACATAGGGTGTTTGATAAAGTGTCTCTTAGAACGTAAAATTCATGAGCTCCCATTTGTTGCTTGGAAACATTGGATTAGATGACGTTAATGAATGTGGTTTAGCATATCAAGTGAGGATAACCATAATTTATTTAACGCACGCTTACGAATTCAATTAATTTATGGAAGTGATTGACATAGCGTCAAGGCACGTTAGAGCATAAATTTCTTAGATGCTAAACATTTTATTGTTCCCGACCCAAGTTTGATGCATTATTTTCTTTCATTTTTCTAGCATAAAATTTAGCGTTCATTCATCATCTCAAACAAAAGAAACTTGACAATTTTATAATTTCGAAAAAAAAAATTCATTCTCATTGTGAATATCATTGTGAATAGTTTTAGATTATAACTTCAATTTATTTTTGGTAGTGGGTGAATTTGTATATTAAATTAACCGTTCCTTGAGAAAATGATTTAGGGATTTCCTTATTATTACTTAACAACTCTTATACTTAGGAGTCATTTCTAAAACACTTTTTAGAACGAGTTAGCTAGCTGAGGAGTGACTGGTCTTTATAAGTCTTGTATCCCTCTGGTTTCTCATTTTATGAAGGAATGTATGTCTTTCCTCTAGAAAAAAAAAAATAACGGTGTAGCCAAGTTGGCAGGAGATACAAGTTTTGATGGTAAGATTTGCAAACCTTGCTGCGGGGAAAGCCAGCGCAGTTATTTTAGCACATTTTTCACCGCTTCCAATTCGCCCAAAATGAAGAAGTTCGTAGTTTAACATCACAATTCTACCGTTTGCCCAGATCGCCGTTAGTTTCATTGTTTGCTAAGAACTCGTGTCGCCGTAATATATCAAATGTTGAGCCAACACAGTGAAAGGTTTATAGTAGCGACGTTTCTTACGGCACATTAACTCATTGTTTGACTCCAGAAAATGCCCCGTCTCCCTTGCAAGTAACTATTGCTGAGACAGTCTAAACAACCGCAATGAGTCTCACGTTAAGCCCTTAAATATTTAATGCCAAACCCATAACGACGATCCCAAGTTGGCAGGAGATACGTACAGCCGCAATGTGAAAGCAATCCGTTATTTTTCGGATGGCTCTGTTACGCCATTTCCCTTTGCTCGCGTCCTGGGTCTGCCCCGAGCTCGGACAGAGGTATCTTCTGATCTACTCGCTGGTGTATATAAAGAGATGCCGATCGTCCTCGTTAGGTACCAGGTGAATCAAAAAACCCTATATTTCTATGATGAATTTTATACATACGATCTCCCCCCCTCTCGGTATGGTTTATTTGAGAGTGCATATTAGAAGTTTTGATTTTTCTCCAAATTTAGCTTGAAATAGTGGGAAAAACTATCATTAGTTTACTGAATGTCAGCTGGTCTACTGTAAATGTTTGCTTCATTCGGGCTTCATGTTTTGTCAAATTAAAGGGGCCAAAGGGCTTATTGGCAAAAAGTATGAACGGTATGTTGCATTTGCTATGAATTTAGTCTTTGTGAAGTTTTCATCCTCCTCGGCTAAACATCCATGAGAGTGGGGGTATTATCATAAATTTGATTTCCAGTTGAATTTCTTGTTTTAGTTTAACTTGTTCAGTTTTATCTCATCTATACATTAGATCTAGGAGTGTTCAACCGGATCCGGTTTGTTGCCGGATCCGGTTATAAATCCGGAAAACCGGGATATCCGGGCGGATATCCGTTCGGATTTATTTTAAACGGATATAAAAATGTAATATCCGCCCGGATTCAGTTATGAATCCGGATCTTAATCCGGATACCCGTACCCGGATTCATTAGCTAAGTCTTTCTCATCGTCTCTGACTCTCGTCTCGACCTTTCTCAACGCTCTGACTCTCTCGTCTCGACGTCTCTCTCGTCTCGACGTCTCTCTCGATTTCTCTTTCGTCTGAAAAGGAGCCTAGCTTCTCTCTCGTCTCGAGCTCTCTCTCGATTTCTCTTATTTACTTGGTAACTCTCTCTCTCTCTCTCTCTCTCTCTCTCTCTCTCTCTCGGTTTAGTTGGATTGTGAATCTCCATCTCTTGAAATCGGTAGGAACCCTAGTTTTCTGCGAGGAGTGCGATTGCGAGTTGTTAATCTTTCTCTATCAACTCCGAAACCTAAGGTATGTTAATCTTTCTCTCTCTCTCTCTCTCTCGGTTTAGTTGGATTCCTTTTTTCTAGGTCTGTGTTAGATTTTCGCTTGGGTCTGTTTGGATTTGTGTTAGATTTACAGATTAAGTATTTTTGCACAAATGATGGAACATTTTAGTTTTAATTTCATTTTGAATGATCTGGGTTCATCTCAATGACTCGAGAAAACATGAACCTGTTTGTGGGAGAAATGTGGTTCTGCTACCCGAGAAGAGAACTTGCTATTGGCCATTGAGTAGTTTGTAAACCATTATTGTTCCAAATTTTTTACACAATTTGCATTTTGTTAACAGAGTTCTGATTTAACAGAGTGATTAAACATTGGATGATAACATTTATATAAATTAGATGTGATATTTATGTTGGAATGAGGTTCAATAATTTGCCCATCCTGAGAAAGGATAATATCATTATCTCCCATAATTTGATTCCTACATCTAATAAACTACTTATTAAATTTAAAATACTTTATATTATACAATATAGTAATCAAAGCCCAGCACTTATGGAATGAGGTTCAATAATTTAACACTGTCCAATCCAAAGCCTGCAGCCTCCACACCAATCAACCTAACATCTTTGTCATCAATAAACTCATGGAAAATTCCCATAGCATTTGAACCTCCACCTACACATGCTACCAGAACATCTGGCATACCTCCCCATTTTTCCAGTGTTTGTTTTCTGGTTTCTTTACCAAATACTGCATGGAACTCTCGAACCATCATGGGGTATGGATGTAGCCCAGCAACAGATCCCAAAATATAGTGAGTAGTCTCAACATTAGTTACCCAGTCCCTAATAGCTTCTGAAGTAGCATCTTTTAAGGTGGCTGTCCTAGAATGAACTGCCCTAACCTGTATTGGGAAAGAGAAACAGAAAGAAGAGAACAGTCAATGCATCATACAAGAAACAAAAGAAACAGGGGAAATTTTGAGCAAGTGTATAAACCTTTCGAAGAACCTTGGCCTCCCAAATTAATAAATTCAAAGATAATTTCTTTTTATTATCAACTCAAAGAGATGTGAATTAAGTAAACATTAACAGTACTAGTACTCAAGGGAGTTAGGTTGTACTGGGATGACACGCATAGTAGTAGTACTGGTCATAAATTTCAGTTGAACTAGGCATCGGCCATGAATTATGCCATTTATAATTTGATAATTTCAAAGGAGAAAGATTTGGGAATAGTATTATATTCCAAAGTTTGCAAGATATAATAATCCCAGCTTAGATATATAAATGATTTTGAATTCTCTCCTTGGCTTGCACGAAAGATCATGAGTCACCGACAGGACTAAAGCAAGAGACATAACAAAAAGCAAGAGAAATTGAAGCCTAGGCATCGTTAATGTCTTATATGGGAGAATTATTATTATTTTTATAAAATTAAGTCTTCTGATCATCAGCAATGAATTTATTATTTTTCCTTCTTTCTTAACACTCTCACAGCACATACATATATATATATGTGTGTGTGTGTGTGTGTGTGTGTATTATATTATATATATTAAACTTGTTGGGCTGATTTTATATTCAAATTTTAAAAAAGTAAGTTAATTAAAGCTTGCACGTATCTTATATATAAGTCTTATTAGAATAATCTTTATGTAATATTGTCAATTACAAGAAGTTTCTTGGCGACTTTGGTGGCCTTTTCCTTTGGCTGATTAAGAAACCCTTTTTGTAAGAGACAAATTTACTGATAGCTACTGTTTTGAGGGTTATCTTTTTTCTTTTCTTTTTTTCCCCTACTTGGATATATAGACTAGTAGTACTGCATGCTTGATTAGATATAAGGATTTTCATTTGGATTCAATTAATGTATTACTTAATTAGTAACTAATAACAAGATATAAGAGTAATTAGGATTTAGACTTTCTTGGGGAATCAAATATGTTGTTTATATAACTGATGGGCCGTTGGCTTTGCTCTCATCATTCTTTTTCCCAAATAGATAGAATTGTGTGAGTATGTCTCTATCATATTCAGTAAGTCTTGTTTTTCTTTTTCGAAAGTAGGAGTATCTTTCATCATAGATTTTTTGGTGTTGAACGAAGCCCACCAAGGTGAGAGTAGGCCAGGAGCTAAGGAGAAAACTTGAAGCTGGCAAATAGATTTTACTTTCTGGAAATAGAGAACACAAGTCTGTGCTACTTTTACTTTCACTAGGAAGTGCTATGAGATGTAAATATTTGCAAGATGCTTTTGGTCTGTGACATTAGAATATGTGTTCCGCTAGTTAGAATGGAAAATGTTTGGTTTATGTCTTGCACATGTGTGTTTGATAAAATATTTGTGAATTTGTATTATTGGTCCAACTCTAAGATTATGAGAACACATATCTATAGTACTTGTGAATTTGTATTATTGGTTTTGGAATTTGTTATATTTATTATTGATGGGGGCTCTTGTTTTTTTTTTTTCTTCTTATGTTTAAAACAGATGGAAGGTAGTTTTAGTGATAGTGCATGGGGTTCCAGTTCAGCTCATATATCATTAGATATGGAGGAAGCCATTCAGATATCCTATCCTTGAGGAGATCGCACGTGATATATTAGTCATCCCTATGTCCTCTGTCGCATCCGAGTCCGTATTCAGTACCGCTGGACGTGTAATAGACCCATGCCGAAGCTCATTAGCGCCGAAGACTGTCCAAGCACTAATCTGCGCCCAAAATTGGTTGAGTTGTAAGCCACTTAGTCCTTGGAAAGGAGAGGAGGATGTAGAAAACGTTGGCATCGAAGGTAAACGTGTTTATTTGTTAACTTGATTTTTTTTATTACTAATTTATTTATTTAACTTAACTTCTACATTTTTTTTTTTTTTTTTTTTTTGTTGAAGGTAACTCTCTTTCTTCAACTTCAACAACATAAGCATATGAACTCACACTAATGCATTAAAAACTTTCCTTTTGCAGTAAGTTGGATTTCTTTTTTATATATATATATATATATTTGTTATATATATATATATATAACATAAGCATATGGACTCACACTAATGCATTGAATTTTTTTTTTTTTTTTATTCTTTTGTAGAATTTGGAGAAAGGAGCTCAGTAGCTGAGTAAGCAAAGAGTGGGAAGGAGTGATGGCATAAATGGAGAGGTCGTAATCTTAATTTTATGAGTCTTGCATTTGAAGGAGAGATGAAGCACTTGTATTTATAGGAGACAAATAGAGCTTTTATAACGTTTTTATTGAAGTACTATTACTGTGGCTTTTGAAAGCCGTTTTCTTATATAGCTCCTGAAAATTTTCTTTTCCTCATAATTTGGTTGTCTTTCTTTAATTGCCTAAGCCGTGCCTTTTGAAAAGCTTCAGTTATAAACTTTTGAGTTGTTAGATGTTATGAGTTTTATTGCAATTAAACGATGTTGTTGTCTTTATTCTAACTTTTAACTGCCAGTGATCGGATCAGTGGAATAAGTAAATAACGTCAACTTTTGTTTAATTCTTTTTATCTATCATTTCATTGTATGATTACTAAGACTAATTTTTTAATTGTTTAAACTTGATGAAGGTGGGTCTGTTAGTGGTTGATAATTTTTAAGGGTAATTCATTCAAGAGTAATTTTTAAGGGTAATTTTTAAGACTCGGTGGTTATTTTCTATATCAGCTTTCTGTATCAGTTTCCGCCGGTCCCAATCAAAGCATTGAAGAAATAAAAATTGGTAGAAAATAGTATTCACCCCTACAGCCTATTTAATTTAATTTATTTTTTTAGACAATGTTGTTTAATATTATAAGAGCATCAAGGGGATTTCATGAACACTATGATATTATAATTTTTCCCAAATTTTTTTTTTTAGTTTTAACTCTTATTTAGAAAAAAAAAAGAAAAAAGTAAAATCCGGATACCCGGATTTTAAGAGAGAAAGAGAAAAATCCGGTTATCCGATTTTAAAACCGGGTATCCGGATATGATCTGGTTATTTATCCGGATGGTAACTGGATTTAATCCGGGCGGATAACCGCCTGGTTTTTAAGATCCGGTCCGGATCCGGTTATGGCCGGATATCCAGATCCGGATCCGGTTGAACAGTCCTAATTAGATCTATTTATGATTATTTATGGGTGTCGGTATGTGAAATATCTATTTCTGGTTTGAGAATATTATAAAATCATTAATTATTTTAGAACTCATCATGATTTGTGATTCTATTGGTTACTAATAATAAAAAAGATGTGTATAATCTATTGGTCAATTTCGTAAGTCTTATCTCAATCTTAAATTGAAGCGAAAGTTGTGTCTTTCAGGCAAACCATTTTTTTTTTCCTTGGCAGAAGAGGGTTGAACTTGTACCTCTTTTAGCATCCAAAGAAATGCACAATATGCATCAGTTGTTTTTTTTTTATGTTGGACAAAATTTGTTTGCCTCTTTGTTGACCCTGTCCTCCATAAGCCATTATGTTAAAAAAATCTGTAACTTGTTAAAATATGTATCTCCTGAAGTCCACATTTTAGGGTGGGGTAATGATAGTCCAGCCAAAATTTGAGATAGAGTTCTCTTCTTGTTTCAAAATATTGATTTAGTAGTAGGCCCCTTGCTGATTTTATTGGTAAGCATCAATAGACCTTAATTCTTGAATGATTTATGGTTATGCTGCTCTTATTTATCAGAAGTATTATTTGCTTTTTCTATCTTGCAACAGATCATTGGTGTATGTCTAGGTTTTTTGTCCCATTCCTATTCTACATGCTGGAAATGTAGGTGTTCTTTGTTTTTCTCTCCATTTCACCAAAAATAGCATACCAATAGTGTGACTAAATACATGTAATCTGTAATTTGATCCTAGCACTTTTTAGGTGATAGAAAAAGGAGTAAACCTCATAGTGTTAATATTTGTTAGAAAGGTTCTATGTAGTCTTCGATGTACACACCTATGGCCTGGAAAACATTCATTTGACTTCCAGATCACTAATGATTGCAATACAGAGGTGAACGGCTATATATGTATTTAATGAGTTTTTCCTTAAAAACTAGGAATTATGGTTGTTAAGTACCCACGTATATTGTAAGAATTTGTTAATATTGATACTGAATATTGGTTTCCCACCTTTTTGGTAGTTTTGCACTCCTTGACATTGTGAGAGTCCATAGTGATCTAGTTCCTCAGTGAAACTATTAACGTATGAGATGCAAGTGTAATGGTGCAAGATGCATCATGCTAAATTATGAGTAAATTTGGTTGGTAGATCTAATCCCTTGTATTAATTTGCCTTTCTAAGTTTCATTGGCTACCAATTACCAGTACCTAAGGTTCAAATGGAAAGAAACTAGATGCACATGGCAAATAATTTTACCTCACCTGAATATAATGAAGGGATTAATAGACTCCTTACTATGGCAAATGTAATAGCCCAAATTTTCTAAAGTAAATTCTTTTATGGAAATTACTTTAAGGAAATTTATTTGATGTATTTATTTTCTAGGAAATTAGAGTGGGAGCTTTAATTGAGGAATATGAGATAACACTTGGTATTGGGAATTATGCATTCTCGGATTAATCTGTCGAGTTTTAGTGAAATGGGCATAAGTTATTCATATGAAGTCCACATGAGGTGATTCCAATTGGTATATAACCTTGAGAGATAGATCTAAAACTTTTATGTTTTAAATTTTTCGAGATTTGGAAGGGATCAATAACTTATTTGGGAAGCAAGAGGGCAGCTTTGGAATGGGCTTAAATGGAACCCGAGTTGGATAAATTGAAATAATTTGAGGCATGTAACTAATTAGGCAATTGGTTATGAGATTTTCTGGAATTAGGACATGTGTAGGGATAGTTGGAAATGGATGGAAAGTTGATTTGGAAGCTAATTGATTAGTTAGTGTCATGGAAACACAAGGGGAGCCAATATCTAGTTGATAGGTGACTAAGTGGGCCAGATTTGGCTCTACCCTAACTAAACCAAGAAGTGGCCATCTAGAACTTGTTAAATGGAGACTTAAGGGAGTTAAGAAGTAACCAAATAAGTGGAAAAATCTGGAGAGGGGCGTGTGACACAAGGAGAGGGCTAGAGATGGGAGGTGCATGCATGGTTAGGTGAAATGCCACCTCACCTCTTATCCCTTTAGCTCACTCCTCAGCCATGGATCAAAATTGGCAACAAAAATATCTCAAATGTGAGCCCTTGGATGACTAATCCAGCTGCAAAGCCTAGGATTTGGGAGGCTTAAGCCTCATCATAAAATATGCTTAGATGGACACCTCATCACCCATGCAAACTGACAACTAGTGCACCTTAGGGTGTTTTTTCTCTTCTCTCCCTCATGTTGGTCAACCACCACCCTATAAATAGAGCCTTGAGAACTTTCTAAGCTCCTTTAGAAGGAAATAACACATTACCTTTGGAAGATACTCCAGAAATACCCTCCCAAAACCCTTAAAGATTTCCTTTGTGAGCTAAGTGATTGAGTTTGGAGAAAAGCTTGCAAGAAATTGGTTGGATCCATTCTCTTGAACTTTGAAGAATTTGTAAGTCCATATTCTAGTTTAACTTAAGCATGAAAATGGTTTATTGAAGTGATTGAACTATGTTTACTAATATTAAACTCTTAAGAACATGATTAAGTGACAAAGTGGCATATGAGTAAGGTTGGATTTAAATTATCTTGTAAAAATGTTCAATAAAATTTTAAGAACTTAGATTTAAGTTTTTAAGAAGCCAAATAAAGTATAGTAAAAAGACTGGCATGTTTTGAGTAGAAAAACTCCTAGAGCCGTGATCTCGCTCGACCCTCGCTCGACCTGTGGGTCGAGCGAAGGCAAAATATGACCCCTCGTTAGAGTATCGCTTGATACTCCGCTCGAGTGAGATGCCCTGTTTTGCTTAAACTCAGGGTTTTCCTGGAATAAAATCAGTGTTCCAAATAGAAAGGGTTATAAGTGAAAAACTCGTATGAATAAGAAAGGAACTACTAAAAAGAAAACGATGTATAAGAATAAGTTAGTCACGTCATGACGGGGACGGCGAGACGTAACGCCCGGATGACTGACGTGCCGACAGGGACGGCAATACGTAACGCCTGTCGTGTTATAAGAGTGTGTGGTCTTCACGGGGACGGCGATACGTAACGCCCGTATGACTGATCTGGATAGCGGGGACGGCGATACGTAACGCCCGTAGTGATATATGTATATATTTTGTGTCAAGATGAGGACGGCGAGACGTAACGCCCGGAAGATTGACACGAGACTCATCACAACGGGGATAGCGAGACGTAACGCCCGGATGATTGATGAGTATATGTGATGGGGATGGCGAGACGTAACGCCCATCAGTGATAAGAAAGAATAAAAACTTTTAAGAAAACGGTGTAATTCCAGATAAGATTATGTATTCGGTTGAGCTAAGAAAAGTACCAGTTAGACAGTGGTCTTATGATGTATATCTTAGGGTAAATTTCCCTAGTCATTCAGTGGTGATAATATTATGGTTGCTTTTTCCCTGTTTCTTTTAAGCTGCTTATGTACTTACTGAGATTTCAAAGGAAATCTCACTTTTTTGTGATTCTATATTTTTTTGTGCATATCAACTATATACAAGATTCAATGACCAGTAAGGGGACACCCCCGATGAAGCAGGAGACTTCGGGGAGTCCTGAGGGACTCTCCGACTATAGTCCTTATATGGACATTTCTTTTATTTCCTTTGGACCTCCTATCAGTAATCAACCTACAGGAGTTTGAAGCCTTGACGCATCCACTTTTGTTGAGGAGAGGCGACTCACAGGATGTTGTTTAACATTAGAACTAGATGGCTCGTTGTCCATGTGTGGAGTTTGCGTGACTCCACAGGGACAACTGCTCCAGCGAGACTTTAGTGTTAGTATGGATAGGTTTCGCTATGGGAGATAATTCCCCGAGGTTAAGAAAAAAAAAGGAGTGAGGTGAAGGAGAGTCTTTTTGAAGAATGTATTATATTTTGTTGCTAACTTGCTACCATTTGGGTCTTGTATATGTAAAAAGGTACAATGTTAAGTTATTAATGAATGATGTGAATGTTGTGAGTATATTTTTCATGTGATCTTTAGAAAGTTTTATATCTAAAACCAGATCCGTTGCGAATTACATGATATATGCATTTTATTCTTGATAAGTACGAGGGTGAGTAGCCAAGTGTTACTTATCTAGACACCTTAATTTACGTTAAATCTCAGATGTAATTGGGGGCGTCACAGCAAAAGCCCATGCATCTGGTAGTACCTTCAAGTATCCATGTCCGAGATGTCATAATAACCTCTTCCTACCAATCAATGAAGTTGAAGAACATCTCTTCATTAATGGATTGATCCAAGTTATACGCGTTGGATATTTCATTGAGAAGATGAAAGCCCCATTCCAAATTTTTCAAACGGTGATGAGGTTGCATATGATGAATGTCATGACTCTATTGATGATTTGGAATAGATGATAGAGGATACACGGGTTGCAACATACATGGAACAAGCTGGCGGTGATGACGAGAATGTTACTACTACCCTGCCAACCATTAGTGAAAGACAATCAAAGAAATTTTACCCATTGTTCTAGGATGCAAGACGTCCACTTTATCCAAGTTAATACAAGTTATCCAAGCTCTCATTTATAGTCAAGCTGCTTCATATAAAAACTATTGGTGGATGGACTATAAAGTCATTTAATATGGTGTTAGAATTATTAAAGGCAGCGTTTCCAAAAATTGAGATACCTTTTACCTATCACGAGGCCCGGTGCTTAGAGCGTGGCTTGGGTTTTAGTCATGTCAAGATATATGCCTGCCCAAACGATTGCATGCTATTTTGGAAAAAAATGATGCAAACAGAGAAGCTTGTCCTAAATGCAAGCAGTCAAGGTGGGAGTCAAGTAGTGGAAAAAGGGGGAAGATTTCACAAAAGGTTCTACGATACTTTTCCCTAATCTTGAGGTTAAAACTGCTATTTATGTTGAAAAACATCGCAAAATCTATAAAATGGCATAGTGAGGAGCGAGTTGATGACCACATTACTTTAAGACATCCAGCTGATTCTAAGTTGTGGAGACAGTTTGATAAAGACCACAGTTGGTTTGCACAAGATGCTCGCAATGTCAGATTGGGGCTCGCAAGTGATGGGTTCAATCTATACAATAATTTAGCTAAACCCAACTGCATTTGGCCAGTGATTCTTGTGCCATACAACTTACCCCCTTGGTTAACCATGAAAGATCCATATTTAATATTATCCTTTCTCATTCCAGGACCAAAAGCACAGGCAACGACTTCGAAACCTATGATGCATCAATGTCTGGACGGTTTCATTTACATGCTGCACTTTTGTGGACCATTAACAATTTTCCTGTGTATGGAAATCTTTCAAGGTGGAGCAAAAAGGGGAAGTTTGCTTGCCCAGTATGCAACAAGAATACAGATTCCATGTGGCTGAAACATGGGAAAAACACAGCTATATGGGCTGATGAGTGCACAAAAATGCACTCTAAATACTCTATTTAAATGCTAAAAGAAATGAGAAAATAATGAATATAACTCATATTATTAAAATTAATGGTCATTTATCTTGAGATAGATATAAGCATGATTTAATATATTGATGAGAATATAAAATGCCATATTTTACTCTCTTAATGTTTAATACTTTATTCTTATTTGATGCCTAAATATACTCATTATTCTTATATTTTGATTTAGGACACAAATAGAGGCATTAGGAGCAAATGAAGATAATTGCGGAATTTTAGACAGTTCTGACATCTTTTCGTAATATGGACATAACTCTCTCATCCAATCTCCGATTGAGCTGATTCAAGATGATATAGAACCGCAAGAGAAATATATATAACTTTTATGTTTTATGTTTTAAGAGATATCCTCTCAATCCAAGACAAAATTGACCATCAAGTAGACGCACCTGCACTTGACGTTCCTGGATATTTTTTAGCCACTTGCATCAAATCCAAATGTCATCATAATATTTTCCAGCAAGCACTCCTACACTAACTTGGAAATTCAATGATCAATTCATATGCAAGATGAAGTGCACTCAAGTTTCTTCAAGACAAATTATTTGACCACAAGATATTAAGTCATACAAGACAACTAATGGATAGAGAAGCAAAATTGAAACACTCAACCTACAAGCAAAATCCAGCTCATGCATAGTGGGAAAATAAATGATCAAAATGACAACTCACAAATCACTTGGATTCAAGAATGGCACATGGCAAAACAAGTTGAAATTGTGATGATTTTGTCATGACAACTTGCATGAAGGATGCCTATAAATAGAAGGGAGGGGTGTGTGTTCTAAGACCATGCTTAGTGTGCTTGGATGCCTTGGAAGAGACATTGTTTTTGAGAGCTTGAGAAAAGAAAAGAAAAACCAAAGAAGAGAGAAGAAAATAATGGTTGGCTCTTCCATATTATCCCTTGAAGAATTTTTGTTGCATATTTTCAATATGTGTAACTAATTTTCTAGTAGAGCTAGGGATGAATTTGTATATATGATGGTATTTGTAATTGTTTTTGATTCATATATGTGTTCTTCAAATATTAAACTCTTTTGTTTAGTCATTCGAAATTTATTATAAATGTTTTCGTCACCAAATAATCTTAGAATTTATTTCATTTATAGATTCAGTCATGCTTTTTCTATTAAATGCAATAATCCTTTGATTATGTTTGGTTCAATTAGTTATCTATTTTAATTTAATTCTCTGCTGCAATATTGCTCTACGAGTATATTGTCGACGTTGAATTTCCTTAATATCGATAACAATTCCTGTTCTTATATTGCGACGAATGATTTTTCGAAAGATTACATTTGATTTAAATCTGGTTATTAATGTTTTATTTTCCGATTGAAAATTTAGACATAGAATTTTCAATTGAGTTATTAATGAATCGAAAATAATTAAAATACCAATTATATACAAATGATTCCCGATGCTCTACTTTTCGTCTCAGTTTTATACTGTTCAAATTACTCATTTAGTTTTAATTTACGTCACACTCTAAAATTTACTTTTCGCACTCATCTAAATCTTTTTGTTAATTTCGTTACTGTTCTTCAATTTCTCAATCCATCTCCCTGTGGAATTGACACCCCAAAGCTATACTGCAAACGACCGCGTTATTCTTTGGGCGTAATCATGGGCCATCGCCGCTTCTTGCCATCTGCCGCACTTGGAGAAAGAAAAATGTTGCATTCAATAGGATTGAGGATCGTCAATTGCCTCCTCCAAAGAAAAAAGGTTGCATTCAATGGGAGTGAGGATCGTCGATTGCCTCCTCCAAAACTCATGGGGGGTGATGTACTCCAACAACTAGTTCAAGTTGGGCATGTCGAATTTGGTAGAGGTTTGAGGAAGAGGAAACACAAACCAAAAGATTTGAACTGGACTAAACAAAATATATTCTTCCAACTACCTTATTGGTCGACGCTGCCTTTATAACATAATCTCGATGTCATGCATATCGAAAAAACATATGCGAGTGTCTTAAGGACGTTGTTAGATATTGCAGGAAAAACCAAAGACACTGTTAATGCACGCAAGGACTTGATGGAGCTTGGTTTAAGGAAGGATTTACACCTACAACCTACAAAAAGGGGATTCTCCATGTCGCTAGGGTCGTACATGCTTGACAAACACCAGAGGATACGTTTTTGTGATTAGCTTGCATTTGTTAAATTTCCTGATGGCTTTGCCTCGAACATTTCTAGATTTGTTTCAGTTGGTGATGGCCATATATCATGAATAAAAAGTCATGATTGTCACGTGTTCATGCAGAGACTACTTCTAGTTGCAATTGGGGGGTTTTTTCGAGCTGATATATGACTTGCATTGATTGAGTTTAGCTTATTCTTTAAGGTTTTGTGCACACGGAAGTTGACTTTGGAAGTACTTAAGCAATTATAGTCAGATATTGCAATCATCCTTTGCAAGCTTGAGGTGATTTTTCCACCTGCCTTCTTCAACATAATGGTACATCTTGACGGTCTAGTTCAACATAAGTGGATGTACCCATTTGAAAGATATCTAAAATTCAAGCAATATGTCAGGATCAAGGCTTGTCCCAAAGGCTCAATTGCCGAAGCCTATATTCATGTTGAATGCTTAACTTTCTGTTCCTTGTATATTATGATATTGAGACCATACATCATCGAGCGGAACGAAACAATGATGTAGGTCATGACATAGATCGGGGGATCTTCTCTATTTTTTCACAGAGAATACGTCTGTATGGCTCCCTTACCTCCATCCGATTGAAGCAGAGTTTATTTGCAAAGGCAATGTTGTACGTGTTTAATAATTGTGTAGAGATCAATCAATACATAGAGTAAGTATTTGGTTTATTCCTTATAAGCAACTTTTTGTTTTTATTTGTATGCTGATATCTACATAGTAACACAAAATTATTTTACTTGTACCTTTTTTTTTAAAAAAAAACTGCAGTGCGCGTTATATGCTGATGAAAGAAATTTGCCCAGAAACTATAGAATTTAGTCATCAAAGTGAGCTCCCCCGATGGTTTCATAGACGAGTATGTTCCCTTTACTATTATAGGCAACACGTTTGCTTACATGTACTTGGTTCTTACTTTAGTAATTCCAAAGTTTGTACCCCAATGTGAACAGATCCAAGATTTGTGCTCAACAAATCCTGAGGACATCTTTGATGACATATATTCACTAGCTTGTGGACTAGACCCATGGGTTGCTTCATTCACAACATGCATCATGAATGGCACCAGATTTCACACAGTTGCTCATTCTCAACATTGGCGAACCCAAAATTTTGGGGTGGTTGTCAAAGGAGAACACCAATCAAAGGATGTCGATTTCTACAGACTATTGATTGGCATTTTGCAACTACGTTACATGGGTTGGCGTCATTTGTATTTGTTTAAATGTGATTGGTTTGATGTAGGTGATGCAAAGAGAGGGATACATATCGAGGACCATGTGATGAGTGCACAAAAATGCACTCTAAATACTCTATTTAAATGTTAAAAGAAATGAGAAAATAATGAATATAACTCATGTTATTAAAATTAATGGTCATTTATCTTGAGATAGATATAAGCATGATTTAATATATTGATGAGAATATAAAATGCCATATTTTCCTCTCTTAATGTTTAATACTTTATTCTTATTTGATGCCTAAATATACTCATTATTCTTATATTTTGATTTAGGACACAAATAGAGGCATTAGGAGCAAATGAAGATAATTGCGGAATTTTAGACAGTTCTGACGTATTTTCGTAATATGGGCATAACTCTCTCATCCAATCTCCGATTGAGCTGATTCAAGATGATATAGAACCGCAAGAGACATATCTATAACTTTTATGTTTTATGTTTTAAGAGATATCCACTCAATCCAAGACAAAATCGACCATCAAGTGGACGCACCTGCACTTGACGTTCCTGGATATTTTTCAGCCACTTGCATCAAATCCAAATGTCATCATAATATTTTCCAGCAAGCACTCCTACACCAACTTGGAAATGCAATGATCAATTCATATGCAAGATGAAGTGCACTCAAGTTGCTTCAAGACAAATTATTTGACTACAAGATATTAAGTCATACAAGACAACTAATGGGTAGAGAAGCAAAATTGAAACACTCAACCTACAAGCAAAATCCAGCTCATGCATAGTGGGAAAACAAATGATCAAAATGACAACTCACAAGTCACTTGGATTCAAGAATGGCACATGGCAAAACAAGTTGAAATTGTGATGATTTTGTCATGACAACTTGCATGAAGGATGCTTATAAATAGAAGGGATGAGTGTGTGTTCTAAGACAATGCTTAGTGTGGGAGGATGCTTTGGAAGAGCCATTGTTTTGAGAGCTTGAGAAAAGAAAAGAAAAACCAAAGAAGAGAGAAGAAAATAATGGTTGGCTCTTCTATATTATCCCTTAGAGAATTTTTGTTGCATATTTTCAATATGTGTAACTAAATTCTCAAGGAGGGTTAGGGATGAACTTGTGTGTGTGATGGTGTTTGTAATTTATTTTTGATTCATGTATTTGGTCTTTAAATATTAAAACTCTTTTGTTCTATTATTCTCAATTTATTTGTGATGTTTTTCGTCTTCAAATAATTATAGAATCTATTTCGTTTATAGATTCAGTCATGCTTTTTCTATTGAGTGGATTAGTTCTATAATTATGTTTGGAGCAATTGATTATCTATATTGATTTAATTCTCTGCTGCAATATCGCCTCTTGGGTATATTGTCGTCGTTGGATTTTCTCAATGTCGATAACAATTTATGAGAGTTAAGCGCGAAGAATGATTTTTCAAAGAGTTACATTTGATTTAAACTTTGGTTATTAATGTTATATCTTCCGATTAAGAATTTGGATATAGAATTCTTAATTGAGTTATCAATGAATTAAGAATAAATTTGAATACCACAAATACACAAGGAATTCCCTACACTCTACTTTTCGTCTCATTTTTATACTGTTCAAATTACTCATTTAGTTTTAATTTACGTCACATTCTAAAATTTACTTTTCGCACTTATCTATATCTTTTTGTTAATTTCGTTATTGTTCTTCAATTTCTCAATCCATCTCCCTGTGGAATCGACACCCCAAAGCTATACTGCAAACGACCGCGTTATTCTTTGGGCGTAATCAAATTTTGGCGCCGTTGCCGGGGAGACGGTAGAAGAATTTGTAGTTTTTTTTAGTAGTTTGTAAAAAAAAAAAAAAAAAAAAAAAAAAAAACGGTAACTTCGTTCATTTTCTTTTTAGCTTTCTGCATCTTTATTTTATTTTACTTTTCTTTTCGTAATTATTTTTTTTTTTTCAGTATTACGCTTTTCTTTACTTTGCATGCGCAGGTACAGAGACGCTTTTGGACGGTTTGCTAGTAGACCCGTGCTAGAATCAGATTCAGAATCTAATTTTTCTAATCGCTTGTTTGATAATTCTTCCAATTCTGACGCGATGAGTGAACACGTGGACCAACCTGTTAGAACCCTCCAAGATTATCTTCATCCCGCACGAACAGCCACACCATCCTGTATTATGTTCTCACCTAATGTTCGTCATGTAGATTTCAAAACAGGAATGATACAATTACTTCCGACTTTCCATGGTCTAGAAAATGAAAACCCCTATGTTCATATTAGGGAATTTGAGGAAGTAGTTGCAACATTCCACAATCAAAATACCACTGACGACACGGTAAGGCTAAAGTTCTTTCCTTTTTCTTTGAAAGATAAAGCTAAGAGTTGGTTGTACTCACTAAGACCACGGTCTATTGGAACATGGAGTGAGATGACTCAAGTGTTTTTCAATAAATACTTTCCCCAACATAAGACCAATGCTTTAAAAAGACAAATCTCTACCTTTGCACAAAAGGATAGTGAGACTTTGTACCAGTCTTGGGAAAGATTTAAAGAATTATTGAGTATGTGTCCCCACCATGGATATGAGCATTGGCGCTTAGTGAGTTATTTCTATGAAGGGCTTACGCCCAGGGAACGTCAATTCGTGGAAATGATGTGCAATGGAGAATTTTTACAGAAAAATCCCGATGAGGCCATAGAGTACCTCAATGAGCTTGCTGAAAAAGCTCATACTTGGACTGGACCTAGTGCTACTGATAGCACAAACAGGTCACGACCTACAGGAAACTTGAGTGGTGGTATTTACCATCTAAGGGAGGAGGATAACCTTAAGGCTAAGGTTGAAATGCTCACCAGAGAATTAGAGTTATTGAAAACCAAAAACTCAAAACCAACACACATGGCTAATCATGCAGAATCTTTTAGGCCATGTGTTGTCTGTGGTGGGATAGATCATCATGCCCAAGAGTGTCCTACACATACTAACATGAATGGTATGTATGAGGAACAAAGTAATGCTCTGGGTATGTACAAAAAGCCGTTCACACCTTACTCTGAAACCTACAACCCAGGATGGCGTAATCATCCCAACTTCAGCTGGAAGTCTGAAAACCAGCAGCCTACACAACCCTCTAGATCATATCCTGCACCATACCATGCACCTCAATCTTCTAGAAATTCTTTAGAAGACACTTTGCATGCATTTATTGAAGTACAGGATAAGACTAACCAAAAATTTGAGTCTTTAATTATGCAGGTTGTTGAAGAACAAAAGGAGATAAAGAGCCAGGTGTCTAAAATAACGAGCTTCTTGAGTGTAAATGAGCAAGGTAGGTTCCCTTCTCAAGCTCAGTCTATACCTCATGATCAACATATGGCACAAGAAACTGTGAAGAATGACGAGTGTCATCAGATATACATGATTGACTCACTCATAGACAGGGAAGTTTTCACAACTCATGATTCTGATCCCCTTGAAAATTTTATTGTTGATTTTGAGTTTAATCCTATCAGTGATTCGTCTGATGTAGCTAATATTTGTGCAATTTTTGACAATACTCAAGATTATAGCACACGGGCTTGGCAACTGAAGTTTAAGGAGTTGCTTGAGAAAAATGAAAAACAGATTCCTTCAAGTGGGCAAGTACCAAAAGTTAATCTAAAGCCTTGCCACCTACCTGTGAAGCTCGAGGACCGAGTTTATTGGGCAAATAAGTGTTTCATTTTTGACCCAGGAGGAATAGTTCAAGAAGTAGAAGATAGTCCGGTTGTAGACTTGGTCTATCAACTTTGACCACACCATGCAACAATAATTATTATTATTATTATTATCTTGTTTGTTTTGTTTTATTTTTGTTTACTACTATTTTCTTTATTTTTGTTTGCAGGATAGTTTCATTTTGTCATTTCAGATCACCACTTTTGATGCTTAGCGAGCTATCCACATCACACATCAGGTGTATTCTACCATGTTTAGTTATTTAATTTTGATTTTTAAACATTGAGGACAATGTTTCATTTAAGTTGGGGGGTGGGAATACAAATCTGTTATTTAAACTCTGTGGCATATTTCAATCAATATATAAAAAATTGCCAAAATTTTTTCACACAGGCATCTTTTCACACATGATACTCATGCTCATTCATAACCATCTTGGTGAATTCAACAAACCCATCTTAAATCATTTTGCTAAAGTATCCACAGAACCATTTATGCACTTCTCCAAACTTTGTGGTAATATGGTGATTTGACACATGTAACTAAAGAATTATTTTGCTCAAGTATTCATGTGAATTTTGTGAGAATTGAGAGCTTACAAATACAGAAATTGTGATAAGTATCCATTGATCTGTTGAATTTGACACTTCTTTTGAGAATATCATTACATGGTTTGTGGTAAGATGGTGGATATACTTGAGATATGACGAAAGTCAACTTAGGATTAACGTTTGAGCCTTTCAAGCTGACCATTTTCATCATATACCCCTAGCAGCCAATTTTGAGCCAATATACACATATGGCCTTTTCTTTTCATATCTACATCATCCATACCTCTCCACATTGGAGTATAGCTTATACACTATATTTTCCTAGCATTTTACTTCCAAGTGTGTACTTGGTGTGAAATTATCATTAAAAAAAAAAAAAAGGAAAACGATGACAAAAATGGCATGGTGCTAGATGTGTCCATCAAATTATTCATGAAAGAGTTCATCAAATTGCGAAGACACCAGTGGTAAAAGAAGATGGAAAAGTATACTTGGTCAAAAATCTAAAAAATTGAAAAGTACATCAAAAGGAAAGTATAGTCTACTGAAAAATTTAACAGATTCCCTTTTGTGTATACTTGGAAGTTTTTGAAACCTCTTCACTTTTTCTTCTTATGAACCCCAAACCTAAGCCACATTACAACCCTTTGTGTTGATTTTTCCGATCCGAAGTATGCTTGTGGAAAGAATGGTGGAAATCTCATTTGTTAGTATTCCTATCATAAGATCAATGTTTACTTGTTACTTATATATAATTGGCTAAATTTCCATGAGAGTAAATGTACACCTTTGTCAACTCCATAGAGAGAACCCATATATGAAACACTTCTATACCCGTGAGTTATGGAGTTGAACCTTTTTGCTTAAGATATTCTAATGTTGCATGTGTCGAAACCTCTGATTTGATAAAAATAGTTTGGAACACATACACACTCTGTGGATTGCTATATTTGAATTACTTGTGAAAGGGTTATTGAATTTCTAAGATTGTTTTGATATGTAAATTTGAAAAATGTGTCTTGATGGCCCCTATGTGTGATTTTCTTTGGTCTTTCTCATCATTTTACATGAAAATTGCTAGGGACTAGCAATGAGTAAGTTGGGGGGTGTGATGAGTGCACAAAAATGCACTCTAAATACTCTATTTAAATGTTAAAAGAAATGAGAAAATAATGAATATAACTCATGTTATTAAAATTAATGGTCATTTATCTTGAGATAGATATAAGCATGATTTAATATATTGATGAGAATATAAAATGCCATATTTTCCTCTCTTAATGTTTAATACTTTATTCTTATTTGATGCCTAAATATACTCATTATTCTTATATTTTGATTTAGGACACAAATAGAGGCATTAGGAGCAAATGAAGATAATTGCGGAATTTTAGACAGTTCTGACGTATTTTCGTAATATGGGCATAACTCTCTCATCCAATCTCCGATTGAGCTGATTCAAGATGATATAGAACCGCAAGAGACATATCTATAACTTTTATGTTTTATGTTTTAAGAGATATCCACTCAATCCAAGACAAAATCGACCATCAAGTGGACGCACCTGCACTTGACGTTCCTGGATATTTTTCAGCCACTTGCATCAAATCCAAATGTCATCATAATATTTTCCAGCAAGCACTCCTACACCAACTTGGAAATGCAATGATCAATTCATATGCAAGATGAAGTGCACTCAAGTTGCTTCAAGACAAATTATTTGACTACAAGATATTAAGTCATACAAGACAACTAATGGGTAGAGAAGCAAAATTGAAACACTCAACCTACAAGCAAAATCCAGCTCATGCATAGTGGGAAAACAAATGATCAAAATGACAACTCACAAGTCACTTGGATTCAAGAATGGCACATGGCAAAACAAGTTGAAATTGTGATGATTTTGTCATGACAACTTGCATGAAGGATGCTTATAAATAGAAGGGATGAGTGTGTGTTCTAAGACAATGCTTAGTGTGGGAGGATGCTTTGGAAGAGCCATTGTTTTGAGAGCTTGAGAAAAGAAAAGAAAAACCAAAGAAGAGAGAAGAAAATAATGGTTGGCTCTTCTATATTATCCCTTAGAGAATTTTTGTTGCATATTTTCAATATGTGTAACTAAATTCTCAAGGAGGGTTAGGGATGAACTTGTGTGTGTGATGGTGTTTGTAATTTATTTTTGATTCATGTATTTGGTCTTTAAATATTAAAACTCTTTTGTTCTATTATTCTCAATTTATTTGTGATGTTTTTCGTCTTCAAATAATTATAGAATCTATTTCGTTTATAGATTCAGTCATGCTTTTTCTATTGAGTGGATTAGTTCTATAATTATGTTTGGAGCAATTGATTATCTATATTGATTTAATTCTCTGCTGCAATATCGCCTCTTGGGTATATTGTCGTCGTTGGATTTTCTCAATGTCGATAACAATTTATGAGAGTTAAGCGCGAAGAATGATTTTTCAAAGAGTTACATTTGATTTAAACTTTGGTTATTAATGTTATATCTTCCGATTAAGAATTTGGATATAGAATTCTTAATTGAGTTATCAATGAATTAAGAATAAATTTGAATACCACAAATACACAAGGAATTCCCTACACTCTACTTTTCGTCTCATTTTTATACTGTTCAAATTACTCATTTAGTTTTAATTTACGTCACATTCTAAAATTTACTTTTCGCACTTATCTATATCTTTTTGTTAATTTCGTTATTGTTCTTCAATTTCTCAATCCATCTCCCTGTGGAATCGACACCCCAAAGCTATACTGCAAACGACCGCGTTATTCTTTGGGCGTAATCACCATGTAACTAGTGTTAACACTTCTCGAAAATGGTATAAGGATGACCCATTCGTCCTTACTTGTCAGGCGGCCCAAATGTTTTACCTTATAGACAATAGCAAACGTGGCAATTGGTACGTGGTCAATGGGTGACTGGTAGAAACACGTACGATATTCCAGTTATACCTTTGGAGCAGAACGATGAGCGTGATCTGGATTTTGCTGCATTTCAAGAGAACGACCCATCGTACGCAGTGGTAGCTACGGAACACGTAGACATTGGCATTAGTTCTCCCTTACATAGGACTAATGTAGAATCAATTGATGTTCCAACAATAATGAAGACTTCAACTGGAGATGGTAATTCTTTTATGGCTTTAAATATTTTACACATTTCTCATTCTACTAGTAGAAACATACAAGTCATGGAACATATCTTGGGCATTCTCTTTTCCCTTTCTTAATTTAATTATTTTTTTCTCATATCATATTCTAGATGACTAAGTCTGATGATGCAGTAGATCTGAAACATACAAGTCATGCAGCAGATCAGACCCGATACTTTTGCATCTCTTGTTGTACCGTTTAGTGTTTTTCATTTGAAGTAACGATAAACCAGTACACTTGAATGTGATTTTGGAGTATGTGTTGTAATAATGATTGTGAATATGACCTTATTGTTCAAATGCTTTTAATCCTACATGCTTGTCATCCTCCATGATCAAACAGAGGTGTGTTTATTTGGAAGGTAAGCATGTAACAATATTCCTTGGTCCTACATAAATTCCACATTACTAAACATACCAATAGTTTCTAAGGATGAGCTTAGGCACCAGTTTGGTGATCATGCACTTATTTCAACATATTTAAAGATGTTAGATATTTGGAATGCTATTCATATTGTTGTCCAAATGATTTTTATAGCATGCATGCATGGATCTTGGGTGGATAATATTCTAACTTGCATATGGGAATATTTATGCCTAGGATTAATGTGTTATTTCATTCTCCTGTGTAGGAACCGAATTAGCTTCATGATTATGAATGATAGTCAGATACTTGCCACCTTCTTCAACATGCAAATATAGTCTCTATTGTGGAGGAGAAGTTGTTACTTCAATCCCATGAATTTATGCAGGGCCTTGTTTGTAGGTTTTAAGAAATGACCTTGCAGTATGTTGTTACAAGTATGCATGTTGTGGTTGGAAAGACATAATATATATGTTTCACAGACGTATTTGCTGGGCTATGTATATTGGATTATATGTTTTGTTCTAAGAAATATTGAATTCACGAAGACCCGATTTTAGCATTCAAACTATCCTCCCAAGTGTTTTAAGTTATTGGATTATATGTAAATTTGAAAAAATACATTCCTTGACTATGCATGGCTCAATCTGGAGTTATTGTATTTAGACTTCATTTTATCCCATTGTTTTTTTTTAATGGGGAAGTTGTGAACAAAGCAATAGACGTAATTGGATTATATGTTTTGTTCATGTTACAAGCAATAAACATAATTGGATAAAATGGGGAAGTTGTGAACAAAGAAATATACGTAATTGGATTTGAAAGAGCTATGGTCAAACCCTAGCTGAATTGACCATACTCGCTCGAGCGACAATTCGAGAGAATGTTGAGCTAAGTCTCTGTCTGAAACTTGCTCGAGCGAAATGTCGAGCGACTCTCAAGCGAGATCACTGCCTCCACCTCAGTGCCATATCAAGCGATTGTCGAGCGAGATCACGCCTCCACTTCACTTGAGCGCCATATCGAACTTCATCATGCTAGGTCATTCCACCATTGATTACAACTCAATTACACGGGTTTTTCACAAGTTAGTGCCAACCACACAATTTTACATCAACAATCTCCCCCTTTGGCATTTCTATGACAAAACCTCTAACCTATACATTGGACCTAGTCCTACTACACCAAAACAGGACTTCCACATGTACGTTTAGTCTTGAGCAAGTGACGATTTCTACATACTTAGCAAACACCTTAGTGTACCAAAAACAATATGCACGAGTTTCAGTCATATATCAAGAGAGATGACTTAAGAATAGGCATGACAATTTCACACAAAGTTGCAACCAAAGAAATTCAATAGAGGTAAATTAACAATGAGTTTATCCAAAAGACAAATTACTACAGAAATAACCACAAGACTAACAATAACTACTAACACAAGCTACTCCTACAAGTTAGCTTTCCCTCAAGTTAGCAACCTGGTAACTACTCCCGCTTTTTGTCACAGAAGGTAAAGGGCCTCGTCCTCTTCTATCTCCTCATCTAGGTGGTTGTCAACCCCTTCGTTCTCCTTATCCAGCTGCCTTTGAATGCTCTTAACTTGAGTGTCAAGAGTGTCAAACTGAGCATTCATGTAAGTGTCAAGCAAGTAACCTGAGTCTCAAGGTTGATAAGGTAGGGATCAAAACGGGTGTCCATGCTGGTCATAGACTACTGAATGCTGATCAGAAACTCGTGTACTGTTTGTAGGGTCGGCTCAATAGACAGGGGTGTTGGAGTCGAGTTGGAAGGGCCTGAGCTAGAATGAAGGGCATGAGGTGCAGAAGGAACACTCTGGGGAATAGGTACTGGAGGGACCGGATCAGCACCAGGAAGATGAGCCTGACTCAACTGCATGGTCCTACGCCCAATGGGTGCCTTAAGGCTAAATCTAGGATCCTGGAGTGGAATAGGGACTGACTGAGACAAGGCAATCTGAGTAATAAGACATGCCAGAGGGAGACCAACCCAAAAGTTGGATGACTTATGGGCCTCAGTCATGACCCGACAAAGAAGGTTGCCTTAGTCAATAGAGACATTAGTGAGCAGGGCATGTAGGAGGAGGGCACGATTAGGCCTAATGTCACTATAGCGGCCAGTAAGGTAAATGTTAGTCAGAACAATCGGACTCACAATGAGATATTCATGGGGAAACGACTTGCTCGCCAGAGGGGGAACCCCACTTGAAGTTCTGGGAGTCTTAGTGAGAAAATGAGCTAAATCAGGCCTGTTAAGGGCGAGGGTGTGTAGATAGGGGTAGACAGAGTTAGCCACTCAAGGGGCCCCTAGCAAATCCGCCATAAGATCAGGAGTCACCTGGAAGATGATATTTCGAAGACCCACTTGAAAGAATCCATCTGGTGAGATATCATGCATATTTGAATAAAACTCCCTAATTAATTCCACTGAGGGAGTGGGATGACTAGTGGTTAAGGCAAGCCACCAGCGGACTCAAAAATCTTAGGGACAATGGGGTAAGTTTTCCGAAACTCACCGAGAAGGACCTCACACTCCACAAGGGGGAAGCGGTGCGAAAATTTCCGTGTGTAGAGTTCCTCAGCTTGGGGACTGTGGAAATAAGTTTGAGAAGCATGTGGAGCTATGTGAGGATGGACACGTCGAGTCGACATAGCTACTGTACACAGACCAAGCATAGATAGTAAGGCATAAATCATGATGAGATGTTGAATATGGATGTCTAAAATGCCTAAAATGCATGACAATGTGTATGCCTAAAATGTCTAAAAAGTGGCCCAACGTCTGTACAAATGAGATGTACAGACTATGCATGAGACATGGGTTATGTTTAAGTGATCAATGCACCACAGTAAGAGCAAAAAGTAGGACAAATTGCCATTCAGGCATTTCATCGAGCATGTGATATGCATGTTGTGGAAACATGAGATTTAAGAGCCCATGGATGTTTCAAAACCTTCCTATACACAACACCAATTCATTTGAATCAAACGTTTCAAAGAGGAACACAAAGAGTTCCCAAAACCCTAGAAAGCCCAAAAAGTTCCCAATCCAAAACCAACCCAACAATTTCCCTATAAATGGAATGAGAACATGAATAAATGGAGAGAAATAGAAAAGAAATGCTTATCTCGAATGGGATGTACTTTGTTGGTCAAGATGGAGAGAGAATGTCATGGTGTGAGTGTTTGAGAGGAGACAAATTTTAGAGAGAATGGGAGAAACCAAAACAGAGAGAAGTCGTTGATTGGACCTGCTCGAGTGACCCAAGACTGTTTTAAGGGGTTTCTCGCTCCAGCGAATTCTAGATGTCAAGCGAGAAATAGAGCGAGATTGCAGTTTTAGCACAAATTCAAAACCAATACTCACAAGGCTGACTCCAAACATTAGTGCGGTCAATTTAAGAGTCCCAACAACATGCCAAATGTAAAATAACATCATATTCTCAAGGATCACACAGTTAGTAAGGACATGCATGTTGAAATAGGGTCCTTGCTCAATCAAGAAATTTAAACCGAAAGGTGTGAATGGGGTTGGGCTGAACAAGAAACCATAGATGTTGGGGAGACCCTTTCAAGGTGGAGAAAGTCAAACTCAAGTCTCTGCATGAAATTCGCTCGAGCGAAACATAGAATGACTATTGAACGAGATCACTTCCTCCACTTCGCTCGAGCGCCATATTGGGTGACTGTCGAGCAAGATTAATGCCTCCACTTTGCTCGAGCCATTTTGGACTTCATCATGCTGGGTCATTCCACCATTGGTTACAACTCAATTATATAGGTTTTTCAGAAGAAAATGCCAACCACACAATTTTACATCAACAGGACTAAAGATGTTAGATATGTGGAATGCTATTCATGTTACAAGAAATTAACGTAATTGAACAAAGCAAGTGTTTTGGGTAAGTAAATGCTTATAAGCACATTAATTAATACAAGAATGAGATATTTGCTATTGTTACAAATTGATACTAGAAGATGATTTGACTGGGCGAGTGGTGATCATATTTATGCCCAACACATTTTGACACAATTTGGTTCCATGTTGCAGGCAGGTGATGCAAAAAATTTGATGGCTGCGCATACTAATTCTATCATACATAGGCCGAATTTATTAATATAAGGACCATTATCAGAAAAGAAGATTTCAATTAATTCGATCAATTTCATACGTTAGTAAAAAATATAATCTCAGTTGTAATAATGCTGATCAAATGCATTGACATAATTTTAAGGTTCTAGCCCTGCCTACATATATTTTGTCGTGTGTCCATTAAATTGGTGGGTCCACTAAACAGATAGTGGAATACACGTGCATTGAACACAAGGCAAGTAAAATTGTTACATCCAACAAAAACAAAACTGTTAAAGCTGTTAAGTAATTCACAATATCTACAACCATGATTTTCTGTACTTTTGCCATGCTGCTGATACAGCAAAGTCCATCAACAGTTTACCACTGATAACACGAAACTAGCTAGGTAGGCATCATCACTAAACTGCTTTGGAAGACTTCCAGCCTGTACCTGCGCGGGATGAAATCAAAATAAGCGGGAAACATATTAGCTATCTTATTTGTATCTTTGCATTTGAGACTCTCAAGTTGTGTAATACTTTTCATGGTTCAGACATTGCAAGGTTTCCTGCTAATTTTGCTCATCCATCAACTATTTTTTCCATCAATGTCCATTCTAGAACACAGGTTCAAATTGAGGAAGCCATTCTATTCCAAGTTGGTTGTCCAAAAAGGCATTTCCAGAAAATTAACCCCATTACTTTTAACCAGTTTGAAATATAAGTACATTTACAGCACAAAGGAGAAAAATTCATGTTATAAGTATATTTCTAAAATAATAAGTTCATTGCATTTCTTTGTTAAGGATGTTGTAATCAAACTATGCTACTCATACATCCAAGAAAATTGTTGTTACTAGCAGTATAGTGCTTAAACTATGACCTAACACTTCGCAAGGAAATTTATGGGGTTTTTTTAAAGCTTGAAACAATTTCCACCTGAATTCTTAGTATTCAACAACTATTTCTTTAATGAGTAGAGCATGAATACATTTAATAAGTGTAATTGCAAACTTAGTTAGATTTCTATATAGCTGTGCAAAAGGAAAAATCCTTCCACTCAAGGTCAAGCAAAGTTATGATAGATTACATTTTATAGAGTATATTTCCAGCAAATAAGTTCACTGCAGAAGTTGTTAGTAGTAATAGATTTCTATATACTCTAGAGTATTGTTGGTACTATATCTTCTTAAGCATTTTATTAATTAGCTACCTAATTTTTCAAACAAACAATTATATGACGCAATACCTAATTAGAGATGCATCACTCAAAGAGAGGAGAGGCAGAGGATTACCTACTGGCATAGGGAGGCGGGTCTTGCCTCCAACCTTAGGACAACCTCTTTTTGATCTACCAGCATGGACATTGAGAAATGAAGCTGGTGTGGGTAGCGATGACTCCACTCAAGGCCGAAATGACTTCCTATTATCATTTGTCTCCCTTTTCTCCTGCATATGAGACTACAAGAATTGAGGGTAAGCATAAGCTTTTATAAGTTGGTTGGCCATTCCACATTTCCAGCTATGTCATTGCATGCTATTTTTTCTTATTATAAATAGACTAAAAACTAGTTAAATCTAATTAGAGTTAACTAGCTTTTAGATATAAGTAAGATGATAGAAAATTTTCCATGTACTCTTTGTTAAAGTATCATGCTCTTCACTAGCAATATTTTTTCTCCCTAACCCACTGCCTGTTAAGTGAGATATTTTTTTAATCTAACCTCAGTTCCTCTAGTGTTAAAGCATGTATATATTTGCTACATTCTACAAGGAGAAGTTGTTTTAAAGGTTCTATGAACCAGCCTGAAAATACCATACATGTATTGGCAAGGTTATGTTTTGTTTTTTAACTAGCTTGTAGATTTCTAAAAACATGTCCCTGCATTTATTTGTTAAAGATCAGTAGTCAAACGATACTATTCATATGTCAACACAAATAGTCTCAAGATTCAACCACTATGTCTTTTAGTGTTCAGTATGTATATATTAGATAAGTATAGTTGCATACTTAGTTAGATTTCCAGCAACCTCAGCAAGATTTTAAGATACTTTGTTGGACAACTTGTTAGACAGAGCAACTGTCGGCTTTCCTACTTGAGATGTTTGGTTTAGCCTTTAGTATACTTTTAAGAAACAATTTTGAAAAATTGTAATATGAGAGTACTGTTGTTACAATATCTTGCTAAGCATGTCAAAGAGTAGCTACCTTATTGTGCAATAAAAAATTGTGTGCGTGCAATAGAGATGCATCAGTCAAATAGAGGGAGAGACAGAGGAATACCTACTGGAATAGGGAGGCAAGCCTTGCTTCTAACCTTAGGACAACCTCTTTATAAGCCACCAGCATGCACA
This sequence comes from Platycarya longipes, assembly GCA_036559045.1. Taxonomy (NCBI): domain Eukaryota; kingdom Viridiplantae; phylum Streptophyta; class Magnoliopsida; order Fagales; family Juglandaceae; genus Platycarya; species Platycarya longipes. Next base: position 5,461,145 of record CM071802.1, on the reverse strand, counting down.
TTGAGATTTGAAGCAGGTGTGGATTCTGATGATTCCACTCAAGGTCCAGACGACATTCCTTCGTCACTTCTGCCTGACTTTCCTCCTGGATATGAGAGTGCAAGAGTTGAGGGTAAGTATAATCTGTTAAAAACTGGTAGTCCACAAGGCATTTCCATCAAATTATTGGATTTAGGTACAATGTGTATTTTTATATAAGTACATATGGTGTTAAAGCATTTATATATTAGCTAAATACTTTTTTTTTTTTTTAAGTTGTTAGATAGTTCTAAATACCAGCATTTAAAAATCCTACATTTTACAGCAAAGTGATGGTTCATTGATGGGCTCAACCTTTATCAAATAATAATAGATTAGCTACCTTAATATATGAAAGTATTGTTGTTACAATATCTTGTTAAGCATGTAATGGATTATTAGGCTACCTTATTATTCAAACTCAAAATTATGTGCATGCAAAAGAGATGCATCAATCAAACAAAGGGAGAGGCAGAGGAATACCTATTGGTTTCAATGGGAGGCAGGTTTTGCCTACAGCTTTAGGACATCAACTTCTTGAACCATCGGCATGGACATTGAGAGATGAAGCTGGTGTGGGTTCTGCTGATTCCACTCAAGGTCCAGACGACATTCCTTTGTCACTTTTGCCCAACTGTCCCCCTAGATATGAGAGCACAAGAGTCGGGGGTAAGTATAATATTTTATAAGCTGGTTTTCTTCTAGGAATTTCCAGCAAATTATTGCATTTAGATTAAATGTGTATTTTTATATAAGTACATGTAAAGGAAAATTTCCATGCACTTTTTGTTAAAGTATTGTGCTTAGAGTAAGACCTGAGTTTTTCTATCTAACCTACTACTGGTCACTAACCATGTTTTTTCTAATAAGCTATTTTTTTTTTAGTATGTTTGAAACATAAACACAAGTGATGGGGTGCTATTCAACCTCAGTTGCTCTAGTGTTAAAGCATGTATATATTAGCTAAGTATTTTTTTAAAAGTTGTTAGATAGTTCTATATACCGGCATTGAAAAATCAAGATATTTTACAGCAAAGTGATGCTATACTGTTTTGCTCAACCTTTACCCAATAGAAACATTGCCAAAAAAATAACACTTAGTTTCACTATTGTAACATATCTTGTTAAGCATGTAATAGATTATTTGGCTACCTTATTGTTCAAATTCAAGATTATGCACATGCAAAAGAGATGCATCAATTAAACAAAGAGAGAGGCAAAGGAATACCTACTAGTTTCAATGGGAGGCGGGTGTTGGCTACAGTTTTAGGATAGCAACTTCTTGAACCATTAGCATGGACATTGAGAGATGAAGCTAGTGTGGGTTCTGATGATTCCACTCAAGATCCAGACAACATTCCTTCTCCACTTTTGCCCAACTATCCATCAGGATATGAGAGCACAAGAGTCGACGGTAAGTATAATCTGTTATAAGCTGGTTTTCTTCAAGGCATTTCTAGGAAATTATTGCATTTAGATTAAATGTGTTTTATATATATATATAAGTACCATGTCAAAAATTTTCATGCACTCTTTGTCGAAGTATCGTGCTTAAAGTAAGACCTGATTTTTTTTGTCTAACCAACTGCTGGTCACTAACCATGTTTTTTCTAATTAGCTACATTTTCTTTTTATATGTTTGAAACATAAACACAAGTAGTGGGGTGCTTTTCAACCTCAGTTCCTCTAGTGTTAAAGAATGTATATATTAGCTAAGTACTTTTTTTAAAAAAGTTGTTAGATAGTTTTATATATCAGCATTGAAGAATCAAGATATTTTACAGTAAAGTGATGTTATACTGTTATGCTCAACCTTTACCCAATAGAAACATTGCCAAAAAAATAACACCTGGTTGTACTGTTGTAACAATATCTTGTTAAGCATGTAATAGATTATTTGGCTACCTTATTGTTCAAACTCAAAATCATGTGCATGCAATAGAGATGCATCAATCAAACAAAGGGAGAGGTAGAGGAATACCTACTGGTTTCAATGAGAGGCAGGTCTTGCCTACAGCTTTAGGACGGCAACTTTTTGAACCATCAACATGGACTTTGAGAGATAAGGTTGGTGTGGATTCTTATGACAGACATCAAGGTCCAAATGACATCCTCTCATCACTTCAGCCTCCCTATCCTCCTATAGATGAGACCACAAGAGTTGAGGATAAGTATAATCTTTGCACGTGTCTCATTTTCTATTCATAAATACCTTAGGATACTATCTTCCCAACATAGTCATACTACTTGTATATTTGAGTTATAGTTGAGGCCACAAGTAAACATCGTAGGGGTATGGCTAAGGGGACAGAGTTTGATAGGATTCGTAAGTATGGTAAGATGCCACTTGAGATAAAAGAGGACAAGATTGGGTCATCATGTAACAATAGAATAGTGTACACAACGAGAGTGACGTGAATTGTGAAGCACTATGCAGAGATGAGGCATGTTAGTTGGAGCGTCGTGAACGAGAAGGAGAATGAGGAGCTTATGTTTCATGTATCGCTTTCCACCTTAACTTGTAGATATAACATTCAATAGACAAGAAATAAGTTGTCTTCCAGGGCACTAAATATATATATCTATATATATATATTTCAAATACTAGCTGCATGGATGGGTGCTGGAAAATTAATATTAAGTCCTTTCAATACAAATTGTTTATCCATGGGTTTATAATCTGCAATTGGATTGCAGTAGTTAGGGTGGGATTCAGCTTAGGGGTAAAGTATTTAATGAAAAATACCTGCAACCTATTTTCTAATTCACAGCTGTAAGTAAAGGTACCTATTGAGCAGCTTTGCAGGGGCTAATAGGCATTTCCAGGAAAATTGAATGAGTTTTAGCAGCATAGTAATTACAACTGTTATGGTGATACAGCTATTAATTTTGTGTTAGGTAATAAAATTTGATATAGTGTAAGTTTGTGATTTAAATCTATGTAAATGCTCGAAATGAGTTGTACTTTGCCTTCATATCATTTATTAAACTGGCGTTCAGATTTTAGTAGCTTTAGCTGTGCATACTTTGGAAGTTAAAATTAGCTGAATTGTCATCTTAAAATGAAAACAGTTAATTAATAGTTTAATTGAGGCGGACATCTATATAATTTTCCATATATTAATATATTGCTTTAACACAATGGCATATACAATCTAACTTTGAGCTAGATTGGACTAATAAAAACCATCGCTGAACTTTCACAAGTTAGTTCTCTAGGGGGTACAAGACTTTTCATTACAAGTTACATAAAAGGTACTTGAGTTATGCATCACATGAGGAGGCTGTAGCTAGTAATCAGGGTGCATTGGTAGAGGAGCCTATTTGGGAATGGTTATGCAATAGATGGGCGAGTGATGAGTTCAATGTAAATTAATATATATGTTTTGGTTATATGAATGGAGTTGCAAATTGGTAAAATATGTGGCAGGAAAAGTAAGAAAGAGACTCAACAAGTCCATCCGCAATATTATATGCTATCTCCATGTCATGTATCTCCCAAGTGTTTCAATGTTGCTAGCAAGCATTTAATATGTATTGTACCTCTTTCTCTATTTTTTTTGTTTTATTGCAGAAAATGTCCAGCCAAAATAGGGAAAATAGGCATAAACAAATGGTGAACCACACAAGTGGAAGGATCTCGTTTGCTGTATTAATGGAAAGAAAGGTATTGACACAATTATCAGACCATACATGCTTGTATGGTTCAAGTTGCAGCATATTTACTAGTTATTAATATGCTAATTTGATTGCTATGCTTGTATATGGAAGGACAAGAATCTTATTGACTTCTACAAAGATGTGCATTGGTTGACGAAAAAGGGGAGGTTTATCACACCAACTACGGAAGCAATTTATGTGAGCATTTCCTTGTATAACTAACATATATTGTTGCTTCATGAATACTTTATCAAAGCATTTTAATCTATTTTACTTCATGGTGTGTTGGAAGTGTTGTACTGTCAACACATAATGATTATGTTGTTCAACCCATTGACGCTAGTGTTATTAGGGTGATGCTAATGAGTTTGAGATGTATTTGGCTACAGAATCAGATGGTTCAATTTTTTAATGCCTTAGCACCTAAAGCTCACACAGATGATGCAGCAGCAAACATATTCAATGAGGTATTGGGCTATATAGGCCAGGGTACTACAGGAGATTGGGCCACTCTGTCTTGCCCGAACCTACTAAAGTAGCTGATATATCACTTAAGGAGTATGAACGACTTGCTGCAGAGAATGAAGTAAACAAGACTAATGTAGAGAACTACAAAAGCCGGGTAATGGAGATTGGGGGTGATTTCATTAGAGTGGGGGAGCATATGCGGGAGTATAAGGATTAGGTCAATTTCAGGATTTCTGAAATGGAGACGAGATTGGAGTCTTGGGTGGAGACCCAAAATGTAGTTCCATAGCTACTTGTGCATGCCAGCAGTACCTATTTTTTTTTTTTTTTGACATAAACTTATGCTATACTTTTGATGAAGGAGTGTTGGGGACGCTTCTTACAAGTACCACTTTTGAAGAGGATTAACATCATATTCTAATTTTGCCAGACAGGTTCAAAATATCATCGGTAAATAACTATCCTTGTTCCATATTTGTCTACATCTAGGGTATACATTATGTTTTAATTTGGAAAAAATCTCGATAACAAGTTATTTTTCTTTCTCATTGATTTCCATGGCTGGAAAACATTGGATTTTTGTGGTTGGTCCCTATATTCACTATATTTCTGTATTTGTTTAATATATAACTAATGATTTACCCTTCGGTTGATGGAAAAAATGTCACTAAGATGGGTAAATGTAAGAATTGGCATTTTACATATCATAGGTACCAATGAGATGTACAAAAGGTAAGAATTAAATTTTTCCAGCTCATGGCATTTTGTGCAAGCAATGTAGGAATTGATATTTATCATGTAATTGAATACGGTTATTCAATTAATGAAATACATTACGTATTTCAATTTCAAGTATATACGTATCTTATTTAACTTGTAAGATCACGTTTTTAGTATATACTCTCTGTGGCAAATGTTAATTCTGAAATAGAGTTGGTTGGAGTTTATTGCATTTAAGACGTTGACTAGTAGATATGAATATATGGACCATGTAATTGGTCACTATGACATCATTTAATGATGCCATTTGTGAAATGGTCATGAACTAAATCTACAATTAAGTACAAAAAAATGATGGTTTTATGAAATAACGTGACCTGTTACAAAGTTTTTGGTAGTTAGAATAGAATCAATTTATGGGTACTGTAATATGTGAGATTCATTTGTTAAAATTGTCATAGAGATACTTCGGGTGATTGTTGGGAAGTTTTAGTTAAATTACTATATATAAGATACTAAATCTTGGTGGAATAAATTACAATAATTGGCCTTTGTGGATGGAAAATAGCGACGAGTGGGGGCATTTAATCTCATGGGTGATCAGTACTCCATGTCAACAGCATCTTAGGATTTCAGATATACACTTAGCTACACTTGACTTTGTGGGTTTTAGGCATACTCAATACACTTAGCTACTTGGGTCTTAATATTGATCACTAACAATTGTTATGGTGCTCTCTGAACATGGTGAATTATAGCTACAACTAAGTATCTTCATGGTACAGGTTTATCTAATGGTTTAGGCTTGCGCTCAAAAAATATAGGATAGTTATTTGCAAGATTTGTTTGGGATTGCTTTAGCAAATAGTAATGATTCTTTCCAATTAATGAATTTTTTTAAATGGCTAACCATGATCAATGCATTTTCTGAGCTGATTTTTATGCCATTACAGGTCACTATTTAGTTTGACTTGGATGTGCTACCAAGACCCCAAAATCCTAAAGGACTGCTGGCACACAAGGAAATAGCAAGTATGGATATATAGTTTTAGGAATATAGCTAAACTAAGTCCTAGACAAAGTTGAATGACCATGTGTACACATGGTCACTCAACTTTTTAATTTCTTGGTAGTAATTTTTGAGATACTGCTTTCAGCAAGAATGTAAAAACCTAAAGTATTCAATTATATCAGGAGGTATTCTAAATAATTGCATACTTTATTAGAAATTGTTTATTTGCTCCCTATGCCTACTATACACAAAGTAAAATAAATAGGGTGCCCTGCATATATTTCCTGTACAGGGTACAAAACATGTGGGACAACTTCTGGTTTTGCACCACATGTGGTGCAAATCTAAGAAATTGGATTTCTATAATTAATCATAGATTAACATATCAATTAGCGTAATATTTGATTTAAACAGAGCAATGATTTGAACAAAGCATGAAAGAAATTTAACTATATTTAAAATTAAGTCTAATAACTTGAGCGTACAAATTTGAGGGTTCGAATGTTCCAGTAAAAATTGATGGTTCAAATTTTTTAGCAAACAACATAAATGGGTATAACATGAATCAGGTTTCAAAATGCGATAAAGCAAGTTTTAGGGCATGAAATGTAACGCTGAAAGAAATTAGTACCTAAATCAAGCTGCGAGCTGACCCATCATGTTCTACCCTATGTGACGAGAACGACCCTACGGCAAGAGAAATTGGGGCAAGTTATAGAGACAGCCGCAATTTGGGATACCGTTGTAAATTCGTAGGTAAGGTAATTAATAAATACTAGATCTACTCGCCGGCGAGAATGGGCATGCTGTAAATCACACTTATGGCGGTATTAATCTTGTCGGAGTTCATCCCTTCCATTTCAGCAAATGATTGTGCGCAGAGAAGGAAAGGCTTCATTATCGGCACTGAGATTGACTTCAGAGGAATGCAATAGTGGTAGGTACCCTTCATAGCTTTCTCGGCATTCACCTCGCGGTAGATTTGCATGAAACTTCGACCGGTAGATTACGGGGAGAGATATGGCTTATGTCAGCCTAAATTATCGGCGTTTAGTCTGCAAGCTAATAAACGCAGCTTAAGGTCTTTTACTGTAATTTTCACCAATTTTGTGAGGAGTTCAGGATGTGGCCAAAAATTGTTAGTGTTGTAGTGTGTCGTTGATCTATATATATATATAATATATATTATATACATATACTTTCATATTTTTTTCATATGAATCTTCCTTGTCTTTCTCATGTCTAATGTCATGTAATACCCAAAAATGGGTTGGTTTCGCTTCAGTTTTGGTTCAAAATTGTATATGATAAATTAATGGCTAGTGTTGTAGATCATTAATGGCTGGATGATAGTTGTTGATGTTGCCAAGGCTAGATGATAGTTCACTTAGATTTTTTTTTTCAATGTTATTCAATAGAACATGATCAATGTATCTAAAAGCATTTAAACAGCACAATAGTTGGATAATTCATTGATGAATGATAATATGTCCAACAAAGTTAATCACAATATGTACATGATAAACCTGTTGAAAATTCATAAGTTGTTGGTCCAACGTGGAAAAGGAACAAATATTCGATTTTGGCTAATATTGTGATGCCCCCAAATTTCCCTTAAAATAATAAGGGAATCGAGGCGTCGGGATGATGATAACACGGGTCACGCATCCACAACGTCATATGCTAAGTGTGTGAACACGTGACATACATAAACAAAAGCAGCGGATAAATTAAGTCAATAACTAAGTACCAGAATTTTTTTAAGTTATTTTACAAATCAGTTTAAAATAAATTTTTCAACAAGATATTTAATACAGTCATCCGAAATACAAATTGTACAAATACATATTTATAAAAATGGGAAAATACTTCCCAATATAACAAATTATAAATAAATGTTCCAACAACGAAGCCGCCTTTTCAAGCTTAGCCTCCTCGACATCTACATCTAAAATCTAGGACGCCATACATGGCATCGTAGGTAAGAATAACCCAAACAAACCACAAGATATAAAATATACTCATGCACAACAATAACCTCACACATGAACAAGACACCGTATGCATGAATCTTAAAATCATCTTTCTCAAAATAAATAAAATAACCACACACGCCAAAATCTTAATTTGGCCCAAATTAAAACTCCAATAAAATCATCCATCATTTTCCCAGAAAATGATGTCCGTAAATCCATTAAAACTACAACCATTTTCCCAGACCAATAACTAAAACCCTCCACTTTCCGAGAAAATAGCCTAAACATCTATTTTATTAACTGTATGCACCATGATCTTCCCTAGGGACCATCCGCACACCCTGGCTTTCATTATCACACCGAAGGTAACGACCACGCATGTGACTTCGGAATGGGCGATGACCAGGCATCCCCTAGCTCCCGCCAGCAGAGTAGCTACGAAGTTGAAACGAGAGCGTTACCATTCCGTCCGATCCCGTCGTCACCCAGCGACAACCCAGGGGACGTCACTCAGTATATCCCGCTCCCGAGTGACCAGAGGAGCTCCACCGAGATAATGCCCCATCTCGGCTTGGGGTCATGATACACATGCACCAGAAAACCATAAACACATGAAAATCCAGTTTCCATTTCCAACACATGAATATGCATGTAAATACACAATGTAAGTGACCATACACCAAATAGCCAACAACTAATAAATTTCAACAATAACCAAATACAATATCTGTCGATGCAAAAATATATTTAAATCTTAAAGTTTATTTGGAAAATACTTACAGCGGGTAAAAACGTAAATCCTTGAGCGAATGTCAATCCGCAGCATTCGTAGCGGTCACTTGTACATTAGGCTAGAGTGCTCGGTTTGACACCAAAATTTAGGGAAATACTCATTGGAAGGTGGAGAATCTCATGGAGGTGGTGGTGTGGCGGTGCAACTTCCGGAAGGTGGCGGATCAGGCTCAAAATGGGTGGAAACCCATTTTCGGGTTTGGGTTGTATAGAGAAGGTGGGGCCACGGATGGGGAAGTTGAGCTAGGGGGTTGGTCGGCTAAGCAAGCGGAGTTTTTTTATGGTGGAGGTGAGACACACGATGACCGGACGGCGGCGCGGCGAGGATAGACTCATTTAAGGACCCATTTCGAGAGGGAGGAGCAAACGGCAGAGCTGGGTAGTTCTAGGTGGTGGGTTATGTTCGCTGGAGTGAGGGGAGGTTGCTGGTAGTTCGCCAGTGCCAAGGAGTGATCGGTAGTGGCCAGAAAATGCAAGAGAAGCCACAAAACCCATTTCGGGTTTGTGGCCGTGGATGGGTGGTGGGATGGTCGTGGAGCACACCGACGGTAGGGGAGGCTCGCCGGCGTGTGGGGGTGGTGGTTGTCGACACCCCAACCCATGCTTGGGATCACACGTGAATAGAAGCGTCGGGGAGGAACAACACAAGGAAGTTCACCCCTCGTCATATCGTATGTTACGTTTTTTTTTTTGAAAACGTTAAGTAAAGATTATCGTAGCGGAATAAAAAGGGTCAAGCCTTTTATAACATACATCACATGGTTAGCTATGGATCCCAAACATAACATCATTCATAGTCCGGATTTAAAACTTACATAACATTGTCCAAGTAATCAAAGTAGTGCTTCCCACATGCGGGAAGACTTTACCAAAATCATCAATACAGGGCATCAAATATAATATGGGTCTTAACATTTCCCACATATTCATCCGACGGGTTCCTTCTTCACTTTCCTAAGGTTCGGGCCCCAGCGAAGCCGATCCAAATCCATGCTAGGCCCTACCTCACATATCGCCCTAGAAGGCGGTCCAAAAATACGCCCCAAGTGAAGGGACTCGTCGGCCCCTAATACTAAGCAGCACCTTGAAGGGTATAGACTGACAGAATCGTACATTGTCACCTTTAGTGACTCCACCTCCCACTGACCTGGGCAGTCAAGGGTCACTGGCCCCCTAAGAGCGGTCTCAATCGGATCCTCGAGGATCCGAGGTGTCATCACGGGGGTCGTACCCATATGATCCATCCTCATCTGCAAGTACTTATATCGTTTCCAAGAGGGAAGGATAGTAGGGACATAAAGAGTGGGGTGAGATTTCGGGGGAAATCTCAGCAAGTACATCTATACCTTAACAAAAGCATTTTAGGCATATAGTTAAGTGAATAACAAACAATTTTCTTACGTATGCGTTAACATGGGACTCATGCTTAGACTGATGCAAATGCTTGTGACAAAAATTCATCTTTCTTTTCTTTTTCTCAATTTCCAAAACATACTTATTCATATCACATGACAAAGCTTCTTTAATGCATATTCTTTCCAGAACACTTTGTTCAGAAACTTTTCGTGTCTTCTTATCTTAGGCGCCACCTATCATATCATATCATATATGGCTCGAAAGCCCTTTTATTTTCCTCATGACTTCTTATTTTAAACACCTCACGGTTCCCCTATGCACCGTGTGCTCCCCACTAGTTACCGTCACACCCGGCGACCAAGTCAACCTAGGTGAATACGTTTCGTGCCCTTTTGCACTATTCGTTACTTGGGGATTTCTCTCCGAGCAACTACAACCTTATCAGATGGCAAGGCCTAAGCCAACACCGCTTACATGGCACCCACTAGCATTAGGTGCGACCACGCTCCGGACACCTTTTGGAGCCATACATAGTCCGCCGACTGATCTTCGTCGACCCAGGGGTTTTCACTCAATTTAGACACTCCTGAGTAAACAGAGAGTTCCATTAGGACACTTCCCCATCCCAGCCTTTGGGGTTCTTCTAAAACTTTAGTTCATTTATTTCGAAAACATACTTTACTCAAAACATGGGTTTTCGTGCTTATGCATGGGACATGCAACTTTCAACTTTGTGAATGCAAAACTCGAGGCGAGTTCGAGTACACACGTTTGGTCGTTTTTCCTCCAAAGCCTACTTCCTCTAAGCTCATACTTATGCTAAAACACTCGAATAAGTGCCTTAAGGTGAATGGGGTGCTCGGCCTCCACCCCTAGGGTTTGGGCCGAGACCCACTTTTGTCTCCCATTGATGTTCTCTTCTTCCATTGATCTTCCTAGCACCATCTAGCCTTAGTTCAATATTTAAAACAATTTCCTACCCTCGCAAGGGGTCAAACCCGAAACCTATAGCTCTCAAGTTTAGTGTTTCGTTTCTTAGCCCTTCAAAGCTAGGGTCCTACTTGAATACTCTACGTGAAGTCGTATCCATGCATGTCGATCTCCCAATATATATATATTTCTATTTCTCCAAAGTATCCAAATATGAATATTGAATAAACAAGGAATTAAAACTTCAAGATTTCCACTTCAAGGCAATCTTCCAAAACATAATTCCACAAGCATGCATTTTTGTAACCATCAAGCAACCATAACATCAATATCTTCCAAGATCAATATAACTAGTTTCCATCAATGCTTTATACGTGTCCATCCTAGCATGGCATTTCTATAGGCAAGATATTTACAACAAAAATCAAAATGCTTCTTCAAATACATGCATGCATATATCCCATACTCGCCAATACTCAACTAACTCAACATCTTCATGCTTACATGCGTTTTCTCATCAAACCATCAAGATCCTCAATCATATCATAACTCTTTAACCAAAAAGATCATAGGTTCTACACATGAATCCTATTCAAAATAACATCTCTACCCACAAAGTTTCATCATGGCAATACTAAGCAAGTAACCAAACAATATAGGCATATACAAGCATATACACACATTCAAGCACATTCACCTAAAATATACAAAGAATGCTAAAGGTAAAGTAACGATATACTTACAAATCTTCCTAGTTAGCTCATATAATTTCTGAAAATAAAAAAAATGCTTAGTTAGATCGTGCTAAAAATTTACCATTTTCAAAAGAGAAGGTTTTCTTTTTTGAAAGCATGAACATAAGGTTCTTCCTCATGCTTTTAGGTTTCATTTCAAAGTAACTAAGTTACTTACCTCTTCTAGATTTCTCCTCCTTCCACAAACACTATCTCCTTCTCCTTCTTAGCTTGGAGTGTTTAGGTGTCTAAGTGATGAAAAGAAGTGAAGCAAAGTGAAGGGAAATGAGGAGTGTTGCCGTGAGGTGCAAAGTGAGGGGTGTGTGTGTGTGTCCGAATTGTGCAAGCCAAAAAGGTGAGGAAACTAGGCCATTCGGCCAAGGCACTTTGCTAGGCTCCTAGGCCACTCATTCCCCTAGGTTTGGGTGACTTGTGATGGGCTTGAAAGACCCTTGAGTGATTCCCGTCACTTGATCACATCAACCCCAATCTATCCCATCCTAAGTTGGAGATTGTGCTCCTTCTTCCTCTTCTCATGGCCGGCCACTCATTCTAGGGTTCCAACCCCTTTCCATCATCACACATCCTCTCTTGCCTCCCCAACAATCCCCTCACATGTCACTCAAAAGAATTTGAGAATCCCATTTTGGGGAAAACACCCAAGTGGGTTTCGGATTCCCTAGCCTCCATCCGAACCCTCTCTTCATTTCACTCTCATTTCCTTGCCACATGCTATTTCCATCAACCAATCACCTCACATCTCACCCAAGCTTGTCATGTCATTCTTACACAAATCATTATCTAGATTTGGTGACAAAAATGAAGTCAAACAAGGGGGAGAGGGAGTCGGCTAAGGCATACCCAAAACCTTCATCTCCCTTTTCTCCTACTCTTTGTCCATCAACTCCCATCTCATGTCACTTCTTCTTACTCCCCATGTCCCATCCAATCTTACACAAATCCTACACAAATCCTACATGTCCTTTCATCTAGATTTGGAAAAGTTTTAAGTGAGAAAGCCCGAAGGCCATTCGGCCAAAGCCCCCACCGAAACCCTTCCCTCTTTTCTCATCTCCAAATCTTTTCAAGTCATTTTTCATCATTTTACTAGATATGGTCGGATCCCATGTTGACTTATTTTGCAAAATCCTACACCTCATACACTTATCTAGGTAGGAAAAGATGGAAGATTCCACTCATATCTTCTCTTTTCTTTCCCCAACAAACCAACTAGTCAACTAGCTCACCTACTAGCATTTTCCTATCTCAACTACTAGTCTTGACTCAACTTACTAAACTCCTCCTAGCTTGACATGTGTCATCAAGCATGGACTTGGGTTGACTAGTGGGCTTCCTTTCATGGACCTATGGGCTTGTCATTTCCCCCACTTAGGCCCAAAGCTTTTGCCATGGCCTTAAGGCCCTTAAACTCCTAAGCCCATCTTCTTAAGGCTTTAGTCACAAATTTGCCTAAGTCACTAAGCCATATACATATATAAATAAACGCAAGGCATGATAAATTTTTGGCGTCGTCACATCCTCCCCCACTAAAAAGAAGATTTCGCCCTCGAAATCGCTAAGGCATGCACAGTAAAACAAATAATGGGTGGGGTTTTTTTTTTTTACACATATATAAATAATATACTCCTGTGCTAGTGGCCGTAGATTCCTCTGATGAAGAATAGGTGGGTACGTTTTCCTCCTCAGTCACAGAGTCTTGAGAGTGGTAGAACACAGCATCCACGTTAGGGTCATAATACATGTTCACTCTCAACTCGTTTATCCTACGAGTGATTTCTTCCTCGGTCTCTATTCGGGGCACTCCTTCCTCTCTTAGTCTAATACGGTCCTCGGAATTGTCAGAAAAGTTCAGAGGCTCTAAATTTGGTTCACTCGCCTCACCTCGAATCATCCTACGTAATCGCCTTCTCTCCGCTCTCAACCAACTCCTAGGTGGTTGTCGTTCTTCGTGAGGTAGAGCTCGACGAGGAACGAGCGCTCCTCTACGAGTTACGCTCATAACATGGGTGCAGTGCCACTCGTATTGTTTCGAGCGTGCTAACTCCTGCACTCTCATTCTTTCGCGCCTTCTGCGCATTATCCTTTGCCTATTCTCCCTTCTTTCTCTCATTTGAGCTACGATGGCTACAGACATACGAGGATTTCTTCTAGTTCGGGCCATCTCCTGATTAAAATTCACAAGTTACTAAAGTTCCAAGGAGTAGTCAAACAATTACAGACATAATCATCACAAAGCTTTCATACATTCATACAAGTGCACACATATCATTGTCATCATTTTCTAAAGGACACAAAAGTTCAAACAAAAGGCTATAGGTACATCAATTGTTTACAAACAAATGAGGGTATTTAGCCCTCATGAGATCTTCTCGTTCCCACGTCGCTTCTTGAAAAGCGGGGTTGTTCCATAACACTTTAACCATCGAAATCTTTCGATTCCTCAGTTCTTGTTCCTTGTAGTCTTCAATCTGAGTTGGCCATTCTTCGTAAGTCAGGTTAGGACGTAGTTCAATACTTTCTGGGTTCATAACTGTCCCCAGTCCTCCACTTAGACTCTTCTTCAGTAAGGACACATGAAATACATTGTGAACCCCTTGTAAACTTATGGGTAAGTCCAAACAGTAAGCCACCAACCCGACTTTCTCAAGAATTTCATAAGGGCCTACGTAACGCGGACTTAATTTTCCTTTCTTGCCAAATCGAGTCACTCCCTTCAAGGGTGAAATCTTTACATATACCCAATTGCTGACTTCGAATTGCAGGGGCCTTCGACGTCGATCCGCGTAGCTCTTTTTCCTGCTCTGTGCAGTTTTCATTCTTTCTCGTATCAATTCAACTTGAGCTCGAACTTCTTGTAAGTATTCAGACCCTAATACTCGACTCTCGCCGACTTTGTCCCAGTATAGAGGCGATCGGCATTTTCTTCCATACAGGGCTTCATAAGGTGCCATTTGGATCGTAGCTTGAAAGCTATTATTATAAGCAAACTCCACCAGAGGCAAAAGACTTTCCCAGTTGTCGCGCGAATCTAACACGCATGCTCGCAGCATGTCTTCTAGGGTCTGAATTGTCTGCTCTGTTTGACCATCAGTTTGTGGGTAATAGGCACTGCTGAATTTTAAATTAAATCCCATCATCTTTTGTAGACTTTGCTAGAAACGAGATGTGAATCTGGGGTCTCGATCCGAAACAATCGTTTTGGGCACGCCGTGTAAGCGCACTATTTCCTTCACATATATTCATGCCAATTTCTCCATGGAATCTATATTGGCTATTGGCAAGAAATGTGCACTCTTAGTCAATCTGTCGACTATTACCCAGATTGTATTCTTCCCTGCCGATGTTCTCGGAAATCCCACTACGAAGTCCATAGATACGTCCTCCCATTTCCATTCCGGAATTGGTAAGGGTTGTAACATTCCAGTTGGACGCTGATGTTCGGCTTTAACTAGTTGGCATATCGAGCATTTGGCTACAAACGTAGCCACATCCTTTTTAATGCCTTCCCACCAGAATTTCTTCTTCAGGTCTTGGTACATCTTGGTGCTTCCTGGGTGAGCTGTATAAGGGGTGCAATGCGCCTCCCTCATAAGCTTTTCTCTGAGCTCTGAATCGTCTGGTATTACTGCCCTCTTCTCAAAGCACAGTGTTCCATCATCCAATATTGTGAAGTGAGGTGATCCCTACCCTTCTAGCAGTTTCTATCGAATCTTTTCCAATTTCGCATCTTTTCGTTGCCCTTCTCTTATTTCATCTTCAATCAGAGATACAATCTCTTGTGTTGCCAGTAGCATCACCCATTGGGGTAGGTCCTTTACCAGTATACCCCGCATAGCTGTCAGTATTGGTGACTATTCTAGCCGCGTCTTTCGACTCAATGCATCAGCCACCACATTAGCTTTTCCTGGGTGATACTTGATTTCACACTGAAAGTCACTAATCGTCTCAACCCATCTTCTTTGTCTCATATTCAAATTCTTCTGATTGAATAGATACTTTAAACTCTGGTGATCCGTATATATCTCACACCTTTCCTCATACAGGTAGTGCCTCCAAATCTTCAGTGCGAACACTACTGCTGCCAATTCCAGGTCGTGTGTAGGGTAATTGCGTTCATGATCCTTAAGCTGTCGGGATGCGTAGGCAACTACTCATCCCTCCTGCATCAGGACACATCCCAGACCCATCTTCAAGGCGTCACAAAATGTCACATACGGTTTGTGAGGTTCTAGCAGAGATAGTACTGGTGCCAACGTTAGTCTCTTCTTGAGCTCTTGGAAACTCAGCTCGCACTTATCGCTCCAGACATACTTGGCGTTTTTCTTAGTTAACGCTATCAGAGGACCAGATAGCTTAGAAAACCCTTCTACGAATCTCCTGTAGTAACCCGCTAGTCCGAGGAAGCTTCGTATCTCATGAGTATTTGTCGGTCTCTACCATTCCATCACGCTTCTATTTTCGCTGGGTCCACCGCCACTCCTGTACTGGAAATGACATGACCCAGGAACTTGACTTCTCGAAGCCAAAACTTGCATTTACTAAGCTTGGCATATAACTGATGCTCCTGTAGAGTACTCATTACATTTTTCAGGTGCTCTTGATGCTCTTCATCATTCCGGGAGTATATCAAGATGTCGTCAATAAACACCACGACGAAACTCTCCAGATACTGTCGAAAAATCCTATTCATTAGATCCATGAAGGCTGTTGGAGCATTTGTCAGTCCAAAAGGCATAACTAAGAACTCGAAGTGTTCATAACGAGTTCGAAAGGCAGTCTTGGGTACATCCAGCTCCTTGATTTTTAATTGATGGTACCTTGATCTGAGATCAATCTTTGAAAACACCGTTGCTCCTTGTAATTGGTCTAGCAAATCATCTATTCGTGGTAACGGGTACTTGTTCTTGATAGTAACCTTGTTAAGGTCTCTATAGTCGATACACATTCTTATCGTTCCATCCTTCTTCTTTACAAACAATACTGGAGCTCCCCATGGTGACGAACTAGGTCGTATGAATCCCCTTACTAGTAACTCCTCTATCTACACTTTCAATTCCTTGAGTTCCGTTGGCGCCATTCGATATGGTGCTTTATGAACTGGTACCGTAGCAGGTTCCAATTCGATGGTAAACTCCGTTTCACGATCCGGAGGTAGTCCAGGCAAATCCTCCGAGAATATTCGAGGGAAATCTCGCACCACCGGGATTTCTTCAATACTCTTCGATTCCTCTATTACATTGGAGGACAGCAGCAAAAATGCTTTTACCTCTCCTTTCATACTTTTGATTGCTCTTCTTGCCGTCACAATAGAAGGAACCGAGCTAACCATTTCTCCTGCATAATGCAGCTCTGTTTCTCCTGGCAACTCAAAGGTTATCTCCTTTCTGCGACAGTCAATCTTGGCAAAATGCTTGGATAGCCAGTCCATCCCCAGTATCACGTCAAATCCCAATAGGTGGAAAACTATCAAGTTGGCATCTAATCGTATCCCAGCAATCTCTAAGGGACAGTTCCTTGCTATCCGCTGGCAGCCTGTGAGATCCCAGATTTACGTATATTTTTACATGTTATTTTATTCTCGGTGTTAATTATTTTAATTATTTAAATAATATTATTAGTCATATTTTATTTGTTTAAGATATTTATTTGAGTTATTAATTAGTTAATATTGAGTTACGTTGCTTTTCTTATTTATTTTAATGAGTTAATTATTTTAATGATTAGGAATTTAATTCCTTTATTTTATTATGTGAGTTTATTTGATCTGCTTTCGTTATATGAATTATTGTTTTATTATTAATATTGCGTTTGAGTTTAATTTATTTCTATTGATGGGCTTTAAGTATTTTATTTTATTCATATTAAATTATAGTATTATCAGTTGGCTTTTATTTTCTTTATTGTGTTTTTCTAGTTGGACTCATTTTTCCTTCTTTTACTTTTTTCCTTTTTTTTCTTTCTCTTTCTTTTTTATTTTTCTCCTTTCTTCCTGCGCATTCGGCCCCAGAACCCCCGCCCGCGCGATTCCTTCTCCCCCTCCCCCTGTTTGGCCGTTCGGCCTTAGGCAGCCCAGCCCTCCACCGCCGTCCACCGCCCGTCACCGCCAATACCGCTGGCACCCTTACCTGCCGGCGAGTCTACCTACACCGGTGATGCACCTCCGGCAACCCCCTAGCCGGTGCATGAGGCTTAAACCCGAAATGGGTATTTTTGCTTCTCTTGCATTTTTCGGCCACCGCCGGCCACCCCTTGGCCTCCAACCACCACCACTAGACTCTCCACCCTCCAGCGAGCATAACCCACCGCCCAAAGCCACCCATCGCCGCTGGTTACCCCCTCTACCCGAAATGAGTCTTAAACGGGTTGTTCTTCGCCCGCCGCCATTCGACCACTGTAGGCCTCACCACCGCCACCAAAAGACTCCCCTCGCCCAGCCGGTCATCCTCCTAGTTCAGTTTCCCCAACCGCGGCCTCACCTTCCCGGTACAACCTCAAACCTGACAATGGGTTTTCACCCATTTTGACCCCGATCTGCCACCTTCCGGTGGTTGTGCCGCCACACCACCACCTCCATGAGATTCCCCACCCTTCAATGAGTATCTCTCTAAATTTTTGTGTCAAACCGAGCATTTTAGCCTAACGTACATGTGACTGCTACGAACGCTGCAGATTGGCGTTGTTCAAGGATTTACGTTTTAACCACTGTAAGTACTTTCCAAACGAGCTTTAAGATTTAAATATATTTTTGGCATCAACAGTTATTGTGTTTGATTATTTTTGCTATGTGTTGGTTGATGTTGGTATTTGTTGGTTGATTGGATTAATTAAATGTTGGAAAATTGCTGCATGGTTGTCTACATTGTGTATTTACGTGCATGCTCATGAAAATATTTGGAAATTAGATTTTTGCGGAATTTCGGATATTCATGTGTTGGAAATGGAAAATGGGATTTAAATTGAGTTTAATGGATTTTAATGGTTTTAGGCTAAGTCATAACGGGGACGGCGATACGTAACGCCCGTTGTGATCAGCGTGTGTGTGTGTGTATGACATAATGGGGACGGCGATACGTAACGCCCATTATGGTCATTGGGTGTGCATTTCATATCGGGGACGGCAATACGTAACGCCCATTATGATTTCGGGTGTGTGTGTATATCATATCGGGGACGGCGATACGTAACGCCCAGTATGATTGGTTTTGAAGATTTTATTTTATGGAAAATTATGGGTGATTTTATTGGGATTTTATTGTGGATTAAATTGGGATTTTGGTGCGTGTGGCTATTTCATTGACTTTGAGGAAGATGATTTTAAGCCTCATGCATATGGTAATTGTTCATGGTTGTTGTTGTGGCATTAATGTATTTCTGTCTTTTGGTTTGGTTGAGTTGTACTTACCTACGATTCCATCTTGGCATCGTAGTTTTTTTTTTAATGCAGACTTTGGAGAGGCCGAGCCTGAGGAGACGGCTCCGCTATTAAGGTTTTATTATTATTAATTATTATCTCGGGAAATTATTTTCCCCTTTTAAAAATATGTATTTGTTTTAATTTGTATTTCGGATGACTGTATTAAATCTCCTGTTGGAGAGTTTATATTAAATTGGTTTGTAAAATATTTCTAAAAAATTCTGGTACTTAGATAATAATTTATTATCCGCTGCGACCTATATTTTATGTATGTCACGTGTGCACACACGTTTGACACTTGTCGTTGGGATCTGTGACCCGTGTTGTCATCATCTTGACGCCTCGATTCCCATGTTATTTTAAGGGGAATTTGGGGGCGTCACAGGTGGTATCAGAGCAGTTTGGCTCTGGGTAAATCCGCAAGTTACCTAGGGATAGTACCAGAAAAATTTGTAGTTTTAAAAAATTTGTTTGTTTTATGATTTGGTTATTTTATTTTATTCTATTATTTTATTTGTTCTCTAAGTTTTTCTACTAATTTATATGGTAAGATTATCGATATTTATTTTGTTGTGTTGTGCTCTTTATTTTAATGTTTATGTTGTTTATTTATTTTCATAATTAATTTAGTTCTAAATGATTGGTTTGCTTTATTTTATTTTATTTTAATATTTGTTCAATATTGTAATTGAGTAGTAGTTAAAATTTTAGTTAGTTGATTATATTTAGTTAGGTTGTTTGAGTATTTATTTAATTAATTATTTATTTTATATATATGCCTTTGTTTTGTTTAAGTTAGAATTTGGACATTTCGGATTAGATTATTATTTTAAATCAATCAATTTATTGAATCTGATATTTTAAATAATTGTGTGATGGAATTCCTTATTTTAAAGTTTATTTCTTTTGTTGTGGGTTATTCTGTTTTCTTAAACTTTTATTTAATTATTATCAGGATTTGATTTTAATTTAAATTCATAGGTTTCTTACGAAATAGTTTGGGATTTTGTTTATTATCTTTTTATTTTAATTATGGCTTTTGTATTTTAAATATTTCTGAAAATTTGAAATTTATTTAGACAAAGATTTAAAAGAATCGCTGCCATGCTTCTTTTTAAGTTTATGCTTTGAGATAAATTTAAATTGATTATCTTTTCACGTTTCCGTTGTTTTATTTTTAGGGACATGCTTTGAAGTAAGTTTTAAAATTTATTATCTTTCCACATTTTCGTATGTTTTATTTTAAAAGTTTATCTATTTATTTTAACGAGTGGATTTGTTTTGGCGACTTGTTTGTATTTATTTATTAATTAATTTATCGATTTAATTATTTTATTATGGTTCGTTTCTTTTAAAGGTTTTAAATTTTAGAGATTTCTACAATAAATCTTTTTTTTTAAGAGTTGGGTTTTGTAGAGAATTTCAAAGTTTTATTTGTGATTTTGTTTGCTGTTCTTATTTTAATTTAATCTCTTTCCTTTATTTAATAAAAGTTTTTGGTGACTTTGTGTTTATTAAAAGAGGTGGGCTTGTTTTCTTGAATGGTTGGCTTTTACTTATTCGTTTATTAAATCTTTTCTCCCTTTTGTGTTTTTATATAATAATTATGTGAATTACTTGAGTTTTGTTTAGTATTTGGGTATACTATTATTTATAATTGCGAGATGGATTTGTTTGATAATTTGTTGGTATTTATGCAATTGCGTTTCCTTATCAGTATTGTATATGCTATTTATGTGTATTTATTACCTGGGTTTCACTGAGTGTTTGAGTGTCTAAGTTCTAATTTTATTTCTGGGAGATTATTGGAATTGCATTTTAGATGGACTCTTCATGTGAGTGTAAAATTTTTAGCCGTTGCCATATTATTATGGAATTCGATTTAAGAATACTTATGATGGTAGATGATCAATTGTTCTTTGGTGAAGTTTTGATGTAGTATTTATTTGTGGGTGCTTGGAGATCATTATGTAATAATTATGTGTGTAAATTTTTGGAGAGTACTTTGTTTTGTGTTTGACTTGGGGAAATTTTGTTTGTTAAGTGATAGGGTTGAATTGATGTGATGGAAATAAATTTAAGAGATATAAATTTTAGGCTTCTGGGTGAATTGTTTGGAGTGGATAATTTAAGTATAATATTTCGGAGAATTTAATGGTTAGCAATATTTGTCGAGGTATCTTAAAGAATTTAGTTGTGGCTTGAAGTCACAGAAGAATTTAAATATTTGAGGTTATTTCATCTCATAGGTAATGAAGGACCGATTGAGAGAATACGAATTTAGATAATTAATCCATGATGAGAGTGATGAGTTATAATGATGGAGAAGTGTATTAGAGGTTTGGGAGTTAGAAATTTTAAGCATTAATATTGGGAAACATAACTTGAATTGTGAAATGACAAAGCATTAGGATTTGTAAATGTGGCAAATGATTTCTTGTAATAGGTGTTGAGCTAGTTTTTGCTCAATGGTGATAATTTATGAGGACTTAAATTTTTATGAATTTAGCGAGTTATCAGAGTGCGCACGAAAGCGTGATGAAGTGCAATGTAGTTGGAGGTTCAATTCTTGTGTAAATTTTGAGGAATTAGTGGTGACTTGAAATTTGAGATGATACTTGTAAGTGAGGATTTATCTTTTAGTTGGGTAAATTATGTTTATTGACGATTAAGTTAGAAAGTTAAACTTGAGAGTTACTTTAGGGTGACACAAAGTGTGGTATGAAATTAGTGAATATTAAGATTTTGGGAGAATGAACTGAGATCCTTGTACATATGGAGTTCAAATTAATTGGCTACCTTAGGAGTTTTTGAGAGGAAATATTATTTGGAGACTATAAGTTTATGATGTAATAACATCTATTTGTATTTGAGGAAAATAGATGATTGTGCTAATACTTGGAGTGAGTGTTGAGTTGTGTGATAGGTGAGTTATTGGAGTTCTATTAGTTACAGCTGAGCGAATTTCGAGGACGAAATTCTTTTTAAGGGGGGGAGAATGTGAGATCCCAGATTTACGTGTATTTTTACATGTTATTTTATTCTCGGTGTTAATTATTTTAATTATTTAAATAATATTATTAGTCATATTTTATTTGTTTAAGATATTTATTTGATTAATTAATTAGTTAATATTAAGTTACGTTACTTTTCTTATTTATTTTAATGAGTTAATTATTTTAATGATTGGGAATTTAATTCATTTATTTTATTATGTGAGTTTATTTTATCTGCTTTCGTTATATTAATTATTGTTTTATTATTAATATTGCGTTTGAGTTTAATTTATTTCTATTGATGGGCTTTAAGTATTTTATTTTATTCATATTAAATTATAGTATTATAAGTTGGCTTTTATTTTATTTATTGTGTTTTTCTAGTTGGACTCATTTTTCCTTCTTTTTCCTTTTTCTTTTTTTTTTTCTTTCTCTTTCTTTTTCTTTTTCTCCTTTCTTCCTGCGCATTCGGCCCCAGAACCCCCGCCCGCGCGATTCCTTCTCCCCCTCCCCTGTTTGGCCGTTCGGCCTTAGGCAGCCCAGCCGCCCACCGCCACCCACCGCCCATACCGCCGGCACCCTTACCTGCCGACGAGTCTACCTGCACCGGTGATGCACCTCCGGCAACCCCCTAGCCGGCGCGTGAGGCTTAAACCCGAAATGGGTATTTTTGCTTCTCTTGCATTTTCCGGCCACCGCCAGCCACCCCTTGGCCTCCGACCACCACTACTAGACTCCCCACCTTCCGGCGAGCATAACCCACCCCCCAAAGCCACCCATCGCCGCCGGTTACCCCCTCTACCCGAAATGTGTCTTAAACGGGTTGTTCTTCGCCACGCCGCCGTCCGGCCACTGTAGGCCACACTACCGCCACCAAAAGACTCCCCTCGCCCAGCCGGTCATCCCCCTAGCTCAATTTCCCCAACCGCGGCCTCACCTTCCCGGTACAACCTCAAACCCGAAAATGGGTTTTCACCCATTTTGACCCCGATCCGCCACCTTCCGGTGGTTGTGCCGCCACACCACTACCTCCATGAGATTCCCCACCCTTCAATGAGTATCTCCCTAAATTTTGGTATCAAACCAAGCATTTTAGCCTAACGTACATGTGACTGCTACGAACGCTGCAGATTGGCGTTGTTCAAGGATTTACGTTTTAACCGCTGAAAGTACTTTCCAAACGAGCTTTAAGATTTAAATATATTTTTGGCATCAACAGTTATTGTGTTTGATTATTGTTGCTATGTGTTGGTTGATGTTGGTATTTGTTGGTTGATTGGATTAATTAAATGTTGGATAATTGCTGCATGGTTGTCTACATTGTGTATTTACGCGCATGCTCATGAAAATATTTGGAAATTGAATTTTTGCAGGATTTCGGATATTCATGTGTTGGAAATGGAAAATGGGATTTAAATTGAGTTTAATGGATTTTAATGGTTTTGGGCTGAGTCATAACGGTGACGGCGATACTTAACGCCCGTTGTGATCAACGTGTGTGTGTGTGGATGACATAATGGGGACGGCGATACGTAACGCCCATTATGGTCATTGGGTGTGCATTTCATATCGGGGATGGGGATATGTAACGCCCGGTATGAAATGAGTGTGTGTGAATCGTAATGGGGACGGCGATACGTAACGCCCATTATGATTTCGGGTGTGTGTGTATATCATATCGGGAACAGCGATACGTAACGCCCGGTATGATTGGTTTTGAGGATTTTATTTTATGGAAAATGATGGGTGATTTTATTGGGATTTTGGCGCGTGTGGTTATTTCATTGACTTTAAGGAAGATGATTTTAAGCCTCATGCATATGGTAATTGTTCATGGTTGTTGTTGTGGCATTAATGTATTTCTGTCTTTTGATTTGGTTGGGTTGTACTTACCTGCAATGCCATCTTGGCGTCATAGTTTTTTTTTTTATGCAGACTTTGGATAGGCCGAGCCTGAGGAGACGGCTCCGCTATTGAGATGTTATTATTATTAATTGTTATCTCGAGAAATTATTTTCCCCTTTTAAAAATATGTATTTGTTTTAATTTGTATTTTGGATGACTGTATTAAATCTCCTGCTGGAGAGTTTATATTAAATTGGTTTGTAAAATATTTCTAAAAAATTCTGGTTCTTAGATAATAATTTATTATCCGCTGCGACCTATATTTTATGTATGTCACGTGTGCACACATGTTTGACACTTATCATTGGGATGTGTGACCCGTGTTGTCATCATCCTGACGCCTCGATTCCTGTGTTATTTTAAGGGGAATTTGGGGGCGTCACACAGCCTATCGTTCTTCCGTCTGGGAGGGTTACCAGTACTTTCTGGTCTAAGGGTTCTACTTCTAGGTTACTCTTTCGCATGCAATTATAGGAGACGAAGGATCTCGTTGCTCCCGAATCAAACAATGCATACACTATGTTACACCTCAGAATGATCTCTCCTAAAAAAAATTTCTACTATCATCAAACTAATAAAAACCATTTCATGATTTAAACTAAGATAAGGTCGAGTCTTTTACCAGTAATGCTGCCTGCATTAATGGCCTCTTCGTCTTCCATGTCCACTTCTCCCGGGGCAAGGGCATATACTTTGGCTTCCATGGGGGTCTTTGCTTTCTCTCCTGGTAGCGTAGTCCCGCTAGCGACCATCTGGGGACAGTCGCGGATTCTATGCCCTTTCTGACCACATCAGAAACAGGCTCCTGTCGCCACCCAACATTCGCCCGGATGCGGTCGTCCACATGTTCTGCAAGGCGGCGAGGATGCTGGTACTCCTGGCCCGCTCATTTTGCCCTTCCCTTTATCTGCAGGAAAAGCAACTCTTCTCTTGCCCGCGTCCTTCCCAGAAGAGTAGGGAAAATTCCTCTTTCTGTTCATTTGTACTTGATTAATCAAACTCTTTTGTTCTGCCTCAGCAATAGCAGTTACATTTACTAACTCCTGGAAATTTTCGATTCGCAGGTAGGCTAATTGGTTGCGGATTCTTGGCTGCAACCCGTCTTGGAACTTCTTCGCTCGCATTTTCTTTGTAGATACCAAATGAGGAGCGAAGTGTGCCATTTCCATGAATTTTGCCGCATATTGGTTTACTGCCATACCTCTTTGTCCCAACGTGACGAATTCGATGGTCTTCTGCTGCTTGATGGATTCAGGGAAAAAGTGGTCGTCGAATTCTGCCTTGAAGCGTTCCCAGGTGGGATTCACATTCTCTCCCAGTTCTTCCCGTAGCAGTTTCCTTTTTGTATCCGACCACAGTCCAGCCTCTCCCTGTAGTAGGTGTCCCGCATATTGTACCTTCTGGGTCTCAGTACACCCGCTAATCTCGAACGTACATTCAAGATCCATAATCCATCTGTCCGCCTTCATGGCTCCTTTCGTTCCCATGAAGTTCGGATACCTGTAGAATAGGAACTTTTCATAAGTACAGCCCGATGTTCCTCCGCCGGTATGGGGATGGCATCTACCTTGTTCCATCTGAGTTTTCACTAACTCTGTCATTTGACGGATTGCTTCAGCTATGGCTTGTCCTCCGTCCATCGGGGTATTCCGTGCTTCCCTGTCTTCAGTTCTAGGGGGAGTGATCTGTGGCGTCTCGCCCCTCGTAGGACTGCCGACATCCTGGTCATCTACTTCCGGGGGTGCCCTAGATCTTGGGGTAGGGGCACGACGTTTTCCTCCAGCCATATCTCCCCTGAAAGCACAGAATTTACACGTGAGTTACCCAAATTCCGGTATTCTATTCTGACCTTCACAGTACTATCATCACTTTCAACCAGTCTTCCAAAAATATTCCAAGCCTAACTAAAAAAATTAAATCCTATACCATGTGATTTCCTTTCCTAGGTGTGGTTGTTACCCAGAGACTAAACTGCTCTGATACCACCACTGTCGACACCCTAACCCACGCTTGGGATCGCACGTGAATAGAAGCGTCGGAGAGGAACAACACAAGGAAGTTCACCCCTCGTCATATCGTATGTTATGTTTTTTTTTTTTTTGAAAACGTTAAGTAAAGATTATCGTAGCGGAATAAAAAGGGTCAAGCCTTTTATAACATACATCACATGGTTAGCTATGGATCCCAAACATAACCTCATTCATAGCCCAAATTTAAAAATTACATAACATTGTCCAAGTAATCAAAGTAGTGCTTCCCACATGCTGGAAGATTTTACCAAAATCATCAATACAGAGCATCAAAATATAATATGGGTGTTAACATTGCCCACATATTCATCCGACGGGTTCCTTCTTCACTTTCCTAAGGTTCGGGCCCCAGCGAAGCCGATCCAAATCCATGCTAGGCCCTACCTCACATATCGCCCTAGAAGGCGGTCCAAAAATACGCCCTAAGTGAAGGGACTCATCGGCCCCTAATACTAAGCAACACCCCGAAGGGTATAGACTGACAGAACCGTACATAATCACCTTTAGTAACTCCACCTCCCACTGACCCGGGCAGTCAAGGGTCACTGGCCCCCTAAGGGCAGTCTCAATCGGATCCTCGAGGATCCGATGTGTCATCACGGGGGTCGTACCCATCTGATCCATCCTCACCTGCAAGTACTCCTATCGTTCCCAAGAGGGAAGGATAGTAGGGACATAAAGAGTGGGGTGAGATTTCAAGGGAAATCTCAGCAAGTACATCTATACCTTAACGAAAGCATTTTAGGCATATAGTTAAGTGAATAACAAACAATTTTCTTACGTATACGTTAACATGGGACTCATGCTTAGACTGATGCACATGCTTGTGACAAAAATTCGTCTTTCTTTTCTTTTTCTCAATTTCCAAAACATACTTATTCATATCACATAACAAAGCTTCTTTAATGTATATTCTTTCTAAAACACTTTGTTTAGAAACTTTTCGTGCCTTCTTATCTTAGGCGCCACTTATCATATCATATCATATATGGCTCGAAAGCCCTTTTCTTTTCGTCATGACTTCTTATTTTGGACACCTCACGGTTCCCCTATGCATCGTGTGCTCCCCGCTAGTTACCATCACACCCGGCGACCAAGTCAACCTAAGTGAATACATTTCACGCCCTTTCGCGCTATTCGTCTCACAAGGATTTCTCTTCGAGCAACTACAACCTTATCAGATGGCGAGGCCTAAGCCAACACCGCTTATATGGCACCCACTAGCATTAGGTACGACCATGCTTCGGAGACCTTTTGGAGCCATACATGGTCCGCCGACTGTTCTTCGTCGACCCAGGGGTTTTCACTCAATTTAGACATTCTTGAGTGAATAGAGAGTTCCACTGGGACACTTCCCCGTCTCAGCCTTTGGGGTTCTTCTAAAACTTTAGTTCATTTCTTTCGAAAACATACTTTACTCAAAACATGGGTTTTCGTGCTTATGCAAGGGACATGCAACTTTCAATTTTGTGAATGCAAAACTCGAGGCGAGTTCGAGTACACACATTTGGTCGTTTTTCCTCCAAAATCTACTTCCTCTAAGCTCATACTTATGCTAAAACACTCGAATAAGTGCCTTAAGGTGAATGGGGTGCTCGGCCTCCACCCCTAGGGTTTGGGCCGAGACCCACTTTTGTCTCCCATTGATGTTCTCTTCTTCCATTGATCTTCCTAGCACCATCTAGCCTTAGTTCAATATTTAAAACAATTTCCTACCCTCGCAAGGGGTCAAACCCGAAACCTATAGCTCTCAAGTTTAGTGTTTTCGTTTCTTAGCCCTTCAAAGCTAGGGTCCTACTTGAATACTTTACGTGAAGTCGAATCCATGCATGTCGATCTCCCAATATATATATATTTCTATTTCTCCAAAGTATCCAAATATGAATATTGAATAAACAAGGAATTAAAACTTCAAGATTTCCACTTCAAGGCAATCTTCCAAAACATAACTCCACAAGTATGCATTTTTGTAACCATCAAGCAACCATAACATCAATATCTTCCAAGATCAATATAACTAGTTTCCATCAATGCTTTATACGTGTCCATCCTAGCATGGCATTTCTATAGGCAAGATATTTACAATAAAAATCAAAATACTTCTTCAAATACATGCATGCATATATCCCATACTCGCCAATACTCAACTAACTCAACATCTTCATGCTTACATGTTTTTTCTCATCAAACCATCAAGATCCTCAATCATATCATAACTCTTTAACCAAAAAGATCATAGGTTCTACACATGAATCCTATTCAAAATAACATCTCTACCCACAAAGTTTCATCATGGCAATACTAAGCAAGTAACCAAACAATATAGGCATATACAAGCATATACACACATTCAAGCACATTCACTCTAAAATATACAAAGAATGCTAAAGGTAAAGTAAGGATATACTTACAAATCTTCCTAATTAGCTTATATAATTTCTGAAAATAAAAGAAACGCTTAGTTAGATCATGCTAAAAATTTACCATTTTCAAAAGAGAAGGTTTTCTTTTTTGAAAGCATGAACATAACGTTCTTCCTCATGCTTCTAGGTTTCATTTCAAAGTAACTAAGTTACTTACCTCTTCTAGATTTCTCCTCCTTCCACAAACACTATCTCCTTCTCCTTCTTAGCTTGGAGTGTTTAGGTGTCTAAGTGATGAAAAGAAGTGAGGCAAAGTGAAGGGAAATGAGGAGTGTTGCCGTGAGGTGCAAAGTGAGGGGTGTGTGTGTGTGTCCGAATTGTGCAAGCCAAAAAGGTGAGGAAACTAGGCCATTCGGCCAAGGCACTTTGCTAGGCTCCTAGGCCACTCATTCCCCTAGGTTTGGGTGACTTGTGATGGGCTTGAAAGACCCTTGAGTGACTCCCATCACTTGATCACATCAACCCCAATCTATCCCATCCTAAGTTGGAGATTGTGCTCCTTCTTCCTCTTCTCATGGCCGACCACTCATTCTAGGGTTCTAACCCCTTTCCATCATCACAGATCTTCTCTTGCCTCCCCAACAATCCCCTCACATGTCACTTAAAAGGATTTGAGAATCCCATTTTGGGGAAAACACCCAAGTGGGTTTCGGATTCCCTAGCCTCCATCCGAACCCTCTCTTCATCTCACTCTCATTTCCATTTTGCCACATGCTATTTCCATCAACCAATCACCTCACATCTCACCCAAGCTTGTCATGTCATTCTTACACAAATCCTTATCTAGATTTGGTGACAAAAAGGAAGTCAAACAAGGGGGAGGGGGAGTAGGCTAAGGCATACCCGAAACCCTCATCTCCCTTTCTCCTACTCTTTGTTCCATCAACTCCCATCTCATGTCACTTCTTCTTACACCCCATGTCTCATCCAATCTTACACAAATCCTACACAAATCCTACATGTCTTTTCATCTAGATTTGGAAAAGTTTTAGGTGAGAAAGCCCTAAGGCCATTCGGCCAAAGCCCCCACCGAAACCCTTCCCTCTTTTCTCATCTCTAAATCTTCTCAAGTCCTTTTTCATCATTTTACTAGATATGGTAGGATTCCATGTTGACTTATTTGGCAAAATCCTACACCTTACACACTTATCTAAGTAGGAAAAGATGGAAGATTCCAGTCAGATCTTCTCTTTTCTTTCCCCAACAAACCAACTAGTCAACTAGCTTACCTACTAGTATTTTCCTCTCTCAACTACTAGTCTTGACTCAACTTACTAAACTCCTCCTAGCTTGACATGTGTCATTAAGCATGGGCTTGTGTTGACTAGTTGGCTTCCTTTCATGGACCTATGGGCTTGTCATTTCCTTCACTTAGGCCCAAAGCTTTTGCCATGGCCTTAAGGCCCTTAAACTCCTAAGCCCATCTTCTTAAGGCTTTAGTCACAATTTTGCCTAAGTTACTAAGCCATATACATATATAAATAAAAGCAAGTCATGATAAATTTTTAGGGTCGTCACAGTGGTGGGCTGGGCGGTGTCGTCGGAGGTTGACCCACGGCCGCGTTGGGTGGGGAAAGAAGAAACAGCGAGGAAGAGAAACAGGGGAAGGGGGCTCGAGTGGGTCTGGGCCGAAAAATAGGGAGAAAGAAAAAGGAAAGAAAATAAAGGAAAAAGAAGAAAAAGAAAAGGAAAGAAAATGAAAAGAGAAAAATAAAAAGAAGAAAAGTAGGACTAACTAGAAAAAGCACAATAAATTAAATAAAAGTCGATTGAAAATGCTACCATTCAATATCAATAAAATAAGATATTTAAAATCCAACAATAAACTAATTTAATTTAAAGAACAATTTAAATATAGAATACTAATTAATATTAAGAAAGCACATCAATTAAGATCACATAATAAAATAAAGGAATTTAATTCCAATTATTAAAATAATTATCTCACATTAAAATTAATAAGAAAAGCAACGTAACTTAATATTTAATTATAAAAACAACATAAAACTAATATTAACTAATCAATAGATCAAATAAATATCTTAAATATCAAGAATAAAATAATGTATAAAAATACACGTAAATATGGGATCTCACAAATATGCCAATAATTCATTCAACAAATATATATGATCTCCGACAACAAGCTGCACATGTGGCGCCCTCGACCTCCATGTGTGATTTGGTGAAAACCATGACACTTGAATGATGACCACACAATGGCACCTTAATGACAAGTGCTCAGCGTGTGTGCAACATGCAATAAATGTGCATATAAACAATCATAGCGGAAAGATAAATGATAGTCAAAACTAAGTATTAGAAATGTTTAAACCTTACAATCCAAAATAAGAACCATCAAAAGGGTTTAAACAGTCATCCAACTAACGAACATAAACGAAACGATGATAAATCCCATGACAAAAGGGAGAAAAAGACGCTCCAGCAATCACTCCTTCAACGAAATCGGTCCATCTAGCTCAAACTCTCCCTCTGTAACAAAGTTTACAATTCCATAAGACGAAACTGTATGTGAGAACACCAAAATAGATGATGAAAATCTTAGCAAATAAGTAACCAAACAATATCTAAGAGATTAAAACATATTACTACAACCAACATATTCACAGCCACATAATAAAATATGTAAGAACAAATCCACCATCTTCCTCGAAAAGAGCACATTTACCCACACATACCAACACCTCGATTTTGGCCCACAGCACAAACTGTTTATTAACATGCACACCATAGTCTCCCATCAGGACCATCTGTACATCTTGACTCCCTTCACCACACTATCGGTAACTACCGTGTATGTGATTTCTTAATGAGCGATGCCCAGCTTTACACCCCATTGTCGTACCAAGAGTGTTACAGTCTTGACCAACCCCATTGTCGCCCATTGACAACCTAGGGGATGTCACTCAGTTTCTTATGCTCCTGAGTGACTAAAGGAGCTCTACATTATTACCATGTACACTATGATCTCCCATCAGAACCATCAGTACATCTTGGCTCCATTCGACATACCACGGGTAACGACCATGTATGTGACTTCGTAACAGCCAATACTTAGCTCGCATTCCATGACAAGGCATCATCTAGCCCCCGCCAGCGAGGGGTCACGAGACAAGTTAGGAGCGCTACCATCTTAACAGACCCAACTATCAATTGAAAATAATCAAGGGAACATCATATCAGTTTATTATGCTCTGGAGTGACCAGAGAAGCTCCATTGAAATAATACCATAACTCGGCTTAGGGCCGTGATATGAACACATCCACATATTATAACCAGCACATACATACCCAAATTCTAGTACATACAAACGGTAAATCAAACATAGTTATATAAACAATTCAAATAGCAATAACATAAAATGTACAAATGCATGATAAGCAGTATATTGGATGACATGGCATGAAACACATCAAGCAATACGTATTACAACTAGTCACAACACAGTTTTACGAACACAGTTTTACAATCGTAGTTTCACAGTTTCACAACTAAACTACATGAGTTTTCCATCCTCCGTTTTTGGCCCAAGGTCATCCCCAACTACAGTTTGGATCCCAACATTCCACTAGGCCCGAGGCCTAGTCTAACTAACTAGATTGTAGAACGGCCCTAGTGTAAAAATAATACTCTAATCCCAAAGTAGTCGCATCGAAAGATTCCTAACAGCATGGCCAAGCAAATTTCAGGATAATCGAACATGTGCGTGCTCTATAACTTGGACGAACATGAAACCATTAGATTATTGCAAAAATGTAAATCGATAAACAATTGCAATGCAAGGCAGATTTTACTCACTGAGGTGGTGCCAAACTCGATAGGGTAGCAACGAGGCAGGATGGCAGTGGTAGATTTATTGTAGGGTAGAGGATTTTATAGGGGCTTTCATGAAAGGGCACTGGATTTGAAAAGCTAGTGGGTGGTTAAGAGTGATGCTCTGGCAAGGCCCAACGAAGCACGGCAAGATACATGGCAAGAACAGGGTAAATTCTAGGTTAGGGTGGACTTGAGGGGAAGGGCCGCAAAAATAAAGGTTGTTTGGCTCTCGAGGTGGTTGTAACAACCTTTAAAAGGCGGATGGAGACGCTACGCATAGCGGTGCACGACGGAACCCTAGGCAAAATTTCCTAAATCACAAAGAGAGCTAAGAAGAGAAACTGAGATATCTGAGGGAAGGGAAAGCTTATCGATAGCAGGAGCTGGCGAGATGGTGGCAGGTTGTTGCTCGATAGACCCTTGCGACGACAGGGCAGCAACACCAACAACAACGAGTTACAGAGGAGAGAGAGAGAGAGAGAGAAATTCCTTTCAGCTGGTAGAGGGGCTGCATTGTGCATGGGGAAAGAGAAGAAGGCTGGCTAGGGTTCACCCTTATACACGAAACAACGTTGTTTCCTCGACTAGGGGTTGGGTTGCTTTAAGGCACACGGGCTGGGTCCTTCACACACACACAAGGCCCAAGTAGATTAAACACACCCAAACACAACACAAAATCTCACCAACCACCAAGGGCCTAAATTGAAAAAGGCCAAAATAAAATAAAAAATAAAAAAGGCACATCTAAATAAAAATGCACAACTTGGCAATAAAAAAGAAATAAAATACTAAGACCCAATATTAATAAAATAACATAATATAATCACTAATAATAATAAAATAAAAATAACAATTCAATTTAAAATGAAATAAAATAAAATAAGATAAACATAAATAATATTAATAAATAAATTAAAACACACTAAATTACTTGGGATCTCACAGCACCATGGATACATAGTACTTGGATCAATTACATTAAATACCTTTTTCATTTTTCTGTCGAAGATGCCTCGTCCATAGGTTGAAACGACCATAATTTTTAAAAGGGGGATCAAGTGCATGAACACGAAAAGGATGACTGGGACACAGGCCAAAGCAATGATAGGAAATAAAATCCAAGAATATTGGTGATGTAGCATGATTATAACAGCAGTAGAAAATGTTATCATCATGGTTGCAATAGAGCAAAAGAGGGTGGAAAGGCCTAATATCATCTGTCTCGGCAAATACTCGAGAAAAGCTTCTTCTGCATAACTTGATGTGAGAATTCCCAAAAACATCAACATTGAAATTAAGGAAGAAGAAAGGGAAAATGCATCACATATTATAAAGAGCATAAACAAAGGTTTTGTTGCGAATTTTGGAAAGCCTGTCTTTTCATCGTAGCCACCCGGAATAGTAATAGCTGTAGCAAACATAATGGTAACAATTAGAATAGCCACAATGATGTATGATGTTGCTGTAACCTTCATCCATGCCTCTCCCATTTTCATCAAATTCTCGTGGTTCTTTGTAAACAATTGTCGGGGAGTTAAACCATCCCCATTTGTACTTTCCTTAGCCTTGGGATGGACAATTCTCTCTACCTCCTACATTTGTTAGAAATTAAATGTTAGATTAAAAATGCTACCAAAACTATGTACTTTTTTTTTTTTATGGAAACCAAAGCTATTTAGACATATATTATATACGTATTAGAAAGACTGGAAATTGATGATCTAACCTTACACGAAAGAAATAGTAAGTAAAATAAGGTCAATGGTTCCAAATTATTATCATTAATCTATCTAGTCCATGTTAAAATCATCAGCTCCAATATTGAATATACAGTACAAGTAAACTAGGGATAAAAAAGACTGGAATTGATCAAAACCAATCCTTATCCCACCTTAGCCTCAGCCTAATTCTACGACCTTATCAAAATATAAAGATAGAAAAGATCTCACAATATTTTATTTTTCATGCTTTTTACGTGTCATACTATTGTGAATCGGACTGCATGCAACACTAGGATGTTGCATTGAAAGAATTATGACTAATATCTCACTTGTATATTGTAATAGATGTTTCATGTATCATCGGTATTGTTTCTTTCACTGTACCATGAAGCTGAAAATTAATGCAGACTTACCCGAAGAAAGATCAGAAGGCCAACAAGGAGGTGCACAAATTAAGGATGCTGATAGGCCAATGACATTTGTTGAGAGAGAGAGAGAGAGAGAGAGAGAGAGAGAGGACCTTGAACCATTGTAATTCTCTTTGCATTTGTAAAGCTGCCCCTGGAATTTTATTAACCCAAGTGGAATCTTCTATCATTGCGGCCATATGTAACATATTATTTCCATCAACATCATCTCCACTTATGAATAAGTAGTACATCTTCCCATCCAGCCCGTATAGAATGTTAAAGATTTTTTCATGACGGTGTAAGACGGCAAGCATAAATATGTTCCTTTGATTTCTATCTTGGGTCCATAGAAATCGTTGATCCATTTCAAACATCTTAGAAACAAACTCGAAAATCCCATTCTTCGCTGCACGGGTAATGGCAGTAAAAGCTAGACCATTCTTAAGTTCTTGATCAGTTGATATTGATACCGCTTTACACATGATTTCAGAAAGAAGTTTATCTGATTGGACATGGATCTTCTTCATTTCCAACAACTGCTTGCAGATTACTTCTTCAATTATCGAGACATTAATGGCAATTAGTTTATAAACTAGATGAAGTTATAAATAATTAATAAAAAAAAAATTAAAAATATCAGTCAATGATTTTGATGGAGTGTACGTACAGGGAAGTTGAGTACTCTTGAAACTAAGCTCTGGTTTGCTTTCAGAAACTATCTCAACTCATCTCATCTTATATCAAACTCATCATTATATTTTTTTCAAATTTCTATACAAAATAAAATAAACATTCCAACTTTTTCAAATCTTAAAACAACTTTTGTAAATTTCAAAACAAAATTAATATTAAAAAAATATTTTATAATAATATTTTATTCTTTATTTTAACTTTTATCTCATCTCTGAAAACAAACCAATCTTAAATAGTGAAACAATATTTAATTTTATAGTAAAACAGGACCTTTGAATTCAAAAATATGAGGATACATGAAGTCTGATACGCATTCCTATCCAAATTATAATTAGATTCATATTATATGTTTTATCCTTGATCAGTTGCATTGTATAAACTTTTAATTAGATTCGTATTACCTTCATTTATCGTTAGTAGTCATGGACTTATACTTTAACTAGATTTCTTGAAAATAATGTATTGAGTAATCGAAATTGTTCAATTGAAAAAAATATTATATAGGTTTTGAAATATGTTTGTGAAGGCATTGATTAATGATCATTATTCTAACTACGTACATGATGGACGTACATGATCATATTTGTACATGTTTCGATTGTTGATAATTATTTAGATTCAATGCCATTATAATAATTAGATAATTAAGAGTAATGATAATATTTCTCCTATAACTATTTTACACAATCTTATTTTGTTGTTAGAATATTACAATAATTATAATAGAATATATTCATAATATTCTAGCATATGTATATAACATGAGTTCTTCTCAAATGTTGTGATACTACCACATATACTCATTAGAGAATATATTCATAATATTCTAATATGTGTAGTGATATAACTTATTCTCTGACATGTATTTTGTTTATCGTGTAAATTAGTTAGTATCAATTAATAGTACCATTCCTATAAAATAAAAAAATAAAAATTAATAGTACCATTAATTTCTAATAAAAAAACTAATACCATTGATCTATTCATGTATTTCATTATTTCTTGGGCCTCATTTACCTACAAATATAAACAGGGACAAATGTTATGTACTCAAAGACAATTAAGAATAGCAAATATGTAACTCTTCAAAATCTCTTTCCTTCCTTCTGCGCCCTTCTCATCCCCATTTTATACTTTGTTATATTTCCTTTTCTACATTTTGCAATCAATCAATGTTATAGTGCTACTTCATTAAAAATAATTGTCTTTTTACTTGAGTTTCAAATTTTTACATAAGTAGCCAGATCTATATAGAAAAAATATATATATAAAAAAATTGCAAAAATGAAATATCCTAGTTTTACTAAATAAGTTTATCGATCATTGCTCTTGGATGAAATAAGTGGTGTTTGATAGGAATAAATGATGGGGCTTCAAAGGAGTAAAATCCTATACTATCAAAATTTTATTTACCAAGTCTAGCATACCTAGTAATGATCTGTTATTTTGATCTTCTTGATTGCTTTCGCGACGTTGCCCTCCATTTGGATCATTCAAATTATTAGCACCATTACCTGGAAGAGCAGATGGAACGTACATACCATTTTAGCTATAAAAAGTTAACAAATCTAATGAACAATATAGTAGAAATAAAACTATTAATATATATTCTAGCTAGTTTTTGAATGATCAATCTTCCTTATAATGAAAAATAAATGAACAAATAATTAAATCAAATCTTAAGTATGCCCTAGGATAACAAAAAAAAAAAAAGAATAAACAACTTAAGTTATAGCATCGACTTAATTATAACTTAATTGTTTTAGTAAAACAGGATCTCTAAAACCAAAAATATATATATGAGGATACATGAAGTCGGATACATGAAATGCATTCCTATCGAAATTATAATTATATTCATATTATATGCTTTATTCTTCATCAGTTGCATTATATATACTTTTAAGATTCATATTACCTTCATTTGTCGAAAGTAGTCGGCCTGGACTTATATATACTTTAACTATTTCTTGAAATTGGTGTACATATTTTGATAGCAATAAATGATGAGGCTTCAAAGGAGTAAAATCCCATACCATCAAAATTTTAGATACCAAGTAATAGATGGTAGATTTAAAAAATTTAAAAAAAAAAAAAAAAAAAAAAAAATCATGTCATGATGTTGTCCAAATTATTACAAGCCAAAATTTTGGGAATGTAAGCTAAGGCAAAGTTAGCATACCTGATCTGTTATTGTGTTCTTGATCTTGATTGCTTTGGTGTTGCTCTTCATGATTTGAAACATTCAAACGAATATCGCCACGGCCTGTACTTGGAAGATCAGCCGATATTGGAACACATCTAATGAGCAGTATAGTAGAACTTTTAATATTCTAGCTAGGTTTTGAATGATCAATCTTCCTTATATTGACAAAAAAGAAAACAAATAATTAAATCAAATCTTAAGTATGCCCTAGGATAGCAAAATAATAATAGATCAATAAACAACTTAAGCTATAGCATCGACTTAATTATTACTTAAGTATATTTAATTGTTTTAGTAAAACAGGACCTTTAAAACCAAAAATATGAGGATACATGAAGTCGGATTGCATTCCTATCGAAATTATAATTAGATTCATATTCTATGTTTCATTATATTCTTGATCAGCTCCATTGTTTATACGTTTAAGATTCATATATATTACCTTCATTTATCAAAAGTAGTCATGGACTTATATATACTAGTTCAACTAGATTTTTTGAAAATAATGTATTAAGCATTTGAAATTGTTCAATTAAAAACAATTAATATTATATAGTTTTTTAAAATATGTTTGTGAAGGCATCGATTAATGACCATTATCCTAACTACGTACATGGACGTACATGTCTTATTTGTGTTCCTAATATTGTTCATAATTAATTTAGATTCCATGCCATTATAAATAATTATATAATTACACAATCATATTTTGTTGCTAGAATATTAACAATAATTATGATAGAATATATTCATAATATTCTAATATGCATAGTGATATAACTTATTCTCTGACATATATTTCGTTTATCGTGTAAATTAGTTAGTATCAATTAATAGTACCATTCCTATATAAAAAATATATATTACCATTAATTTATAATAAAAAAAAATTAATACCATTAATCTATTGTATTTCATTATTTAATTTCTTGGGCCTCATTTACCTATAAATATAAATAGGGACAAATGTTATGTACTCTAAGACAATTAAAAATAGAAAATATGTAACTCTTCAAAGTCTCTAGAGAACTCTTTCCTTCCTTCTGCCTTCCCATCCCCATTTAATATTTTATTATGCTTTATTTTCTACATTTTGCAATCAATCAATGTTATAATAGTGCTACTTCATTAAAAATAATTGTTTTTTTTTTTTACTTAAGTTTCAGATTTCTACATAAGCAGCCAGATCTACTTAAGAAAAAGAATTATAAAAAAAAAATGCAAAAATGAAATATCCTAGTTTTACTAAATAGTTTATCGATCATTGCTCTTGGACTAAATAAGTGGAGTTTGATAGGAATAAATGATGAGGCTTCAAAGGAGTAAAATCCTATACTATCAAAATTTTATATACCAAGTAATAGATGGTAGATTAATAATAATAATAATAATAAACTCAAGATGTTGACCAAATTACAAGCCAAAATTATGGGAATGCAAGCTATAAGGCAAAGTTAGCACACCTAATCTGTTATTTTGATCTTCTTGATTGCTTTCGCGACGTTGCTCTCCATTTGAATCATTCAAATTATTAGCACCATTACCTGGAAGAGCAGATGGAACGCATGCACATACCATTTTAGCTAGAAAAAGTTAACAAATCTAATGAACAATATAGTAGAAATAGAACTATTAATATATATTCTAGCTAGTTTTTGAATGATCAATCTTCCTTATAATGAAAAATAAATAAACAAATAATTAAATCAAATCTTAAGTATGCCCTAGGATAACAAAAAAAAAAAAATAGAATAAGCAACTTAAGTTATAGCATCGACTTAATTATAACTTAATTGTTTTAGTAAAACAGGATCTCTGAAACCAAAAATATATATATGAGGATACATGAAGTCTGATACATGAAATGCATTCCTATCGAAATTATAATTATATTCATATTATATGTTTTATTCTTCATCAGTTGCATTATATATACTTTTAAGATTCATATTACCTTCATTTGTTGAAAGTAGTCGGCCTGGACTTACATATACTTTAACTAGATTTCTTGAAAATAATGTATCGTGAAATTAGTCAATTACAAACAAGATTATATAGTAAAATTCCATCCTATCAAAATTTTATATACCAAGTAATAGATGGTAGATTAATTAAAAAAAAAAAAAAACTCTGGCCAAATTACAAGCCAAAATTATGGGAATGTAAGCTAATTACTAGGCAAAGTTAGCATACCTGATTCGTTATTTTGATTTTCTTGATTGCTTTGTCGAGTAGATGGAACGTGCATACCTTTTTAGCAAGAAAAAGTTAACAACTCTGATGAACAATATGGTAGAATTTTTAATATTCTAGCTAGGCTTTGAATGATCAATCTTCCTTATAATGACGAAAAAAAAAACAAATAACTAAAACCAGACCTTTGAAACCAAAAATATGAGGATATACATGATGATGAAGTCGGATACATGAAATGCATTCCTATGGAAATTATAATTAGATCACACTATATGTTTTATTCTTGATCAGTTGCATTGTATATACATTTAAGATTCATATTACCTTCAATTACCGAAAGTAGTCATGAACTTATATATACTTTAACTCATTCATATACGATTTTAAATATATGAAAATTTTGGTTTATAGTTGATGGAGAAAACATACAAAGCCCTCTCAAACTACCACCCAATTTACAATCACTCTCCTTAAAGTATTAATTTTGAAAATCCCTTAACTTGCCAAAAGTTGCAATCTGCCCTCTTAATTTTTCACTTAAAAGAAAAATTACCCCAAATTAAAAAGATTTTAAAAATCACAAAACAAACCCGTCTATCAAATAAAAATAATTAATTAAGAATAATATTTGCTCAAATAAATATCTTCTAGGCTAAAATTAATAATTTAAAAAATAAATAGAAATATTTTCTAAGTAACCTGCATTTTCAAAATACAAATGCATGGCTGCACTACTAATTATGTTTTAACAAGGGTATTTGCTAACTTTTAATAATTTGAGGGGACAATTATTAGAATTTATATGATTGGAAATTAAATTTGTGATGGTCAGAGGGGCTTTATATATTTTATCCCGATTTTAATAATTATTGGGTGCTGACTTCTTTTATAATTACTACGAAACCATAATCCAATATTATTGACGGTGTTTCTCTAAATGAGCCTGCATTAATATTGAAGAATATTACAATGTACGTAATGCAAGAGAATTAAGTCCTTAAGGAGAGAGGTAATACGGGAGTAGATGCGTTGTTTGCAACACCCGAGCTGATTTCCACTTGGGAAGGATTGACGCATAGAGGCCAATGCTAAGATAGGAGACTCGTCATACTTGTCAAGAGTCAGTGCCAAACTTGGCTTGCGTCCGATTAAATCCAAAGCAATATCTGTTTTGTCGTACGTACGTACCAGGTGGAATATACATACAAAAAGGATTTATTATATCGATGATGAGAAGTTTACATTAACAGGTAAATCATACACAAGATGATCAAGAGCGATAGTAAAACACGATAAAGTACTTCGTACCTAAAGTTTCGGCATATATAGCACGGGTAAGAATCGTGGCATCATCGCGATCCCTCTCCTCGGCATTCATACGAGAAAACAAATGGCGCCCCATTTCTATTTGCCTGGAATTAAGAGCTATAACAACTGGAAGATTTTTCTCTTCGGACAAATCTGTAATGCTGATCAAGTTAGGAAGTTTTTGAAGCATGCAGTCCACCATTGTCTTGTTTCCAAGCATGGCAGCCGTGATTAGAGCTGTATAACCGTCACTATCATGTATTTTCAAGCCCACATCGAACATTTGATTCTCGACTAACTCCGTCACTATATCCTCATGTCCATTTATAACAGCAATGTGAAGAGCCGTTTCGCCTCTAGGTCCGATTTTTCCATTCATTAATGCCTCTTTTAGAGACTGAAGATCAATGGCATTATTTGCGCCTACCATTTCGATGAATTTGACCTGTCGAGACTGAATAATGTCTTTTGTCTCTTCCAACTTACCGTCTCGCACAGCTTTGTACAATTTCTCTGCATAACTACTTACCAGATCTTCTTTCTCACGTAACAGATCTTCAAGCGGCGTGGCCCTCGTAATATTGTTGTTCATATCATGACCTGTTTGGGATTACGGTAGGTGTTTTAAAAAGTACTTAAATAATCTTAAAATTTTTTTAATAAAAAAATTAAATTATTTAGATATTTCATATTTAAATACGTACTTTTAATTTCAAATAAACAAAAAACAACATTTGAGAAAAAGAATCCGAATATACATTAATTTTCTTAATTCTAAGCTTGATTAGATTACTATTATATAATATCTAAATATATATAACTAATTAAATTGGAGTCAAGCACTTTTTTTTTTAGAAAATATAAGTTCATTAGATAAAACTAAAGGATTACAAGTTATAAATTCAAGTGAAATGGAAATCCCCTACAATCCTCCTAAAAAGCTCACACAGAATGCAACACTAAAAGAGAAACCAAATAAATAGCTTTTGTAAATAGGGATTTGGAGCCAAATAAATGGCTCCTGCCCAATTCCCAAATAAGGGAGGGATTATTTAAAAATAGTTTTAGGCAACGACAAAAAACAACAGCAATGAGGT
Source organism: Platycarya longipes (assembly GCA_036559045.1). Classification (NCBI taxonomy): domain Eukaryota; kingdom Viridiplantae; phylum Streptophyta; class Magnoliopsida; order Fagales; family Juglandaceae; genus Platycarya; species Platycarya longipes. Next base: position 5,419,221 of record CM071802.1, on the reverse strand, counting down.
ATTTGCTGCATCGTATTAGTCTAAGTTGACTGATAGAGACTTCCATGTCCACTCTCACTTGATCTTTTATTAGAGAAAGTGGAAGAACAAAACAACAAACTGCTACTACTGCAAAGCAAGATCGCCGGCGGAGATCCAATTGTCGCGAAGGTGGCACATGTACACACGCACCACTGGAATGGAATAGTCAGCGGCCAGATCCGACAGATCTAAGACTGCTAGGACAGTCAGGGCCGACCATAGCCCCCAAAAACCACCTAGGAAATCGTTGCGCATGGGCCACGCACGCAGCCAAGGCCGTGCATGTAATACACGCACCCACCGAAAATTTGAAGTCTCCCCTCAGACTTTTAGATCGGCCCTTGAAATGTCTAAGGAGGTGGTGTGTGAAGGACTTTGGCTGCTAGCTTGTAGAAGACCAACCATAGGTAGATTGACAACATTATTGAACGGAAAACACCTTAAAACTGGACAAAAAATTGTAAGTACACGGCCAGAAAAATAAACTGGGAGGAGAAGAGGTGGTCAGAGCCAAAATTCCAACCAACCCCCATCCAGAAAGGGGGAAGAAATTGTTGGGTCTTTGTAGCCGAAAATCACCTAAGAGAGAGAGAGAGAGATACGAGAATGGCTTGTTAAATATTGATCCCCATAGTCAAGTACTTGATTGAACCCAAACTGTTCATTGTTTTACCATGCATGCACTTGTTTAATTTAAGTAGTGATAAGGGTTAGATACTAACTTCAAAATAGTTTTCCAATTCTTTATGAATACTATTTCTTTTTAATTTCTTTTCAAATGGACATATTAATAAAGAATGATAATATCATTGGACATGACTCGTTAATCCAGTATTAATACGACACGATAACAGTGGATTTGAATTTAGTCTTAAACAAAACAGGTTTATCTGTTAAGACATCAACCTGTTTAGACATGACTTAACGAGTTGGTAACATGTCAATCTGTTTTGACCCGTTATAGCCCATTGTGATCCGTTAACAAAGTTAAAATTACAATTATATATACTCTTACATCTAAAAGTAAAGTTTTTGAGTTTTTAATTTCGATATTTTTATTATTTGAAGTGTAATTTTAAACTTGTAGTAAGTTTTATATTTTTTTTTTTATAAATATTGTAATTTTAACATTTATATAAAATTATGCTAAACTTAATAAAGTTAAACGAATTAATTCTGAGTCTGATCAATCCATTTACATAAAAGGGTCGTGTTAACCTTGCTATTTCGTAGTATTTACTAAAGAGTCAAAACAAGTTGTACTGTTGTCTCAACTCGTTATGTTAACGACCAGTCGTGCTAGGATTTAATATTTTGATAAGATAAACTTAATAAGTCGAGTTCAGATCGACTCATTTTGTACAATAAACATATACTGACACGAAACGGAGACACCCCTTAACATGAGAGAAAGAGAGAGAGAGAGAGACCTTGCCCGGTATATCCACTGTACGTATCTGCCAAAGTCTTCCAAGCTTTTCTGGCATTCTCACTGTCCTTAATCATAGAAAATGGCTCTGGGCCGCACGAAACCTGTATCACATGTAAAGCCAAGAAATTCTCCCGCAGTCTTCCCGGAAAGGGTTCGTCGGTTTCTTGAACGTCCTGCCAAAGATTTTGAGAGAGCAAGTTCATTTTCACCCGATACATCCATTCCTCATAATTTTCTTCGCCGCGAAGCATAATTGCTGGAAAAACAACCGCAGGAGTACTAGAAGCGACTGATGATGTAGTACCAGGTGTTGTCATGTTGATGATATCCCTACAACGTATTGTATTATTGTGACTGAAGAATCTTTTGCCAAGTACTAAATATAAAAGTCAAAAGAAATTGCTTACAATTTCGAGCAACCTAGCTGCATAAAACTACGTACAAAATCAGTATCATATATATATATATATATTTATTTATATATGTATATATTTAATGGTCTAGTAATTAAAATATATAATAACTTCAATTTGTGAGAAGAGATGCAGTAAAGATCTTACCCTAGCTCATGATGACAGCTTAGATGACTTAGATTTCACCATTCTATGCAGATCAGTTTTTTCTTATCTTAGATAGCACAAAGATCTGGCTAAGTAAATCAAGTGACTCGTAAAGGATAAAATATCCACAAATTTTGTCCTTTTTTTTCGTGTTACCTATTTAAGAAAGTATTGGTTTGGATCTTCGATCCATCCCCTTCTGATCGTTAAAAAAAACGGCGCCTAAACTCATTAAATAGGATGTAGACAGCAGTAAATTTAGATCTTTCCATCTTCCTGTATATATATAGCTCTTAATGAGCTCAAAAAAGGGTACACGTAAACTGACATTTGAGTAGATTGAAACTTTAAACTTACGACGCTGGACGGGAGGGACTTTCTCCGAAATTAACTCTCAGATTGTGAGTCTGATGAGTCGGCTGTTGTAGTCTCCGGAAAACAACGATAGGTCTTGCAGAAATGATGACCTGCACGCTCAAATATGCCTTGGAATTTCTTCTCATATCTACTTCGGAAGTTGACTTGATCATGACCCATATAAATTAATTAATCATGTTGGGGTCCCATTTTCTTTCTCTGATTAAAGCAGATGCCTGAGATTCCTAATCATGTATTTGAAATATATATATATATATATATAAATATATATATATATATGTTATGAATTATTGGGTGCAGCTCTCGCCCCCCTTAATTATTTTGTGAATGACTTCACTACCATTATTTTAAGTATTGTATAGTAACTTGCATAGTAATTTCAACACCTATAAATATGAGTTTCATTCGTTCTGAAATTCATAAAAAAATATATAGAACAAATAAAGTTTCAGTTCTTGAGAGTTCTTAAGAGTTCCTTTTATATTTCTCTCTTGTAATAGTAGTAGTTTCATTTTCAGTTTTATAACACGTTATTAGCACGAGATTCTACTGATACTGAAACTAGTGGTCTTCTACTTCAAGTAAGTTTTTCAATATATTATTTACAGTTCTCGAGATAAATATTAAATGTAATATTGCTGAATATTACTTGATAAAATTATACTTTTATTCTCTTGATTATGTGAATATATTTTTCAAATTCACCGATTTATTTTTGTGATTTATATATATATAATGTCAAATATTGAGATTTATTATTATTAACATTTCTGGAAAAAGTTATTTATCCAGAATTCTTGATGAGATCTATTTGGATATAATGATGAATTTGGGAGATACAACCATAGAAGAAAATCAAGTATCTCATGACGACAAATCATCTTATTGTGTGAAATGAATTAAGAGAGAGATATGAGCACCAGAAGATGTAATCATCTCAAAAGATCATTATGACTTATTGCACATGAAGTTGCAAGATTTTAAGAACAGTATTAAATATTCTGCACTCTTTGAAATTAGCTCAATATTAAAATTATGCAGTGAGAAGATCACTAATGATGATATTTAAAAGAAGATATATATTATTTTTCATATCTCAAATGTGCTCCTGCAGTAGCAGTATCGAGAGTGAAAGTTCAACAAATATTTTGAACTTTTATTTTGTCTTTCAGTGATTGTGCTAAAATAATGAGTTTTTGTTAATAAATTATCAGTTACGTCTTATTAATGATACTGAATTTACACCATTCCCAGAAGTGAACAGTGCATCCTTTCAAAGGAATTAAGGGCGTAGACATAGTAGAAAAATTATAAAAGTGTTGGTCCTAAAAACGACAACACTAAAGATGATAAAAATATACCGTATCACCAGAAGTGATCCAACTCAGAGAATGGTAAAAGCCCTCAGAATAATTCTTCATAGAAAGATAAAGATGTTTGTTATAGATGTGCTTTAACTTAACAGTGGTCACATGCCTGTTGTACGGCCAAACACTTGATTTACTTATACTAAAATTTTATATATAAGCTTATTAATATTTCATCATGTTTTGAAATAATGAAATATCGGTGCCTGAAGCACAACAAGAAATTACTTGGGATAATAAAACTCTGTTTAAATTTGATCCTCTTATAAATGAATGTGAACCAGAAGTTCAGAGGATTACCTATTTGCAAAGTGTTATAAATCAGTTACAGGATGTATTTACTGACACTAAAAGTGTTGTAAAATCATATATTACTGCTGTTAATGCTTAAGCAAGAATTGAAGTCCCTGAAGGACAAGTTATTAAAACAGCAATAGATGAGTCTAAGATACGCTTGAAGCATTGAAGACCTATTGGTGCAAAAGAAAAAAAAATCGGTGCTCCTGAAGAGATCGTACTTTCTGTATAAAATATAATCCTCCTGAGGAGGAAACCTCCTGAAGAGGTAACTCTTGAAGAGTATAACTTCTGAAAAGAAAACTTATAAAGAGTACAAACCTCCTGAAGAAGAATCTCTTGTAGAGGTATTTCATGAAATATTTTGTCTTGGAGATGAACAATAAGATCTCAATACATTTCATAAGTGCTGAAAAATTTATGGATAAAAATAAAACTGTTGTCAACAATATATATGATAACACTTGACATTACCAGAAGTAATGAACAAAATGAATCAAGAATTGTTGAAAAATGTCGACGTAGAAATGATTGGCCAAAATGAAAAGCAGCTATTGAAGCTGAATTAAAATCGCTAGCAAAGCGATAGGTATTTGGACTTGTTGTCCAAACAGCAAAAGGTGTAATGTCTATAAGATATAAGTGAGTATTTATACGAAAGCGTAATGAAAAATGAAATTGTGCGGTACAATTTGTCGCACAAGATTTCCTGCAGAAACCCGAGAGTAGTTATGAGAAAACATATTTCCTTGTTATGAATGCAATCACATTCATATTTTTAATCGATTTGGTTATTACAAAAGGATTAAATATGCAGTTGATGAATATGGTCACTACATATTTATAAGGATCATTAGATTATTACATATATAAAGATATACGATACTTGAAGCATCTAATCCAAGTACATTTAGGAGTATGTACTTTATAAAGCTTCAAATATCTTTATATGGGTTAAAACAATCCGGACGCGTGTGGTAAAATTAAATCAACAAGTATCTATTAAAAGAAAGATTTAAGAATAATCTTATATGCCCATGTGTTTTATCAGAATCCAGATTTGCCACTAATGCAGTTTACGTTGATAATTTACCTTGTTAGAACTTCTGAAGAGATCACAAGGACTGCTATAAGTTTAAGGAATGCATTTGAAAATGAAAGATCTTATTATTCAATTGATAGATGAGTTACAAGAATTTGAGACTTCTAGCCTCATCTCTCAAATACATTTGCTCTTCATAAAGCAACATGTCATCTTTATCTAAGGGATTAGGCAGTCGAAATGAAGAGGCAAGTAAGGATTTTAAATCCTTATTATCTTGCTCTAAGTCTGCTATTTTTCTGTCAGACTCTTGAATGAATCATTGAAGTACGGAAACATTCTCGTTAAACTCCTCAATCTCACGATTTTTGAATTGTAATCGGTTGGAAAACTCGACAATAGAGAAGGAGTATCGGGTGCCGAGAGTCACCAGCTCATAAACGGCTTCACGATTTGACTTATTAGCCAAATCATTCATTTACTGCAATATGGCACTTGAGGAAGATGCAGGAACAACTTGTAATTGAGGTGAAGGTTACCTCATATGTTGATCGTGAGAAATATTGAAAGAAAATTGATGAGCCTTTGAGAATTTGTAGAATAAGAATGCAAATATAGATGAATTATAGATATGAGAATAATATTTGATGCGAAGTATATGAAACTAAAGACGGATCTTATAGAAATGGAAATAAAAACAAGACAAATCATCATCTCTTTAAATCTCACTTTACAAGATATGCTGGATGCATAATTTCAAAGTCAGCGAGATTAATTACAACTATCCCTATTTTCTTGTAAACGCTGAAACTCTGTCGTTAGCTGCTGTTGTTGACTTTGTATTTGAACTCTCTCTCATTCCAGCTTTTCTATTGGTGTTTTCAGGTCACGAGAATACCAATCTACAAATTTTTTCAGCTCCTTGGTTTCTTGTCTTAAATCTTTATTTTTTCTATCTTTAGTTGCAAGCGTTTGATACAACTCAGATATTTGATTTTTAAGATAATCAACCTCACTTGTTCTTGCCAGTAGTCTCTGAGACATGGTTGTAAGAGAGACAGCATATTGAGCACTGAGCGTTCTTGATGCTGCAACAATTTCAAGATCAGATTTACAAGAAAGATATATCTCTGCTCCTATCATGGTATTTACAGCCTCAGGAGAAAATATAAGTGGTTGAGATATAAAAGGTTCATGGTTCAAATCTGGGACATTAAAATTTCTATCAGACATAATATCGTTCTAAATGAACAACAACTGAATCTATGAAAAATGTGAGATCTTTTTGCTGGAGTAAACCAATGGTAAAATGGTTATATTTAAATAGCAAACCGAAACCTTCCAATCTCTTCAAAATCTCGTTTGTCAACAATGTCAAGCGGATTTGATTTTCTGCCGAATCGATAATATTAGACCTCAAGCTTTTACAGCTTTTATCATACATGGATGGTTTCCAATACTATTTCCGCCGTATATAAACAAGTTCTCGCTAATAACGCCGAATGAGGGGGGAGAAAATTTTAGATGAAAATATTATCATGTTCTCTTTAATGCATTATTAGGTGGAAATCATGTTTAAATTATAAATCTGTTATATATACTGAAATCATGTTTGTTTATTACTTGAAAAACTGACGCATATTCTCAGGGGGAGTTTAAGCATAGTTTTAAATTCCGTTCCGTTCCGTTCCGGCCGGAACGGCCGGAAAGTTCCGTTCCGGCCGGAACGGCCGGAAAGTTCCGTTCCGGTGCCTCAACCGGAACATTATACCCCCATATTCCATTCCGATCCAAATTCCGGCCGTTCCGGTCCCTATTCCGGTTTAAATTATTTTTATAATTTTTTTGTGTTTGAATGATATTTTTTTTAAAATTTTAAATTTAGATGGTATTTAATTGATTTTAGAATATAAAATATATTTATATACTTTGTAATTTTAAATACGTCTTTTTTTAAATATCATTATTTTTAATATTTTATCTATTTATTTATTTTTGTATCTTAACTCAAATTTGTATTTTTTCAACTTACAATCATTTTATAAATCTTCAATTCTTCTAATATGTACACATATATATGATACACACTTACATATATATATCTTTATTCTATTAGTTGTTAGTTTATATATATATATATATATATATATTTATTATAATATATAATTAATCTCGAAACGGCACACCGGAACAGACCGGTACCGAAATATTCCGTTCCAGTGCCTCAACCGGAACGATCACTGGAACGGAATTCAAAACTTTGAGTTTAAGTATTACTGCAGGTCTCAGATTTCTACTAAGTCTGTCAAGCGTCTTATATGTGGGGTTCCCTCTACCTTGTCCAACACATTTTAAACTCATAAGGTCCTGAAGTGCCAAAGCGGACACTATCGGATAGGGATATGGAGTTGCCTGTATAAGCCACATCTTCAAATCATTCAGAGATTATTGCAATTCATGAAACAAGTAGAGAGTGTATTTGGTTGAGATCAATAACTCAACATATCCAAAAAACGTGTGGTTTTTCATGATCAATGATAGCCCAATAATTTTATATGAAGATAATACTGCTTGTATCACTCAAATCAGAGGAGGATATATCAAAGGTGGCAGAACCAAATATATTTCATCTAAATTCTTTTATACTCACGAACTTCAAGAGAAATGTGAAATTGATGTCAAGCAGATACGATCAAGTGATAATCTAGCAAATTTATTCATGAAAGCATTACCAACTGCAACATTCAAGGAGATTGTGCAAAATATTAGAATGTGAAAACTCAAAAATCTATCATCATGCACTTTTCAGGGGGAGTAAATGTCTTGAAGACTTGTGCTGATTGTACTCTTTTTCCTTTGCTAAGGTTTTATCCCACTAGGTTTTCCTTTGCAAGGTTTTAATGAGGCAATCTTAAAGCACTTGTGGATACATAAGAAGACTGTACTTTTTTTCCTTCGCCATTGATTTTTCTTCCCACTGAGTTTTTCCTTGGCAAGGTTTTAACAAGGTAGATTCTTTATGGGTGGTCATTCAAGGAGAAGTGTTATGAATTATTGGGGGCGGCCCCCGCCACCCTTAATTATTTTGCGAATGACCCCACCACCATTATTTTAAGTCTTGCACAGTAACTTGCATAGTAATTTCAATGCCTATAAATTTGAGTTTCATTCGTTCTAAAATTTATAAAAAAATATATAGAACTAAGAAAGTTTCAGTTCTTGAGAGTTTTTAAGAGTTCTTTTTATATTTCTCTCTTATAATAGTAGTAGTTTCATTTTTAGTTTTATAACAATATATATTGTGGGATATGTCAAGTTTTTGTTAAGATTCTGACAGCTGTGCAGATCTGATGACTCTTGGTTTATTTGTAATATCTTAGATTCATTAAGGCTTTCTTGTCTTTTGGCTATGTAATATAAATACCTCTCGAAGCCTCTGGAATACGATTGATCACTTAGTCATGTTAGCACTTTACGTTTTGTATTTTGAGGGAAACAGAAAAAGTAGTAGAGAGGAGAAAGAGAGGGTGATCTAGGGTTAGGGTTTCTTGCAAACCCTAAGGCTAGGGTTGAAACAAAGGGTGATTTCTGGATAGGATGCTTTTGATCTTCCAGTCTGTAAGCTTGTAATCTCTGTTGTCTTTAATAAAATCATCTTTTAGCTGTCGTTACTACCGTGAATGTAGGCCATTAGGGCCGAATCACGTAAATGCTTTGTATTTGTATTCTTGATTATTTTTCTTTACTTTAATCTTTATTTTCTTGCTGTTTATCTTGAATCTTGACGAACTTGGTAATCTATAACCCTAATATTAATAGTTGTCACAAGTGGTATATAGAGCTAGGTTACGATGGGGACTACTAAGTTTGATATAGAGAAGTTTATTGGCCAAAATGATTTCGGCCTCTGAAGGATAAAAATGCATGCCCTGTTAGTACAATTGGGACTTCAAGATGCTCTTCTTGGAGATAAGAAGGTGGCTTCTTCCTCCTAGGAGGAGAAACCGGGCTCCTCATCCTCTGAGAAGGTTAAACCTGAAGTCCTACTAAAGGCACACAGTGCTATTATACTCTATCTTAGTGATAAAGTACTGATAGGGGTGTAACCGGTCTGGTTTTGAACAAAATTTAGAACTGACCTGGTACCACCGGTTTTATATTTTTTAAAACCAATTACACATCGATTACCCACTAAAATCGGTAGTACCAGTTTTATCGATTCCGATTCAGTTCGGTCCAATTTTTCGATTTTAAATTAATATGTTTTAGTCTATTAAACTATTAGTATTTATTATAGTGATTCGAATAATTATATATTAGTATTTCTTATAGTAAGTTCAATTTTTTATAACTATATCATTGATAGTGATAGTATTAGTAAATTAATACAAATAATATTAGTATTACTTCTTATAAAAAAAGTATTAGTATTACTATATCATTATTTTATAGGTAATTATTTAGTATAATAATTTATATAGAGACTTAAATTATATTACTAATAGTAATATAGTATTAGACTATTAGTACTAGACCATAAAATATAAATTCTAACTAATTTACATTATATACTAATGTATAAAATATTATATATAATATAAAAAATATTATTTTATACTACATATAATATTAAAAAGTTTGATATAAAATATGTATTATATTGAATCGGTCTGGTTCGGTCCTGTCCGATTCTAAAAAATTTAGAACTAGAACCGAACCGGTATCTACCAATTTTGATATTATGGGAATCGATTACGGACCGGTATCAAACCAAAATCGGACCTATTTCGTCGATTTGGACCGGTCCAATCTGGTTTTTTGGTTTTTTCTTACACTCCTAAGCACTTAGAGAGGTTGCTAATGAGGACATGTCAGCAAGGGTTTGGTTAAAATTAGAAAACCTGTATATGACCAAATCCCGAGCAAATAGACTCCACAAAAAGACCAAACAGTACACTTTTAAAATGACACGAGGAACTACTATTGATGATTATCTTGATGAATTCAATAAAATATTGTTAGATCTTGCTAATATTGACATTACTGTTGAAGATGAAGATCAAGCATTGTTGCTTTTAAGTTCTTTAGATTCTTCCTATACTAGTATCAAAGAAACAAAGATGTATGGTAGGGAGAGTCTTACCTTAAAAGAAGTGCAGTCTGTCCTACATACTAGAGAGCTCAACAATAGAACAAAGATAAAATCTGAGTCTAGTGAAGGTTTAAGTGTAAGAGGGAGGCCTGAGAATAAGGGTCAAAAAGGCAAACACAATAAGGTTAGATCAAAGTAAAAAGGCAAACATTTAAAATGTTTTGCCTGTTATAAAGAGGGGCATTTCAAGAAGGATTGTCCTGATAGAGAGAATAAGACTAATACAGACAAAATGGAAGAGGGAAAGGCAGTAGTGGTTTTAGAAGATGAATCTGATAGTGTTGAAGTACTGAATGTCTCTGAGGTAGATTGAAGGAATGAGTGAATTTTAGACTCAGGCTATTCTTTTCACATGAGCCCATTGAAAAACTATTTTGAAACTTTTACTAGTTTAAAAGGTGGTTATGTTATTTTAGGTAACAATAAATCTTGCAAAATCTAGGTATTGGAATTGTGAGACTAATAATGTATGATGGGTCTGAAAAACTGGTAAAAGATGTTAGATACATCCTTGAGTTAAAGAGAAACTTGATTTCCCTTGGTATTTTAGATCAATCTAGAAATTCTTTCAAATCTGAAAAATGGACCCTAAAAGTCAGTAAAGAGTCTTTGGTAGTCATGAAATGGATGTTAAAGAATGAGTTATATACTTTAACGGAAAAAAACAGTGATAGGTGAGGCATCATCTTTCACACACAATCTTGAAGACCAAGTACTCCTATGGCATAAAAGGCTAGGGTATGTGAGTCAACAGGGCCTTATGGAGCTGGAAAAATAGGGCCTTCTAGGAGACAAAAAACGTAGTGAATTACCTTTCTATAAAGACTGTGTGTTAGGTAAGTCCACTAAAGTTAGCTTTAAGAAAATCATTCACCAAACACAATAAACTCTATACTACATACATTTTGACTTGTGGGGTCCAACAAATGTTAATTCACATGGTGGGGCTAGATATTTCTTTTTCTTCATTGATGATTACTCTAGGAAAGTGTGGATTTATGCTCTTAAACAAAAAAGTGACACTTTTGAAAAATTTAAGGAATGAAAAACACTAGTTGAAAACCAAGTGGGAAGAAATAATAAAACTTTTATAACTGATAATGGTCTAGAATATTTGTCCACTGAGTTCAATGAATTCTGTAAAGCTGAAGGGATGACTAGGTATAAGACATTAGAAAAACTCTCCAACAAAATGGCTTAGCTAAAATGATGAATAGGACCATCCTTGAGAGGGTGAGATATATAATGGCAACCTTGGGGTTACCCAAAACTTTTTGGGCAGAGGCTATAGCCACTGTTGTTCACCTGATAAATAGATGTCCTTCCTCTATTTTGGGTTTCAAAACTCCTCAAGAATTATGGTCTTGAAAACCTGCTAATTATCAATCTTTAAGAGTTTTTAGTTGTGTAGCTTATGCTCACTATAAAACTGATAAATTAGAACTAAGGGCACTTAAATGTATATTTGTAGGTTATTTACAACGTGTTAAAAGTTATAAATTGTGGGTTATAGAACTTGACAAACAGAAGTGCATAGTCAGTAAGAATGTTGTTTTAAATGAAAATCAAATGGCAGGAAAATCTGAAATCACTCATGTTCCTGTGCAGACTAATACTTAAAATGATATATAGTTTGAGGTGGAGCAGCCACCTCAACTAACTATCAAGACATAGAAATAGACCAACCCGAGACTACCAGTACAGAGACTGGAAAACTAGACAGGACTACTACCTATCTTCTGGCAAGGGATAGGGAGAGCAAGGTCATAAGACCTCCCCAAAGGTTTAGGCAAACTGAGTTGACAGCTTTTACCTTATTTGTTGCTGAAACAGAGGTAGAACAGGAACCTAAGACCTTTAAGGAAGCCATGGATTCTAAAGAAGCTGATAAATAGATTCTTATTATGCAAGAAGAAATTGAGTCTTTGAAAAGGAATAAAACATGGGAAATGGTACTAAAACCTAAGAATCAGAAATTGGTTGGATCCAAATGGATCTTTAAAAGAAAAGAGGGGATCCCTAGGGTAGAACTGCCTAGGTTTAAGGCTAGGCTAGTTGCTAAAGGGTTCACTCAGAAGGAGGGAATATATTATAATGAAATATTCTCTCATGTAGTGAGACATAGTTTCATAAGAATTTTACTCTCTTTTGTTGCCTGTAATGACTTATACTTAGAACAACTGGATGTTAAAGTAGCTTTCTTGCATGGAAATATTCAAGAAATAATCTACATGCAACCCCCTGAAGGTGTTTGCTCAGAACACAATAATAATCATGTTTGCTTGTTAAAGACATCTTTGTATGGTTTAAAACAATCTCCAAGACAATGGTATAAAAGATTTGATGCTCACATGATACAAAATGAGTTCTATAGAAGTAACTTTGATGGTTGTGTTTACATTAAACAATGTGATGGAAATCCTATTTTTTTGCTTTTATATGTTGATAACATGTTGGTAGCATGTAAGGATAAAATTCACCTTGATCTTGTTAAGTATATGTTGAAGGCTGAATTTAAGATGAAAGAATTAGAATCTGCCAAAAGGATTTTGGGTATGGAAATAAATAGGGACAAAAATAAAAAGGTACTCTATTTGTCTCAAAAATATACATTTCTGAAGTTTTAAAAATATTTGGAATGCACAATGTTAAATTTGTTTCTACACCTGTAGGGCAGCACAATAAATTATCTGTTAGTCAAGCACCTCAAACTGATTATGATATTGCCTTTATGAATAAAATTCCTTACACTAGTATGGTAAGCAGTTTGATGTATGCAATGGTCTGCACTAGGCCAGATTTGTCCTATGCAGCTAGTGTAGCAAGCAGGTTTATGGGTAAACCTGGAAAACCTTATTGGCATGCTTTAAAATGTATTTTTCAATATCTGTTAGGTACTAAATGCTTGGGTTTAAAATTTGGGGATTGTGATTTAACTGATAGATGTTTAAATGGTTTTATGGACTCGATTATGCTGAGAATGTGGACACCAGAAAATCCCTTTCCGGCATGGTTTTCACTTTTCTAGGTGGAACTATTAGTTGGAAAGCAAATCTGCAATCAATGGTAGCTTTATCTACCACTGAAGCATAATATATTGCTATGATCGTGGTCTTTAAGGAAGCAATATGGTTGAAAGGCTTAACACTTGAATTAGGGATGTTAGATGGGAATGTCACTGTGTTTTGCAATAATCAAAGTGTCATTCATTTAACTAGGAATCAAGTATTTCATTATAGGTCAAAGTATATAGATGTAAGGCTACATTTTGTTAGGGATATTAACTCTTCGTGTGAAATAGGAGTTGAGAAAATGCCTACAAAGGATAACCCTTTTAACATGATGACCAAAGCATTACCTTCAATCAACTTTAAACATTGTTTAAACTTGATTAACCTAGAAAATTGCTAGTACCCATTAGGGAGAACATTGCAGGGACAGCACATGGAGATGGAGTCTTAAAGCAATGGAATGCAAGCTTGCCAAGGTGGAGATTTGTGGGATATGTCAAGCTTTTGTTAAGATGTTGACAGCTGTGCAGATCTGAGGCTCGTGGTTTATTTGTAATATCTCAGATTCATTAAGGGCTTTCTTGTCTTTTGGTTATGTAATATAAATACCTGTCGAAGCTTTTGGAATACAATTGATCACTTGGTAATTTTAGCACTTTATGTTTTGTATTCTGAGGGAAACATAGAGAGTAGCAGAGAGGAGAAAGAGAGGGTGATGTAGGGTTGGGGTTTCTTACAAACCCTAAGGCTAGGGTTGAAACAAAGGGTGATTTATGGACATGATGCTTTCGATCTTCAAGTCTGTAAGTTTGTAATCTCTGTTATCTTTAATAAAATCATCTCCTAGCTGCCGTTCATGCCGTGGATGTAGGCCATTAAGGCCGAACCACGTAAATGCTTTGTGTTCTTGATTCTTTTTCTTTACTTTAATCTTTATTTTCTTGCTGTTTATCTTGAATCTTAACGAGCTTGGTAATCTGTAACCCTAATATTACTGAGAGAGGACTTAGATCTTTGTATCTAGGGTTTAATAATTGTAACACACACACACACACATATATATCATTAATTCAAAGCATCATTCCCATACTTTAACATTCAAAAAGTATTCGGAACCTTAATCATTACTGGCAGTAATGAAGTTACCCTATGGCCTAGGCCGGGTGGGCAGTGGGCGCGAGAGATAGCCGGCCATCATAAATATGTTCCTTCCTTCGCCATCTTTGGTCTATAAAAATCCTCAATCCACTTCAAGCATCTTAGAATAAATATGAAACTCGATCCCGTTCTTAGCAGCTAGGACAATGGCACGATAAACTCAGCCATGATCCGTAAGTTGTTGAGTTATTGGTTATGATATTATCACTTCAGAAATTCTATTTGAATTCTATTTTAAGTGGAGTTGGTAGAGTCAGATGACGTGGCATCACACCACATCATCGTCTGATTTAAAAAAAACAAAAAAGAGAAAACAAAACCATGAAATGAAGGGGAAAGGCAAACATTTGAAATCAACGGAGATCTTGGAGAGAGAAATTTGCGAAGAGGATGAAGGGGATTTTCGAATCACAGCAAGAGAACACTGGAGCTTGACACCCATTTCGACTCTCACGTTGGTCGGACGTCTAGTCACATTAAAGAGGTTTGAAAGTTCTCATTTTCCGGCCATCGCACGTGCTAAAAGGGATTTTGAGGATTCCTCTTCAATTAGGACGTGAGGAGTGAGAAACTCAGGGGTATCCCAAACTGAACCCGAACCCTAACCTAAGAAATCCCCCTTCGTCGAGTTGCTATTCAGGTATTTCTTTTATGTAGTTATTTTGTTGCTTTGTTCATTCTAATCATTCTAATTGTTGTTAATTCCCTTTCATGGCAGTCTTTATTAAGTTATCGGGATAAATTTTGACAGTTGCTAGAACCGCATCCTAACCTAATGCAGATGTTTTAGGTATGTGGTTTTGTTCCAATGATTTATGCTTCCTATCTTTTGGCTTTGTTCAACCATGGAAGTGTGAGACTAAATATTAGACACCGTGCTCAGTGCCCAAGTTATCTCTTCAAATAATGACATGTTCATAGATATATACCTCTTCAAAATTTCTAGACCATAGAGATCTCTTTTTCAAACTCCTTACAAGCTCTCTTTGTTCTTTGAGCGCAGTCTCGACCAGTTTGAGATAATCTCCTACAATTACAAACAAAATTCCCAATTAATGAAATATTGCACTGCTGTTGTTGATAGGCTTATGGAAGAAACTAGATGCAATAAACAATCTAAAGCTAGAATTCTGAAAAAGGGTATATTATTTCTATAGCATATGAATCTATTGCTTTGCATGTATTAGGTAGATACAAATTTCCACATAACATGAAAAATATATCTTATAAATCTATGGCAAGTGGAATTTTTTTTTATGCCTAACCTTGTCGAGAGAGATTTATGCTCCCTATCTTTTGGCTTTGTTCAGCCATGAAAGTGTTAAATTTTAGTCATGTTTGGTGTTTCTCTTTTTACAATTCCACTACATGGACTATTTGCTATCAAAATGTTGTTGCTTACCTATAATTATAGCTTTAAGAATAATTTTGTTCTTGTGTTACAATAACTTTTTGCTCATTTATACATAGTTAGCTCTATTCTCCTAGTTACGCATTCTTTATTTGAGTCATTACCAGAAGCAAATGTTGGAAGTTTTATAGTCACCCCTAATTTAATTTCCTGGTTTATACTAATATTCCTTGAAGTTGTATACTAATGTTCCTAATCTAGTCACCCCAAAACATGAATATTAGTTTCCTGGTTTTTCCCCCCCTAATTTTCTGGTGTTGTGCCATAGGTCAATTTTTACCATCATTTCTAGTCCATTGCTATTTTATTGGAGTTTGAATTAGCATTTTTTTTATTTTATGTTGTATGCACAATAACTTCACATGTTTTGGTTTCTTTTATAGTATTTTACTATCATTCTTTTTTGAATTAGCCACTTTCCACACCTAGACATCGCTTCCATTCAATGTGTGTCACCCTTTCTCTTATTTTGACATAGAAAAGCTTGAATGGTTCCTATTAAAAAGTTTGAAGACAAATAACTTATTCTTTTTGTCTGCCCCTTGTGGACTTTTACACCTTCTCAAGGTAACTCTCTTTTCATCACAAATAAACAATTTTGACAAATAACTCTCTTTTTGTTTTTTTCCCCTTAAATGTATTTTTAAGTCATTAAAAGAAGGATGAATAGCATAGTTTGTGAAAGAACTCCCGTAGAGCACACAACTGAAACATCATTTTCTATCATTTTTTAATAAATTGATGACGTTGTAAGAGTTTCCACGTACATTACATTGAAGGACAAGAGAAAGGGAGAGATGGAATGAACAAAGAGAAGTTGTTTAGTAAGAACAAGAATATGCAGATGAGTTGTTTAGTAGAAATAATCAATCAGTAGTAACGATGCCTAAGTTGAGATGTAGAATGTAACATGTCAGTGGAACATCTAAATGGTTAAAGATGAATTGAGGAAGGGCACAAAATCCAAGAGAAAAAAAAATTAACTATGATAGAGACAATGAGATCAACTATCTTTTATTCACTAATTTTATGTCAACAATTATAGATAGCCTTGTAGTCCACTCCTCATCCCTTATCCAAATGAAGGGCCACTTGTCCTATTCGAAACAGAGTAACTGATCCAAACCCAATACTTGGGATGCTTTGAGTTGGTCTTAACCATGACCACAAATGAGCAAGGGGTTGCAAATAATGGAATTTTTTCCTTTTCGACACTGTTATTCTCCACAGGTGTAGGCGTGGTAGCCTTTTCTTCTTTTTGGCTAAAGGTGGATGCCATTTTTAATAGCTTTATGCTCTCTCAATCGTTCCTCCACTTTTCCTATATAAAATATATATATATATATTCCCCTACTTTTGTCACATGCACACTATTTAAAACTACTAAAACATGATCCCCTATAATCATATAAAAATATTGTTTTTGGTACAACCCAATTAAATATGTTTGAGCCTCTCAATTATGTCTCTCTTTTGCTAGAAATGTCTTTATTATCATTGTCGTCTTCATCCAAAATGACACGTACTTCAGCTCAACTATTGTGCTTCTGTGAGCTGCAAACTACATTGAGATATTCAAACACTGCAACAAATCCAAGACAACTCTTTTTAGGTTGCCCAAAGTATAATACAATGGTAATTACATTTTTAATAAACCAATTAAAATTAACCCACATCTAGAAATTTTCTACATATATGTATGAAATAATCAGGAATTACCATACTGTAAATATTTCAAGTGGGTTGATAGTGATCAATGCATAGACAAGGGTCTACAAGCAAGATAAAATGAATTGGAAAGGAAGGAAAAATAGGCTGAGAAGAAGCTCGGTGATATTGAGAAGATGGAGATTGAGTTCCGTAAAAGGGCAACCAAGATTAAGAATAGAGAGATGGTGCAATCAAGAAGAGATGATGCAATTCTTAAGAGAGAGAGAGATGATTCAATCTAGTATGGATGAGGTAAATCTGAAGAGATATATGGTGCAATCTTGTATAAACGAGACAATTCTGAAGAGAGAAATGATGCTTATTAAGAAAGAGGTTAGAATGAGATGTTCACAAAGGGGAATCCATTTGTATTCGGCTTTTATAGTTTGTGTATCTTGTTACTTAGTGACTTATTTACTGTGAATTGAAATTTAATTAGATAAAGCATGTATAGGGTAATGAAAATTTGACTGAATTAGTTAGTTGGCAGCTAGTTTCAATGTAATTTTGTTGAATTAGTTTGTGACATTAGCATGCTAGGTTCAACTTTTGGATTATATGTATTTTGGCTGAATTACAGTGAATAATTTGGTATTAGCATGCCAACTTTTTTGGTCGAGTTGGCTAGCTTGTCTTTGTTCTGTTTCGTTTGAATTTTGATCATTATCGATATAATTCGTCCATTAATTCTAATCATGACTTGGTATTTAGCTTATTAAGATCATGATTCTTAAATAGAAGGGTTACTTATAAGCAGATTTGGATGAAATTGAGCAAGCTTATTAATTCATTGTCACTCTTGATAAATAAGAAAAAAAAATCCATCAACAAAAAGAGGTAAACCATGGGACCCATGCATGGCCTTACCATGCACTAGAATATGTTATGCCTGCCAGTACTCAAGTGTTGGAAAGTGGGCAAATTATATTGCATTTTAAGCCTAAGTGATGATCGTATCGAAGATATATAATGACCAATTGATTACAAAAACATGATGCAGCAAAATTAAACTGATATATCAATCTTTAGAAGTTTTAAAAAGTCTATTAAGTTAATGGAGGTGGTGAGAGTGTTCCCACTGGCCAATTAGATGAGTGGTGATCGTACATGCATGCAAGAGGATGGAGGAAGACGCAGTCATCGTCAGCATCCATACCCGACGTACACACCAAGGACAATCAGATATTCCTATATATTAATTCCCACACGACACATTCTTGTAATAATTAATAATAATACACAGCTAAAATTGTGAACTGAAATTCTAGCACCTAAATGAGTTACAAATCCAAATCCTGTTAAAAAAGTTACACTTTCTGCTAAGACCATCCTTGGTGCTTTCAAAACTCAGCTCGCCAAGCAAAAATGTATTTACAAATACATATAAGAATAGATGCATCAGTTCTGTACGTCTTCAAGTGGCTCGACCATAGTAACGCCTATCCAATATTGTATCATTGT
Organism: Platycarya longipes; assembly: GCA_036559045.1. Classification (NCBI taxonomy): domain Eukaryota; kingdom Viridiplantae; phylum Streptophyta; class Magnoliopsida; order Fagales; family Juglandaceae; genus Platycarya; species Platycarya longipes. Next base: position 5,400,221 of record CM071802.1, on the reverse strand, counting down.
AAACATATCTCTTCTTGGTAAAGATGATGCATCGTGAAGGAAGAAGCAAAAGGTGGGGCACTCCAAGTGGTGCATGAGGGTGTTCAAGTGGGTTACGGACCAACCATGAACCAAATTTCCAAAAGCGGTTTGGACTCCAACTCGAATTCACCTGGATTGAAATCCAGGTTGGACTTAGATCCATCCGGTTTTAAAAACTGGAAATTTAGTTTTCGGATTTCAAACCTTTTTTTTTTAAATTTATAAGACTGGTATTATTACTTTTTTCAGAGAAATTTGTTCTGAAAATATTTATAAAAAATCTTTTATTTTATTATCAACAAATTTCTCAGCAAAAAAGTAATAGTAAATGCTAAAAAAAAGGGTTTAAAATCCAAAAACTAGATTTCTGGTTTTTAAAAACTAGATGGATCCAGGTCCAACCCGAATTTCATTCCGGGTGAATCCGGGTTGGAGTCCAAACCACTTTTAATATCGGTTTCAGATTTAGTTGAATATGGGTTAGGAACTTGAACCGGGTATTCAGGTTCCGGACCAGACTGAAAAAAAAAAAAAAAAAAAAAAAAAAAAAAAAAGCCCGGATGAACACCCCTAGTGGTGCAATTAAAGCATCCAAAAAGAACCTGAATAGATATCAACAAACAACCACAAAGCATGATCCAAATTAAATCCATCATCCAGACAACCACAAAACATGACCAAAATTAAATCTATTATCCAAACAACCATAAAATATGACCCAAATCAAATCCATCATCCAAATTGCAAGAAGCAATGACTTCAATTAAATCTGTCATCCAAACAACCACAAAATATGGCTAGAATATATTTATTCTATAGATAAACCATACAACTTTTCCAGGACAATGAAGAACAATGTTAGGCTAAGGAGGTTTTAAGGAACAAACCTGTCTATATTTTTGAGGTTGCATTTGCCATAGGGGGTCTTAAATACAAAAGGTAGTCCAATGAAAGTTTGACATGATCATTGAGCCGATTGTGATCCACCCCATCCTTCTGGTGTCGACTGTGATCCATCGATACCAAATTGCATCTCTACAAATTGAATGGTGAGGCTATAATGTAATACTCATTTAAGGAATAAAAAGTTTAGGCCAAAAAATTAGAAATATTACACTTTCTTGACTCTCAAACACTGTGTCCAATTGTTGAGTTATACTACGGCAAAAAACATAGCTATCTTGAATAGGCTAGCCATGAATAATAAAAAAAGCATAGTGTGCCCATATAATGACTACATCGATAAGCTCACAGCAACTTAAATATACAAAAAGATACCAAATAATGCACATGAACTTCTCTAAGGTCGTTATCTACTTCTAATGGGGGAAGTAAATTCCTACATATTTTCATAACTGGTGTATTTCCTTGGGTTGTATCTCCTTCATCTTGTTGAAGATAAAGTAAATTGCAAAAATAGCAAAATACGTACATTAGTTTACATTATAAATCCAATAAATGTAGGTTGCTATTTATAGTTAAAATATGCACATGTTTACATTTTCTTCAAAGAAAAAACTGGTGCTTTCTTTTGTTTGGCTTTAGCTTTCCACAAGTCTCTCTCCATCCTTCCTACTCTCCTAAGCGATGGAGGTCTTCATTTTTTTCTAACAACGAGTGGACTCTTGACTTATTGTGAACTACCACCTACTTCATTTGGGGTTATATTCATGACTGGTGCATTCAAACCTGTCAATGATCATAAGAACTCTATAATTAGCACAAATAGGTATAGGAAAATTCACCTTAAACAAAAATAAAGAACTTTTTAACGAAATAGAATTAAGATCATTGCTTGAAACTTGTTTGGGTCAAAGATGGAGGAAGTAGGTTCAATCGAAAGAATTCAATCATCTCATGTATCCTCTTCTTTGCCTCCTCAAAATCCTCAATAGCATCCACCGCATAAAGTATCATATAATAACATATATTCAATAAGATTGAGTGTTTATACCATTTGGCATATGATCCCTTGCGTCATTTCTTAGTTGGACGAATGTGTTTCTCCTTTTAATGTATTTCCTCCATCGATCTAAAATATATTGTTTGGGCAAGTTTTTTGTACCATTAGATCTAAATACGGCCAATATATGCCAACACAGTATCCCCTTTGTTGAACCCAAAGTTTCAAGTTTTGTATTTACGTATAAATTTTGATGATAACAAATAACTTCAAATCTCAAATTCAAATTATTTACGCAATGGAACTAAGCGCATATCAATCATAAACAAGAAAGAAGAACAAGTTTACAAATGAAGCTCATAGAGTAATTTTATACATATCTTAAAATTTGAAATTGGATTAAGGCTCAAAATTAATTTTTTCTCATAAAATATCAAATTGAATTTTTTTTACATTTGCATAACATTATTAAAATGTTTTATTTCGAAAATTATTTTCTACATATGCATAACATCATTAAATATTTGAATTTGTAAGGTGATTGATTGTCTTTTTTGACATGTGCATGTTTTGTTTGAAAATCTTGAAGGATGGTTATGCTTCTTTAGACAAATGCAAAAAATAAATGATTTTGTTTGAAAATCTTGAAGAGTAGTTGTGTGTTTTTTTTACATATACAAAAAGAAGATGATTGGTTTGAAAAATAAATCATACTCATTTTGTCATGTATGAAAATAAAATATTAGGTTTGATATCTTGAAAAATGAATGGAGTTGTTTTTGACAAATGTAAAAAAAAGATGTTTTTATTTGAATTTTTTGAAAAGTGAATAGTGCTCTTATTTGACATGTAAATATTTTCAAATTTGAAATTGAAGACACATTTGCCTATAAATAGCTCACTTGTTTTTTGTAAAAATTACAATAAGTGCTTACACATCTATTGCTAAGTTTTGCATTTTTCATTCAAAACTCTCATTATCTCTTCTCTAAAGTTTTGAGTCTTAATCGTTGTTCATTTTGAGAGAGATATAAGTTGTACTGTATTATTTTTATTTCACTCATTGAGAAGTGTACTCTAATAATTTATTCACTATCAGCTCTTATATTTGTAAAATGGTGCATATAACCCTTGTATGTGTAGAAGGTGTTCTACACTGAGAATAGTTAAATCACCAAGTGTGAGGTGATTGCAAGTGTAGAGGGTGTTCTACACGCATTCTTTGTAGTAGTGTTGCTCAAAGATATAATAAGTTTCTATCTCCACTTGAAGGAGATTGAATAATAAATTTGGGATCTTCAAGGGGTAACTTGAGGCGAGGACGTAGGCAGTGAAGCTGAAACTCGTTAAAATACTGAGTTTGCTTCTTCTTACCCTTACTCTTTATATTTTCTGCTGTTTCATATTCTGTTTATATTTTATATTATATTTTTGTTTTATAAATATTAATTTTTTAATATAACTCAATTCACCCCCTCCCCCTCTTGTGTTAGTCATCTAAGCAACACCCTTATCTTAAATAACTCATATGAACACTTAGTACTGCAGTCTTTCTCATTAAAGTCCATTGAATATGTAACGGACTTAGTGAACTCTTCAAAACAAATTTCATCTTCTACCAAATATCTCTTTCATGCGTTGTCCGAGCTAATTATAGATAGATCCAAGTCGAGCCTACCCAGTACTTGCTGCTGGACTTCCTTGAATTTAGCAATCGTGTACACTTGTTAAAATTTCTTTTCAATCAAGCATCTAGATACTCAAGGAATGGTAAGGTTAAATGACTGGAAGTCCACACTGTTTTCATTCTCAAATTTCTTCCTAAGTGAATGATCATACTGGTCGACGAACTCTTTCAAATTTGTCTTTGAATGCACGTAACCATCAAAGAAAGCATTCATACTCTCACTGTGCTGTGTTGAACTCATTCCACCCTAAAAGTGCACTTTATGGAAGACTAGTACCCAATGCTCACGCTCTGCACGCAAACTTTTCAACCATACATTCTCGTGGAAGTCATATTTTTTAATAAACTCGGCCCAACACTCATCAAATTCCTCAATAGTTTGAGTGTCGTACACACATTTATTTAGATGACTTTTCACCCCATTTTTGTAGGCAGCATATGACCCAAACTTCTCGAAAACTTTCTTCAATATATGCCACAGGCAAAATCGATGTCAAGTTTCTGGAAATACAATAGCAATTGCCTTTGGAGCTACACCATCCATACAATTTAACCATGTCCTAAATAGCCATGTGAAGGTCTCTTTGGTCTCACTGGAAATCAAAGCAGCTCCAAAAAGAATGGACTACCCATGATGGTTTACACCAACAAATGGTGCAAAGGGCATGTCATACCTATTCGTCAAGTAGGTGGTATCAAATGTGACTACATCACCAAAGTACTTGTATGTCGCCTTACTACGTGGATTTGTCCAGAAAAAATTCTTCAACCTCCCTTCATTATCTAAATTTATCAATGAAAAAAATTCATCGTTCTTGAACTACATCCTCAAAAAATAATCTTGAAGTGCTCCAGCACCACTTGCACCAAGTCGTTCTTGTTGTGCCTTAAATATGTAATTACGGCAATCATTTTCCATAAATGGGAGGTTCTCATATCCATCCGCGCTAATGACCATAGTCTCTTAGCTCTAATTCATTGGGATACCAGCTATGTCATTTGTGTCCATAACTCCATTTACGGACTTACTCACTTCTCTATTATATCGAAATTAGCGTGATTTCTATGGGCTAAAGTTGCGATTGTGTGTATTGTTGACGGTTGTCAACTTCATCTTTCCATTGACTCTTGTGGCATTAATCATTGTCTTACAATCCGTCTTTCCTGTCAGTCGTGGGTTGGCAAGATTGGAAGTCCCACTCTGGGCCTTCTCTACTCGTACACAATCAAGAGTCATGTATCTAATACTCTTATCCTCTGAGTAAAGAATAAATAAAGAATCTTCCATTGCATATTAGATGGTGTTTATTTGCTGAAAGGGTAACTTTTCAAGTCATCTAATTTTTCATTGCATATTAGATGGTGTAAACAGAAGAACAGGGGCATATTTTCAGTTTCTGTGTGATTTTATTTAATCGTTAATATTGGTCTTTTCAATTGAATGATTAGCATTATTATTTTATTGGTTAATTGTTTTAGTTTTATATTATAGTTTAATTTCTGGTGTTTTATTTTATCTAATGAACATTTTATATTATTGGGTCTTGTTATCTTATTCTATTTCGTATCTTGGTATTCCAACTTAATTAATTGAATCTTCTTCTTTTATTCTATTTCAAGTTTTAGGTTTTTTGTGTGGCGTGTTTATTTGTAGTATTATTTGATTTTTTTATTTGACTATATTGTTTATTCTTAGTTGATCTCTATTAAGTTATATTTTGGGGTTTTAATCATTTCATTGTGTTATGTTGTGCTTTTATCTTAATGTGTTAGGTTTTATTTTTATTTATTTATTTATTTTTGGATTGGGCCTTTATTTGCTTAGGGATGCTTTATTTTTAGTTGGGTCGTGTGGGTAATTTAGCCTAGCCCATGTATTGTGCTCTTAACTGAACCAAGCCCAGCCTTTTATTTGAAACCGTGCATTTTGAGTTTTAAGCCCTTGCGTTTTGGCATTTGCACTTCATTTCGTTTGGATTTTCCCTTGCACAGTCGAGCCTTCTCTTTCTCTCTAGTGCACATCGCAACCTCCATTTCTCCCCTCCAGTTCTTCTTCTTCTTGCAGCCACCATTGCACGTCTCGCCACTGTCGCATCACCTCCACGTCGTTAATAAGTTAGCTCTCTCTCTCTCTCTCTCTCTCTCTCTCTCTCATGGGTTCGATATTGTGTATTTGGTGCCGTTGTCGCACCTTTGTCTAGCCACCACTTACCACCATCACCCATCCCACCAGCACTGCCACTCATCGATGACCCTCCACCGATGAACTCAGAGCCGTCACCCACCTCACATCTCCTACATAACCTCATACCCAAAAATGGGTTTAATGGATTTTCACCCATTTTTCGATGCTATCACAGGTCACTTTGGCCTCCAGCAATCCCCGGTAGACCTTTTGCAATCTCCAGCAGCTAATCCACCATCAGTAGCCCCCATCTCCCCCCTATTTCCTCTTCCACCCAAAATGGGTGTGAAACCCACAGCATCACCGCCGCCCATCGGCATCACAGCCACCACCTCAGGCGACCTCCCCCCTAGCTCCACTCCTCCAACCAAGCCACCACCACCTCTTACTCTCCCTCACTCTCCTATGCACAGGTTGCACACTTTTGTGCAGATCCGCTGCCTTTCGGTGGTTGCCCGGCCTTACCACCACCGCCTTGAGATTCCCTTTCCTCCAATGAGTACTTTCCTAGTTTTCGGTGTCAAACCGAGCACTCTAGCCCAAACTGCCACTATTCATGCTAGGAGGCGAACAACGTACGAGTTTACCGTGCTTTGGTTATCGTGGATCGATGTGTGTTTAATGGTCCAGATTGCTCATCCTACTATAAGTAATCAGCCAAACTCATATGTAAGGTTTAAAATGATATTTATGCGCTAATTCTTTTATTTGTAGTTTTAAAGTGTTTGGTAACTATTTAATAATATTAATAAAATTTGAGAGTAGGTTGGTTGGGCCCAAGACCATTAAATAAATGATGAGATCACCCCGTAGTTGATTGGTTGTGATTAAACTATGGATTTGGATTGTTAAATTTTGAGATGTTGTGTGGATGTAATTTTGTTTGTTGTATACAACTGTCATGCCATCCAATATCTATTTATCATACATATGTTATTTTTATTGTTGTGATTACTTAACTATGTTGTGTTATGGTGAAGGGTATTTTTGGGTGGTATCTGGCCTAGTCGGGTCTAGTCGTAGCTTGTGGGTGCGTATGTATCACAACCCCAAGTCGAGATGAGACATTATCTCGGTGGAGCTCCTCTAGTTACTCGGGAGTGGAACATACTAACGTGACATCTCCTAGATTGTCGCTGGACGACAACAGGATCGGACGAGATGATAGCGCTCTCGTGCCGACTTCGGGGCTCCTCTACTGATTGGCGCTAGGAGATGCCTAGTCATGGTACGTGCTGGGCACGGTTAGCTAGGCATCGCCTGTTACATAGTCACATATACGGTCGTTACCAGTATTTTGGCGAAAAGAGTCAGGACGTATGGATGGTCCCTAGGGGAGACCATGGTATACGGTTAATAAATAAATTGGAATTGTATTGTGAGTCAGAAACTAGGTTTTTGGCAGATTTGTCAATGTGTCCTTTCTGGGAAATGGCAATTGTGGATGCATTTCTTTTTGGGAAAGGACGGTCCGTTGATGAACTCCTTTTTGGGAAATGATAGTTTATTGATGAGGTCATTTCTGAAAAAAGACGGTTAGATATGTTGCATTCCTTTATGGGAAATGACGGTGGTGTGCGTGTTGAGTTCCTTTCTGGAACATGACAGTTTGGTATGTGTTAATGCATCTTTTTCGAAAAGAAGGACGGAGTTATTCTTACTTGTGTTAATGGGTCCCTTTTAGAAAAAAGTAACGGATTTATACTAGCATGTATTATTGTGCATTTGTAGATTATGTTGGTTGCATGAATGTGATTTTAAACTTTTAGTTGTATTTAGTTGCTTACTTATTTAGTCTCATGTGATGTATTTGGTCCACCTATGATTCCGTTTTATAGAATCATAACTTTTATTACAGAGGTCGAATTTGAGAGTTGGATCAGCTCTACTTGTGAAGTGAAGTTTGATGTGTAGTAGTTGTAAGTTGAGCTCTTGTTTCAACCTTATTGGATAGTTAGGGAATTGTATTAATTTTGTAAGGAATATTTGATTAGATTATAGAATTTAAAGTTTTGGTATTAGAATGTATGACTTTTTATATTTTTTTTTGTTATAAATTTTTAATTATATACCATATATATATTGCACATATTCTTGAAGTACTAAACGATGACCTATATGATTGTCATTCCAATATCGTGAGCCTCTCTAATTTCATGAGCGAGTCGTGGACGCTAAAATGAGAGTAAGAGTAATGGCTGGAGCTTTACCGTAAGACAATGGCCTGAGAGATTCAAGGGAGCGAATGGCCTGAAGTTTTCATTAGAGAAAATCGCCGGATCTTCCTCTCTCCAAACTGCACGAATAAAGAGATTCGACAAATCTAATTTTCTCTTTCTGTCCTTCTCGTATTTGGCTTATTTTTTATTTTTTTATTTTTTTATTTTTTTTTAAGTCAGACAATGACATGACATCACACCACACCACACCACGTCGTACGACTCTGCCGATTCTACTGTAAAATGGACTCCGTATAAACTTAGTGCTCGAACACATGCCTTGTTGTTTCAATCTTATCCCTTTTTTATTTTTTTCCACTCTTATTCCTACTTCAGAAGATTCTGAAAGAAGTGATCATAACTCCAATAATTGAAATATTCTTGGGTCTACTCATTTCTTTTTTCTGATTAAAGCTGCCTCATTAAAGCAGCCGACATGAGATTCCAAATGCATTGGGAACATAAATCATTCAAATCACTGAATAATCCCACGAGTGTGAGCGCCCATCAATTTTACCAATTTTACTGCTCATGCATTTTAATTTTTTATTTTAAAATTTAAAATATTTAAAATATTTTATTTTTATTCTAAAGTTTGAAGACATTATAATAATTTTAAAAAATTGTAATAATTAATTTAAAAATCTGTGTATTTGATGAGTTAATATTTGAAAAGAAAATGATGATATAGAAAAAAATTATTTTCAAACATCACCTTAATGTTGGATATAAATTGAAATAAATCCAAGAATCCTTTCTTTGCTGATCAAATCAACCTAAAGAAAAAGAAAAATAGGATAAAGACGCCACAAATCGTCATAAAAACACATTTCTTCAAATCAAATCCGCAACTTGATTTTGGTTGAAGGGCTGCGTCCCTTCTAACTGAACTACTTCAAACCAAATTAGCAACTTTGTCGAGTCTCTGCTTGTGGTCTGCTTCTTAACCGGTGAAGATTCAGCTGTTGAGCATATATCTCTTCTTGGGGTCTCAGCTCCATTTTAATGCTCATGTAAATTATCTCCTTGTGGCTTTCCCTCTACCATATGCTGCGATCTCTTCCTCCATATCTGCCCTTACGAAAAAGTAAAACACCAAATCAATAATAGCACATCAAATAATTTAAGTCAACACCAAAATAGTTTAGTTTCTCAATGAGTGAAAATGAAACTAAATCATCCTATGTTAACAAAACACTAATTTAATTGGGAAACTAAATCATTTACTAATTAAATTAAAATGAGATATGGTCCACTGATTACAAACATGCGAATGGAAAAAGCATTATCATACTTTATTGTACCAGAGTTTTTTGGGAGAGCAAACCCCATTAAAGAGGTGTTGCTGGAAAGGTTAAGTACTTAGCAGTATCCCTCAATGAGAAAGACAGAGCATCTCTAGGAGAAGAAAATGGGTTAGAAATTTTTATTGCAGCTAAAGTCTTACTAAAAAGACAAAAAGGTTTAAGCTATGTGTCTTTTAGATCTCAACACTATGATTTCTTAATTTCACTCATTCAGGATCAAGCATCTCTTGTGGGCATTAGTGTTTAGATTACCCAATTCACCTTAATGTACTTTAGTTTTTCTTAGTTCTCTTCATCTTACTCTATGTTGTAATTCACCTCAATGATTTATTAACTTCTAAGATTTAGCATGCTTAAGCAAGCCGATTAAGCATGTTCAAATGGGCCTCTTCAGCACTCCTGACAGCCCAGTACTCATCCTCAACTTTGTACCTCATTGTCCATCCATGAGCCACACCAGGGAATATTTGTAAAGGAAAATTATTTTTAACTTGCAAACTTTTCGACATACCATATTTTTTTAATCTTTTTATAAATATTTGATATATGAATAATGAATAAAAAAGTAATTATTAATTTAATAAGAATAAACTCAAAAAAATTAAAAAAAAAATTAAAAATATTTAGTGTATGAAAGAAGTTGAGAGTTGTGTACCATTGCTCTTTTTTTTTATAATAAGATTAAGGAGAAGAGAGCTAAGCTTCAATGTTTTTAGTGATCGGTTTCGACCGATAATTAAATGTGGTGTTTAAGCCTGGTGTTAGAGTTACTTAATTAAGAAAAATGAGGGGGAGAAGCCACACTCAGTGCACTCCCCCTCACATAAACAGTGTCATGAACAGTGATGATACTGTTCATGTGAGGAGAGTGCCCTAAATGTGGCTACTCTTCAACATTGCCCCTTGATTAAATAGGGTGTAACGGGTGTTTAAGCCCGGTGTCCGGTGTTAGAGTTACTTGATGAATCCGACTTTTGTTCAGGTGGCCCATGTGAGATATCTCGGACGGTCGGGTCGAGGACTTTTTTTATTTTATTTTTTGCAGTCACTGCTAAAATTGTCACAACAGTAATCATTTTAAATTAAATAATGTTCACCCGACCCGAATACTGTTCCAAACGTACAATAATATCCATCGGTATTGACAACAAATCGTCGTGACCCGCCTTCTCATGCAGTGCAGTACAACTATTATTGCTTGCTAGTTGTCATTTGCTTTTCCTTTTCAGTACTGCCATGTCATAATTCAGAACTACCATGTCTTTTAATCTCATTGTGCTTTAAGCTCTCATAAATGCTACAACTTTTCATGATTCCTCTTTCGTCATTTTCTTTTCAATGATGTACCAAGTAAAGACTACAGAGTTACTTTTGGATAAAAAGATTTATATAACTTTTTATTATTTACATAATTTTTATACATTATATTTTATTTTATTTTTATTAAATATTAAATATATAAATAATAAATAAATAAAAAATTCTTTAAAAAAAAAGTTAAAAATTAAAATTAAAAAAATTAAAAAATGATGATATATATAAATTAAAGAGATTATATAAAACAACTTTTTTTGAATATTTAGAGAGTTTAAAAATGTTTATAACTAATAATAATAAATAAGTAAAAAATAATAATAACATATTTCTAAACTTGCCCTAATCTATTTCTAAAATAATAGATTCAAAGAGTTAATATCTCTCTCATTTTTAGTTAGAAAATTATTTGAGGCTAATCTATTAATTAGGTTTCAGTTTGTTCAATCAATTCGACTTTTTTCTCTGTTCTCTTGTATAAAGAAATTCAATAAAATTCCAAGTACTTCAAGTTATCATATTAACGAACAGCGAAGTGCGTCTTAATTTGTTAATTTTGATGGCTTTTAAATACTTTGTCAGACTAAGCTGCAGGAGATATTAATATTGAAGAGGAATAGATCAGAGGAACAACGTTCTAAGCGTACGTTTACTAATGAAGAGACGATTTTATTAGAAGAATCTCATCTTAGAAAGAGTTTGCCTTTGATTCGAGAGAAATTCGCATTTTGTGTGGCGCCGCAAATGATTGATGGTTTTTCCTCTTTAGGAAAATAAATTAAATTTATTAATATCGAACATTATAACTAGGCTTGAAAAATATATTATAAATTCATTAACGATAATTTATAATTTTTCAATACATAAAAAGTGATTGACATATTTCTCTAAAACACCGTTTGGAAGGCATACTCTATTTAAGATAGAGCAACAACTACCAAACCAACTAAAAGATTGTTATAGTCACGAAGCGATTTCATAAAATTAATCTCACAAATTGATATAATTTTATATGATCTATTAGATCTATTTTATAATAAAAGTAATTTTATAATTTGACGAATTACATGAAATTACATCAATTTGTAGCAAGGGGAGTTCGATCTTGTTCGATTGATCTTAAGAGAGTTTTATGAGCCGGAAAAAAACTATTTGGTCAATAGTTTTTCTGGACAGAACCTATTTGGTCAATAGTTTTTCGAGCCTGGACCGAATTAAATACTCTATAGGACCCAACCAAATCGGTTCCTTTTAATCCGGTTCGATCTGGTTGGTCCACTTGATTTTTATACTATAAATTTATATATATATACTATAATTATATTATAACTCTTATAATATGTTAATATATTAATATATAATAATACTATATATTATTGTTAACACTTATACAATAAAGATTCTAATAATACTTTGATACTAATTAAAATATATAAATAATATACATTATATAATTAATAATTAATTATATGCAACTATAATTATATAAATAATAAACATATATATATTGTATTATTCATTTGATCCGATTTGGTCCAAAAAATCCTTGGACCTAGATCGGACCAAATGTCTTTCGATCTTATAATATTTGGACCGAGACCGACCAAATTTAATTTCGGTCCGATCAGATCTGGTTCGATCTAAAGTGGCCGGTCCGGTGGTTTTTCAGTCTGGACCGACCAAATCTCTCTTCTAGTTCGTAGGTTTATTTTGTGAGATCTCTTTGTGGTTAAAGTATTTCTCAACCAACAAACACCCCACACCCGTTCTACGACGGGTTAAGGGACACACTCGACAAACCATAAGTCCTAGAGACCTCGTCTTTTTTGTTTTTCTATTAAACTAAAAGGAACATCATAACATAAATGAAACAATACATGGGAAAGAAACACATGAACATTGATATGGTTTTTAATCTTGGAGGAAAACTTAAAGCGAAACCAAAAGAATCGTAACTATAAATGACGCGTGGTGTACATGGGCCACCCCTGTTGGTGGCGGAAGGGTAGGTGCGAAGTTGCTAGAGACCCCGATCTCATCGGAGTCATGCATGCTGCCAGGAAAACACCTCTGGAGGTGGTGCATGGGGAAGCAGACCCTTCACTTCGGATCATGCGTACGCCTCACGTGCAACTGCGAATGGCTCAAAAATTACCCCGATCGAGATATCGGTGCCTTGCAAGGCTAGTAGCAGGGCACGTTGGGGTTGAAATCTTGTGGGCTCCGAGCATAACATCAATCACATCCTTACAAACCCAAGCCCAGACCTTTGCGAGGCTATCCTCCACTTATCTACAACCCTAGGGACCAAAAAGTCGTCACTAGTACTCTTGCAAAAGAAGAAGACAGAAGGGAGAGAGGGAGGGGGCAGGAAGGAGGAACAAAGAAGAGAGAAAACCTAGAAAACCAAAGCTCCCACCCCAATGAAGATAGACTCATTTCAGATTTAAGGCTGTGTGGGGCACACCGGGGGTCGCTGGGGGTTGCCGTCGCAGGGGTGAGGTCGCCGGTCCCGATGGTATAGGCGGTGATGCCCACGATGGCCGACAACGGCTCTGTCTAGGCTGAGCCCGAATGCCTCCCTCCCTATCACGTAAAATCTTCATTTTATTTTTTTATTGTATTTTTTATTTTTTTATTTTATTTTTTAATTGTATTTTATAATTTTTATTTTTTATTATATTTTTTATTGTATTTTTTATTGGGACTGTTTTTAATAGGGGATTGGTCGGACCGATCTTAGGTTTTCTCTTTTGTAAATAGTAGTAGAATAATTTATGAGTAGTAGTGAGATAGTTTAAGTTAAGTATTTTTTTTGTCTTGAAAAATTAGAGAGAAAAAATTGAATAAAAAATATTATAAAGAAGTTAAAATATTTATAGAATATAGTTTTATAATATTATTTTTGTTTGAAAATTTGAAAAAAATGAATTGTTTTAATTTTTTATTCAAAAGTTTGGCAAAGTTCGTAATACTTAATTAGAAGATTTTATATTTAAATTATGTTTAAAAAAGAAATAAGATAAGATAAGATGAAATAAAATAAAATAAAATAAAATAAAATGAGATTGAAAACTTTGAAACGAGATTATATCTAAATCAGCCAGAGCAATACTAAATGCAGATCTAAGTTATGCAAGCGTAATATTATTTGTAATAAACATAGCACCCATACGAACGGTCTCATTTCTATGAAGTGGGTCATACGGGATTTACAAATTGTAAATCTTAAACAGGTACAAATCATTTTTCATAAATTAATTAATAATAAATTAATTAATTGTGACCTGAAGCATTTCTCGTAATAAACAAAGCATTCCAAATAAAGGGTCATACTACACCTATACCTACAGGCTGAGAATCCCCCATCGACCAGTCAATTTATTTAATATTTTTTAAACATTTTAAATATTTTTAAAAATATAAAAAAATCACAAACTTAATAAAAAATACTTTTTCAACTATTAAGTAAATTAAAAAAAAAAAACAACAAACAAAAAAATTGGTGACATGATTACTCGGTGGGAGTTGTGTTTTCCCAAATAAATTCATATCAATACTCATAGGCTTGTTCTTCCAGGTCGGATACAACCCGACTCGGTTTGAAATTTTAATATATTTCTTAATATTTTAATTTTTTTTTAAAAAAATATTGAAGAAAATTTTAAATCCAAGTTCCGGATTCCCAAATCCGAAATCTTGATGAACACCCATAATCACTCATTAGATTTGTAAGACAGATGATTATGATAAGTAGTTATTTAATGGTTATTTAATAAAAAATTTTATTATTTAATATTTTTAAATTTAGCAGTCACTTCGGCCCTTAATATAATATATCTCGATTCGAATCTTTTCGTGATAAACATAGATAAAAAAAAAAATATTATAATTAACTAACCCAACCAAAAAAAAAAAAAAAAGTGTAGACCAATTTCAATCTGGAAACTCGTTGCAACTTGATGGGCTATTTGATTTATTTAACCTGAACAACTTGGGCCCAAAATCAATAGCTTACAAAAAGGGCTCCAGAGTCCAAACCAGCCATGACTCTTCAAATTTTGAAATAACTTGACCCTAAAAATCAACGTTTTCAAAGGAAAACCATAGAATTCTTCTTTGCACAAATGATTTTTAAGTATCAAGTGTATTGATATGGCGCCTAAGATAGATTGTAAAGAGATAAATTCAAATCCTAAATTTAAAACTCAAAAAGATAGAGGTAAATACTGATTACAAAGAAAAAAAAGTGCATCCATTTGTACATATCTGAATCATATTAATTTTGTAAGGAAAAAAATGGTGATGAAAGGGAGTGGTACATATACATGAACTGAAAAACTGATGCATCGTCATCCAAATTGGCAGGATTAATGCATGGAGTTTTCACTTGTAAACACTATCCATCATTGGCCTGTATAATAGGAGCTAGAATGAATTAATTATATAATAATAATAATAATAATAATGAGAGATAGAAGGATAATAATGTTAGAAGATGATGGAGAGGATCATTCGAACCAGGAATTAGTTTTGCATATATGTCATGATAAAATATATAGGAGAAATAATATTTTATAAATGAAATTATAATACTTATTGCATAGTTATCTTTTATCACTTCACATCAGTTTATGATTTAATTTTATATAATTTTTTTGTTATTAATATATTTTTCTTTTATTATTTGTCAAATATTCGTTATAATTTACATTTTTTTCTCCTCTATATATTATATTATTGATCCAATTTTTTTTTTTATAAAAACCATATCATTTATAACCACTTTACTAAATTAGGAGAACGTGCTTTACACATTACTCCTTCCTAATATGTGTGTATATATATATATATATATGTATGTATGCATATATATATGTATGTATATATATATACACTAGTAAGGCAAAACAGTGCATGTGTGCCCAATACTTTAAGAAATATGAGAGTGTGTCTTAATGTCCTACATGATTAAATTTATGTGTTATAAAATAGTCAATTAAATATTCTATTTAACACGAAATTAATGAATTACAGAGTTTATTTAAATACTAATAACAGAAGGATTTGGATGATAGAATGTCTACTATAAGATATGTATTCACTCTTGTAGGAGGATTTATTTGTTGGAGGTCCATAGTACATTCTTTAATTGTACTATCTACCATTAAATCAGAGTATATGATAGTAATTGAGGCTGCCAAGAAAGTTTTGTGATTTACAGGATTGGTTAAAGAGCTAAGTGTCAACAAAGTGAAGTTTAATTGCATTGTGATAGTTATAGTGTCATTTACTTAGCAAAGAACTATGGGTATCGTACGAGAGCCAAGCACATAAATGTGAGGTTTCACAAGATCAAGAAATTGATTTCTTCTGGCGAGCTACTGCTTGAAAAACTTCACACTTCTGAGAATGCAGAAGACATGTTGATAAAATCTGTTACGTCAGATAAGTTCAAGCATTGCTTGGACTTGATTTATGTCTCTAGTTGCTAGATGGGAAGCGCCCCCAACCTATTATCCTAGGTGGAGTTTCCGGTTATACTTTATTTTCTTCTAATGAGTGGATATTCACCAAGGTGGAGATTGTTGAAGTATGTGACTCATATTTGATGCGTGCACAACGACAAGACGACAAATGTCAGAGTGGGGACAACGCCCCCATGATACAGTTGGTGATATTTTTATAAATTTTCTTAAATATGTCCGTACATCTAGGATTAATATAAATACATATGATTTAACCATACTTTTGATGATAGTGAAATTTTTGTTGCTTACTCCCGTAGATGTAGGCATATCGCCGATCCATATTAAATTTCTGTGTGATTTTCTCATACTTTCTCTTTTGATTATTTCACATATTTATCGTAATTGCTGCATAATAACAATAGAAACATAATTGTTCAATCTTACAAAAAATTTAATAAATACTAATATCATTGAAATATTCTTAACATATTTCTTTACCTTCAATTCACAAATATTCAATAACATAAGAAAAAATCTATACAACCTCTTACTATTTACACAATTTCCACAAACTACATTCTATTTTCTTTTATTTTTATGAAATATTTAATATATGAATAATGAATAAAAAATAAAATTATTTTAAAAATAACAAATTTAAAATAAAAATTAAAAAAAATTAAAAAAAATTAAAAAAATTAAAAGAAATTAAAAAATAATGGTGTGTGAAAATTGGATAGGTTGTGTATAACAAACCCATAACATAACTACGACAAAACCTATCAAAGTAAACAAAAGAATTTTATTTAATAAAATAGACTAAGTCAGATGAAAACTTTTAAAATAAATATAAACCACTTAATATTTACTGTTCAAAAAATATTAATATGACATCCAATCTTTCAAATATAATTAAATATATACATATATATATATATATATCTAAGTTTATAAAAATAATTGGTGGAAACATTTGATTAATAAAAATAGACTTAATAATGTTAATATTAAAATTCTACTAAACTGTTACTATAATTTACTTATAATTTAATGGATAGTAATTTAATTTAAAATTTTCTAAATATTTTTTTTAAAGATTTGGACTAGCATATTTATTTAATAAAATTAAAGTCAACTTAAAATATTAAACCCAACCCAACTTCAAATAAAATAATCAAGCCCACATGACTTCAAGCCCAATTGAAATCAACCCAAGCTTCACTAATTAAGGCCAGTAACGTAATTACATAAAATTCTTTAAGGATACTTTACAGAAGGAGCTATTCTGCAAGGGTTTTAACTTTTAAGGGTATCTTTGTAATCCTTCTAACGTATGTAAAAGTTGAAAACCTTTTCTTTCTATTCTCTCTCTTTTCAAGGAGTAAGAATAAGGGGGGTAAGAGTAGCATTTTTTTTGGGTTTCTTTGATCTGGTTTTTGGGTGTGCTTTGGTTGTGGAAATTCAAGGGCTATATTATTTCTCGTTTGTGAATCTGTTGAGATTTTTATCCAAATTCGAGGGGTATTCCTCTTCAAATTGCCGAATCAATTGTGTAATGAAGTATTTTTTATGATGACTCGATTTTGGTAGAGGCATGTGAATCAAGGTAGGAAAATTGAGTAGAAGAAATGGAGTAAAGTTGGAATCTCTAATAGTGAAGGAGGGTTGGGATTTAGAGATGTTGAGTGTTTAATCAATCTTTGTTGGCAAACTAATTCTGGAGGTTACTATTACATCCCAGTTCATTGGTTGCAAAGAATATGAAAGAAAAATACTTAAAAGCAGGTATTATTTTGTTTGCTAAACTTAGTGACGGTTCTTTACAAATTTGGAGGAGTATATGGGGGGGTCTGGGAGTCTAAAAAAAAAGGTATGAGATGGATAGTAGGAAATGTGCAGAGGTTGAATTCTATTAAATGTGGGAGGAGAATGAGATGGTAACAAGTCTACATAGGAAGGGTCTGGAAGAAGCTGCATGTGTTCTTTAGAAGAATCTGGTTAAGAAGAAATAGATATGTATTTGAAAGAAACTTTGATAGTCCTAGATTAGTTCTGCTTAGAGAAAAAGAAGAGATGGAGAGCTTTCAGCAAGCACGAGAGATGATCCGAGTTCCAAACCAAAATGAGTCTTTAGTAAACAGAGCTATCAACTGGAAAAAGTCCAGTATAAACATTTATAGAGCAAATTGGGATGCAGCACTAGGACTAAACTTTTCAAAGATGGGAGTTAGTACTGGTAAGGTGATTTAGTTGCTTCTTAGTGCATGTCAAAAATGTTTATTAACTATCTTGTTATAGCTGCAATATTTGCTTTAGAGAGGGCTATGGAATTAAGTCTAGAAATTGGATTAGAACATGCCATTTCTGAAGGAGATTCTCTTGTAGTAATCAAACAAGTATAAAATTCTGAAGAGTTGGTGTGAGATCCCAGATTTACGTGTATTTTTACACGTTATTTTATGCGCGGTGTTAATTATTTTAATTTATTTAAATAATATTATTAGTCATATTTTATTTATTTAAGATATTTAATTGAACTATTAATTAGTTAATATCGAGTTACGTTGCTTTTCTTATTTATTTTAATGAGTTAATTATTTTAATGAGTGGAATTAAATTCTTCTATTTTATTATGTGAATTTATTTGATCTGCTTTCGTTATATTAATTATTGTTTTATTTTAATATTGTGCTTGAGTTTAATTTATTTATATTGTTGGGGTTTTAAATATTTTATTTTATTGATATTAGATTATAGTATCTTGGCTGGTTTTTATTTAATTTGTTGTGTTTTTCTGGTTGGACCCTTTTTCCCTTCTTTTTCCTTTTTCTCCTTTTTCTTTTCCTTTTCTTTTCTTTTTTTTCCTTTTTCTTTTTCTTTTCTTTTTCTCTTCTTTCCTTCCCAGACCCCCCCCAGCCCGTGCGTCCTCCCCTGCCTCCCTCTCCCCTTCACCCGTTCCTTCTCCTCAGCCCCAGGACCGCCGCCGGCCACCCACCGGCGACACCGCCCAGCCCACTACCTTCCCCTCACCCCGGCGAGCTCAACGACACCGGTGGTGTCCCCTCCGGCCACCCCACCGCCCCTCCACGGCCACAAACCCGAAATGGCCATTTTGCATTCCCTTGCATTTTCCGGCCACCGCCGGCCACCCCTTGGCCTCCGACCACCACCACTAGACTCCCCAACCTCCGGCGAGCATAACCCACCGCCCAAAGCCACCCATCGCCGCCGGTTAGCCCCTTCACCCGAAATGGGCCTTAAACGGGTCGTTCTTCGCCGCGCCGCCGTCCGGCCACCGTGCATCACACCTCCGCCACCATTCGACTCCCCTCACCCAGCCGGTCAACCCCCTAGCTCAGTTTCCCCAACCGCGGCCTCACCTTCCCGGTATGACCCCAAACCCGAAAATGGGTTTTCACCCCTTTTGGCCCCGATCCGCCACCTTCCGGTGGTTGTGCCGCCACACCACTACCTCCATGAGATTCTCCACCCTTCAATGAGTACCTCCCTAAATTTTGGTGTCAAACCGAGTGTTCTAGCCTAACGTACATGTGACCGCTACAAACGCTGCAGATTGGCGTTGTTCAAGGAATTGCGTTTTTACCGCTGTAAGTACTTTCCAAACAAGCTTTAAGATTTAAATATATTTTTGGCATCAACAGTTGTTGTATTTGATTATTGCTGATATGTGATGGTTGATGTTGGTATTTGTTGGTTGATTGGATTATTTAATTGTTGGCTATCTGGTGCATAGTTGTCTGCATTGTGTATTTACGCGCATGCTCATGAAAATATTTGGAAAGTGGATTTTGGCATGATTTTGGATATTCATGTACTGGAGATGGAAAATGGGATTTAAATTGTGTTTAGCGGATTTTATTGGTTTTGGGCTGAGTCATAACGGGGACGGCGATACGTAACGCCCGTTGTGATCAGCGTGTGAGTGTGTGGATGACGTAATGGGGACGGCGATACGTAACGCCCATTATGGTCATCGGGTATACATTTCATATCGGGGACGGCGATACGTAACGCCCGGTATGAAATGAGTGTGTGTGGATCGTAATGGGGACGGTGATACGTAACGTCCATTATGGTTTCGGGTGTGTGTGTAAATCATATCGGGGACGGCGATACGTAACGCCCGGTATGATCGGTTTTGAGGATATTATTTTATGGAAAATGATGGGTGATTTTATTGTGGATTAAATTGGGATTTTGACGATTGTGGTTATTTCATCGACTTTGAGGAAGATGATTTTTAAGTCTCATGCATATGGTAATTGTTCATGGTCGTTGTTATGGCATTAATGTATTTCTGTCTTTTGGTTTGGTTGGTTTGTACTTACCTACGATGCCATCTTGGCGTCGTAGTTTTGTTTGGATGCAGACTTTGGAGAGGCCGAGCCTGAGGAGACGGCTCCGCTATTGAGGTGATATTATTAATTGATATCTCGGGAAATTTATTTTCCCCTTTTTATAATTATGTATTTGTTTAATTTGTATTTTTGGATGACTGTATTAAATCTCCTGCTGGAGAATTTTTATTAAATTGGTTTGTAAAATATTTCTAAAAATTCTGGTACTTAGATATTAATTTATTATCCGCTGCAACCTATATTTTTATGTATGTCACGTGTGCACACACGTTTGACACGTGTTGTTGGGATGTGTGACCCGTGTTGTCATCATCCCGACGCCTCGATTCCCGTGTTATTTTAGGGAGAATTTGGGGGCGTCACAAGTGGTATCAGAGCAGTTCGGCTCTGGGTAAATCCGCAAGTTACCTAGAGACAGTACCAGAAAAGTTTGTGATTTTTAAAAAATTTATTTGTTTGATGATTGGGTTATTTTATTTTATTTTACTTTATTATTTTATTATTTTATTGGTTGTCTTAGTTTTTCGACTAATTTATATAGTAACATTATCGATATTTATTTTGTTGTGTTGGGCTTTTTATTTTATTGTTTATGTTGTTTATTTATTTTCATAATTAACTTAGCTCTGATTGATTGGTTTGTTAGCTTTGTTTTATTTTATTGTAATATTTGTTTAATATTGTAAATGGGTAGCAGTTAAGATTTTAGTTAGTTGATTTTATTTGGTTAAGTTGTCGAGTATTTATTTAATTATTTATTTGATTTTATATATATGCCTTTGTTTTTGTTTAAATTAGAATTTGGATACTTCGGATTAGATTATTATTTTAAATCAATCATTTTATTGAATCTGATATTTTAAATAATTGTGTGATGGAATTCCTTATTTTAAAGTTTGTTTCTTTTATTGTGGGTTATTTTATTGTCTTAAGTTTTTATTCAATTATCATCAGGATTTGATTTTAATTTTAGTTCATAGATTTCCTACGAGATAGTTTTGGATTTGGTTTATTATTTGTTTATTTAATTATGGCTCTTGTATTTTAAATATTTCTAAGAGTTTGAAATTTATTTAGACAAAGATTTAACAGAATCGCTGCCATATTTCTTTTTAAGTTTATGCTTTGAGATAAATTTAAATCGATTATCTTTTCACATTTCCGTTGTTTTATTTTAGGGACATGCTTTGAAGTAAGTTTTAAAATTTATTATCTTTCCACATTTCCGTGTGTTTATTTTAAAAGTTTATATATTTACTTTAACGAGTGGATTTGTTTTGGCGACTTGTTTGTATTTATTTATTAATTAATTTATCGATTTAATTATTTTATTATGGTTCGTTTCTTTTAACAGGTTTTAAATTTTAGAGATTTCTACAATAATCTTTTTAAGAGTTGAGTTTTGTAGAGAATTTTAAAGTTTTATTTGTGATTTTGTTTGTTGTTCTTATTTTAATTTATCCTCCTTCCTTTATTTAATAAAAGTTTTTGGTGAATTTGTGTTTATTAAAGGAGGTGGGCTTGTTTTCTTGAATGAGTGGTTTTTACTTAATTGTTTATTAAATCTTTTCCCCCTTTTGTGTTTTTATATAATAATTATGTGAATTACTTGAATTTTGTTTAATATCTGGGTATACTATTATTTATAATTGCGAGATGGATTGGTTTGATAGTTTGTTGGTATTTATGCAATTGCATTTCCTTATCGATATTGTATATGCTATTTTTGTGTATTTATTACCTGGGTCTCACTGAGTGTTTAAGTGTCTAAGTTTTAATTTTATTTTTGGGAGATTATTGGAATTGTATTTAGATGGACTCTTCATGTGAGTGTAAAATTCTTAGTCATTGGTATAGTGTTATAGAAATTGTTTTAGTAATGCTTATGATGGTGGGCGATCAATTATTTTCTTGGTGAAATTTTGATGTTATTTGTGGATAATTAGAGATTGATATATAATAAATGTACGTGTAAATTTTGGAGAGTATTTGTTTTTGGCTAGTGTGTAACTTGGGAAAGATTTATTTGTTAAGTGATAAGGTTGAGTTGATGCGATGGAAATAAATTTAAGAGATATAAATTTTAGGCTTTTGGGCGAATTGTTAGGAGTGGATAATTTAAGAATAATATTTCGGAGAATTTAATGGTTAGTAGCATTTGTCGAGGTATTTTAAAGAATTTAGTTTTGGCTTGAAGTCATATAAGAGTTTAAATAATTGAGGTTATTCCATGTCATAGGTAATGAAGGTTCGATTGAGAGAATACGGATTTAAATAATTAATCTATGATGAGAGTGAGGGGTTATAATGATGGACAAGTATATTAGCGGCTTGGGAGTTAGAAATTTTTTTTTAGGCTTTAATATTGGGTGGCATAACTTGAATTGTGAGATGACAAAGCATTAGGATTTGTAAAGGTGGCAAATGATTTCTTGTAATAGGGGTTGAACTAGTTTTTGCTCAACGGTGATATTTTATGAGGACTTAAATTTTTATGAATTTAGCGAGTTATCAAAGTGCGCGCGGAAGCGTGATGAATTGTAATATAGTTGGAGGTTCAATTCTTGTGTAAATTTTGAGGAATTAGTGGTGAGTTGAAATTTGAGATGATACTTGTAAGTGAGGATTTATCTTTTAGTTAGGTAAATTATGGTTATTGACGATTAAGTTAGGAAGATAAACTTGGAAGTTATTTTAGGGTGACACAAAGTGTGGTATGAAGTTAGTGAATATTAAAATTTTTGGGAGATTGTACTGAGGTTCTTGTGCATGTGGAGTTCAAATTGATTGGCTACCTCATGAGTTTTAGAGATGAAATATTATTTGAAGACTATACGTCTATGATGAAATAAAATCCATTGGTGTTTGAGGAAAATATATGATTGTATGCTTGGAGTTAGTATTAAGTGATGTAGTAGGTGAGTTATTGGAGTTTTATTAGTTGTAGCCGAGCGAATTTCGAGGACGAAATTCTTTTTAAGGGGGGGAGGATGTGAGATCCCAGATTTACGTGTATTTTTACACGTTATTTTATGCGCGGTGTTAATTATTTTAATTTATTTAAATAATATTATTAGTCATATTTTATTTATTTAAGATATTTAATTGAACTATTAATTAGTTAATATCGAGTTACGTTGCTTTTCTTATTTATTTTAATGAGTTAATTATTTTAATGAGTGGAATTAAATTCTTCTATTTTATTATGTGAATTTATTTGATCTGCTTTCGTTATATTAATTATTGTTTTATTTTAATATTGTGCTTGAGTTTAATTTATTTATATTGTTGGGGTTTTAAATATTTTATTTTATTGATATTAGATTGTAGTATCTTGGCTGGTTTTTAATTAATTTGTTGTGTTTTTCTGGTTGGACCATTTTTCCCTTCTTTTTCCTTTTTCTCCTTTTTCTTTTCCTTTTCTTTTCTTTTTTTTCCTTTTCCTTTTTCTTTTCTTTTTCTCTTCTTTCCTTCCCAGACCCCCCCCAGCCCGTGCGTCCTCCCCTGCCTCCCTCTCCCCTTCGCCCGTTCCTTCTCCTCAGCCCCAGGACCGCCGCCGGCCACCCACCGGCGACACTGCCCAGCCCACTACCTTCCCCTCACGCCGGCGAGCTCAACGACACCGGTGGTGTCCCCTCCGGCCACCCCACCGCCCCTCCACGGCCACAAACCCGAAATGGCCATTTTGCATTCCCTTGCATTTTCCGGCCACCGCCGGCCACCCCTTGGCCTCCGACCACCACCACTAGACTCCCCAACCTCCGGCGAGCATAACCCACCGCCCAAAGCCACCCATCGCCGCTGGTTAGCCCCTTCACCCGAAATGGGCCTTAAACGGGTCGTTCTTCGCCGCGCCGCCGTCCGGCCACCGTGCATCTCACCTCCACCACCATTCGACTCCCCTCACCCAGCCGGTCAACTCCCTAGCTCAGTTTCCTCAACCGCGGCCTCACCTTCCCGGTACGACCCCAAACCCGAAAATGGGTTTTCACCCCTTTTGGCCCCGATCCGCCACCTTCCGGTGGTTGTGCCGCCACACCACTACCTCCATGAGATTCCCCACCCTTCAATGAGTACCTCCCTAAATTTTGGTGTCAAACCGAGTGTTCTAACCTAACGTACATGTGACCGCTACAAACGCTGCAGATTGGCGTTGTTCAAGGAATTGCGTTTTTACCGCTGTAAATACTTTCCAAACAAGCTTTAAGATTTAAATATATTTTTGGCATCAACAGTTGTTGTATTTGATTATTGCTGATATGTGATGGTTGATGTTGGTATTTGTTGGTTGATTGGATTATTTAATTGTTGGCTATCTGGTGCATAGTTGTCTGCATTGTGTATTTACGCGCATGCTCATGAAAATATTTGGAAAGTGGATTTTGGCATGATTTTGGATATTCATGTATTGGAGATGGAAAATGGGATTTAAATTGTGTTTAGCGGATTTTATTGGTTTTGGGCTGAGTCATAACGGGGACGGCGATACGTAACGCCCGTTGTGATCAGCGTGTGAGTGTGTGGATGACGTAATGGGGACGGCGATACGTAACGCCCATTATGGTCATCGGGTATACATTTCATATCGGGGACGGCGATACGTAACGCCCGGTATGAAATGAGTGTGTGTGGATCGTAATGGGGACGGTGATACGTAACGTCCATTATGGTTTCGGGTGTGTGTGTAAATCATATCGGGGACGGCGATACGTAACGCCCGGTATGATCGGTTTTGAGGATATTATTTTATGGAAAATGATGGGTGATTTTATTGTGGATTAAATTGGGATTTTGACGATTGTGGTTATTTCATCGACTTTGAGGAAGATGATTTTTAAGTCTCATGCATATGGTAATTGTTCATGGTCGTTGTTATGGCATTAATGTATTTCTGTCTTTTGGTTTGGTTGGTTTGTACTTACCTACGATGCCATCTTGGCGTCGTAGTTTTGTTTGGATGCAGACTTTGGAGAGGCCGAGCCTGAGGAGACGGCTCCGCTATTGAGGTGATATTATTAATTGATATCTCGGGAAATTTATTTTCCCCTTTTTATAATTATGTATTTGTTTAATTTGTATTTTTGGATGACTGTATTAAATCTCCTGCTGGAGAATTTTTATTAAATTGGTTTGTAAAATATTTCTAAAAATTCTGGTACTTAGATATTAATTTATTATCCGCTGCAACCTATATTTTTATGTATGTCACGTGTGCACACACGTTTGACACGTGTTGTTGGGATGTGTGACCCGTGTTGTCATCATCCCGACGCCTCGATTCCCGTGTTATTTTAGGGAGAATTTGGGGGCGTCACAGTTGGTCTTAGTGTTGTTAGATGATATTAGACATTAAAAGCTTTCTTCCAAGAAGATATTTGTGTTGTCTTCAGTACGTGCCCAAAGAATTTGATTAAGCAGCACACCAGATGGCCAAGCTAGCTTTGTTTAGTGATGAAGAATTCTTTTGGTTAGAAGAGGGCCCAGAATTGATAAAGAATTGTATTAAATTAAAGAAACAATGTAATGATTGATTTTGATTTCAATGAATTTCTGTTTTGATTAGAGAAAAAAAAAATGAACTAAGCATATCATACATTACCTTTA
Organism: Platycarya longipes; assembly: GCA_036559045.1. Classification (NCBI taxonomy): domain Eukaryota; kingdom Viridiplantae; phylum Streptophyta; class Magnoliopsida; order Fagales; family Juglandaceae; genus Platycarya; species Platycarya longipes. Next base: position 5,374,131 of record CM071802.1, on the reverse strand, counting down.
TTGTTAATTCTGAATTTGAATATGCCTTCACTCAGATATTCATTAACACACAAAATTACGCTATTTGGTTTGCACAAATTTATCTAGCTAAACGGGGCTTGTAGTCCAGCCCCAGCATCTGCATAGTTGGGGGATTGAATTTGGCACATGGCCCTGGTCCCGTCCCGCATGGGCAGGTGACCCCACTCGGTTGCCAGGCTGGCTGATAAATCTACTGGCCATCCACTCATGGGCCTCAATGGGCCGATGAGCCCAAAACTTGTTTTAGAGGCCCATTTGGACATTTTGGGCCTACAAGCTGTTTACAAAAGCCATTTTTAGCCCAAAACCTGTTTTTTCAGTCCAAAAAAAAATAAAAAATTCAAAAATTTTAAATATATTAGAATAAAGTTTATCTCTATCTTAATAAACCAAAAACTAGTTTCAATCCCTATATAAATTTTAATAAGGTTGCTAACTAATCATTCTAAAATGTTACAAAGTAGTCTAAAACTATTACACATTAATATAAAAATATTACAAATTAATCTAGAAAATATTACAAGTAGTTTGAATAGCTTAAGAATAACAATACATCACAACAACAAAAATAAATAAATAAAAGTAACCAAATTAAAAATCCATTTGACAAACTTAGTCCCTCCAACATTAAGTGTTTCATAAAACCTGATTTAAAAAAATGAATAAAAATGACTATATGTCTCAAAAAGAAAAGAACTCAATTAGGGAAAAATAATAACATAATTACAAACTACATAGAATGAAATAACAAACCAATAGTGTATCAAACTATCAATGTGAAGTCGAAATAGATTCAGATGGAGTCTCTTTTCCCGAACTCATCCCTACAATAATCGAAATCAATATTAAGTTTGTCATATAAATTTAAAACAATCTATTACTTCCAATGTGATCAATATCCCCTTCCACATAGCTCTCTGCAAAGTCCATATCCAGAACCTAAATTGACTTCCCTTTAACTCAGTTTTGAATGGAAATCAAAGTATCCATAATGCTAAGACACAACAAACTCTTAAATGGATATAATATGCACTCTTTGTCAATAAATGTGGATTCTCAGGCTACGATAGAGCTATGGAGAACCAAAATATTATGGACTATCTACAAGAACAAGATATTGGATGAAATTTACCTTCCACCAATTGAAAATACCAAATTCCTCTACATATGGGTGACTCTGCCTATGAGTATCCCTCCAAGTCTGAATGGCCGTCTAAACTCTTTCAAAACTCATGGCTGGTGCCAAACCTCATACCTCATTTGCACTTTTTTGACTTATCGACTTTGAGATAAGGGAAAGTCATGGATGGTGGAACCTTGATATTAACCACCCTAAGTATGGCAAACTCATCACGCAACCTATTGTGGGTATCCTTAACCTTCAACATTAGTTGATCTACCCATGCCTTCCCGCAAGTGTTTTCCAACCCATATAACATTTCATCAATTTTGTATCACAGGTCAAGAACAATAGTAACATACTGCAAAATGTTGATTGTACTTAAATCTCACCAATATGACTCATACTTGAGCCTCATGTTCAATGTTATGATATGTAAAGTATGATGAACATTTTTACACATTTCATCCAATTGTTCATTTACCTGACAAGCTTGTTGACAATATTCATTTGATAATACAAAGAATCATAAATGGTGCATGTGACATCATAATAAGACCTAAATAATTCTACAAAGTCTCATATACTTTCCTAACGCACATCCTTGGGCTACACCTATCCCCCCCTTCTTCATCATCGAAGTGGCGGGCATATTGCATGTCCTTTGTCTCTCATGGCATCAAATGCATTTCTATATTGTGCGACCATTTGTAACATAAAAGAGGTTGAATTCCATCTTTTAGCATCAAGAGACAACATCTTCTTACATTTAATATCCACAATAAGAACAAAGGTACTGAATTCTCAAGTCTAGCCGCTGAAGATCTCACAAACCTCACTGATTTTTTTATACTTGCAACCGACTTATAAAATAGGACATGCAAATATTGCGCACAAAATAATACATGCAAAAATTCACCACCTAATATGGACATATTTTCCTCTCTATGCGATATTTTTTAACGAGGCATTATCCACTGTTATTGTTTCCACCTACTCTAAACCCCACTCTTTTATTCTAGACTCTAGTGTCGTTTCAATGGTATCACCTTTGTGATCGGTGATTAAACAAAATTTAAGAACCTTTTTGCTTAAACTCCATTCAATATCTACGAAATTAGTAGTTAAACACTGGTAGTTCAAATTTTGGATGGATGCCCATGTATAAACCACAGACAAATTCTTTGACCCTTCAACAAATCTTTTAACAAATCCTTCTTAAGCTCATATATTTTATGAACATCCTTCACTATTATGTGGCGAGAAATAATGTTAAACCCTTGTTCCAAGTTCTTAGAGCAGGCTGAGAACCTTCATTCTTCCACCCTACACAAATCGAAATAGTATCTTGTTAATTATAATTATAAGAGATAAAGACTTTTTACACTTCTCTGGGTCAAACTTTACAAACCCCTTCAATTTATTGTTTGCTCTACTCCCATTCGTCATTTTCTAACTACCATAATAACTACATTTTGCATGTGGGTCAATGGGGTTGCCATTATCTAATTTTGTAACCTATTCCAACGAGATAGAGACAACTTTTATCTTTGATAGACCCATAGGTACTAAAGAAGATGTAACACTAGTTCTAGTGTTTGTGCTTGGAGATGTGCTATCATCACTGATACTACCACCATCACCATTATCCACTGAACTTATCAAACTATCAAACTTCACATAATACAAAATATCAAAGATTTTAGGTTCTTACAATAAAACAAAATTGCACTTCATTAAGGATCCAAGTTTTTCAATTTGAGATCCTAATCAAACATTAGAGTCTCAACCCGAAACTCCAGTTTATATTAGGCTCTTCCTTACTATCTCTAGACTTGACTTCTTGTTCAATATGAAGATGATGGCCTAAATCTAGTAGGGACATGTCCTCCTTTATATATTTCAAACTTTTTTTTTATAGTATTTCCATAATTGAAGAAGTTTATCAACAATAGATTAAACCAATATAGAAACATCCATTTTCGTATTACAGGAAATGATCATGAGTATGCATAACGGCAAGCTTACAATGTATCATTTAATGAATAAAATTTTTGGTAGCAGAAAATTCTTACTTATGTCGTCTTCTAAAAGATACTAAGCCTCAAGTGTATACAAAGAATCCTTGGTGGTTGCCTTGTTCTCTGAAGTGCTAAACAATGTGCCAGAAATTTAATTGCAAATATATCCCTTGCAGATTTAGTCATGTTGTTCTTGCTTAATCCTTGCTCAACTCTAACCAATTATCTCATTCTCACTTGCAAAAGGCTCAAGAGTGCCTTGAGCATACATCACCTTAAGACTACTCATGAAAAAATGCATATTCTTTTGCCAACATAAAAAATTAGCTTCATCAAAGTGTTTGGGTTTAACAAAGTCCACAACAAACTCTCTCAAACTATGCACAATAGTTAAACAAAAATTGTCTTAAGATTGTTGGACTAAATGGTTGTATGAGAAGAAGTGTGACGCCCCCAAATTTCCCTTAAAATAAATGCGGGAATCGAGGCATCGGGATGCTGACAACACGGGTCACACATCCTAACGATAAGTGCCAAACGTGTGTGCACACGTGACATACATAAATAAAAGCAGCGGATATATTAGGTCAATAACTAAGTACCAGAATTTTAGAAATATTTTACAAACCATTTTAATATAAACTCTTCAACAGGAGATTTAATACAGTTTTCTGAAATACAAATTAAACAAATACATATTTTTAAAAGGGAAAAATAATTTCCCGAGATAACAATTTTATAACAATAATACATCACCGGCGGAGCTGTCTCCTCAGGCTCAGCCTCTTTATAATCTGCATCCAAAAACTACGACGCCAAGATGACATCACAGGTAAGTACAACCCAACCAAACCAAAAGACAGAAATATACTCATGCAACAACACTATGCATGAACACGACTCCAAATGCATGAATCTCAAAAGAACATCTTTCTCAAAATAATTAAGATAAACACACGCCAAAATCCCATTTTAGTCCACAATAAAATTCCAATAAAACCATCCATCCTTTCCTAGAAAATAATATCCACAAATCCAATCACACCGGGCGTTATGTATCGCCGTCCTCGATATGATAAACACACATCAGCAATCATAATGGGCATTATGTATCGCCGTCCTCGATATGAAATACACACCCAATGACCATAACGGACGTTACGTATCGTTATCCCCGTTATGTCATCCACACACTGCCAATCATAATGGGTGTTACGTATCGCCGTCCCCATTATGACTGACACACACAATGACCATAATGGACGTTACGTATCGCCGTTCCCATTATGTCATCCACACACACGCTGATCACAACGGGCGTTACGTATCGCCGTTCCCGTTATGACTCAGCCAAAAACCATTAAAATCTATAAACTCAATTTAAAACCCAGTTTCCATTTCCAACACATGAATATCCAAAATCATGCAAAAATCCAATTTCCAAATATTTTCATGAACATGCGCATAAATACACAATGTAGACAACCATGCACCAGATAGCTAACAATTAATAAATTTCAACAATAATCAAACACAATAACTGTTGATGCCAAAAATATATTTGAATATTAAAGCTCGTTTGGAAAATACTTACAGCGGGTAAAAGCGTAAATCCTTAAATTCCGCAGTGCTCGCAGCGGTTGCTCGCAGCGTTAGGCTACAGTGCTCGGTTTGACACCAAAATTTAGGGAAATACTCTTTGGAAGGTGGGGAATCTCATGGAGGTGGTGATGTGGCGGCACAACCACCGGAAGGTGGCGGATCGGGCTTAAAATGGGTTTCGAGTTTGGGGTTATACCGGGAAGGTGGGGCCGCGGTTTAAGGAGTTGAGTTAGGGGGTGGTCGGCTGAGGTAGGAGAGTGGTTTGGTGGCATAAGTGAGAGACACATTGGTCGGACAGCGGCGCTGGGTTGCTCAACCCGTGGGTTTTAAAACCCACTTCATGGGTCACGTATTCCGGCCAAGGGAGAAGGAGGGAAGGGCCAAGGTGGTCGGGGTAGGTCCCTGGTTGTGTGGGGAAGCTGACCTGAGGTGGTGGTGACCATGGGTGGCCGGTGGTGGCCGGAAAACGCAAGAGGAACCAAAATAACCCATTTTGGGTTTAAGCCTCACGCACGGGTTAGGGGACTGTCGGAGGGTGGGGAGGCCGGCGACGTGGGCGGTGAGGGCTGGTGGCCGGCGGTGGCGCTGCTGGGGCTGAGGACCGAATGGGCTAGGGGAAGGGGATGGCATCGCACAGGCTGGGGGAGGCAGGGGAGGGGCTCGCATGGGGAAACCGGGAAGAAAGAAGAAAAAGAAAAAGAAAGAAGAAAAAGAAAAGAAAAGAAAAGGAAAAGAGAAAAAGAAGAAGAAGAAGAAGGAAAATAGGACTACTAGAAAAAGCACATTAAATTAAATAAAAGTCAATTGAAAATACTTCCATTCAATATCAATAAAATAAGATATTTAAAGCCCATCAATAGAAATAAATTAAACCCAAGCGCAATATTAAAAATAAAACAATAATTAATATAACGAAAGTAGATCAAATAAACTCATATAATAAAATAAAGGAATTAAATTCCAATAATTAAAATAATTAACTCATATTAAAATAAATAAGAAAAACAACGTAACTCAATATTAACTAATTAATAGCTCAAATAAATATCTTAAACAAATAAAATACGACTAATAATATTATTAAAATAAATTAAAATAATTAATATCGAGAATAAAATAACGTGTAAAAATATACGTAAATCCGGGATCTCACAAGAAGTGAGTAAAAGTTTTAGCTTTAGGGCACGCAAAATGTTGCTTTCATCAAGATAATATTTATCTCCAACTTTACGGTAGGCACACGAGTTATTAATGAATATGCCTCCAAAATAGAATAAAGTCTAAATTAAGCATATTATTGAATCTCGTGATACACAAATGAAATTAGATATGAAAACCTTTCAAAAGTACTATTCTGTCAAAAGATTAGTAATCTATTTTTTGTAGAATAGATAGATACTATTAATTAGTTTGAAAAAATGAAAGACTTTTGGAAGAAATTTTGAAAACTTCTTTGCATAAATAAATAGACACCATTAATTAGGCCGTATTTATAGGTGACTTAAGAATGAAAACAAGTTATAATTTCTTTAGATTAAAATATTCAAATAGTGACTCTATGATTTGCCTTTACGATAGATTGGTACCTAAATTTTAAATTTGAACTTTTTACTGTTTATATTACACAGTACACATCTAGCCCAAGTCTAAGGCATCACAGCCAATATTTAGCCCACACAAGCAGCTTGAAATAAAGTTCCAGTCACCACATGCTCCTCGAATGCAATACTAAAAGATGAAAAATGATAGTTTATTTTTACACATTTGAGCACTATTCTTTATTATTTATTGTAGATATTTTCCCTTTATGCATTATAAATTTATTTTAGGAAGATTACGGTTAGTTTGTTATTGTGAACGTGTATATGAGGGCCTTAGCATTATATAGTCTAATTCATTCGAATATACTGCATAATTTGTAGCCATTCCATGTGCCGATCCTCTCTATACCTCTGTCCTTTCCCTTCCTTCTTCTTGTTTCCTTACATGGTATTGAGAGCTTGAGAAGGATCCTTTATGGATGACCAACATGATAGCTCTACAACTTCTTCCCCTACCCACTCTGCTTCTTCTTCTCTTCACTCAGACCCTAATGCAAACACCTTCTGTGCCAACAACATGGCGCTATATTTGAACCTCAATGACCCTAGCAACCCTTTTCGACTTGGCAACGGCGACAATTTCAATGTAGTTCTTGTCATCGACCTCCTCATTGTCGACAATTACCCTACTTGGTCAAGGGCTATGCATCGCGCCCTTCGAGCGAAAAACAAGCTAGATTTCATTACCAGCGACCTCTCACGATCCACAGATCCTAACGACCCTTTTACTAACCTCTGGGACTGCTGCAACGACGTGGTAGTGTTGTGGATTCAAAATTCAATCAGCCCCTCCATCAAATCGAGTGTGGCATTTGTGGACGAAACTCACGAGATTTGACTTGATCTCTAGGATCGATTCTCACAATAGAATGGGCCTCGTATCTTTCATCTCAAGAAGTCTCTTACAAGCATTCTCTAGGACAACGACTTTGTAAGTGTTTACTATGAAAAGCTTAAAACACTATAGGATGAGCTTTAGGTCTATGATCCTATTCTATTTGCAATTGCCATGAAAACCCTTGTGGATCGTTACTAGCGTGATTGTATCTTTCGGTTCTTAATGGGTTTGCACGACATTTACTCAAATGTTCGTGATTAAACCATGCTTCTAGACTCCTTGCCTTTTATCACTAAGGTGTTCTCACTCATCCAACAACAATAATGCCAGCACTCCCTTGTTCAACATAGCCCTTCCCCTGACTCAGTGGCTTTGGCCATTAAGAAGCCCTACCTTGTTCCTAAATTCCCACCCCAATCCAAACCCAACCAAAAGAAAGACGACCCTATTGCACTCACTGCAAAATCACCGTCCATACCCTTCAATCTTGTTTTAAATTGGCAATGTTGAAGCCCATGTATGTTCTCACTGTAACCTCACAGGCCACACAATTGAAAAATGCTATAAATTACATAGCTACCCACCCGGTCATAAATTTTTCAACAAATCCTAAACCCCCTACTGTGTTTGCTACCCAATCCACCAATTCTTGTTCCCTAACCTTGAGGCCCTCAGTGATGATAAAGTTGGTTTAACTAAGGCTTAGTATCAACAACTAATGGCTCTACTTCAGCCAAGGGATGCTTCCATTGCTGCTCAGCATTCGGCTAACCAGATTCAATCAAATTCCAATAACCCTTCTACTTCCAATTTTTCTAGTATCTCTCTTTGCTTATCCACCCACACACACATCACAACCCTTACCTCATTTTCCTTGAATAATAGGCACGGATGTAGTAGACCACATGGTCTGCGCCCCTCCATATTCACTTCCATCACAAAAATATTTTTCCTCTCTGTCAAATTACCCAATTGAACAGATGTTCTAGTCACACAAATGGGTGCTGTCAATCTCACTAATTCACTCTGTCTCATTGAGGTATTATGTGTTCCTTCATTCAATTTTAACTTGATTTCAGCAAAGATATTTGCCTCTTCACTCACATATTGTCATGCTTTTCTGATGTTTGTTTTATTCAGGATCTTGTCTTTTGGAAAATGATTGGGAATGGTGAATTGAGGAATGGCCTATAGCACCTCGTACATTGTGACGTTTCTCCTTCCAGCCTAGCTGCCAAAGTCTCTTAGTTTTCACATAATAATCTTAATTCTTCAGCTTCTATTTTGAGTAATGTTGTTGTCATTGACCTTTGGTATTGTCGCCTAGGTCATCTTTCTTTTCCATGCCTCAGTTTAATCATTGATCCTATCGTAAATAACATCATAAAAACTATTAACAAAAAACTTTATTGCATTTGTCCATTAGTAAAGTTACATCGACTCCCTTTTCCTATTAGTCACCATAAAACTTCTCATCCTTTTGAAATGATACATTGTGGCCTCTAGAGACCATGTTCCACCATTGCATATGATGAATCCAGATTTTTCTTAACCATAGTTGATGACTTTACCCGTACCACATGGCTATACCTTCTCAAACTTAAATCTAAAACCAGGAAATGCATACAATCTTTTACCAATCTAGTTGAGACTCAAATGAACCTTAAAATCAAAACCTTAAGAAGTGACAATTGAAGTGAATTCTAAATGATTGACTTTTTCAATTCCAAAGGCATTATACACCGAAGAAGTTGTGTTGCCACCCCCTAATAAAATGACATTGTAGAATGTAAATACCAACATTTATTAAATGTTGCCCGGGCATTAAAATTTCAGGCTAGTCTCTCACTTACATATTGGAATGATTGTATTCTCATAACCATATACTTTATTGATAAGACCCCTATCTTGGTTCTACAAAACAAAACCCCCTTATGTGCTGTTGTTTATCTCACCCTTACTTATGCTTATCTAAAAATAATTGGATTCTTGTGTTTTGCTTCCACCCTTGCTCATGGTAGAACAAAATTTGATCCTAGAGGTCGTATATGTATCTTTCTTGACTATTCATTTGGTGTCAAAGGTTATAAGCCCATTGACCTTGAAACCAAAACTATTTTTGTTTCTAGAGATGTTGCATTTAATGAGTTGATCTTTCCTTTTCATTCTTTGTCTTCTTCCTTTCTTTCCACCACTGAAAATCCTAATTTGGTCTACATTAAATCCTTACCTGATTTGTTTCCTTTTCCACCTCTTTCCCCTTAATCGATCCTTCCTCTTCCACAAAATCTGCACCTCCACCCTCTAAGCCTTCCCTTTTTGATTCCATAACCAACTCAACCCTTCCCTTTACCATTATCCCTCTTCCATTCCCCCTCCTACTACCCCTACCCTTACCCCTCCCCTCCCCCTCAGCCTGCTCTTCTCAGGTCTACTAGGCAAGGAGAGTACCACAATATTTGAGAGACTTTTATTGCAAACAAGCATCCCTCACTGACCCCACCAAGTTGCTGTCCGAGAGCTCTAAAAGTCTAATACTTCTCATTCATTCACTCAATTTCTCACTGACCAGAAATTTAGCCCTTTCTTTTACAGCTTTTTCTACTTCCATATCTACTATTTATGAACTCTCTAGTTACAAGCAAGCATTGCAACATCCTAGTTGGTGTAAAGCCATGAAAACTGAGTTGAATGCCTTAGAACAAAATCAGACTTGGGTTATCACTGATTTGCCTCTTGGTAAACAACCCATTGAAAGCAAGACCTGTTGCCAAGGGATTTATACAACTTGAAAGTATAGACTATACAAAAACCGTTTCCCCAATTGCCAAATTAGTGACAGTCTAGATTCTTCTTTTTGTGGTAGCAGTAAAGGGATGGTTCTTACATTAGTTTGATGTACACAATGCATTTCTTCATGGTGATTTGGAAGAGTAAATTTATATGAAAAAACCTCCTGGTTATAATAAAGGGGCACATCATCAGGTATGCAAGCTGGTTAAGAGTCTTTATGGCCTTTAAACAGCCTACTAATTTATCGTTTTGAACAACCCACAAAATGTTAAGATATTAGAGAAATGCTACTAGTCAAGGTATTTTATTATTATCAATATCTCAGTTGCAGCTTTGAGCTTATTGTGATTCCGATTGGACTTCATGTCTGGGCATATGTCGCTCTATAACGGGTTATTATATCTTGCTTGGTAACTCTTGTGTCATGGAAGTCAAAGAAACAATCAGTGGTCTTTCGATCTTCTGCTGAAATTGAGTATCACTTTATGGCATCTACATGTTTCAAGCTCACTTGGCTCAGATTTTTGCCTATTGATTTGCGGGTACCCCATCCCCAAGCTGCCTTACTTTTTTGTTATAGTCAAGCAACCCTTCACATCGCTGCAAACCTTGTTCATCACGAGAGAACAAAACATTATCACTTCTTAGATTGCATCTCATCCTCAATTGGTTGACATATTCATCAAAGCATTGCCTGCTTATCTCCTCCATTTGCACTTGTCTAAAATGAGAATAGTGAATCTTTATTCTTCATTTTGTAGGGGCTATTACACAATACACATCCAGCCCAAATCCAAGGCATCATAGCCCATAGTCAGCCCACTCAAACAGCCAGAATAAAACTCCAATCACCACATGTTGTGTGACGTCCCCAAATTCCCCTTAAAATAAACACGGGAATCGAGGCCTAGGGATGCTGACGCCCCCAAATTTTCCTTAAAATAACACGAGAATTGAGGCATCAAGATGATGACAACACGGGTCACACATCCCAACGACAAGTGCCAAACGTGTGTGCACACGTGACATACATAAAATATAAGTCGCAGTGGATAATAAAATCATTATCTAAGTACCAGAATTTTTAGAAATATTTTACAAACTAATTTAACATAAATTGTCCAATAGGAGATTTAATACAATCATCCGAAAGTTAAATCATACAGATACATATTTGTAAAAATGGGAAAAACACTTCCCAATATAACAAATTATAAATAAATACTCCAACAACGAAACCGCCTCCTCAGACTCAGCTTCCACAAAAATCTGTATCCAAAAATCTACAACGCCAAGATGGCATCGCAGGTAAGTACAACTCAACCAAACTAAAAGACAGAAATATACTCATGCAATAACAACAACATCACTCATGACACGACATCAAATGCATGAATCTCAAAATAACATCTTTCTAAAAATGAATAAGATAAATGTACGCCAAAATTTCATTTTGGTCCACGATAAAATTTCAGTAAAATCATTCATCATTTACCATAAAATAAAATCCGCAAATCCAACCATACCGGGCGTTACATATCGCCGTCTCCGATATGATATACACACATCACCAATCATAATGGACGTTACGTATCGCCGTCCCCATTATGATTAATACACACTCATTTCATAGCGGGCGTTACGTATCACCGTCTCTGATATGAAATGCACATCCAATGATCATAACGGGCGTTACGTATCGCCTTCCCTGTTATGCCATCCACACATTATCAATCATAATGTGCGTTACGTATCGCCGTCCCCATTATGACTGATACACATAATAACCATAATGGGCGTTACGTATCGCCGTCCCCATTATGTCATCCACACACACACGCTGATCACAACTGGTGTTACGTATCGCCGTCCCCGTTATGGCTCAGCCAAAAACCATTAAAATCCATAAACTCAATAAAAACCCAATTTTCATTTCCAACTAGGGGTGGTCAGCAGGTATCCGTACCCGCTGACCCGCCCGCAAACCGCCCCCCCACCTTGCGGGGCGGGTTAACCCGTTTGACGACAACGAACGGGGTAAACCCGCCCGCATTTTGGGGTATGGACGGGGGCAGGGGCGGTAGAGGTTTGACCCCGCCCCCGCCCCCGCATATATATATTAAATATTAAATATATTATATATTATATATTAAAAACCCAGATGACTCAAAACGGCGTCGTTTTGTCATCTGGATTTTTTTTTTAACTTTACTTACATAAAACAATGCCGTTTTATATAAACGGCGTCGTTTTATGTAAACGAATTTAAGAATTAAGCCCTCCCCCTCCCCCTTTCGATCTTCGTCGCTCACTCTGACTCTCTCTCATCTCCCTCTCACTCTCTCTCTAAAATCGGCCTTAACCCTAGCCCTAAAACACACCTCAGGCCACCGTCGTCACAGCCGCTGGCCACCGTCACTGCCAAGTGCGAAGAATCCCTCTCTCTCATTTTCGATAGTTCTCCGGTTCTCCCTCTCGGCCTCTCCGATATTTCTCCGAATCTCCTGCTAGGTAATCACTAATCTCCCATTTTTTTTGTTTTGATTCTTCAAAATTTGAAATTATATGATTGTGTTGAAAACTTGAATTTATTGAATAATTGATTATGAGTTTATGGAGTGGATTGTGTTGAGACTTGAGTTGTTCTAGGGTTTGGATTCTGGATGCCGATTGCCAATGGATCCGATTGTCTGAAATTTGATTCGGTAACCCGTAACATATATAATGTATATATATATTTTTGTTATGTAAATTGTAAGGATTCTAAATTTGCAGTTATGCACAAAGCTCTCATTATATTTTATTAAAAATTATTTTTAGCTGCATTGAATCATTGATTAAATGTGTCACATTTTAAACCAATTTATAGATTAATCACTTAAATAAAAATATATATTGAAACCATAAAAAATCGACTGACATACTGTAAGTATTGAAACATAAAAAAAAAAATTGAATTTATGATATTTAGATATTGAAATAAACTAAAATTAAAAAAATAAAATTATTATTTGAAAAATAAAATCACTACTAACCATACATGTTAACTATAAGTCCAGGGGCGGAACCACATGGTTCCTTGGGGGGGCTACCGCCCCCCCCAAAATCTTTTAAAATATTATTTTAGTATATAGGAAAGTATAATCTTCTCATACCTACAAGCTTTTTACTGAAATTAGCCCCCTCAATGCTAAAAATACATCATTTAAAGTACAAACTGATATAAAATTAGCCCCTTATACTGCTATTGTGCAAAAAAGGTGTTCATAAGTTTAAACCTCTGGTCCATAGTCATTTGAGAATTTTCAACCAATAGACAACAACGATATTCATGATAGTAGCATACTACAAATATGCAATGGTATTTGTGTCTCAAAAGCAAGTCTGCAATTCTTCATAGCTTGCTTTTGAGAGTTTGTTTCTTTTTCAAGTTTGCACATTAGAAAAAAAATATATTTGTGTTTTATGCTCAGTGCTCTTCTGTATTTCAATTCAGTGCAAAAACTCTAAAAATACTATACATAATGCTTTGAGTTCTTTTAGCATGATTCGCTTTTATATGCAGAAATGGTTTCAAAACTTGAACCAATAATAAATATTGAAAAATGGTTGTTTTTCGTCTCCTTCTTGTAGGCCATATATTTAGTTGACATGTAAGAAGAGGTGCATATTCCCTATCAGAAATAATCATTTTTTATTTTTTATTTTTGACAAAAGTCCAATTTTAATGTTATATTGATATTTTTATGTCTTAGATTTTGAGTTGATTGTTGTAGGTTTACAGATTAATTAAAAATTTGAGAATATTCATTAGACATATATAAGATTATTTATATATGTATTTTTTGTATAATTTTATGATATATAATTATTGCTTTTATATATAGTAACGCAAAAAAAACACATGTTACTTATATTCATATATATCATATATTTTGTCGAACGCCCCCCCAAATACAAAATTCTAGTTCTGCCCCTGTATAAGTCTATACATCTCAAAATAAAATAAATGAGAATATACATACACACACATATATATTTGTGATGTCATGTTAAATTAATAGGCAAAATGAGTGATATAATCATATAAATTATTATAGTTTGATGCATTAGGTATTATTTGAAAGTTAGACAATTGAGTCTAATTTTGAATTGAGATTTGACCCTATTATATTTTGGTATGACCATTCGTGTTGCATTTATTATAATTTCAGATTTGTTGTAAATGAAAAGTCCAGAGGATTCTAGTGCAAGCTCCTCGGAGGGGGCCTTGGGTACCTCCGGCCCTAACCCTAACCCTAACCCTAACCCTATCCCGACCACTACCACTACTACTACCACTACCCCTAATCCTACCAGTACTCCCCTTCTGGTTGAGACCCCTGACCCTACTCCTACCACTACCACTTGCCCCGCCCCCAAGCAGTCTAGCAAGAAAGCCCCATCCATAATTTGGGCTCATGTCACCAAGATAGAAGGTGGTGACCCCAATGATCCAAAAGCCAAATGCAACTATTGTGGCAAAATTTATGGGTGCCACTACAAGAGACATGGCACTTCCCAGATAAAATTGCACTTGGAAGAACAGTGCAAAAAATCCCTAATTTTGAAGTCTTTGGTAGAGAAGACCCAATCCAGGCTTGAAGTTGGATTTAAAAAAATGGGTGAGGGGAGTAGTGGGGAGTTGGCATTAAAGGGGTATACAAAATATAATCCTAACGAGGCTATGACACACCTAGCTCGCATGATTGTTATAGATGAGATGCCTTTCCAAGTGGTTGATGGGAAAGGGTTCCAAGCCTATTCTAGGTACTTGGAACCAAGATTCAATATTCCTTCTCGCCACACGGTGGCAAGAGATGTTAAAAAACTTTATTGATCAGAAAAAGAGAAGTTGAGGGGTTTATTGGCGGGGGAAAATGTTTGCCTCACCACTGATTGTTGGATTTCTTGTAATAATCTTAATTTTATGTGTATCACTGTTCATTGGGTTGATGGGGGTTGGATATTGCATAAGAAAATCCTCAAATTTTGTTAAACAACTGATCACAAAGGTGAGACGATAGGGAAGCCCTTAGAGGCCACTGTAAAAGAATGGGGGTTAACTCGGGTTTACACTTGCACGGTTGATAATGCTAGGGCTAACGATGTTGCAATGAGACATCTTAAGACTCTCATGAATAATGCGAGTAGAACGATTTTGGGTGAAGATTATTTGCATGTGCGATGTGCAGCACATATTCTTCATTTGATTGTGGGTGATGGCTTAGATAAGCTTGGTGACTCGGTTGCTTGGGTCAAGACTGCTGTGAGATGGGTCAGATCTTCTCCTGCTAGATTGGCTAGGTTCAAAGTTGCTGCAACTACTATGGGTATAACATGTAAAAAAGGTCTTTACACTGATTAGTCTACAAGGTGGAACTCAACCTTTTTGATGTTAGAGGCAGCTCAGGAGTATAAGTTGGCATTTGATATATTGGGTAATGAAGACATACAATATGTCAAGTATTTTGATGAAAAGTTGGGGCATCCTTTGTCTAATGATTGGGAGGTTGTATCTATTTTTATAGAGTTTCTGAGAGTTTTTTACGATGTTACCAAAGTTTTATCTGGTTCTCTATATCCCATGGCAATCAATTTTGTCAACAAATAGCCAAGGTGAAAGAAGAATTAAATGATATTGCAGCAGGTAGTAACACCACATTGTGAGAGATGTCTAGGACCACGATGGAGAAATTCGACAAATTTTGGGGGAAGAGTTTGATAAACCCAATATTTTGTTATATGTTGCATGTGTCCTTGACCCACGGTTTAAGGTTAAAGGCATGGTATTTGGGTTGACTGATGCAATTGGCAAGGATTGTGCGTCAGCTGTTGCATCTTGAGCTCAGGAAACACTTGTTAGATTATTTGATGAGTTCACTATCGTGGGAGGTGGTAGTGTTGCAGCCCCTACAGCCACAGGTATCCCCCCACCAGGTGCAGATGCTAGGCGTGGAAAAAAACATAAAATGGACTGGGGTGACAAGATGGAGTCGACCCCCTTGGATATTATGGGTTCCACCACAGATGCCCAGTCAGAGGTAGACAGATATTTGGCATTGGATCTTCATCCATTTGTACGAGATTTTGATATATTAGCTTGGTGGAAGATGAATGTCTCCAAATATCCTGACTTTCAAAGGTTGCTCGTAGTATCTTGGCCATCCCGATCAGTACAGTAGCCTCAGAGTCGGCCTTCAGCACTGGAAGGCGCGTATTAGATCCTTTTCGGAGCTCATTAGATCCTATCACTATTGAGTCCCTGATTTGCACACAGAATTGGATCACGGGTGCTGAAGTTCATATTCCGGAGGTTATTGATTATGATCCGGTTGAGGCTGAGGACGAGGCTGCTGATCAGTCTGGATCTGGTAAATTGTTACGCAATAAATATTTATATTATTTTGTATTTATTTAATTAAATTTAATGTTACACAGATTTTACATTTAATTGTTGTAATTTGCAGCGACCGTAATGCCAACACCTAAGACACCGTCAACAGCTACCTCTGCTGCAGTATGACCTACGTCACCTACCAACCCATCACCATGGTTTGTACTTTACACAATTGTTTTTTAATTGTTGTTTACATTTATAATTTTATAATATTTGTAATGTTAGTTTTTAACTTATTTTGTAATTCTTGTTTAATGATTTTTGACATTTTTTAATTTCTATGACAGTATTATTTTGTATGTTAATTCAAATTGTCAAGTCCATCTTTTAAGTTAATAACCCAATTTAATTTCGGTAAGTAACTTAGTATTTTTAATAAATTATTGTTTTTTTCATGTTTATAACTTTATTATTATATTTGTACTCTAATTGTTTTTTAACTTATTGTTGCAGGTTAAGCTTAAGGCCCAACAACCCCACAGTCCCCATCCAAGTTTGCATTATGACTCTTTTATCGTGACAAAGTCCAATCACCAGTGTCCAAGGACCATTATTATCAATCTTATTTTTTATAATTTTGTAAATTGTAAATTTGTAAATTTGTAATGTTAATAGTTAATAGTACAATTTGTAATTTTGTATTTTGTAGGATTCATTTATATTATTATAAATTTGTAAATTGTAATAGTTTAGTAACTAGTCTAGACTTCTAGTAGTTTTTATTTTTAAATTTTAACTTTTGACTGATTTAGACTTTTAGATTTTTAGTTATGTTCTTTTTAAATTATTTTGTCATTTTAGAATTTAGTAATGATAATTATTTAGTATTTAATATATTGATATTTATTATTGTGAAATTATATCAGGTTTGATGATTTTCTGAGTCGAAAATGGCTTAAAAATTTGATCTGGGCCGAAACAGACCCAGAATCATCAAGTAGGTCAGGCCCAACAGGGGCGGTGGCTGGGGGCGGGCAGATGGAGATTCCCTTGCTCCCCCCGCTGATAGGCGAGGTACCCCGCCCTGTGCAATCGGGGGCGGGGTACGGTTTATATTAATGACCCCCCGCCCAGGCGGGGGCGGGAGTGGTAATTGGGGGACCCCGCCCCCGGTAGGGCGGGGATCACCCCTATTTCCAACACATGAATACTCGAAATCATGCAAAAATCCAATTTCTAAATATTTTCATGAATATGCGTGTAAATACACAATGCAGACAACCGTGCACCAAATAGCGAACAATTAATAAATTGCAACAATAACTGTTGATGCCAAAAATATATTTAAATCTTTAAAGTTCGTTTGGAAAGTACTTACAGCAGTTAAAAGCGTAAATCTTTGAGCAGACGTCATTTTGCAGCGTTCGTAACGGTCACTTGTACGCTAGGCTAAAGTGCTCTGTTTGACACCAAAATTTAGGGAGATACTCATTGAAGGGTGGGGAATTTCATGGAGGTGGTGGTGTGGCGGCACAACTACCGGAAGGTGGCGGATTGAGCTCAAAATGGGTGAAAACCCATTTTCGGGTTTGGGGTTGTACCGGGAAGGTGGAGCCGTGTATGGGGAAGCTGAGCTAGGAGGATGACCGGTTGGGCAAGGGGAGTCTTTTGGTGGCGGAGGTGAGGCCTACGGTGGCCGGATGGCGGCGCTAGGGTGGCTAACCCGTGTATGGGTATTTGAAATACCCATTTTGGGTTGGGGCATTTGGGCTGCTGTGGGTAGTGCCGGAGGTTGGGTTATGCTCGTCGGAGGGTGGGGAGGTTGCTGGTAGGTCGCCGGTGCGAAGGGGTGGCCGGCGGTTGCCGGAAAATGCAGGGGAAGTTAAAACACCCATTTCGAGTTTCAGCCCATGGAAGGGAGGTGGGAAGAGGTCTGGGGTTGAGATCACTGGCGTAGGCCGGCCGGCAGGTGGCGGTCCTAGTGGTGGGGGCGGTGAGAGAGGCTGACCGGCGCCGGGGTGGTGGCTGGGCTTGACAGCCGAACCGAAACAGGGGGGGCGTTGGTCGCACGGGTAAGGGGGGAACGCAGGGGATGAAAGGAGAAAAAGAAAAGAAAAAGAAAAGAAAAAAGAGAAAAAGGAAAAAGAAAGAAAAAAGGAGTCCAATAAAAAAAACACAATAAATTAAATAAAAGCCGACTGATAATGCTACAATTTATTATAAATAAAATAAAATATTTAAAACCCAACAATAAACTAATTTAATTTAAAGAACAATTTAATTATAGAACACTAATTATTATTAAGAAAGCACATCAAATAAAATCACATAATAAAATAAAGGAATTTAATTCCAATTATTAAAATAATTACCTCACATTAAAATTAATAAGAAAAGCAACATAACTCAATATTTAATTATAAGAACAACATCAAACTAATATTAACTAATCAATAGATCAAATAAATATCTTAAATAAATAAAACACGACTAATAATATTATTAAAATAATTAACACCGTGAATAAAATAACGTGTAAAAATACACGTAAATCTGGGATCTCACACTGGCAACATGGGTCACGCACCTCCAACGTCAAGTGCTAAGTGTGTGAACACGTGACATGCATAAAATAAAAGTTGCAGCGGATAATAAAGTCATTATCTAAGTATCATAATTTTTAGAAATATTTTACAAATCAATTTAACATATATTCTCCAACAAGAGATTTAATAGAGTCATCCGAAAGATAAATCATAAAAATGTATATTTATAAAAAGGGAAAAATAATTTTCCAAGATAGCAATTTTATAACATAATACTCCAACAATGGAGCCGCCTCCTTAGGCTCAAACTTCCCGACATCTGCATCCAAAATCTACGACGCCAAGATGGCATCGCAGGTAAGTACAACTCAATCAAACTAAAAGATATAAAATATACTCATGCAATAACAAAACTCATGAACACGACACCAATGCATAAATCTCAAAAGAGCATTTTTCTCAAAATAAATAAGATAAGCATACGCCAAAATCCCATTTTGATCCACGATAAAATTCCAGTAAAATCATCCATCATTACTCAGAAAATAATATCCGCAAATCCAATCATACCGGGCGTTACGTATCGCCGTTGCCAATATGATATACACACATCACCAATCATAATAGGCATTACGTATCGCTGTCCCCATTATGATTCCTACACACTCATTTCATACCGGGCATCACGTATCACCGTCCCCGATATGAAATACACACCCAATGACCATAACGGGCATTACGTATCGCCGTCTCCATTATGTCATCAACACACTGCCAATCATAATTGGCGTTACGTATCGCCGTCCCCATTATGACTTACACACATTTCATAGCAGGCGTTACGTATCGCCGTCCCCGATATGAAATGTACACACAATGACCATAATGGGCGTTACGTATTGCTGTCCCCATTATGTCATTCACATCAACTGATCACAACAGGCGTTACGTATCGCCGTCCCTGTTATGACTCAATCAAAACCATTAAAATCCATAAACTCAATAAAAACTCAATTTCCATTTCCAACACATGAATATCTGAAATCATGCAAAAATCCAATTTCTAAATATTTCCATGAACATACGTGTAAATACACAATGCAGACGACCATGTGCCAAATAGTCAACATTTAATAAATTTCAACAATAACCAAACACAATAATTGTCGATGCAAATATATATTTAAATCTTAAAAGTTTGTTTGGAAAGTACTTACAACGGGTAAAAATGCAAATCCTTGAGCAAACGCCAATCCGCAACATTCGTAGCGATCACTTGTACGTTAGGTTAGAATGCTCGGTTTGACACCAAAATTTAGGAAGATACTTTTTGGAAGGTGGGAAATCTCATGGAGGTGGTGGTGTAGCGGCACAGCCACCGAAAGGTGGCGGATCGGGCTCCAAAAGGGTGGAAACCCATTTTCAGGTTTGGGGTTGTACCGAGAAGGTGAGGCCGTGGTTTGAGGAGCTGAGCTAGGGGGATGATCAGCTGAGATGGAGGAACATTTTGATGGTGGAGGTGAGGCTCACGGTGGCCGGACGGCGGCGCGGCGAAGCTGGATCCATTTAAAGACCCATTTCGGGTGGAGGGGCAAACGGCGGAGCTGGGCGGCTTTGGGCGGTGGGTTATGCTCGCCGGAGTGAGGGGATGCTGCTAGTAGGTCGCCGATGCCAAGGGGTGGCCGACGGTGGCCGAAAAATTCAAGAGAAACCACAAAACCTATTTCGGGTTTGTGGCCATGGAGCACACCGACGGTACCACTGGACTCGCCGACAGGTGGGGAGGCTGTCGGTGTGGGTGGTGAAGGGTGGCGGCTGGCGGTGGGTGGTTGGGCTGAGTTGGACCGGATGGGAGAATAGGGGAAGGGGTTTGTGTCGCGCAAGTCTGGGTCCGAATTAGTGAGGAAGAAAAGGAAAGAAAAGAAAGAAGAAAGAAGAAAGAAGAAAAAGAAAAGCAAAGAAAGAATAAAGAAGAGAAAGAAGAAAAAAGACTAACTACAAAAAAAATACAATAAATTAAATAAAAGCCGACTTGAAATACTACAATTTAATATCAATAAAATAAAATATTTAAAACCCAACAATAAACCGATTTAATTTAAAGAACAATTTCATTATAAAACACTAATTATTATTAAGAAAACACATCAAATAAAATCACATATTAAAATAAAAGAATTTAATTCCAATTATTAAAATAATTACCTCACATTAAAATTAATAAGAAAAGTAACGTAACTCAATATTTAATTATAAAAACAACATAAAATTAATATTAACTAATCAATATATCAAATAAATATCTTAAGCAAATAAAACAAGACTAATAATATTATTAAAATAAATTAAAATAATCGACAACGAGAATAAAATAATGTGTAAAAATACACGTAAATCTGAGATCTTACATGTTGCTCGAATGCAACACTCAAGGATGAAAGAGGATATTTTATTTTTATATATTTGAGCATTATTCTTTATTACTTATTGTAGATATTTTCTCTTTATGAATTATAATTTTATTGTAGGAAGATTACAGTTAGTTTGTCATTGTCAATGTGTATATGAAGGCCTTAGCACATTATAGTCTGAATCATTCGAATATATTGCATAATTTGCAGCCTTTTCATGTGTCAATCCTCTCTGCACCTTTGTGCTCTCCCTTCCTTGTTTCCTTACCGTTTATACTTTCAATTTTGATCAAATTAATCATTACGTTACATTTAGTTAGTCAACTTTTAAATGACAGGTCAACATTAATAAAAAGTTTTAAAATAATTAAAATTAAACACAAAAAATATTATAATTTAAAAAGCTTCCAAAAGAAATTCAATTTAAAACGAATAAGTACGTTTTCCTTATGAGTTATATTTCTGTTTAAAGAAACTATATATTGATTGAAATTTATTTTAGAAACATTTTTAGTTTTAATTCCAAGTTAAATCCTGAAAACTTTCTTTAATTGGTTTCAGAAGTCAAAACTGGGATGAAATCCAAAATATGATATTCATTTTAAATTGAAATTTGTTTTTTAATAATTTGTTTAATTTTTAAATTAATTTAGAATTATATTAATTTTTAAAAAAATGAAAGACTTGACTCATTGTCTATTATAAATGGATTTCTGAAAATTACTTTCTATTTCTAGATTTATAAAAACCATTTCTTGGTGTTAAAATAAGATATACATGTGGTATAAAATTGGAGATTCCATTTGTTTAAAAAAAAAAAAAAACAAGAGAGAGTTGGTGAGGCAATATCTTTCGAAGGCGAAGATTAGTAGTTGGTCCAAGAGCAATTATACACTGAGATTGAGACCCACTCGGACTCCAACGGGAAATGCACGTGTCAAGAAAAATTCCGACTTCGGTCCACAAAGTTGAAACAAATTCAAATGAGAGGTAAGAAGAGATTAATTGAAATGAATTGAAATTATTTTTTAATATTATTATTATTTTAAAATTTAAAAATATTAAATTAAAATTTAAAAATATATATATTAAAATTTAAAAAAATTATATTGAGATATGTATTTTGTATGAAAATTTAAAAAAATATAATAATAAATTTGAGATAAATTAAAACAAATTTGTCTCGTCTACTAATCTAAACCCACCCTAAGTGGAGTTGGGTTTCTTACTCAGGCCATTTTATCAGAGCTCCGACTCCAATAATGCCGAGTGGAAATCAAAGTCAAATTTTCAGATCTTTGCAATCTGCTCTCCAACCAATTTACACTGTTTCGAATCTGAAAAGGGGCAACCCTTAATATTAAATGGCCAATGTTACGTATTCCGTTACGTTTCATCTCGTTTTTCATTTTGATTTGGTTTTTTATTCCGTTACATAATCTTTCTTAAAAATAATGTAAAAAATAATAATAATAATAAAATCGGGATGGGGAACGGGATGAAACTACCGAGATAACTATCATTTTCCATATTTAATTTTCCCGTGTCCCTTTTGGGTCCGCTCACGATGGGCTGTTGGGCAGCGCACGGGATGATTGTGCGCCCAGGCCCATAAGCCCATATCCCCCAACAAAGCATTTAGTTAAAAGGGCCATGCTAGGATCCCACTGGCTGGTCCCACTAGCTCATGATGGGCTGTTACATCATTTTTTAACAGTTTTAATTTTTTTAAAAAAAATTTATAGTATTATTAAAAAAAATCTTTCTTAATTATTAAGTTAAAAAAATAAAAAAAAAATTAAAAAGAGAGAGGGGGAGCTTCCAACGGAATCTCCATGCGAGATACTTACCATTTTCCTAGTTAAAAATGCTTTTGTGACGTTGGATTGATTCAAACATTTTTTTTAGTTTTTTAATTTATATTATTTTTATATAAGTGTTTTAAAACAATGTTTTAAGTTTTTTTTTATATTTTTAAAAAATATTTTAAGATGTTAAAAAAATTATTTAAATAAAATATACATTTTAAAACATTTAAAATTTTTTATTTACATGATTTTTTTAACATGATTTTAAAATATTTATATAAAAATCATGTAAAATCAAAAAAAAAAAAAGTCTCATAATTAAGACAAGTTGAGATCCCAAAATAAGGATCCTAAAATAAAAATTCATAGCATTGCTCTTTTTCATTAGGGCAGAAAATTTAATGGTTTTGTGACGCCAGATTGATTCAAGCCTTTTCCATTAAGGAAGAAATTCGCCACCACTACTGCTGAACAACAAATTAGCTTGGTGCTTTAAACATTGGCCTGTTTTAAACGTTTTCTGCTCTAAATATTGACCTACGTATACTTTCCATAATCTGATCTCTCTTTTCCCATAACTCATAAATTATTTCAAAATAAACTCTAAAATAATAGCAATATATATATATTTATAATTATATATGTTGAAATTTTCTATATATAATGTACATTATTCTGAATATGTTGTCACGAGATTTTAAATAATATTTGTTAAATTAAGGGAAAAAATTAGTACATTATCATCATGATATCTGATATCTATTTATACATATATAAAAACTGAATTATTTAAGCTAAGTTGTCAATTAAACCGTAAAACTCGATTAAAACCTTCACACAAAAGCACTCAAATGACTTGGCATTCATACCATAAAACTCGGACATGAAAGAAACCATTTATCTGCCTATGGTTATTCCAAATGGATCAAAAGACATCCATGAATATCGATAACTAGAACAAACAAATCAACTCATTGCTTCAATCTGAAGCAGCTGGTCGGTCACGAATCGGTAGCCAAATGAACCATTGACCATTCAGATTCTTTCGGATTCTTACCATGTTGCGAATAATCCTTAAAATCTCTCAAATCCTTTGCATATTCTCTCAGAAACATCGGCACCACCAACAAAGTGAGAGACAGACGCTCACCCCCTTGACGAGGGCATTGTAGAAGCGAAACCCCTTAACCTCTGTCATGTCCTTTTTTCTCATCCGTCCGTTGTTGCCAATCTCGATTATCCAAGGCTAAAGCCCAATCTCAAACCTACCTCATTCACACGCTTGGAAAATTCAAAGAAATATCGTCGTAGACTTTGAAACTCTCTTATGAATAGATCAGATCCAAAACTTCTGGTACATTTTGGTGATTTGTTTTGGGAGGTAATTATATAGGGTTTGGATTATCTAAATTTTGATCATATATCTTATGATCGGAGGTTAATTTTGGGTTTAGATTGGCCTAATTAGGGTCTTATTCAAAGATCCGACTATCATGTTTTGAAATTGATAGTTGCAAAGAGAGAGGGACGTAGAGGGAACACTCATGAAGTTGATGGAATTTGCTCTTAAATCTCCGTGCAACATTTATCATAATTCACAAAGTATCTGCATAAGCCTCTTCATATCTCACTCGAAAGAGTACTGGGTATGCTTTTCCCTGCACTGTTCTTGCTTCCATTCTTAGTTCCTCAACACATATATTGTTTTGTCTAGAAAATGAGACCAAGCACAAGCTATATGAAAACGCCCTTTTGTGGTTATCTTCAATAACAATGTCAGCAGGATTTATGTACTATAAAGACCATGAAGTGGGTCAATTCTGAATTTCTTTTCTTGCTTTCTTCATGAATTGACAACCATGTTTGTATATTACCATATGTTAAAAATGAGTTTCAATGAGTTGATACATATACGCATGTAGGTTTTAAACACAACAGTGAATGAATGTTTTGAATTTTGACGGATCAAGTCTTCGATACCATAGAATAAAAATATTACTAATTATATTTTCTCTTCAATACCATACACCACAAACAATCCATTTTCAACTTCAGTATCAAGTCAGAGAAAATTTGTATTGTTCTGTCTATCTTCACTAACCTGTCTTAGCTAGCACTACTCAAATTCAAATATGAAATAACTATCCGAACCTTTCAAATTCAAATATGAAATAACTCTCTCTTCTCACACATAGTTTGCCTGATGAGTAATAGATGCTTGAACATTTAAAATTCAAGCATCAACCTGCAATGATAAATCGTGACACCAGTGCTCGTATTCGTTTCGTATCAAGACATGCAAACAATAAAACTAAGTATACCTATAGTATTACAAAGTTATAAAACTAATTATAAGGTTACAAAATTACAATCGAAACAATAAAAACCTCAACTTGCTATTATCGTGTCATGACATAACTTGATGAGACTGGTATTTGTAACATATTGCTACCTCTAATTCTATCATATATTGTAATTGTAATCCTATAGCGTATTATTTAATATTATTATTAATTTCTTGTGCTTAAATTAATTATACAAAATTTACAATACTTATAATTATTAATATAGTAATTATTTTATGATTCGTTCTTACACATTCGAACGAGAAGGTTATAAGTTCGGACGGGTAGAGTAGCTGTCTGAACGACTATTGAAAAATTTGGGGTTTGAATTTTAGAGTATCAGTTCGGGTGTTCATGATAATACTAATATGAACTATATAACACTAATAGTATTACAAAGTACTTAGTAAATTAAATATTAATATATTTCATATAATATACTGACATACTATACATATTACTAAGATGATAGTGTTATATATAATACTTAATTAGTACTTCGTATATACCAAGTACTTGTATTATTCTATACTAGTATAAATTACTTAGTATATAAGTATTATACTATTTACATGTGGTACTCAGTATATACTAAGTACTTATATAGATTACTTAAGGAATTAGTAGTGTCATAACTTGTTCTTCAATATATATAACCTCTAATATATATTAGTCAGTATAGCATTATCCTACTATTTTAATACTAATTGAATAATATAAACTAATATAATATTAATGTAACATTACTTAATATATTAGTACACAACTTTGTCTCATAACTTGTGTTTGAAATTTGGAGGGAAACTTCGTGTTAAATACTCAGGATATGTACACATTCTAACGGTAACTTACTCGTTCGCATAGTAAATACTCAGAATATACTTAGAATACTATATTCGAACATAAACATTTCCTTGTTCGGACGGATAAAGTTGAAATTCCTCACGAAAAAATTAAGCGACAATTTGAAATTTTCGTGTTTGGACGGATAAATGTCCTGTCCGAACGCAACTTAAAGTTTTAGACACTTGAGTCTTCAGTTCATTTTCACGCAGGATTGAGCTATTTTGGAGAGAGAGAGAATGAGAGAGAGGCAGAGAATAGACATGAAGTGTAGGAGGATTCTAGGGTGAAAGAGAGGAAGGATTCTTGAGAGATAAAAGGTAAGTTTGATTTCTAAGCACTTTTTTAGGTATTTCGAGTTCTATTATTATTTTCTTTCATTAAAACTGATAAAGAGTTTTATTGTATTGTGGTTTTTGATTGTGCAGGTGTTGAATTGGAATTTATTGTTGGAAGTGCAAGAATTGAGATTAAATTTCTAATTTTTAGAACTTTTGAAGGTTTAGTAGTTTTTCATAGAGTTTGTGAATTTGTTTATTTGGGGGTTTTCCATATGTTTGAGCATGATTTGTTTATTTGGGTATTTGTTAGTTGGGGTACTTGAGGATGTGATCTGGGTATTCTATCTACACGATACTCATTTGAACAGGCATTGCAATGTCTGAACGGGACTCTAGTTTCTCTTGAGTCCAGTTCGGACGGTATGTTCATCCGTCTAAATGTGTAACTCCCGTTTAGATGTAAAATGGTAGGATTGATGTTTTTACCTAGGAATATAAATATACGTGTGTCACTAATGATCTAGTAGTTTGCTTTCCTATTATATGCAAAATTTGAATGTTAGAGTTAATTTTATGTTAAATTAAACTTTAAACCAGTTCAAGAGTTATGACCAAGTATTTCCTTCAAGAATGATTGGGTACAACTCTTGAATTGTCTAAAGTGGACAGTTTGAGATTCTATCATCTATATGACAAATATATTTAGTTTAAACTCTTGTGTTAGTTTATAAAATTTTGGTGTGTTTCCTTACATTCTCTAGGTATGTAGTTAGTAAGTTGGTCGATGACTTATCGTGATTAGCATACTTGAAGAATTGTAAGAAAATTGTGCTAAAATTTTGATTAATATTAGAATTTTAGTTTGAGCATACATGTGATATAGATGATAGTCTCTTGAATGGGATGAGACCAACTACCTTATTAAAATAGTGCTATGAGAATGTGAATAGAGTATTATTGATGGTGTTTATGAAATGAATTGGGTTTCTTAGTAGACAATATTGGACTATTAACGAAAATACAATGGATAAGGTTGGATGCTATTAGGAGATAGACTTAGGCGAGACTATAAGGAATATGCATAGGAGGTGAAAATTTTCATAGAGTTTTCGAAAGACAGTGCGGACAGTCGGGGTTTTATAAGATGTCCGTGCAAGAAGTACAAAAACTTTAATTCTCACAACTTGGTGGTAGTCGAGTCCCATTTGTTCGGGAATAAGATAGACCCTAAATACTCAATTTGGGTTCTACATGGTGAACCATTTTCTCAAGAAGTTAGATTTGGCAGTCAGTCCAATCAGATAGAGAAAATTGGTATCCGAATCGATGATAATGCAATCAAGGCATAATTTTTCTCAGATAGACAAAAATGCTCTTTTTCACGTTTCAGAAAATAACATGATAAAAACTAAACTCATGTCTACACAATGCATGACAGAAATATTTTTCCTTCTTTCATATAAGCTTTATGAATAATGCAAACAATCGACTGAGGTTGGTTTTTCTCAAATTTTCATTTTTATAACTAACAAAAAGCACAAATTTTCAAAAGTCAACCTTAGTCCTCTTGGTATAAAATCAAGCATACGAACCCCGCTTACCTGATTCCTGCAGTGAATTATCAAAACTTTGAGTCCGACTTCTAAGAGTTTCGTCACCTATTCATAAAAACATATTCCCTAATATTAAAGACTACTCCAAAAACTTTAATCTGAAAATTATAAGCTAAACTACGCTGCTTGCCTAAAATCATAAATTTCTAGCAAACCAAGCCCAAGCAACCAGCCACTACAAATCTGGACAGCCCCCAAAGATGCACAAAAAAAACCAATATTTTAATCATTTTAAAAATTATAAGGTGCACTGAAATTTTCTCCTTAAATCCACACAACCAGCGGTTATTTATCTTCTTAATCAAAATACTTTTAACTTAATACTGCCAAGAACATGAAATTTCATAATCCACTCCAACCAGCAAACCAGTGCACTCCATACTAAAAAAAAAAAATCATTTCAGCCCACTACCAACTCATCTCAAGCATTCCTCTAATAAAGCCAACCCAAAAATTATAGTATCCTATACGTTCAACCAAACCAAACACAACCATTTTATTATCCTGTACGTTCAACAAAACCAAACTCAACCATTTTATATCACACAAAAACACTCCCCACAACCCATCGGCAGCACCAAAACAGCAAAAGAATTTAACAACGAATCCCTTGAACATCCACCAAAAATCACTTCGAAAATGGATTCGGAAATTAGAGAAAATATTCCATAAAATATTACGGGGAGAAATCTATCCAGTAAATTTATAAAATCTTCAAAATAAAACATACGAGAGGACCCTCTAAATCTGACTTCATGAGTCTTACCTGAA
The DNA here is from genome assembly GCA_036559045.1 of Platycarya longipes. Classification (NCBI taxonomy): domain Eukaryota; kingdom Viridiplantae; phylum Streptophyta; class Magnoliopsida; order Fagales; family Juglandaceae; genus Platycarya; species Platycarya longipes. The sequence continues at coordinate 5,345,138 of CM071802.1, read as the reverse complement.
GTGAACTACAACTTGCACCAAAACAAAGCGACAAACCGGACGAAAACAGGGCACTAAAGAACCGAATTTCTGGCTTCTCTATGCTCGACTTCACCTACTGAAAATACACAAATTTTCAGTGATTAAAAGTACCAAAACCGAAACCCATGGATAGAAGAAAACGTAGGAAGAAATTTGATAATCTTACCGTGATTCATGCGGCGAAACCGAAACCAGAGGGGGGGGTTTACGGAAAGAAGGAGCTCCAATCAAGGGATAAAACACCGTATGGAGAGAGAGAGAGAGAGAGAGAGAGAGAGAGAGATATTTTCATTTGAAACACATAACCACCGAGATCGTGGTTTGGTGCGAGAGAAATGGAGAGCTGCGCAAACCAGGGGAAACCGTCGGGCAGGGGAAAAGAGAAGGAAAGGAAAAGAAAAGAAAAGGAAAGAAAAGGAGAGAAAGAAGAAGGGGCGGAAGTAATATACCGGGGGGTGAAACGGCATCGTTTCCCAGTGGTTTTGGGTTGGCTGAACCGGGCCTGGGCCTGGGCTTGGGCCTGGGTAGCGGGCTTGGGCCCGGGTGTTATATATTCAGTCGATCCTTTCGTACTTTCGTTGTGGTTTTTTTCTTTAATAATTCAATTCAATGTTTATTTTCAATTGTTTTATGCTATGTATATAGATAGGTTATATATAATAATCGGGTTGCATTGTCACGTTACAATCCTAACTGAATTGTTTAAATTAAAGGATAAAGATCAGATGAAGTAAATAATTACTTGCGAGGCAGCTAGCTGGAAGATGGGATATATATTTTCCAAAACTGTCACTCGTAGCTTTAAGTCTCGCTTAATGGCTGTGGTTACCAACTTAGCATAACGTGCGCCAGTAGCATATAGATATATACCTTATCAATGATCACACTAGAAAATGGGATGCTGAGAAGGTTTTTAAGTTGCTAAATCCGAGAGATGCTTATGAGGTTCTCCAAATACAATTACCAGGAGAGGGAAACAGACCGGATGTTATGATATGGGAACCAGAGAAGAATGGAGTTTTTACTGTTCGAAGTGCTTATAGACTTTATCAGCATAATACTTCCTGTGAACAGCCTAGTGAAATATCCTATGGTGAAAATCAAAGGAAAATGTGGAATAAAATCTGGAAGTTACAAATCCCCCATAAGATAAGTGTCTTTGCCTGGAGAGTGTGTCATAATGGCTTACCAACACTTCGAAATTTAAAAGCAAAGAATGTGGTACAAGATACATGTTGCAGGTTGTGTAAGCAAGAAGAAGAGGATTTAAATCATGCTCTGTTGTACTGTCCAAGAATTCAGTCTGTGCTATCTTCGAAATTGAAAGTCCTGCAAGGGAACACGAGGCAGAGGGATCTTGTGCAAATAGTGAATCAGGTGATAAACATAAATGTACCAGGTGAGCTTGAGGAGCTGTTTCTATATGTTTTGGGAGTTTGGTATAGCAGGAACCAATTTATATTTGAGAACAAGATGATGAACCCGCAGATGGCTATAGATCATGCAATGGCGGTTGCTAGTGACTATAAGATGGCTACTGAACAGAAAAGGCAGAAGGAAAATTCAAATGAAGGGTGGAAGGCTCCACCTGCAGGAGTCCCGAAATTTAATGTGGATGGGGCCTTGTTTGAAGACCAACGGAGGTATGGGATTGGGATGATCCTTCGGAATGAATCAAGCCAAGTTATTTTTTCAGCTAGTAAACCAGAAATAGGGAGTATGGATTCAATGGAGGTGGAGCTGTTAGCCTTATTGAGGGGTTTACAAATCTGTCTTCCATTATCCATTCGGAATTTACACGTGGAAAGTGATGCGATATTGGTGGTTCAAGAGGTTACAAAAGCAGAACATGATCCTGTCTCTATGGAAAAACTTAGTATACATTTGGATGTCAAGAAGTTTTGAGAATATTTGAGAATATTTATAAATAATATGAGTAAAGAATAAAAAAGTTTTGTGAGCTCCATTGAAAATATTTTAAGTTATTTGGATGTATGAAGTATGTTGAGTATTGATTTTTTGATTGATTTGATTATAAATAATAGTGAAATAATGATTTTATTTATATTTTTGTAATAACAAAAAGAATTCTTATTAGAAATAATTTTTAATATCTTTAAAAAATATTTTTGCACAATATTTTATTTAAATTAAAATTGTTAAAAATTACTTTTTAATTATTTTTTAAATTTGCAGTTTTTTATTTCAAAATTTATCTAATTTAATTTATTTATAATTATAATAAAAATTAAAAATGAATCAGAATTTTTAATTTATTTATTTTTGTAATGGAAACGCATTAAATACGTTCAGACTGGGTTGCTGCAGTGGTTTAATTTTTTGGCACGGTCACACGTTTTTGAACAATAGTGAATTGCTGCCGTTTGTGTTTGAATACAAAACTATTTCATCCGTACTAAAATATTTCATCCAAACCTGCCCTTAATTTATGAGACTAGGCAGCTGTTGAAAAGATTTCCCAATGTTGATGTAAGACATAAAGGCCGTTTATCTAATTCAGCTGCACATTGCTTAGCTATACATTCTTGGCATCTACATGACTTGGTAGTGTGGTGGAATGGTCCTCCAGAGTCTATTTCACAGTACATTATCTAGCATGATGGGCAGATGTAATGTTTTTCAATTTTGAATGAAGTATTTGCTTTGTTATCAATATATATATATATATATATATATATATATATATATATATATATATATATTATGGTAGATACAGTTTTAAAATGTGCAAATTAATTAAACACACTTTTTTCTCAAAAAAAAAAGAAAAAAAAGGGAGTGATTTATGTTAAGACCATACTACTCATTCCTCTCATTGGGATTCCAATGGATCCCGACGAGAGGTTTTTTTTTATAGTTTTTTTTACATAAGTTTTAAATAGTATTATGATTTTGTTTTGTAGTTTTAAAAAATATTTTAAGATGTTAAAAAAATTATGTAAAAAATATAATTTTTTATACAATTTTTTTTAACATTTTAAAACTTATTTTAAAAATACAAAAAAATTACATCACTATTTAAAAATATTTACTTAAAAATCTTACAAAAAAAAATCTTTCTTATCTATTGAAATTCAAATAAGAGGTACATTTAGCATTATTCTTCATGTTATAGTGACGATCGGTAGTAGATAAACCCTATCTGAAGAAATGAAGGCCGCAAAGCTAACGCGTGGTTACCCATAACATCTTGCTAGTTCGTACCATATCTAGACTACTGACTTATGTCAATGATGAACATGTGATCACATTGATGATATTTGTCCCCTTTCATGATTTTCATTTATAATTTGTTTTCCACGACTAAATTATTGTTCTAATAATAGGGACAAAATTAGGGAAAAAAAAAAATTGTGACTAGCATCTCTATTCGCGCTTATCATATAGAATAGTTTGAATAGACATATATACACACGGCATCTCATTGATTGCCGGACAGCTAACGTCGTGTACCGTGGATATCATAACATCCACGGTAAATACCATGATATTATATATAATCGTAAAATTATAAATATCGTATAACTATTTTTAAAATATATATATATATATAAAAGATATATATGAAAAAATGTTAATTTTTTAATAACAAACTTCATATTTTTTCAAAAATAATTATAGGACACTTTTAACTCTATAGCATTGTTCAACCTCCAATACCATATAATATATATTGACTTGTGACAATGAAGATCAAGTGACTACGTAGTATGCACTGGCAACCGTCTCGCATCTTATTGGATGCAGCTAAAACATGAAGAAATGTTATTGGATCATGCAATCTTCCTTGCCAGCTGTTCGCGTCTTATTAGAGCAAGTCGGCTTCTTCGCAATTAAATTAGATGAGACGTCAGTGTAACGACCTCAGTGACTAGTTGTCATTGATGGTGAAACAAGCCCAAATATTATAAATATTACTGTTACACAACTTAGACTTGATCAATTAAGCTAGACAGTAAAACACGTGCATTTTATCACCTTGTTCGATCTTGAGCATATAAAATTAACAAGTACTATAATTTACTTTAAAGTTTAATCACCATGAATAAATCACGAAAATGCCTATCATAACATTAATTAAGGGAAAATGATTTGTTCAATCTTAAAGTGGGTAAGTCTCGCACGTTCTATTTAAAAAAAAAAGTGAGCAAATTTAAAATCTACATAAAAAAGAAAAAATTGTTAATAGTGAATTCAACTTTTTTAACATGGAGTATGCAAACTTGCACATTATAAAATTATATCTAGCATCACTGTTAATTAAGGAAATCAACCTCTGCATAAAATATTCCAAGAACATACTATTGTACTCAGAATGTCCTTAACTTTTATGTTTGAGTGTGATTCACTATGGCTATATCTTGACGTACGTACGTTTGAGAAATATCAAATATAAACTAATTTATTTTGAGAAGTAGTCCTTTGCCAACTACAAATCTCGATAGACCTTTTTTTATCCTCCGTGAGAGTTTCTCCCCAAGCTTTCCACGGAAAGTTTTGTCTTCCTCTCTTCGATCCAAGAGCACCACCTCCACCAAAACATCTTTGTGTAGAATGGAAGAGGCTCTAATCAATTTGTGTGAAGGCCTTAAATTCACAGATGCGGAGAGTGACGAGATCACCATTTCGATTGATGACTGTTGGAATAGGTTGTAATATGTATAAAGTTGAAGGGAAGAAATGTGTGGAAATGGTTGAGTATTGAACTTGAGGCCGAGACTTCGCTCGACACTCGCTCAATATGTCGCTCGAGCGAGCGCTAACCCGAGACTTCGCTCGATACTCGCTCGATATACCGCTCGAGCGAGAATCAGACAGTGATCTCGCTAGATGTTCGCTCGACTCCTCGCTCGAGCGTGAATTTGAATGAATGCGTCGTCTGAAAGACAGACGCGTCTCAACCAAAGAGGTATGTGAAGTTACCGTTGCATTCTCGCTCGACTAGTCGCTCGAGCGAGAATCACCCCGAGATAAAGAGGTCAGGCAGTAACTTCGCTCGACCATCGCTCGACATCTCGCTCGAGCGAGAAACGGTAAACTCCCCACAGACGTGATTTTTCACATACACCACCTTACTCTTTATAAATATAGTCATGAAAGACATGTCTATATACGAAAATTATTCATCTCCCTCTGTTTCTATCATTTTCAATAGTAATTCTAGGAATTCTGCAAAATTGCTATTTGTAGAATTCAAGACTTTGTTGTATCCTGGAGACGATTTGCTAGAAACCTATTAGCAAACTCTTTGTGAGTGGGGGCAAATATCGTCTTAAAGACAGTATATTCATACGCCTCAAAGTCTTGATAAATCTTCGGATTCTCTTTCCTTTCACCAAATTTTTTTCCAACAATTTTAAGACGATATTTCAATGGAAGGAGGTTCAGAATCCGCTACTTTCAAAGTAATGAATCAAGACTTTGTGAAGTTGGACAGATTCAATGGCTCTAACTTTATTCGTTGGCAAGACAAGATGAAATTTCTTCTGACCGCGCTGAAGATCTTCTATGTTCTGGATCCAAGTTTGGAGCCAATTCCTGCATCAACTCCAGAAGATTCTGAAACGGTCAAGGCATTGAGGAAGAAACGAGAGGAGGATGAGTTGGTCTGCAGAGGTCACATTCTTAACACTCTCTCTGATAGATTATATGATTTATTCACTGCTATGAAATTACCTCTGGAAATATGGAATGCTCTTGAAACGAAGTATAAGACAGAAAAATTGGGTACTGATAAATTTATTATTTTGAAGTACTTTGAATTTAGAATGGTGGATAATCTGTCTGTGTTGGACCAAATGCACGAGTTGCAAGTCTTGGTCAATAAACTTCGTGATTTGTCCATTGTCATTCCTGAATCATTTCAAGTGGGAGCAATTATTGCAAAACTCCCACCAAGTTGGAATAATTACAGGAAGAAGCTTCTGCATATGACAGAAGAACTTACTTTAGAACAAATTGGAAAGCATCTACGAATTGAAGAGGAGAGTAGAATTCGTGATGATAACCATTTTGATTCTAAAGTAAATGTGAACAATGTGCAAAAGGGTGATGAAAAGAAAAGGAATTTTCTTAAGCCTAAGAAGGGAAACACCTTCAAAAAGAATTCTTCTACCGATAAAATGAAGAAAAATAGGCAATGTTTCAACTGTGGAAAGAAAGGCCATTATATCCGTGAGTGCAGATTCTTGAAAAACAAGAAGAAAGATGATGGCAGCAGTTCAAATGTTGCAAATGCAATTGAGGAAATTATTGCAATGGTAGAAAAAATAGAGATTGGCATGATAACATAAGTGCATCTTGCTTCGACTGCAAATAATTCTGATTGGTGGTTTGATTCCGGTGCTACAGTGCATGTGTGCAATGACAAAGCACAATTCAAGAATTATGTTGAAACTATTGAGACTGAACAAGTTCTTGTGGGGAATCACAATGCAGTCAAAGTTCATGGAAAAGGAAATGTAGAGATGCAACTTACTTCTGGAAAGAAACTTATACTCACTAACGTGTATCATGTTCCAGAAATTAAGAAGAACCTTTTGTCTGCCAATTTACTATGTAAAAAGGGCATAAAGGCTGTCCTTGAGTCTGACAAATTAATTTTGTCTAAGAATGGTGTATTCATAGGCAAAGGATATTCTTGTGATGAGATGTTCAAACTCAGTATTATTATTAATAAAGAAGTTACAAATTCTGCTTATATGCTTGATTCCTTTTCTGTATGGCATGGTCGTTTAGCACATTTGAATTTTAAATACATGAAATACATGTTAAAGCATGGCTTGATAGATTACAAGAATGTAGTTGACTCGAAATGTGAAATTTGTATTCAAGCAAAAATGACTAAGAAACCTTTTCCTACTGCCAACAGAAATTCACAAATATTAGAACTTATTCATTCTGATATCTGTGAGTTAAATGGTATTTTAACTAGAGGAGGAAGAAGATATTTTATTACATTCATAGATGACTTCTCTAGATATACTGTTGTGTATTTAATGAGGAGTAAGGATGAGGCCTATAACATGTTCATTCGGTATAAATCAGAAGTAGAAAATCAAAAGGAAAAGAAGATTAAAATTCTTAGAACAGATAGAGGTGAAGAATATTTCTCACATGAATTTTCTAGATTCTGTGAAGAGCATGGAATTATACATGAAATGACCTCACCTTACACACCACAACAAAATGGTTTGGCAGAACGGAAAAATAGGACTATTGTAGATATGGTGAATGCTATGATTCTAAGTGCAAAATTGCCTCTTAATTTGTGGGGAGAGGCATTATTGACAGCATGCCATATACATAATAGAATACCATCTAAGAAACTACAAGTTTCACCTTATGAACTCTGGAATGGAAGAAAACCAAACTTAAGTTATCTTAAAGTGTGGGGGTGTCTAGCTTTCTACAGAGTTACAGATCCAAAGAGAACTAAATTAGGACCAAGAGCATTAAAAAGTGTGTTTGTTGGATATGCTGAAAATTCCAAGGCATATAGGTTGTTGGACTTGAGTTCAAATATTATAGTAGAATCAAGAGATGTTGAATTTATTGAAAATAAATTTAAAAGTGATTCTGAATTAATATTAGAACCCAATCAAATTAAAAGTTCTAACTCTGATTTGAATAAATCTCTTGATAATATCAAGAGAAAGTCTTTGGATTTGCCAAGAGAGCAAAGGAAAAGTCAGAGAATTAGAAAAGAAAAGAATTTTGGTCCTGATTTTGTATCAACTCTTGCCCAAGTTTTCCTTGTGGAAGGAGCCTTAAACACAGTTCTTAACAAAATACCCATTGTCCTAAATATGGAGGATGATCCAAAAGGTTTTAAAGAAGCTTTGACTTCTAGAGATGCAGCTTTTTGGAAGGAAGCAATAAATGATGAGATGGACTCAATATTAGCTAATAATACTTGGGTACTAGTAGACTTACCTCCAAACTCAAAGGCTATTGGCTGCAAATGGGTATTAAGAAGGAAGTACAATATTGATGGTACTGTTCATACCTTTAAGGCAAGATTGGTTGCCAAAGGTTTTAGTCAAAAACAAGGTATAGACTATTTTGACACCTATGCTCCAGTGGCGAGAATAACATCAATACGTGTACTTATTGCTCTTGCATCTATATATGATCTATTTGTGCATCAAATGGATGTAAAAACTGCATTTTTAAATGGTGAACTTGACGAGGAAGTTTACATGGAACAACCTGAAGGATTTGTTCTACCAGGAAATGAAAAGAAAGTATGTAAATTAGTTAAGTCATTATATGGACTAAAACAAGCACCTAAACAGTGGCATGAAAAGTTTGATACTATTATATTGGCTGATGGTTTCAAACACAATAGTGCTGACAAGTGCATTTATTCAAAGTTCACTGAAAAATATGGTGTTATTGTTTGTCTTTATGTTGATGACATGCTAATTTTTGGTACTAATTTGGAAGGCATTCGTGAAACAAAGAAGTACTTGACTTCAAAGTTCAAAATGAAAGATCTTAATGAAGCAAATACCATTTTAGGTATTAAAGTGAAGAAGCATAGCGGTGGTTATGCGTTGTGTCAATCTCACTACATTGAGAAAGTGCTTCTTAAGTTCAATCATTTAGGAATAAAAGAAGCTAATACACCTTTTGACTCTAGTGTCAAGTTGGATAAGAATAATGGAAGAGCAGTAGCACAACTGGAGTATGCTAGTGCAATTGGTAGTATGATGTATGCTATGCATTGTACTAGACCAGATATTGCTTTTGCTGTGTGCAAACTTTCAAGATATACTAGTTGTCCTGGTGTAACCCACTGGAAAGCAATTGGTAGAGTCCTTGGATATTTAAAAAAGACAATTGGTTTAGGACTCTTTTATTCGAAGTTTCCAGCGGTTCTTGAAGGATATTCTGATGCTAGTTGGATCACTAGCATTAGTGATAATAAATCCACGACAGGTTGGATATTTACCCTTGGTGGGGGTGCTGTTTCTTGGGCATCTAAGAAACAGACATGTATCTCTCATTCCACAATGGAATCAGAGTTTATAGCCTTAGCAGCAGCAGGGAAAGAAGCAGAATGGCTTAGGAATATGTTATTAGAAATAGAGTTGTGGCCACAACCTATGCCAGCTATTTCTCTGCATTGTGATAGTGAAGCTACTATGTGTAGAGCATACAATAAAGTGTATAATGGAAAGTCTAGACATATAAGTCTGAGACATGATTATGTTAGACAATTAGTAGTTGATGGGATCATAACGATTATTTATGTGAGGTCAAGTTGTAACTTGGCAGATCCTTTTACTAAAAGTTTATCGCGAGAACAAGTAAGGATCACATCCATTGGTATGGGACTAAATCCATTTTAATAGAATCACCGGTAATGGTAACCCAACTCTTAAGATTTACTTAAAAGAGTTTAATGGGTAAAAACAAGTTACTGATTTGTGATTAGTAAAGCACTGCGTTATCAAGGTCTCATTCAGGATGGAAAGTGCTTGACTGTTACGTTGAAGAGGATGAGTTATACTCTTAACGAAGTTCAAATTTAAAACTGTCTTAGTAACAGAGACTTATGAGGAACTTCGCCTATATGAATATAGAAGTGGTGCCGCTTTGACAAGAGATCAGGATTTGTCTCTTGTAAATGTTCATTAAACCAGGATGTAGCACAAGGCCATAATAGTGCTAAAATAAAAATTGTGAAATTCTATTGGAAAAGATATATTATCTTTTGTGTTTTGATTCCGATTCTGAACGAAAGAGTATTGGTTTAAGCCTAGGCCACCAATTACTTTTCATAATCTTGAACCAATTATACTAAGGGAATGTTTAAATCGAAAGATACATTCTTTTATGAGAGATAATATCAATAGTGAAACAGAACTTTAATTATATTACAACCTAGTGGGGGATTGTTGGAATAGGTTGTAATATGTATAAAGTTGAAGGGAAGAAATGTGTAGAAATGGTTGAGTATTGAACTTGAGGCCGAGACTTCGCTCGACACTCGCTCAATATGTCGCTCGAGCGAGCGCTAACCCGAGACTTCGCTCGATACTCGCTCGATATACCGCTCGAGCGAGAATCAGACAGTGATCTCGCTAGATGTTCGCTCGACTCCTCGCTCGAGCGTGAATTTGAATGAATGCGTCGTCTGAAAGACAGACGCGTCTCAACCAAAGAGGTATGTGAAGTTACCGTTGCATTCTCGCTCGACTAGTCGCTCGAGCGAGAATCACCCCGAGATAAAGAGGTCAGGCAGTAACTTCGCTCGACCATCGCTCGACATCTTGCTCGAGCGAGAAACGGTAAACTCCCCACAGACGTGATTTTTCACATACACCACCTTACTCTTTATAAATATAGTCATGAAAGACATGTCTATATACGAAAATTATTCATCTCCCTCTGTTTCTATCATTTTCAATAGTAATTCTAGGAATTCTGCAAAATTGCTATTTGTAGAATTCAAGACTTTGTTGTATCCTGGAGACGATTTGCTAGAAACCTATTAGCAAACTCTTTGTGAATGGGGGCAAATATCGTCTTAAAGACAGTATATTCATACGCCTCAAAGTCTTGATAAATCTTCGGATTCTCTTTCCTTTCACCAAATTTTTTTCCAACAATGACAACCTTATCTCTAGTGAAACGAACTCCCTTATTCTAGCTGCCTACGTGATTGCTGATAGAGAAGTTAACAAAGGAGCTTTCAAAATCACCATGGCAAAATCGTGGAGGCTCACTGGCAGAGTTACCTTCAAAGATCTAGACAAAAACAAATTTCTTGTAAAATTCCTAACCGTTGAAGAAAGGCAAAGAGTTAACCTTGGTCGGCTTTGGTTTTTCGACAAGCACCTGGTGTGCTTGCAAGAACACGTTGCACACTTAGCTCTCAGAGAACTTAACTTCACCTCTGAACCTTTTTGGGTTCAAATACACGATGTCCCATTCGCAGGTCTGAATAGGCGAGAAGATCGGATCATCCATCGGCAACATCGTCCTCATAGATACAGACGAAAATGGCAGGGCTTGGGGAAGTTTCATTCAGGTGAAAGTGCTCCTAGACCTTACTAAGCCGCTTGCAAGGGGACGTATAATCAATTTCAGTGGTGCCCGACGATGGATTTCATATTAATACGAACGGCTACCAAATTTCTGCTTCCGTTGTGGCATAATCTGTCATCCTCATGCGGTTTGCACACAAGAAAACAATGATGGAAGAACCAAGGCTCTTAGTCATCTGCAATATGGAAATTGGATCAGAGCTGGAGCTCCCACCAAAACAAAGTTCTCCCCTGCCTATTCTAGCAATAAAGACGGCGATGCATAAGAGAAAGGGGATCGGAAAAATTAGTCGGGCCATACCAATGCCGACTCAGGTGACTCTCAATCTCACGTTGATGGAGAAAGGGCACAAAGCTCAAGAGCGCAACCTATTACCCGGACCATGGTGGGAGAAGAACCGATCTGCATTGGTGCCATTTTAGAGTCCTGCAAGTTGTACGAACTCCCTACATCTTCTGATCCACATCCCTTTTTAACCAAGATGCCCCAAGAGTCTAAAGCTTTGTCCGACAGTCCACATCAGTCCAAAGAAGCGTCGAGCAGTAACCTAGTACCCAACCAATTGCCATCAACAATTTTAAAAGAGAACATCAGCACACAACCAACCACCACCAACCATTTGCTGTCGGATTCAGGATCTCAATCGTAGGATATGGTGCAAGACAACCCACCCCTCCAGGTAAGTACCCTCTCTTCCTCAATAGGCTTTAACCAGGGGCTTAACGTTAAGAAAGCTTTGGCTTCCAATTGGAAATGCAGAGCAAGGGGTAAAACCCCGACCTTTCCGAAGACCCTTTTAATTTCCCCCTCCAAACTTGGAGTAAAAAAATGTAGTAAAAAACGGATGTTTAGTCCTAATGAAAAATTATCCATGAGTTCCAAAAAACTCAAAACAACCCTATTGGTAGAGGCTGAGTTCCGGCCCTGCCAGTCTCCATGAATACCATAACTTGGAACTGTTGAGGTTTGGGGAATCCTTAGACAGTTTGCGAGCTCCACTTACTAGTGAGAGAAAAATCCCCCTATTTAGTCTTCCTTATTGAGACTAAGTGTAGAAGAGATATGATGGAGACTATTCCTAATAAATTTAGTTTTGATTATAGTTTCGTGGTTGATTGTGTGGGCCGGAGTGGTGGACTCGCTGCCCTCTGGTCAAAGAAAATTAATTTTGAGCTGGTTTCTTACTCTTTGAGGCACATCTCCCTTAAGTTTCACACTAGGTTCGCCAATAATTTCGGAATAGTGACCGACTTCTATGGTCACCTAGTGACAGCAAAATGTAAAGAAGGATGAAATCTCTTAAAAATGCTAAAACCTGACCACAACATTCCGTGGCTCTGCATGGGCGATTTTAATGAAATTATCTCGCAAAAAGAGACCACCAGCCTATGCTAGCGACCTTTTGGCAAATGGAAGATTTTAAAAATACTCTCATGGACTGTGACTTAGGAAATCTTGGCTTCGAGGGAGCAAAGTTTACCTGGTGTAATAATACGCCTAGCTTGGATTTTACTAAGGAACGTTTGGATAGAGCCCTTTCCAATTATGCCTTAAACAGTCTTTTCTCCATTAACTCGGTACTAGTTATACTTGTACAATGCTCAGACCACTGCCCTTTATATATTGGAAGTTGTGACTTTGAAACTAGGCCTTTAAACACCAAAAAGTTATTCAGATTTGAAGCGGCTTGGTCCAAACATCCTTAGTCTGTGGAAGTCATTACAAAAGCCTGGCAAGGAGCAGATTAGACAGGCACCAACTCAGAAATTACATGGAGAGGTATTGAGAGGTGTGGTTTTCAACTGAAGGAATGGTACAAAGTGAAGAGAAACACCAAACAACAGTATTTTATGTAGAAACGAGAGGACCTACAACTTCTACAATTGGATTCTTCAGAGCAGAACCTGGAAAGAATTAAAGACCTCTAAAAAAATATGGATGCCACACTAGAGGAAGAAGATGTCATTTGAAAACTGTGGGCCAAATAGAAATGGTTACATGAGGGCGATAGAAACACCTCCTACTTCCATAAATGTGCAACCCAAAGAAAACAAAAGAACTCCATCAGGAAAATTTCCACTGAGAGCAGACACACATGGCACTCACCAACGGACATAGCCTGAGAATTCCATAACTTTTACACCCAGCTGTTCTCCTTTACTTCCCTGTCGGACCTCAACGTCTACTTAGAAAACATCTCTCCTAATGTCATGGATGAGATGAATAGGAACCTAACAAAGCATATAGTAGAGGAGAGGTGGAACAGGCCATTGAATCCCACTAGGATCCCTGGGCCTAGATGGCTTACCAGCCATTTTCTACCAAGACCATTGGAATATTGTTGGACATAGAGTCATTGCTACAATCCTCGATGTTCTTCAATCCAAAACCGGCCTCAGGAGCATAAATCACACCTTCATCTTCCTGATCCCTAAGAAACACGCCCCGCGCTTGGTTACTGATTATAGGCCTATCAGTTTATGTAATGTGCTCTACAAGATCATGTCGAAAGTCATCTCTAACAGGCTAAAACAAATCCTGCCTCAGCTGATCTCTCTGTCCCAGAGTGCTTTTGTCCCTGGGAGACTTATTTCTGATAACATTATGGTGGCATATGAACTCCTCCATTCCATGCAAAACAGACTCAAAAGCAAAAAAGAAGAAGGATATATGGCTTTGAAATTGGATATGAGCAAGGCATATGATAGAGTAGAGTGGAAATTCCTCAAAGTTGCTTTGGCAAAAATGGGTTTTGATAACACAGTGGTCGATCTTATCATGCAATGTGTGGAGACGGTCTCATACTCCATCCTCATCAACGGGACCCCCCAAGCGCCTATTCAGCCTTCACGAGGCATCAAGCAGGGAGATCCTCTTTCCCATTATCTATTTATTTTATGCTCTGAAATTCTTACTCAAGCTCTTTGCTCTGTTGAGCAAGGGGGCCTGATATCCGGTATACCGCTGACAAAAGGCTCATTTACCATTAATCATTTATTCTTTGCTGATGATAGTTTGCTTTTTTGCAGGGCACTCCCTTCAAAATGGAACAGATTTCCCAGCATCCTTCATGCCTATGAAATGGCATCAGGGCAAAAACCAGACCTGGAAAAAACCTCCATCATGTTCAGCAAGAATACCAAGGTGGAAATCCAACAAGCTATCCTGGCAACTGCGGGATTAGAGCCACAGGCCCTTTTGAAAAATATTTGGGTCTTTCTCCACTCATAGGATGACACCGGGCTCGTGCTCTTAACCCAACCCTGGACAGGATAAAAGCTTGTATGCAAAACTGGAAGACAAACTTCTTCTCCAATGCTGGCAAAGAGATTCTACTCAAAGTGGTCATCCAAGCAATCCCCACATATAGCATGGGCATCTTCAAAATTCCGAATGGCATCATCAAGAGCATCAACAAACTAATGCAAGATATCTGGTGGGGTCAGAAGGATAACCGCTCAAAACTCCATTGGCTAAGTTGGCAAGGAATGGGAGTGGCAAAGAAGTATCGAGGACTTAGATTTAGAGACTTTGAAGATTTCAATCTAGCTCTTCTAGCAAAACAAGGATGGCGACTATTGCATTATCTAGCTTCACTGGCAGGCAGAGTTCTACAAGCGAAATACTACAAAGGAACAGACATTCTCAATGCCAAACTAAAACCATGGGACTCCTTTGTGTGACAAAGCATCATGACAGCAAAACCTCTCCTCAGTGAAGGTCTCCTATGGAAGATAGGCAACAATGAATTAATGCATTTGAAGCTCCACTTGTATACTATTTCTTTTTGTGAGTATTAACTTAGTCTTCTACTATTGTCTATTGGTACTCTCTATATACAAATGTCCAAAAAAAAAAAAATACTATGTTTAAAATAGACTGAACTCTATCCTTTATAGAAAGAGGACTCAACTCTTATAACAAACTTCAGTTTGGATCAATTCTAACAAACTTCAGAATTTGTGATGGCACATAAAGGCGATATATTTATCTCTTTTCAGCCACAAAGTCAGATCTGAAAGATTTGATAGTGGCGATTCTGGTGATGTGGCACGTGTGGCAAGAAAAGCTGCTGGAAGGGATGGCACGTAAGGACCATGCGCAATTTTAAGGAGTGCATATGGATCACACACGATAATTTTTGCAAAACTATCACTATTCTCCAAATGATATATGGTTTGAGAGTATTTTTGTGTTGTGTTTGTCTCTCGAGAATTGTTGAAAAATTATAGATCTATCTTTTTCGATCTTGAATAAAATAAAATAATCTAAAAAAAAGAATTATCTTGACAAATAAAATGAATTAGATGGAGAAAAGCAGGAAGGAGAGGGAGAAGCAAGAAGAAGCAAAGGCCTCCTTCTACTCCAACGAAAATGAAATTCGGAAGCATTTTACTAGAGAGAGAATTTGCCTTTTTCAAAAAGAGTTTTGAATTCACAAATATTCTCTTATCTCTCAAAGAATTGATTTAATGTTAACATTGAAAAAATGTGATACAAATCGATTTGAAATTTTGAATGTTAAAGAGGTTGAAATTAATTCAATTAAATTCCATGTTTCTAAATTTTTTTAAAGAATATAATAGGTTGAACCGTTGAACTTGACATGAACCTACCCAAATTTAAAGGACTCGACATTGCCAGTTCGCCATTTACCTGAGAAGTCTCGAGCGCTGGGAGGGTTTGGATGTCAAGAGTTTTCCAACATTCTCCAACATTCTCTACAATTATTCACTATTTTATTTTTACTTTTCACATGCTTTTATTACAATTTATTATTTTTTCATTACTATTCAATATTTTATTATTATTCTTTATCTAATTTTTACTACTATTCAAAAACACTCAAACACTCTTGTTTCCAAATGCAACCAAATATCAGCAAGACGGGAATACCCTGCAGGCATAAAAGGAAAACGCTACAAACAATCGGGGTAAAAACCCTGCCGCAGCCTCACATAGAAAATGATGTCGTTTTCTCAATCCCTATCTCCCCCTCTGTTGTCTCCAACCGACTGAGCAAAACAACAAGAGCCAAGGAAACAAAAAGAAGACAAATGTCGCATGCCCAGATGGAACTCATGCACTCATGCCCACATTGCAGCTTAGCCCTCGATCTGACCCCATCATCAGACACCAAATCCAAGCAAATTGAGCATGAAACCCCATAAGCTTTAGGCACCACAATCCCAACACTATCACCATCCATTTGAAGACGATGGCGATGGCACTATTTGCATGCCCCCTGGTGATTTCAGCATGGTTCTTGCAATTTCTTGAATTTTCAGCATCATCTCAATGCACCAAGTGAGTGATCTCTTAGGGTTTTTTTATTTTTTTTAATTTTTTGGTTACCTAGTAGCTATTGGTGCATTCTGTTGCAAAATTTGGTCTGGTTTTTAGACGAAAGAAGAAGAAAAAGGAACGAACGAACAAAAAGAAAAGGGAAGGGGAATGAGAAATAAAAATGTTATGTTTCTCTTCCACACCAAATGCGACTTTAACTTCATCGACAAATACATTTCTGACTCCCAGTGACAACCGCCACTGGATGGTGCTGATGGAGGCTCCTTCATAAGGGGTCAATTCCAAACCAGAAGTTATTAACAATGACGTCAATACCTTAGCAAGAGTATTGGGTAGGTGGGTATGTTTCGTTTTAAGTTCCATATGAAAATGCTTGCTTTTGGTCTGACTGATGCTTTGGTTGTGGTTTGAACAGTGAGAAGGACGCTCAGATGTGTATATACCTTGCTTCTTGTGATTTCCCCTTCAACTTTTGATGTGACATTGATGAAGATAATTCCCGCGACCTCGCCCATAAGTTTCTGTTCTTTTTTACGCTTTCTTTGATATGATTCTAACTTGCATGAGAGTGAATCATCTGGTTGTGCTTCAATTATGCACCATATTGGTCCTTTACAATTGATGTTTGTGGAGAAATTGTGATAGACGTTTTCATTGCTGCTTATGTGTGGCAAATGTCTTGTAGGTCAACCTGAGGTTTTATCAGTTGGGCCCGGCCCGAATTATAGTGTTGTTAAAAAGACATATAGCTCACTAACAGGAAGTATACGGTTGTTTCTTGTGGTGAATACCAATCACTGGCTTGTTTGGATGGATAAGCCGGGGGTTGGAGTTCTTACAAAGGCACAAATGGTTGATTATTTTGCTCAAGCACTGACTAAGGTGTTGGGGAAGTAAGAAAACAAGATTTATGTTTTTTTTTTTCCTATTCCATCTTGTTGTAATGTTTCCACAGAGCATCAATTTGATATTCTTCTGTTTATCACCTTGTTATTTTTAACCTTGAAATGGCAATTTTGTAGTGAAAATGATGCTCAAATGTGCATATATCACGTTTCTTGGCGGTCAAACTTTAAGTTTTGTTGTGAGCTTGATGATGAAAGTGCAAGGGAACTGGTTGGTTAGTTTTTTCATTTAATTTAATTTTATTGTTTACCACAATTTCCAATTTGATGCATTTTAGGTTGAGGACAAATGCTTCCAAATGTGTAGGGGTACCAGGTGTATTATCTATACTACCATATAAAAATTTTGAGTCAGAGAATAAGGATTATTGAGGTTTTTCCCTTTGTGTAGTAAA
The DNA here is from genome assembly GCA_036559045.1 of Platycarya longipes. NCBI lineage: Eukaryota > Viridiplantae > Streptophyta > Magnoliopsida > Fagales > Juglandaceae > Platycarya > Platycarya longipes. The sequence goes on along the minus strand of CM071802.1, from coordinate 5,327,431 downwards.
AATGTCGACGCCCTCGTCCACGTTTGGGATAGGACGCAAACCGAGATGTCAGGGATAAACAACACAAGAAAGTTCACCCTTCGTTATTCCTTAAATTCGTGCATGTTTTAAAATTTAAAAGTGGCGAATAAAAAATTTCGTAGTGAAAAAAAGTCAAGCCAATCTAAAGTTAGGCAAAGACTCATCATTTGCCTTATGTCACATGGTATAACAAAATTATAAATCCCAAAAATTAAACTTTATACACAACTTCATATGGTATCAAATTTCACAAAATAGCAATATTCCCAATACACGGGAAATATCTAACGTACTCCAAATTACCAAGTCATAACTTGTATCGAAAGGGTATACTCCATTGGGCCCTTAGGGGTCCGAGGAGTCTCTAAGGGAGTCCGACTCGTGGAATTTGTCGCCGCCTGCAACCACTCCTCTCGCCCCGAAGAGGAACGATAGTTGAAAATTAAGGGATGAGATTTCGAGAAATCTCAGTAAGTACAAAATTATCGTAACAAAAGCATTATAGGCATGCGAAAGTAAACACCAAACAAACCATATGTTATGCATATGTGACCAATAACTTTGCAGATGCATATGCTCATTCAAACTTACAAAAACTTGACTTTTGTTTAGTCTTAATTCACATGCTTGCTTTTCATAAAAAAGGTTTTAACAAAAACTTCCTTCTTCAGACTCATACTTAAAAGCCATTTTTTGAAAAACTTTCGTATTCTTTTATTCTTATCTTAGGCACCACTTAATATATTCATATCATTCTTGGGTCTCAAAAGCCGTTCTTTCTTGTCATAACTTCTTATTGGACATCTCACGGTTCCCCTATGCACTGTGTGTTCCATGCTAGTTATCGTCTCACCCGTTTCACCCTGTAGACTACTCAAGTCGTGGCGTCTACGTTATCCGTTCTTCATCACTCAGTGACCACTCTAACTGAGCGACTACATCCTTATTCTTATAACGGTAAGGCAAAAGTCAATACCGTCCTTGGCACCCACTAGCATTATGTGCGACTACGCTCCGGTCACATTTTGGTGCCATACATGGTCTGCCGATTGTTCTTCATCAACCCATGAGCTTTTACTCGACTCTAAACACTCCTAAGTGAATAGAGAGTTTTACTGGGACACTACCCCGTCCCAGCCTTTAGGGTTCTTATCAAAACTTTAATTCTTTTCTTTTTCTTTCGAAAATTTGTTGACATCAAAAACATGATTTTTCATGCATCATGCATGGGACATGCAACTCTTCATGCTAAACATGTGATTTATAGGGTGTGTACAAGCACACACAACATCATGTTCATCCCCAACCAAACCACCTTATAACATCATCACATTTAAAAGTGCATAATAAATAATTTAACCAAGGAAAAACAAGCAATCGGCCATCACCCTCAAGGGTGAGACTGAAACCCTCCTAGGCCCCCAACCTAGTGTTTTCCTCATCTTACTTCTTCTAGGTATTCCAACATGCCTCAATAAAATAATCAATTATTTCTCAACACTTCAAAGAGGCATTGACTGAACCCTAAAGCTTTTAGATTAACATATTTTTAACCACTTGTCACCAAAATAATTACCACATTTGTTCCCGCATAAACATTCAAAACTTATGCCAATAGACTCTCTTAGTTTCATGTTTCTAAATTCCTCAAACAATCCAATACAAAGTCATCTCATGATTAAATAATTGAGCATTGAAAATCTTAACCTTAAAACCTTCAAAACTGAAATATACATGTACACCAAGTCAAACGTTTTCAACCCAAAAACCTTATCATGGTCATACATTTGTCACCAAATACTATATGGATATTCTTTATTTTCCTTTGCAACAAAGTGACTACATTCTCCAATATAATACAAATTTCAAGCCTAAAAATAACACCTTAGCTAAACATGGATTTTCCAACCAAAAATACTCCAAGTATTTCTTCAAATGACTAGCCTAACATCACCGAGCATCCATCAATCATCACAAACATAAACATGGAATGCTAGGGCAAGTTAAAGATCCACTTTCTGAATTTACCTTGGCATATTCCTTACATTCTCCCAATAAAATAATCATTATATTCCAACAATTATGGCATAGATTAAAGCTTAAAGTATCCTCCCCATAAAGCTTAAACTCTCCAAACATACAAGTCAAACCATAAATCAAAACAACACCAACACAAGTTCATACTATCCTTCCACATGCACTAACCCGAAATCACCATAGGAAATTTCTTTTCATACTTCCAACAAGTAATAACTATATTTCCACAATAACATCTTAGATTAAAAACCTATCACAACATCTTGACAATACTTCAAGAGCACATAATAAACTCACCAAATAAACAAGTTAACAAAAGAGCAAAACTTCACGTAATAATCTCACTAATCAAACAAGCCAAACAAGAGAGCAAACATTCACAATCATGAGTTCACCTCATAGATATAATTGATGCTAATGTTAAGGTAAGAATGTACTTACAAATACTCCAAGCATAAAGCAAGGAAAATCTGAAAATATATAAAGAACAACATGATTAAACTTAGAACAATAGTTGCTTTATATAAACAAAAAGACTTGCTTAGGAGGAAATCATTTTTGAGATTCAAAGAGAGCTATTTTTTCAAAAATATACTAGTTTTCATTTTCTTTTTAAAAGAGAACAAAAAAGTTTAGATCTTTCATGCAAGCTCAAGAAAAATATTTAGGAACATAGTGATAAAAGATTTTTAGAAAGAAGAGTTCATTTGATCTTTAGTTGGAAGAAAATAAATCGTTGAGAGAAAAGATCACTTACTTTTAAAATAGTAGTTTTCACAAAACCTTTGAAGAACACCATTGATCTTGCTAGGAAATGGTGTTTGGAAGATAAGAAAGTGTGAAAAAAAGTGGATAGAGTTGAGAGACTAGAGTGGCCGTGAGTTTCTTTGGGAGAAATGAGAGAAAACCAAGTGAGGAAAAAGCAAGATTTAGGCCATTCGGCCAAGAGGAAAAAAACTAGGCTTCTACCCACTCATTTCCCTAGCTCTAAGGGTGACACTTAATGGATTGAAAGACCCCTTTGATTGACTTTCATCACTAGGGTACACTCACACCTAGTCTAGGTGGTACTTGGATGGAAGCTTCCCCCTCCAATTCTCTCCTATAGCCGGCGCATGGAAAGGGTTCAAACCCTTTATTTTCTTTCACGCCACTCTTTACACACTCACCAATCACCTCACAAGTCAAGCTCTAGGATTTCAAGATCACATTTTGGAAAAATGGGCATGCAACTTTTGGCTAACCAATTTCTACCACCATCCGAAACTCATCTCTTTCTCTCCAAAGATTTCCTAAACATATCTCACTTGTCAAACACTTTCCCCAATGTTTCTTACACAATTTCCAAGGGAAAAGCACTCAAAGACTTGGTTTTGCCTCCAAAACCAAGCTTAGCCGAAACCTCCTCAAGGGTGCAAGTCCTTATACTTGCTTGCAAGCCACTTAATCCCCACTTTGTCAAACACTTCCTCCAAGGTTTCTTACACAAATCTTCCTTCTAGATATGATGTGATCTTCTTGGGAAAAACAAAGTGAGAATTGGCTCACTCTTGCTTCCTCTCATCTATAGCCTTCTTCCTCTCCAAAATTAGTCATTATCATACCCTTACAAGTCAACACATATCCCTAATGATTTTTCTATACCACATATACTTTTTGTCACATCAAAAGTGAGGCTTGCATAGGGAAACTCAAAGTGAAGTTGGCTTGGCTTCCTCTTGCTTTTTCTCCTATGCATTCTCACTTCCTCAAATCTCCAACAAGTCTTCCCATGACTATGGATCAATCTTATGGGCTTAAGGCTTTACCACTCTACTTTGGCCCAATTACCTAAGCCATGCTTCCAAAACTTAACTTTAAGCCCAACTTTAAGTGCTTAATTAAATAAAATACATTTATCACCCTTATAATAATTAATTAATTTAAATAAAATAAAATCCGAAATTCTAGGTCGTCACAAAAAAATACATCCATTTTTATGTAATATCTAATTCTGATAGTAATTTCAATGTAGGCATCATATTCTCTGTCTTACTAGCTTCGAAATTAACTTATCTGTTTAAGCGTAATTGTATATGTTGATTTCTTGATCTTTGAGATATATCAAATAAGGAAAATGCTATTTATACTTACGATTTTACTTAAATAACTTTCCCTGCTGATTTATCAGCTACTAAAAATGGTAAAAATTTTAAAATTTGAAACTCAAATTAGAGAAAAAAAATACTGATAAAATGGGGCTGCCATTTAATACACCTTGTGCATACGCATAGCACTACTCATTTAGGATCCCCTCCTCATTAAAAGGGGTGGTTTGGTTGGTAAAACATAGCCAAATTTGAAAGGTGTATGATGTTGGTGTAAGATAGAGGTGAGTGTAGCCAATCTGGTATTTGTCTAGTTAAGCTGTGGAAGTCTTGGAGATGCATTGAGGAAGAAAGATTTTCAATGTATTTGCAAGGGAAGCTGATGTTGAAAATAATAACTTAACTATTGCCATGTTACTTATAAGATCCCAGATTTACGTGTATTTTTTACACGTTATTTTATTCTCGGTGTTAATTATTTTAATGTATTTTAATAATATTATTAGTCGTGTTTTATTTGTTTAAGATATTTATTTGATCTATCGATTAGTTTATATTAGTTTTATGTTGTTCTTATAATTAAATATTGAGTTACGTTGATTTTCTTATTAATTTTAATGTGAGGTAATTATTTTAATAATTGGAGTTAAATTCCTTTATTTTATTATGTGATTTTATTTGATGTGCTCTCTTAATAATAATTAGTGTTCTATAATTAAATTGTTCTTTAAATTAATTTGTTCTTTAAATTAAATTAGTTTATTTTTGGATTTTAAATATCTTATTTTATTGATATTGAATGGTAGTATTTTCAATTGACTTTTATTTAATTTATTGTATTTTTTCTAGTAATCCTATTTTTCTTTTCTTTCCTTTTTCTTTTCTTCCCATTTTCGGTCCCAGACCCGCGAGCTCCCCTGTTCGCTCCTCTCTCTCGCCGGTTCTCTCATCTCCACCTAGGGCAGCCGTCGGCCACCCACCAGCAACACCGCCCAGCCCAACCTCACCCCCACATGCCGGCAAGTCGAACGATACCGGTGATGTCACCTCCGGCCACCCCACTGCCCCTACACAACCCCCTATCCGAAATGAGTGTTTTAGCTTCCCTTGCATTTTTCGGCTACCGCCGGCCACCCCTTGGCGCCGGCGACCTACCAATAGCCTCCCCTCACTCCGGCGAACATAACCCAATACCTAGAACCACCCAGCTTCACCGGTTGCTCCTCCACCCGAAATGGGTCTTTAAATGGACCCATCTTCGCTGTGCCGCCGTAGGTTTCACCATTGCCACCAAAAGACTCCCCTTACTTAGCCAACCAACCCCCTAGCTCAGCTTCCCCATCGTGGCCTCACCTTCCTTATACAACCCTAAACCCGAAAATAGGTTTTAACCCATTTTGAGCTCTATCCGCCACCTTCCGGTGGTTGTGCCGCCACACCACCACCTCCATGAGATTCCCAACCTTCCAAAGAGTATCTCCCTAAATTTTGGTGTCAAACTAAGCACTTTAGCCTAACGTACAAGTGACCGCTACGAGCACTGCGGAATGACGTCTGCTCAAGGATTTACACTTTTACCCGCTGTAAGTATTTTCCAAATAAAATTTAAGGTTTAAATATATTTTTGGCATCAACAGATATTGTGTTTGGTCATTGTTGAAAATTATCAGTTGTTGGTTATTTGGTGCATGGTCATCTGCATTGTGTATTTATGCGCATATTTATGTATTAGAAATAAAAATTGGGTTTTCATGTATTTATGGTTTCGGGTGCGTGTGTATCACGATCTCAAGCCGAGATGGGGTATTATCCCGGTAGAGCTCCTCTGGTCACTCGGGAGCAAAATATACTGAGTGATATCCCCTGGGTCGTCGCCGCGCGACGACAGGATTGGACGGGATGGTAACACTCTCGTGCCGACTCCGTGGCTCCTCTGCTGGCGGGAGCTAGGGGATGCCTGGTCATGGTACGTGCTGGGCGTGGTTAGCTAGGCATCGCTCGTTCCGAAGTCACATGCGTGATCGTTACCTTCGGTGTGATGATGAAAGCCAGGGTGTGCGGATGGTCCCTAGGAGAGATCATGGTGCATACGGTTGATAAAATGCATGTTTAGGCCATTTCTAGAAAAGTGGCGGGTTTTAATTATTTGTTTTACGTGAACCATTTTCTAGGAAAATGGTTGTGGTTTTAATGGATTTATGGTCATCATTTTCTGGGAAAATGATGGATGATTTTATTGGAGTTTTAATTTCGACCAAACTGGGATTTTGGCGTGTGTGGTTATTTTATTGATTTTGAGGAAGATGATTTTAAGCCTCATGCATATGGTAATTTGTTCATGGTTGTTGTTGTGGCATCAATGTATTTATTATTTTGGGTCTGTTTGGGTTGTACTTACCTGCGATGCCATTTTTGGCATCGTAGTTTTTGGATGCAGATTTTGAAAAGGCTGAGCCTGAGCGGACGGCTCCGCCGTTGATGTGCTGTTATTATAAATGGTTATCTTGGGAAATTATTTTTCCTTTTTTACAAATATGTATTTGTTTAATTTGTATTTCGGATGACTGTACTAAATCTCCTGTTGGAGAATTTATTTTAAATTAGTTTGTAAAATATTATTAAAAATTATGGTACTTAGTTATTGACCTCAAATATCTGCTGCTTTTATTTATGTATGTCACGTGTACACACGTTTGACACTTGTCGTTGGGATGTGTGACCCACGTTGTTATCATCCTGACACCTCGATTCCCGTGTTATTTTTAAAGGAAATTTGGGGGCGTCACATTACCAGTTGCAAGAGTGTTCATGGGCTAATATTTATCATGGTTTTGTTAGTTTGCTTAAGTATGATTTACTTCCTTTGGAAAGAGGATTTTACTTTGAAGTGGAAGATGACATACTCTTTAATCTTGTCTAAGAGGACACTTTGCAATTGGTTATTTCATAACTGAGATTATATAGCATTTATTTGTTGTACTTAAGCTATTGTAGTAAAAAAAAATTATTTTTTTTAATAAGAAGCCAATTCGCAATGAATAACTTGTCATTCCACCATTACCTATAGATGAAAAAAAGAAGAATAGTAATTTGTAATTCATATTTTATCGAAATTTGACCACTGCTAGATTTTTCCATCGTAGAGTAAACAAGGTTTATTTTCTAGGAAATTTACAGAGTTCTATGGATCAAGCAGATTCTTCAAAAGCAAGTCAAACAGCCCCTATAAGAACAAAGAAACTATTCATTACTGGTATGTTGCAGCTTGGACTCGACTTATGGATTCTTTGCTCGTAAAAGTGATACTTTAGCTGTCCACCTATTTAGGGAGTAATTCACGATGCCAAAGACATCTTATTAATTTACGTACACGTTTTTTGTTGTTGTTGAAGTATGCCTTTTTGAGTTTAAATTTACTCGGATCTCGCAAAATAGCTTCAAACACATAAAGGTTTCCCATTATGGGAGCATTTATTAGTTTAATTCTATTCAAACACAAAAAGGTTTCCCATTATGTACCATTGACTTCAATTCTCCCTCGTTTCTTGTTTGATCGCTCATGACAATGCTTGGCGATCTCTTTCAATAAATAGGTCTGTCATTCTATACATCTGAGAAAACCTTACGAATAGCATTTGAAGGCTTTGGCGAGCCTGTTGAAGGTTGCAATTTTGTGCTCATAAAATGTAGCATTTCAATTTCTTAGGGTCGGTATGCTCATACTGGTGTAATGCTTTCTCAATGGTAAAAATTATAATGCACAAAATTTCTAAAAGGTCTAAAGGTTATGCATTCATAGAGTACACCATAGAGGAAGCTACTAGTACTACACTCAAAGTCTCAAAGAGATGAATGGCAAGGTTAATTCACTGGCATCTTCCCCGACCCTTCCCTCTTTTCCTATATATATATAGATATATATACATATTCTTTCTTTTCATATATATCTTCCTTGTATTTCTCATGTTTAATACTAAGATAAATGAGCTGGTTTCACTCATTATAAGAAAATTGCTTATTTGTGGCTAGTTATTTCCTTCCAAATTGATTATTTTTTACCAAAATGAGTTTATTTTTATCGCAAATAATCATTATTGTTACGAATAATTTGTCATAAATACTCATTTTTCTTGTAATGACTTCAGTTTTGGTTCAGAATTGTAGATAAAACAATTAGAAAAACTGTCAATATGTGAAGGTTGCCTTTGTGAGATCCTAGATTTACGTGTGCTTTTATATGTTATTTTATTTTCGGTATTAATTATTTTAATTTATTTTAATAATATTATTAGTCGTGTTTTATTTATTTTAGATATTTATTTGAGCTATTAATTAGTTAATGTTGAGTTTTATTATTTTTTTTCATATTAATTTAAATGTGAGATAATTATTTTAAAAATTAGAATTTAATTTCCTTTATTTTATTATGTGAATTTATTTGATGTGTTTTTATTTATTATTTTATCTTATGTAGTCTCTACGTTTAAATTAATTTATTCAGCTCTCTGTTTTAGAATTCTTTTATTAGATCAACACTGTGAACCGAGTTATGGGGACTGGATCTCGTTTATTTCCTTCACTTTTTCTTTTTTCTTTTTTCTTTTCTTTTCTTCTTTTTCTTTTCCTCCCCTACTTCCCCAGACCGCGAGCCCCCCTAGTTTCGTATCCCATCCGTTTCTCCCTTCCCCCCCAGCGCCGCCGTCGGCCTCCCTCTGGCGACATCGCCCAACTCACAACTTTCCCCACACGCTGGCGAGTCCACGGGCACCGGTGGTGTCATCTCCGGCCACCCCATCTCCCTCACACGGCATATACTTGAAAATGGGTTTAATGGGTTTTTACCCATTTTCTGACGCCGTCGCCGGTTACCTTGGCCTCTGACCACCACAACTAGACTCCTCACCTTCTGGCAAGCATTACCCACCGTCGGTAGCCACCCCAACTTCTCTCTCTCTCCTCCACCCGAAATGGGTCCTAAAACGGGAATATCCTTGCCACACCGCCGTCCGGCCACTGTAGGCCTCACCACCGCCACCAAAACACTCCCTTGCCCCAGCCGGTCATCCCCCTAGCTCAGTTTCCCCAACCGCTGCCCCACCTTCCCAGTACGACCTCAAACCCGAAAATGGGTTTCCACCCTTTTGGAGCCCAATCCGCCACCTTTCGGTGGTTGTGCCGCCACACCACCACTTCTATGAGATTTCCCACCCTTCAAAGGGTATCTCCCTAAATTTTGGTGTCAAACCAAGTATCTTAGACTAACGTATCGATGACTGCTACGAACGCTGCGAATTGGCGTTTGTTCAAGGATTTGCGTTTTTACCTGCTGTAAGTATTTTCCAAACAAACTCTTAAGATTTAAATATATTTTTGCATTAACATCTATGTGCTGGTTAATGTTGGTATTTGTTGGTTACTTGGATTTATTAAATGTTGGATATTTTGTGCATGGTGTTATGCATTGTGAAACTGCACGGTCATTCATGTGTATGGCATTTGAGATTTTAATGTGAGATTTGATGTTGGATTTTTAATATGAGATGTGACTATTGGATTTATGGATTTTAATGATTTTTGGCTGAGTCATAACGGGGACGGCGATATGTAATGCCCGTTGTGATCAGCGTGAGTTTGGATGATATAATGGGGACGGCGATATGTAACGCCCATTATGATCATTGTGTGTGTCAGTCATAATAGGGACGGTGATACGTAACGCCCATTGTGATTGATAGTGTGTGGATGATATAATGAGGACAGAGATATGTAACGCCCGATATGAAATGAGTGTGTAGAAATCATAATGGGGACGGCGATACGTAACGCCTATTATGATTGGTGATGTGTGTTTATCATATTGGGGATGGCGATACGTAATGCCCGGTTTGATTGATTTTGCGGATATTATTTTCTGGGAAATGACGGATGATTTTACTGAAATTTTTATCGTGGACCAAAATGGGATTTTGGCGTGTGTTTATCTTATTCTTTTTGAGAAAGATGTTTTTTTGAGATTCATGCGTTTGGTGTCGTGTTCATGAGTGAAGTTGTCGTTATTGCATGAGTATATTTCTGTCTTTTGGTTTGGTTGGGTTGTACTTACTTGCGATGCCATCTTGGCGTCGTAGATTTTGGATGCAGATGTCGAGAGGTCTGAGCCTGAGGAGGCGGCTCCGTTGTTAGAGTATTATGTTATAAAATTGTTATCTTAGGAAATTATTTTTCCCCTTTTTATAAATATGTATTTTTATGATTTATCTTTCGGATGACTCTATTAAATCTCCTGTTGGAGAATATATATTAAAATGGTTTGTAAAATATTTCTAAAATTCTGGTACTTAGATAATGATTTTATTATCCGCTGCGATTTTTATTTATGTATGTCACGTGTGCACACACGTTTGACACTTGTCGTTGGGATGTGTGACCCGTGTTGTCAGCATCCCGACACCTCGATTTTCGTGTTTATTTTAAGAAAATTTTGGGGGCGTCACAGCCTTACTTTTAGTTGCTGCATGATCCTTGTAGATCATTAATGGCTGGATGATAGTTGTTGATGTTGCCAAGACCAATCCACCAAGATATAGCGGGAGCCATCCAAGATAGGAATAATCCCACAGTAGAGAGTCTAGAGACGAAGACACAGACTGCCCTTAAAAGTTTTGTAAGGCTATTGTCCTCACAGCCAAATCCACATGAAAGTAATTATTGCAAAATGCATCGAACAATTTCTTTTTGACATTGAAATTGATGTAAGGATTTCCATCAATCTAAGGCCTTAGTTCCTCCCTATTTTCTTGTTTCTCAAAATTGTTGAATAGTACGTGATCAATGTATGTAAAAATGTTAAAATATCACAATATATGCAGGATAAACCTGTTGGAAATCCATCCATTATCAATCCAACAATAGGGAACAAATCTTCAGTTTTGGCTGATATGCCAATAATTCAAGCAACAAATACAAAAGATGATATTCTACTGTGCATGCAATTGACACCATAATTACACAGTGGATCAATTATATTAATTTACTTTTCATTTTCTTGTCGAAGATGCCTCGTCCATAAGTTGAAATGATCATGTTTATAAGAATAGGGAACTGAATCCGTACAAATAAGATAATAGGAACACTAGTCAAACAAATGAGAGGAATTGCAATGTGTAGTTGCTTGTGTAGGATGAGCAAAAGAGCACTGGAAAAGGTCATCATCATGGTGGCAATAGAGCAAAAGAGGGTCAAAAGGCCTATTATCATCTGCCTGGGCAAATATTTAAGAAAATCTTCTTCTACATAACGTGATGTGAGTATTCCCAAAAACATCAAGACCGAAGTCGAGGAAGAAAAAAGTGATAATGCATCCGATATTATAAAGAGCGTAAAGACTTTTTTCTTTAAGAATATTGGAAAGCCTGTAATCTCGTTGTTCCCACCTGGAATTGTAAAAGCTACAGCAAACATGATGGTAACAATCAGAGCACCCACCACTGTACATGACGATGCTGTGTCTTTCATCCATTTCTCTCCCTTTTCCATCATATCCTTATGGCTTTTTGTAAACAATTGTCGGAGAGTTAAACCATCCTTGTTGGTAGCTTCCTTAGCCTTGGGATGGACAATTCTCTCTACCTCCTGCATTTGTTAAAATGAATTGGTAGATCAAGAATGCTACAAAAACTATTTACTTGGAGAGTAGAGAGAATGATGAGCTATGCAAGCACTGTATATTCTTTTTGTAAAAGAGTAAGGTATACTATTAAAAAATATTTTTTTATGTGAATCATATATTTATTCATTTTTTTCAAAAAAAGTGCATGGTGCTTAGGCATTCAATATATGGTAAATAACCCAGCTGGCCACTTGTAAATACTGGGAAAAAAAACTAATTAAGTTAACTAAAAGCTGATACCCATGATTTCTAGCTCAAAAGGCCAAGAAAAAGTTTTCAAAAATAGCAATTTACTGGGAAAAAAAACTAATTAAGTTGACTAAAAGCTGATACCCATGATTTCAAGTCCGAAAGGCCGAGAAAAAGTTTTCCAAAATAGCAATTGTTAGAGCAATCCATTAACAGAGGTTGCCTGAAGAGCGAACATCATGGCAGTACTACTAGCTTGCAATGACCCCACAGAGAGAGAGAGAGAGAGAGAGAGAGAGATGACCTTGAACCACTGTAACTCTCTTTGCATCTGTAAAGCTGTCCCTTGGATTTGATTAACCCTAATGGAATCTTCTATTATCATCCCTGCCATATGTAACATGTTATTTCCTTTTTTATCTTCAAAACTTGCAAAATAGTTCATTGTATCTAGCTCGTACAGAAGGTTAATGATTTTTTCTTGACGATGCAAGACACCTAGCAAAAATATGTTTCTTCCTGATTTGCCTTCTTTGGTCCATAAAAATTGTCGCTCCACTTCAACCATCTTAGAAAGAAACACTAAATTCCCGTTCTTGGCGGCCAAGATAATGGCATTAAAAATTGCTGGCGACCCGATCGTTGTTGCATATTGGATTCTGATATCACTTTACACATTTGAGAAAGAAGTTCATTGCACTGGACATGGATCTTCTTCATTTCGTACAACTGTGTGATTCCTTCAACAATTATTTAGACATTATCAATTAGTTAACTAGATTAAATTATAAATAATTAATATATATATATTTTAAATCAGTCAATGATTTTGATGGAGTGTAGATGGTATACCACAAAAGTTAAGGACTCCTAAAACTATATAGCGAAACATTGCTGACAGTACTGCAAATATAAAAAAAACAAAGTTTGTTTAGTACTCATAGATAGTTCTATAAGCAAAATATTTCATTTTTTTTAGATTAGTTAATTTCTGTGTAGTGAGGAACTTTATTATAGAAAACCTATAATTTAAATTGATGTGCAAAATATTTACTCGTCAATTAATTAGGTGCATGAGCTTAATTTGCTCCAATGTCATAACATCAACTATTCTATTATTAATACTTACAAGCCTATAATTTGTGCAATACGGGGATTATTGTGTATGTTAATGTGTATGATGGAGGCCGGACATCTAGAGAAAGACAGGGCCTTTTATAGTAGAGAAATTTAAATAATAGTTTATATAATGGTTTATTTTGAAGAAACAATATAAATGTTTTAATAGTACATTTGGGTGGAGTCTTGAATTTGTTTATTTTTTTTTATATATATATAAGAAATGAAATGAAACTTAAAAATTACAATAATTCATAATGGAGCATTGCTTTTAAAAATATTATCGCTCAATAACCATAACAATTTCAAGTGTATAAGAAAGAGAAATCTAGAGAGAAGGTTTTATAGTGTGGAAATTCGAAACTATTTATAGGAAGATTTATTTTGACAAAATAATATAAATATTGAAATAGCACCTTTGGGTGAAGTGTTTGTATATTTATATGTAAGAAAATAAATGAAATTTAAAAATTACAATAGTTCATAATGAAACATTGCTTTTAAAATGATTAATGTTCCATAAACATAACACTTCAAAATTCCATTTTTTTCATTTTAATTATTGTCAAGAATAGCCTACTTTTATGAGTAGAATGTCACGTTGGAATCATATGATTTCACTTTTATATATAGTAATAAATTGGTGATCATATAAAGCTACCAATATTACTTCTCCTTATTTAGCCTTTAGCACTTATTTGTCTAAACAACTAACAAGATTTTGTCTAAATAATTAATACTTATTTGTCTTAAAATCCAATTTATAAAAGATTGCAAATTAATATCATAAATTGTGTTTTAAACAGCAAAATTAAAAAGCCAGTTACGGATAACTGGATTAAAGTCCGGATCCGTAACGAGATCTGGGCAGTTATTGTAATTTTATTATTTATCGGGATTAAATTCCAGCGGTTATTCACCCAAATAGTCCAATTTTTTATGTTTCAATCTGGATAAAAAAAAAATAGGATCCGAATGAACACTCCAAAATAGATCTATAGATCATTATCACAAATGAAAAACTCAAGATGAGCTGGCCAAATTACAAGCCCCAATTATGGTAAAATAAGCTAAGGCGAAATTAGCATACCTGATCTGTTATTTTGACATTCTTCTCGATTGCTTTGGCATTGTTCTCTATTTGAAAGGTTCAAACGAGTCTCATTGACCCGAGGAGTCGACGGATTAATGCGCATATCTTTTTAGCAAGAAAAAGTATTAACAAGATTGTAAAAATTATAATATATATTCCAGGTTTTGAAAAATCAAACAACCCTATTAAATAAAAATACTAAGTTTCAAATAATATTTGCTCAAATAAATATCTTTTAAGATAAAAATTACTATTTTAAAAAATAATGGGAAATTTTTTAAAATATTAATTGCTTTTTTATGTTTCTTATCAAGTCAGTTTTGTATTTTTTTTTTTTTTTAATCTTTGAATTTTTCAAAAATTAGGCTATGGAATTTATTTAATTAGCATTACTAAAGCACATAGAGAGTTTTAAATTTCGAATATTTTATTAAGGGTATATCTGGCAATTGCATATAGAGGGGGAGGTTGGTAATTTTTCAAAATTCAAGGGAACAAATATTGTTAGAATTTTCAATTTTGGGGGTGTTTGGAAATTAATTTCGTGATAGTTTGAGGGGCTATATATATTTATCCCAATTGTTTAATGAACACACAACACAAATTTGCAGTGAAATGCCCGCAATCGAATCATCGATTCAATTACCTGCAGGCTAGCTGTCTTTTACCTAATTCCAAATCTGATAATTATGATTTTTTTGGTTTTTACTTTTAGTCTTTGTTACAATTAATATAGCTGCAGTAGACTATTATTTTTTTAGGTATTCTCATGGATCTTGATTTCTTTTTTAATTACTAGAAAAAGTAATCCAATATATATTACTGATGGTGTTGATTTTTTAAAGGCCATTAATATTGAAGAATATTACAAAAGGATAATGATACACTTTTTTCTCATCTACCACACTAATTTATCAGTCAGAGTGTATTTATTTATTTTTTTTTATTTTTAAATATTTTCTTAACATGCTTAATCATTAAGAAAAAAATCTAAAAAAATATATATAATTTCATTAATAATCACTTTCTTAATAAATAAGTAAAAAAAATTAAAAAAATTAAAATTAATAAAATTAATAAAATAATAATAAATAAAATGTAACCCTACCATAATTCATTACAAAATGTACATAAAGCAAGAGAAGTGAAGGAGAGAGTGGTAATGCAGTAGTAGATGCGTTTTTTCCAAAACCCAAGCTGATTTTCACTTGAAAAGGATTCACTCATAGAGGCCAATGCTAACATGGGAGACTCTTTATACTTGTTAACAGCCAGTGCCAAACGTGGCCAGCGTTTGATCAAGTCCAAAGCAATATCTATACCAGGTGTATCATGTATTTATCATAGAAATGGTCAAAGAGGAATTATTACATCACAATACTAATATGTTCCATAGCCAGTGCCATGTGCCTTATTAAAAAAAGTTAAAACGCATATGAAAAGATGGAGGAAATTTAAAATCTTAGTCTTCATCTTTTTAATGTGTTTTCGATCAAGTGCTATTTGATTTTGAATATTTATTTTTCAAAAATATTAAAGACAAATGCCAAAAACAAGCAGTTGACAAATATCAATTGAGAATCTGTGATTTTTTGTGCTTGTTGTATTCTGCACAATATCTGTGAGTTGAGAAATGAAGAAATGTATATGAAACTGAAGGAAATAGTATATGAAACTGCACAAGCAGTAGACATATTATCTGTTGTATTCAGCACAATATCTGTGCCTGTTTTACTATTATTTAGAAATGAAGAAATGTATATGAAAAAATGCCTATTGTATTATGCACAATATCAAAACGTTGTATTTAATATGCTATATCGGTTGGTATTTTTATGCCGCTTGTCTATAGTGTTTATCCCTACCATTGTTCTTTATTTTTAAAGTATTTTTGAAAAGTCACGTGGTATCATATTTTGATGTCACGTGTCAATGGGACCAAATGAGTAATATAGATTAGAGGTATATAAAGTAACATTTTCCATTATTATATTTATAGACCAAGATCTCAAATGAAATAAATGCAAGAAAATAACAGCAGGCAATTAATGGGTTTGAAGTTTTAAGTTTACAGACAAGATATTATAGGGCGCCGTAGAAAAAAAGGTATTGACGTGGCATAATGTAATGAGTTAATTTTAATTTACAGTAAAAAATAACTAGAATATCACGTTAAACTACAACACATATATATATACGTATGTATAATTTCTTGTATGAGATTTCATCAAGCAGCTCCATTACCAGATAGTGAAAGTACACGAATTCTTACCCAAAGTCTCGGTGTAGATAGCATTGGTAAGAAGCGCAGCAGCATTGAAGAATTGAATATTCTGATCATTATCTTGTGGAATCAAATCTTCGTCGGGAGTAAGATAATGTAAACGGCGCGCCATTTCTATTTGCAAGAAATCAAGAGCGATAACAACAGGAAGCATATTACCCCTCTTGGAATTTCCAATGCTGATCAAGTCAGGTTTTCTTTTAAGCATGCACTCAACCATTCGCCAATGTCCAAACACAGCAGCCGAGACTAGAGCTGTCCAACCTTCATCATGATGCATTGCCAAGCTCTCATCCGACATTTGATTCACCAACTCTTTCACTATATGCTCATGTCCATTTCTAACAGCAATGTGAAGAGCCGTTTCGTTTTTATCTGTGATTCTCTCATTCAATGCCTCGGGTAGAGACTGAAGAATGACTCTTGTCTCATTCAAATTACCGTCTCGCACAACATCGTATAAGTTCTTAAACTTTAGTAACTCTTGATCATCCCGATGTTGGGGACTCTTATTGTTCTCCTCCTCCGACGTATCTGACATATTTTCTTTATTTTTTCTGCAATATATATAAATTTTCAAGGATTAAATAAACATGCATAAGGAACATACGTACATCAAACTATATACATATATAGGAAATTTGCTAGTTTGTCTACCTATTTTAACACATAAGTTTTAATTTTTTTTTACATCATAGTTAAAGATGTAATTATTAGTGTATTGTATTTATATTAGAACAGTCCCTAATGAATGATAACACGTATTAAAAAACACAACAAAAAAATAAAATGAAGTCCAATTTTCACGCTCTCTCACCGCTGAATCTTCTCCTTTAAGCCTCACCGTCGGCCTCCTGCATTGTCGCCGGTCACCAACTCATGTAGGGACCACCTCCCCTTGCCCACGAACCAAACCCAATTCCCGGTGAACCCCATGCAGCCCCCCTTTACGCACGAAACCCACAAACCCAAGATAAATTTTTTCCATCTTCCAGCCCTCGTAGCTCCGTTGGGAGCCACCCAACGGCATCACCACCCCCTCACTGACACTCCCTTGACGCTGACAAACATAACCCGCTGTAGCAGCCCCCAAACGTACGGCCTACCCCTTTTCTTGAAATGGTTATCCGTCCATACCTATTTCGAGTTTAAAGCTGCATGAGAAAGATGGAAAGCAGCATGAGGTCGTCGTCACAGGAATAAGGTTATCTAAGGGAGGCAATTCCGATGGTGTAGATGGTGACATCTTTGATGGCCAGTGACAGTACTGTGGGCTGTTCTTCTCATTTAAACGAACGGACCATTCTCCAGCTATGTATATGTAGTACCAACTACCAAGTCAAGGCCGCAACCCATGAACTCAGATTATACGTCTGCATACCAGCTAAGTTTAACGTTTTCAAATCATTATATTAATATAGGATCCAAACTTCAAGGATAAAGAAAACTGAGAATTGCAACCATTTAATTCCTTTTCCTCTCATTATTTTTCGAGAAAGCAACATAAAGCAACATTTCATTAAATTAGTATGAGAAATAAAAAATCAGGGAAGCATGTGTCCTCGTTGCTATAAATATTGCAATAATTAAAAATACAATAAAATGACAATACTATGATCACAAATATGTCTACGTCAACGTGTATTTCAATTTCTAACTATATAGCTTAACGAGAACATTAAAGGGCAGTCACTAAAGTGGAATTTTCTTAAGACTCATTTTAATTTGGCAAGTTTTTCAACTTCCTTACATTCAAACACATATCATCTTAACTTATTTACATATATTTAGATACCTCGATCTCAATATATCTAAGATTAAAAATACATCGCAATAGACTCACAAAATATTACTATTCTCATATAAATTCAAGCCTAATTTATTTTTAAAGATAAGATGAAAAAAATCAAAAATTGAATAAAATATTATTATAAAATATTTTTTTAATATTTATTTTGTTTTAGAATTTAAAAAAAAAATTATTTTAAAATTTAAAAAGATTGAATTATTTATTTTACTTCGTATGATAATTTAAAAAAATAATAATAATAAAATAAAATGAGATAGAATATTTGTGAAAACAAATTAGATCAAATTATCTGAAATTAACACAGCATCCCAACGATGCCAGAGACTCGTAAAGAACAAAATATCCAACAAAATTTATCATTATGTGTTTTATGTCTGCAATATATATCTTATCTGCTGTAATTAATAAATTAGGTTTTGATTTGGATCTTCCATACCGCCTTTTCTTGTACGTACTCTTATTAATTTAACGTCGTGATTGCTGATTTAGAAGAACGGCGCCTAAACTCATTAAATAAAAATTAGAACAGTATCAGTGGATTTAGTTCTTTTCATCCTCCGATCCATCTCCTAATAACTGACAAAAAGCTAAAACTGAAATTTGATCAGATTGAAACAGATATTGATCAATATATACTTACGACGCTAGCTGGACGGGAGGGAGGCCGGATTTTCTCCAAAATTAACTGTCGGCTTCTAAGTCTGATCAGTTGGCTGTTGTAGTCTCCGGAAGATCAAGACGATCGATTTTGCAGAATTAATGATGATCGGAGCTGCACACTCAATTTTAAGATATACAAGTTCTTCATGCTTTCTTTAAAAAAAAAAAAAAAAGAGAAGCTCTTCAAAACAGCTCATCTGAAGATGTGAAAAAACAGCTCACCACTTATGTAAAAACACCTAAGAAATTTTAGTAAAGAACAATTGCAGAAGACTACACTTAATTAAAACCCATCTAAATAAAATCTTCTTCCCTATGAACAAACACCAACTATCCCTGGAAGAGCAATTAGCATCCCCCATGTGGATACTGCCTTTATGGATGATATATCAGTCTTCAGCCCGCTAATTAATGACAAAGAAGAGAGGGAGCAAAAGTCCTGAAATAAAGTCCTCAAGCTTTTCCATGAGAGCAATTCCTAGCTATGGGATGTTCTCATATCTCAGAGACTCAGTTCTCCAGCACCATTAATGCTCCAAAAATAATGGGTTTTTGTTTCTTAAAACCAATCATGAGGTGGTTCATTTGCAATCGATTCTCTTGAAAAAACCAAAACAGCAGGTTCCCTACATGAACTGCTTCACACTCTAAAAGCTTGGGAATGGGAAAGCCATGTCCACATATCTAATTAGCTCATCACATGGCACTTCCGGCCTCCAATTTCTACGACAATTAAATAAGGCACAAAAGAAAATGAAAACATGCAGAGCAGACCTATCAAAGAGGGGGGAGGGGGAACTTTGTTACGTGCTTGAGGGGAGAGAGCGTCGACGGCTTCAGATGAGAGACAAGAGAGAGCGACTGGCTTCAGGAGAAAGGGAGAGCAATTTGGGGAGAGAAAGAGAGAAAAGAGCAATGTATCTTTTGATCCTTGATACTTGATAGAGAGCAATTTACTTGCCTTTACATAAATAGTATTTTTTTTTCTAAAGCGATTGTATGCCTTTTGCAACTCTACGACCGTATGTAGCATTACTCTTCTTTAAGAGAAATGATAGATACAGTTATGGAGTTGCAAGCAGCGTGCAGTCTCTTTGAAAAAAAGTGAATATATATGAGACCCACGTGAAAAAGTTAACTTTTTTTAAAGCGACTGCACGCCGTTTGCAACTCCACGACTATATGTAGCATTACCCTTTCTTTAATATTTAATGAATTATTTAATGAGCGGTGCTACTGTCAAATCTCAACCATATCATTTAGATTCAAGAGAGTGAGTTCATCTTCTCTAAATTATTTTAAATTTATTATTATAATTTTTCATTTTTTTTATAAAATATAATTTTTAATATAATTCTTTTAAATTTCAATATAATCTTTTCAAATTTCAAGATAATTTTTTTAGATATGAAAATAATAATAATATTAAAAAATAAATTTATTTCAACTCATATAAACTCATCACATCTCAATTTCGAATCTGAACGGGATTTTATTCTTTTATTTTTTTAATTTATATTTTTTTATATTTCAAAGTATTTTTAAAAAATATATAAAAAATATTAACATACTAATAATTATTTCTTTATTTATTAAATAATAAATAAATTAAAATTAAAATTAAAATATATAAAATATTAAAATAAGGTGTCAATATATATCATAAAATATAATAGTATTTTTCATATTTAATATATCCCAAAGATCAAGATAGTACAGCTGTATCTAATTTTGCTCAAACATAAAGATTAAGCAAATTCTGAGAGTATGTTCCTGAAATTATGGATCAGAGATTGATTTGTTTAATAAAGGTTCTATTTAAATATAGAAATAATTTCATCTTATTATTATAAATTTTTTAATTTTTATATAAAATATAATAAATAATTTAATTTTTTCAAATCTTAAAATAATAAAACATTAATAAATAATATTTTATTCAACTTTTAATTTTCATATAAAACTATTTATTCTTATCTCACTATTTAAATAAGATCTAAAAATAATATTAAATACAATTTTATAAAGAGTAAATTTTCAACATTCTTTATAAAAAAAATAGATCCATTATAAAAAAGTAAGATCCATCATGTCCAAAGGGAAATGTTAGAAAAATAGGTCAACTTGACGATATCTTTAAGAATGAAACATTGAATTCATATAAAGAAGGTGACCAAAACACCAACTAAACAAATAAAAGGAATTACAATCGAAAATTGCTCATGTAGGATGATTAAAATGGTAATAGAAAAACTATCATCATAATTGTAATAGAGAAGAAAATTGTGACTAGACTATTGCCATTTCTATTAATAACAGTAATTCTACCTATCTATGGTAAAATTGAAGGTTATAACATATTGGAAGGTAAAACAAATTCATCAATTGCTAAACCGATGCGTGCACAATCTAGCATATTGAACAATGACAATGCAAATTTTTAAAAACATCATTTTAATCAAAATAGCTTCTTTATTAATGAATTTTTATAGCAAAAAAGATTCAACTTTTTTTTTGTTTAATCTTGTACTAGACTTTATGTCCTCTTTTCTTCTTGGTACTCATAGCCGGCTCAAAGGGTAGGCAATAAGGTCATCGTCTAAGGCTTCCAAATTTGAGTAGACCTCATCCCATAAAGAAAAAAAA
Organism: Platycarya longipes; assembly: GCA_036559045.1. Classification (NCBI taxonomy): domain Eukaryota; kingdom Viridiplantae; phylum Streptophyta; class Magnoliopsida; order Fagales; family Juglandaceae; genus Platycarya; species Platycarya longipes. The sequence goes on along the minus strand of CM071802.1, from coordinate 5,305,816 downwards.
ATATAGAAAATATTATCTAGAATAAAACATAGGAAACATTTTATTTAAAATAAAATCAATATTAAATGATAAAATTTGAATAAAAACAAGTAAATATAAAAATTTTACTCAAAAAGATTTTATTAAAAATGTACAAAATTTCTAAATAATAGTAAAACTAGAATAAAATAATAAAATAATGTGTATTTTAATGTAACAAAATTTTAATGTGTTTTGCATCTCAAAATTTTTAATAGAATTTTATTATTTAATATTTAAATATTAGTATTATTTTGAAATTAAAATATTATGTATTTGATGCTTGCCTAAGGCCACAAAATATATTGAGCCGCCCCTATCAATATTAATATTCATTAGGCTGGTGTAAAACATCTTTTCACTAGTAGATTAATAACATGTATTGCTATTAAGGTCTCGTTTGGATTGGGAGATGAAATAAGTTGAGATGAATTTAGTTTTTTTTAATATTGTTATTAATTTGGAATTTGAAAAAAATGTATTGAGATTTAAAAAAAATGTATTGGAATTTAAAAAAAGTGTATAGGAATTTATATTTTGTATGAGAAATTGAAAAAATATAATAATGAGATAGAGATAAATTAAGATGAATTGAAGTGAGTTTCGAATCCAAACGGAGGCCTAAATGTAGTTAGTCACCGGTAGGTAGCAAATGAACCCTATCCTAAACAAATGATGGTCGCTCAGCTAAGAACACTCTCATTGTATTGGCTAAAAACCATCCTTAAAAAAATGTATTTTTGTATCAATACCAAAAAATAAGTATCATATTTGATTAAATATGACAATAAAGTATGTGGGAAAATGTTTACAAAATATTTTTTGTGAATAGTAAAGTTAAAACTTTATTCAAAAAATTAAAATAATTTGATAATTTGATAATTATTTTATTTTTTTGATAATTAATTTAACTTTACCATTTATAAAATATATTTTTTGAATTTCTTTTTAGAAATTTTATTGTTATATTATTTGATCAAATATAGAATTTATTTTTTAATATTTATATAAAATTATATTTTTTAAAAGATAATATTTAATCAAATCAATGAGAATACCATAACATCCAGTAATGTCGCTGTTAACAGGTAGCCAACAGGTAGTTGTAGGTAGTAGTCAGTCAACAGTAGGTTAATAACATGTCTCGCTATTGATTGTAGTCAGTCACCGGTAGGTAGTAGATGGACCCTATCCCGAACAAATGATAGCCGCGCAGCTAACGTGTGGTTACCATAACATCCAGTACCATATCTGTATATGTTTTGACGTACGTGATCAATGAACATGTGAATCTCATGACGTTTATAATATTGAGCGGCTCCGTTTGAATTGAGGGGGAATTTTAACTCATTTTAGGTTTGGCCAGTACTACATACTCCGTTAAAATCCATTTCGATTCCATCCCGCTTTCAATTTTTTTTATTTTTCTTCAGTTTTTTTACATGATTTTTAAGTAAATATTTTTAAATAACATTGTAATTTTTTTATATTTTTAAAAAATATTTTAAGATGTGAAAAAAATCATATAAAAAAATATGTTGTTTTACATAATTTTTTTAACATCTTAAAATATTTTTTAAAAATATAAAAATCACAATATTATTTAAAAATACTTACTTAAAAATCCTGTAAAAAAAAAAAAAAAACTGAAAGTGGGATGATATCGGGATGGAAAGCAGCGGCTGAAATAGCATTTTCCTTTAAGTTTTGTTTATTTTTAAAAAATATTTAATGTCATCTTATTTTAAATTTATTATTTTTAAAAAAAAATTTATATAAAATAAAATAAACAATTCAACTTTTTCAAATTCTAAAATAAAAGTAATATAAAAAAATAAATTATAATAATAATTTTTTATTTTTTTAACTTTTATCTAATCTCATTTATAAAAACAAACAAGACCATAAACTTATATTTTTAATATAATTTTACTAGGTGTGTTCATAAAAATCCCTCTTCGTTGTAAAATGTTCAGTTTGAACCATAATCACTATCCAATAGGTGAGTTCGTCATCACTGCAACACCAAAATATCAGCCGATTCAAAATCCATCCCATAATTACTATCCAATGGGTGAGTTCGTCTTCACTTCACGTTGTCTTTTGAGCTTTACCAGGGGCCTCCTCAACTTCTTCCTTGATTGGTTCTTGATCAGAACTGTTAACAGGACTCATTTTATGTTTTATGATTCACCTTTCTCAATTGGGACAATTCTAATTTGTAGTCCAGTCCAAGACTCAAGCCTTCTTTAGCTTGCTCATCGGCCTCTTTGCATTGGCTAGAGACTGTAGTACTCTTTTCACCCCTTTTTTGTGTCACTTGGAGCTAGCTGATCTTAATCCATGACTAAGGGAAACAATATAGAGAGAAATGTGCACTAAACCGTGTCCATTTGTCATATATACACAATATGGAGACACACATTTGCTTAAATTACATTTGATTTGTCACTCATGTCTCTGGGATGCCCTCTGTGAAGCTCCCAAATTTCCCTTAAAATAATACGGGAATCGAGGCGTCAGGATGATGACAACACGGGTCACATATCCCAACGACAAGTGTCAAAAGTGTGTGCACACGTGACAAACATAAAATATAGGTCGCAGTGGATAATAAATTATTATCTAAGTACCAGAATTTTTAGAAATATTTTATAAACCAATTTAATAAAAACTCTCCAACAGGAGATTTAATACAGTCATCTCTGAAATACAAATTAAACAAATACATATTTATAAAAAGGGAAAAATAAATTTCTCGAAATAACAATTAATATTAATATCACCTCAACGGCGGAGCCGTCTTCTCAGACTCAGCCTCTTCATAATCTACATCCAAAAACTACGACGCCGAAATGGCATCGCAGGTAAGTATAACCCAAACAAACCCAAGACAATAAATACATTAATGCCACAACAACAACCATGAACAATTTACCATATGCATGAGGCTTAAAATCATCTTCCTCAAAATCAATAAAATAACCACATACGCCAAATTCTCATTTGGCCCAAAATAAAACTCCAGTAAAATCACCCATCATTTTCCCAGAAAATGATGACCATAAATACATTAAAACCCCAACCATTTTCCCAGAAAATGGTCCACGTAAAACCAATAAACACAACCCGCCACTTTCCCAAAAAATGGCCTAAACATATGTTTTATTAATCGTATGCACCATGATCTCTCCTAGGGACCATCCGCACACCCTGGCTTTCATCATCACACCGAAGGTAACGACCCCGCATGTGACTTCGGAACGGGCGATGCCTAGCTAACCGCGCCCAGCACGTACCATGACCAGGCATCCCCTAGCTCCCGCTAGCAGAGGAGCCACGGAGTCGGCACGAGAGCGTTACCATCCCGTCCAATCCCGTAGTCGCCCGGCGACGACCCAGGGGACGTCACTCAGTATATTCCGCTCCCGAGTGACCAGAGGAGCTCCATCGGGATAATGCCCCATCCCGGCTTGGGGTCGTGATACACACGCACCCGAAACCATAAATACAATGAAAATCCAGTTTTCATTTCTAAAACATGAATACTCGCAATCATGCAAAAATCCAATTTCCAAATATTTCCATGAGCATGCGCGTAAATACACAATGCAGACAACCATGCACCAAATAACCAACAACTGATAATTTTCAATAATGACCAAACACAATATTTGTTGATGCCAAAAATATATTTTAATCTTAAAGTTTATTTGGAAAATACTTACAACGATTAAAAACGCATATCCTTGAGTAGACGCCATTCCGCAGCGCTCTCGGCGGTCATTTGTAAGTTAGGCTAAAGTGTTCGGTTTGACACCAAAATTTAGGGAGATACTCTTTGAATGGTGGGGAATCTCATGGAGGTGGTGGTGTGGCGGCACAACCACCGGAAGGTGGCGGATCGGGGTCAAAATGGGTGAAAACCCATTTTCGGGTTTGGGGTTGTACCGGGAAGGTGAGACCGTGTATGGGGAAACTGAGCTAGGGGAATGACCAGCTGGGCGAGGGGAGTCTTTTGGTGGCGGTGGTGAGGCCTACGGTGGCCGGACGGCGGCGTGGCGAAGAACGACCCATTTAAGACCCATTTCGGGTAGAGGGAGTAACCGGCGGCGATGGGTGGCTACCGACGGTGGGTTATGCTCTCCGGAGGGTGGGGACTCTAGTGGTGGTGGTTGGAGGCCAAGGGGTGGCCGATGGTGGCTGGAAAATCCAAGGGAATGCAAAATACTCATTTCGGGTTTATGGCCGTGTAGGGGCGGTGGGATGGCCGGAGGGGACACCACCGGTGCCGTTGAACTCGCCAGCATGTGGGGGTGAGGTTGGCCTGGGCGGTGTCGCCGGTGGGTGGTCGGCGGCGGTCCTAGGGCTGAGGAGAGAGGGAACGACAAGAGGGAGAGGGAACAGGGGACGCGGGTCACGGGTCTGGGAAGCAGAGGAAGAGAAGAAGAAAAAGAAAAAGAAAAAGAAAGAAGAAAAAGAAAAGAAAAGAAAAGAAAAATAAAAAGAAGAAAAAGAAGACTACTAGAAAAAGCACAGTAAATTAAATAAAAACTGACTTTAAATATTATAATTTCAATATCAATAAAATAAGAGATTTAAAGCCCACCAATAGAAATAAATTAAACCCAAGCGCAATATTAAAAATAAAATAATAATTAATATAACGAAAGCAGATCAAATAAATTCACATAATAAAATAAAAGAATTAAATCACAATCATTAAAATAATTAACTCATTAAAATAAATAAGAAAAGCAACGTAACTCAATATTAACTAATTAATAGCTCAAATAAATATCTTAAATAAATAGAATACGACTAATAATATTATTAAAATAAATTAAAATAATTAATACTGAGAATAAAATAACGTGTAAAAATACACGTAAGTCCAGGATCTCACACCCTCTATTAAAAAATAGCTCAGGGAGCATGACCATATTATAGGTCTTATTTATGATTTGTGTGACGCCTCCAAATTTTCTTTAAAAATAAACATGGGAGTCGAGACTTCGGGATACTGACAACACGGGTCACGCACCCCCAACGTCAAATACTAAGTGTGTGAACACGTGACATACATAAATAAAAACAGGAGATAAATTAAGTCATTAGCTAAGTACCAGAATTTTAAGATTTATTTTACAAACTAATTCAACATAAATTCTCCAACACAAGATTTAATACAGTCATCCGAAAGATAAATCATAAAATACTTATTTATAAAAAGGAAAAAAAAATTTCCCAAAATAACAATTTGTAAATAAATGTTCCAATAGCGAAGCCACCTCCTTAGACTTAGCCTCCTCGACATCTGCATCCAAAATCTACGACGCCGAAATGGCATCACAGGTAAGTACAGCCCAACCAAACCACAAGATAAAAAATATACTCATGCAACAACAACAACATCACTCATAAACATGATACCTTATGCATGAAGCTTAAAATCATCTTCCACAAAATAAATAAAATAACACACGCCAAAATCCCATTTTAATCACAATAAAACTCCAATAAAAACCTTACATCATTTCCCAGAAAATAATATCCGTAAATCCAATTATACCGAGCGTTACGTATCACCGTCTCCAATATGACATACACACATCACCAATCATAATAGGCGTTACGTATCGCCGTCCCTATTATGATTTATACACACTCATTTCATAACGGGCGTTACGTATCACCGTCCCCGATATGAAATGCATACCCAATAACCATAACGGGCGTTACGTTTCGCCGTCTCCGTTATGTCATCCACACACTATCATTCATAATGGGCGTTACGTATCGCCGTCCCCATTATGACTTACACACATTTCATAGCAGGCGTTACGTATTGTCGTCCCCATTATGTCATTCACACCCACTGATCACAACGGGCGTTACGTATCACCGTCCCCGTTATGACTCAGTCAAAAACCATTAAAATTCATAAACTCAATAACCACATCTCATATTAAAATCCGAACACCAAATCTCACATTAAAATCTTAATATCAACATACATATAAACAAGCGTTCAATTACACAATGCATATCACCATGAACAAATATCCAACATTTAATAAATCCAATCATCAACCAAACACAGAGTTGTTAATACAAAATATATTTAAATCTCAAAATTCGTTTGGAAAGTACTTACAGTGGGTAAAAACTGGAGCATTGAGCAAACGCCAGTCCACAGCATTCACAGCTAGTCACTTTGTACATTGGGCTAGAGTGCTTGGTTTGACACCAAAATTTAGGGAAACACTCAATGGAAGGTGGGGAATCTCATGGAGGTGGTGGTGTGGCGGCACAACTACTGGAAGGTGGCGAAGCGGCTCAAAATGGGTGGAAATCCATTTTCCGGTTTGGGGTCGTATAGAGAAAGTGGGGCTGCGGTTGGAGAAACTGAGCTAGGGGGATGATCAGCTAGGGTAGAGGAGTGGTTTGGTGGAGGAGATAAGGCCTACGGTGGCCAGACTGCGGTGCAGCGAAGATGGATTCATTTAAGGACCCATTTCGGGTGGAGGAGCAAACAGCGAAGCTGAGTGGCTTTGGGCAGTAGGTTATGCTCGCCGGAGTAAGGGGAGGTTGCTGGTAGGCCGCCGATGCCAAGGGGTGGCCGGCGGTGGCCGAAAAATGCAAGAGAAACCAAAATACCCATTTCGGGTTTGTGGCAGTGGAGGGGCGGTAGGATGGCCGGAGGGATGGCCAGAGGTGACACCATTGGTACCAATGGACTCGCCGGCATGTGGGGGTGAGGTTGGGCTGGGCGGTGTTGCCGGAGGGTAGCCGACGGCAGCACTAGGTGGAGATGGGAGAAACGGGTGGAAGAGAGGTAGCAGGGGAGGGGGGCTCGCGCACGGGCTGGGGAAGCAGGGGAAGAAGGAAAGAAAAAGAAAAAGAAAAAAAGAAAAGAAAAGAGAAAGAAAAAGTGAAGAAAATAAACGAGATCCAGTTCCAACAACTTAGTTCACAGAGTTGATCCAATAAAAAAATTCCAAAACAGAGAGCTGAATAAATTAATTTAAACGCAAAGACTACTTAAGATAAAATAATAAATAAAAACACATCAAATAAATTCACATAAAAAAATAAAAAAATTAAATTCCAATATTTAAAATAATTATCTCACATTTAAATTAATATGAAAAAATAACGTAACTCAATATTAACTAATTAATAGTTCAAATACATATCTTAAACAAATAAAACACGACTAATAATATTATTAAAATAAATTAAAATAATTAACACCGAGAATAAAATAATGTATAAAAATACACGTCAATCTGGAATCTTACAATTTACTTATATCATTACTTTCGTCAAACTAGTTTAGGGCCATCATGTTTCTATTGTAGAAACACAATGGCCATTATCACAAAGAGCAAAAAAGTTTAATTTATTAAATGATTTTAATACTAATAAAAAAAACTAGATGATCAGGCATTGGCTCATTGTGCTAGTCCGAGTCCCATAATTAATTATATGTGTGCTGGGTTGCCTTCATGCTTCTGCTTGGGAATAAATTATATGTATGCTTTGTTGTTGCTTTTGCTGTTTTGTTTCTTTGATTAATGAAAACATAAGATTAATTTGTTTTAAATAAAAATGGGACCATTATGTGGATGTTGGCTATATATGGTTCGTCGCAATTTTAAGGGTCAAAATTTGAAAGTTTGACTTCACCTGTATGTCTCGTTGAAATAGAGGTTACACGTTTTGACTTGATAATCATTTAGATCATTATAATTGTTGTTTATCATGCATAAAAAATAATAATAGCTTTCACTTGGGCTTAATTTTTTCCCCCTTGCATATTTGTTTTTTGGTTGTGCCACCAGTAAACAAAGAGCGAGCAACAATCTATTGAAACCCCAAGCAAGATTGATAAGAACGTACGCATAAAAATTGAAGTTGGAAAACAAAAAGACCAAACAACCAACCAGATGCAAGGGGGCGGCAACTTAAAGGAGATCCTCTGTTTCAAGTGCAGTAAAATAGAGGATGTTTGGGCTGTGACTTGGGTTGCTGCTTGCCGTGGTTGAACAAAGAAAGGTTCCATGTTTGGTGGTTCTGTGAAGGTGGTGGGACGCCGACATGGAGGGGCTATTTTTGCGTGAGCGGTGCAAGGAGGATGGTTATGGTGGCTGCTCTGTTTTCGGGTGTCAAAAACAGGGGATGATCGACGAGGCTAAGAATGGTGTTTCTAACGTGGTTTCAAGTCTGGCAAGGCGTTGCAATTAGGGAAGATACCTATGGTGGCAACGACGTGATGCACAATGGGAGTTTAAATTGAGTTGCGTGATGGTGGTGCCGGTTTCGTGTGGTTGTTGGCCGTGAGGAGTAGCTTGCATTAGGTGATGGCTCACGATGCATGGTTGATCGCTCGCAAGGGGCAGTGCATGGTGGGGTCTAGAGGAAGGAGATGGAAGCCTGTCTTGATGGGGAAAAGCGGCTGGACGATGGTGATGAGCAAGAGGTTGAGGCACTAGGGTAGCGGCGGCATGGAGCTTCTTCATACATGAGGGGGAGGCTATGTTTGAGTTGTTTATATAGGTGATAGAACTCAAAACCCTAGAAGGGAAAGAGGCGGCTACCCTAAACTTTAGATGCAGAAAGTGAATTTGCAAGGCAATGGGACAAAACGTGTATATGTATATAGATGGCTACCTGTCGAAACCCTAAAGAAGAGAGAGAGCGACGTGTATGTGAGGTGAAAATCTGTGGGGTTAGCAACGTGCATGATGCGGAAAGTGCCAGGGATAATGCCTAGATATGTGGTTGAAAAACCCTAAAAAAAAGAAGATGCATGCCCAGGAGTTATATCTATAAATGGAAAACAGAAAATCAATGAAGAAAGAAATAAAAGAAAAAATAAATAAATAAAATGTGAATAAACATCTACCATGCACAAAACTGTTGCCAACCGCAAGGGCGTGGGAAAGAGGAGTATCGGGGTGAACGTGCGTCTATATAGGAATTAAACCTCGAAACGGGATGTTACATTTTTGCTCATCAAAATCTATGCAGACTTATGCTATCATTTCCAAAGCATCAAGTTCAACCAATTAGGTTTGAAACATACCATGATCCTATTACCTTGCAGTCCATATATATGGGTATATTTCCCATTAATTAGTGTTTCCACCAAAAAGCATCTTTCATAAATTGAGATAGGTTATTGAATGCATGTAATAGAAGGAGTAGCGCTATTTGTCTTGTCTAAAGAGTGTCACATTTGGTCTAGAACATCCCATTTTATACTTTGTTAAACAAGTTTTGAACTCAATCGTAAGAAATGAGTCAGGCTTCTCGTGTTAGTGAAAATCAAATTAAGACCTGTGGGTCAGTTTTGTGTTCACACTAGGGTATACCTTTTTTTTTTTATCGAAGAGCCGATAGCCACATATACTCCAATAGTGGTCCCGTCCCAAATTTATTAAAGAAACCCTCACTTATAACAAAGGAATACCATGGTAACATCACCCACCTAAGGGTTTCACTAGAGTACACCAAGAAAATCGATGATTAGTTCAATTTTTTCGCTTTTACTTAGTAATTTTTATCGGATATATCATGAAGTTATTTATTGATTCATATGCAGTCATCATTTCATTATAAAAACTAATGTACTTTGTCCATTGGTGGCAATTCCATTGGTTTGCATCCTTGATTGTTTTTATAGGAGAAAGCACAAGGATTTTTTGTTGGTGTGGAGTCAATAGCAAGTTTGTTATCACCACTTGTAATGAGTCCGTTAACTTGTGAGTAAACTAAGTCAAAGTTGCAATGTGAATGTTTTTGATCATTTCATGTTTTGTAACAAAGTTCAATTTCTGTCTCAGCATGGTTCCTATCTAAAAGTGCCCCATTCAACTAGAAAAGGTTTTAGCCTTATGTACCATTAACTTCATTTCTCTCTCTTTTCTTGTTCAATCGCTAATGACAATGCTTGGTGATCTCTTTCAATAAACAGATCTGTCATTCTATATATTTGAGAAAACCTTACAAACAACATTTGAAGGCATTGGCAAGCTTGTTTTAGGTAGGTTGCAATTTTTCGTTCATAAAAGGCAGCATTTCAATTTCTTAGGATCCGTATGCTCGTACTGGTGTAATGATTTCTCAACAGTAAAAATTATAATTAGGGGTGTGCATCAAATCCGGTTATAAACCCAGAAAATCGGACATTAGGGTGGATACCTACTCGAGTTAAATCTGGGCGGTTATTAGAATTTAAATATCCGCTTGGATCCAGTTACGAATCCGAATTTTAATCCAATTATCCGTAACTAGATTTAATTAACCCAGTAAAATGCCTAAACACTAAACAGGCTAAACTTCTCTCAAAACCAACCTCTCTCTCAATTCTTGATCTCATCTCTTGAAACCCTAAGCGCCTGTCTTAACTCTTGATCTTTGACGAAACTCAACTCTCGATCTCTCATCAATCACCTCATCTCTCGAAACCCTAAGCCTCTCTCTCAACTCTCGATCTCATTGGTGAACCCTAGTCGTCTACAATTGTGAGTCGTCGATTGCGAGTCTTCGAAACCTAAGGTATGTTACTCTCTCTCTCTCTTTCGGATTATGTACATGATTGGTTTTATTGCGGTATTGTTTTTTTGGAATAATGCAATGGTTGTTGATTGTGTTAGTTCTTTTGGTTTTATTTATTGTTTATTCCCAAGGATTGATACCACTGCTTGTTGCTATTTTCTTGGGATTGGTTGCTTTGATATACAAATGACATTGGTTGCTTTGATATACAAATGCCTGATTCCTCTAAATGGGAAATGTTTCAGTGAATAAATATCCTAGGACTGCTATTTGTCAATTTTTGTGGTTGGATGGTGTAATGTGTCAATTGGAGGTGTAAATTGTAGAATGACCATTATTGAGGAGGTAGAAAGTGTATCCTAACAAGCAATTATTGTTTCAGAAGATGATCATAAATAAAGTAATAAAAACTACTTTGATTTAGCACTTAACTTTTTTTTGTTGCTCCAAGAGAAGCAAACAATTTATTTTATTTTTTTATCTCTTTGATTTTTCAATCTGATTCATTTCCTTCAGAACTATATTAGTACTAGGCATCATAGCCTAACAGACTCAAGTTCTAATTTTGAAATTATGAAACATGAGGTTAAAACTCTCCTTTTGCAGTAAGTTAGACTTTTTTTTTATATCTTAATCTCTCCTCTTCTTTTGAGTAGTATAGATATATTTGCATTATTTTGATTGCTGGAGTTAGTAAAAGTGGGTCAATTTTAAGATATATATGATTTGGGCCAACTTTTACCATCATAGAAATAATGCAATTTGGTTGAGCAAGCGTTAGGTGGAAGATAATGCTCTCCAACGGCAATATATAATAAACTTATAGTCAACTTATAGTTTAGATATATTTGCATTATTTTGATTGCTTATTTTAGACTCTCCTCTAGTTGAATTATCTGGGATATTAAGCTAGTGTAATTATCCAGATTTCCTTTATTTGTGCAGATTATTGAGATTCTGAAGCTAATAAAAAGAGAATTGAGTGGAGAATCTATTTGCTGCATTGCTAGATATTGCAGGATTTTGTTGGGAGTCCAATGACTTGTCAAAACATTCTTTTTGGCTTTGGAACGGCATATATAAATAATAGAATGTTGCACTTTTGTTCTTTTATTCTAATAGTAATTGTTCTTTTGTTCCACTTTGGCTCATATTTTTATACAGGTTCATGCTCTATAATTATATGGGTTATATTTTGAGGCTAACCCTTTCTTCCTCCCTGTTTTGTTTATATAAAGTAGCGTGTATGAATCTTCTTTCATATAGAGGACAAATTTTGCTTTGAAAAATTCTACAAACGGGGATATCAAAATTTAAATTATTTAAAAAAAACCTGGGCAATTCGATGATATTAGAATATTTTTTAAAAAATATTTTATAATTTTAACTCTTATTTCGAAAAAAAAAATTAGTAAAATTCGAATAGTGGCTAATGGATATACTCAACAACCAGGTGTAGACTTTGTCGATACATATTCGCCTGTGACGAAATTCACATCTGTAAGGATCATCATGTCCATTGTTGCTTGAATGAATTTAGAATTACATCAGTTAGATGTAAAGACGACTTTTCTCAATGGTGAATTAAAAGAGGATATCTTTATGATTCAATCAAAATGATTCCAGATTGAAGGATATGAAGAGAAAGTCTACAGGTTGAAGAAGTCACTATATGGACTTAAGTAATCTTCAAGACAGTGGTACTTGAAGTTCCACCAAGCCATTTTGGAAATGGAATATGAAATGAGTCCACCAGATCATTGTGTATACATATGAAAAAATGATAGTAAATTAACATTGTTATCATTATATGTTGATGACATTTTACTTGCGAGTAATTGTCTAGATATAATGAATGAGATAAAATATTTATTGAGATCTAAATTTGAGATGAAAGACATGGGTGAAGCTGCCTATGTTTTTGGTATAAGAATTTCTAAAGATAGAAATTCAAATATATTGTATTTAGATCAAGAAAAATATCTAAAAAAAGTGCTTAAAAGATTTGGTATAGAAAATTGTTAATCCGTAAGTACGCCTGTTTGCAAAGGTCATACTTTAAATAAAAGTATGTGTCCAAAAGATAAAGATAAAATGAGCGAAATGCATAATGTTTCTTATGCTCAAGTTGTAGGAAGCCTTATGTATGCAATGACAAGTACTATACCAGATATTTGTCATGCAGTAGGGTTGGTAAGTAGATATCAATCCAATCCAGAAAAAAAAATATTGGCAAGCAGTAAAGTGTATTTTAAGATATTTACAAGGTACCAAAAATTTAAAATTGTACTTTGAAAACGATGATCTAGAAATAATCGGCTATAGTGATGCTGATTTTGGAAGTGATGTAGATGATAGAAAATCTACAACTAGATATATATTTCTATTTGGTGGAACAACAGTTTCTTGGTCAAGTAAGAAACAAGGCTGTGTTGCTAATTCTACTATGGAAGCAGAATATATTGCTTGTAGTATTACAGTGAGTAATGCGGTGTGGATAAAACGTTTTATAGAAAGCTTAAGTTTGGATACATCCACAAAACCGATTAATGTGTTTTATAATAATCAGTCTGCTATCTCATTAATAAAAAGTGGAACACAAAATTTTAAGAGAAAACACATTGATGTGCATTATCACTATATTTTAGATATAGTGGAAAGAGGAGAGGTCAAAGTTAGTTTTATTTCTTTGAAGGAAATGGTAGCAGATCCAATGACCAAAGGATTATCTCTGGAGAAATTCAGAGAACATGTGACTAGAATGGGGTTGAGAGAAATCTAGACAATATCATGGTCGACATGTATAACTCAAGAAATTTTGAGGACGCCTAGAGAATTAGAGTTGTGACAATACCCAAATGAAATTTGGTCATGTGTAAAGTCACTGATAAGGTAATTAAGGAAAATCTCAAGAATTGTGAGATTCCAGATTTACGTGTATTTTTACACGTTATTTTATTATTAGTATTAATTATTTTAATTTATTTTAATAATATTATTGGTTGTGTTTTATTTGTTTAAAATATTTATTTGAGCTATTCGTTAGTAAGTGTTAGTTTTATGTTGTTTTTATAATTAAATGTTGAGTTATTTTATTTCTTTATTAATTTAAATGTGAGGTAATTATTTTAAATGAGTGGAATTTAATTTCCTTTATTTTATTATGTGATTTTATTTGATATGCTTTATTAATATTAATTAGTGTTTTATATTTAAAATGTTCTTTAAATTAAATTGGTTTATTGTTGGGTTTTAAATATTTTATTTTATTGATATTAAATTGTAGTATTTCAAGTCGGCTTTTATTTAATTTATTATGCTTTTTTTTCTAGTTAGTCTTTTTCTTTTTCTCTTTTTCTTTTTCTTCTTTTTCTTCCTTTTCTTTCCTTTTCTTCCTCACGAAATTCGGCCCCAAACCCGTAAACTTCCTCTGCCTCCTCTCTCTCGCCGGTTCTCCCATCTCCACCCAGGGCCGCCGTCGGCCACCCACCGGCGACACCGCCCAGCCCACAGCCTTCCCTACACGCCGGCGAGTCCACCAGCACCGGTGGTGTCACCTCCGGCCACCCCACCTCCCTCACACGGCACATACCCAAAAATGGGTTTAATGGGTTTTCACCAATTTTCCGACGCCGTCGCCAGTCCCCTTGGCCTCCGACCACCACCACTAGACTCCCCACCCTCCGGCGAGCATAACCCACCGTCGGTAGCCACCCCAATTTCTCTCTCTCTCCTCCACCCGAAATGGGTTCTAAAACGGGTATATCCTTGCCGTGCTGCCGTCCAGCTACCATAGGCCTCACCACCGCCATCAAAAGACTCCCATTGCCCAGCCGGTCATCCTCCTAGCTCAGTTTCCCCAACCGTTGCCCCACCTTCCTGGTACAACCCTAAACTCGAAAATGGGTTTTCACCCATTTTGAGCCCGATCCGCCACCTTCCGGTTGTTGTGCCGCCACACCACCACCTACATGAGATTTCCCACCTTCCAAAAAGTATCTCCCTAAATTTTGGTGTCAAACCGAACATCTTAGCCTAACGTATCGGTGACTGCTATGAACGCTGAAAATTGACGTTTGTTCATGGATTTACGCTTTTACCCGCTGTAAGTACTTTCCAAACGAACTTTAAGATTTAAATATATTTTTGGCATCAACAATTATTGTGTTTGATTATTGTTGGAATTTATTAATTTTGGCTATTTGGTGCATGGTTGTCTACATTGTGTATTTACGTGCATGCTCATGGAAATATTTGGAAATTGGATTTTTGCATGATTTTGGATATTCATGTGTTGGAAATGGAAACTGGGTTTTCATTATATTTATGGTTTTCGGATACGTGTATATCACTACTCCAAGCCGAGATGGGACATTATCTCGGTGGAACTCCTCTGGTCACTCGGGAGCAGAATATACTGAGTGACGTCCCCTAGGTCATCGCAGGGCGACAATGGGATCGGACGGGATGGTAACGCTCTCGTGCCGACTCCGTGGCTCCTCTGCTAGAGGGAGCTAGGAGATGCCTGGTCATGGTACGTGCTGGGCGCGGTTAGTTAGGCATCGCCCGTTCCGAAGTCACATGCGGAGTCGTTACTTTCGGTGTGATGATGAAAGCCAGGGTGTGCGGATGGTCCCTAGGGGAGATCATGGTGCATACGATTAATAAAACGGATGTTTAGGCCATTTTCTGAGAAAGTGGCAGGTTTTAATTATTGGGTTTACGTGGACCATTTTCTGAGAAAATGGTTGTGGTTTTAATAGATTTATGGTCATCATTTTCTGGGAAATTGATGGATGATTTTACTGGAATTTTATTGTGGACTAAATGAGATTTTGGCGAGTGTTTATCTTATTTATTTTGATAAAGATGTTCTTTTGAGATTCATGCATTTAGAGTCGTGTTCATGAGTTTTGTTGTTGCATGAGTATATTTCTATCTTTTGGTTTGGTTGGGTTGTACTTACCTACGATGCCATCTTGGCATCGTAGATTTTTGGATGCAGATTTTGTGGAAGCTGAGCCTGAGGAGGTAACTTCGTTGTTGGAGTATTTATTTATAATTTGTTATATTGGGAAGTGTTTTTCCATTTTTACAAATATGTATCTGTATGATTTAACTTTCGTATGACTGTATTAAATCTCATGTGGGAGAATTTATGTTAAATTGGTTTGTAAGATATTTTTTAAAAAACTTCTGGTACTTAGTTATCGACTTAACTTGTCTGCTGCGATTTGTATTTTATGTATGTCACGTGTGCACACACGTTTGGCACTTGTCGTTGGGATGTGTGACAGGTGTTGTCATCATCCTAACGCCTCGATTCCAGTGTTATTTTAAAGAAAATTTGGGGGCGTCACAGGTGGTATCAGAGCAGTTCGGCTTTGGATAAATCCGCATATTACCTAGGAATTGTACCAGAAAACTTTTTGATTTAAAAATTTATTTGTTTTATTGTTTGACTATTTTATTTTATTTTATTATTCTATTTGTTCTCTAAGTTTTCTTACTAATTTATATGGTAAGATTATCGATATTTATTTTGTTGTGTTGTGCTTTTTATTTTAATGTGCATGTTGTTTATTTATTTTCATAATTAACTTAGTTCTGATTGGGTCGCTTTATTTTATTTTATTTTAATATTTGTTCAATATTGTAATCGGGTAGTAGTTAAGATTTTAGTTAGTTCATTTTACTTAGTTAAGTTGTTGAGCATTTATTTAATTATTTATTTTATATATGCCTTTGTTTTTGTTTAAATTGGAATTTGGATATTTCGGATTAGATTATTATTTTAAATCAATCTATTTATTGAATCTGATATTTTAAATAATTGTGTTATGGAATTCCTTATTTTAAAGTTTATTTATTTTGTTGTGGGTTATTTTGTTTTCTTAAACTTTTATTCAATTATCATCAGGATTTGATTTTAATTTTAGTTCATAGGTTTCTTACAAGATAGTTTTGGATTTTGTTTATTATCTTTTTATTTTAATTATGGCTTTTGTCTTTTATATATTTCTGAAAGTTCGAAATTTATTTAGACAAAAATTTAAAGGAAATTACCATTTTGTATTCCTTTTAAAAATATGCCTTAAAGTAAGTTTTTAAGTTTATTGTCTCTTCACTTTTTTGCTTGTTTTATTTTAAAAGTTTATCTATTTACTTTAACGAGTAGATTTGTTTTGGCGACTTGTTTATATTTATTTATTAATTAATTAATCGATTTAATTATTTTATTATGGTTCGTTTCTTTTAAAGGTTTTAAGTCCTAAAGATTTCTACAATAAATTTTTTTAAGAGTTGGGTTTTGTGGAGAATTTCAAAACTTTATTTGTTATTTTATTTGCTATTCTTACTTTAATTCAATCTCCTTGTTTTATTTAGTAAAAGTTTTTGGTGATTTGTGTTTACCAAAGGAGATGGTCTTGTTTTTTTAGATGAATGGCTTTTACTTATTTGTTTATTAGATCTTTTTCCCATTGCATTTTTATATAATATTGATGGGAATCACTTGAGTTTTATTTAGTGGTTGGGTATATTGCTATATCTTGAGAGATGGATTTGTCTTGATAATTATTGGTATTTATGTAATTATGTTTCTTTGTTGATATTTTTCATGCTGTTTATATGTATTAGCTGGGTCTCACTGAGTGCTAGAGTTTCTAAGTTCTAATTTTATTTTTGGGAGATTGTTGGAAGTGTATTTTAGATAAACTCTTCTTGTGAGTGTGAAATTGTTGATTATTAATATATTGTTATGGAATCTGTTTTAGTAATACTTATGATGATAGGCGATCAATTATTTTCTTGGTGAAGTTTTGATATTGTTTGTGGATGCTTAGAGATTGATGTATAATAATTATGTGTAAATTTTTGGAGGGTAATTATTGTGTTTTGTGTTGGACTTGGAAGAATTTGTTTTTTTAAGTGATAGGGTTGAATTGAAGCAATGGAAATAAATTCAAGGGATATAAATTTTAGGCTTCTGGGCGAATTGTTTGGAGTGGATAATTTAGGTATAATATTTTGGAGAATTTAATGGTTAGCAATATTTGTCGAGGTATCTTAAGGAATTTAGTTGTGGCTTGAAGTCACATAGAAATTTGAATATTTGAGATTATTTTTTCTCTTGGGTATTGAAGATCCAGATGAGTGAGAGAATTATGGGTATTATGGTTACCATATTAATTAAATTGAGTAGAGTCGACAGAATTTTTGGGGTGGTGTACATTGGAGTTTATGTGTCAATCATGGTGGTATAATTAGAATTATGAGATATTAAAATTTTCGGATTTGGAAGAGTGGTATATGATTTCTTGTTAATAGGTGTTGAGCCAATTTTTACTGATGGTAATAATTTATGAGGACTTAATTTTTTTGCATTTAGCGAATTATTAGAGTGCGCGCGAAAGCCTAATGATTCCGATGTAGTTGGAGGTTTAAGTTTAACGTTGGTTTTGAGGAATTAGTGGTGACTGAAAATTTTGGAATAATACTTGTAAGTGGAGATTTATCTTTTGGTTGAGTAACTTATACTTATTGATGGTTAAGTGGGGAAGATAAACTTGGGAGTTACTTTAGGGTGACACAAATTGTTGTATGGAGTTAGTGAATATTAGGATTTGAGAGATTGTACCAAGGTCCTTGTACATATGGAGTTCAGATTAATTGGTTAACTCAGGAGTCCTAGAGATAAAATGTTATTTGGAGACTAACATTTATGATGGAATAACATTCAATTGTATTTGAGGAAAATAGATGATTGTGCTAATGCTTGGAGTGAGTATTAAGTGATGTAGTAGGTGAGCTATTGGAGTTTTAAGAATTGTAGCCGAGCGAATTTCGAGGACGAAATTCTTTTTAAGGGGGGGAGAATGTGAGATCCCAGATTTACGTGTATTTTTACACGTTATTTTATTCTCGGTATTAATTATTTTCATTTATTTTAATAATATTATTGGTTGTGTTTTATTTGTTTAAAATATTTATTTGAGCTATTAGTTAGTAAGTGTTAGTTTTATGTTGTTTTTATAATTAAATGTTGAGTTACGTTGTTTTTTTATTAATTTAAATGTGAGGTAATTATTTTAAATGAGTGGAATTTAATTTCCTTTATTTTATTATATAATTTTATTTGATGTGCTTTATTAATATTATTTAGTGTTTTATATTTAAAATGTTCTTTAAATTAAATTGGTTTATATTTGGGTTTTAAATATTTTATTTTATTGATACTAAATTGTAGTATTTCAAGTCGGCTTTTATTTAATTTATTGTGTTTTTTTTTTCTAGTTAGTCTTTTTCTTTTTTTCTTTTTCCTTTTCTTTTCTTTTTCTTCTTTTTCTTCTTTTTCTTCCTTTTCTTTCCTTTTCTTCCTCACGAAATTCGGCCCCAGACCCGTAAACCTCCCCTGCCTCCTCTCTCTCGCCGGTTCTCCCATCTCCACCCAGGGCCGCCATCGGCCACCCACCGGCGACACCGCCCAGCCCACAGCCTTCCCCACACGCCGGCGAGTCCACCGGCACCGGTGGAGTCACCTCCGGCCACCCCACCTCCCTTACACGGCACATACCTGAAAATGGGATTAATAAGTTTTCACCTATTTTTCGACGCCTTCGCCGGTCCCCTTGGCCTCCGATCACTACCACTAGACTCCCTACCCTCAGGTGAGCATAACCCACCGTCGGTAGCCACCCCAATTTCTCTCTCTCTCCTCCACCCGAAATGGGTCCTAAAACGGGTATATCCTTGTCGCACCGCCGTCCGGCCACCATAGGCCTCACCACCGCCACCAAAAGACTCCCCTTGCCCAGCCGGTCATCCTCCTAGCTCAGTTTCCCCAACCGCTGCCCCACCTTCCCGGTACAACCCTAAACCCGAAAATGGGTTTTCACCCATTTTGAGCCCAATCCGCCACCTTCTGGTGGTTGTGCCGCCACACCACCACCTCCATGAGATTTCCCACCTTCCAAAAAGTATCTTCCTAAATTTTGGTGTCAAACCGAACATCTTAGCCTAACGTATCGATGACTGCTACGAACGCTGCGGATTGACGTTTGTTCAAGGATTTACGCTTTTACCCGCTGTAAGTATTTTCCAAACAAACTTTAAGATTTAAATATATTTTTGGCATCAACAGTTATTGTGTTTGATTATTGTTGGAATTTATTAATAATTGGCTATTTGGTGCATGGTTATCTGCATTGTGTATTTACGGGCATGCTCATGGAAATATTTGAAACTTAGATTTTTGCATGATTTTGGATATTCATGTGTTGGAAATGGAAACTGGGTTTTCATTGTGTTTATGGTTTTCGGATGCGTGTATATCACGACCCTAAGCCGAGATGGGGCATTATCTCGGTGGAGCTCCTCTGGTCACTCGGGAGCAGAATATACTGAGTGACGTCTCTTGGGTCGTCGCTGGGCGACGATAGGATCGAACGGGATGGTAACACTCTCGTGCCGACTCCGTGGCTCTTCTGCTGGCGGGAGCTAGGGGATGCCTGGTCATGGTACGTGCTGAGCGCGGTTAGCTAGGCATTGCCCGTTCTGAAGTCACATGCGGGGTCGTTACCTTCGGTGTGATGATGAAAGTCAAGGTGTGCGGATGGTCCCTAAGGGAAATCATGGTGCATACGGTTAATAAAACGGATGTTTAGGCCATTTTCTAGGCAAGTGGCGGGGTTTAATTATTGGTTTTACGTGGACCATTTTCTGGAAAAATGGTTGTGGATTTAATGAATTTATGGTCATCAATTTCTAGGAAAATGATGGGTGATTTTACTGGAATTTTATCGTGGACCAAATGAGATTTTGGCGTGTGTTTATCTTATTTATTTTGATAAAGATGTTCTTTTGAGATTCATGCATTTGGAGTCGTGTTCATGAGTTTTGTTATTGCATGAGTATATTTCTGTCTTTTTGTTTGGTTGGGTTGTACTTATCGGCGATGCCATTTTGGCGTCGTAGATTTTTGGATGCAGATTTTGTGGAAGCTGAGCCTGAGGAGACGGCTTTGTTGTTAGAGTATTTATATATAATTTGTTATATTGGGAAGTGTTTTCCCATTTTTACAAATATGTATCTGTATGATTTAACTTTCAGATGACTGTATTAAATCTCCTGTGAGAGAATTTATGTTAAACTGGTTTGTAAGATATCTTTTAAAAAAATTATGGTACTTAGTTATCGACTTAACTTGTCTACTGCGATTTGTATTTTATGTATGTCACATGTGCACACACGTTTGGCACTTGTCGTTGGGATGTGTGACCCGTGTTGTCATCATCCTGATGCCTCGATTCCCGTGTTATTTTAAGAAAAATTTAGGGGTGCCACAGGAATGGCCCCAGGGTAAGTACTTAATAAAATTTCAATGCAGTTTGATTAACTAAATAATTAGTTAATCATGTGTAAAGTCACTGATAAGGTGATTAGGGAAAACCTCTAGAGGAAGTACTTAACAAAAATTCAGCGCATGTCGTTACATGTGTTATGTATTCGGCTGAAGTCGTCAATTGTGATAGGGATATTGATTATAGATCAAGTCACGGAAAACTGATACAACTTACTAAGTATTTTAGTGAAATGAAGTCACCCTTTCTATGTGGTCAGTGGAAGCACATGTGATAGAGATAAGGAAATGACAAAAACGTGCGCATGTAGGGACTTGTCATGTTCTGATGCCGATCTGCAGAGATATGCAGATGAGAGTTGAGAAGTGGATAGCTCATATTGGTACCAAGGTAAATACTCAACTGGATTATCACCGTTTTGTGTGATCAAGTGGGAGCTGTTATTCTAAGGGGTGTGATCACCAAACGGTGTATCCCTTGGAAATGCACCTTCTCCATGGTGATAGTTCTCATAAGGGGTGATGGTGGTTAAGGATGTAGAGACACAACCTTTTGACTAATTCAAAATGTTGCATTTCTTGTGTGAAGTGTCAAAGGACACAACACTTTAATTGAATCAAAGTATTGTGTCACTTACTAAGAGTTGTATTACTTAGTAACTATTGATATTCTAATGGTTATAACTCTTTCGAATATGTGTATGGTTGCCTACAAATAGAGGCCACTAGTGCACAAATAATTCATTCTTTTCTTCCTCTTACCAACTTGTGGGACAAATACCCTAACGGGATTATCACAATTTTCATTCCTTCTTATTCTTTATTTTCTAACAATCCACACCATTTACGTTCGTAAATCCATGGCCACTGCGTCATGCGCATTTCATCTCTAGGGTTTTTTTTTTGAGTTGCTATAAATATTCATGTTTTCCTTTTATGGCATGCACTTGAGAAAACCTCACTCCCGCGGCACCATACGCACGTTGCCTTTCCCCAAGCCATTAGCCCCACACACGAGACATCCTGGGTAGCCACGGTGTGAAACTGCACCTCTGTTGCCAACGATTGAGACTTTCCCCACCACCCAAAGCGTCTTGACTCTAGCCACCCGCACTCATGTCGCACCCCCACAAGACAAACCACTCAACGCCGCGAGTCCCTCATGCACGACTGAAAACGCCTAGTCTAGTCAACCACTGAAGCCAGCCCCAAAACAACCATGCTCCACCACTGCGCAGACTGCCAAAAGCCACCTAAATAGCCCCTGTTTTTTACACCCAAAAACAGAGTAGCCCCATTCTTCTTCTCTCTATCCATACTTCACCTCAGCCACACCCTAACGACGGAAACAAGTAGAAGTCACCCAGAAAAGCTCAGAGAACGCCGAGCGTACCACCCAGGTCCGCCATTTCGAATTTAATGTTCTGTAAATATGGTCTCGCATAAGTAAAATTAAGGTTACATTTGGGAATGTAGTGATCTCAAATGACCTGTAAATAGTAATAAAAAATGATAAAAACGTAATAACAAAATATCAAATAGTAGTGAATAATAGTAAAAAATAATGAAAAATTAGTAAAAAATAATAATAAAATATTAAATAATAATAGAGTGAACTTAGATCACTCTACTACCCAAACATAACCTTAATGAGATTCAATGCGAGCTTATGCTTATGCAGATCTCTACAAAATAACAATTGAGAAGATCCATTCCTTGGTGGTTATTTCAACTCCTAGCAGACACAATGACATTTAAATACTCTTTATGTAACCTGAGAAGCTGCTAGACAGGCCAAAAGATACGGGTTTATCTCAATGTAAGGAAGTGTATTATTACTAGCATCTGGACTATATTTAGCCAACGGAAGAAATAAGCTTGCCCTAGTCCTTGGATCAATTTTTCATTAAAGTGATATTATAAAACAAGTAGCTCTAGAGTTTGGCCAGTTCTATTTATTTAAGCTAGCTTTACAAGCACAAGAGACAGAATACATGCAGGTATGGTCCCCCTAAATCCTACTCATTGCTCATTGGGAAGACTTGATCTCGTGGTTGTAGCACTACTCATTTCTAGCCATTTTATGTGTTCGATCTCTTATATATGAGGCAACCTGAAGTTACCATTTATTCTTTGCATTTGTATTTCAAGATCAAGTACATAATTAGAGGAAGCCACTTTATATCTCTCTCCTTGTAGTACTTCTCAAGTATCTTATGGCTACATTTCTTGCTTCCTCAACTCCTTTGGCCACCCTTCATTACATTCCCAATATGAGAAGCATCAATTTCCAATGCAACAGTAGTACCCCACGCACCATTTTAAGGGCCAAACCTTTTTTTCTTCTTCCTGATCTTTCTACTTTCTCTTTCAATGGCAAGAGAGAGAGATAGTGAGAGAGAGATTCACAAAACTTTTCTTTTTTTCATTTGCTGGGGGTCCCCATGACTTAAGAATTGTGTATTAAGTATAGAGTCATTATGAGTGTTGGTGAGAGTTTTATTAAGAAACTTTGTTGTATTATGGTGACTTGCTATGTTGAGAAACTAATTTTATTGACGAAATTGGTATTGAATATGATTTTTATATGAGATTGGGATTTTAAAGTCATTAAATATACTATTGAGGTGTGAGCTAAAGGATGAGAAGTAACTCTCCAACCCCCTATATGCGGGTTATTCCTTGAAGTCTTATAGACCCAATCCCTATGATCTTGCAGGATTTATTATTACCTAGAATTACATGACCTCCTTGTAATTCAAAGAATGTTTCAAATCATTCTTTAATAGGATACATGTAGAATGAGCACCCTGAATCCAGGATTCAATGCTTTCCTGAATTTACCTCAGCCACATTTAATACTTCAGTACTCTCGTAGCCCTTTAGCACTTCAATACTCTCGAAAGGGACTGCCATGAAAAAAGACTAATCCTAGGAATAAAACCAAGGAGGAAGGTCCTTTTATTATCAGACTTGCCATTCTTTCATCTCTTCTTTGACCTACCTCTTACTATCAAACCCTTACCATATTCTTGTTTTGTTTCATTACTGTTTTGTAATTCCCTAGCATGAAGTACAACTTATACCTCATCTAGGGTTAGGGTATTTCAACCATACATCATGGTTTCTTTTAGGTTTTGGTAGGATGAGTCCAAAGAACTCAATAAAAGAATGGTCTGGTCCTGATCATCTACTTTTATGTCTATATTAGCTAGATCTCATATAATCTTATTAAAGCTATCAAGATGTTCACTAGCAGATTGTCCAAGGATCATTTAAAAGTATAAAGCTTCATTTTTTTGTACAATTTGTTAGCCAAAGATTTAGTCATATAAAGATTCTCTAGCTTTAACCAAATAGCAGCAGTTTTGTCCTCATTTCCCACATTTCTCACGACTTTATCCCCGAGAGAGAGGATGAGGGTACTATGTGCCTTTTGAAGGATGTCTTTCAAAACTTCCTCATTTCCAGCCTCTGTTGAAGATGACCATTTCTTTTTTCTCACCACTGAAGGCCTCCTGCAAGCTTTGTTGGACTAGAAGTGCCATCATCTTAATCCTTTAGAGCCTAAAATCATTATCACCCGTAAAATTTTTCACATCAAATCTCGTGGTTCGCATCGAACCTAGGGCTCTTGATACCAGTTGTAAGTTTATATGAAGACTATAAGGTTTTTTTAACCCACAAAGATTATGTGTGTTTGATAGGGTTTCAAGATCCCAAGCAAAAATAGTAAATTCATAACCAAGAAATGAAAGCAACACAAATAATCAATAGAATATAAAAGCAGTAAAGAGATAAGAGGAAACACACAGGAGCTACGTGGTTCGACCCTAATGGTCTACATTTACGGCGGGAATGACCTCAGAGATTGATCTTATTGAAGAATTCTCAAGCCTCAGTGTTTATTACAACCAATGCTAGCTTTCGAGCATAAGAAAGCCAATTGAATCCCTCACTTTCACTTGAAATACGGAAACCCTAGCATAGAGTAACTCGGCAGCATTTTCCCTCTCTCAATCTCTCTTTAAAAACACAATGAGCTCGATGACCCTAATCTGGGGTTTAAAACACACATATATATATACAATATGAGAGATCATGACGCGTGGCCATCTAACGGCCAGAATTAAGCTAGTAGTAAATATCTTCATGTGCAAAAGTCTAGAATGCCCTTTAACACAATGACTGAATTAACCCTTCCAGAAGTGGATCCAGTGGCATCGATCATAATAAATGGCTGGAAATCATTGGCTGAGAAACAAAACAAATTAGTAAAAAACACTTAAAGGCAAAATTAACTAAGTTTGACACTTAATCATAACAATAACAATAAACCTTCTGTTTTTACTAGGTTTTTCCAGAAAATTTTATCTTAAGACTCTTACTGAAATGACCTTGTCAGTAAATCTGAGTTTCAAGGAACTTCACTCTGAATGGGTGTCAATTTCAGTGATATTAGCAATGATTCAAATAAGGTTATTCAGAGTTAATAGGAAATATACCTGTTAAGGCCATAAAAATCGGCCAACGGGTCGGTGTGAGAGAAATGCTTATTTCCAACCCACTGGTGCGATTTGGGTTTCGTTTGGGGTCGTTTGGGGCTCCCGGCGAGATCCCGGCGTTACTGCGCGTAGACGATAACAGATGAAATAAAGAGAGATGGACACACAGTTTTACGTGGTTCGGCGAATGCCTACGTCCACGGGTGTTTGGGGATGAGAATCCACTATAATGGAGATTTTTACAGTCTCTCATAGCTCACTGTACAGAGAAATATAAATGACCATCTAGATAAATTCGCCTTGTGCTTTTGGAGAAGTCTGGGGAAGCCCAGGTTGAAGAAGAAGAAGAGAGCCCCCCTGTTCCAGCCGGCCAGAGTCCTTTTATAGCCAAGTGAAATATCTGGGCAGATCTTTATCTTGCGTGTCACAGTCGACTTCATTTCTCTTGCCGTCTTGCTTTTCTTCTCATCTACTCCCAATGTCCATCAGCTCACCTTTCAGTCCCATCATTTGTCCTTTTGTCCCCTTTGTCATAAATGCTTGGCAGGTGTGATTAATTTCATCCCTTTCAATACCATCAAGACACTAGTAATGCCAGACATTCCCAATTCATAGAAGAAGGAAACAAGAAAAATGCCCCGAGTGTCGGACTGTAATAGAAAAATGAAGCTATTACGGACGAAGGCAATGTCTGATATATTGTTTTTTGACATAAAAAAGACTGCCTGCCAGATTCCAAAAATCAAATGCAAATAAAGCAGGGTGAGAACATTTTAAACTGTCTCAGGCAAAGATAGAATCACCTGCTCATAACTTTTGTGGCTGCATCTCTCATTGATTTGAATCTTTTACAAATATTAGTTGGCTTTGTAAAGCAAGATGAATCTTGATTCCTTTTGGGACCTAGTTTAATTGTCTCAACCGAAAAAAGTTGCATATAAACTGGACAAAATATCAAGAGAGCTATTGAAACATGAAAGAAAAGGCTTAATTGGTAAACTGATTAACAAAAGAAAATGATTGCAAAATAAGATCATATGGTTAATACTGATGTTACGACCCCAACATACCGAAAAAATGTAATTTTCATGAAGAAAACGTGCCAGTAGATTTCCTAATACATGTGAAGCAGAACGAAGACCTGTAATCCAATTAAAAACTGCTGCCCTCTTACTGTTATCGACAACGTCTGCCTACCAAAGGAAGGGAGAATATTACCCAATATTCCCCATTCATGATTTTTAGTCACTGAAGAATAACTCTCACCGCATAAGCAACAACAATGCAGAAAATACTCCCTTGACTTAGAATATATGAAATCGTACGAAGCACGTACATAGTAAGCATATACAAATTCCTTAGACTAATTCCAGGCTAGTAACGCTAAAACAAGAACATAGTAAAATCAAATAAGTTGACTCCCATAATGATATTGACTGAATAGATAATGATTTAATGGTAGCACATCAAGATAGAAAACAACCCCGTATAGACCTTTTTCACAAACGGATAGGTAAAGTTATAAGCTCAAATTCCTGCGTCACTCATTCTACAATAAAAATCAGCCATCTCCCCAAAACTTGTTAATTGATGAACTCTTTATATCTAATCATAGTACACTAGATATAGATATTAAAAGGGTTCATCCTATCAAACACATTTTCCATAACCCAGAAACACCTCAGCAATTTCATCCATATCTAGAAATTGGAGTATGGCAAGCTATGCGACACTATGTCATGCCATGCGACACTCTGTTTGGAAACTTTAAAGTTCACTCACACAATTATTAATATTATGGAGAGAATGTGACCAATTAGGAGTCTTGTTGGTGGGTTATAATACTTGTCTCTCACACAATCCGATATATCTTATGCAATTAATAAGGTATGTCAGTTCGTGCACACATCAAAATTGCCACATGATTAGATTGTTGTAAAATGCATACTGTGTTATTTGAAGGCTACAATAAATCATGAGCTGTTATTTTCTCTCAATCCTCCTTAAATTATAAGCATGCTCAGATGTAGATTGGGTTAGATATCCTGATGATCGAAAGTCTACAAGGGATTTTTGTGTATTTTTACATCGCAATCTCATCTTTTGGAGCTCAGAAAGTAGAGATTTATTGCAAGGTTAAGTACAAAAGCTGAGTACAAGTAAGTGACATCATCTGCAGCTGAGCTAATCTAGTTGCAAACCCTTATTTTTGAACTTGGAATTCCTCTTAATCCAACCCCTACACTGTAGTGTGATAATATTAGAGCAATTTATTTGGCTACCAACCCCGTTTTTGTTAGAGATAGAGTTACTTCCAAGACGTTAAATATTTCAATTCAGCAGCTCCAAAAACCAACTTGCATGTTGATATATTCACTAAGGAATAATCTTATAAATGGTCGGCTAGCAACAGGGTTTTGCTAGCCCCCCACTCAAATGCCGACACCTAAGCATTCCAGAAAGCTTAATAGGTGGGAGCACTCCTAGGAACCAGCTCTGTAAAGTTCATAGAGAAACATTAGCGACGGAGTGTTTTTATTTTTTTGTTCTTTTTTTCGTTTCTCTTCATAAAATTTTCTTGATCCTTCTCTCTAGGTCTTCATTCGTCGGCCTTCATTGAAAATTTGAAGCCCTAGTTCCAAATCAGTCGTTGGGGACCCTCCGACATTCTTTTAATCGAGCTCCATGGGAGAGAAGTACAAATTAGGCCACAAAATAGGCAACGGATGGTTTGGTGAAAATTTTCTTGGCTTGTGGATCTACTGATTTGTGTAGGTTTTTTTTTTTTTCTTTTTGGAAAAATTCCCGTTCTGATTATTGATTTTCCATTCCCAAATTTTCTTGATTTGTCTAGCACCCATATTGACACCTGTGAAATTGTCTCCGGGAAGATTGTAAGTCTGGTTTTTCCCAAAAAAGGGGAAGGTAAAAATGGGAAAAAATACTGGGCGGCGAAACGTCCTTCACAGTCGTCACGGTCGCCATTGATGAAGCAAGGTAGAGAGGCTTGGGTCGCACAGGTGTGAGAGGCAATCGCTTGGGGGCGACGAAGTTGACTGTAACTCTCTCTCTCTCTCTCTCGCACGCTTCGCTGCTGGTTTAGACTTCTGGTTTAGATTGCTTCATTTTTATTTTTGCTTTTTGCTTTTTGCTTCTTGCTTCTTGCCTCCCTTTGATTCAGATTGCTGCTGGTTCAAATTGTTGCCGGTTTCATGCGTGTTCTTGTGGGTTGCAACGGAGACGTTGAAGTTAGAGGAAGATGAGAATTTCGTGTGTTCATGTGTAGCCGGTTTCATTTCTGAAAGTGAGAGTCCGCTAACGTGGCAGTCTCTGATTGGTGGATTAGCAAAATGGTGTTGCTAGCCCGACTAGCCCTAAGATGCACTGATTCACTAAACCTTTGGTTGCGGACAGATTTTCCAAGTTAAGACTGAGTCTCAATGTTGATGATACATCCTTGAACTCGAGGGGGCATATTAATATAGAAGATATCAATGCTCAAATCCTAGTTATTGTAGAGGAACCATAGACATTGTATGGTCATTGTATAATATTTTTTTTCCTCTCAAGTTAAGTAACAGATTTTGATTCCTTTTGATACCCAGAATATTGTATCCAACCGCGTATAAATATCCATGGAAACGTAATGAAAATACAACATAGAATTTAGAGAACATGCTATTCTCATATATTGAAAAAGATTATCAAGCGCCTTCTTTAGTGAGCAAGAAAAAAGGGAGAAATAATGAAGTTACTGGTAGATAAGAAATTTTTTATGTCATGAATAGAAACTGACAAATGCTGATCCCATAAAGGAAACTATAGTGTGTGTAAAGCTTTTTTGGAAGAATGGCATAATTAAACAAAGGGCAGTGATATTATCAGAGGCTGTTTTGCATCTTGAATTGCTCCCAAAAAGAGTGGACGGCTAGAGTATCATTTTTACAAGCAAAGAATATTCCATATGTCAAGTTCAAGCTGCAACCATCTGCGCGCGCATATCATTGTCTGAAGAATGGGACTGATCCATGATTCCATAGGCTCTGTAAATGTCCCGGAAAATAAAGCTTGTTTAGTACTCTACGCCTAGTACGGTGGCAAAAATTTGCAGGGGCTAACTTCAATAACTACAATATATTAGCCAAAAGTACAACAAATAAATGAAGAGAAATTTATTTGAAAGTCTTAAAAGTACAACAAATCAATGACCGACATTTTTTCTATTTATAGGCGGAGCAATCGACATATATTTTGAAAGTATTCTATTAGAAAAGGTAGAGATCTTATAATATGAGTTATTTCTACGTACGTCTATCAAGTTCGACATCGGTTTTTATTTATAATTTTATCCATCTATTTTAATTATTTGCTTGAAACGAGGGCCCTTGGAAGGCTTAAAGCCGGACCAGTTTAGCCTCCAACCCCCCCCCCCCCCCCCCCCCCCCCCCCCAAACCACAAAACTACAAAACCTTCCATCAGACTCGTCGGGTTGCGTACTTGGTTAATGGTGTTGGAAATCTAGACCTCCCAAATTTCTCCTACCAGGATTTACTTTTGATAGAATATAAAAATAAAATAAAATAAAATAAACATAATACAAGAATTTACATTAAAAACTCTAAAATAGGAGAAAAACCACCAAACCTAGAGAAGAAAAATATACTATGTGAAAAATTGTTACAATCACACAATTTTTCTCCTCATCCTAACGACACTCACAAAAACTTCTCCCACTAGTAAAACTCTATCTTTCATCTCTCTTCTTTTTACATACAAAAGGACAACAGAAGAATTTTACTAAAATCAAAAGTTACTAGATAAGTTTTTGATTGGTGTGTTTAAACCAATGAGACTAAACCCATTTTTATAGGCCTATGGGCTTGCTCCCTCATTTACTCCTTTGTCATATGGGATTTAAGGAGCAACACCTAATAATCTCCACCTTGCAACATTAATTGATCTCACAACCACACTCCATCGCAATAAGGATCTTCATAACTTCCGCTATCATACTACACAAAAAAAGAATTTTTCTGACTTCTTTTATTTCCGACAGTCAAAAAAAATGCAGGCAATAGTCATTTTAATCTTTCAACTTGATATCATCCGTCCAAGATAAAAAGAGCTGCCACAAAACAACTGCCGCAATAAAATGTTTATCACAATGACTTTTTAACCAGATGTGACTATGAGCTGCCACAAAAAATTTAGTTGGCCCCGATTTCTTTTAGACAGTCATAAGTCTTTTACTCTGATTAAATGTGGGAAAATGCCCAAATCTTGCCTGCGTTTTATGTTTCCTCTTTCACTGATACCCTCTGCATTTCTTGTCCATCGTTTGGCCATTTCTCCATCGCCGATGCCGGTGAGTCTCCCCGGTCATCTGTCATTTTTTTCTCTCTTACTAAAGGCTTACCTGATTTATATTCTAAAATCTGAAATCGTGGAGCCTAAATGTATAATTTATCTTCTCACACACACAAAGGCTTAGATTAAATCTTAACTTTAGGTTTTTGTATTGCGCTTGGCTTTGAGAAAGTCAAAGAAAGGGAGGGGAAAGCTGGCATTTGGCATCGCTGTAGTAGTTTTTCCTATTGTCATTGTTGTTTGCGTTAAGGTAGCTTTTCAAGGATTCCATTCATGCGATTTTTCCTATTTTCCCTTTGTTTTTCTCATCAGTTTCGATTAATTGGAGAAAAACTAACGAAGGCATAGAAGCAAAATATTGGATTTGAGGTGTACAGGACTGGTTTTCAATTACTCGTCAATTAGTTCTCTCTCTCATGCGGTAATCATTTTCAATTGATTCTAAATTCCATGTTTCCATGTTAAACTATTTGAAATTCTAGTTCCTGGACCTAAGTATACTTTCAACTATCCAACTAATAAGCATTTTATATTTTCTATTACAAACTACAAAAAAATACTATTTCTTCCCCAAATCTCCATGGATATATTGAAGCAAAGACCTATATTCCTCCAATTCTTCTTACGTACCGTAAGAGCTTTAATAGTTGATCTATATATGTGCTTAATTTCATTGAAACAGGGGACCATTACATGTTATTAGTTATCTAAAGTCATCGATATTGGTTATATATATAACATAACCAACATTAAGTATCTCATGACCTGAACCATTATGCAGTAATAATGATAATAGAAGTTGTAGTTCTCTTCTCTAGCTCTATTATACATCCCACTTCACTTTAGCCATACCACCAATCATCAACCTTGGGTGAATCACCCAAACTAGCTTCCTGTGTCTGGGGCTAAGGATATCATAACCTATTAATTTGTGCCATGTGTAAAGTAGGGAAATGATTGGCAGTTTGGGCATTACAAATAGGCAGGGTTGGATAAACGATAGATTTATCCCAAAACAAAGCTTTGGCACTTTGCAAACATTGAGGATTCCTATTTTCAGTTGCTGATCTCCCAAACTATAAGGTTTTTTTTCTATAGTTTTTCAGATTTACGTCATTATTTTCTTCTACACTATTTTTTTCTACACTTTTATTGGTTTTTATCTTATTTTTATTTTCAATCTTTCTCATTGATCCTCAAAGCATTGTCAAAGATGAGTGGCAGAGTATCACCGTCGAACTTTTCTATAGAATAGCTTCTATCATTTATGCAATTCGAGGTATTTTTTCCCATTTCTATCTTGGGTCAGAAATTATTTGCAAGAAAAAGATCACAATTATTACTGCTAACAAACTGTAGCTGTAATAAATGTGATCCAAAACCCCTTGATATTCTCTAAGGATTTTATAGAGAATATGAAGGTTGATCAGAGAATGTACTAAATGCAGACCCTCTGCTCGTAGGTTTTACATCTAAATCGTCAATTTCGTGTGCTTCCAAAAAATATAATTATGAATTATCCACAAACAAAACAACCCTATCTGATATTATACTCTTTTCTCCTTCAAAAAGAGAAGGTATGCGTGGATTTCAATATGCAATTGCAAAACCATGCAGATAGTTGCTAAATGAAGTTTAAGTGTCAATTAAAGTCACAGATAGCACAAAGTTTTGGCCACTTACAACAACTATTCCCATTAAGAGATTAAAAATCTCTGGAAGTAAATAGTTTAGCTTTCTCCAAGTTATAAAAATCATGCAAAATCAAACAGCTTTCTTGAGGGAACACTAGAATAGATACATATATAATTCAAAATATAAATAACTTTTAAAGATCACAATTATTTGAATGATATCTGCTAAAATATCTCTGGTTTTAAGAGTTTCTAGTCATATATACTGATATATGATATAAATGACTAATTATCATGCCTTGTGGAGAAATTATATTTGTTTTTGGTCCCCTCTTCTGCCTAATTGACTAAGAAAGCTCAAACAGCATTTCAAACTAAAAAGTCTTAGAAACTAGAAAATGCCTAAGGCATTTTAGGATAACATTGACAGTATTGAGGCCTTGGGGGAATCTTTCTTTTTGAGAGTGACATATGGGAAAGCTTTCAACGATCCTCTTCTTCACATCAAAAGAATGAAAAGTATAAAGCTTATTGCTAGTGTTTAATAAATTTCATTATTACCAATCAAAAATTTTTTTGATAAGAGTACTAGAAAATACTTTTTTTTTTCCCTTTTGTTTATAGAAGTATGGGTCATACTCATCTATCCTGAACCAAGTTGTATGTACAAGAAGGCAGAAATAAGTGACTAACCAGTCTTTCATGCCTAAAACATGGGTCTTTCTTATTTGTTAAATAGTTTTTACTACCTTAATGAATTTAGATCATTAACTTTATTGTTCCAGTCTCTCTTGCTATCCATTCTATTTCCTTATATGCTGGTTCACACACACTTTTTTCTTTCAATGAATTTGAATAAACTGTTTTCTGTATAGTATAATAATGCTTCTCTCCAAAATGACATTTAAAGCTGTGATGCATTTAAAGCTTTTTACCCCAAAATATCTGCACGGAATAGTTATATGCAATTTTTGTCAATTTGAATGGTTCCATTTTGACTTCTTCCATAGGTATAGGATCTTTTTCCCTATTAACCAATTTTTGACCTTCAAATACTACCTTTCGTAGATGGACAAGAGTTGGATGAAAATTACTGATAGATTTCGATCCAGTGAATATGCAAGAGGCGTTAAAGATTTCCTTACTTTGGCTCGATCTCATGCTACAAGTTATGAAATTCGTTGTCCATGTATTCAATGTTCAAAAAATTATTTCCTACCAATAAGTCAGATAGAGAGACATTTGTTCATTAGAGGTATTGAACCAACGTACACAACATAGATATTTCACGGTGAGGCGGAAGATTTACCTTGTAGTGATGATGATGATGATTTTCCTGATCCTGAACAAGCCGATCACTACATTGATGACATTGATGTCATGTTACAAGATATTCGGGTTGGGAATTTCCCTAATGTTCCTTCACCCGAGTCATTCCATGCTGGGGGTTCGACCTCAGTCAAAAGTGAATCAACCATGAATTTTGACCAATTGTTGGTTGATTCACAGTGTCCTCTCTATGAAGGTTGTACCGGCTATTCTAAACTTTCATTTTCGGTTAAGTTGCTGCACATTAAAACACTTGGTGGTTGGAGTGTAAAGTCATTCGACATGCTTCTTCAATTGTTACAGTCTGCTTTTCCAAATTCTCTTTTGCCAAAGTCATATCAAGAGGCACGAAACTTAGAGTGAGGATTGGGCTTTACTTACACAAAAATACATGCTTGTCCTAATGACTGCATACTTTATTGGAAGGAAAATGCAGAGAAACAAAAGTGCCCTGAATGTAGGTTGTCAAGATGGATATTCAGTAAGGATAAGTAATGACAGATTCCTCAAAAGGTTCTGCGGCACTTTCCTTTAAAGCAAGGGTTGCAGAGATTATTTATGTCAAGAAAAACAGCAGCAACTATGAGGTGGCATAAAGATCAGCGTGTTAATGATGAAGGTATTCTAAGACATTCTGCTGACTCTTCGGTTTGGAAGACATTTGATCAAGAACATACTTGGTTTGCAGAAGATCCTCGAAATGTACGGCTTGGTTTAGCTGGTGACGGTTTCAACCCCTTTAATAATTTGGCAAAGTCTTACAGCATATGGACAGTGATTTTGGTACCTTACAACTTGCCCCATGGTTATGCATGAAAGATCCATCTTTCATCACCTCATTGCTGATTCCTGGACCAAGATCTCCAGGAAATGATATCGATATTTATTTGCAACCTCTAATAGACGAACTATTAGAGCTATGCGAAGATGGAGTCGATACATACGATGCCAAGACCACAAAGACTTTTCGATTGCATGAAGCTTTATTGTGGACAATTAAAAACTTCCCTGCTTATGGTAATCTTTCTGGATGGAGCACTAAGGGAAAGATGGCATGTCCATCATGCGAGCAAGAAACAGATTCGCTGTGGTTGAAATATAGTCGAAAGCATAGTTACATGGGTCATCGTCGATTCTTGCTACCGAATCATGTTTGGAGAAAGAAAATGAGTATTTTTAATGGCAGCACAGAGCATTGTGGCCCACCCCAACAGATGTCAGGAGAAGATATACTCAATCAATTGCACAACGTTCTAGACACTGATTTTGGCAAATCTACAAAGAAGAGAAAGCGTAACACTTATGAGTTAAATTGGACCAAAAGAAGCATCTTTTTCCACTTGCTGTATTGATCAACTTTAAAGCTTAGACACAACCTTGATGTAACGCACATTGAGAAGAACATATGTGACAACATCTTAGGAACTTTGATGAATATCGTCGAAAAAATTAAAGATCATGTGAATGCACGTTATGACCTTTCCAATCTCAATATAAGAAAGGAGTTACATCTGATTCAGGATGGACAACGTGTTAGTATGCCACATGCATGTTACACCTTGTATGCAGCTAAGAAGGCAGGGTTTTGTGACCTTTCCAGATGGTTTTGCTTCTAACACTGCGAGATGTGTGAGTGCTGCCGATTGCAAAATCTCTAACATGAAAAGTCATGATTGTCATATTTTTATGCAAAGATTACTTCCTGTTGCAATTTGTGGATACTTACAACACGATATACGGTTGGCATTGACTGAGCTGAGTACATATTTCAAAGAATTGTGTGCAAGAATTGTCAAGGTTGATGTCTTAAAACAACTTCATTCTGATATAGCTGTCATTTTGTACAAGTTGGAAATGATATTTCCACCTACATTCTTTGATGTAATGGTCCACCTCGCCTATTATTTGTCACATGAGGCCCTGCTTGCAGGTCTAGTTCAATATCGGTGGATGTACCATTTTGAACGGTACATTGGAAAATTTAAGAGATACGTTAAGAATAAAGCTCTTCCGGAAGGTTCAATAGCGTGGCTATGCAACTTTACAACAAATAAGTGTTTTGGTTAATGCAATTGGGATAGGTTCAAAATCTACGTGTTGATAATGCCGGTGATGTTTCGGATGATTTATATGCACTTGCATGTGGTCCCGACCCTTGGGTTGCATCCTATTATGGTTGCATCATGAATGGCATATGATTTCACACGAGGCAATGTGAAGCACATCATCGTACCCAAAATTCAGGTGTCCTGATTATTGGAGAACTAGATGCTCAAAGTGTTGACTTCTATGGTGTTTTAACAGACATCTTGGAAGTTCGCTACATGGGATGGCACCATGTTTACTTATTCAAATGTGACTAGTTTGACATCTTTGATTTCAGACGAGGGATATGTGTGGGCGATCATCTTACTAATGTGAATACGTCCTGGACATTTTATAAGGATGAGCCATTTGTTTTGGCATCCCAAGCTTCACAGGTATTCTATCTAAAAAATCGCAGCTTCCCTGGTAATTGGCATGCAGTACAAAAGGTTTTCAATAGAAATGTGTATGATCTTCCACCTAGAAATATGATCGAAGACGATGCTTCCGATGCTAGCGACGTGGAGGCCTACCAAGAGGATGATCATTTTGAAGAGTATACATCAGTCCATGCTGATGATAATGGGCTGATTACAGCCATGCATAGGCCTGATGTCGAGCCCACTCAGATTGATGCATTGTCAGTAATGGAAGCTGGTAATCGCAACCTTGATGTCAGAACGTTTATCAATGATGATAGCAGTGAATCCAGTTCTCCTTACACCACTGAACATGAAGGAATCTTAAAAGGAGAAGATAGTCTCTTGACGGATGAAGAGGCGAACTAGATTTGAGTCAATAGAATTAACTCTGAATTTTATCTGAATGTACAATTATTTATCAAAGATAATGTTGAAGTCTAGCTATAATTATTTCTGGCAGATGATGTCTTCCTTTTCTTTTCTTTTTTCTATTGGTTATTGAGATTTTCTGCATCACCCATTAATTGCTTTAGTACTCAACATGAAGGATTTATAGGCACTATTATCATTGACATAATGGTCACAAATATTTACATGCAGGTCAGTGCATAACATGACTTTAACTGGAAGAGGCAGAGGTCGATCACGTGGTCGAGGGAGATCTTTCTACGAACCAAGCGCTAGAGGTAGAACATGTGTTGTTGCACTGAATCATAGAGATGATGGCATGTCACCCTCAGATGACTCCACTATGCCACCAGATGTTGTCCCAAGAACGGAACTGCAAGAGCAAGGGGTTGAGGTGTGGACTCGACTATACCGACAAATGGTAAAGGTTTACTGTTTGTATATATGTCAATTTTTATTATTCTAATCCCCTTTAATATGTGGATTAATCTCCAACATTATATTCTTTTGTTGGATGAACATGTGGACAATATAATAAATGTTGAAGAGGGATCAGTACTGCCTACTCTAAAATGCGGACGAGGAGCTGCAAAGAATCTCAAGTTTGACAAGATTCGAAAGTATAGGCCAATAGCGCTGACCATAAAGGATGGTATAATAGCACTGTGTTGTGAAAATTGTACAGTATTTACAAGTAGGCTTTCATGGTTGGCGAAGCACCATGTCGACCTAAGTCACTCGAGCTGGCATGATTTACCAGAGAATGAGAAGGAAGAGTTGGTTGCTCGTGTTCGGGTAATAGAGCACTAACTCATACTAGCACATGTTTTAGTGTATTTCAGGTTATTATTTGTGTTACTAGATAATTAATGTATTTGTTGTTTGTCTCTAGGCTGACTTTGTCATTGACTAGACTAAGAAGAATCACCGCGATACAGTAACGAAGACACTTAGTAAGAGATTCAATCAAATTTGCTATGATCTTCACAAAGTCTACAAGAGTTACAATATGAAAGAAGAAGCTCTTGCGAATGTGCCAGAGTTGGTGACATTAGCTACATGGGTGAAGTTATGCGCTTGATGGTCAAGCGCAGAATTTAGGATAAGTAATAGATGTTGATTGTGTTGTTTTTTATATGTTTATAACCTAGTTGTGTTAATATAAGTATGTGAGTTGTAGAAAATCTCTGATAAAAACAAAAGCAATAGAGAGAAGCAACAAACAAACCACTCGGCTGGATGGACCTCCTTTGTAAGATTAATGCAAATGAGGGTATGACTTTTATTTAGATTTAAAAATGCAAATGTAAGAAGTAACATATTATTTGCTGATTTGTATTATATTGGTATTAATCCTTTCTTGTATTTGTAGTCTGAGAGTGAAGAGCACCTTATTGATTTCTTTAAAGCGGTGAGATGGAGTAAGAAGAAGGGTAAATTTGTGACTCCAGCAACGGAAGAAAAACACGTGAGTGACTTTGAAAGTATCGTTGTGTATATGTTATTTACCTTGTAGTTTTGAACGAGTTCATGTGTACATTTTAATGTGTGATTTCACTCTTTTGAATAGAATAAAATGGTTGCCAAGTTTACTAAGTTAGAACCTGAGAAGCAGACTAAGGATGCTGCTGCATCAATCTTTAAGGATGTGTTGGGTCATAGGTCAAGGTATGCAAGAGGGTTGGGGGGGATGGTTATCCCTGAGTCATCTAGACAGAACACTAAGGTAAGATTTGCAGCATTAACAGCACGTGTAGAGAAGCATGAGAAGGATGCTGAGTATTACAAGAGTCAATTTGAAGAATTGCGAGAGAATGTAGAGAAAGTGTTGGCAAAACAAGCTGAGTATGACAAATTGTTAAGTTCATATATGGAATCGGAGAGGCAGACTCAAGGAGAGTCTCATAGAGAGATTCAGAGACCTGTATAGGTAGTATCTTTTTTTATCAATAAGTAGGTAAGTTATATATATATACACTAAATCATTTCTTTGATCAAGATGATTGACTAATATTGCAATATACGTGCAAGATTTTGGTTTTTGTTGGCTTGGAGCGAATCAAGAAGTGAAAAGTGTGCATATTTATGATAGAATTTCTCTTATGCTTAAGTTTTGCCTACTAGATATAGCTTAATAAGAGTCTATGTTTGGATGCAGCTTAATGAGATTCTATTGAAAAATTAGGAGATCTGGAAAATGGATGGATGCTGAAAACTAGTTACAGTACAATTACAATCTTGGGTTCCAAGAGAAACACAAGCTAGGACTGAGAGATTTCATTTTCTTGGGGGATTTTTTTTCTTCAGATAATTGATGCTGCCAAGGTATTTATCTTTCAAGATTCCATTTCATTATTGAACTGTTCTGCTATATGTGTTATTGAATATTCCATCTGTTTTACCAAAATTAATCTTTTTTAATGTGCTAAAATGGAGGGAAAAACAATAAAAATTAACTTATTAGTAGTTTATGTGCCAAAAACAATAATATAAAAGTTGTAGGGCGTCTAGTATTTGAAAGGTCTTTTTGTTTTGATGCTATCAGTAGAATGTACTTAACTTTTGATTTAATAACCTCGTTGATAAAAAATGCTCTATATATAATCTCGTTGAATGTACTTAACTTCTGATTTAATTTGGTGTAAGATTTTATCCTTATTTGATAAAATTTGTGATTTTAAATTCTTGGAGCTTTGAGATTAATGAAGGAGTTAGGCTTCCAGTTTTCAGATAAAATGGGCAACTTCAATGATGATCAAGACTTGCTTAGAAAATCCTTGTTACACTATAGACATGAGAGTACACCTGTTTTACATGAATCTATTAATATGAGATGTTGGGGTGAATTTCAAATAGCACTTTTTATTATGAATGAATGATATATCGATACATGTTCGGATATTTGAAACATCTATATCACATAAACAATTAATTCATTATATGGTATACTTAGTAGAAAATATATTGATCTATTACATACATTGATGTATTTGAATGGGGACTATTAAAAAAAAAACAGTTTGAAATGGTAAATATATGAAATTAGAAAAATAATATGAAATGGAATACAAAAAAAAAAAGGGTTAAAATGGTAAATATATCAAATCAAGGAAATATATATGAAATGGTGAGAAGCCATTTCTGGCGCAATTTTATTTTGACAGTTTCATAGTATTATTACCAACAACTCGTTAGAGTATTTGCCCCGGCATCATGTCGTCGCAAATAAAAATAATCAAATAGTGTTTCCGGTGTTAACGTGAGACGCTGTGATTTTCTTTTTCAGGCTCAACAATCGCGAGGCTATTGCAGCATGCCATAAGGATGTACATGTCTCTTTTAACAGAAATCGTCTTTGTGAATAGAGATACAATGTTAGATTCATTGTCAGTATCTCCATTTACTGACTTGGAACCTCTTGCCGAACCTGTTCCACCTCTTGGACAATTTTTTCTGACGTGCCCAAGGTTTGAGACAATTTTTTCTGACGTGCCCAAGTTTTTCTATCTTTTGGAAGATCAGCTAACTCTCAAATCTTATTTTTATTTATTGATTCAATTTCATCTTTCATGGCCTCAAGCCATTGATCTAAATCAATTCTATTGATTGTCTCAGAAAAATTTTCAGGATCATTGTCTAAATTTTCCAAACTAGCATTTAGAGCATAATGATCTTGAAATAACTTGGATGGTCGTCTAGATCTTTTACTCCCACTCTCTCTAACATCAATACCTGAAGATTGATTTTCATCTGACTTTCTTTTATTTTTACTATTCTGTATTTGAATAATATTAGAATTTAAATTGTCAGAATTTGTGGAGATTTGTTGATTTTTAAATCATTTAATAAATCTATCTGATCAATTGGAGTAATAAGATTTGTATTTTCTAAGAAAATGGCATCTCTACTTTCTATCAATCCTTTTTCAGAATGATAAAATCTGTAGCCACTTCCATTTTCTACATACCTAATAAACCTGCATTACCGGGTTTTACTTTTTAATTTATCCCTTAGTAGCCTTTGGATGAGCACTTGTGCCTTACAACCCCACACTTTGAGTTTACTCAAGTCTGGTTTATGTCCTGTCCATAACTCGTAAGGCGTAAGAGGTTTTACTTTGGTTTCAACTCTATTTAATATATATGTAGCAGTCGATAATGCTTCACTCCAAAAATGTGTTGGAAGATCAGCATATGCTATCATCGATCTCACCATATCCAATAAAGTCCTATTTCTCCTTTCTGCAATACCATTTTGTTGAGGTTTATATGGCATAGTATAAATATGTCTTATACTATTTTGTTTGCAAAAATCATCCAAAGCCTCAAACTCACCTCCTCTATCACTATTCAAGTTTTTAATAGGTCTGCCCAACTGGGTTTCTACATGCGTTTTATATTATTTAAATTTCTCAATTACATCAGATTTATGTTTAAGTAAGTAGATATACCCATATCTTGAATAGTCATCAATGAAAGTAACAAAGTACTCCATTTCTCTATGGGTTTTCACTTTGAAAGGTCCAAAGACATCAGAATGTATAATCTCAAGTAAATCTGTAGATTTTTAATTCTTTGAAAAATATTTACTACTCATTTTTCCTTTGATCCATGGTTCACATACATCAAAATTATTTGAGTTTATTTGTGGAATTAATCCACTTTTACACATTCTAATCATTTTATTTTTATTTATGTGGCCTAATCTTAGATGCCATAAATATGTACAATCAGTAGACACATTCAAATAATCAGAAATGGATACTTTATTAATACCAATATTCAATACATACATATCGTGATCTTTCACGCTTTTCACTGACACATTACCCTTACTTATTACAACAGTTCCAGACTTAAACTCAACTGTGTAGCCTTTCTGATCTAGTACAGGTACTGATACTAAATTGTTTCTAATACTAGGTACATATAATACATCACTAAGTAAAATAACGGAGCCATCTATTTTAAATTTACATGTACCTTGCCCCAAGACATCACAGTATGTATTGTTACCCATATACACTTTGTGCACTCCTGTTTGTTTATCTTCAAGCTTGACAAACAAATCTTTATTTCTGCATATATGCCTTGTTGCTGCAGAGTCAACCCACCATGAATCTGTTGCTGGTTCTACGAGCATTACTTCAGACACTGTCATCACAATTTTCTTATTTTCTTGTGCTTTTCCCCTATTTGGACATTGTGATTTGTAATGTCCATTCTTTCCACACTTAAAACAGTTTCCGGAAAATGATTTATTTTGTTTATTTTTCAACAATTTCTTTTTCTTAAACTGTTTCAGCATTATCTTTTTCTGTGTAGAATGTTTATCCTGAGCCATCATTAATTTGGAAGATTCACTTTCTTTATTCCTCCTTTTCATCATTTCCCCTTCAAGTACTAAAATTACTGGAAGCGATGTCATTGTCATTTCTTTTCTACTATATGTTAATGAAGTGACAATGTAATCCCAAGATGAAGGAAGACTATTTAGTATGATTGTAACTTGCATTTTATCAATGAGAGGATGGCGAGCATCATGTAATTCTTTTGCAATCAATTCTATTTGAAGTACATGATCACCAATATCATCATTCTCATTCATGCAAGTACGGTTAAACTTATCCAATAATAATTGTATATGAGTATCTGATCTTAAACCATACTTAGCCTCAACTGCGTCCATTATTTATTTTGCAGTTTCATAGTTTTCAAATAAAGGAATAATATAATCATTCATACAATGCAAAATTAAAGCTTTTGTCCATGCATTGTATTCTTCCCATTTATCTTCAGTTATAACACTGCTTCCACTTTCATTTTCGACATTTTCCACAGTTTTTGATGGCTTTGATGTTGTTAATGTATATAATGTTTTTTCATGGGTTAGAAGAAAAGTAATTAGCCTTTTCCAAGCCCTGAAATTTCTTCTATTCAGTTTGTTTATCCCTGAGGGATCAATACCTTTTTTCGGTGCCATAAATAATAAACCTTAATAAATTAACAACAATACTATAAAAATAATACTAATAAATGTGTATTATTTTAAATATAATAATTCAACTGTGAAAAATAAAAAAAAATAATTACAAATTTAATAATAATAACCCTTGGATTTAATCCAAGGAGGTAGCCTTGAAATTCTCCTGTTTTTCAGATAAGGAGAACAATGAAAGTGACGACCTGATCGAAATGTTCCACGACCTCTTTTTGATGTTTCTCCTTTTTCAAAGAACTTCTTATGATTATTTCTTCCAAAAAATATTTTATTATGGTTTGGCACGAAATTTGGAGCACAA
The DNA here is from genome assembly GCA_036559045.1 of Platycarya longipes. Classification (NCBI taxonomy): domain Eukaryota; kingdom Viridiplantae; phylum Streptophyta; class Magnoliopsida; order Fagales; family Juglandaceae; genus Platycarya; species Platycarya longipes. Next base: position 5,262,820 of record CM071802.1, on the reverse strand, counting down.
CGTCTTTTGAACGGACCAAAGCAGGCTTGAAATGGTTTCGAACGGCCCAAAAAACAGTTGTTGGTACGAATCGGGTCAAGAAACCGACTAAAACAGGTCGGTCGGGTCAAGCCGGGTGCAAGAGCCGATCCGGAACCGACGGCTTGGTCAACGACTCAGTCAGCGGCTGAAAGAGTGGCTCGGCTCGGGAATGGACGAGCGGCTCGGCTCGGGATTGATTCGGTGCCGTTCAACACCAATCGTCGTTTGGCCTTGGTTGGCTAAACGACACGTCGTTTAATGGAGAAGAGAAACTACTGTTGCTTGAAGTGGCAGCGTCGTTCAGCTCAGAGGTACTAAACGACACGTCGTTTAGCGGTGACAGTTTAGAGAATCTGTTAAACGACACGTCGTTTACGCCGTGCGGTTTTAGTTTTTCACTAGACGGCAGGTCGTTTAGTGGCTCCGATTTTGAACCCCTTGAAAACGACAGGTCGTTTTCGTCTGGCAAAACCGATTTTTCTTCTTCCTCGATTGTTTCACTATTTGAGACTGAAAATTCACTATCTTCACTTCCGTCTGATGAAATTGTCACTGGGGTTGAAGATTTCGACGTACTTTCAAGATTTATAAAGTCCGGCAGCGGTGAAAAACTTCGACAATCCCCCGAAATAGTGTTTGTGGGTGGTGGAAAATTGAAAAAAATGCTATTTCTTTGAGTAAAATTTCTCGAATAATTTTCTTTAGAATAATAACAATTTGTCAAATTTTGCAAATTACCGGTATACTCCAATCCTCCCACCGTGACTTGATAAAGAGAAACTGTTGGATTCTCAAGCCTTCGAAGATGATTATAATATGCAAGTGTGGTTGCCAAACCAATCACTTGTCTATTAATCGTCTTCTCAATGTGTGAAAAAACTCCTGAAATTCCTTCTAACATGACCGGCTCTCTGATATCATTGTTAGAAAATAAAGAATAAGAAGAAATGAAAATGGCGACAATCCCATTGGGGTATTTGTCCCATGAAAGGCAACGGAAACTACTAGAGTTTTTTAAAAGAAAAATTAAAAGATCCCCACGATCACCGGACTGCATATTTATAAAAAGGTTTGAGTTAAGTAAATTTGGGGGGAAAGAAATGCCAGAGTATTTGTAATGCATGTCGGTTTTGAAATTGATAGTAAATCTTTCAAAAAAACAAACCAATCATGGAAAGGATTCCATAAATAAATATTAAGGTCTTGATTTAAGCTTTAAAAAAATAATTTAACTTGACTACAAAAAAAGTACTACCGGTCTATAAAATATTATATTCAATCCAAAAAATATTTAAAGAACATAACAAATATGGAAAGTCCCAATAAAAAAATTAAGCATAGATAAATAAAATTGCTATATGAGAAAACTAAGATTTTTCACCCATAGTATATAAAAAATTACTTGCAAATCTCGAATGAGTTTTTCATGCCTGCAAATCTTAAAAAAAATAAATTAAAAGTAGTTTAGCGCTAGTGGGATGTTACTTTCTCTCTCCCTTAAAAAAATTTCAACCGCAAAATTCGTTGCACCTCAAGTCAAGTCTCAAATATTAAAACCTTCATTCCCAATTGCAAACATCATATTGCACTTCAAGAATCCAAATCAATTCTAAGGAATAAACCTCAACAATATAATTAGAAACCTAAAACTAATTCCAAACTCTCCACATTAGATTTACAAGCCTAAAAATTCCTCTAAAATATCAATGTCGCAAGTCTAAACCTCAATTCCTAACCACAGCTCATTCCAAAAGGTCAACCTTAAATCCAATCCTTAATTTTCCAAAACCTTAACCCATAAAGTTTGCAAAATCTCAAATCTCAACTTCTGTCGTCACTTTCCATGAGTATACCAACACGAAAGCCTTAATCTTCAAAATCAAATCTTAGATTTATATAATTCTAAACCTCAAATTTCACCAAAATTCTTATTATAGTATGCAGAATCAAACCTGGCTCTGATACCAACTAGAATGCCCCGGTCTCGCAGGGGGTCAGAGAATTACTAAACTGTAATGCCCCGATCCCACATGGGGTCGGAGAGTTACTTCTCATCTCTTAACTTGCACCTCAATAGTATAACTAATGACTCTAAAAATCCCAATCTCATATAAAATCTTATTCAATACCAATTTCGTCAATAAAATCAATTTCTCAATGTAGCAAGTCATTATAATACAACAAAATTTCCTAATAGAACTCTTACCAATACTCATGGTGACTTTCTATACTTAATACACAATTCTTAAGTCATCTCATCCAATACTTACTAATCTGATCCTTAGTTGAAATATCCAAATTCATCTGAAAAAAATATTTGAAGGTAAGGGATGAGCTACCAACAACTTAGTAAGCAAAATGCATATATTAGTATATAAACATGAGTATTTATAACTTCATCATGCAGAACAAAACATTTTCTCCTAGGTACGGAAAAAAAAAAAAAACTTTTACTTTTAAAATGCAGAAACAAAATAGTTACAAACATAAGAGCAAAACATTTAAAAAAAAAAAAAATAAACGTTTTCCAAAGACACAACCTTTTGGCATATCCAATATGAACTATCATATTCTTTTTCATCTCATAACATCTTATTGGGACAAATACCATGTTTAACCTCCGTGGTAGGGTTGTGCCACATTATATCCATGGTCAGGTTGTATGCACTATTATACCCATGGCAGGACCGTATAAAAAACAAAGCAAAATATCAAAGTCAGACAATTATCAAAATACATATTCAGAATCTCATGTCAAAGTTTTCAGATGCCACATCTTATTAAAACAAAATACTAAACAACTTCATATTATTTGACATGTTCGAAACCAAAAACAACAAACTTCACTTATTTATAGCGAAACTTTTAAATCTCATATTTCAGAATATCAAAACGAAGCTTTCTAAAAGACTCTTATTCGCTCTTTTTCAATTCAGAACAAGATGCACAAAATGAAGCTCATGTCTACACCAGTCATGACAAAAATATTTTCTCTTATACAACTTTTTATGCACATGCAGAACAAACAACTAAGGTCGTTTTTAGCTTCCTTTCCAAAAAAAAAAAAATAGAATGCTTATTTTCAAATTTAACCTCATTTCATTTCTTTTTATGCAAAAATAGTATATAAACCCCGTTTACCTGGACTTCTTAGATTTTTAAAACTTTCTTCAAAAAATTGCCAACAGAAATTTGATCATCACCTATAAAATAATCAAGCTCAACTTTTTTAAATCCTGGTCAAATAAATATGCTGATATTTAAACCCGAAATGTGAATCCCCACAGGGACGATCAACAATTTTGACTATCTGGCCTGCCTCTTCATGACCTAATTCCTGGGAAGCCACAAGAAGAGGCGCTCAGCAGCCTACCGCCTCCCAGTCAAGCAGCATGACCAAGAGAGTCTGAAGAATTATTTCTCTTGGTTCAACAGGGAGCGGATGACTACAGATGACCAGGATGAAAATATCACCTTGGTTGCCTTCTTGGGCGGGATATGGCCGAGGAGCCTATTCATCGTGGAAATCACACAAAGGACCCTTGCAACTCTAACAGAGTTAATGGACATGGCTGATAGGTACATATATACCGAAGATACCCTTGAGGCTCTAACCTCGCCCAGACGCAAAGAAGTCGAACAAGTAGATATAAGAGTCGTAAATCAACAAGAGGGCTCCTCCCGGGACAACAAGAAGAAATGAGGTCTCGACCCCTAGGGATGACAACACTGAATCAACCAGTGACCCTAGCCCCGCCTCCATGCCAACCTAATGATCGAAGGCGGTCGGGAACTAGGGCCAAGCAGAGAGCAAAAGCTGCAACTGCCCGCGAGAATGTACTGTGAGTACCATCGGTCTGACGTGCATAGCACCCAAGATTGTTACACCCTCAAAAGGATAAGGAGGGAGGAGGAGCAGCAAGGTGCTCGGCATGATAGGGAGGAAGACCTATTCGTCAAGAAAGGCATATGCCTAAGAGGTGCACTATGGAGCAGTGTTCACTACGCAAAGTGCCCGCACGGACCCCATACCCCCTGAAACTCTCCAATCACCTTTGACGAGCGAGATGAAGAAGGGAACCTCCACCCTCATAACGACACCTTGGTGATGACCCTACAGGTCGCAAACATCACCACCAGGAGGATCCTGGTCGACAATTGTTGCTCCGCAACATCCTATACTAGGAGGCCTTCACCAGGATGGGCTTCGGGCATGACAGACTATGGCCAGCCCCAACCCCTCTCAAAGGTTTCACCGAAGATGTGATCTAACCGGTGGGGCTGATCACCCTCCCGGTCCCAGCCGGGATGGCCCCGAGGACGGTGATGGCCATGATCGACTTCTAGTAGTCAAGACCCTATCCTTGTACAACGCGATACTAGGGTGCCCCACATTGAACAGTCTAAAAGTGGTCACTTTGACATTCAACCTAAAGATTAAATTCTCAATTGGTGAAGGGGAGGGCGAAATCAAGGGCGAACAAGTCTTGGCATGGGAATGCTACGCCCACGAATTATGGCATGAGTGCCAGATGGTGGTAGTTGCCGAAGTCAACGGTTGGGCGATCGAGCAACCCACTGCCCCACAACCCAGCAAGATGAGTAGTCCCTCAGGCAGACCGAGCCCAACGAACCGATGGAGTTGATCGCCCTCGACCAAATGAGACCGGAGCGAAAAGTGCAGATAGGCACTAAACTGGCCCTCAACCTGAAGCTAGGCCTAGAGCAGCTCCTGGCTGAGCACTGGGTTTTTTTCGCCTGGACTCATGAAGAAATGCCCGACATAGATAACTCTGTGGCAGAGCATCGACTGAGCGATGACCCCAACGCTCGAAGAGTCAAGTAGAAGAGGCGAAACTTTTGTGCTGAGAAATACTCAGCAATAACGGAAGAGGTCAACCCCCTATTGGCGACGAGGTTCATCAGGGAAGTCCACTACCCTAAGTGGCTCTCCAATGTAGTACTTGTGAAAAAGGCAAACCGCAAGTAGTGAATGTGCGTCGACTTTACCGACCTCAATAAAGCATACCCAAAAGATAGTTTCCCTCTCCCCCACATCGACCTGATTGTTGACTCGACCATGAGCCACCCTTTCCTCAACTTCGTGGATGCCTACTTAGGGTATAACCAGATAAGGATGAGCCCGGACGATGAAGAGAAGACAACCTTTATCACTGATAGGGGACTCTACTGCTACAAGGTGATACCTTTCGGGCTCAAGAACATAGGAGCAACCTACCAACGGCTAGTGAACCGCATGTTCAAACACCAAGTCGAGCGAAACATAGAGGTCTACGTGGAAGACCCCCTGGTCAAAAGTAGGCTGCCCGAGTAGCACTTGAACGACTTGCCTGAAGCCTTCGTCGTCCTCCTACGATACAAAATAAAGCTCAATCCGGCCAAGTGTGCCTTCAGGGTGAAATCGGGCAAGTTCTTAGGATACATGGTCTCAGAGAGGGGGATCGAGGCAAACCCAGATAAAGTAAAGGCGATAGTGCGAATGGTTGCGCCACGAAACCACCATGAGGTACAACAGCTGGTAGGCACGATGACCACCCTGAATCGTTCCATAGTCTGGTCAACCGACCAGTGCATACCTTTCTTCAAAGTGCTAAGGAAGGCCCAAGGATGGGACACAGCCTGCAATGAGGCGTTTGGTGAATTGAAGAGATACCTGACCCATCCTCTGTTGCTCAACCAGACAGAATCGGGCGACGTACTGAAGAGACACCATCGAGGGCAAGACGCCCGTGTACTACGTTATCCGAGCATTCCTTGGAGCCGAATCCAGGTACCCTCAAGCGAAAATGCTAGTCTTCACCCTAATCGTCGTAGCAAGGCAACTCTAGCCCTACTTGCAGTCCCATAGCATCCTGGTGCTCACCGATTAGCCTCTCAAGGCAATACTGCAGAAACTAGACACCTTGGGAAGGTTGGCCAAGTGGGTGATAGAACTCAGCAAATTTAATCTGAAGTACTCCTGAGGACGATGATTCAGGGGCAAGCACTAGTGGACTTCGTTGCAAAATTCACAGGCTTTCTAGAGGAAGTCCCCCTCGTGCCCCAAGGCAAGCCCTGGGCAGTCTATGTTGATGGGTCGGTGAACAAAGTTGGAGGGGGTGTGGGGGTGCACATCCTGACTAGTGGCGGGGAGCGGTGCGACTATATGTAATCAAACTCGCCTTCAAAGTCACCAACAACGAGACCGAGTACGAGGCCTTGTTGGCTGAGCTGACCGAGGCCCGTCTCCTAGGAGCAGAGGAGGCTGAGATGCGTACTGACTCCTGGGTTGTGGTCAACCAAGTTTTAGGGGTCTTCGCCACCAATGAAGAACGATTGAAGAAATACCTCCAGCTGGTGTGCAAAGCTCGCGACCACTTTTGGTACTCCAACATCTAGCAGGTCATAAGGGCGGATAACCAACAAGTCAACCAGTTGGCAAGAGCCGCCTTGAAACAGGAAGGTTTTCCCCTCCTAGAGCAAGCAAAGGCAAAGGTATTTGATACCCCATCCATCAGGGTAGAAATATTGAATGTAGCGATCTCTTCCCTGCCGAAAGAGTGTTGTATAGGAGGGGCTTCTCTGAACCCCTCCCAAGATGCTTGTCCACTGAAGAGTCCCAGTTTGTGTTAGCTAAGATACACGAAGGGATCTGCAGGAGCCACTCAGAGGGGCGAGCCTTGGTCGCAAAGGTCACCCGGACAAGCTCCTTTTGGCTGGGCACCTTCAAAGATGTAGAGGAGTTTACCAGAAAGAGTCCTCGATGCCAAGAGCACGTTCTTGTGTCCCACTGCCCTCTAGAGGAGTTGACCTCCATCATAAGCCCCTTTCTGACCGCCTAAGGAGAGGCCAAGTTCGTCATGGTTATAATCGACTACTTTACCAAGTGGGTCGAAGCTGAGACCTTGGCAAACATCACCGCCCTGACAATTATCAAGTTCCTGTAGAAGTCGATCATGTGCTAGTTCGAGATCCCCCAAAGCTTCATATCGAGCAATGGGAGACTACTCCCACTACTAACAGTGGTGTGCGGAGCTAACGATTAAGGCAAAGTACTCCTCGTCGGGTCACCCCCAAGCCAACAGTCAAGCGGAAGCAACGAACAAAATCATCTTAGCCATACTCAAAAAGAGGCTAGGGACACACAAATAGGCGTAGGCAGATGAACTTCCGAGCATCTTGCGGGCATACAAGACAATAGCTCAAACCCCAACTGGGAAAACATCATTCGCCTTTACCTATGGAAGCGAGGAAGTGATACCTACGGAGGTAGGGGTGCCTACCTCGAGCCAAGAACCAATAACGAGAGATTGATACAGCAGCTAGACCTCCTTGAAGAGAGAAGAGCAAACGCGACACTACAGATGACATACCACAAGTAGAAGGTTGAGTAGTATTTCAATAGGCGAGTCAGGCTACAGGTGTTCAAATTAGGCAACCTTGTTCTAAGACAAACAGGACTAGTGACCACAGTCGATGAACGAAAGCTAGGACCGCAATGAAAAGGCCCCTACGTCGTGACCACCAGTAACTGGCCAGTTTTATACCAACTCCGAGATAGTCAAGGCACTACAAGAAATGAGGGTTTCCATGGGAAATAAATTTTTTCCCACAATTTTGTGTTGTAGGACATTCGTGGCATAAAATTGGTGGGATAAATTTTTTTTTCTCACGACAATTTTAACCTATGGGAAAAGGTTAGTTTTTCCCACAAAACCTTTCACAAGCAAAGCTTTGTTACTCATGGCAAATAATCTTACATTTTTTTTTAAATTCTCATGGGATTTAATGTTATTTTCCACGAAATGTATTTGTGGGTGTTGAAAAATCCATGAAGATCCTTGGTGGGAAAAACATTTGGGATATGCTTTTTGCCACGACAGAAACTCGTCATTATTGATCATTTCCATGAAAGGCACTTGTAAGTAGAACTCATGATCCTATATGTAAAAAGGTGTATCTCCACAACCAAATCTTGTGGGTAAAAGTATTTTCCCACGTGAACGTGTTACAATATTGGTTGAATGTCTCCCCACTTTTTGCCATGCCTTATGATAGTCAGCTTTGATAATTTCCCACGAGGACTACCTGTATGTAAATCTAATGTTCTTTCTTGTAGACAACTCTATTTCAATAAGTTCTTCTCATGGGTAAAAGAATTTTCTCACAAACCCTAACATAAGAAAAAAATTTGGGCAATACATCTTTTCCTGCGAATTCATATAATCATTATTTGAGACATCTCATTTTTTCCCCATGCACCAATGAACATCCCATTCTGATTTCTTAAATAACTTAAATTCAAATATTGCAAAGCATACATATAACAAAAATAATATATTTTGGACCATTAATTACTGTGAATTTTTCATTCTTAACTTCATTCCAAAATGTTCCAAGTCAACCATATACATGAAAACCCATCATCATAAAAATGGGAAAGTACAAATACATTGCAACCCGTAGACAACATATTTTGCCAATAACTACTTGTATACAAAGAGCCAACATTAGACACAATTTTGAAGAAATCCACCCTGTTGAGACTAGATTCAATTCATCTCCTTAAAGTGATCTGAAACTACATAGCCTCTTCATTCAAATATATCTAGAAAAGCAAAAAGTCATACATTAATCTTGCTTAGGGAACTTGTTTTTATATGTAGAACCCAAGGTTTTAAGTCTCGTATCTACGTATAGATTTTGATGATAACAAATAAATTCAAGACTTAAACTCAAGTTGTCTACGCATGAAGAGAGCTATGCACATCAAGAAATCAAGCATGAACAAAAAGAAGAACAAGTCTACAACTGAAGCTCATAGAATAATTTTGTACATTTCTTAAAATTTGAAATTGGATTAAGGTTCAAAAATAATATTTTCTCATAAATCATCAAATTGCATTTTTTACATTTGCATAACTTTATTAAAATATTTAATTTCAAAAATTATTATTATTTTTGCACATATGCATAAAGATTTGAATTTATAAGATAATTGATTGTCATCTTTAACATGTGCATGTGTTGTTTGAAAATCTTGAAGGGTGATTGTGTTTTTTTTTTACAAATGCAAGAGATAGATGATTTGTTTGAAAATTTTGAAAGGTGGTTGTGTATTTTTTTGACATATGCAAAAAGAAGATGATTTGGTTTGAAAAATAAATCATGCTCATTTTTTCATGTATGAAAAGTAAAAGATTATGTTTGATTTATTTGAAAAATTAATGGAGTTGTCTTTGAAAAATATAAAAATGAGATGTTTTTATTTGAATCTTTTGAAAAGTGAATAATACTCTTATTTGACATGTGAACCTTTTCACATTTGAATATGAAGACTCATTTGCCTATAAATATCTTACTTGAGTTTTACAAAAATCATAACAGTAGCTTACACATCAATTGCTAAGTTTTGCATCATTTTCTCAAATTCCTCATTCGATCTTCTGTAAGTTTTGTGCCTTAATCCTTGTTCATTTTGAGAGAGATATAAGTTGTGCTGTATTGTTCTTATTTCACTCATTGAGGAGTGTACTCTGATAATCTACTCACTATCAGCTCTTGTATTTGTAAGAGAGTGCGTATAACCCTTGTGTGTGTAGAAGGTATTCTACACAAGGAATAGTTGAATCACCAAGTGTGAGGTGATTGCAAATGTAAAGGGTGTTCTACACGGATTCTTTGTAGCGGTGTTGCTTAAAGGTGTAATAGATTTCTATCTCCACCTGAAGGAGATTGAATAGTGAATTTGGGATCCTTACGGAGTAACTTGAGGCGAGGACGTAGGTAGTGGGACTGAATCTCGTTAAAATACTGAATTTGCTTGTTCTTACCCTTACTCTTTATATTTCCTGCTGTTTCATATTCTGTTTATATTTTATATTGTATATTTGGTTTATAAATATTAATTTTTTAATATAACCCAATTCACCTCCCCTCTTGTATTAGTCATCTGGGCAACACTATAGTAGTAGTACACACACAATTTAATATGAGTTTAATAATCCCTATTCTCATATTAAATCTACCTAAAGCACATGATGTTAGAAGGGAACATGAATCTGGCTGTAATGAAAATGTCCCTCCAATGACTAATAAAGCCTCACATTATAGCACATGCTAACTTAGTCCAAACTACTGGCTAGAGATGTGAAGAATCTATCATTGAATCTTCTACTCATTTCTTAACAATATCCTAATATGTACACATATATACATAGATTTTGAAAATGTGTGAGTGCAGCAGATTTAAAAATGTATCAGCTTTTGAAATCCTAGTTTGTTCTTCAACTACTTTGGTCCTAGATTTTCCAAACAAATTGATCAAACTTGATACACCTTATACTTACTTGCATCTTCATGCAAAAGCCCCCAACATATTCAAAACGTATACTTAATAGCCCATTGAGGCAAAACCAGACTTGTCCAAGAATAACCCCCTTAAGAATGTTTTTATATATAATACATACACTAACAACACTCTAGATTTTCAACATTCACTATATAAAATCCACACACTTCACAGATTATGAACATACCCTTATTTCAATCACAATTCCTTGCATAAGAGAAGGTATCATGCCATGTAATATTCATTAAACCCATTTCTTTATACTTTTAAATTAAACAATTTTGATTTTAAAAAATAACAAACATTCTAGGCCATAATCCTAGTAATTTGATTTCCAATCAGATTCCTTTTTGTAGTAAAGTCTGCGGACAAGACGTTTGGATTAACTATCCAGAAGTTATGCGAACAAGATTTCTCTTTAGAGTATTCTTATTGGATTGATTAAATGTCAAATTCATCTTATATTTAACCAATAGGCCTTAAATAAGGCCACGTAGAATTAGCTAAAATTCAAACCTTAGCTATCCAAATTTTATTCCATTTTTGACAATCACTTTACATTGGTTAAATATTTATTTTATTAATTTCTTATCTCTCTTATTCATACAAATTTTTATTCTATTAATTTCTTTGGCAGTCATTGTTCATAGAGCTAATGTCTATATTCATGATAATATTAATTTTATTAACTAGATTTAAAAAAAATGATTAACTAGTAAGTTAATTTAAATAGAATATAATTACTAATTAATTTTTTAATCCATAATTTAAATAGACTATGATTATTAATTAATATATCATAAGTAGAATGGAAAAATATGATAAAATAAAATAAAATAATAATTGCAAAATGTTAAATATTTTTTTTAATTTAATTATTCATTACTATATAATGAATAAATGAATAATCTAATGTGAAGATTTGATGTGAATAGCCAAAACCAAATTATTGTTATGGTATTTTATTATTATATAATGAAAAAATAGCTAATCTAATGTGGGACTTATATATAAATGGAATAGTCGAAAACCAAATTCCTCTTACATTGGCTAAGACTGTCATTTAATTTTGGACAATCCAATAAGAGTGCTTTTAGCGGGTGTATCTTTTTCGATTTGCCATTCTTCATCAACCTATCCCTTATTCAAAATTAGAATATCCATCCTCGTATTTACAATTTTTGAAAATAATGGAAAATACTCATTGGAGGCCTTTCCCACCATGGAAAAAGAGATGTATCCTTCATGGGATGTATCGCTTGGGTTGATTTTGCAAAGAAACGGCCTTTCCATTTTTTATGATGAATGTTCTCTTTTCCCACAACACTTAGACCTAGTTTGTTTTCACAAACACTATTATTTCATCTTATCTCAACATTACCGATTTTTCAAATTTTTATATAAAATAAAATAAATAATTCAATTTTCTCAAATCTCAAAACAAAATTAATATTATAAATATTAAAAAAATTATTTTATTTAATTTATAACTTTTATCTCATCTCATCTTATCTTATATAAAAACAAACTAGGTCTTAGTTCCCGATAATGGCCAAGAAAAAAATATTGGCCACGACATCCTCTTCTTCTTCTCCTATTTCTCTTGTTAAAAACACGAACAATCCTTTTTTTCTACATCACAGTAACAATGCTAACACTATCATCATCTCATCCCCTTTGACTGGTTCAAATTATACATCTAGGAGCAGATCATTTCTGCTTTCCATTTCAATCAAAAACAAATTAGGCTTCCTTGATGGGACTATCCCTACTCCCGAATTATTAGATCCCTCATATGTGTCATGGCTGAGATCCAACAACATCCTACTTGCTTGGATCCTAAACTATATTTCAAAAGACATTGCTTCTAATGTATTCTTGATGAACTCTGCCAAATAGGTTTGGGACTTGCTCAAAGAGAGATTTGCTCAACCTAATGAGGCTTGAATTTATCATATTTAACACAAATTAGTAGCATTGTTCAAGGAAACCTATTTGTAAGTAACTACTTCACACAGCTTAATTCTATTTTAGAAGAGTTACACATTTACAGACCACTTCCTTGTTGTTCTTGTGAAAAATGTACCTGTGATGCATTAAAATGTGTTGGTGAGGTCCAACAAGGGGATTATGTGTTTAAGTTTTTTATGGGCTTAAATGATCGCTATGATTCTGTGAGGGGAAAAATAATATTGCTAAGTCCATTGCCTTCATTAGACAAAACATTTTCACTAATTTTGCAAGAGGAAAGACAGAGGCAAGCTAGGAACATAGTTTTGTCCATCTTAGATGCTTCTGCACTTTTAACCTACCAAAACATCTCAAAGATAAAGCAGAAATCATGTTTAATTTGTCACCATTGTGGTAAGGTTGGACATACAAAAGAAAAATGCTATAAATTAGTAGGATTCCCACCAAACTTCAAGTTTACCAAAACCAAGTTTGGAAATAACACTGCTGCATCACATTCTGCAAACCAAGTTGCTACAAAAGTCACTTCTTCACCTCAGGAAGCACCTACTCCAAGTGCGTCTTAGCTGACTCTCTCTCAGGTACAAGCACAACATCTCATGGCCCTAGTCAATGCTCAATTCCCTCAGCAGAACTTGGGACAAACAAGGCCATTACTGTCCACTCCTACTCTTGCCAAAACAGATGCTTCTAAAACAAATCCCTTCATCACACCTTACTCGAACTTAGTAGGTAATTGTCACTATCTTTCCATTCTTACCTTGCCTGCTAATCGTCCCCATGTCAATATTATGAACAGCAATAACAATTCATCTTTCCAACATGAGCACTCTAATAATCATAGCACATCATGGATCATGGACACAAGAGCCACTGTTCACATGTTGTGCTCCCCCTCCTTTTTTGATAATCCATCTTTGCATAATAACCTTTGTGCAAATCCTAATTAGTGCAAAAGATCAAGTCACACACATAGGCACTATCACACTTTCAGAAAAACTAGTTTTGATTGATGTCCTATGTGTACCCTCTTTTGCATTCAATTTAATTTTTGTTAGCAAACTCACTCTAAGACTAGATACATGCCTATTTTTTTAAAGTAATATGTGCTCCATTCAGACTCTCTTTTCATGGATGACGATGGAGTTGCTAAAATTCATGTTGTCTGTATTACTTGCTACCATTTGCTCATGATAGCAACACCATTCTTCCTTCAACTCTTTCCAATCGAACTCGAGTCAATCAAATAGTCTCACAACATGTCTTTGATTTGTGGTGCAACATGTCTTTGATTTAAATGTCACTGAGACAACATTCAAACTTTAATATTTAACATTCGAAACAAAAATAATGAATGTCAAATTGTTTAGTTCAAATGTTAATCATTTGGGCTAACATTCGAACATTAATTTTTACATTCGAACGTAAGAATATGTGACGGATTTCAACTGTCACAAGAGAATAACATGTTTGAACATACATCTCACGCAAGACATCTAGCCATTACTAAAAATATTTTTCATGACAGTTAAATAGTAAGCCGTCACAATTTACTTTTAGTGACGCCGTTTAGGTGACGGTTGTGTTGATGATTTCAAACCATTACAAAAGATTTTTTGTGACTTTTACCATATTTTCGATGACGGTTTCATCCATCACAAAAAGACAAAATCTGTTGTAGTACCTTAATAACTTTTAGTTAATTAACTATGAAATTTTGGATATAAATGTACCCTAAGAACTACTATTTTGATAAGTCAAATAATACTAGTTTTCATTTTACTCTAGCTAGGTGATACTATATATATCAAATGAAAATTTTAGATGCACAAAAGCTCATGCATGTACGGGTTGAGCATGGACTGACGTTGGGGTGTAATATTTGACACGACCAGTAAACCCAATACAAGCACGATATAAAATTAGCAGGTTTGAATAAAGGGTTTGGATCAATACAAGTCGACCCATTAAGATCACACAATTTATAAACGATTGATCATTAACCAATCAAGTCGCTTAACACGAAACTAACCCGTTATGATCTATTTAGATTTTTATTCACCTTCATAATTAAATTATTGTTGGATTATTATACCTTTTTTTTTAAGATATTGTAGCTACTAATAAATATAAATTTTTACTTTTGTGTGAAATTGTGTTAATTAGGTCAAATAGGTTATGCGGATTAGTTCAACTTATTTACATGAAACGGGTTGCAATAAGTTATATGGTGTTGATCAAATTAAATATTAAATAGGTCAAAAGGAGTGAAGCGGCCTGACATTCCTATTATTTTAATGAATCGTGTTAGGATTTAAAGATATGATACAATCGAGTTACGCCATATATGTAGTCGAATGATGACATTTGGCCATGTGAGTTGACATAACATAAATACTACCTGTGGATATGAATTGCCACCCCTAGCTTATCTATCATGTGTTCGGTTCTTAATAATAAAGAAGAAAATATGGTCGGAACTATGTACTCGATATTAGTTTGGTCACATATAATAATTCAGAATGGAGATGGTCGACCGAAAGTACTATGTATTCGGTGCTTCTAGAAGAGATCATGCGAACAATGTACTCCGTGTGCGCATGGACTGCCTATGTAGGATGGTTGATGATCATGGAGATCAAATATACACCCAGACACAAATTAGCTAAAAAAGATAATTTCCTTTATCATGAATATACGTGCATGCCAAACTAACATGCATTGTCACACGTACGTACGTGTATTATTTTACACGATAGATCAGCACTAGCTAGCAAGCTAGTATGCTTCCCAGTACATGTCCAAGAAATTTAACGTTAAAAAATGAAAGCCAGAACTAAAAGAAAGTTGATAAAAATTAAAGGTCCAAGGACTCTGTAATATTGGACCCAACGTATAAGACTGGTTCGAGAGAGTCACTCTCCAGAAATAGAGTTTCAGAGGAAGAAGATGAAGTTGAGAAGAGAGACATCAAGTTGGATATATTGAATTTCGGTTGAAGGATTTCCCTCCAATAGACGGCTGTATTTATAGGATTAAATTACAAAACGCAACGTTTTAAGCCATCCACACAACATACCAACAACTATGGCCAAAACGGCAACGTTACAGTACTTATTAAAAGAAACTAATGACATCATTCTTTTAAAACACATCAACTTAAAACAACAATATATTAAACGGCAACGTTTCCTGCCATCCCCCTTAAGAAACTAACAGCAACGACCACGACTTATTCTTCTTTAAACACAGCTGCACCTTGCTCACACCAATGGCTGCTCTTCCACTCCAGCACCTTCAGAGGCATAACAGCCTCATGCATGCATATGAATATAGATCAACATCATATATAAATAATAACTCAAGGTAAAGGCGTAACCCTTTTTATTGTAAGACGTTGCAACAGCTGTTTAACTAATTTATTTTTAGACCGGTGCTAGCTAGCTAGCTTAACTAATTTATTAAACATAAATGGACTGTTCGCCATTTATTATTACTATTATTCTAATTCTTAAGCAGAGGTTGAAGGCGAACCGGAAGACCGTTCATCGGAGAAGGTCCTGGATTGTAAATAACCTTTTCGTTCGCATTTACTTTCTCCCATTTGTATTTAATCACCACATTGTGCATGAAAGTGAGAATCGTCAATCGTGCAAATTCATTCCCAGGGCACATGTGAGATCCTCCTCCAAATGGGACAAAAGTGTATGGTGCAGGTCCCCTCCCTTCAAATCTCGAAGGATCGAACTTTTCTGGATCTGGAAAATATTCAGGATTTTTGTGTGTCGAAGCTACTGTCCAGAAGGTCTACAAGAATATTTGTAGATCATTGAGACAAATACAAATCAACATGTTTCACGATTATATCATAGTACTATATTATATAGATTGAGATAATTATATATGAATCAACATGCATATATATATATATATATATATATATATATAGCAGAAAAGTTGTACTAATTAATTACATACCTTCCATCCCTTTGGAATTGTATAACCTGCGTGGGTGAATTCAGTTTTGACCACTCTGAATGATCCCTGACTTGGTGGTCTCAATCTCAATACTTCACGTACCACATTCCAAGAGTACTTCATCTTCTGAATGTCATCCCAATTCAATAACTCGCCAGCACCTTTGGCCTTTGCTATCTCCATTTGCTCTATTAAATGAACAAAGTACCTAGTATTGTAAAAACTATTGTCTTGGCATTTTCTTGTGACAAATCTAAGTCCAAATGAGTTCTAGGTGATTGATCATATGCGTGGGTTAATTTCTACTCAATATTAGCTAGATATTGCTGCCATTGGCCTTGCAATATTACATCTAAATATATAGTTGCAGTTATGAGCATATAAATGTCGTATAATTATTTTAAAAAAATAAAAATTCATATAAAAATTAATTTTTTAATAATAAATTTTATTATTTTTCAAAATGATTATTGCGCATTTTACGACTTTACGTAATATTCTATCATATAATATGCTATCATATAATATGCATTAGAGATCATGTCAAGCATGTTGCTACCTTTTAAGACTTGGCTGTAGACATGGGGAGCATCTGCAAGATAACTCAGTACCGACGTAATTGTTGAACTTGTTGTATCGTAGGCGCCGACGAAATAACCTATAATTTGAGAAGCGATGTTTTTCTCGTCTGTTCCTATGCCATTCTCATCTGCATACAAGAGCATGCGAGTCGAGAGGTCTTCTTTTCCAGGCCCTTTCTTCTCTGACAACTCCATCTTTCTCTCTCTAATGATGCAAAGGAGCTGCTCATGAAGAAGCTTGCCTGCTTTGATTGCAAGACTAAAAGCTGTCCCTGGAAGTTTAAAAGGAGCTGATAAAAAACCCTTTGTTAGAATACGAAAGGGGTCGGCAAATCTGGTTAGATGCTGCGGATCATTGATGTTAATGAACAGTCGACAAGCGACTGCGATGGTGTAGTCCTGTGCCAGTGGGTGAACCTTCACTTCTTTGTAATTAGGACACCAACCTATCTCCAAGTGCTCTTTTGCCATGGAATCCATTATAGGTATGTAGCGCTGTAGATTCTCTGGTTTGAGAACTTCACGAATCATTGCTCGTAGTTTGGGGATTAGGCCCAGGACAGACTCCATGTCATGAGTAGGAAGATTCAGAGCTTCTGCGAACGAGGGTGGCCACCATGGGGCGACATACTTCTCTGCAGTTGAAAACAACATCTTGTTCCCAGAAGCGCCGCAAAAGACAGCAAGATTCTGTCTGAACAAGGAGGTTTGGAACACTTGCGTTGAGTATTTCCTCATTCTATCAATTGTGAACTTCTCTGGGGCACCACTTTTGAGGGCCCTACCGAATTCCAAAGTTTCGCCAATGATTGGCCATCCTCTTTTACCGGGTGGAAGTTTGGGATCAGAGGTGGATTTGTGTCTGTAAATTCTGAAAATGAGAAGAAGAGTAATGCAGAGGATTCCTAACTGAAGACTAGGATACGGGAAGCTCAAGAGATCCATGTTTCTCCTGCATGCCACCTCGAGTACTAGTACGTACTGAATTTATAAATCAATGGGTTTGAACTTTGGGGTGGTAGTACCACTCAGGGGTGCAAGAAAAAAAAAAAATCTAACATTCAGGACGGGCTCAATAAAAAGCCGGTCAATAGAGTAGGGAGGCTAAATTTTGATTGAGATTTTTTTTTAAAAAAGCCATCAGTAGATTAGGGAGGCAATATTGAGATTTTTTTTAAAAATATATATTTTTTTATTTTTATATTAGATTTTTATTTAAAAATAATTCTTATCATTTATCAAGTAAATTACTACTTAAGATTTTATACTAACTTTTCAACCAATATTTCTAATTAATAATGTCATATATATGTAATAACTACTTTATATTTTTTATGTATTCTAATTGAGTTAATTAATATTTTTTACTTTTTGAAAACTTTCTTTTTTAGATTATTTTTGAGAGTCTTCTTCTGAATTGCCAAATAGAAAAGCCGTCATGCTCATATTTTTAACTTTTACAAAAAAGCTAAATTCCTCATAACTTATTTCATAAATTTACATATATATTTCAACTTGTTTATGCTCAAACACATTTCAATGAGACTCATAAAGTATTATTATTTTTAAATCATCTAAAATAATCTAAGCATTCAAACGCAAATTTATTAATCACATTTATTAATGGTGTATCACATGATTTTTTTCTTCATAGTCGGCATAGCCCATGCATGTAAGAGCATTGGCATTGGATCCATCAAATGATTTATCAAACATAAATTTGATAATTTTTGCTAAAAAATTTTCACATTGGATCTATCAAACCTCTTAATATGTAACTTTGAACTACAATAAATTCTCACAATCCTTTATATTTAACAGACTACTATTCACTAGGGATAGCAATATATGATAGGACACATTAACACAAAACGAACACGACACGATAAAAGCGAGTTAATGTTTAACCTTAACAGGTTTCGGGTCAAATCGTGTCAACCCGTTAAGACACGATTTGATAACGGATCAAACCTGTTATGACCCGTTAAGACCCATGCATTAAGACATGTTAAGAAATTTGAATTTACTTCTATACCCTTGACCTAAATTTCAAAAAATCCTAATTTAAAATTAGTTTTATATTTTTAGACACTTAGTTATCCCATTTAAATACTTATTAAGAAGTGATTAATGAGTTAACCCATTATTATTTAATATGTTTGGGTTATAATTTTAATATTTTACAATATATGGATCATATTTATGTGTTTATCATATTTTATAGTGTACTACTTATTGAATAGTAATTTTAAGATTGTAATTTGTAATTAATTTTTTATGTTTTATAACTATTATTTAAATTTTAATATTTGTATAAAATCAATTAAGTTAAACTTAAACGGGTCACTAACAGGTTTGTGGATTGAAACGGGTCAGATCGTGTTGTGTCGTGTCGTGTCATTTCGTGTCATATAGTGTCAAAGGTCTTAATGAGTCTTAACGAGTTATGTCGTGTCAACCCGTTATCTTAATGGGTTGTGTTAGGGTTGAAATTTTTGACACGAAACCCTTAAAGAGTCGTGTTCGTATTGACTCTTTAAACATTATGTACACGCTCTGACACGACACAAATACGACCCGTTAACACATTTTGACACTCCTATTATTCACACTCTAAACACATACTTTAATATATTTTATTCTCATATTTTATTTTTCTCATTTTCTCTTTCTTATTTTCTTATTTGGTTATAAAATAATTATTTAAGTAATTATTTGGTTGAAAATTTTGGTTGAAAAAAATTAATTCTTTAATAAGGAATTAAAAAATATTTTTTCAAAATTTGGTTGAAAAATAATTATTTAAATATCAGATTATATTATTAATATATATATATGGTTAGTGTAATTACAAAATATAAAAACAATATATATTTTTATTAAAAAAATATTATTATATTATTATTTTGATGAATTTAATGATAAATCTAATATAAAATTATAGATTTAGATATTTGATAAATTTATTAAAATTATATTGTTCTTTAAATTTTAAATTATCATTTAATAGATCTAACGTCAATGCTCTGATTAAACCCATGGTATTGTTTAAAATCTCTCTAGCATGCTAGCTAGCTACCGTCTACAAATAAAATTCTTCTGACAAATAAAAGAATATGGGGTGTAATGAGTATTTAATTATCACGGCGTTATCTTTTTTGTATATTACGGTCAAAGACTCAAATAAATCATTTTTCCTTTCTAGTAGGTTTTGTGCATATATATTGTACGATCATAGAACAACTAGTCAAACTAATAGACATGGCTATTTCAAAGAGGTACGCGCGTGCATGTTGTTAGATTAGGTTTTGAATATGAATTATTTTTATCGCAATGTCACTTATGACACTATAAAAAAAAAATATAGGTATTTATAATATTTTAATTATGGCTAGAATGATTATTTTTATTATAAATATTTTTTTGTAGCATTTTTTTTTATTTTTTATAATAAAATTTAATATCATAAAAAACCAATTTCCTTACAGTGTGAAATGCATCGTAACAAATTAGATGCACCTATATCGATCATCATATAGTACGTTGTTATACGTTTCAAATTAAGCAAAAATATTACAACTTTTCACACGTCCCAGTACCGGTATATGCAGTGGCAAGCTTTTGTTAGGTTTTATTTCTATTAATTATGGCCTACGGTGATCAGGACCGACTCAATAAATTAAGAAGTCTTAGACAAAAATTTAAATATTGAACTTTTTTTTAATTAAAATAAAATGAAATTAATTTATATTATATTTTTATTGAAAAATCATGTCTATCATTTGTTAAGTAAAATTATTAATTAAGATTTATACTACATTTTCAACTAATAACCGACTTAATTTTTATTAAAAAAATCCACTTTAGAGAAGATTTTATCAAATCTGTTCTTATAAAACATGCTCGAATTTAGAGGCCGTCGTTTGGGAATACAACTATTTTTATATATTCTCAGATATTTTCAAAATCAACTTTTTCTTTCACTCAAAATCTAATAAAACATCTTAACTCAAATTATTTTAATACTATTCACATATATATGAGGAATATCTATAAAACTAATAATGATATATATAATATCTATTTAATACTTATATTCTCTTATTAAGTTAATTAATTTTTTTAATTAGATGTTTTTTTCTTTTAAAAAAAAATTACTTTAATACTTATATTCTCATTTTTTTCTTTAGGAGGCCTTAGGTGATTACCTAATTTGCCTAAGAGTTGAGCCCGCCATGACCACCACACCTATTACATTGCTTAATTGAAAAGAAGCCGCAACCAGCTCCGATGTGTTCTTTAATGTGGCGTATCGGTAAATAGGCAACTGTACATGAGAAGAAAGAAACAAAGAGGTATTTATTTTATTAACAGCCTTAAAGAGTACGTAGGGATGTTGGTTTGGTGGATATTGGATAGAACCTAGCGATTAAGTCTCGTTTGGATTCGAAGATGAGATGAATTGAGATTAGTTTAGTTTATTTTTTAATATTATTATTATTTTGAGATTTAGAAAATGTGTATTAAAATTTAAAAAAAGTGTATTGGGATTTGAAAAATGTATATAGGAATTTGTATTTTGTATAAAAAATTATAAAAATGTAATAATAAAATAGCCACATTCCATAAAAACGCCAATAACTTAAAACAGGCTTGGATATTATTCCAATTTCTTCCTGTCATGATGTACGTAGTCACAAACTGAAAAACTCCTACAATTGCATGGATTGATGCATATATATATACTAGGAGTAATGCAACGTACGAGGCACGTTGCCCTGTACTACTATAAAATAAATTAAAAAAATATAAACATTTAGTGTAAAAAAAACTTAAACTGAATGAGAATAATACATTTTATTCAAGTTGCAAGCTAATAATTCAAACAATAATAAATTTAAATAAACCATAGATCCAAGCAAATTTGGGAAATAAAATATCATATTTAAAATCCATATTACAGTTTGTTTCTTAAGACAAAATATAATTTTTTGTTTTCTATGCCATTGAAAAAAAAATAAAAAAGAACAAATTCATTATCCATAAAACTACAAAACTCATAAGAGACCAAATCTACCGTCCAAAAGTAAAACCCATTAACCATTTCAACATATCATTTAGAAACTGTGTTACTATTAAAAGACAACATATGTACTCAAAAATAGCATAACTAATATCAAATATTCATTCCAAATTTAAAATAGCATGAACAATTTCAAAATAACTGCCCCATTCCCAAAGTTACATGTAGCCTCACACACCAAATCTTGTCTCCTGGCACACAGCCAGAAACACAAATTTTCTCAAATGAACCTTAGCTCTAGATAAAAAATTAAGCCTTCATTTATTATACCTTGCTTTCAACTAAAATAGAATAGATTTCTAAATTATACCTTGCTTTCAAGCGAAATAGATTACGCTTCAAAACTTTCATCCTGTTATCACAAGAAGACAAATAAGTCGAAGTGACAAACTTAGAAAAAAAATAAAAGCATAAACCTAAAAATTTCAAACTTAAAAAATAGAATCACCTCTTTTTTTCAAAAAAATTGTGGAAAAGTAACAATCACATAAAAATTTGAACAGAAACCAAACTATAATTCAAAGTCATTGCACAAAAAAAACCACCTAAATTAGATCAATTAAACTAAGCAAATGGTAGTATTTGAGAAGTTACCCAACCTCGTGTTAGTAACTTAGTACTACTTTACAAGCTGGGAGCTTATGCTATGTAAATTGATAGAAAGCTTCTACTGGCAACTTCTCAAAATACACAAATGCAACCAAATATACAAAAAAAAAAACATAGCAGTTTGTTTATCCAATAAAAGTTAAATAGAGGCCATGGACCTTTCAAAAAACAAACAAACCAAATTTGAGCAATTAAACCATAAAAATATGCACAAAAATAAACCAATCCAAAGTCCCTGAAAAAAAAAAACCACCAAGTCAGATCAATTAAATTAAAAAATAACAAAACGAATAAAACAATGTCATACACAATGACTCATTATTTTTTTTTGATAAGTAGTCATTCACAATGACTCATGATCAAGCATTTGAAAACATAACTCCAACAAGAGTGCAACAAGTAATCAGTCAGTAGAACACAAAAATACAAGGAGCTCCTAGTTGCCGACCATTTAAAATCTAAAACTAAAATAGAGGATTTTCTAAAGAAGACATAACAAAACAGAAGATGAAGTAAACAAAAAATTAACAAAACAGAAGACAAAAAACCAGACTTGAAGAAATAATAAAACATATTAATACCTTCAACCCAAGTAAATCTGAGTAGCTTCCAACAGCACCAAGATCACCACAATCTGAAGCAAAAATAGAGAAATATTTTTATTATAGGATTTTGAATGCAAAAGATAAGCACAGTAAAAAATAAGAGACCTGAATTTAAGAATCATATATTAAGAAAATGGAACAAAAATATTTATTAAGAGTGCACTTGCCTGCAGAACAAAACAAATCAAATTAGATATGAGTTTTTTTAATGTACAAAATGAGAAAAAGAAGAAGGAAAAAAATATATTCTTTTTACAAGACTTTAAAATTTTTATTGATGTAAATAATGAAGAATGAGATGGCCTGCCCACCATCATTCACAATATATATGATAATATCTTGTATGTTTTTATTAAATCTTTTAATTGAGTTTTACGTTGAGAATGGAAGAGGCGCAAGCCGTAGAAGTTTTAATTGAGAATATGTGATGATAGTTACAGATTCATGATAGATTTTAATCGGATTTATTGGTCTTTTTGTTTCTCATATTTATTATTTCACAGCTACCAATGAGACACTGACTATATTTAAGTTTATTTTGCATAGAAGAGTATAATGATGTGTTCCAGGCATGCATTCCCAATACAAATGCTACATTAATGTCCTCATCAAGCGTACTTCCAAGAATCCTAAGATAAATGGCATTAATGTTACTATGCGCAATTAAGTACAACGAATATTACACTGCGTGCATTCCCAATACAAATTTTGTAATAAACGGGAAATATATGCTATAATAAATGCTATGAATAAACGAACGTGAATAGATGCATACATACGGAAATGTTGTGATGATGCCCATTCATTATTCAAGTTTTTAGTAGTTTTCTTTCACAGCAACCAATGACACAAATAAAAGGAATTTCATAGAGACACATATTGCTATTTTCTATTTGTTAATTTGGCCATATACAAATCAGACAAAAACCAAAAAATCAACTAAGAAAAAAAAAACTCAACTGACATAAGAGAATGTAAAAATCAAACTTACATAACTTTGAGGCTAGAAAGGTTGATGAACTGCCATGGAATTGACCCTCTCAGCTTCTTGTTGCTTAACTGTCTGTATCATTATTTCAAACCATATCAAACATAATAATCATGCAGAAATAAAAATAAAAAATTCTAAATTTCTAAATTTTCCAGCTAGTCAAGAGAAAAATATACTGGTACTTACAAAAATCTGAGTGACTTCAACTTGGATAGGCAACAAGAGAAAAAAACTAAGAGTAAATCCAGCTGAGATATCCCATGAATACTTTTTTTCCTTCCTTGGTTATGCTATGAACAATACTTACTAACCTAAACAAATACATGAATGAAAACTACCTCATCATTTTAACTATAACAATAATAATGACCAAAGCTACAGCAGTATCATCAACAATAACAACATTAATAAAAGCACCAAGAACACAAAACTTAATTGTCTCTTGACCATAAGTTATGATGCCACCCACTATACATGTATAGCTTATACAATAAATGTCCACCCTCAACTAAATGAAACCAATTTAAAATGCTTTCTTATCTGGTTTATGAAAAAAAAAAAATTCATGCTCATTGAATCATATTATGTTCAAAACCTGCTAGATAACAATTTACATCTTAGTTTTCTTTTCCTTTATTTTTTAAAAGGCAAAGTTAACAAATGTAGACATAAACATAAGATTTACATCCTGTAAATCATACACTACACAATTTACATCCTAGATAACAAGTACTTGGTTCTTCTCCAAGTTAAATTCATATAACCCAAAATAACACAATCATCAAACGTAAACGTAAGATTTTGCTACCTTTAAAGCCCAGATAAAATAGAGCTTAAAGAAGTGAAGCAGACGATAACAAACCAAAAGGTAGGAAACCATTAGAGGGCACTCTGATAGAAGCACCTGCACAGCACAAATTAAAATATATATACAAATTAAACCCAATACAATAAACCCCCAATTTGACTTGACCACAACCCTAAATCTAAGCCATCTATTCATAGAAACTTCAACCTCCTTAACTCACAGATTAGACCCAAAAAGAGAGAAAAAGAAAGAAGAAGAAAATACAAAAATTGAAGGAAACTCCATTCGTACATTAACCAGTGGGTAAAAAAAAATGAAAATAATATTAACATTTGATAGTGGTTGATTCAATAACCAGTAATGATGTACAAAACCGTAAACCCTTAATAATGGGGGTCACCTTGACCACTTCCCAGATGCTCTAAGACCAAATGCATGCATGCAACCTTAAGTTTAGTTTGACAGTTATTGAAAATTAAAGAGAAATAATATATTTTCCAATTTTTTTTAGAATGCTTTCTATTTTGATTAGGGAAAAAGAAAAAGAAAAAATCTCAAATATAAGTTGAAGCAAGCATGAGTAAATAAAGAGTTACCAACGTAATGGAGCACCCTGATGCCACATTACTAAAATCCTCTACGTCAAGAGATTTTATGTACTTGAAGATCTGTATCAAGTATAGAACAAAGAAAATTTGTTAAATTGTAGGAGCAATCATTCCAAGAGTGCTAAACATTACAATCATAGTCTAACATATTCAATATAAAAAACTCTAAACTCTTAAGTTAAATAAAAAGGGAAGCCTAACAATTTTTTAGGTCTAAATAAATTATTTTTTGATAAGTAATAAAATTTTATTGAAATAAGGGCGGGCATAGTTGATGACAGAATGAACATTCCAACATAAAAAATTTCAAATCACGAATCAAACCTTCTGATCTTCCTCATTCAAAAAGTCACACAATGCAGGGTGGCTCAGGAACTGCATCGAGAAATAAAACATATAAGTGATGAAAATGTTTATATATATATATATATATTGGCATGCCAATATCTTCTCTTATAAAAGAAATTATCAATCTTTCTACACCATATAAATGATCTAAACACTAAATCACTAAATGCATATATGTAGACTATTCCAAGTAATCCAATTTTTTGGGGGGCATCAGTACCTAAAGTGCTACATTATTTCCAATATGAGACCAATATACAATTTCTGGCTTTCAATAATTAATCCCATTCAACATGTGAAAGGAGGTTAAGAAATCACTATTTTCTCTTACAAATAAAAGTAAGATATTGGATGATTTGGCATAACATATGCAGCAAAATTTAATAGAGATCATGTTTAAAATTTTCAAAAATCCGTGCAAGTTAAACGATGTCATCATCCCAACGCCTCGATTCCCGTGTTATTTTATGGGGAATTTGGGGGCGTCACAAACGATGTAACAACCAAAGCAAAAACTCATGCAAATAAAATAGACATGAGGATCCATAACTCCTTAGAGGAAATAACCATGGAGATATGTTATTGGGGTAGATGATAGAAGATGAATTCTTGACTGAAAGATACTTTCAATTGCAAATAAATTTTTGAAACGGCTTCCTTAAGTCTGCTCACTTGCACATTATATCATTAAATGGAAATGCAATAGGCATATGCAATCTATATGAAACTAATCAAAAGACTACAATTATCCAATAAAAGCTAATCATGTTTAAAATATAGGAAAACTTCTTTTTTTCATTTATTGATAATAGGCAAAATATTGATATGGGAAAACTTCCCAATTCTTCAAGAACCATTATTGTGAACCAAACCATTAACATAAAGCCAATATATTCTTTTTGGTGTTCTTAAACCAGTTAGCAGCAAAAACCTTAAACTTTAGCACATCACCAAGAAACTCGACATGGCTTATAGTTTGAATTGCCTAATGGAATTGAGCACAAAAGAGATTCTCGGCAAACAGAATAGTTTCTCAACCCACTTGAACAAAATCATGCAATAATCCGAAAATCTACCAAGAAAATGATCAAGAATAATTTACCTTGTTATTCTCGCACGGCTTGAAGATGGAGAAGAAATGGAGATGGTGGAAGATCGAGAAGAGGAATTACCTTTGCTGCCTTCTACGATTGATTTTGTGATGGAACCCGTGTGAAACCCATTTCAGGTTGTGCTCGCGTGCGGCTAAGGGAGGGGCTGCGAAGCGGTTTTGACAGTGGGGGTTCGGTCGCCGGAGTAGGGGGGAGCTACGGATGTGGTGGTGAGGCTAGTAGACCGGCGGTGAAGTCTAAGAGTGGGTTGCTTGGAGGAGAAGCCGAACCCCGTGCGAAACCCATCTCGGGTTGTGCTCGTGTGCGGCTAAGGGAAGGGCTGCGAAAGGGTTTTGACGGTAGGGATTCGGTCGCCGGAGTAGGGGGGAGCTGCGGATGTAGCGGTGAGGCTGGGTGGCCGGCGGTTGCTTGGAGGAGAAGCCGAAGCCGTGCTGCGTGAAGAGAAAGGGCCAGGTGCTGTCGTGAAGAGAAAGAAGAGAGGGAACAATTATAGTCATACACGAAAGGGGTAGAAGCGGAAACGAAAGTTAAACAATTAGACTGTTCATTACTGTTTAAATTAGGATAGATGTTTTTTAAGTATAAAGATATATATATATATATATATATATATTGGTCTAATTCCAAAAAGCACAACGCAACGAACAAAAGAATTAGAAGAAATCTGATTCCATATGTTCGAAAAGTTTTAATTTAAACAAACTCATTTCATTCATAGCACGCATGCATGTGTATGCATGGTTGATAGATTACCCTCCATTTTTCTCTAATGTGGCTTGTGGGTAGTACTGGTGATTTTTGAGAGCGGGAAATGGTCTTCTGTCTAGCTAGCTATAGCTAGTCTTAGATTAAACTATGAAGATTATACAACGCAAAACCTAAAACTGATTTAATCAGCCTGAAGCAAAATAATATTGAGCATGATCTTATACTTTCAAAATTAATAATTTTCTTTCCCACATCTCAAATCTCCTAAAAAAAAAAATTGCATAAGAGAATTTGAAAAAAATTCTCAACTCCAAGAAAATCAACATAGTTAATTGTGTCAAAATTGTTCTATGATCTTCAAACTTCACAACCATTTTCTTTTTCTAAATTTTCTACGCTTTCAATACATATCGTAGATTGCTACAGAATTTCGCCCTATGGAAGAAGATCCATCCAACTTGAACTGATCTTTTTCATCAGATAAGTAAATTCTCTCAACTTCATACAACAAATCAAGATAGAACCTTAGAAGCGGTCAGGCTTCTAATAGCCCAAGAGCAACCTAGCACTAAATATCTGACATTGAGGCTTTCCATCACAACTATCCAATATTTGCACTACTTCTGATTATTGTGTATTTAAAAATAAGTAAGCCCTTCGCAACCCCCTCTTTGCCGCACGACTAGAGCTCGCAACCCACATAGCACCCACCTCTCACATGACACCTAGTCCAAGGAAGGACCAAGTCTTGTAGTTGTGGAATGAAGGTATGAATATGGTGGTGGCATAGCAAGCTCCAACGATATATGTCCATGTCCTTGTGTCTAAATGGTCATGATCTATGTACATATGTCACTGCGTATATAATCACCCATAAATACAAACTTTTGAGTAAATTAATTGTAATTAAGCTTCTGTTATCCTCTTGCAGCTAGTGCTACAAACGAATCAAATCAAGTCGAATACAAACAAGGGTACTTGAGCTTGATTAACAAGTTTACTCGCTCGAGCTCGACTCGAAATTGAATAAAACCTGATTATCCTTACTCGAACTCGGTTCGTTAACAATTAATGTTGTTGGAATTTGACTCGAGCTCGACTAAAAATAAACAAACAACTCAAGCTCGAACTCGATTTTTATTTTGAAATTTCTAATCTTATCTTTTGATTAATAAAAAAATTTTGAATTTTACTAAAAAAAAACCTCAAACCATTTAACTATTCAACCAAATAATTTTGATTCAAAGTTCTTATGGTATAACATTTATTCCAAAAATAACTTATAGTTATAAATTAAAAGAATAATACACAAGATAAATATAATAAATTAAACTATTTAGTACGTATAGATAATATAATAAATCAATAGTTCTAGTTGTATAATATATTATTATATAAATTATTCTAGACACATTTTGGGAACATAACATATCTAGTAAACCTAATTTAATCTATAATTATATTAAATAATGTTTACTATAAGTAAATTGATATTATATAATTAAGTATATAAAATATAACTAACATATATATATATATATATATATATATAACACATACATATATAAAATATATTACGAGCTTCAAAACGACCTTAAACGAATCAAGCCAAGCTTATACAAATTTTGTTCACGAGTTTAAACCGAGTATAGTCAAGTTTATACAAGTTTTGCTCGTTTAATATTATAACCTATATTAGTATTTACGAACATTTCATTTATTAAATAAACCGAGTTTGAACCGAGTGTATACGAGCCGAGCTCGAACTGGTCACAATCTACTCTATTCATTTGTAGTGCAAGTTGTAGCTGAAAACCAGTAAGCAAAACTGGAAAAAAAAAGTTTATAAAAAAAGGGCAAAGGATCTTGCACAGGCTATAAGTTGGATAACAAATCCAAAGTAGAGGAAGGCACAGTTAAAGGTCAACCCAACGCCTTTCCAGTACAAACCAAGTAAACTATCTAGCACCTTAAACCAACTGACGATTAATCAACTAGGAAGACGCAAAAAAATGAACTGCTCCTTGGGGAAATTTGTTAGGGCTACTCTTGCTTAGAATCATTTTTGTGTGGTGGAGCCTATATCTCTTAGTGTGTATTTTTATACGTGGGATGTGCAAACCAATGAATGGAGGGCTTCTCTCAAGCGATTATTAGCCCGACCATTACAAAGCTAACCTGATAAATCAATGAAACCTTTAGCTTGAAGAGTACCATGAAATTTAAGTAAATTAGCTATGAAACCGAGGTCCCAATGATGCTTCTCACTACTACTATACTTCCAAAATAAAGAATGATTGTCATAAGGTTTCACAAAACTGGAATTGGAATCGTGATCTTACATCTCATGATAGTCAATATATATTATACGTCGTTAGACGTTAGGTTAACTATGCAACCTATCTCTCAAAATCCTCAATCATCACATCCTAAACACTGATCACGATGCGAGACTTCCTCGTTCAAAACTTTTCCGCGCAACCATGACCACCAACAACAGAAATTGATGAGATATAACTCCAAGGATGATGCTTAAGCAGATTTGATGCTAACTGATGCTGGAAAAAATTGATATTAAATTTGGTGAATGGTTTCAACAAATGATCCACATAAACAAGACAAGAGATTCACCCGAAAACACAGAGAAAATCCTAAAGATTATTGAATAATAGTAAATTCTAATTATTTTATGAAGCCCACAAGCCGGATTTAAATAGCTTCAAAATTTAAAATGATGATGACTTTTCTAAACTTGAAAAAAACTAAATTTTGTTTGAGAAATAAATACATAAATAAATAACAATCCTATCAAAAGTTTGGCTAAATTCGAAATCAGAATCACTTCCAAAATTTGAAACAAAATATTTACTAATAAGGTAAAAATGGGCATACTTATATGATCTGAAGAAAAATAATGAATATTTACCTAAGCCCAAGAAAGATATTTAGCTTTTCCTTCTATATTCGTACAGATTCGTCTTCTTGTGAGTAATACGAGCAGAAAGGCTCCTGTTGCCCAGATGACTAACACAAGAGGGGGGTGAATTGGGTTATATTATAAAAATTAACACTTATTAATCAAATACACAATATAAAATACAAACAGAATATAAAGCAGTAAGAAATGTAAAGAGTAGGGTAAGAGAAAACAAACTCAGTATTTTTACGAGGTTCAGCCCCACTACCTACGTCCTCGCCTCAAGCTACCCCTTAAGGATCCCGAATTCACTAGTCAATCTCCTTTAGGTGGAGATAGAAACCTATTACACTTTTGAGCAGCACCGCTCCAAAGAATCTGTGTAGAACACCCTCTACACTTCCAATCACCTCACACTTGGTGATTTAACTATTCCCCATGTAGAACACCTTCTACACACACAAGGGTTATACGCACCCTCTTACAAATTCAAGAGTTGATAGTGGGTAGACTATCAAAGTACACTCCTCAACGAGTGAGATAGAAACAATACAGCGCAACCTATATCTCTCTCAACAAGAACAAGAATTAAGGTTCAAAACTTTAGAAAAGAGAGAATGAGAGCTTTGAAAGAATGATGCAAAACTTAACAATAGATGTGTAAGCTATTGTTGTAATTTTTGCAAAACTCAAGTGAGCTATTTATAGGCAAATGAGTCTTCAATTTTAAATTTGAAAAGATTCCCATATCAAAGACATCATCATTCACTTTTCAAAAATTTCAAACCTAATCTTTTTACTTTTTGCATGTGAGAAAAGGAGCACACTTTACTTTTCAAAAATTTCAAACATAATCTTTTACTTTTTACATATGACAAAAGGAGCACACTTTACTTTTCAAAATTTTCAAACAAAGACATCTACCTTTTGCATAAGTCAAGAAAAGCATCCATCACTTTTAAAAATATTCAAATAAAACATGCACATGTGAAAGATGACAATCAATCATCTTAATATTTTCAAAGTTCAAACCTTTAATCATGTCATGCACATGTGAAAGATGGCAATCAATCATCTTTCAAAATTTTCAAATTTAATTTTAAAAATATTCATGCACATCTGGAAAATGTATTTTAATGCTTTATGATAAAATATTAATTTTGAGCCTTAATCCTAATTTCGAATTTTTAAGAGATTTACAACATTACTCTATAACTTTAATGTGAACTTGTTCCCTTCTTGCTCATGCTTGGTTCCTTGATGTGCTTAATTCTATTGTATGGATAACTTGAGCTTGAGACTCCTTTATTCTTTGAATTCATTTGTTATCATCAAAATCCATGTGTAGATTTATAATTATACGAAACTTGAAACCTTGGGTTCAACAATCTCCCCATTTTTGATGATGACAAATGCTTGATAGAACCTGAAGCCTGTATTAATACTTAAGCTCCCCCTGAAAATGTGCATTAGTTTTTCAAGCAAAAATATAAATATAATTCCAAGCATATATAACAAGTTTAGCAATTTAAATAATGTTAATGTTCTAATCTAAAACGTCTCCCCCTTTTGGCATCATTAAAAAGGAATCATAATTAGCTCAATAAGATATATTCCTACAATAACCAATAGACAAATAAAACGCTGCGTTAGTAGAGACTGTAGAGAATTCGGTGCGTAGCCACACGTGTTCGACAAAACCTGCAAAGGCTGGAGGCCTAGTTCTGGTAATTCGATGCGGAAGGAGATTTTTTAAAGAGCTGAATAATTGAACAAAACCTGCAAAGGCTGGAAGCGTAGCTCTGGTAATTCGGTGCAGAGATTTGATCCGCTTGATGTTGTTGAAAAATGAGATATTATCAAGATTTGTAAACTTGTCTTGTTTTTATTTCCGTTTCTATAAGAGCAATCCTTAGCTTTATCTATTTCGCATCAAGCTTTCTTCTCATCTTTGCAATTTGCTTGCATTCTCATTCTACAAATTTTCAATGGCTCATAGATTTCCCTTCAGTGCTTCTCTTGATCAAGATTTGAGGTATCCTTCACCTCAGTCTCAATCTATTTCTGCATCTGTCATGGGTGCCATGAAGCAACAAGAGACTGATTTAGCTAATAAATCAGATCATGATGCCATTTACGAGCTTGTGGGTCTCGGAACTCGATACTCATCATCTATCGTCGCGTTTTCTGCTCGGTTGCAGTCCAAAACTCGCGAAATTGAGAAGCTTAGCGAGACTGTTTCCGTACTTCAACGACTTATTTATGAGTCAAACAAAAAAATAGTAGAGTTAAAGCAACAGAATAAGGATTTGAAATCCTTGCTTGCCTCTTCATTTCGATTGCCTAATCCTTTAGATAAGGATGGTATGATGATTTATGAGGAGCAAATGCATTTGAATGATGAGGCTAAACATCTCAAGTTTCTGTAGGTCATTTAAGATAATGAAATAAAAGTATCTAGCAGATATTCATGGCATGCATCATTCCTATTTCTCTTCTAATCATGCATAGTCTATCTTCTGATAGGAGTTTTGTGAAAATGTCTGCCAATTGATCATGTGTACTAGTGAATTCTAATACAATATCGCCCTTCTGCACATGATCTCTAAGAAAATGATATCTAATTTCAATATGTTTGGTTCGAGAATGTTGTATTGGATTCTTTGAAAGAATTATAGCACTTGTATTATCACATTTGATTGGAATGTGATTGTACATAAGTTTAAAATCCTCAAGTTGTTGCTTCATGTAAAGAACTTGAGCACAACAACTACCCGCAGCAGCATATTCTGCCTCAGCAGTAGATAGTGCAACAGAATTTTGTTTTTTACTAAACCAGGAAACTAGTGCATGACCTAAGAAGTGACATGCTCCACTAGTGCTTTTTCGATCTATTTTACAGCCAGCATAATCTGCATCAGTGTAGCTAATTAGATCGAAAGATGTGTGCTTAGGGTACCATAACCCTAAGTTAATTGTACCACTAAGATATCTAAGAATGCGTTTAACTGCAATTAAATGTGATTCTTTTGGAGATGATTGAAAGCGTACACATAAGCACACACTAAACATAATATCTGGTCTACTGGCTGTTAAATATAATAAGCTACCAATCATACCTCGATATACCTTCGAATCAACTGGTTTACCGGATTCATCTTTATCAAGTTTAGTAGATGGGCTTATTGGTGTTCCAGTTTCTTTAGCACCTTCCATCCCAAACTTCTTCAGCAATTCCTTAATATATTTCGATTGATTGATAAATATCCCACTTTTTGCTTGCTTAATTTGCAATCCGAGAAAGAATGTAAGCTCTCCCATCATGCTCATTTCAAATTCTTCCCTGCATAGTCTTAGCAAAAACTTGGCACATATTTTCATTAGTAGCACCGAATATTATATCATCAACATAAATCTGAATCAAAAGAATATCATCATTTTCGTATTTAATGAAAAGAGTTGTATCAATTTTTCCTCTTGAAAAGCCTTTTTCAATCAAGAAACCACTGAGTCTCTCGTACCACGCTCTAGGAGCTTGTTTGAGTCCATATAGTGCTTTTGTGAGTTTGAAAACATGATTTGGAGAAATATGATTTTCAAAACCTGGAAGTTGCTCAATATATACCTCTTCATTTATAAAACCGTTTAAAAAGCACTTTTAACATCCATTTGAAAAAGTTTGAAATCTTTATAACAAGCATATGCAAGTAGCATTCGAATAGCTTCTAATCTTGAGACTGGTGCATATGTCTCATCATAATCGATTCCTTCTTCTTGATTGAAACCTTGGGCTACAAGTCGAGCCTTATTTCTAGTAATGACTCCGGACTCATCTTTCTTGTTTCTAAAAACCTATTTTGTTCTAATAATAGTATGATTTTTGGGTCTAGGAACAAGTGTCCAAACATCATTTCTTTCAAATTGATTAAGCTCTTCTTGCATAGCTAGAATCCAAGATTCATCAAGAAGTGCTTCATCAATATTTTTAGGTTCAATCTGAGATAGAAAAGCAGTATGATTGCAAATATTTCTAAGAGATGATCGAGTGCTTACACCTCCTGAAGGTTCTCCCAGAATTTGTTCTACTGGATGATCTTTCACAAATTTTCACTGTTTGGTTGCATCTTGTATTAAATTTGGATGATCTTTCTTGATGTCTCCATGTTGGACTTCCTCTATTGTGTTCTCTTTGTTGAGATTAAGACTTTCCGTATTATTTATACCTCCTGTTTCTTCATCAATGGATTTCTTGGAGAGTAGAGAATTAGATTCATCAAATACTACATGCATAGATTCTTGTACAGTCAAAGTCTTTTTATTAAATACTCTACAAGCTTTACTATTAGTAAAATACCTGAGAAAGATACCTTCATCAGATTTTGCATCAAACTTGCCTAAATTATCCCTGTCATTCAAAATAAAACATTTGCATCGAAATACATGAAAGTAACCAATGTTGGGCTTTTTCTCATTCCAAAGCTCATAGGGGGTTTTATCTAATTTGGACCTTAGCATAACTCTGTTTATAACATAATATTCAGTACTTACCGCTTCGGCCCAAAAATAACTAGGCAAGTTGTTCTCATTGAGCATTATTCTTGCCATCTCTTGAAGAGATCTATTTTTCCTCTCTACTACCTCATTTTGTTGAGGAGTTCGAGGAGCAGAAAAATTATGCACAAAACCATTTTCATTACAAAATGTTTCAATATTTTTATTAACAAACTCTTTTCCCCTATCACTTCGGATACTTGAAATAGTATAACCCTTTTCATTTTGAATTCTCTTGCATAACTTGGTAAAGGCATTATGTGCCTCATCTTTATGAGCAAGAAAGATGACCCAAGTATATCTAGAGAAATCATCAACAATAACAAATGCATAATATTTTCCTCCTAAACTTGCAACTCTATTTGGTCCAAAAAGATCCATGTGTATCAGTTGCAGTGGTCTAGTAGTGGAAATATGTTTCTTGGTTTTAAAAGAAGTTTTTGTTTGTTTACCAAATTGGCGTGCATCACAAATTTTGTCTTTAAGAAAATTTGCCTTTGGTTAACCTCTCACAAAATCATTTTTTGAAAGTTTGAAAATAAGTTCCATATTGGCATGACCTAGTCTTCTATGCCATAACCAATTAGTTTCATTTTGAGCTGAAAAACAAATAGCATCTTGTGAAGTAATTTCTTCAAAATCGATTGTATAAACATTGTTGCTTCTAAAAGCAATAAAACAAATATTACAATCATGATCATTCAAAATAATGCACTTATCCATTTTGAAAGTAACTGTAAATCCTTTATCACATAATTGACTTATACTCAAAAGATTATGTTTTAGACCTTCAACAAGTAGAACATCTTCAATTATGAGAGAAGACTCATTACCAATTTTACCTATTCCCACGATCTTCCCTTTCGAATTGTCTCCAAATGTCACGTGTCCTTCTTCTTTAGATCTAAGATCAAAGAACTTAGTCTTGTCTCCCGTCATGTGTCTTGAACATCCACTATCTAAAAACGATTTATTTTTGTTTGTGGAGGACTTCATGCACACCTATAGAAACAATTAAAATGATTTTTCTTGGTACCCAAGTTCTTTGGGTCCTTTATTTATTAGTATAAGAAGAAATAAGATTTTTAGGTACCCATATGACCCTAATAGTTATTGTATGTTTTCTTCTAATAGGACAAACAAGATAATTATGACCATTTCTATTACAAAAATTGTAAATAGCATGTGACATATATGAAGAACTTGAGTGATTATAATAGTATCCTTTTTTAACAAAATTATTTTTATGAAAAGAATTTTGAATATTGGACTTTGATGTAGAAGGATTATCAAAGAAGTTTTTATAAGGTTTGTATTTTTATTTTGGCATATATCTCAAGCCTGCCTTGTCAAAAACACATCTTTGACTACCAAGAAGTTTTTCAAAATTTCTTTTTCCATTCATAAAGTTTTCAATAATATTTTCTAAATCAGTTTTCTTTTTCTTCAACTCAAGATTTTCATCCTTCAAAACAATACTTTCTTTTATTAAAATATCAATTTCGTTTGTTAAAGAAGAATTTTTCTTTTTCAAAGCAGTATACTTGATACCCAATTTTTCAAATTCCTCATATACCTCTTCTAAAACATTTTACAATTTTTCATATGAAGGATCTTCAATATTATCAAGATTTGTTACCTCAATGTCATCTTTAGCCATAAGACAAAGATTTGCTGACTCTCCATTGCTTGCTTCACTATCTGAGCTACTTGAATCATCATCCCATGTAGCTTTCATTGTTTTTTTGCCTTTGTTTCTATCTTTCTTTAGCATAGGACAATCTGACTTGATATGACCAGGCTTATTGCATTTATAACAAATTAAAGTGTCATTTTTACCTGAATCTTTCTTGGAAAACTTTTTGAAGGATTTCCTTGGAGGAGTTTTATTTTTCTTTAAGAACCTCTGAATTCTTCTTGTTATCATCGCAATTTTTTCATCTTTGTCGTCATTTTCCTTATCTTCATCACTTTCACTTTCATATGGAATAGCTATAAGTGCCAAGCTCTTCTTTGGCTTTCCTTCTTCTTCTCCTCTTTTCAATGTGTACTCATGGGTGATAAGTGACCCGATGAGTTCATTCACTTCGAGCTTCTTGAGGTCTCTAGTTTTAAGAATTGTTGTCACTTTTGATTCCCAACATTTTGGTAGAGAGTTGAGAATTTTTCTTACTATCTCCACTTTGGAATAAACTTTGCCAAGAGCTGTCAAGCTGTTTATGATGTTAGTAAAACGAGTGTGCATACTAGAAATAGATTCATCATCATTCATCTTAAACATTTCATATTCATGAGTAAGAATATAAATTTTTTATTCCTTGACTTGAGAAGTTCCTTCATAAGTAACTTCCAAGTTATCCCAAATTTCCTTTGCTGTAGCGCAAGTCATTACTCTATTAAACTCATTACCATTGAGAGCATTATATAATAAATTCATAACAGTTAAATTCAAAGTATAAAGTCTATAGTCTTCACGATCAAACTCTTCTTCTTCCTTTTTGACCTTTACTCCATCAACCACTTTTGTTGGAATATAAGGTCCATTTACAATGCATTTCCAGATTTCTCGACCTTGAGCCTGAAGGAATATTCTCATTCTAACTTTCCAGAATTAGTAATTGTCTCCGCAAAAGAGTGGAGGCCGACTGCTAGATTGACCTTCACCAAATGAAGCTGCAATGTTAGCCATAAAATCTTAACTCAAAAGATAGTTAATCTTATAACAGAGCTCTAGCTCTGATACTAATTGTTGCCCAGATGACTAACACAAGAGGGGGGGTGAATTGGGTTATATTATAAAAATTAACACTTATTAATCAAATACACAATATAAAATATAAACAGAATATAAAACAGTAAGAAATGTAAAGAGTAGGATAAGAGAAAGCAAACTCAGTATTTTTACGAGGTTCAGCCCCACTGCCTACGTCCTCGCCTCAAGCGACCCCTTGAGGATCCCAAATTCACTAGTCAATCTCCTTTAGGTAGAGATAGAAACCTATTACACTTTTGAGCAGCACCGCTCCAAAGAATCCGTGTAGAACACCCTCTACACTTCCAATCACCTCACACTTGGTGATTTAACTATTCCCCGTGTAGAACACCTTCTACACACACAAGGGTTATACGCACCCTCTTACAAATACAAGAGTTGATAGTGGGTAGACTATCAAAGTACACTCCTCAACGAGTGAGACAGAAACAATACAGCGCAACCTATATCTCTCTCAACAAGAACAAGAATTAAGACTCAAAACTTTAGAAAAGAGAGAATGAGAGCTTTGAAAGAATGATGCAAAACTTAACAATAGATGTGTAAGCTCTTGTTGTAATTTTTGCAAAACTCAAGTGAGCTATTTATAGGCAAATGAGTCTTCAATTTTAAATTTGAAAAGATTCCCATATCAAAGACATCATCATTCACTTTTCAAAAATTTCAAACCTAATCTTTTTACTTTTTGCATGTGAGAAAAGGAGCACACTTTACTTTTCAAAAATTTCAAATATAATCTTTTACTTTTTGCATATGACAAAAGGAGCACACTTTACTTTTCAAAATTTTCAAACAAAGACATCTACATTTTGCATAAGTCAAGAAAAGCATCCATCACTTTTGAAAATATTCAAATAAAACATGCACATGTGAAAGATGACAATCAATCATCTTAATATTTTCAAAGTTCAAACCTTTAATCATGTCATGCACATGTGAAAGATGGCAATCAATCATTTTTCAAAATTTTCAAATTTAATTTTAAAAATATTCATGCACATGTGGAAAATGTATTTTAATGCTTTATGATAAAATATTAATTTTGAGCCTTAATCCTAATTTCGAATTTTTAAGAGATTTACAACATTACTCTATAACTTTAATGTGAACTTGTTCCCTTCTTGCTCATGCTTGGTTCCTTGATGTGCTTGATTCTATTGTGTGGATAACTTGAGCTTGAGACTCCTTTATTCTTTAAATTCATTTGTTATCATCAAAATCCATGTGTAGATTTATAATTACACGAAACTTGAAACATTGGGTTCAACAGCTCCCATATTGTTTGGAGGGCAGAAGGTATAGATGCCAAACAAATTTGACCCGTATCTATCGTCGTAGAAGTTGTTCCTAGAAAAGATTATGGTTATCGGGTATCCAATTGATTAATCTCTCAAACTATGGAAGCTTAAGCAGAAATGAATACGTAAGGGGAGGGGGAAGCCACTAAATTGAAGGCTTCGCTTGTTGGCTCTAATGCTCGTTTGGTAGATAGTGAGTGGAGTGCAAAAACCCTTTTAGAGATAGGGACAAGTACTACACAAGCTCATAAGCCAAGTATGGAACGAGCCTTGTTTAAGGGACATCTTAAATAGTACTTGCTATTCTTGATTTTTCCACATCACATATGGGCTTATATTGTCTATGGGATTAATCATAAGATTGATTTACTGCAAGAAAATTGCTTATTTGTAATCGACTATTTTCAACAAAATGATTATTTTTAGTTAAAATGAGTCGCAAATATTCTTTTGATTACAAATAATTGGTCACAAAATCCCGAGTTTCTTGTTGTGATTACATCACGTTCAATTTGAGTTGCGTGACAAAAAGTTTGATAAACAATGGCATGAACTCTCGTTCTTTTACCTTCTTTCATGCGAAAGTTGACCAACTTCTTGTTCAATTGTACGTTTTTGCTCACCATCCTAGCCCCCCATATAGCAAACACAAAACCCTAAATAGAAAATGAGAAGCAAATTATCATGTGGATAGTTATTGTGAGAGAAGAAACTTTGAGGACTACATATCTTCTTATTATGAATAATTAAATAAGCCGTAAGTTCATATTTATGGGAAGAGAAGTGTTATGGCCATAAAAAGTAAACTCTCAAAATAATATAATTTCCTGTGATCAACTAGATTTACTTTACAATAAAAGTAACTTTACAATCTGATGTACCACATCAAACCATATCAACTTGTAACTTTAATTTTGTATAATCCCTTTATGGCTAACATATTTATCTGATAAGAAAATTACTTGGCGATCACAAGAAAATGGGTAATAGTGACCAAAGATTTACGACGAAAAGAGATATTAGCGACTACAATAGATTATTAGATACTAAAATGAACTATTTGCAACTAATAAATGGTAGCAAATAAATAATTTTCTTATAATGAGATAGATATGAATCATATTATAGTCTCTAGATATTACAAAATTCAAATATCGTAATAATAATCAAATCAAATCTTAACTTGAGTTTGATATTATTTTATATTTATCTCTAATATCCCCTAAAACTGAAGGTTGATAAGAAGGAAGCCTTGCGTATGAAATTCATTTGTTTCTTGCCATGAAAATTAATCCAATGTAACAAGTTCTTGAAAGAAGAATTGGTTTGTTGAAGAAGACGAAAATCATCATATGATTAAACAACAGTGACCTCTGTGACGTCCCCAAATTCCCCTTAAAATAAAGTGGGAATCGAAGTGTCGGGATAATGATAACACGGGTCACGCACTCCCAACGTCAAGTAATAAGTGTGTAAGCACGTGACATACATAAATAAAAGCAGCAGATAAATAAAGCTAATATCTAAGTACCAGAATTTTTTTTAGAAATATTTTACAAACCAATTTAATATAAATTTTCCAGCAGGAGATTTAATACACTCATCCGAAAATCAAAATATAAAATACTTACATCAAAATGGGACATTTTCCAAGATAATAAATTATAACATAATTTATTTAACAGTGGAGCTGTCTTTTCAGGCTCAATTTTTATTTTTAATACAGACATTGTTATTAAAATATATATATTTTTAATATTATTTTTATTTTAAGACTTGAAAGAATTAAATTTCTTATTTTGTTTTATATGAAAATTTAAAAAATTATAATAATTAAATTATATGAGTTTAGAAGAGTCGTGAAAACATACGAAACCAAATGTAAATACACTAGACATCGATGGGTCATGAGCGATGCTTGCGATGACATACACCATATCCCGTTTGGGTACCACTGTGCACCCAGGCCCGCAAGCCCATTACATCCTCAACAAAGCATTAAAAATACTTTTGTTATATGAGCAATGATATGAAGCCCCACAGTTGGGGCATTTTTGTGCCCCCGTAGGAACAATTTGTTTTGCATTTTTTCATGATTCATTTTTTTTTCATAGAAATGATAAAAGAGGATGTGCACACAAATCATATTTGATTTTTTTCATTATTTTCTAATTAAAAAATCCCATGGGGGCACAAAGGGGCCCAACCATGGGGCCCCATAGAATTACTGTTGTTATATATGTTACGGCGATTATTGCTGCATTGACTTGTTACCTCTTTAGTGTTGTGAATCTCTTTTCTATGGAAATTCTTAAGGGATCGATCCATATATACCTGGAATTGGGTATTTCTATTTTTGACGTGGTTGGAGAGTTGGAGACTGTAAAAGGTGGAAGAAATGGATAAATTTCCAACATTACCAATAGATAAAAAAAGAAACGAAAAGAATAATTTGTAATTCAGATTTCATCTAAATAGATTGACCGGCCACTGCCAAATTTTCCCATTGTAGAGTAAACGAGGTTTATTTTGCAGGAAATTTACAGAGTTCTATGGATCAGGCAGATTCTTCATAAGCAAGTCAAATAGAACCCTATAAAAACAAAGAAACTATTATTTATTATCGATATGCTGCAGCTTGGACTTAACTTACGGATTCTTTGCTCCTAAAAGTGATTTATACTTTACCTTTCCACCCTTTTTGTGGAGTAATTAAAGATGCAAAAGACCTATAATTATCAATGTAAGGAGCAAACATGCTTCATGGAGGCTCCTTCACAAGGGGTCAATTCCAAACCAAAAATTGTTGCTACTACGTTTAGACCTTAGAAAGACTACTATTGGGCAAGTGGGTGGATATGTTTCATTTTTATTTCCAAATTAAATGTTATCCTTTTTATCTGAGTTATGCTTTGGTTGTAGTTTTGAGCATTGAGAGGGATGCTTAGATGTGCATATATCATGCTTATTGTCAATCACTTGTACTTATGTCATTTTACCCTCAAATGGTTGATTATTATACTCAAGCACTAATCAAGATGTTGAGGGAGTGAGTAAACACGATTTTTATTTCTCTTTTTTTTTTCTTTTCTTTCTGTTCCATTTTATCACACCATTTCCACAGAGCATCAATTGGGTATTCTTCCTTTAATCACCTTGTTTCTCTCCACCCTAAAAATGAAATTGTAATTTCGTTGAGAGAAGGATGCTCAGATGTGTATATATCACGTTTCTTGGTGATCAAACTTTGGGTTTTGTGGTGAGCTTGATGATCA
The DNA here is from genome assembly GCA_036559045.1 of Platycarya longipes. NCBI lineage: Eukaryota > Viridiplantae > Streptophyta > Magnoliopsida > Fagales > Juglandaceae > Platycarya > Platycarya longipes. The sequence goes on along the minus strand of CM071802.1, from coordinate 5,220,232 downwards.
AAGTGAAAGGGAACTAGCTGGTTTAGTATTTTCATACAATTTATTTTCATACATACTTAATACAATGTAAACTAATTTAAATGTCATTAGCATAGTGTTTGGCACTGTCATTAGCAGAGTGTTTGGCTGCGTGTGATTTCAACTCTATTTCCTTGATATGGTTCTCTATATTCCAACACCCCCCATCAAGATGAGAATGTATATTAATCATTCTCATCTTGCCAATTAGATGATGAAAACTCAGAGATCCAAGAGGCTTAGTTAGGATGTTTGCAATCTGATATTTTGATGGAATATGAATAATGTTGATGAGGCCTTCTTGCAACTTCTCTTAAACCAGATGGCAGTCCAATTGTATGTGCTTGGTCCGCTCATGTTGGATAGGGTTTGAGGCTATAGCAGCAGCTTTAGAATGTTGAACATTTAAATCAGCTAAAAGATAAACTAACCATTGAAGCTCGCAAGTAGTAGAATCCAATGCCCTATATTCAGACTCGGTAGAAGACCTACTGACAGTAGGTTGTTTCTTTGACTTCCATGAAATGAGTGAGTCTCCTATGAAGATTGCAAACCCAGTTATACTCCTTTTTGTTTCAAGGCAACCTCCCTAGTCACCGTCCTAATATCCTTTCAGATTTAATTGGGAGTTGGCAACAAGAAATATGCCTTGTCCAGGTGTGGCTTTAATGTACTTGATAACTCTATGAGCTGCTTGAAGATGACAAGTAGTTGGACTAGCCATAAATTGACTTAAGGCTTGAACTAAATAAGCCAAATATGGTCTAGTAATCGTGAGATACAACAGCCAACCTACAAGTCTTCTATATGTAGCAGGATCTGTTAGCAATGGAGAAGAATCATGTGTTGACAATTTAAAATTTTATTCCATGGGAAATGTGGCTGGTTTAGAAGCAGATAAACCACTGTCTTGCAATATGTCAAGAGCATATTTTCTTTGACATAAACTAATGCCTTTCCTGGATCTAGCAACTTCAATACCCAAAAAATACTTCAGTTCACCCAAATCTTTTATTGTGAATGAGTCATGTAGATACTTTTTGACAATAGCAATTTCTTCAAGACTATCCGAGGCCAAAATCACATCATCAACATATATAAGAAGTACCATGAAGCTGTTGGTAGTTTATTTAATGAATAAGGATGAGTCTGACTTGCCTTGACTAAATCCAAATTGAATCAAAGAAGTTGACAGCTTTAAGAACCATTGTCTCGAAGCCTGTTTTAATCCATATAAACTCTTTTTGAGTTTGCATACTCTATGATCATTAGGAGAAGCAAATCTGGGTGGTAGCTGCATATAAACTTCTTCATTCAAATCTCCATGCAAGAAAGCATTGTTTACATCAAGTTGATGTATATGCCAATGCTTAATTGCTGCTACAGCCAATAAAACCCTCATTGTTGTCATCTTTGCCACAGGAGAATATGTGTCAAAGAAATCAAGTCCTTTTTGTTGGGTATAACACTTTGTCACTAATCTAGCATTGTATCTCTCAGCACTACCATCAGCCTTAAATTTGATACGGTAAACCCACTTACAACCTATTGCAATTTTGTTTGGAGGTAGGATGGCAAGTTTCCAAGTTTTATTGGTTTCAAGAGCTTTTATTTCTTGTGCCATAGCATGTTGCCACTCGGGTTGAGAATTGGCTTGTTTGAATGTTTTAGGTTCAGAAATGGAAGTAATAGCAGCAGTAAAAGTGTTATGTTTAGGTGATAGTTTTGAATTGGAAAGAAAAGAAAAAATAGAATAAGGCTTACCAGAGTAGTGTGGTCATTATTTTGAACTGGTAAATTGACTGAGGAAGGATTTTGTTCAGAATCTATAGGAATTTGTGCTGGTATAGAAGAAGATGGTATAGAATGTGTACTGATATGATTTTCTCTGTAATAAAAAACGTTAGGAGCATTGGGAAAGATGTAAGATGTATGCTCAGGATGAGGGACAGATGGAAAAACTAATTTATGGAAAACAACATTTCTAGATATAAAGGTTTTGAGAGTTGTTAAGTCTAAAACTTTATATCCTTTAGGCCCTGTTTGGATGTCAAGTTGAGCTGAGTTGAGCTGAATTGAATTAAATAAAATATTATAAGAATATTATATTTTAATATTATGAGTGTTTTAAGATTTGAAAATGTTGAATTATTTATTATATTTTGTATGAGAATTTGAAAAAGTGTATGAGGATTTGAAAAAATTGTAATGATGAGATAAAGTGATGAAGTGAGTTGAGGAGGGTTAAGGATCTAAATAGAGTTAATGTTGGGGGGATAGCCTAGGAAGATGCATTTTGTTGCTCTAGGCTGAAATTTCCCTCGATTAGCTTTAAGAGTACTTGCAAAACAAAAGCAACCAAATACTTTGAAGTAATTATAATTTGGTTGTGTTTTGTGCAGAAGAAAATATGGTGTCTGATTGTTGAGAATTTTTTAAGGGATACGATTGATAATGTGTGTAGCAGTGAGGACAGAATCAAACAAGTAGGTAATGGGCAGTTTTGACCGAAGATGAGCTCTAGCAACAGTTAATAGGTGTTGATGTTTTCTTTCAACCCTACCATTCTATTGGGGAGTGACCAATGCTGAAGTATGCCATGTTTTTTATAGAATTCAAGCATATTGAACTCTTGTCCATTGTTTGTTTGAATGATTTAGACATTTGTGTTGAACTGATTTTGAACATAAGCAATGCAATTGGTAAGTATAACTCGAGTATCAGATTGAGCTTTCATTAAGTAAAGCCAAGTAAACCTTGAACAATCATCTACAATTATAAGAAAATATGTGTAACCATAATATGAAATTGTAGATAAAGGACCCCAAATATCACAATGCAAAAGCTTAAAGATTTTATTTGAATGAGTATTGGATACAGGGAAAGGGAGTTTCGTCTAATTCGCCAATGGACAGACTTCACATATATGATTTTTGGAAGGCATGACAGAGGAATCAATGGAGCTAATGACTTGTAATCTTGTAAAAGGAATATGTCCTAACCTAAGATGCCATATATCAAAATTGACATTACATGTATTGGCCAAAAATGAAGAAGGCTCATTGAATGAATTTGACATCTCAGTATTTATTGCAGCAAAATATTGTAATTGGTAGAGACCTGACTTAACTTCAGCAAGCCCAGTTATCTTTCATTTGCTGAGGTCCTCCAAAACACATTTGGATTGAAAGAAAAACAAGCCAATTGAGTTATCTTTTGCCAATCTAGAAACAGAAAATAGATTGACATTGAATGCAGGAACATAGAGTGCATTGTGAAGAATAATGTCAGATGAGAGAGTAACCTGACCAATGAATATTATGGGAACAGATTGGCCATTTGGAAGATGAACCTTAGAGTGTTCAATTGGCATTTTTGTCAATGTAAAGAAATCAGGACAACAGATCATATGATTTGTTGCTCCTGTATCTAGAATCCATGTAGATGAATTCTTTGATGTTGAGACTGTGTTACAAACTGAAAATATACCTGACGTTGAAGCAGCATGAGGTACTTGATTGGAATTTGTGCTCGCAAGCTGTTTGCAAGAGTGATCAAATTTTGGATTTGCTCTTGAGAAAAAATTGTATTGGGATTGTTTTTATCCTACTCCAAGGAAGAAACATTGTTTGCAGTGGGCAACCTTTGAGTATGATTTCCAAGCTGTGCAGTGGAGGTAAATCTTTTGCCTTGAGGACTCTTCTATCTAGGTGGATATCCAATGAGTTGGAAACATTTGTCTACAAGATGACTGGAGTATCACAATGTGAGCATACAACATCTGTCTTTGTTCTTGATTTTTGAGTCTTGAAATTATTATTCGAGTATTGCCTTCGAGGTTGAGAAGCAAGCATTGCATGTGACTCAAGTGACACACCAATAGAATTAGACAAAGTTCTCCGACTTTCTTCTTGCAACAATATAGAGAAGACCTTGCTCATTGAAGGTAATGGAGATTGCAGTAGTAATTGACTACGCAGGGCTGAAAAAGAATCGTGTAATCCTACCAGAAACTTCATTACATAATCAGATTGTTGACGATTAGTGAGATTCTTCAAGATTTTGCAAGAACATTTATCAAGATTACCACAGCAACAAACTGGAATTGGCCAGATACTGATATCTTTGTCCCACAAAGCTTTAAATTCTCTGAAATACTCAGTGACAGATTTTGATTCTTGAGATATAGAACTAAAGTGATTTTTCCAGGGAAAATACCCTTGGACCATCACTACAAAGATATTGGGTTTTAAGTTCTTCCCAAATTTCAAAAGCAAAGGTGAAATAAAGCAAACTACCACAAATTTCCTTTGCTATTGAGTTCATCAACCAAGACAAAACTAGGTTATTTGCTCTTAGCCAAGCAATTTGAAGTATGTGATTATCAGAAGTTGGATGAGGCAGACTACCATCAATGAATGCAATTTTGTTCTTCACGGTTAGAGCGATAGAAATGGATTGACTCCATGCAACGTAATTCTCTCCAGTGAAAATTTCCGAGACTAATAGTGATCCAGGATTGTCAGAGGGATGAAGGTAGTAAGGACTCGACGAATCATCGGATGGATTTATCAGTGTCCAAGGAGAATTTGCCATAAAACCATTAGCATCTTTAGAATTTGCCATCGAAGCAAAATAAGAAAATCAAGAATGTGAGGTTTGCAGCGGAGGATGCTATATGGACCATGATACCATGTAAATTTTCTATAAATTTGGAAATTAGAGGACTTGTAAAGGAATGATTACTTACTGAATTGAATTGCATTAAAATGTACACAGGTGTTCTATTTATACATCTGATACATTCGAGTAATAGGCTAAGTAACTTAACAGAATGTAAACTAATTTAACTGTCATTAGTAGAGTGTTTGGCACTGTCATTGGCAGTGTTTGGCTGCGTGTGATCTCAACTCTAATTCCTTGATATGGTTCTCTATATTCCAACACTCTGTATAAGCCTAAAGATCTTAGAATGGCGATAGAGAACAGCAAGCATAAATATGTTCCTCGAATCTGTATCTTCCATCTCCAAAAATCTCGGATCCTTGCTCACTGTTGTAGAAACAAACTCGAAAATCACGTTTTTGACAGCACGGCAGATTGCGTCATAATCCCTACCACTCTCAAGTTGTCGAGTTTGGGAGATTGTCGGTATCTCCTCGCACATGCAGGAAAGAAGTTCCAAGGATTGAATATGTTTCTTCTTCGTTTCATATAATTTCTGATCGATTCCTTTGACAATTATTGAAACAATGCCAATTTAATTAATTGGATGAAACCATAACAAAATGAAAAAGAAAAAGAAAAAGAAAAAGAAAAAGAAAAAAGACTACAAAAATCTCAAACAAAAAATCATCTAATTAATATATAATATTGATGGAGTACTGGAGATGGTATACCCAACATGTTGCTGACAAATGGTTTTGCTGGCCCTGCAAAGTGAACAAAATCTTTTCAGTACTTATGGACATGATCATAAAAGTTCTACCTAATTAACAGAGCCAGCTAGAATAATCTTTATTGTTCAAATTAATTAATTTTTTGCAAGTTCCCATGGCTAGGAGCCAACCTCTTCTTATAAGTACTTAAAACAAAAGTTTCTATGTTTTTATCTTTTTTTTTTTTAAAGAAAATAAATATTACTTTGTCCACACATAAATGCTATATATAAAAGTGATTTTTCACGCTAATATGACAGTCAGTTTTCTTCTAATTGAATTTTTTTAGTTAACTTTTTGTTGAGCAAAATTGACAATATTGTCATTGTTCATGGTTAAGTCAACGTATAACTAACTAGCAATGATATGAGGTTTCACGGTTTTTGTATCCCCATAGGTATAATTTATTTTACACTTTTTCACAGTTTATTTTCTTTCTCAAAAATGATAAAAAAAAAAAAGGTGTGCAAATAAAGCATTTTTTTTTTTTTGTATTTTTTTTTTCTAATTAATTATGCATACGAGGATGCAAAGGGCCCTAACCACATGGCCCCATAGAATTATTGATAACTAAACATTTCAAACAAAAAATATCAAGATATAATTTTGGAGTGGGGCTATTACGCCTCCTCAATTTGCCCATTTGGTGTGCCCTCTAGTGCAATTTGCAATATATTTCTTTGCTTTTTATTTCAATTATTTTATAAATATGTTTAAATATTTTTAATTAAAATATATAAAAAAAATACCAATACACGCTAATAATCACTTCCTTAACTATTAAGCAAAAAAAACTTTTAAAAACAAATTAAATACATAAACGGTCAAAATAAATACTGAGCAAAATGAGGTGGCATAATAAAGAGGTATAGTAGCATTTTCCATAATTTTGATGGAGTAGAGTCGGAAATATCCAACAACCAATTCCGGGCCATTGCTGAAACTAGAAGGCGAAACAGTACTCCTACTGCCCCTGCAGAGTGAACAAAATCATTTCAGTACTTATAAATAATTAAGTAGAAAATTTGTTGTTCAAATTAAGGTAGTACTATTCTTAATTTTTTGCAAGTTCCCATGGCTAAATTAATTCTCATCCAATAAGGTCTAAGGAAATTTTCTCCCCGCACATGCAGGGAAGAAATGATAAGGATCTTCTTGCTGATCATTTCATATAATTAATTAAAATAACTGCTATATCTCAAATATTACAAGTCAAGAATTAGGGAAATTTATAAGGAAAGGCAAAAAGATACCTGATTGCGGTGTTCTTTGGAGACCATTTTGATCAATGTCGTTGCAAATCATGTTCAAACAAGGTTCATTAATTCGTACAGCTTTCAGAAAAAAAGGCCAACAAATCTTAAGTCCGTGACAAATGCCGGATAGATCAATTAGTAGTATTGTCACTCCAGGTCTTGGATCAACAATTTTGACCTTTTCAATAAATGATAATAAATAATAATAATAATAATACCCAGGAAATTTCAAGCCTTCAAATTAACGAACGAACCAATTATTTGGTAAATCTGTTTTGGTTCTCTATCAAGCCACAATGTGCAGCTACTGGTAGGTTTGAGACGATAAGATACAAAATTATTCATTTCATTTTATTCCCTTTCATAATTGAGATCGAGGTATAATTAGTACTAACAGTGATCGTAGATAAATCGTTTCCAACACCCGAGCCGGTTTGCATTCGGAAATATGTGCGGCATAGAAGCCAATGCTAAGATCGGGGACACGCCATGCACGGTCGTCAACAACATGTGTCAAACGTGGGCATCTCCAGATTAAATCTAAAGCAAGCTCTGTTGACAGTTGCGATTATGCGAGAGAGGCGTACAAGACATTAAAAGGATCATGAATATCAAAAAAGGAATTAATTATCATAATGCCAAGATTTCAAATGATCGGAAATATTAATGGACAATAACATATATACTGGACATTAGTAAAACAAAGAGTACTACGTTGTTACCCAAATTTGTGGAATATATTGCACGGGTAAGAAGCATAGCTTAATTATTTGTAAAAAATATTTTTTCCATAAAAAAGGTTCAAATAATCAATTGAATGGTACTGTTTCTTTTCAAGATTTTAAAATATATGCACCAAGTTTTGTTAAAACTAAAAGTTTTTCACAAAAATATAAAATAATTGAAAAATCTTATACTATTATAAAATCAAATAATCGAGAAAGCGAAAGTCCATGTTTTTTCTCCCTAATTAATTTATTATACCTTGATCAGTCACTGGATTACTGATTCATTGCTCTTATCTGCTTGCAGGTATCTTTTCTTTGTGCCCATAACTTAAAAAACCCAAAAATAATAATGCTAGCAATATATATATATATATATATATATATATATATATATATATATAGTTTGCTTTAATTTAAGAATTAAAGGGAAGCTGGGGAAACTCTTAACATCCAGTTTCATCAATATAAATGATGAAATCCATTTTTCTAATAGATAAGTACATCCGGTACAATAGACTTGTTCCCTATCCTTGTAATGTATATTTTCCTTTAATTTTATTTTCATTTATATAATATGCTACTCTTATAAGATAATTATATATATATATATATTATGTAGTAAATATTACAATAGCATCTTAGGGACGTATTTATTCGATCGGCATCTCTGAACTGATTGCCCTACTTTCTTTAACGTGTCAACAATAGATTTATGGCCAATTTTTTATTATTTATATATAATGAAAAGAACGAGGCCAAATAGGTATATGGATGCATGCATGTCTGGCATCTTATTGGATCATCGCCACGTCTTTACATGCAATTCTAATGAGTTGACCATGAATTGGGTTTTCCGGGTGATGTCATTCTAATGACGTCTTCCTCTTCGCGAACTGAATGGCTCTCGAATTTGGACATGGACCTTTAGAGCACGAGGTATTTGAGTAAAATTTAAAAGGTTTTAATTAAAAAAATGATTGCATTAAATTAGCTAAATTCAAAAATATTTAACTAATGTGAATAGTCATTCTTCAAAGATGGAAAGTAAATAGTTACTTAATTAAAAATTAAAATATTATTATTCTATCTAACAAAATACTAGGACAGCTTGAATTTAAATTAAAATATTATTATTTTATTCAATAAAGATGAAAGAATATTAATTTAATAATATTTTATTATTATATAGAAAATAAATAGTTAATCCAATGTGCAGCTTGAATTTAAATTGATTAAGCAAATATAAAATAGTAGGATATTAGTTAAAATAGTAGGATAACGGCTAAAATTTGAAGATGAATTTGCCTAAACTAATGAGAGTGCTCTTATACAAATATGTAAAGAAAAAGGTCGTTATTATATATATTTCTTCGATTGGCATCTCATAAATATTTATTGCCCTAGCTAGCTTCTTTCACGGGCCAACATTAGTTTAAACATTGTTTGAATTGAGAGATAAGATAAATTGAAATGAGTTTAGTTTATTTTTTAAAATTATTATTATTTTAAAATTTCAAAAATTGAATTGGAATTTTAAAAATGTGTATGAGAATTTAAAAAAGCTGTATTAAAATTTATGTTTTACATAAAAAAAATGATAAAAAAAAATGATAAAATATAAATGAATTGAGATGAGATCAACTCACTTTCCAACCCAAACCGAGCTGGCCCAATGGGCATATGAATGATGCAGGCATGCAGCTGCTAGCTGGATTAATGCCCGGTTTGTTTTACAAACTGGGTTTTACTATTCACAACTCATTTCATACTTTCAATTTATCTCAACCACTCATTTCAAATTTCAATTCATCTTAACCACTTATTTTATTACTATTCATAATTCATCTCATCTCATCTCTGAATCCAAATAAGCCATAAAAGTATTCGCTCGATCGGCATCTCACTGAGCAATAATGCCCTTCTTTCACGGGTCAACATTAATTTTATAATCAATTTATATATTATCTTTGAGACAAAGTTTTATTATTTTACATATATAAAAATTAAAAATCTAATTTTGAAAAGTAAAAATATTATTTGCATATGACTTATATATTTTTTGCATACACAACGTATAAAAATATTATTTTTACGTATTCTTTAATCTAATTATTCATATTTTTTATTTTTATTTTTATTTTATTTTATTTTATTTTATTTTTATTTTATTTTAAATATTTCAATTGAAGTGATATTATTACCTTATCATTAATTCTACAAAAGATACGCAGAATCATGTATCCCTAACTTTGCTCTATATAATTGGATCGGGTCTTCCCCGCCAGCTGTGAAATGTATTCATGGGGCATGACATTAGACGTGTTTGGTATGTCATCAATCTTGCGCCATTTTGAAGCCAACGTGTTTGGCTTCCTCTTTTGTTTTGTTTTTTTATCGTTCTCATACAGATCTCTGGTGTTGGAATCACGTGTGGTCTCTAACTAACACCAAATCGACCAAAACAACGCGAATTCACCTAACACCAAATCAACCAAAAGATTGGTTGTAATGACTGTCTTGGTGTTTTAATATCATAATGCTCTTCAGAGAAAAAAGTTAGCCAATGGCATAATAAATATTTCTAATGTTCAATCAACTAAGCCCCGCTTGGATTCGGAGATGAGATGAGTTGAGATGAGTTTGGTTTATTTTTTAATATTATTATTAATTTGGGATTTGAAAAAGGTGTGTTAGAATTTGAAAAAGGTATATTGGGATTTGAAAAAGGTGTATTGAGATTTGAAAAAGGTGTATAGGAATTTGTGTTTTGTATAAAAAATTATAAAAATATAATGATAAAATGGAAGTGAGTTGAGATGAGCTCAACCCACTTCCGAATCCAAGCAGGACCTAAGTGACATGAGATTAATGAAAACAGGTAAACTTTGTCCAATTAGAATTAGTCCATTTTGGACCAGAGAGATATCTAAAGGGTATAGTAGTCATTTCAATTATAATTCCATGTAAATTTTGTCCAATTACAATTGTCTAATTTCTAGCTAGAAATTGACTATAGTCACCGAATTGTTTGGATATCCATTGCTACTCGTATTGTTTGAAGTTCGGCTTTTAATTGATTGATTCTCTTTCCGCCATATGATAATATTTTCAGGTCATACTAACAAAAATACCAACAAGCTGAATGCCCAAAATTCGACCAACACATATTAGCAAACAAAGACTACCGTCACACAATAGCCAAAAACTCACAAACCCAAAAACATATCACAAGATCAACCATAGGAAGAGCATAAACCAATTACTTCAACTTAGAAATTAGAATTATTCTTAAAAAGAAAAAGTCAACGAGAACATTACAAAAACAGACGAGCACGCTTCAGATTAATCTGTTAAGGAAGCAAAATAGAGAAGAATAATTCTTTTGTGGCCACTTTACTGCAAGATTGCCAGTGCTCTGCAGTGAATTATTTTTCAATTGGGTTGGTTAGCATAGGTCATAGTGGGAAGACAATTGGATATTTTCTACTCTTGGAGCGGGCTATTAAGTGGCATCCCACAAGTTACAACAGTATGGAAGATGGTTCTTACTTGTTTCATTTGGTGCATTAAATATATGAAACGGAACAATTGAAACTTTGAAGAACATTAACGGACATTGGAGGAGCTCACAAATTTCTTTTACAATACTCTCTTCCTTGGGCAGCTTCTATAGACTTTAATGTGCTCGACTTTCTCGTATATTTCATGTGTACTAGAGTTGCACTTTAAAAACTTCTTAATAAAGTTCTATTACTCGTCAACAAAAGAAAAAAAAAGGAACGAGATAATCCAAGCTAAGTTCATGTGTTAAATATATAGTAGAATGAAAGATATATAGTAGAATGAAAGCGATTGATAATGTAGCCAAATGTACATAATTTTAAGCTGCATTCTCGTCTATGTCAATGGCAACAAGGGATATGATCTGAAAACTCCAGGTGCATCCTGCAATATTCAGAATTTCTAAGATCAATTAAATAAATCAAATCAAATCAAGAAGTACGTTAGTAAATGTTAAATTGAAATTGCTACCAAGGAAATTCATGAGCATCTTGAAATATATAATGTACCTGCAGGAACAGTAAGCCCAGACCAAGACTGTTAGGAACCCAAAAGAGTTGGGCTGAGTTCAGTGAGCCTTACTAATAAGGTTGTTATCTTTAAGTTTTATTTGAGATTTAATAGTTAGTCCTATGGGCCTAGGCCTGTGAATAAAAAAGGCCCATGTTAGTTAGTGGCTCTAGTATATATAGAAGGAATGGGGGATAGTATAGGGATCTGAAAAATCATTGAGAAAACTGTTATTATTTTCACTCGAAAGAATTAGAGACCTCGAATACCCCAACGCGTGATTTTCCATTTATCTCTTCTTATAATTACTGTTCATCTCTATTTTAACAAATTCATACACAAATTCATATACATTTTACATTCATTCCGCCGCTTCTACATTTTAAATGTTCAGATGCTACTTCCTAGGAGTGTTCAAGGGAATCCGGGTTTTTCCCGGATCCGGTTATAACTCCGGAAAACCGCATAATAGGGCGGATATCCACCCGGGTTAGATCCGGGCGGATATTAAAATCCTAATATCCGCCCAGATGCACTTACGGATCCGGATTTAAATCCGGTTATCCGTAACCGGATCCCAGTAAATACGAAGCAAACGGTTCGATCTCTCGAAACCAGTCTCTCCGTTTCTTTCGAATCCAGCCTCTCAACTCTCTCGATCTCCTCTGTTGATCTCCTTTGTCGAAACCCTAAACGTAAACAGAGGAGATCGACAAACCCTAAGCGCCTCTCTCAACTCTCGATCTCATCTCTCAAAAACCTAAGCGCCTCTCAACTGTCGATCTCATCTCTCGATCTCCTCTGTCAAAACCCTAAGCGCCTCTCTCAGCTCTCGATCCCCTAGTCGTCTACAAGTGTGAGTCGCCGATTGCGAGTCTCCGAAACCAAAGGTATGTTATTTTCTCTCTCTCTCTCTCTCTTATTCTGTAAAGGGTTGGTTATTTTGTTAATCAAAAATAAATGAGATAGAAAGAGAGAACTAGAATTCCCTCCGATGGAGACGGTTGATGATCGATATAAGATGTTAGACACACTTGTACAATTAAAATTTCTTGAATTCAAAACTTTAGGAACCTACGAAATTTAGAACTCCCAGCATGTTCTGTGATAGATAAATTAATTAGCTCTTCATTCCAAACAAGATTAAGGCAACTATTGACAATCCTGGTCTTTGTGGTTTGTGATTGAGGCAAATTGTTTATTACTGCTAGCTAGGGATGGTAAGATATGTTTTCTCCATTAATTGTTTCATGTCATTACCTTTTCTTTCCCAACTTTTTTTCAGTGGAACGCTGGACATTAGCTTTATTAACCCTTTTATCTACTAGCTGTAAGTCATTTGCTTTAAGCATTAGGGTGTTCTTTTCCCCCTTTAGCGTCCAATGATCATTAAAGCTTCTTGGTTTTTGTTTCTGTCTCTAAGATGCCAAGATGATATCCAAAATGTCCACATAACATTTGCCATTTGGATGATAACATAAAGAGAATCTTTTTACTTTATTTATGTTTTGTAATCCTTAATAACCATGATGGTTTTTAGAATAATATTGTCATGTTCAGTTTAATTTGGGTCATATATCATATATATAGATGAGAAGTATTACATGATCTATAAAAAGATGGCACAAAAATAAATTTATAAATTAATATTATTATATAATAATATTAGATCTATTTTATAATAAAAATAATTTTATAATTTAATATATCGTATTAAATTATACCAATTTATTAATTTAATTTTATAAAATCTTTTTACTGTTAAAAGTATTTCCTATTCAAAGTGCATGTTAGTCTTTTCTTTCTTCCTTTTATTTTTGTTTTTCCATCTCTCACTGAATGAATGGAGCTTTTTAGACCAATTAGTTGTTTCATTGGAGCATTACCACATGGGAACTAAACACTGCTGGAAACCAACATTATAGTAGGTGGTGTAAATGATGATGACGCTTCAGCTTTAATAAGACGATATATTTTGGCCTTGTTTTTAAGTCATTTGCTTTAAGCATTAGGGTGTTCTTTTTCCCCTTTGTCATCCAATGATCATTAAAGCTTCTTATTTTGTTCTATAGTACTTGTGAATTTCTGCATCTGGAAGTTTTAATAATACGACATGTATTACTGTTTTTGGAATTTGTTATATTTATTATTGATTGTGATATTAAATATGTAAAATTAGACTCACACTAATGCATTGAAAACTTTCCTTTTGCAGTAAGTTGGATTTCTTTTATATATATATATTTGTTATATTTTGATTGCTGGAGTTAGTAAAAGTGGGTCAAAAGAAAACTGAAGCTATACCGAAAAGAATAAGAAGATAGTAACATGGACTTTGACAGAATGAGATTTTTTTTTTGTTTTATTCTTTTGCAGAATTTGGAAAAAGGAGCTCAGTAGCTGAGTAAGAGTGGGAAGGAGTGATGGCATAAGCTGAGGAAACAGAGAGGGAAGGTCTTGCATTTGAAGGAGAGATGAAGCATTTGTATTTATAGGAACACTTTTCTGTAGAGAGAAAGGAAAAGAATATGAAAGAAGTGGGATATTGGAGGGAGTCAAAAGTAGAATAATTTTGGACCGAGGAACCAAGTTTTTTTTTTTTTTAACTCTTATTAAAAAAAAAAAAAAGTAAAATCCGGATACCCGGATTTTAAGAGAGAAAGAGAAAAATCCGGTTATCCGGTTTTAAAACCGGGTATCCGGATATGATCCGGTTATTTATCCGGATTGTAACCGGATTTAATCCGGGCGGATAACCGCCCGGTTTTTAAGATCCGGTCCGGATCCGGTTATGGCCGGTTATCCGGATCCGGATCCGGTTGAACAGTCCTACTACTTCCATTACTTTCCAACACACGGAATCCTTACAAAGACCAAGATTCACCTGAGCTGCTACTTCCCAAACATATATATTTTTTAAATCCAAACGTTGGCAAACGCCGGATTAAATCTAAAGCTAGATCTGTTGTGTTACCAAAAGAATCATGATAAAAAAAAAAAAAAAAGGAATAATCAATTGAACATGATCATCGAAAATATTAACATTCAAAGAGTACGTTGTTACCCAAATTTAATTCATGGTATATATAGAACGGGTAAGAAGCTTATAATAAGCTCCATTGTGGTCCAGATTTATTCACAATTTTCAAAAGGACTGAAACTTGCAAAGAATGCAAATATCATTTTTATTCTTTAAATCTTTTAAACGAAATTATATCTTTCAATGTGCTTAATTGGGGATAATTAACTACGACAGTTAAAAAAAACCAGGACAGTTGCAAGCCTAGCCTGTTGAGTTTAATTTTCTATAGAATTACCATTATTCTACTGCAAATTTTAAGCCATTTTTTGTGTGAGGAATCGTAATTTTACTCCCTATGTAATATATATTTATATTATTGGGTACTATGAGTTGGTGGATAATAATATTATTTTAATGTGCTAGTGTTTAAATATTAGAAGATTTTATCTTCATTTAAATATATTATTTTCATGATTTAATTGTAAATTAATTCATTTTCTTATTTTATTATTTTATTATCGTGATGCATTTAATTTAAGACTTGAATTTAATCCCATTATGTTATTATATTAGCATTAAAGTTAAATGTATTGTAGATTATTCTAATTTAATTTAATGTGTTTATTCATTTTATGTTAGGTGTTTTCGGATGGGCTTTGTTATAAATATATGTCTATATATATATATATATATGTTTAGTTTTATGTTTTGGGGATCAAGTGTTTCAAGCCCGAATTCTAGCCCAAGCCTCTTGAACTCAACTGTAGCCTTTGTATTGTTGCCTTCCCAGCTTCAAAACATTGCCGTCTACATCTAAGTTGATGTGGATCCAGGCCATTTTAATTACTTCAACGCCGACTCCTTCAAGTTAGTGCAAACGGCACCGTTTCGATTTTGTTTTAAATTAATTCTGGCCGGATTGCACTTCCAGCCAGCCATATTCTTCCTCTTCTTCCTCCTTTCGTTTTCTTCTTCCGCTATTTGCTGTTGTTCACCTGTGATACCAAGGTTTGATTTTTTGCAGTCTTTTTCTTCTCCATTTTGTCCACGTGTTGTTCCATTAATTTCCTAGCACCTATATGAATTTTTTTCCTATAATTTTGTTGCCAACTGATGCTTCACGTGCCCAGATTCCCGTCTCAATTAGTGAATTTCCAGCCACGGTATTGCTTTCATTTTTCATCTGAAAAGTTGAATATTCTCCTTCTTTTCAGCTGTGTGTTCTTGACTTGATTTTGGTAAGCTTTTCCACGAGTATTTCCTGCTCATTTGCACTCCCATGATGTCTGGTTTCAGGCCTATATAATACACCGACCCACTTGCAAGAAATGCATCCGCAACTCTCTTTCTCATCCATAAATCCAAATGTTTAACTTCCATTTTATTCAGATCTTTTTCCTTTCTTCAACTAGAACGTATCCTCTTCAAAACCCATCTAAATCCGAATATTCAGATTGTAAAATCACTGTATTTCAACGTTTACGATACTCTCGATAAGCTTTTTCTCTAATTTAATTGATTAAATTGGTTTTGTATTAATATTAATTTATTTTTGTGGTATGATTTTATTTATGATTAAGTGTTTAGTTTAGTTAGTTAATAATTGTATTTTATTTATTTACAGTAAAATGATTAATTTGTTGGATTGCATCATTTGAGATTATTTTGTGTTGGTTATTTATAAATAAATATCGTTCTATTTACGTGATCTATTTAATTAATCTGTTAATAATAATTATTATTTTTATTGATGTTACCATATTTTATTGGTGTTTTATTTATGTTTATTTTTAATTATTTTAGTTGTTTTCGATATTGATATTTATTTACTTGTAATGATTTATATACGTTTGCGTTTTGGGCGTGACTATAGCGGCGAGTACTTGGGTGGAAGCTCGGAATCGCTGTTCGGCATTTTCGGTAACTTCAAGAATTATTAGCGAACGTACTGTAAATATTTTCCAAATCAACTTTAAGATTTAAATATATTTTTGCATCGACAGATATTGTATTTAGTTATTGTTGAAATTTATTGGTTGTTGAAATATTTTGTGCATTGTGTATTTACGCGCATGTTCATGGAAAAATTTAGAAATTGAATTTTTGCATGATTTCGGATATTCATGTGTTGGATTTGAAAACGAGGTTTTCAAATGTGTTAATATCTTCTGGGTGCGTGTGTATCATGACCCCAAGCCGGGATGGGGCATTATCCCGTGGAGCTCCTCTGGTCACTCGGGAGCGGATATACTGAGTAACGTCTCCTAGGTAGTTGCCGGGTGACAACGAGATCGAACGGGATGATAACGCTCTCGTGCCGACTCCGTGACTCCTCTACTAGCAGGAGCTAGGGGATGCCTGGTCATGGTACGTGCCGGGGCGCTGGCTAGACATCGCTCATTCCGAAGTCACATGCGTGGTCGTTATCTTCGGTATGATGATGGAAGCTAGGGTGTGTGGATGATCCCTAGAAGAGATCATGGTGCATACGGTTAATAAAATGAATGTTTAGGCCATTTTCTGGGAAAGTGGCGAGTTTGATTTATTGGTTTTACGTAGACCATTTTATGAAAAAATGGTTGTGGTTTTAATGGATTTATGGTCACCCAAGAAAATGATGGATGGTTTTATTGAGATTTATCTTGAAATTTTGAAGTATGTGGTTTATTTATTTATTTTAAGAGTGACAATTTTAAGCCTCATGCATATGATATTTTTTTCGTGGGTGATGTTTTTGTTGTTGCATAAATGTATTTATTATCTTGGGTTTGTTTGGGATTTTTACTTACCTTCGGTATCATTTTGGTATCGTAGATTTTGATGCAGAGAACGAGGAGGGTGAGCCCGAGGAGTCGGCTCCGCCGTTGGAGTAGCTTGATCTAGTCGTATATTGGAAAAATTGTTTTCCCATCTTGTTAATTATATATTTGTATGTTTAGACCTTAGGATGACTGTATTAAATTTCCTGTTGGAGAATTTACATTAACTTGGTTTGTAATATTTCTAAAAAAAAAACTCTAGTACTTAAATATTGACTTTATTATCTGCTGTGACTTTTATTTATGTATGTCACGTATGCACACACGTTTGGCACTTGTCGTTGGAATGTGTGACCCGTATTATCAACATCCCGACATCTCGATTCCCGTATTTATTTTAAGGAGAATTTGGGAGGGTCACAAGTAGCATTAGCTCTGGGTAAATCCATTTGCTACCTAAGGACAGTACCAGATAATTTTGTTTGTTTAATTTATTTGTTTTATTCGTTTAAATTTGGAGAGCGAGGTTAAAGGTTCGTTTTGGCAGGACAATGGTGAGACCACGTGTACTGCAAACTATTCCAGATGATGAATTACCAAGAGATGATGGAAATTTTGCTTTGGCCAGAGCTTTGAATCTTATGACTGACTTTCTTCGGCAGGGTTCCCAATCGCAGCCTAGGTTGAGCAGGAGGGATGCTCTTATAAGCGATTTTTGGCGCACCGTACCCCACCTTTTTCAAGCGAGGAGGATCTGCTGAGAGCTAATAGATGAATTAAGGATATCGAGAGGACATTCGAGATTTGTGGCTGCACGGAAGCTCAAAAGGTTTTGTATGCAAGTTACTTGCTCTAGGGTGAGGCAGCATCTCGGTGGGAAACAAAGCGAGAACTTCTGGTAGAAGAACTTGAATCATTTGCTAATGTGACTTGGAAGTGTTTGAAGAAAGAATTTGATGATCGTTTCTTTCCAAGATCAGCACGATGCCAGAAAGCACGAGAATTTACCAATCTGATTCAAGGGAGTATGACAGTGGAGGAGTATGCTCGCAAATTTATGGCGCTTGGGACATTTGCTAGTCACCTCATAGCTATTGAAGAGTTGCGGAGTTGCGAGTGGAACGTTTCCAAGAAGGTTTGCGCACGAAGATTCGTCAACATGTGGCTTGCCATCAGGTGTCAACATTTCAACATCTTGTTGACATTGCATCTATTGTTGAGCGAGAATTTGCTATTCCTATTTGTTCTCCTCCAAGCCATAAGAGAAGAAGTTTCAGCGAGGACAGTTCTGGATTGCCCTAGAAATTTGTGTCGAGGTCCGGAGCCAGTCCCCAACCATCTACTGGAGTCCGTATAGGAGGACGAGTCCCAGTTTGTGGAAGTTGCAATCGAGCTCATGAAAGTGAATGCCGTCCAGGGAGAGATTGGTGTTTTAGATGTGGCCAATATGGACACTATGCTCGTGAATACCCAAACTTAGGTCAAGGAAGCCGTGGAGGCCATCGCGGTGGCAAAGCTAAACAGAAGCAATTAATGCAAGCCCGAGTTTTCGTCTTGAAGCCTGGTGATTATGACGAAAAAGCTCCCGAGGCACAAGATGCAAGAGTCGTCACAGGTATGACTTTATCTCATCTTTAAGTTTGTTGCATTGTTTGGTTTAATTTTAGTTTCAAGTTGGTAAATCCTGATTTTGTCAGGAAGGATACGTTTGTATGAATTTCATGCTTGCACTTTGTTTGATTCGGGTGCGTCACGATCTTTTGTGTCGGCTACGTTTGCTCAGATTTGTAATCTTGCGATAGAGTCTCTATCTCAATCTATGGTAGTGGCTCTACCTAATGGTGAGACGGTGTGTTGCTCTAAGATCGCTTTGGATTGCCCTTTAGGTCTCGGAGATTGGACACTCGATGCAGATTTGACTGTGTTTAAGTTGCTTGGCTTCGACATTATCCTTGGAATAGATTGATTGTATCGACATTTTGCTAGTATAAATTATCGGAGTAGAGTTGTGAGTTTTCAACTTCTTGAAAGTGATTGTATGGAATTTGCAGGCAGCAAACTGAAAGAGAGACCTGCAGTTGTGTCTCTATTCAAGTAAAGGACATTGCTTGCGGGGCGGATGCCTTTTTGGTTCACTTGGTATCTTGATCCATCTGCGAAGGAGTCAATAGTTGGCATTCCAATAGTAGAAGATTATCCTGATGTGTTTGCAGATGACTTGCCTGGGCTACCGCCTGTTCGTTATGTGGAATTCACTATCGACTTGGAACCTGGAGCAGCTCCAACGCATAAGACTCCTTACCGTATGGCACCGGCAAAGTTAAAAGAATTGAAGACTCAGTTGCAAGACTTGATGGATAAAGGATTTATTCAACCCAGTTCATCACCTTAGAGAGCGCATGTACTGTTCGTCAAGAAGAATTATGGAACCCTCAGGATGTGTATAAATTATCAAGAGCTTAATAAAGTGACTATCAAGAATAAATACCCTCTACCTCGGATTGATGACCTATTTGATCAGCTTCAGGGTGCCGCAACATTTTCAAAGATTGATTTAAGATCAGGATATTATCAGCTAAGGATTAAAGATAGGGACATACAGAAGACAACTTTGAGATCGAGGTATGGGCACTATGAGTTCAAAATGATACCATTTTAGATTAGCTAATGTTTCAGTAGCTTTTATGGATATGATGAATAGGGTGTTTCGACCCTATTTGGATTCTTTTTTTGTTGTCTTTATCAACGACATCTTAGTTTACTCTCGAAGTATTGAAGAGCACGCTTATCATCTTCGTCTAGTTTTGGAAAAGCTAAGAGAGCATCAGCTGTATGCGAAGTTCAGTAAGTGAGTTTTAGATGGAGAAAGTTAAATTTCTTGGTCATATTATTTTTCAAGCAGGGGTAGCAGTAGATCCTAGCAAAATGGAAGCTGTATTAGCATGGCCACGTCCATCCTCGGTGCACGAAATTCGAAGTTTCTTGTGTTTACCCGGTTATTATCGAAGGTTTGTAGAAGGATTTTCTCGCTTGTCTGCACCCCTTACCGCCTTGACAAGAAAGGGCACTGCTTTCGTTTGGTCTGAAAAGTGCGAAAGGAATTTTCAGGAATTAAAGAGAAGGTTAACTTTGGCACCTGTCTTAGCACTTCCCTAACAGCACAAGCCTTATGTGGCTTTTAGTGATGCATCCAAGTTTGGGTTGGGATGTGTCCTTATGCAAGAAAGGAGAGTTGTTGCTTATGCATCTCGTCAACTGAAAGATTATGAAAAGAATTATCCTACGCACGACTTGGAATTAGCAGCGGTAGTCTTTGCCCTTAAGATTTGGCGATATTATTTGTATGGAGAAGTTTGTGAAGTTTACACTGATCACAAGAGTTTGAAACATCTATTTTCACAGAATAATCTTAATATGAGACAGAAAAGATGGTTGGAGTTGATCAGTGATTATCAGCGTTAAATCAAGTACCATCCGGGTAAAACAAATCAAGTCGCCGATGCTTTAAGTCGAAAGTCTTATTTGGCAGATGAGTCTGAGTCATCGGAGTTGGGTTCCCTTCTTTTTAGTATGAGAAAATTGCTGGTGGAGAGTTCGCAGCAAGATGAGGAAGTTTTGGTTACTACTCTTAGTGTTCGTGTTGATGATTTTGTAGAGTCTTGACGAACAGTACAGGCACTCCACAAGGTGACGAACTGGGTTGAATAAATCATTTATCCAGCAAGTCTTGCAACTGAGTTTTCAATTCCTTCAACTCAGCAGGTGCCATATGATAAGAAGCCTTGTGCACTGGAGCTGCTCCAGGTTCCAAGTCGATAGTAAATTCCACATCACGAACAGGCGATAACCCAGGCAAGTCATCTGCAAACACATCGGAATAATCTTTTACTATTGAAATGCCAACTATTGACTCCTTCATAGATGGAGAAGATATCAAATGAACCAAAAATGCATTCACCCCGCAAGCAATGTCCTTCTTTACTTGAATAGCAGACATAACTGCAGGTCTCTCTTTCAATTTGCTGGCTGCAAATTCCATGCAATCACCTCCAGGAAGTTGAAAACTGACAACTTTACTCCTACAATTTATACTAGCAAAATATCGATACAACCAATCCATTCCAAGGATAATGTCGAAGTCAAGCAACCTAAACACAATCAAATCTGCATCGAGTATCCAATCTTCAAGACCCAAAGGGCAACCCAAAGCAATCTTTAAGCAACACACCGTCTCACCATTAGGTAGAGCCACCACCATAGACTGAGATAAAGACTCTACTGCAAGATTACAAATCCAAGCAAACGTAACTGACACAAAAGATCATGACGCGCCCAAATCAAATAAAGTGCAATCATGAAATTCATACAAACGAACCCTTCCTGATAAAATCAGGATTTGCCAACTTGAAACTAAAATTAAACCAAACAATGCAACAAACCCAAAGATGAGATAAAGTCATACCTGTGACGACTCCTGCATCCTGTGCCTCAAGAGCTTCTTCGTCATAATCACCAGACTTCAAAGCGAAAACTCGAACTTGCATTGGTTGCTTTTGTTTAGTTTTGCCATCACGATGGCCTCCACGACTTCCTTGACCTGTGCTTGGGCATTCACAAGCATAGTGTCCCTGTTGGCCACAACTAAAACACCGATCTCTCCCTGGACAGCATTCGCCTTCATGAGCTCGATTGCACCTTCCACAAACTGGGACTCGTCCTCTTATACGGACTCCAGTAGATGGTTGGGAACAAGCTCCGGTCCTCGACACAAATTTCTGGGGCGATCCAAACTGCCCTTGCCAAAACTTCTTCTCTTATGGCCTGAAAGAGAACCAATAGGAATAGCAAATTTTCGCTCAACAATAGATGCAATGTCGACAAGCTGTTGAAATGTTGACACTTGATGGCAAGCCACATGTCAACGAATCTCCGTGCGCAAACCTTCTTGGAAACGTTCCACTCGCAACTCTTCAGTAGCTATGAGGTGACTAGCAAATCTCCCAAGCGCCATAAAGTTGCGAGCATACTCCTCCACTGTCATACTTTCTTGAATCAGATTAGTAAATTCTCGTGCCTTCTGGCGCCGTGCTGATCTCGGAAAGAAACGATTATCAAATTCTTTCTTAAACCGCTCTCAAGTCACATTAGTAAATTACTTAAGTTTTTCTACCAGAAGTTCTCGCTTTATTTCCCACCAAGATGCCGCCTCACCCTAGAGTAAGTAGCTTGCATACAAAACCTTCTGAACTTCCGTGCAGCCACAAATCTCAAATGTCCTTTCAATATCCTTAATCTATCTATCAGCTCTTAGCATATCCTCCTCGACTGAGCAAGGTGGGGTACGGTACGCCAAAAATCACTCATAAGAGCATCCCTCCTACTCAACCCTAGGCTGCGATTGAAAACCATGTCGAAGAAAGTCAGTCATTCGGTTCAAAGCTCTAGCCAAGGCAAAATTTCCATTGCCTTTTGGCAATTCATCATCTGTAACAGTTTGCGGTATACGTGGTCTCACCATAGTCCTGCCAAAACGAACCTTCAACCCCCACTCTTCCAAATTTAAACGAATAAAACAAAACCACAAATAATCAAAACAAATAAAATTATCTAATACTGTCCTTAGGTAACATATGGATTTACCCAGAGCCGAACTGCTTTGATACCACCTGTGACGCCCACAAATTTTCCTTAAAATAACACAGGAATCGAGGCATCAAGATAATCACAACATGGGTCACACATCCTAATGACAAGTGCCAAACGTGTGTGCACACGTGACATACATAAAATATAAGTCGCAACGGATAATAAAATCATTATCTAAGTACCAGAATTTTTTTTTTTAGAATTATTACAAGCCAAGTCAAAGTAAATTCTCCAACCGGAGATTTAATACAGTCATCCTAAGGTCCAAACATATAATTACATAAATAACAAGCAGGGAAAACAACTCTCAATATACAACTAGATCAAGCTACTCTAACAGAAATCTACGATACCGAAAAATGATATTGCAGGTAAGTAAAATTCCAAACAAACCCAAGATAATAACTATATTTATGCAACAACAAAAAACATGAACAAAATACCATATGCATGAGGCTTAAACTCATCACCCTCAAAATAAATAAATAAACTACATGCTTCAAAATCTCAAGATTAATCTCAATAAAATCATCCATCATTTTTCCAGAAAATGATGACCATAAATCTATTAAAAAGCACAACTATTTTCCCAGAAAATGGTTCACGTAAAACCAGTAAATAAAACTCGCCACTTTCCCAGAAAATGACCTAAACATCCATTTTATTAACCGTATGTACCATGATCTCTCCTAGAGATCATCCGCACACCCTGGCTTTCATGATCACACCGAAGGTAACGACCACGCATGTGACTTCAGAACGGACGATGCCTAGCTAACCGCGCCCAGCACGTACCATGACCAATCATCCCTTAGCTCCCGCCAACAAAGGAGCCACGGAGTCGGCACGAGGGCATTACCATCCCGTCCGATCCCGTCGTCGCACGGCGACGACCTAGGGGACGTCACTCAGTATATTCTTCTCCCAAGTGACCAGAGGAGCTCCACCAAGATAATGCCCAATTTCGGCTTGGGGTCGTGATACACACGCACCCGAAAACCATAAACACAATAAAAACTCAGTTTCCATTTCCAACACATGAATATCCGAAATCATGCAGAAATCTCATTTCTAAATATTTTCTTGAAAATGCTCGTAAATACACAATGCAGACGACCATGCACCAAATATCCAACAATCAATAAATTTCAACAATGACCAAACACATCTGTTGATGCCAAAAATATATTTAAATCTTAAAGTTCGTTTGGAAAATACTTATAGTACATTCGCTAATAATTCCTGAAGTTATCGAAAATGCCGAACAACGATTCCGCGCTTCCTCCCGCGTACTCGCCGCTATAGTCACGCCCAAAGCGCCAACGTATATAAATCATTACAAGTAAATAAATATCAATATCGAAAACAACTAAAATAATTAAAAATAAATATAAATAGAACATCAATAAAATATGGTAACATCAATAAAATAAATAATTAATATTAACAGATTAAATTAAACAGATCACGTAAATAGAACGACCTTTATTTATAAATAATCAACACAGAAAATAATCTCAAATATTGCAGCCCAACAAATTAATCATTTTACTGTAATTAAATAAATAAAAACAATTATCATTCAACTAAATTAAACACTTAATCATAAATAAAATCATACCACAAAAATAAATTAAGATTAACACATAAATAAATTAATTAATTAAACTAGAGAAAAATGCTTACCGAGAGTATCGTAAACAATGATTTTACGGCGAGAAAATACCCAATAAAACACTACTATAATTTTCGGATTTAGGTGGATTTTGAAGAGGCTAACTCAAACTTGAGTTGAGAAGAAGAAACGAGCTAAAATAAATGATTAAACCCATGGTTTCAGACCCTAGATAGAGCTCAGTATAGGGAGGCTTTTGGTGTGGTTTTTCACATGGTTAGATAGGTATTTTATAGGCCTATACCCGACTACAAATCATGGATTTTGGACAGGATAAATCACCTGTAAATTCACTAGCACTGAACAAAGACAACAAGGCTGAAAAAGGAGAAGAAAAATCACTTTTACAGATGAAAAATTAGAGAAAAACAGGGCTGGACGCCCACTGTTTGAGGAGAAAACTCAAACGCGTGACACGCGGATCGGCTGTGAATTTTGAGGGGAATGTTCATCTAAGTATTAGATATTTAACAAAGCAACGCGTGTTTTAATCACTGAGATGAAAAGCTGCAAATCCTAGGCTGGAACATCACAGTCTGCAGCGACGAACAGGGGAGAACGAAGAAGAAGAAGAAGAAACTCGCGTTGCGTGAAGCAAGTAGGGACCGAAAATCACTTAAAACACTAGGCTAAACGGTGCCGTTTTGTAAATGGAAGGGGCTGGCTTCAAAGGGTGATGGGCCGGGTTGATCACGGGCTGGGTTGAGGCATAAGGCTGGGCTTCACACAACACACACACACAAATATATATATAAATATACAGGCCCAAACCGAAAACACTTAAAATAAAAAGAATAAACACATTAAATCAAAATAAAATAATTTGCTATACCATAAATTAAATACATCATAATAATATAACAAGAAAATTAATTACTCTACAATTAAATCGTGGAAATAATATTTTCAAATGAACATTGAAATATATTCAAATATTTAAACACAAGTACAATAGAAAAATATTAATATCCACTAACTCATAACACCCAATATTATAATTGTAATTTAAATAGATTTAATATTTAAAATCCTAAATTACATAGGGATTAAAATTACGAGTTCTCACATTATTTGTCATGGAACCTATTCCTAGTGTTCTTTTTTTGGAAGAACCTATTCCTAGTTGACTTTGAGTTTCTACTCCGTTTGAGCATTTTAAGTAAATTCCTAAAGTTCCATCTGCTAAGAATTCATAAACTCAAATTGTAAATATGTAATGCATTTTCAGACCTTCATTTTTACCTATAAAAAAATGGTAGTGCATTAAATTGTCTAGGAATTGTGAGGGCGTTTTATTGGTGCCCACTGCCAAGTCTGCAATGACCTTTGTCATGACTTTGTCATCATTGTTAATAATGGTTGAAGGGGGATGCTTCAGCATTGCTTCCTACCATGTTCTAAGTAATCATATATAGGACTCAACTGTCTCATTGACGAACAATGCACAACCAAACAATATGATTTGGTGATGATAAATAACTTCTTAGAATGGAACAAATGACATCTTATATACTTTGGTGAGATACGTCACATCAAACGTGGCAACATTGCCGAAATATTGATAAGCAGACCTTGATCTTGCATCTACCTAAAAACATCTTCCCATACACCCATTCTCATCGACTTGCATGAAGTACACAAACCCTAGCTCTTTACAGTAGTTTAGCAAAGTACACATACAACCGTTGTACATCTCCCTCTTCAGACAGTTTTCTTCTTTTATTTCCCAAATAATTTTCGACGTCCTTGCCAATGTAGCCAATATTAAAATCACCATCTGCATATTTGCTTAATACCGACATTATCTTCCTTGTCAGCATATCAGACTCATTCAAAGCTGTTATGAGTTTTTTGTTTTTCTATGCCCGCGCATCAAGGTGGTACTTTTTGAAAAGAGGAGCTCATGGTTGTGTTGTGCCACAAACTTGCATACTATCTACCTTGCACCATCCTTTTTTATACATATTGTAGCTTTGCACCAATCTTTATTTCAGCAAGTTCAAAAATTTTTCTTTCCTTTTGTTTAAGACTTTCATGTCTTAACCCTTCCCTTGTACAAACACAATGTACTCCAATGAACTGTTTGTCCCCTCTCGATAACTGTGTATGATTGTTCCTCATCACAAAATATTTTTGTCTTGCATACACCCTGTAAAAAGTTCGGGCATCCTCAATCTCCTCAAATTTCTTTCAAATGAACAGTTCTAAAAATCCACTACTAAAAGTGGCCATGGGATTGCCTCCATCTTTCACATTCAAGCCATCTCCATCACCATCTTCCAAATTCACGCCATCTCTCGTACTCAATCCATCTCCCAAATTCACGCCATCTCTCGTACTCAATCCATCTCCCAAATTCACATCATATTGCTCTCCCACAATTCCATCCCCAAATACAGTTTTATTTACAGCTTGTGGACAGTTTGTAATCATTACTCATTAGTATCTCAACATCATCACTATCCGAACTCCCCCCAAAATCCTTCATTCCAACATAAAAGAATGTCAAACGAGTTAAGACAACCGTAGTCAAAGGCCCAACTATTCATGCTCACAATAAACAGTGGACCCAAATCAAATAAATATCAGTATTTTTATTATGGACCGGAAGCAAATAAATAGTGGACCAACAATCTCAAAGCAAATAAAAAGAACCAAAATGTTATTTCAAGCAGGTTAAAATGAAAACAATGCATTAATCTCTTGAGAATACTGGATTACACACAAAACTGTGTCAAATAAAGGAAAGAAAAATGTATAAAATCTGATGTTTGCTTTGGGTTAAAATCTGATGTTTCAATTCAAATCAAATTGAGACAATATATTACACACGAGTTACATAGCATTTATAGATATTTATAGTTGATGTTTCAACTCAAATCAGTGAAGAACAAGTGTAAAATAAATCAGTTATAGCTATTGACATGCTCAACTCAGTTTAGGCATTACTACTCACAACCAACAAAAAACAAAAAACAATTTTTTTATAACACCTAAAATAGAGATAGAACGCAAGAGGGTTTAACCTTTTTTTTTATTGTAGGAAATAGGGCACAGCAGTGAAATCTCTACAACAAAAAATACACATTTCAAATTAGGCATTACAAAAAATAAAAATAAATATAAAAATAAAAAATGTTGGACAAATTACCCGCCGACTGACTGCACGAAGGAGAGGGAGAGGGGTTGATTTCGAGACTTCAATTTCCCTGAATAAAGGAGATGCAGAGGGATTTATTTGGTCCTATTTCGTGAGGATGTTGAGGGAGATCGATTTCGTTGGTTTGATTTCGCGAGGAAGAGGGGTTTTTGGGTTAGGGTTTTCCTAAGGTTGTGAGGGAAGGAGAGAGAGTGATCGGTCAGAGGACACGCCAGAAAATACTCCTATCTGAAAGAGGGCTTCCGGTGGAAGGGGGAAGAGAAGAAATTTATAGAGAAGGAAAGGGTTTGCGTGATAGACAATAAAAAAAATGGTGACAACGGTCCAAAACGAGACTTGGGCTATGTTGGGGGAGTAAAAGTTTTGTAAGTATTTTTAAAATATTTTATTATTATTTATAATTTTATTATATTTTATTATATTATTATTTAATATTTTATTATTATTTATTATTTAATTTTTATTATTATTTATAACTCTTTTCAAAACTTCTCAATCTACAAATTTAATCTTAATAAAGAAAGTAGATACAAAGAGATGGGCCAGGCGATCCGGAAGGAGGAAAAAAAATTTGGGGGGTCCGTAAAACAGTAAGTACCGTACTGTTTTTTCTTTGTATTCATTTTAATTTTTTTCTTTTATAAGGCTGGGCTTTTTACTCTGAGCTCGGCTGTAAAACTTCTTCTCTTCCCTCAACCTTGCACGAGATGCCAGAACGCACTTTCTAATCAAATTAATTTGATTCCTAATAATAAGTCGGTTTACCTTCTCTTGTAAATCGAATCCTATCATATCAAGAGGGTGTATTAATTCCAGATTGACTTGTAAATATAAATTTTAAATTAATTATATATACGCAGTAATTACAACTAATATATCCTTTCGATTGGTAGCAACTCCAGCTTGTCACTGTTATTTGATCTTTCATTCGCCAAACAGCCATCGACCATGGTATTCATCCTCCTCCTGAACAAACAAAAATTAACTCCATCTTCATATGTCTCCTTGCAAGGGACAATATTAAATCAAGAATTTGATTTGATTTATATCCTAATTTTATTTTCATAATTATTAAATCAAGAAATTTAATCTTCATAATTAGATATTATATATTTATCTAATTATATCACACTACAAAAATAATGAACAGTTTGGGCCATTTTTATTTTCGACAACACTTGGCATCCCCAAAAGTAAGCTCTTTCTTGTGTCCATTTCGAAATCTAGCGTCCATTCGAAATTTGGATATAAATTAATTGCTTTTTCCGACGATTTAGGGTTGCTGGAAATAAGGTCGTCGTTACATGTACTTATTGTGGCAATTATTGTCACCGTAATATACTTTACACATTATTTTTTGTCAATTTGATTTATCAAAGCGACTTGTAAATTGCCTTAATAAATTATCTAAAATCCCCAAATACCTTTGCTCTCGCTTATTCCCCCCTTCCTCATTTTCTCTCATTCTCTTTCTCTCTATCTCACTCTCTCTCTAGCAAGATTTTGACAGAGTCCACCGTTGCTTCTTACTGACATTGCTGCTTCTCGCCGACGCCTCTGCTTCTCTATAACTATCGCTTTCTCTCTCTCTCTCTCTCTCTCTCTCTCTCACACACACACATTATCAACAAGTATGGGAGCTTGGTTGTCCCTTACTTTTTCATTTCTTATATGTTCATGTGGAGTTTCAGAATACGAACATTAATAGAGTTTTAGGTTTTTAGTTTCTCTTCTCTCCGATCTCTGATATAGAAAAAGCTCTGGTCGAAACACATGAATCCTTTTGTATGAGCTTCGTTTAGTATTAATCATATTTATGGTAAAATTAACCTAAGTTTTGGATCAATTATTTAAAATTACATACGGCATCTTTAGCATTTGGTTTGCTTTTTTACTAATGTAAGCTATATGAGATCTCTTTCAGTTTGGAAAGGACAATGATAATGGTGTATTTATCTTGTTTTGTTATTGGATCTTTTTATTTGTAAATAATTATCTGAAACAGTACTTATCTTTGTGCAGTTCACCATAGAATGATTTGTAAATAATTTGTAATTTAATTTTAATTTTAATTCTTCCGTTTGTGATCATCGATGCAGTTGATGCTGCTTTTTGTTTAATTTCCTACTAAACTTTTGATCGTTTTTCAATCTGTCAAGCTCTTTTGTTAAATTTCCTGATGGCCTCTGCTCCAATCTCAGCTCGTATATGTATGTTACCTACGAAATAACTCAGCCTTCATTTGGGGCCACTTTACTGCAAGATTGCCAAATTTTAATTTCCTGATGAACAATATTGCTCCTTGTTCCGAAAAAAAAAATTTGAATTGATTTTAGCAATTCCTAATTCTTGTTCCTTGAAAGTGAAGTTTATATGTTGCTTGGCGTGGAGCCTAAAGTAGGTGACCTATTGAAATTCATATGTATGTTGCCTGACTTGAAGTTTATTGCTACTTTCATCTTGAAAGTAGGTGACGTAGTGAAAGTTATGAAATATGAGGAGAGATATAGGGGAGGTTTAAATAGTGAATTGAAATAAGATGAGCTGAAATAAAAGTTAAAAGGTGAATAAAATATTATTAAAATATTATTTATTATCATTATTATTATTTTAGAATTTAAAAAAATTGTGACGATTAGATGAAATCAGATGAGTTAAAATGTTTTTGTACTGTATACCATACCGATATATTCTAAAGGAAAAGTTGCCAGGGTCACCTAGCGAAACTGGAATATATAAGGCGCTTCCTCTTTTCTTTGTCTTATGCTAAATCATGTTGGTTTGTTTTTCTGTATATTGTGGTTTTTTATTCTCTCACGGGAAGCGGCTCTTTCAATCAGTGTTTTGTTCTGAACCGAATTTACAATTGCATAGCTTTATCACAGGCTACATGGTTACCATAACGCGTAATGATTTCTTAAACGGGTGTTTTGTTTGAAATTGGATTTGTTATTATATTTAATTATTGGAGTTTTGCCTTTGTTGTTTGAATTTTTTTTTTACATCACGTAGATATATAACAGCAGATTCCTTTCATTTATATATATATATATATATATATATATATATTTCTATAAATTAATGTTCGAAACATACTTTTGTTGGCAAATTGTTGGAATTTTCAAGATGGTGATACTTCCACTTCTAGGCCAGCTTGCAGATGAGAATTGGCGGAAACCATTAATGCTCCTTACCATATCTACTTCCATATTTCCCTTTGGTACGTTTGTAGTGAGTATTTTACATGGCCTGGCATGTTAAAAATACAAAGTTGTTTAAGAACTATTTTGAACTGGTAATAGCCTGTAAGAAACTTCCAGGATGTATATATGTTAATTAGTTTATTTCCAAGTCATGGTGGTTGTCTTCTATTGGAGATGTTTTACCCAATGAAAACAATCAGGTCACGTTCCATAATATTAATAATTGTGCGGGTGAACTTTGAAGTTTCCAAACACACTGTCGCATGGCATGTCATACTCCAATTTGACAATTTCTAGACATGGAAAATGTGCTTGATAAGATGAACCCTTCTGATATCTATATATGGTGTGCTATGATTAGATAAATAGAAGGTTCATCAATTTGGGGAGAGAGCTGATTTTTATTGTAGAATGAGAGACGCAAGGATTTGAGCTTATAACTTCACCTATATGTTTGTGAGCAAGGTCTATACGGGGTTATTTTCTATCTCGATGCTACCATTAAATCATTATCTATACTGTCAATATCATGATGAGAGTTCACTTATTTGATAATTTGTGAAACAATTCCTGATGAATTGTTTGAATGGTCATTGCCGTGCAGGCATTATTTGACGGCCTTGCTTGGGCAGCATGGGTATGTACAAACTTGATGAATTTGTTATTTAGTTCTATCCTGAAGGCAAATTTTCTATGAGAAAACTAAGTAGGTGTTGCAGGCACTATTCTAGTCTCAATGTGTGCGTATACATTTCCTTGCATGATATATAGTTTATTGACGCATAAAGTTAGCCATGAAAATATTAAGTTTTGGTACAATTTAATTCAACAAAACAGGTTGTTTGTTTTTTTTACAAAGATTCAATGGTCAGAACAATCATCAGTGATATTCATCTTTCTTTTAAAGTTCCATTTGTCCTTCATGAGATCGAGTCAGTCAGCGTGTGCATTATGGAAGAGAAAGCAAAAGATATATATAACTCCTTAGTTTGGTTTCATGAATCAATTCTGGATACATTTTACTATCTAGTAGTAATAGTGCAGCACTGCCACAATGCAGGTGCCATTCGACCTGAGTGCCTCATTTAAAGTTGTTGTTGTCCTTGTACGACCTGCTGTAAGTATTGAAAGTCAATTATTTTTTCATAGAAGTACTTGAAAAAAATATTTGATGTCCTTTTTTTTTATCAATTCATATTCAATTCTAACAGGATTTCCATTTTGCTCATCAAAATCTATGCAGACTTACGCTATCATTTCCAAAGCATCAAGTTCAACCAATCAGGTTTGAAACATACCTATGATCCTATTACCTTGCACAGTCCATATATATTAGGATAGGGTACTGAATACTTGTGATAGAAGGAGACTAGGAGTAGTGCTATTTTTTTTTTTTAATCAAAAACCTCTGGATTATATTCATATATCAACAATTATACATTGTTTGTCAAAGGTAACGTAACTTTGAACCTCCTGAGACACTCCTCCATCCAAACAACTTCTTCACTTACATGTAAAGCAATCTTTGCTAAAAAGTGTGCTACACAATTACGAGCTCTATTCACAGATACAACATTCTACTTCTTTCTATTCTTCAACACTGCCTTTAAATCCTCTACCATTTGACCCTACTGCTCCCAACATTCATAGTGGTTGTTGACAACCTTTATCACATTTAAAGCATCCCCAGCCTCATAGCTCTCCATAGTGCACATACCTCAGCCATTGCAGGATCTGAGATGCTCTCCTTAGAACTAGACAATGAGATCAGGACTTTCCCATCACAGTCCCTGATAACCACCCCTATTCCTCCCTTAGTCTCATTCTTCTTCAAAGCCGCATCCCAATTTGCCTTCACAATCCCATTTCCAGGTGGCTTCCAGTATTTCACCCTATTACATTGATCATTACAGTTCTGATTCTTTCCACAAGGAGTTTGTGCTTGTTTGTACTCTTCCAAACAATCAACAACTTGTTTAAAAAACCTCAATAGTGCTACTTGTCTTCTCTAAAGAGTGTCACATTTGGTCTAGAAGATCCCCTCTATACTTTGTTTAGAGAAATGATATTTGCAGTCTTGTAGTGTACAAGCGCCGCACAATTATTTCGAAAAAAGTGAGTAAACGTGGGAGGACCCACATGAAAAAAAAATAGTTTTTTAGTAATGGATCTCACTCCTTATCAAATCGATTGCGTGGAAGCTTACGCATTCTACGATTGTATGTAGCATTATTATTTTGTCAAACAAAAGTTGAACTCAACCATAAAAAATGAGTCAGACTCCTCAACCAGGTGTTAGTGAAAATCAAATTAAGCATGACTTGTTGGTGAGTTTTGTATTTACAATAGGGTACACCTAGAAAATCGATGTAGTCCCATTGTTTTCCCTTTTTCTTAGTAAGTTTGTCTAATATATCATGAAGTTATTTATTGATTCAAATGGAGTCAACATTTCATTATAAAAACTAATGTACCTTATCCATTGGTGGCAACCCCATTGATTTGCATCCTTGATTGTTTTTTATAGGGGAAAGCACAAGGATTTATTCCTGGTGTGGAGTCAATAGCAAGTTTGTTATCACCACTTGTAATGAGTTCATTAACTTGTGAGTGGAATAAGTCAAAGTTGCAATGTGAATGTTTTTGATCATTTCATGTTTTGCTAACAAAGTTCAATTTCTGTCTCAGCATAGTTCCTATCTAAAAGTGCCCCATTCAACTGCAAAGGTTTCATCCTTGTATGTGCATCCATATGCATGGTGAGCATCTACTCCCCACAATTCTCTCTCTCTCTCAACTAAACCAATATTTTCTGATTTTCTCAGGTTATTGCTTTATGTTATGCTTGCTCGCTTAAACCCGACCAAGCCTCAAACAGAGTTTCAGAGTTGAGGGATGACATTGAAGCTCCACTTCTAGGTGATAGTTGATGATCCATTGATCGTAGGTCTCAAGTAGTTTGTAAATGTTTTTCTCGGCGGATATTGTAAATATTGATGTTATAATTTTGTTAGCGCCACCAAATTCTGTCTGCAATTTTCTTAAGAAAGTCTTTCTCTCTACTACTTTCCTTCATGCGCATGTTTGCACTCCCTTAAGGCATTTATGGTCACTTTTATTGAGAGAGATCAATAAATGCTGTTAAAGTAAATTAAATGCTTGTTCGAGATTTGGAGCTTTTTTTAAGAAGTAAGGGGATAAAAAAAGAGGAAGGGAAAAAGAAAAATAAAACATCCACATATAATAGTGATGTTTTAGATTTAGAAAAAACCATATTTTATATTTCAAATTATACTCAATTATCTACAATACTACCAGCAAATATGCACATTTTTTATTTATTTATCATCTCCTTAAGATTTTTGTTAAAAGGAAATTGTCATCATTTACATCTATGACGAGATGTATCCAGGAATATCTCTTATCAACCATTACCTCATAAGCCAATTAATGCATTTGGAGCTCTATTAGTATACTATTTCTTTTGTTAGTATTAACTTGGTCTTCTATTATTGTCTATTGGTACTCTCTATATACAAACGTCTAAGAAAAAATACTATGTTTAAAATAGACTCGACTCTATCCTTTATAGAAAGAGAGGACTCAACTCTCATAACAAACTTCAGTTTGGATCAATTCTAACAAACTTTAGAATATGTGGCGACTCGTGAAGGCAACACATTTATCTCTTTTCAGCCACAAGTCAAATTTGAAAGATTTGATGGTGGTGATTCCAGTGATCGCGACAAGAAAAGCTACGTAAGGACAATGTGCAGTTTTGAGCAGCACGTGTGGATCACACACGATAATTTTTGCAAAACTATCACTATTCTTCGAACGATTTACGGTCTGAGAGTATTTTTGTGTTGTGTATATCTCTTGAGAGTTGTTGAAATATTATAAATTTATCTTTTTCGGCCTTGAATACAATAAAATAATCTAGAAAAAGAACTATCTTGATACATATAAAAATGAATTAGATGGAGAAAAGAGGGAAGGAGAGGGAGAAGCGTGAAGAAGTGAAGGCTGCCTTCCACTCCAACGAAAATGAAATCCAGAAGCATTTTACTAGAGAGAGAATTTGCCTTTTTCAAAAAGAGTTTTGAATTAACAAATATTCTTTTATATTTCAAAGAATTGATTTAACGTTAAGAATTGATTTAACGTTAAGAGCTTTTTACAATTAGCTGCCAAAAATCGATGAAGAAGAACAAGATGGAGGGGTTCACGAGTACTGAAGCGGTACCGCTTCCGCCAAAGAACACAGACAAAACCGAGCAAGGTGGGTGGATTAAGTTGATAGAATGTGGAAGAACAAAGACGTCTAAGTTGGTTTGGGGTGGGGGTGGGAAGAACAGATACATCTTAAGGATTTGGGGGGAAGTTGTGTTTTTCAATCGGGGGTAGGATTCGACTATGGGTTTGGGAGGGAATGTGTTTTTCAAGGGGGGAGATTTTATTCGTGAATTTGTGAGACCACTTTTTATAGCGGCGAAATAAATCACCTCAATAACTCTTAAACTTGCTACAAATTCAAATGTCAAAAGCGCCATTAGCTTAAATAGTAAATTGGTAGCGACGAAAATAAAATTGCTGTAAAAAGTGACCATTTGCAACTATTCTAATTGCAACAAAATAAAAATTGCTGCAATAATTATTTTTTCTTGTAATGGATGGAAAAAAAGTGATATGAATCGATTTGAAATTTTGAATGTTAAAGAGGTTGAAAATAATTCAATTATATTCCATGTTTCTAAATTTTTTTTAAAGAACTATTGTAGAGATACGTGCGTTGCATGTATGCCGGCCTTTGTACTTTTTCAAACAATGTCTTTTATTTTCTTTATGTTCTTCTTGTTTATTTGTCATGTCAATTGAAAAAAGCAGACTTTCTATCAAGTTATTGAGCAGTCGTTCTTTCACAAGTGGAGTTATTTGTGGATGACATTAATAACAATACAGAGAAGTTGGATTGGTGAAGAATAGATAAAAAAGAAGTCACCATATGATCAAGCTCTTGTGTGATATCTGTATTCAAAAGAGCGTGATCATCCTCAGGGCCATGCCAAAATATCATAGAACAACCAAATTTCTTTTTTCTTTTTATAATTAAACTAAGAGAGAAATGAGAGTATAAGCATGATAAAAAAGCATACAGCCAAAGTTCTGCCTTAAGTGCTATTGCATGCACACGCAAATACTCGCCTCTACGGCTTTATTAACTTGAGCAACAACATATTTATACATACCATATTAAGATCTGAAGTACATGAATGAAAAAACATGCAGCTTAATTTAGGATCTGTAAGCAGTTCAAGTTAAAGCAAGTACCATTCATTTAAATCTAAATATTAATATACCACATATTTTTGTATTATCTCTGTAGATTTTAAAGAACAAAAGTTCTCTGAAATTAAGAAAATATTATTTGTACATTGTGTAAAATATGTATATATTTGGAACTTATATAATTTTCTTCGTCACTGGATGGATGGAGAAGACATTAAATCTCTTGTGCTTCATTTTGTTGGATTCATCTATTTCTGTATCAACTTTTATAAATCATTCTTTTTCGGAAGTTTGTGCTGCAATAATTTTTATATATGATAAACGTTCCTATATGAAATATAAAAAAAAAAAAAATATTATGAAAAAGTGATAGTATATCAAACAAATGCATGTATTTAGATTCATATGTTTAATGCTTTTTATAATGCTTAAATGCATATGTAAGATCTTTAGATACAGATTTTTATATGTCGTAAAAGCTTTTATTAAGTTATAAAATACTAAGATCATTATATACAGATTTTTCTTGCTATGTTGTTATCTTAAAATATTATTCATGGTAGTTTATATTTAGAATTATTTATTTAGGTTAGTTATTTATTTTAAAATGTTAGAAGAAGCAGTAATATTTTGAATACCGTACCGGTGAGGGTATTAGTCAAAGCTCTGAAATGAAATATTTCAATATCGGTGTCGTTTCGTGTACCGTTTCGAAATAGTCTATACATAAAAAATCATATATATAATAAATACATATATAAATTATATTTCAAAATAATAGTTAATATATAAATAAATTATATATATAAATATATATGTAAATAATCTAGTTTAAATTAGGATAAAAAATAGCATGAAATAAAAAAAATCTCGAAATCCAGTACAAGCCAATACACATGGCCGGTACGGTCGAAATTTGAACCGGTACGAAACAGACCTAATTTTTATACCGATCATTGCTTTGATATGGTACGGAATTTAAAACTATAAGCAGCACTACCAACAAAGATAATGGAGAAGGTATAATTTATATATGGTTCGCACAAAAATAAGATGTTACGATGATTAAGATGTTCTAGCCTTTATAGCACGAGAATAGTCGTGACGACGTGATTCAATCTTATGTAGATGGTTTGATTTCGTTCTTGACATTATAAAAAAATTAGGTTGTTGTGACATTTTTATAGCAACTAAATAGGCAGTTATGACATTTTTATGTCTCAAATAGTCCATCTGACTGCTATTAAAATATTATAACAGATCAGTTTTCTTATAGTGTGATAAAGTTGCAAACTTGTAGGCAGGTGTTGATGCCCTTGCAGGCGTGAGGTTTGAATTATTCTCAATCTTTTTCACTTTTTGTTTAAATTAAAAAATAATTTGTACAATCTTAAAATATATAGGTTTTATTCTTCTTATTTTAGAAAAATCTATTTTTGTAAATTTTGTTTAAAAATCAGATCCAATGGATCATATAAACTTCCTCTATTTTACAATCATGAATAGTAAATCTACTACATATAAAAGAGCACTGTTCATCTTATAAATTTCATTTTCTTTTACATTTTCACCATTTTAGCAAACCCCTTTTTATCGTTCATCATCAAAACTACTTCTATAATTCTATTTCATTTTCTTCCATCAAATATCTTGAAAATATTAATATAACAACCCAAATGAAATAACTGCAATACTTTAGAAGCCCAGGCCCAAAGGAAGTCCCCAACCATATCTACCTAGATGGCCTAG
Source organism: Platycarya longipes (assembly GCA_036559045.1). Classification (NCBI taxonomy): domain Eukaryota; kingdom Viridiplantae; phylum Streptophyta; class Magnoliopsida; order Fagales; family Juglandaceae; genus Platycarya; species Platycarya longipes. Next base: position 5,182,218 of record CM071802.1, on the reverse strand, counting down.
CACAAAACAAAAGCAAGCCTCATCTACCAGAAGCATCTCCCCTCTTCACCCTGTGCAGCATCGATGAAGCCATGGCCGATGAAGAACCCCCCCTTCCCGTCTCTCTCTTTCTTTGTTTTTAACTATTTTTTTGTCCTAATCGTTACAAATCTGAGATGATTTGAACGACTTACTCTCCCTCTCAAAATTTCTTGGTTCATCTCACTTTGGCTGTTGTGATTTTTCTTCGTGTACTCCGATTCTCTTGACGTCGACCACCTCCACATTGGTAAGCATCCCTCCACTCACTCTCCATTTCGCTCTCTCTTCCATTCCCGTATTTTATTTTTAACCCTGGTTTTTATTTTGAGTTTGTGATGAATTTGAACCCTAGATTTTCTCCTTTCCTCTCCATCGAGCCGAGGCCGTGAAGTGCCGTTTTAAGCTTTTGCCTTCACGCAGGTGAGCCCTTTCCCTACTCTTCTATTCTGTTTTTACCGTCACTCTAACTCATGCACACTCAGATTTGGTTTTTCCCTCTGTTTTTCACACACCTTTGTTCTCACATCGACATCACAGGTGTAATCGATTTCAAATCTGGTTATATACCGTTTTCCTATTTCTGTCATTAATTTTTTGGGGGTCAGTTGGAATTTAATTATTGGAGAATCAAAATTGTCGAGTTGTTGTTTGCAAATTTATTTGATTCTCTTGTTGGAATGTTTGTGACTGATTTTATTTTTTTTCATTCAATTGTTTTAAACTTTAGGGTTTATGTTTTTGAAAAGCTTCAACAGTTTACAACTGGTTTCAGTAAATAGATTTTTACAACTAGTTTCAGTAAATAGGAATGACCAATATAGCTGTTTTTTTTTTGGTGTTCGGCTGCTGTGGATATGGATGTATGCATGTGAAGTAGTCGTGACAGTTCGCAGAGGAGGATAAGAGTTACTTACCAAAAGGACTCGAACACCACCGGTTCGCCATTTACCCGAGAAGTCTCGAGCGCTTAAAAATATTAGCAAGATGGGAAGACCCTGCAGGGATGAAAAGGCAGAAAAACTGATAGCTTTACCATTGAACCACAAAAGTGGCCATGGAAGTTCTGGTCCCCTCAGCTGCAACCATAATACCTCATACATTTCCAAGAAAATCCCACAAAAGCCAACCCCAAAATCCCACTGTAAACATCAAATTTCCCAATCTGCCGAAGAAAAGAAACCACCTTCATCTCTTTTTTATTCTTCTTTCATTTCTTTTATATGTTTCTCTTCCACACCAAATGCAACTTTAACTTCATCTACAAAGACATTTCTGACTCCCAATGACAATCGCCATTGGATGGTGCCGATGGACGCTCCTTTACAAGGGGTCAATTCCAAACCAGAAGTTATTAACTATTACATCAATACCTTAGCAAGAGTATTGGGCAGGTGGGTATGTTTCGTTTTAAGTTCCAGATGAAAATGCTTGCTTTTGGTCTGACTGATGCTTAGGTTGTGGCTTGAGCAGTGAGAAAGATGCTCAGATGTGTATATACCATGCCTCTTGTGATTCCCCCTTCGGCTTTTGCTGTGACATTGACGAAGATACTTCCCGCGAGCTCGCGCATAAGTTTCTGTCTGTTCTTTTTTATGCTTTCTTTTATATGCTTCAAGTTTACAGCAGAATGAATCGTCCGGTTGAGCTTCAATTCTGCACCATATTGGTCCTTCACAGTTTATGTTTGTTGAGAAATTGTGATAGATGTTTTCATTGCTGCTTATGTGCGGTGAATGTCTTGTAGGTCAACCAGAGGTTTCATTGGTTAGGCCTTACCCGGATTATAGTGTTGTTAAAAAGACATATAGCTCACTAACAGGGAGTATACGGTTGTTTCCTGTGGCGAATACTAATCACTGGCTTGTTCAAATGGACAAGCTGGGGGTTGGAGTTGTTAGAAAGGTACAAATGGTTGATTATCATGCTCAAGCACTGACCAAGGTGTTAGGGAAGTAAGAAAACAATATTTGTGTATATATCACGTTTCTTCCACTGACCACCTTGTTTTTCTTTACTCTGAAAATGGAATGGTAATTTTGTAGTGAAAAGGATGCTCAAATGTGTATATATCACGTTTCTTGGCAGTCAAACTTTGGGTTTTGTTATGAGCTTGATGATGAAAGTGCAAGGGAACTAGGTGGTTAGTATTTTCATTTAATGTATTTTTATTTTTATTTTTTACAACAATTTCCATTTTGATGCATTTTCGGTTGAGGACAAATGCTTCCAAATGTGCAGGGGTAACAGGTATATTGTCTGTTCTGCCAGATAAAAATTTTGAGTCAAAGAATAAGGATTATGGAGGTTTGTCCCTTTATGTAGTAAAAATACATCCATTTCTATATAATATCTATTTCTGATTTTACTTTCAATGCAGGTATCATATACTCTATGTCTTACTACCTTCGAAATTAACTCATCTGTTTAAGCATAATTGTATTGGTGATATCTTGATCTTTGGGATATATCAAAGAAGTCAATAAGGAAAATGCTATTTATACTTATGATTTTACTTACATAACCATACGTGCTGATTTATCAGCTACTAAAACTGGTAAAAATTTTAAAATTAGAAACTTGAAAATCAAATTAGAGAAGAAAATACTGATAAAATGGGGCCGCCACTTAATACACCTTGTGCATAAATTGTACATACGTGTAGCACTACTCATTAAGGATCCCCTCTTGATTAAAAGGAGTGGCTTGGTCGGTAAAACATAGCCAGATTTGAAAGGTATATGATGTTGGGGTAAGAAAGTGGCGAGTGTAGCCAATCTGGTATTTGTCTAGCTAAGCTGCGGAAGTCTTGGAGATGTATCGAGGAAGAAAGGTGTTCAATGTCTTTGCAAGGGAAAGCTGATGTTGAAAATAATAAGTAACTATTGCAATGTTCGTGGGCTAGCTAATATTTTATCATGGTTTTGTTAGTTTGCTTAAGTATGATTTAATCCCTTTGGAGAGAGGATTTGACTTTGAAGTGGAAGATGACACACTCTTTAATCTTGTCTCAGAGGACACTTAGCAAGTGGTTATTTCATAACTGAGATTATATAGCATTTATTTGTTGTACTTAAGCTATTGTAGTAAAAAATCTTTATTTTTATTTTTAGAAGAAGCCAATTCACAATGAATAACTTGTCATTCCACCATTACCTATAGATGAAAAAAACGAAGAACATTAATTTGGAATTCAGATTATATCTAAAGTTGAACACTGCCAGATTTTTCCATTTTACAGTAAACAAGGTTTATTTTCCAGGAAATTTACGGAGTTCTATGAATCAGGCAGATTCTTCATAAGCAAGTCAAACAGCTCCTATAAAAACAAAGAAACTATTTATTGCTGGTATGTTGCAGCTTGGACTTGACTTATGGATTCTTTGCTCATAAAAGTGATACTTTAGCTGTCCACCTATTTTGAGAGTAATTCAACATGCAAAGGACCTCTTATTAATTTACCGTACATGTTTTTTGTTGTTGTTGTTGAAGTATGCCTTTCTGAGTTTAAATTGACCTGAATCTCCCAAAATAACTTCAAACACAATAAGGTTTCCCATTATGGGAGCATTTATCAGTTTAATTGTATTCATGGGATAAAAAAAAAAACTCTTTATGTACCATTGACTTCATTTCTCCCCCGTTTCTTGTTCGATCGCTAATGACAACGCTTGGGGATCTCTTTCAATAAATAGGCCTGTCATTCTATATATCTAAGAAAACCTTACGAACTGCATTTGAAGGCTTTGGTGAGCTTGTTGAAAGTAAGTTGCAATTTTGTGCTCATAAAATGCAGCATTTCAATTTCTTAAGGTCAGCATGCTCATACTGGCGTAATGCTTTCTCAACAGTAAAAATTATAATGGACAAAATTTCTAAAAGGTCCAAAGGTTATGCATTCATAGAGTACACTACAGACGAAGCTGCTAGTACTGCACTCAAAGAGATGAATGGCAAGGTTAGTTCACTGGCATCTTCCCCGGCCCTTTCCTCTTTTCCTCTCTCTATATATATACATACATATATTTTTCTCATATGAATCTTCCTTTTATTTTTCATGTTTAATACTCAGATAAATTGGTTGGTTTCACTTCAGTTTTGGTTCAGAATTGTAGATAAAACAATTAGAAAAACTGTCAATATGTTAAGGCTGACTTACTTTTAGTTGCTGCATGATCCAGCTTGTAGATCATTAATGGCTGGATGATAGTTGTTGATGTTGCCAAGACCAATCCACCAAGATACAGCAAGAGCCGTCCCAGACATGAATAATCTCCCAGATATAGGCTATTGTCCTCACAGCCACAGCCACTTCAAACTAGTTATTACAGAATGCATCGAACAATTTCTTTTGACATTGAAATTGATGTAAGGATTTCCATCAATCCAAGGCCTTACTTCCTCCCTATTTTCTTGTTTCTCAAAATTATTGAATAATACGTGATCAATGTATGTAAAAAGGTTAAAATATCACAACAGTTGGATAATTAATTATTGATGAATGATAATATATATGCAGGATAAACCTGTTGAAAACCCATCCGATATCAATCCAATAAAAGGGGAACAAATCTTCAGTTTTGGCTAATATGCCAATAATTCAAGCAACAAATACAAATGATGATATCCTACTGTGCATGCAATCACCATAATTACGTAGTGGATCAATCATATTTATTTACTTTTCACGTTCTTGTCGAAGATGCCTCGTCCATAAGTCGAAATGATCATGTCTTTAAGAATAGGGAACCGAATCCGTACAAATAAGGTAACTGGAATGCTAGTCAAACAAATGAGAGGAATTGCAATCCATGGTTGACCATGTAGCATGATTAAAAGAGCACTGGAAAAGGTCATCATCATTGTCGCAATAGAGCAAAAGAGGGTCAAAAGGCCTATTATCATCTGCCTGGGCAAATACTCAAGAAAATCTTCTTCTGCATAACGTGAAGTGAGTATTCCCAAAAACATCAAGACCGAAGTGGAGGAAGAAAAAAGTGACAATGCATCGGATACTATAAAGAATGTAAATAATTTTTTCTTCAAGAATATTGGAAAGCCTGTAGTTGGGTTGTTACCACCTGGAATCGCAAAAGCTACAGCAAACATGATGGTAAGAATTAAAGCACCCACCACTGTACATGACGATGCTGTGCCTTTCATCCATTTCTCTCCCTTTTCCATCATGTTCTTATGGTTGTTTGTAAACACTTGTCGAGGTGTTAAACCATCCATGTTCTTAGCTTCCTTATCCCTGGGATGGACAATTTTCTCTATCTCCTGCATTTGTTAGAACTAAATTGTTAGATCAAGAATGCTACCAAAACTATTTACTTAAGAGAGTAATGCTAGAGAAAATGATGAGTTGTGCAAGCGTCGTGTACTCTTTATGAAAATGAGTGAAATTCATTACTAAAAGAATAATTTTTTCATATTAGTCATATATTTATTCACTTTTTTCAAAAGAAGTGTGTGCTTCTTGCATTCTTGATAATTGCAAATATAATCTCTTACTTTGGATATATAGTATTATAAAGACTAAAACTTCGACCTTACACAGAAGAAATATTGCTTCCAAATTATGTCGATTAATCTACCTAGTCCATGTTAAAATTGTCAGCTCTCCATTAATATTGAATATTATATAGTGCTAGATATGTTTTAGACATGTACAAGGATAAAGAAAAAGACTGGAATTGATTTATAGGACCATTATAAGTAAAGATAGAAAAGGTCTCGCAATCTTTTATTTCATTCTCTAATTTACGTGTTATAATATTGCTTAAGATCCGAAATGCCAACACGACTGTCCCAATTCGGAAGACGGAGAACCCGCGGACTGCAACAGGATGTTGCATTGGAAGACTTATGACTAATATTTCACCTGCATGCATGTAATAGGTGTTCAATGTGGCATTAATGTTGTTTCTTTCTGATCTGTACCCATGCATGATGCTGAAAACTAATGTAGACTTCGGATCAAGTCTTGTTGGAAGCCTATCTATTAATAAATTAATCAAGATATATATACCCCAGGCCATAACTAATACTACTTGTAAATACTGGGAAAAAAAACTAATTAAGTTGACTATAAGCTGATTATACTCATGATTTCTATTTTCTAGCTCAGAAGGCCAACAAAATGTTATAATCCAAAATGGCAATTTTCAGAGCTGTCCAATGGATGAGCAGTCCACGTTAACGGAGGCGATAGGCCGACGACATGGAGAGAGAGAGAGAGAGAGAGAGAGAGAGAGAGAGAGAGAGAGAGAGAGAGAGAGAGAGAGAGAGAGAGAGAGAGAGAGAGGACCTTGAACCACTGTAACTCTCTTTGCATCTGTAAAGCTGTCCCTTGGATTTGATTAGCCCTAGTGGAATCTTCTATCATCATCCCTGCCATATGTAACATGTTATTGTTTTTGGCAGCTCTTAAACATGCAAAATAGTTCATCATCGTATCCAGTCCGTATAGAATGTTAATGATTTTTTCTTGACGATGCAAGACAGCCTGCAAAAATATGTTCGCTTGTTCACGATCATGGGTATATAAAAACTGTCGATCAATTTCAAGCATCTTAGAAAAAAACACGAAATTCCCATTCTTGGCGGCCTGGTTAATGGCACTATAAACTCGGCCACCCTCAAGTTGTTTAGTATTGGATGCTGGTATCCCTTTACACATTTGAAAAAGAAGTTCATTGCACTGGACATGGATCTTCTTCCTTTCGTACAACTGCATGATTCCTTCAACAATTATTTATATAGTTAACGAGATGAAATTATAAATAAAGATGAAATTATAAATAATTAATAACAATAAATTTGAAATACTTAGTCAATGATTTTTGATGGAGTGTAAAGGGTATACCACAGAAGTTAAGGACTCCTGAAACTATATAGCGAAATACTGCTGACAGTACTGCATGCAAAAAAACAAAACAAAAAAAAAAAAAAACAAAATTTGTTTAGTACTTATATATAAGAGTAGAAAGCTGTGTAGTGAGTAACTTTATTATACAAAGCCAGTAAATTAAATTGATGTGCAAACTATAATTAATTCGCTCTATTCTATTATTAATATTTATTGGTGATCATATAAATCTACACCACTATTACTTCTCACTTATTTGTCTTTATCACTTGTCTAATAACTAATAAGATTAATTGTGTATATACTTTATACCTATTTTGTCTTTAAATACCATAAATTGTGTTTTATATTTACAATCACGCTCCTCAAAGTATCAATTTTGACAATCATCATTCCCTTGGTTTCCCTAGCTAGCCTAATCTGCCAAAAAATTGCAATGTACGGTTTATAACCCTCTTAATTTTCTCTTAAAAGACAAAATTACCCCTAATAAAAAGTTTTTGAAAACTACAAAATAACCCTATCAAATAAAAATAATAAATTTCAAATAGTATTTTCTAAAAAGAAATATTTTTGAAGATAAAAATAATTATCTTAAAAAATAAAGAGAAATAATTTTTAATTAGGAAGTAGGGCATTTGCTCATGTTGATACCACATCATCCATTCTTTTATTAAATGACATAGATTTTGTCGTTTAATACTGAAAATCCAAGATAGTAAATATTAATAAACATAAAATTTTAAAAAAGCTAATTAGAAGATTTCATATTAAAATTATTTTTATTAAATTCGTTGAGTAATTGAAGAATGGAAAAAAAAAAAAAACCTTTATTCCTGTGATCATGAACAGCATTAAAAATAAAATTTTCTCATACATTATGTATGTATATATATGGGCTTTTGCATGAGTACGCCTAGTCTGTATATAATATATAGAGGAACGACTACGCACTTGTCGGCCCATCAGTAAGTCAAGTTAGAAGCGGATTCGGATGAAAAGTCGAAGCACTGGCGTTACTGGCTAAACTGAAGATGTTGGCCGAATTACAAGCCCAAACTAATGGAAAGGTGAGCCAAGGCAAAATTAGCATACCTGATCTGTTATTTTGATATTCTTCTTGATTGCTTTGACATTGTTCTCTGTTTGAAAAGCTCAAACGAGTCTCCCTGACCGGAGGAGCCGACGGAATGTGCATGTCTTTTTAGCAAGAAAAAGTTAACAAATCTAATTAATAATAATGTAAAAATTTTAATATATATTCCAGGTTTTGAATAATCAAATATATCAAATAAAATTAACAAATTGCAAATAATATTTGCTCAAATAAATATCTTTTAAGATAAAAATAATTCTTTTAAAAAATATTGAAAAATATTTCAAAATACTAATTGCTTTTTTTATGTTTCTTATAAAGTGTTGAGTTTTATTAATTTTTTGAATTTTTAAAAAATTACGCTATGTGATTTGTTTAATTAGTATTACTAAGAGCAAATAGAGACTTTTAGATTTCTAATATTTTATCAAGGGTATTTGGCAATTTTTTATGGAAGGGGAGGCTGCTAACTTTTCATAATTTGAGGGTTAGAATTTGCAATTTTGGGGGAGATTGGAAACTAATTTTGTGATGGTTTGAGGGGCTTTATATATTTATCTAGAGAGAATAACTTATAAACGCCCCTTATCAGAATCTAATAGCAAAATGCCACGTAAGAGTTGCCACTTAAGAGAATGATTCTGCACTCCAGGATACCTCTCTCTCTCGCATGATCTCTCCCTCAAACCGAACTCCCCCCTCCTCCCTTGCAAATTGTGTCTTCCACAACTAAACCCGCATATCAACCTCCCTTCCTTCCCCTTAATTCTCTCTCTCTCTCTCTCTCTCTCTCTCTCTCTGTGGAAATCCTAAACACACAGTTATCCTTGGGTGTTTTGTTTTGGTTTTTCATGTTATTCTGACCGAACCCTTTGAATTCTGAGTTCAATCTCTGGCCTGGCTATCATGCCAATGACTGAAAATGTTCCTGAGAATAGCACCAATGTCTTGTTTGGAAAAGACGAGGTGGGTAAGTTCATGGGATGCGGGGCATTCACCAAGGTCTACCATGCGCGCGATGTCCAGACAAAAGAAGATATTCACCGTCGGTACTGGCTGCTTGATGCCCAACATCAAGCATGAGATCTCCCTTAGTGGGTTTCCGCAGAGCTTCACCGTTGAGAAAACCAACGGGAAGAAAGAGAAGACAGAAAGGAGTTGGAATTGAATGTGGGTTTTTCCAGTGGGGTATTAATTTGTTCACCGTTTACAGGTAGCTTCCCATCAATTAATTCAATACCTTTTTCACTTTTTGAAACAAAGAAGAGGAAGATAAGGGTGCAGATGACTACGGAGATGGTTGCCATCTGGGGCTATTTTTCTTCGTAAACAGGAGAAGAGAACAATGTAATTTGTTTAGAATTACTCGAAAGAAAACAAATTTACCAACCAAAAAAACCCTGTACAGTGAGGGAGAGAGGGGAACAGGGGAGGGGGGTTATGCTCGAGGGAGAGTGCGGATAGGGGATTTGGTTTGAGAGAGAGAGAGAGAGAGATCGGATGAGAGGCAGGAGTTGATTCCCTGCCATGGACGAGAAAATCTAACTTGTGGACTCCATCCATGGCCATCTCCCTTTTGCCTTCGATAAATGACAATTATAGGTGACACCTGGTAAAAGTGTCTCTGTTATCTCAATTGTTTAATAACACACGACACAATTTTTGCGGTGAAATGTCCGCAATCGAGTCATCAATTCAATTACCAGCTGGCTAGCTGTCTTTTACGTCTTTTATCTAATTCCAAATCTGATAATTATGAATTTTTTATTTTTTATTTTTTGTCTTTGTTACAGTAAACAGATTTGAAGGGGAGGCATGCTACACATAAGCCTACACGTTATATATTATATATATTTTTATTTTTTTAAAACTTTTTTGAATTTATTTTTTTTTAAATTAATTGAATTCTTTTATTTACTATTCATAAATTGAATATTTTATCAAATAAAAAAGGAAAAGAATAAAAAAAAAATTATGGTGTGTGGTGTACATATAGGCTTATGTATAGAATGAACATAAAGCAAGAGAATTAATAAGGAGAGAGTGGTAATACAGTTGTAGATGCGTTCTTTCCAAAACCCAAGCTGATTTTCAGTTGAGAAGGATTGACGCATAGAGGCCAATGCATAGATGGGAGACTCTCCATTGTCGTCAACAGCCAATGCCAAACGTGGGCAGCGTAGGATTAATCCCAGAGCAATATCTGTACGTACCAGATGTATCATATATATAACGTAGTAATGATCAAAGAGGAATTATTATAGTACAATACTAGTATATATGTTTCATAATTAATTATACCACTCTATTCCTTTAAGTATAATATGGTGCCACGTGCCATGTTAAAAAAAAAGTTAAGAACACAAATATAAAAAGACAGTACATTTAAAACTTTAGCCTTCACCTTTTTGTATTTTCGATCGGACGTCATTTTATTTTGAATATATATTTTTAAAAGGCTATGTGGTATCATATTTTGATGCCACGTCAATGGGAAGATATTATATTTATATTACCAATGAAATATATGGCAAGAAAATAACAGCAGGCAATTATTAATCATGGGTTTGAAATTTTAAGTAATTTACACTTAAAAGACACAAAATATTATAGGCCGAATAAAGAAATACAAGGAATATCATGCAAAAGTGTTTGTATTTAGAATTTTTGTTAAAAAAAAATGTATAGATTGAGGTGGCATAATGATGTAATTATAAGTTAATTTTAGTTTACAATAAAAATAATTAGATCACAATAAATTACAACATAAATATGTATAATTTTTTGTATGAGATTTCCTCAAGCATTTCTATTAATACCAGATTGTAAAACACGAATTCTTACCAAAATTTTCGGTGTAGATAGCAGTTGTAAGAAGCTTAGCAGCATTGGGGTATTGATCAATCTTCTGATCATTATTTTTGTGGAATCAAATCTTCGTCGGGGGTAAGATAATACAAACGGCGCGCCATTTCTATTTGCCGGTAATCAATAGCCATAACAACAGGAAGCATATTATTCACTTCGGGATTTCCAATACTGATCAAGTCAAGTTTCCTTTTAAGCATGCACTCAGCCATTCGCCACTTTCCATACACGGCAGCGTGGATTAGAGCTGTCCAACCTTCAATACTATGAATTGCCAAGCTCTCATCCGACATTTGATTCACCAACTCCTCCACTATATGCTCATGTCCATTTATAACAGCAGTGTGAAGAGCCGTTTCGTCTCTATCTGTGATTCTCTCATTCACTGCCTCGGGAAGAGACTGAAGAATGACTTTTGTCTCATTCAAATTACCGTCTCGCACAGCATTGTACAAGTTCTTAAACTTTAGTATATGCCAATTTTGTTTCTTTGTTTTGAACTCCCTGATATATTTTAAAATTTTAAGGATTAAATATACATGCACAAGGAAGGTACGTACGTCAGAAATATATATATATATGTATATATATATATATATATATATATCTATCTATTCTATTATAACAAAAAAATGCTAAAGTATAAACAAAAGTCACAACTCACTAAAATAAATTTTTTTTTTTTTTTTTTTACTTAATGATTTAGTAAGTATTTTTTAATAATATTGTAACTTTTTTTTAAAACAATGTTAAAACTGTTTAAAAAAAATGTATAAAAAAAAACAAAAATAGAAAAAAAGCATTTTGCCTTGACGGAATCTCAGTCGAGATCCCGAAAAGTGGTTCCAGAACCATTCATTATAATAAGTAATTATTTAACGGTCATTTAACGATTTTTCTTATTTTTCGTTATATTTCCTTATTTTTTCGTTAAAGTTAACTCGTCCGGAAGAAAATTTTAAATGTGATTAAAATTAAATTAAAAATTTTGATTTTCAATGAAAGTTTTTAATTTTTAAATTTTAAATGACTTCTCATCAACCAACCTCATCCTCCTCTCTCTTCTTCTATCTCCTCACTCTATCTCCCTCTCCCCATCTATTATTTTGCTGTCCCTTTTTCTAAAAAACAACTCATTCTCAATTTTTATTTTCTAATTTTTATTATAATTATAAATAAATTGAATTAAATAAATTTTTAGAATACAATATATATGCAAACATATATATATATATATATATATATATAAATGCACCTGTGAATTTAAAAAAATAATATATAATCAAGGATTGATTTTTATTAACTTTGATTTAAATTTAAATAACACTTTTAAAAAACAAATGTGCAAAATTATTTTTTTAAAATGTTAAAAACTATTTTTGATAATAATTTTTTTTATGACTGTAAAATATAAATAAAACATTAAATAAAAAATTTATTTAATAATACCTGAAATAATTAATATCAAAGAATGCTGAAAGTTTGAAATTGTGTGAATGTATTAAATAATTTTAGAGACTTCCGTTAAATTATTTATGATAATATTATACAACTTGCAAATACATCATAAAACATTAAATTCAAATGATAATATTTTATAAATAAAATTATAATAATTATTAAATAGTTATCTTTCATCACTTCACATCAGTTTATAATTTACTTTTATATAATTATTTTGTTGTTAAGATATTTTTTCTTTTATTACCTATTAAAACATTTATTTCTCTATAAAAATGGCTATATCATTTTTTTAAAATAATCGCTTCATTAAATTAAAAAACATACTTTACATGTTAGGTTGCTTTTTCCTAATATATAAATATATAAAATATGGTACGTACCAAGTCAAGGCAACTCACGGACTCAGATATGTCTGCATTCCTGAAATTAATATTTTTATAGCATTACATTAATGTATGATTCAAACTTAAGGAGAAAAACAAAAACCTAATTATACAAGTGTTGAAACTATATAATTCCTTTTCTTCTCATTTTTTCTTGTCGAGAAAGCAACAAGATTTCTTTAAAATAATTAATATCAGAAAATATAAAATTAGGGATCATGTGGGATTGATCAATAACTACGTACGTACCTAATTACAATAATGCAATAAATAAAAATACAATAAAATGACAATACTATGAGCACAAATATATATATATATATATATATATATATATATGGTCTACATTAGTATGATGATCTCAACACGATTAAAGCTAGGACTGAATTAAATTAGGTTTTGGTTTGGATCTTCCTGCATCCCGCCTTCTCTTGTACTGATCTTATTAATTTAACGTCGTGCATGATTGCTGATTTAGAAAAACGGTGCCTAAACTCATTAAATAGGAATTAGAAAAGAAAAGTGGATTAAAATATTTTCATCCTCCTTCAGCTCCTAATGAATTGACAAAAAGCAAAAACTGAAATTTCACAGATAATGATCTCAAGGAATTTCCTTATGTCAAAGGAAATATGCACTTGAAATATTACAAGATGCTGGTTTTCTTGGTGCTAAACCATCATCCTTCCCTATGGAACAAAATTTGAAATATATTTACTATTTATTTTGGACATTCTCTTATATGGAATATTGATAAGTTAGGCGCGAAATAGTGAAAAGATTCAAATAGGAGAGTTTAGTATAAACCAAGGCAATTGGGTAATTTTTGGCAGATTTGATGTCTTTTGGTAATCTGGGCATAATTCCCTCATATGATCTCAGAATGATATGATTCAAGATGATATAGAACACCAAGAGAAAGATTTACAACTTTTATGCTTTAAGTTTTAAGAGATACTGAATGAATTAAGGACAAAATTGAGCTTGACGTTGATAGGACCACCAGCTTAAGTGTAGTGAGCACCAACTTTTACTTGGTAACCGATTTAGTATGAGTTTTTCTCTTGAAATATCTTTGAAACTCACATGAAAATTTTCTAAGTGTAAGAACAAGTGGTACAATATGCCATTGATCCTTTACTTGCCAACCAAGCATAAAAAAAAGTAAATGATTACACTAAGGCCAAAAGGAGGGTATGTGGCACGGCAAGGAAGCATACAAGTGGTTTTTGGACTTTTCTTCCATCCTTTTAGCTTAGCAAAGTTGACCACTATATGTTGGGATGTCCCTCCCCATTTTTCATTTGGAGACACACAGCCAATTCTATTTACAAAAGCATCCATCTTAGATTTTATCAACCGAACTCTACAATTACTTCTCAAGGAGTTTTGAGTGATCTTTCAAAGGAATCTACAAGACAATCCATTCTAAGCTCTTTGAGAAATTGGTAAGTGCACATATAACCTAATCTTAACATTTATTTGTATATGTTAAGGATGTATCTTACAGTCTGATTATCTATTCCCGATCGACCGAAACCTGCAAAAGTAAGAATAATGATGGTCCAGGATCGCTCCGACGATCAAGTTAGCTAAAGAGAATATGATAAGAGAAGTTTGCTGAAGGAATTGTCAGAATGTACCTCGTTGTGGAAGACTTATTTATGGGTGTCTGTGTTTTTCTCGGGAGGCGATTTTAAGGTAAAAGATCTAATAGTCAGGACATCACTCGATCGTCATCCCTAAGAGGAAAAATTTTATCTGATCATGCCTGTCTCGTCTTATTAATTAGATTTTCCCTCAATCAATGCTCACTCAGATCCTTTCGAAGAGGAACATAAATGCGAGCCTATCTTCATCCAGTCTAGTAATTAATGATATGCGTTTGTAGCATTTAAGAGGGGAAATCTGTAGATCGGTGATTGTCCGGTTGTTCGTAAATGCGGGAATGACCATGATGTGAGGTGGGTCCATAATAAATGCACTGTTGCTCCTGATATTAGCGTATCCTCGAAGCCGGCTTATCCTCTTTTTCTCTATTCGTGGTAGCCAATGATCAAGGCTGTCTCTGGTTCCGGTATTTCCAATCGGGTTCAGACACGTGTCATCCGGATTTAGACCACGGGCTTCAGGCCCAACTTATTCCGGGCTTGGGTTTGTTGCCAACTATCCTTTCAGTATATATGGAATTAACATGATATTGCTTGTTCTTTTTGAATCAATATTATGTTGATTGAATGACTGAAACCATGTATGATTATGATAAGTTATTCTATAGAAAAATAAGGAAGCATATGGAGGAAGTTTTTTGTAAAGCAAGGATTTATTTTATGAAACTATGGATAAAAGTTAAAGGGAATGCTATGAGAAGTTTGGGTAACAAGAGAATTGTGTTTTGAGACTTGCAAGGGTTTGGCCTTGGTAGAATACCTAAAGGTGTTTTAAGTTTTAAATTTTTAGATAATTGGTATAGTGATTTATTTGAAATTCCTATGTGATTGAAGAAATTATACCATTGAATTTCTTAAAGACTAGTGATGGTGGAATGGTTATTTGATGAGGGAATAGTTGAAGAAAAAGGTCTACTAATTGAGTAAGGCTTTCAACATTGGGTTTGGTTTAGTGATGAAGTTTTCAAGATATCTTAAGTGCAGAGTAGCGTGATAAATGGATAGAATATTCTAAGAAGCAAGAATTTATGTTAGTAAACTATGTATTTAAGACTGAATGATAATATGTGGTGTAGTAATGACAAAAGAACTGAGTTAAGGAAATTATGGTTTCGGTTTTGGTTGGG
This sequence comes from Platycarya longipes, assembly GCA_036559045.1. Classification (NCBI taxonomy): domain Eukaryota; kingdom Viridiplantae; phylum Streptophyta; class Magnoliopsida; order Fagales; family Juglandaceae; genus Platycarya; species Platycarya longipes. The sequence continues at coordinate 5,166,721 of CM071802.1, read as the reverse complement.
ATACCTTAGGGTATTATCAATTTTAATTTTTCTATGAAGGATATGATGATTAAATTAAGTTAATGAGTGATTGAGGAATATTTTATGGATTAATCCTCTTGAAGAGTAGTGAAAGAATTAATATTACTTGATGGTGGAATGATTATTTTGGATAAGGAGAGAATTGAAGAAAAATAGGTTTGTCGTGTGAATGTGGCTTTCGGCTAAAATTATTTTGCCTAGTTTGAAAATTTTCAAGGTATGACAATAAGAGAGTAAGTTGATTCCAAGGAAGTGAAGAGAAATTTGGACGTTTTTACATGGTGATATTTGGCTCTATTCTCATTAGGGTTAAGGTTAAGTGAGTTTTCCCCAAATGAATTTTGCTTATGGCTTAAGCATATCAAATTAAATTCTATAAATTCTATGCCATTATCAAAATTTTAAATTATTCTTCTATTAGGAGATATATTTCTAGAAAGCTCTATTAGAATATTAAAATGATTTCTAAGATAAGTATATTACCTTAAGGAAAAAAATGGGTTATTACATCCTCCCCCCTAAAATAAAGATTTCGTCCTCGAAATCGATAAGACATAATCTTAAACTTAAAAATTCAATAAATAATTTATACCTTGAGTACTGGTGGCTGTAGACTCCTCGGAAGTTGTAGGAACATTTTCTTCTATTGACAGGGAATCTTGTGAGAAGTAGAATATTGTGTCTAAGTCTTGGTCATAGTACATGTTCAGACTAATTTCATGTAACCTATGCAACATTTCTGCTTTTGTATCTACTATGATCGGGCCCTCTTCTAGCTGATGCCTATGATCTCCTGACTCATCAGATAATTCTAACAAAACAACTTTTCCTTTATCTTTTCTTTGCAAATATTCTTTTTCAGCCTTTAACCAGTTTCGAGAAGGTTGCTTTCCTCACCAAGAAGAGCTCGTCTGAAAATTGGGTTACCCTTATTATCTATATCCATTACGTGGGTTCGGTGCCATTCATTTCTATTTAACCTTTTTAATCTTTTAGCATTCAATTGACTCTGTCTTTCTGTATGCATCCATTCTTTAAGTTGTTCAGACCTTTCTTTTAATTGATCTACTGGGGTTACTGATATTCGGGCAGTTCTTTTTGTTCGTACCATTTTCCTAATTAAGGCCAAATAATAAATCATTATAAACAAAGCAAACAGGAAATAAAATAAAATAAAACACTAAATTCATGTATATAACGCCATATACATACACAATTAAACAAACCTAGTTACATTTTTAAACAAATGAAGATAATTAGCCCTCATTACATCCTCACGTTCCCAAGTTGCTTATTGAGAAGCGGGATTGTTCTATAGCACTTTCACTAATGAAATCATACGATTGCGTAGCGTTTGCTCTTCTTGATCTTCAATTTGAATCGGTCACTCTTCATAAGTTAAGTTTGGTCGTAAATTTATATTGTCTGCATCCATCATAGCTACAGGTACATCACCTAAACTCTTCTTCAAAGAGGATATGTGAAAAACATTATGAATTTCCTTGCAGATGACTAGGTAAAGTCAGTCGGTATGCTACTGGTCCAACTTTTTTCACAATCTCATATGGCCCAACATATATAGGGCTTCATTTTCCCTTTTAACCAAATCGCACAACTCCTTTCATTGGTGAGACCTTAAGGTATACCCAATCTCCTATCATAAAATCCAAAGTTCTTCTTTTGTGATCTGCATAACTTTTTTGTCTATTCTGTGCTACTTTCATTTGTTCCCGAATCATCTCAACTTGTTCTCTGACTTCTTTTAGATATTTGGATCCTAAAATCCTACATTCACCAACTTCGTCCCAATACAAGTGTGATCTACATTTCCTTCCATACAATGCTTTGTAAGGTGCCATTAGAATAGTAACTTGAAAATTATTGTTGTAAGCAAATTCAATCAGTGGTAAGAGGTTTTCCCACTTGCCACTAAAATACAATACACAGGCTCGTAACATGTCCTCTATAGTTTGAATGATTTTCTCTGTCTGTCCGTCCGTCTGAGGATGATAGGTACTACTAAAATTCAAATTTGTACCAAATATTTTCTGTAGACTTTGCCAAAATCGAGACATGAATCGAGGATTTCTATTTGAAACGATCATCTTAGGTACTCTACGCAGACGAACTATTTCTTTAACATAAATCCGGGTTAACTTTTCCATTGAGTCTGTATTTGATATTGGCAGAAAATGAGCACTCTTTGTTAATCGATCAACTATTACCCAGATTGAATTCTTTTCTATTGGTGTTCTTGGAAATCCTACAACAAAATCCATAGATATATATTCCTATTTCCAATCAGAAATTGACAAAGGTTGCAATTTGCCAACCGGTTTTTGATGTTCTACTTTCACTAACTGGCATACTAAACATCTGGCTACAAAAGTTGTAACATCTTTCTTGATTCCTTCCCACCAGAACCTATCTTTCAGATCTCTATACATCTTAGTACTTTCCGAATGAGCTATGTAGAGCGTACAGTGAGCTTCCCGCATTAGTCTTTCTTTTAACTTTGAATCATCAGGAACCACTTTCCTCCTTCCAAAATATAACATTCCCTCATTTGAAATTGCAAAATGTGGGACCTCTTTTCCTGTCAACAGTTGTTGTCTAATTCTTTCCAATTTAACATCTTTCTGCTGTCCTTCTTTAATTTCCTCATTTGTGAGAGGAATAATTTCTTGTACCCCCATCAACTTGACTTCTTTTGGCAATCTATTGACAAGTAATTCTTGCATTTCTAATAGCATTGATAATTCTTTTACTTGAGTTTTTCTACTCAATGTATCGGCTACCACATTAGCTTTTACAAGGTGATATTTGATTTCACACTGGAAATCACTTATACTTTCAATCCATTTTCTTTGCCTCATGTTCATGGCTTTCTAATTGAATAGGTACTTAAGGCTTTTATGATCGTTGAAAATCTCACACTTTTCTTTATATAAGTAATGTCTCCAGATCTTCAGTGCGAACACTAGAGCAGCTAGCTCCAAGTTATGAGTATGATAATTCTGTTCATGATTCTTGTGTTGTCGGGATGCATATGCCACTACTCGTCCTTCTTGCATTAGCACACATCCTAAACCCATCTTCGAGGCGTCATTATATATTACATATAGCTTGTGTGGTTCCGGTAAAACCAAAATTGGTGCCAAAGTTAATCTTCTCTTAAACTCTTGAAAACTCCTTTTACATTGTTCATTCCAAACATACTTAACATTCTTTCTTATTAATGCTGTCAGAGGTACAGAAAGTCTAGAGAATCCTTCCACAAATCTCTTATAGAATCCTGCTAATCCAAGAAAATTATGTATTTCATGAATTCACTGCTTCTACTTTGGCTGGATCTACTAAAACTCCTTCACTTTAAAAAAAGTGTCCCAAAAATTTAATTTCTCGTAATCAAAACTCACATTTACTTCATTTAGCATAGAGCTAATGTTTCTATAGAGTTTCCAGTATAATCCTTAGATGCCTCTTATGTTCTTCATCACTTCGAGAATAAATCAAAATATCATCAATGAAAACCACCACAAAATCATTTAAATACGGTCTGAATATCTGATTAATCAAATCCATAAATATCGCTGGTGCATTTGTTAGTCCAAATGGCATTACCAAAAACTCGAAATGTCTATATCGAATTCGAAAAGCAGTTTTAGGTATATCTAGCTCTCTAATCTTAAGCTGATGATAGCCAGATCTAAGATTTATTTTAGAAAACACCAATGCTCCTCGTAACTGATCTAGCAAATCATTAATTCGCGGCAACGGATATTTATTCTTAATTGTAACTTTATTTAGATTTCGATAATCTATACACATGCGTATAGTTCCATCTTTCTTCTTCACAAACAACATTGGTGCTCCCCATGGTGAGGTGCTAGATCGAATGAATCCTTTCTTCAACAGTTCCTCTATCCGCTCCTTCAACTCTTTCAACTCAGCTGGTGCCATTCTATATGGTGCTTTGTGAACTGGAGCCGTTACTGGTTCCAATTCAATCGTAATTTCTATCTCCCGGTCAGGTGGTAATTCAGGCAAATTATCTAAAATGACTTGAGAAAAATCCTCTACTGCAAAAAATACCCTTGCTCCTTCTTTCATATTTTTCTCTTCTCGCCTGGCTGTTACAATTGAGGAAATGGGTTTAACTATTTCTCCCATATAACAAAGCCTTTCTTTTGTCGGCAGATCAAAAACTATCTCCTTCCTACGACAATCGATCTTAGCATAATACATAGCTAACCAATCCATACCCAGAAATAAATCAAACTCCATTTAATGAAATACTATCAGCTCAGTGACTAGTTGCAAACCCGTAACTTCTAAAGGACAGTTTCTCACAATTCGATAACACCCAATTACTTTTCCATCTGGTGTTGCTACTAGAACTTTTTGGGCTAAAGATTCCACTTTTAATCCACACTTCTGAACGTAATTATATGTAATAAAGGACCTCGTAGCTCTCGAATCAAACAAAGCATAAGCCATGTATTTCATTAACTTAACTTTACCTAGAAAAGATTTTTCTATAATAACTTATAGGTTCTTAAAAATAATCTACACATTAACCAAGAAAGGGGAGTTAGAAAATTACCAGTAATGATACCAGCATTAATAGCTTCATCTGCTTCTATATCTATGTCTCCTGGTATAACAACGTACACTTTAGCTTTCACATGGGCCCTGGCTTTTATTCCCGATACTTTTGCTCCCACCGCTGCTACTCCTCCAGGTGCATTCAATGGACAATCTCGAATCAAATGACCCATCTATCCACACTTATAGCATACACCCATGGTCAACCGACAATCACCCATATATCTTCGATTAAACTTTCCACACAATGGCAATAAGGTAGGTGAACCTTGGTTAACCATCTTATCATTTCCTTTGTCTGTGGGCCGAAAACTCATTTTTCCTTTGTTCATGTTGGAAGGATATGGAAATCTTCTTTTCTTGTATACTTGAATTTGCATAATTAAACTCTTTTGTTCTTCCTCCGCAATCGTTGCCACATTCACCAATTCTTTAAAGTTCTCTATTCGTAAGCATGCCACCTGGGCATGAATCCACGGTTGCAATCTTCTTGAAAGGCCTATTCTGATGCAGATTGAGTTGGTGATCTTACTGATCGTCGTTCTACCACTGGTTATTGTTTCTTACTTAGTACTTCTTTGATTTCATGGCATAGTAAGAAATAGTCTGCTGTTGCCCGTTCTAGCACCGAGGCCAAGTATCATGCCCTTGATAATACAACATCTTAACTTTTGTAGTCACCCTGGCTTCTGAAAGATATGGGTGTTCATCAATCCATAAGCTCTCCTATTCAGTGTGACAATCGTAGTGCCATCCAGATTGCGCATACTGATATCTTTCATGAGCATACGAAACATATTGAGATTGATTATCATTTCATCTGCCACCATCTTCAGCAGGGTGTCCTCCAGTTACATTCAGTTTCTTCTAAAAATAATATTGCTGACATCTTTACGAAATCACATCCACCTGGTCGGGTTAGTGATCTTGTTTCCAAACTCTAGTTGACTTCGCCACCAAGAGTTTGAGGGAGAATGTTAGCGTATATAATTATATGGGGTTAATATTGTAATAGTCCTTATTAAGATTTGGTCTCTACACTGTATATAAGCCACCTTTATGTAATTTGAGACATATAGAAATACATAATTATTCACTTTTTCCAGAATTCTCTTTATATTTCTACAATACCAATCTTTCAAAGTTTTCCAAGCAGCATCAACTGTAGTTTTGGTCCTAATTGCAAAAAATGTGTCTTGCCTGCATGAAATCTGGATCACATGTAAAGCCACGTAATTCCTCTTGCGAACGTTAGCAGCAACATTAGCATTAGCAAGCGCAGTAGCATCATCATGCTGATCTACTACGGTTGCATTTTTCATTTTCATTTTCATTTTCATTATTGTTAATGATATACTCCCAAAGATCTTGACCCTTCAAGTATGTTCGCATCCAAATCTTCCATTCCGGATAATTATGTTTCTCAAGCAATTCAAGAATAGGCACAGCTGCATCAAAGGAAATAGTTCTCTTTGTTTCCATCTTAATCTATCAGGTTAGGAGCAAAATTACGAGTTATAGAAGAACTGTATATACATATATATTTGATATATAGAAAGGAAACTGCAACTTGATCCTATATATTAAATTTAACTCATTCAAACAAAAACCTCTTAGCTGAAGTTGTTAGTTTAACCATTACAAAAAAAATAAGCAGATTGGATTATTTTTATTTTCGACAACACAAATTTCGCTAGAAATAACTAATACTTTTACTTCAGTCGGAATCTTGTGGCTATCTGGAAATGTGGTCTGAATTAAAGACTTTTTCCCGCAAATTTTGGTTGCCGGAAATAGTCTTGCCAAAAATGACTGTGTTTCCGTACTTCTAGGTCATTTTAATAACTTTTAACAGCAACAAAAGTTTGCCACATTAAGCTATTCGCTTACACTTGACTTATTATCGCGACCTCTGAGTCGCTGTAATAACTATTTTAAATCCCCTACAATCATCCCCACACCTAATTTTCTGTCACTTTCCTCATTTTCCCTTCCCCTATCTCTCTATCTCTCTCGAGATTTAACATTCACATAGATTCTCGACCGTTGCCATTGACGCCGTCTTCTCACCACTGTCTTCTCATCGTGGCCAGTCAGTTTCTCTAACTTTAGAAAGTTGAATCAACCACTTGACCCATAGTTGGCCTCTCTCTTGATCTCACTTGTGCACAAACGAGCAATTCCAAAATAGTTCTTCACATTGGCCCCCAATAGCTCCTCCCTCAAAATATTGGCATCCAACATTTCCATTTGCCTACTTTTGGCCACCATCCATTTTGCCCATTCCACTAGCCCAACCTCTTTTCCATCCACAACCGCCGATAAATTGGGCTGCAAACCTGTTGCAATTTTGAGCAATAATACTCCAAAACTATACAGATCAGCCTTCACCGTCACCACCGTGACTCCTTCCCTGTACTCCAGTGGCATGTACCCTATCGTGCCTGCCACTTGCATCGATATGTGTGAATGCGAGTCGTTGACCATTCTTGCAAGCCCAAAGTTTGCTATATAGGCCTCAAATTTCGAATCCAAAAACACATTACTAGATGTTTATATCGTGTTCGATTTGTTTAGTTTTTTTTTTTTAGATGTTTATTCTTTTTCTTTGTTTTTGAGTAGTCAGATTTTCCTTCAATTATTTTATTTTATTTTTATCATTTCCTCAATTTTCCTTTTTCAATTTTATCTCGTATCATGTGAAAATATGAGCTCTGATATTATTGTTTCTAGGACACATTGAAGACACAAATTTATTTTGTTAGGAAAGGTAAGTGAGGTACAGACTAGAGGTAGATTTATTATTGTTTCCAGCCAATTTTGTGAACTTATGAAGTCTTGAGTTGTGTAGTTAATGTGAAAGTTGAAACTTAAACCTGCACTCAATAAACCTGAACCTCCTCAATAAACCTGCACTCAAGAGCATTAAGGTATGTGTGATCCTTTCCTTCATATCATTCATTCATGTGTTACCTATTTCCCAAATTTGAAGTAGAGCACTAATTAAAGTTCTTTGTAGCAGGACTATAAATATTGTTTTTCATTTTAAAATACATACACGAGTTTAATTATGTACAATAAAAATTATATTTCATAAATCAAAGTGATCTGTGAAATGATGTTCACTATGTGAACTTATGAGCACCTTCATTGTATATGCGTCCCACATGTTGAACATTGCACTGAAAAACCTTGACATGAGTTGTTGAATATCTTTGATAACATTCCCCAACAAAGAATTTGAGAATGCATAAAGTGTCTTAAAATAGTTTGCCAACACCAAATAATCAGTTTCAACTTCTAGCTTTAACAAATTTCATATTACTCCACAAAAGCATCAGGTTTCAGGACTGCTTTGAGCAAATAGAGACACAATAGAATATATATATATATATATATATTTATTCGACTTCATGTTGTTGAGAGGTGGCTTGAATTAAAGCACTTACCAGTATGCTCGCTCGACTTCCAACTAGAGCGAGATTTCAACCCAAGAGATCGCTCGACCCTCGCTCGACATCCAGCTCAAGCGATGTTCTAGGCAGTGACTTCATTCGAACCTCGCTCGAGAGCCTGCTCGAGCTAGATGCAACCTTGACGTTCACTCAATGTCTCACTTTAAGCTAATGTTCTTTTGCTATGGTCCACCATTTACAATAGTGTCTCGCTCGAGCGAGTGTCAATTATATAAAGCCAACGCCGTTTGAACCGGTCACTTGGAAAAACTCTGTTTTTAAGTTTCTGTTGTTATTTTGAGAGTTGAGTGTATACACATGAGTTAAGCGTTATACACATCAGGTTGAGTGATCTCTTTGTAAAACCTTGTGATTCAATCTTTGCACTCCATTTTTGTTCAATAGTGAAAGTTTGAGATCAACCCTACAGTGGACGTAGGCTTGTTTTGAGCCGAACCACTTATATCTGCACGTTGGTTTTATTTTCTCCTTGTTACATCCGCTACATTACTTCTTATTTAGCTGTTTGTTAACTGGTCTGTTCCCACCAAATTGGTATCAAAGCATCTACTCTATGAAGATCTGAAGGGATGGCCACAACAAGATTTGAAGTGGAGAAGTTTGACGGACATAACAGTTTCAGTTTATGGCGTATCAAGATGAAGGCTTTGTTGTGTCAATAGGATTTGTTCATGAAGAGAAGGTGTCTATTGATTTTCTTATACCGTCTAAGGACGATGAAGATAAGGTACACAACACTATTATTTTATCATTATCTAAAGAAGTTTTAAGAGAGGTTACTGAGGAAGAGACCGCTATTGGTCTCTAAGAAAAGCTTGAGAGCATGTATATGAAGAAATATCTCACAAACCGTTTGTATTTGAAACAACAGTTATATACGCTAAAAATGCATAAAAGAACTTTTATTTCTAAATGTCTAAATGAATTCAATAAGATTATTATGGATCTTAGAAATATAGACATTAAGCTTGAAGAAGAGGATCAAGCCTTAATTGTTTTGTGTTCATTACCTTTGTCATTTGAAAATTTTGTGAATTCAATGTTGTATGGAAGAGATACTATTTCTTTAGCAGATGTAAAATCTACTTTGAATTCTAAGGAATTGAGAAGCAAATTCAGTGACGAAGGAAGTGAAAATCAAGCTAGTGGCTTGTTTGTTTAAGGTTCCTCTAATCGAGGAAGATCCAGTGAGAAGGGTTCAAAAAATAGCAGAGGCAAGTCCAGAGGTAAGTCGCAGTCTAAGTCTAACAAGAAAAATGTTAAATGTTATTACTGCCACAAATTCGGTCATTACAAGAATGAGTGTACTAAACTAAAGAAGAATGAGGAATCCACTAGTTTCTCTAATGCCATTAGTGTTGTAGATGAAAGTTTTGGTGGCTCAGATATTGTCTTAGTAATTAGTGACTCAAGTAGGTGCTTTAGTGACAAGTGGGTCATGGACTCAGCTTGCATTTTTTATATGTGTCCCAAGAGGGATTGGTTCAAGATGTATGAATCAGTCAACGGTGATTCCATTTTATTGGAAAACGATATGACTTGTAAGATTGCAGGACTCGGCTCAGTCCAGATAAGAATGTTTGATGGGATTGTTAGGACATTATCTAATGTTCGGCATATTCCATATTTGAAGAAAAATCTTATCTCGATAGGCGCACTTGATTCTTTAGGCTTTAGGTACACGAGAAAAGGTAGAGCTATGAAAGTCAGCAAATGCACCATGATTGTAATGAGAGGAGATAAGACAAATGATCTCTATTTCCTTCAGAGTAGTACAATGACTGGTGCGACTGCAGTATATGTTTCAGTTGATCCAGATTTGGATATCACTCATTTATGGCATCTGCTCTTGGGCCATATGAGTGAGAAAGGGATGTTTATTCTCAGTAAGTAAGGGTTGTTGGGAGTCAGAAGATAAGCAAACTTGACCTGTGTGAACATTGTATGTTTGGTAAACAGTGTAGGGTTCAGTTTGCTACAGTAGTTCACAGAACCAAAAATACTATGGACTATATTCATTCCAACCTTTGAGGTTCATTTTCTGTTCCATCGAAAGGTGGAACTAACTATTTTACTTTGACTAATGATTACTCACAGAAGGTGTGGGTATATTTTCTCAAGTAAAAAAGTGATGTTTTCACCAACTTCAAGTAGTGGAAAGCTTTGCTTGGGAATCAGACAGGCAAAAAAGTGAAACGATTTCGGACTGACAATAGTATGGAGTTTTGCGGAGGTGAATTTGATGAATTCTGCAAAAACGAGGGCATTGCCAGGCATCGTCTAGTTAGACACACTCCATAGAAAAATGGGGTAGCTAAACGGATGAATCATACTTTGTTAGAAAGAGCATACAATATGCTTTCAAATGCAAGCTTTTCTAAAGACTTCTGGGTGGAAGCAGTTAATACAGCCTGCTTTTTAGTTAACCACTCTCCAGCCACAACTATTGGTTTGAAAACACCAAATTAGATATGGTCTGATACTCTTGTTAATTATTCAGATATGAAAATTTTTGGTTGACCTACTTATTTTCATGTCAATGAGGGTAAGTTTGAACCAAGGGCAAAGAAATTCATATTCATGGGATATGCTAGTGGGGTGAAGGGATATAGTGTCTAGTGTACTAATCCCAAATCACCCAAATTTGTGATTAGTAGAGATGTTGTATTTGATGAATAGTCTATGCTTAATCCAAGAAAGAAGTTTACTATGTTGTCAGGTACAGACCAGAGGACAGAAAAACAGGTGGAGCCATAGCAGGCTCCACAAAGGACGCCAGTTGATACCCAGGATCATGCTACTGCTGATGAGCATGATTCTGATTCTGAGACTGATGCACGTAATGAGTAGGAATACAGTATAACAGGTAGACAAATGAGGCAGATTAGACCACTTCAGATATATGCTCATGCAGACATGGTGATGTACGTCTTTACTACAGCAGAGGCTATTGCTGGTCAAGAACCTTTCAATTATTCAGAAGCTGATAGGAGTACAGAGTATGCATAGTAGTGCTCAATGATGAGTGAAGAGATTAAGTCTTTTTAAAAGAATTAAACATGGGATTTGGTTAAGTTGCCAGAGAAGACGAAGACTTTTGGCTGCAAATGGGTCTTCGAGAGAAAAAAGAGAATCCAGAATGATACAGATGCAAGATACAAGGCACGCTTGGTTGCTAAAGGCTACAGTCAGAGAGAAGGGACCGACTTAAATGAAGTTTTCTCTCCAATTGTAAAAGACGGTTCGTTTTTACTTGCTATTACAGCATTGTACGACTTAGAGATACAGCAGCTTGATGTTAAAACATCGTTTCTACATGGCGACCTTGATAAGACTATCTATATGCATCAGCCAGATGGATTCATTGTCACAGGCAAAGAAGTCCGAGTATGCAGATTAAAGAAATCATTATATGGTTTAAAGTAGTCTCTGAGGCAATGATATAAATGTTTTGATTCGTTTATGATTAATCATGATTATTTGAGAAGTAGCTATGATAATTGTGTTTATCATAGACAATTACTTGATAGATCTTTCATTCACTTATTGCTTTATGTTGATGACATGCTTATAACTGTTAAGAGCATGTATGATGTTGATTTGATGAAAATTCAACTTAGGAATGAGTTTGAAATCAAACATTTAGTTATGACAAGGAAGATTTTAGGGATGGAGATCCACAGGGATAGGAAAGCTGGGAAGTTGTACTTGTCTAAGAGAAAGTACATTGAAAAATTGTACTTCAAAACCTGTAAGTACACCGTTTGCCTTGCATTTCAAGCTTTCAGCTTTCCTATCTCCCCAGACAGACGAGGAGGAACAGTCTATGACAAGTGTTCCCTATTCCAGTGCAGTTGGCAATGTTATGTATACGATAGTTTGTACCCGTTCAGATATTTCACAGGCAGTGGGTGTTGTTAGTAGATACATAGCTAATCTAGGTAAAACTCACTGGCAGACAGTGAAATGGATACTAAGGTATTTGAAGGGAGCTTTGCGTATTGACTTAATTTTTTATAGAGATGTTGATCTCAGTTCAAGTGTTGTTGGATATGTCGACTCTGATTATGCTGAGGATTTAGATAAAAGAAAATCATTGACAGGTTATATATTTACATTGTGTGGTTCTGCTATTAGTTGGAAAGTAACACTACAGTCAACTATTGCTTTATCAACTTCAAAGGCAAAATACATAGTAGCAGCTGAGGCTGTTAAGTAGACTATTTGGCTAAAGGGCTTGATCATCCACCTGAGTCTATAGTAGAAGGGAATGTCAGTTTACTGTGACAGTCAAAGTGCAATACATTTGACCAAAAATCAAATGTATTATGAGAGAACAAAATACATTAATGTCAAGTATCATTTCTTTAGAGATATCGTTGCAGACGGTATTGTAGCAATTCAGAAGTTTACTAGTACAGAGAATCCAGCAGACATGATGATTAAGCTAGTTCTAGTACACAAGTTCAAACTCTGTTTGGACTTGATTGGTATTCGGGGTTTACAAATCCCTTAGGGGATTTTTTGTTGGGTTGGTCTTTTGTGAAGGACGATTTCAGTGTGGCTTATGAGAATTCAAGTCAAGGTGAAGATTTGTTGAGAGGTGACTTGAATTAAAGCACCTACCAATATACTCGCTCGACTTCCAACTCGAGTGAAACTCAACCCGTAAGTTTGCTTGACTTCCAGCTTAAGCAATATTCCAACCCGAGAGGTTGCTCGACCCTCACTCGACCTCCAACTCGAGCGAGGTACCAGGCAGTGACTTCGCTCGACCCTAGCTCGAGGGTCGGCCCGCTTGAGCGGGATGCAACCCTGAACGTTCGCTCGATGTCTCGCTTTGAGCTAATGTTCTTTCGCTAGGGTTTGTGCTGTTTACAACAATGTCTCGCTCGAACAAGTGTCACTTATATAATGTCAATGCCGTTCATTTCTACGGGTCACTTGGGAAAACTCTGTTTTTAAGTTTTTGTTGTTTATTTTGAGAGCTGAGTGTATATACATGAGTTGAGAGCTATACACGTGAAGTTGAGTGATTTTTTTTGTAAAATCTTGTGATTCAATCTCTGTACTCCATCTTTGTTTAATAGAGAAAGTTGGAGACCGACCCCACAGTGGACGTAGACTTGTTTTGAGCCGAATCACTTATATCTGTGTGTTCTGTATGTTGGTTTTATTTTCTCTTTGTTGCATCCATTGCGTTACTTCTTATTTAGCTGTTTGTTAACCAGTCTATTCCCAACACATGTTTCTTTGAACCTGGAAGTACCGTAATTCTTTTTGTTGTTGAGGTCTCAATCCACTATTGGAGAGAAACATAGGCATTGGAGGACGGGTGACAAATCTGAGTTGGTAGATTCTATAAGGTTTTTCTTTCCATTTTTTTAGAAGAAGTTTTTCTTTATTGGAATTGCATGAGTTTTATTATTAGAAAATGATTTAATTTACAACTTACCTATAAAAAAAATGATTTTGTGAGTATAGTAAATGATTTGGCCACTATTTTTTGTTTGTCTGCAGTCATTTATAATAATGTCTTACACCATTGCGGTAGGGACCAATCTAAGTCAATTCATCTACATAGGAAGAACTTTTGAAACATAGAACACCAAAGCATAGGTTCAGATTCTCAATCTTTGATAATAGCAACCTTTTTTTTTTTCTTTTTTCTTGGGTATTCCAGTTTAGATATTCAACCATGTTCTCACATCTCCTTTATTATGATGTCATCATATATTTACTGTTGATGTCTACATTCTCAATGTACTATTTAGTGTGAGTATGACCACCTTTTTTCATAGTTGAAGTAACAAAACATATGCACCAGCCAAAGAAACAGACCTAAGTCACATTTATCATTTTTTGGGTGCTATTTTGATATATATGCGCCTTTGTTTGTGTGTGTCTATATAATATATATATATATATATATGTATATATATATATATGGTCCCATTCATGGAAAAATTTATGATTGCTACTGTAAAACACAAAAATTGCTTGGCCAAAAGGTGTAGGAAAAAGAGGAAACGCAGTTTATCTTGATCTCTTTGATCTACCTTTTATGTTTGACCTTATAAAAGTTAGGGCGCTTTCCTTGAAATTGTCTTGTCCGATTTATCTCAGGTTTCACCTCCTGAATGTTATTAAAAAGCCTATTAGAGTTAGTCTAGCGGCCATTTGCAAGGCCAAGGTACAATATTATTGTTCCATTAATAATAAGGAGTGCTTTTCCTTTCACTACAAAATTAAAGTGATGGAAAAAGGAACAGGCTTCTTTTCAGCTGAGTGGAAGTCGAAAAAAAGGAGGATAAAGTGCACGCACGAAAAGCTTTTCCTTAAGTAATTAATCATCTTTCACATGTTTATTGAAAGTGCTCCACAGGAATTTTAATACCCATGTGAAAACTCTACCTTGGATCACTCATTAATTAATAGTCAAAGAAGAACATTCGTGACAAAAAGTATTTCCTTTGCTGAAGGGAAAATATTTATTAGTATGTGAAAAGGGCAAAATTCTCAGGTAATTCCTTTGATAGGATATTTAAGAACCTCAATAAATGTCTCCAAAATCTGTGAAAGGGCAAATATTCTTTAGTATCAACGGATTACAAAAAAAAACAAAAAAAAAAACAAAAAATCAAGAACTGAACATATTCTGTTTTTCTCCATAATCATATTGTATCCCTTTGGTTAGGGCATCTAATTATTGTGTACCAGAAAAGTTTAAAAAATATTGAGAACAAATTATCAAAGCACACAAAAACTATATAAGCACATGAAAACTTCTTGGGTGGAATGAATGAAATAAAGAAGATATAATATTGCTGAGGAGTACTAAATTATAATTAATTCTGCTTGGCATCACATGCATTTGGTTTCATATGCCCAACTTTGTTTAGACTACAGAAAAGACTTAATTATTAATTCCAATGCTCTGTTTGAATTTGAAGATCATATTAATCGGATAATAGATAGATATATGAAGTAGATGCTACTTAGATATATATAATTTGAAATGGGACATGTAATCATTTATTCATCCAAGGTCATTCCATTGAACAATCGAGTAGGCATGCACAAACAATTAAAATAGATGGACAAAAGACCTTAGGGGGTGGGGGAGGCTAGACAGGTCCGGCTTTAAGCCTTCCAAGGGCCCTCGTTTCAAGCAAATAATTAAAATAGATGGACAAAAGAAATAAAAACAGATGTCGAACTTGATGAAATGAAAATTAAGTACTCATATTAGAAGACCTCTACCTTTTTATAATATAATACTTCCAAAATATATGTCACCTGCTCCGACTATTTATTTATTAATTACTCCCTCCCCACCACTAGCGGGGAAGAAGGACTGCTAACTAATTCGCTACATTATTGGCCCTATGTTTAGACCGATTCTGAGGCTGACATGCATGCAGTACTTCATGATCTACAATGCTAGCGCGCATATATTAGTAAACAATAACAAGCAAGTTGCTACTAATTATATTGATTTATAAATGCATTTACGACTCTTTCCAACTCATTTTCATTCAATCAATAAATTAAATCATGCGCGATTCCATTAATCAAAACAAATTTTAATATTACACAAAAACTTCTGATCATTTAATGTAAGATTAATGTGAAATAGGTATAAAATAGTTATAAGTTCATTTTCCTAAATTCTGATCATGATATATATATCGTGATACTATTCTCTGTTATATATAAAATGGGCCAATTAGTCTTACTATTTTAGTATAATATAATATAATGACATCTAATTTTGGAAGGAGGCCAAATGACATGCATGCAGCTGAGACTGAATTAAACAATCTTATACATTGGATCATGATGTCATTTAATAACTGAGATTATATTTATTTATGAGTTTTGTTACACAAAAAGTAGTGTGTTACCGTATCACTTTTTTTTTTTTTTTTATATATAATAAACAGGAGATATTCCTCCCAATTCATTGCTAACCCTTACTTAAGGCAGAAGAAAACCAATCAAACAGCCAACAAACAACCAAAACCAAACTCACAAAACAAAACTATACATGAATGCCAAGAAAAATGCAGGCCAATTAAATCCTAAGTCTAGGAAAACTCAATTTATCAAGATGAATAATTCCTTTCATGTATCCTTGGTAAATTCTCGTTTCCTTCATATGAAAAATCCCTACCCAACTCGCCTTGCCGTCCTAGAAAATTTGTTGCTTGATTATTTCTCAAAACTGATGCACTACCAAAAAATTTACCACTTCAAGAGTATTAACTAATTCATCCCAATAATCCCATAAATACCAAAAAGTGCGTCTTTCCTTACATAGCCAATCCACTACTAGCCTGAAGTACTCACTTTCAATAATCACATTAAAAAAATTTAGTCTTTTGCACAAAACAATCCCCTCTACAATAGCTCTTAGCTCAACTTCATTATTAGTACCATTACAAGAAAAAATAGTATTTGTGACATTTTAATTACAACCAAAATAATTATTTGTGATAAAAATAGACTGTTTTAATTCCTGAAAAAGAACTGAGAAAGCCCTCGGAACAAAATCGACGGCCTCATCCCTTGTATATATATGATATATTTAATCTTCATAATTATATATTATATATGAAATATTTATCTTATATCATCTCCATGTGATCATTTTCCTATAAATAGGGACCAAATTAATCCTTTGTATTCACGAACTATATATAATTGAGAATATCAAATATGTAGCCTAAAAGTCTCTCTCTTCCTCCTAATTTTCTCTTCTTCATTTCAAATATTTCTTTTATATTTATATTTTTCTTTCATTACTTATAAATTATGAGAAAAATAAGGATTATAATGGTATGTTAAGAGAGAAATTTTGAGTAGGATTATGATTTATGAAGGTCTCTCCCTTCTCTCTTATAGCATAATTCTAGGACTTGGATGTCTAAGTATGAATGAATTTACTTATAAATTAACTTGACTAAACACTGGTGCCTATTTTGGGATTGGAGTAGGATATGGAGTTAATTTTTTATGGAAGAGCTTTTAATTAATTGTTTAACTTTACTAAAAATATCATGAACTATTGAAAAACTGTTTACACTTTTCTAAACATGAACTAAAGTGCTGTTAAACTTAGTAGTACTTACAGGCCCGTGATTGATAGAAAATATAGAACGGATCGAGGTTTCAGTTTCGTAATTAACATGAAGCTTTTTTCTCTAATTAATCCATGAACATGAAGAGATCGTAAGTGATATTCTCTAAGTAAATTTGTTCCATAAATTATAAATACTAGAGCCATTATCTTAATTTAAACACTTTGTTATTCTGAGCTACGTTTTTGTGGCGGCTTGAATTCTATATATGGCAAGTTATAGACACTATGTAATTTGGTGAGCTGAGGAGAATTATCCTAATTGAAAGACTTTAATGTATGGAAAACCATGCACGTCATGTGTTGGACTATCGAAATCTTTGTATTGTACAGCAACAATACTAGCTATAGAAGATATTGTAAGTGAGTAGAGTTTAATCAAGTTTCAATTACTGACTTATAAAATGGATTGGAGAGTGATTTACCACAATTATGGAGAAGGCACGAGTGAAGCTAAAATTCATAATATGAGAAACTAAATAGTTTATTTTTAGAGATGGTATGAGATAAAAGTTAAAAAAAAAAGAATAAAATATTGTTGTAATATATTTTTTTAATATTAGTTTTGTTTTGTGATTTGAAAAAATGTGTTTTTTTATTTTATTTTATATAAAAATTTGAAAAAAATATAATGATGAGTTTGAGAAGAGTTTTGAGTATTGTCTCTGTAAGCAAACCAGGCCTAAGATACATATGGTTAGATCTATCAAAATAAGTTACATATAGTTAGGTTTTTGCCACACTAGAAATCGCCGCAAAAAGTCCTTTTTTAGCCACAATTGCTCTTTTTCATCAATTTACAATACGTCGCATTTTCATTGCTATTAAAAAAACCCCTTCTAAGTTACTGCAATGAATAAGTAAAATTGCCGCAAATAAATTTTCAATTGCAGCGAAAAAAATCGCTGCAAATGGGTGGAAAACTTGCCACAATTGAGTTTCGCCGTTATGTAAAAAACGCTAGAAAACTTTTTGCGATGAAATTTTCTTTATTTGCGGCAAGTTTAAGTCGCTGGGAATTAGTCAAATGAAAAAATAATAATAATAATAATACTGCAGTTTCACTATTAATTTGTTGCAATACATTATTCATTTTGCCTACAGCATATTCAAACCCCCCATATAATTCTTGAGCTTTTGCCTCTACATTTAACTTTCATTTATTAAGACGTTGAAATTAACAAGAAGCAATAAGTAAAAATTTTTTATCTGATAAATCAAATTGTGAAGTATATACATAACACTTTTCTTATTTATTAATGAGCTTCTAAGAAAATAAAATTCAGAAATTTTAGCACCCCATGATAAAAGATCATGTTGATTGTGAGACCTCAAGTTTTATGTAGTATGTGTTATTTTTATTATTAATAATAGTTGATTTATTCTATCATTATTATTGGTGGTTTATTTTACTAGTGATTATGGGTCCCGCTTTATTTAATCACTATTGTTGATTCTTGGTGAGATTCCTAATTTTAGTATTGATATTTTATTTAATTGTCATTGGCTATTTGTGAGATTCTTAATTTTAGTGTTTTAGTTATTCTATTTAATTATTAATATTGGTCATTTCATTTGAATAATTATTATTATTTTGGTTTATTAGTTTTAGTTTCATTATAGTTTAAATTATTGTGTTTTATTTTATTTCAATGAGCATTTATTTTATTGGATATTTTCGGATTGGTTCATTGATTTTAACTTATTAAATTATTATGTCTTATTATTTTTATTCTATTTTGTTTGGGGGCATTTTGAATAGCCCCAAAAATATTATAATTGTACAAAATCATTTTATTAGCCCAATTTTTAGTTATTTAAAATATAGTGAAATTATAATTATACTTTAAATCTCTTATTTAAATATATGGCTTCATTCTTTTAAAATAATTAGTAAAGTGTGGCGCCCACGACTCTCTTATGAGATTTAGAGGGACTTACGACACCGAAATGATCATCACACGGGTCAACTATCCCATCGTTTAGCTATGAGTGTATAAAGCATGCATAAAGTGTACAATTAAAATATACGAAACGAAAAATAAAAGGTCATCCATTCTAGTACTAGAAAATTTAAAATCTATAACCCCAATTAAGGAATCCCACTTGAACCCCAAACCGCCATTTCCCAGAACGGAGTGAAACACAACACACCAACATTCTTTCCCAGAAAGGAATTCCACATAACTAATCGTCCATTCCTAGAAATGACTTTATCATCAAACCATCATTTCTTAGAAAAGAATTCATCAACGGGCCGTTATTTTCCAAAAATGAATGCATCCATGACCGTTCTTGTTCAAAAAGGATCTCATCAACAACCCGCCAAAAATCCAGTTTCTGGCTTACAATACATTTCCAATTTATTTATTAATTGTATACCATGTGTGGCGCCCACGACTCACTCCTAGGATTTAGAAGGACTCACAACACCGAGATGATCATCACACGTGTCAATCATCCCATCGCTTAGTGCTCCAAGAGTGTGTGTGAAATATGCATAAGTGTACAATTAAAATTATTCACAATAAAAAATAAAAAATCATTCATTCTAGTACTAGAAAATTTAAAAAATATAAGCCAGTTTGAAAAAAATAATTCTCCAAGTGGAGATTATACAAACATACCAAATAAAAAAGCAACTAAATACATTAGTAACATCTGGAATTAAAATCCCTCTCTTCGACATCATATAAGACTACCCTTCTGGCAGAGCCTGTCCCTCGGGTTCATTCTCATCCTCTGCGTCAAAAACTATAATTTCATAAAACGAAACCGTAGGTGGACCCGAAACACTATGTAAGATGCGAATCTCAGTAATCAGCAGTCAATCATACAAACAATTAATCGCAAACAATTATATGCAAAAGTATTTTCCAAGCAAAAAAATAAATCCACATACCAACTTCCTTTTCCAAAAAGGAAGTCCAACAGTACACCCGACTGCCCTTTTCCAGAAAGGGACGCAAACAACACAACGTGTCCTTTCCCAAAAATGAACACAACACCACTAACTATCATTTCCCATAAATGACCTCGTCATCAAACCATCATTTCTCAGAAAGGAATTCATCAATGGACTGTCCTTTCCTAGAAAGGAATGCATCCACAACCATTTTTTTCCAGAAAAGACCACAACACACTAACCCGTCAAAAACCTAGTTTCTTGCTTACCACACATTTCCATTTTATTAACACATGTATACCATGGTCACCCCTACAGATCATCCATACACCCTGGCTCTCTTCGCCACACCATAGGTAATGATCGTTCATGTTGTGACTTCGTAACGGGCGATACCCAACTAACCGCACCTAGCATGTATCATGATCAGACATCTCCTAACCCTTGCTAGTAGAGGAGTCACGAAGTCGGTACGAGGGCATTACTATCTCATCCGATCCCATTGTTGCCCAACGACAATCTAGAGGACGTCACATCAGTATATTCTACTCTCGAGTGACTAGAGGAGCTCCACCGAGATAATGTTCTATCTCGACTTGAGGTCGTGATACACACGCACCCACCAACTACTCCAGATCAGACCAAAAACCACCGGACAACACAACCCCAGGACATCGAACTATCTATCCAAATAAATATTCAAACCAATCAAGAAATGATATATATACATGATAGGCAGTTATTGGATGAAATGACAATATTACACATTAATGTAATCATCCAACCAAACAATTTATAAATTCATCAATAATTTCAACACAATCCAAACACAACCAATCCAACTGCGGGGTGATCCCATCCTCCATTTAATGGCCTCAAGTCTAACCAACCTACTTCTAGATTTTTATTATTATTATTCATCAATTAATTAACACTTCAAGCTGCCAAAGAAAGTTAGTACATAAATAAATAAATAATCAACCGAAACAAAACATAAAACACACACGACTACTACTCACAACATTGTCAGTATAAATTCTAGAAAATCAAGAAAGCGTTGAGACACCAACCTGCGTATCCACAAGCAAGCATGTCACTAGGTCGCATCCATAGCACCAATGTTAATAAAAACAACATTTACAATAAGTATTAAATATTAATAAAAAATTATTAAAATAAACAAACAAAAACATAATATAATGAAAATATTAATTAACCGAACGTCAACATGGGTTGAGCGGCTCGCCAAGAGATTTCGCAAGGCGATAGCACAACGGCAGAGACAACAACAAGGAAATAAAACAACTTTAGTGGGCTCTCAGATCTCGAATTTGCGGGATTGGAGGTAGGGAAACTTGAATTTGAGTTGTTTGGGAGAAGAGGACTCGGTCTTGAAATGGGTTTCGGTTTGGTGTGATTTCAGGAAGGGTTGAAACACACCTATAAATATAGGCTGTGGATAAAGCTTGAAGCTCACATCCATGGTTGCGATCGGCTAAAAGAGGGGTGCAAAACTCAGCCATGGACCACTGCACGGGATACAACAATAGGACATGGCCCTCCGCGAATTGCCATATCTAAAACTCTCAACTTTTGCAGAAGAAAACAAGGAGAAAACCATGGGAGACTCATGATTTTTGGGGAGAAAATGAGGGTAGTTTTCCGGTGCATGATCAACGGGTTGAGGAAGAAAACAAAGATGCATGACCAACCTGGAAGTAGGCTTCAATGCGGTAGGCGCGTGGAGCAAAAGAGGTGGCGGAGAGATGGAAATTGGGCGGCAAGCTCACAGGTCCAACAACTAGGAAAGAAATTAGAAATAAGGAAGAAGAAGAAAGAGGAAGGAAGAAGAAGAAGAATGGAGAAGCAGCAGTTGGTGCAACACCAAGGGTAACGACTGAGTCTCCCTTGTAAGGTACATAGAATTTGGGGTCTCACACCTTGGTCCCTCCTAAGGACCATCCATACATTATGGCTCTCTTCGCCAAACTACGGGTAACGATCGAGTATGTGACTTCATAAAAGGCGATACCTAGCTAACCGTGCCCAGCTCGTATCATGACCAAGCACCCCCTAGCCCCCACCAGTAGAGGAGCGATGAAGTCAACACGAAAGTGTTACCGTCTCGTCTGATCCTGTCGTTGTCGAGTGACAACTCATGGGACATTACGTCAGTATATTTCACTCTCGAGTGACCAAAAAAGCTCTATCGAGATAATGCCCCATCTCAACTTGGCATCGTGATACACACGCACCCACCACTATGACCACATCAGGCCATAAATTACCAAACATTACCCATCCTCAAAACACCTCACAATTAGAATAACCAGATCAAACAAGGTATAATATATATGCATGATAGGTAGTTATTGGATGATATGGCATTACCACACAACAAGTAAGAATCATGCACCCAAACAATTATACATCCAATAGATAAGATCCCAAAATTCATTCACAATCAAACCAAACTAGCTACGGGGTGATCTCATTCTCCATTTAACAACCCCGGGCCCAACCAACCTACTCCAAAATTTTATTATTATCATCAACTAATTTATTAACACTTCAAACTGCCAAAGAAATTAGCACATAAATAAATAATAAATCAAAATAAAACACAATCTACAAATGACTACCACTTACTACACATTCGATAAAAACTCTGGATGATCGGAAAATGTCGAAACGTAACTTTGCCCCACAACCAATGAGCACGCCGCTCAAGCTTCATATGTTCCCAAAAGAGAGGAAGATGGCACAATGAAGAGCTATGGCTGAGCATGGAAGGATTCACTACAACCCACTTCAAACTTGACCCATTTGCAACAAGATTTAAGCTTGCTCTCAAAGCTTTGGAGTGAAATTTGAAATGGGTGAGAAAGGGTAGGACCCGTGTGCTTTGAAAGGTGAAATGAGCTCCCTTCTTAAGATTTTTGCATGGCTTCGAGGAATAGAGAGGAAGCTTGATTTCTTGAGAAGAAATGAGAGAGAAGGGGAAGAGAATCGGCTTGGAGCTTGAAGAAAGGCTAGGGTTTCTCTAGTCTTCTTGGTGACCAACGGGGAGAGAGAGAGGCTTAAAGTAATTTTAAGTCTTCTTAATTCTCTCTTGGCCGAATCCCATAAGGGAAGGGAGGGGTATTTTTGTGATTAGTGCATTCTTTCTCCCACTTATAAAGTGAAATGAATGGTTAAGATTATCCCTTAGAAGATATTTCCCCACCTACCAAATCTAATGGTGGGGGATTGTTGGGGTCATTTCTTAATTTCTAAGAGTTTGAGGGCTTTGGGGGTAAGGTAAATTAAAACAAAACTATATTTATTCCCTTTGATTTATTTAGTAAAAAATTATTGTAACAAAAATATATACACAGATACCATAAATAAAAATAATCAAAATCTCTATTATAAAATCCATAAAAGAATATTTTACTTCAAAGAAAATAAATTAACTCACTATTTAAACATAGAAATAATTAAAAGATAATAATAGCAAACTAACAGATCTAATAATAATTTTTAAACAAATACACCACACAACAAGACCCAAGTTAAAAGAGAATACTAGAATGATTCGAAGGCACCTTAACATAGGTTACACATCAAATTGTCATAACAAAATAAATAATTGATACCCAATAATAAAGGTAGCGATTAAGAATAACGAACCAATAACAATTGAAGATAAAATAATAATACTAAAATTAGAGATCTCACAAAGCATCAATAACAATAAAAGTGAAATAACATAACCTTTAATAATAAAATTAATCAAAAATGAATAATAATAATAATAATAATAATAATAATAATAGGTAAAGTACATAAACCTGGGGTCTCACATAAAGCTTCATCATTTTAGGTAATGACGAGGAATATTAGTTTATAAACTAAAGTTAAGTTAAAATAATATTTTATTCAATTTCTCCGAGTGTTTTAAGCTAAATTGATTTTACGTATTTTCAGATCAATGTTTCAAGCACATCGTCTGTCCGTTTGGAGACCCAAAACATGAGACCTATAAATACCCCAAGAGGGAAACTCTAGGCCTAAACACTTTTTCTCTCTCTTGTGCAGCATCCATGGCCGTTCAGTCTTAGCTCAATCCAGTCTCCACCGCCGGCCACCAGCTCTCACCGCCCACACCAACGGGACCTTTGCATGCTGGCGAGCTCAACAATATTGGCAGTATCACCTCCGACCACCCCACCTTCCCTGCACAGCCCCAAACCCGAAATGGGTATGAAACCTTGGGTTTCACTTCGTCGTGCCACCACCAGCCACTGCTTGGTCTCACCATCACCACCCAAAGCCTCCTCTACCTCAGGCGACATCTCCCCTAACTCCGCCCCTCAAACCATGGCCCTACCTCCCGTGGACGAGCATAAATCCGAAATGGGTTTTCACACCTTTTCAAGCTAGATCCGCTACCTTTTGGTGGTTGCACCACCTCACCACAATTACCATGAGATTCTCCTTCCTTCAATGAGTATTCCTCTAACTTCTAGTGTCAAACCGAGCACCCTAGTCCAAATCGCCACTTTACATGGTTTAAGTCACCGTACGCAGCGTTAGCCGCAATGTATGACCCTTCCATCGCTACCAACAAAATCCCTACCATATTAACCATCCTCATACGACCCAAATCTAGCAACCAAAACCCTAGAATCTGAACCCCGAGATATTTCGTTCCAAGGTCACAACAGTACCTCGACAAAGAGGTTAACACTCAAGTTAATGGCTTTTGACGCTACTAATTGTGCTAGGAGGCAATCAACGTACGGGTTTACTTTGCTATGATATAATCCTCTCTCTTGTATCTATGTATGTATGTTTGCTGAGTCGTGATGTGAGAGCTCGATTAATCGCAAGATCGTGGACCGGCGCATAATGACCCAAATTGCTTATGGGTACTGTAAGTAATCTTCCGAACTTAACTTTAGGGTTTAAAATAATATTTATGTGCTAACTCTTTTATTTGCAGCTTTGAAGTGTTGGTTAACTATTTAATAACATTAAAAAAATCGGGAGTAGGTTGGTTGAGCCTGAGGCCATTAAATGGAGAATGAGATCACCCCATAGTTGATTTGGTTGTGAATGAATTTTGTGGAATTTGATTGTTGAATTTAGAAATGTTGTGTGGAATGTTTGGAGTGTTGTGTACTGTTGTTATGTCATCTAATATTTGTTCGTTATGCATAAATTATCTCTTGGTTGCATAATGATTTAAACCATGCTGGCTATGATGTGTATGTGGGTGATCTTTGGCCTAGTCGTAGTTTGTGGGTGCGTGTGTATCACAAGCCTAAGTCGAGATGGGATTATCTTACTTATTTTAATAAAATTTATTAATGGTTTATCTTACTTATTTATTGCAGGTTATGTTGTTTTATTTACGATGAATGTTAGTTGTTTGTGAGATCTTTGATTTTAGTACTTTTAGTTATTTAATTTTTAATATCGGTTTCATCATTTGAATTGTTATCGGTATTATTTTTGGTTTTGTGGTTTTAGTTTTAAGGTTGTTACAAGTTTTTGTGAGATTCCTTAATTATAGTGTTTCTAGTTATGTTAGTTAATCATTAATATTAGTCTTTTTATTTGAATGGTTAACATTATTATTTTATTGGTTTAATTGTTTTAGTTTTATTATAGTCCAATTGATTGTGTTTTATTTTTATCTAACGAGCATTTTGTAATATTGGATCTCTTATTTTAAGTGTATTATTATTATTAGAGCTATTAGTTTTCTATTATTATCTTTTAATTATTTCTATGTTTAAATAGTGAGTTAATTTATTTTCTCTTATTATTTTATTGTGATGCATTTATTTTAATGCTTGAATTTAATTTCTTTATTTTATTATGTTAGTATTTAATTTAATATGTTGTGTTTTAATTTATTTAATAGATTTTCGGTTTAGGCTTTTTGCAATTTATTTGTTTTTGGGTTTCTCTTGTTTAAGTTGGTTTGTTGTGTTTTATTGGGCCGGATTTGGTGTTTTGTGAAGCCCAGCCCGTGAAGCTTAAAACCCAGCCCCTTCCCTTTAACTAAATGGCATCGTTTGCTCTTGGGGGGGGGGGGGGTTAATGAACCAACCCCTTTAATAATATATATTATATTTATTGGTGGTTTATTTTTGTTGTTATATTTACATTGGTGTGATGGGTGCGATCTAGTGGCGTGCTCGTTGGTTGAGGCTCAGAGTTACGTTGCGGCATTTTCCCGATCATCTAGAGATTTTACCAAACGTGTTGTAAGTAGTAGTCGTGTGTGATTTGCGCTGTTTTTTGGTTTATCATTTATTTATTCATTTGCTAACTTTTTTTGGCAGCTTGAAGTGCTAATTAATTGATTAATAATAATAATAAAATTTGAAAGTAGGTTAGTTGGACCTAAGATCGTTAAATGGAGGATGAGATTACTCCATAGTTGGTTTGGCTGAATTTGAATTTTTTGAAAATTATTTTTCCGATGTATAAATGTTTGGTTGGATGATTTTTACTCATGTGAAATATTATCATGCCATCCAGTAACTGTTTATCACGCATATCTTATTTCTGATTGGTCTGATTATTCATGATTATGAGATGTTAAGATGAGGGGTATTTTTTGGATGATTTGTGGTTTGGTATGTTCGTAGTAGTGGGTGCGTGTATCATGACTCCAAGCCAAGATGGGGAATTATCTCGGTAGAGTTCTTTTGGTCACTTGGAAGTGGAATATATTGACGTGACATCCCCTGGGTTGTCGCTGGGCGACAATGGGATTGAACAAGATGGTAACGCTTTTGTGCAGACTCTGTGGCTCCTTTATTGGTTGGAGCTAGGGGATGCCTGATCCTAGTATACACCGGACGAGGTTAGCTGGGAATCGCCCTTTACGAAGTCACATATATCGTTATTACTTGTGGTGTAGCGAAGAAAGCCAGGACGTATGGATAGTCTGTAGGGGAGACCATGATATACGATTAGTTAATAAATAATATGGAATGATGTTGTGAGCCAGAAACTGAGTTTTTGGGATGTTGTGTATCATTTTTGGGAAATGATGGTTCAATATGTTCGTTCCTTCTGGGAATGACAGTTTGGAGTATTAATTCCTTTTGAGAATGACGGTTTTGTTGATATGTTCCTTTTTAAGAAAAGACGTCGGTGTGCCATGTTGCGCTCCTTTTTGAAAAAAGAAGTCTTATGTCTGGATTAAATTACTTGGTTGATAATATTTGTGCATATTATTGATTTGTGGCTATTTATTTGTGTGACTGAGTGCTGCTTACTGAGATTTGCATCTCATGTGGTGTATCTAGTCCACCTACGATTCCATTTTATGGAATCGTAACTTTTGATGCAGAAGATGAGGATGAGGATGAGCCTGAGCCTAAGCCTGAGCCTGAGCTTGAGCCTGAGCCTGAGCTTGAGAGGCAGGCTCTGTCGGAAGAGTAGACTTGTGTGATGTTGAAGATAGGGATTATAATCCCAAATGTTGTTAATTATCTTTTATTGCTTTCTGTTGGATGACTGTATAATCTCTACTTGAAGAATTATATTTCAGTCTGGTTTGTAAGTTTTTAAATTTTCTAATACTAGAATTTGTAAGTTTTATTTATTTTTTGCTGCGAATATTTAATTATACACTTATGCATGCTTCACACACACTCTTGGAGTACTAAGCGATGAGATGATTGATATGTGCGATAATCATTCCGGTGTCGAGAGCCCCTCTAAATCCCCGGGGGAGGAGTCGTGGGTGTCACAGGAATAAACTGAGGTAACGTCCCCTAGGTTATCACTGGGCGACAGCGAGATCGGATGAGATGGTAACACTCTCATGCCGATTTTGTGGCCCCTCTGCTAACAGGAGTTAGAGGATGCCTGGTCATGGTACACATTACGAAGTTATGCACGGTCGTTACCCGTGGTATGGCGAAGAGTCAGGATGTATAGATGGTTCCTAAGGGAGACAATGGAATACATTTTATAAAATAATACGGAATTGTGTGTAGGCCAAAAACTGGGTTTTTAGCATGTACTAATAGTTGTGATTCTTTCTGGAAAATGACGGATAACAAATACGACTAGATGTGTTCCTTTCTAAGAAATGATGGTTTGGTGTTTTGTGTTGCGTTTCTTTCTAAGAAAAGACGGTTGGTGTGCGTGTGAGGTATCATTTTATGGGAAAAGGACGTATGTGTTGAGGTGTCCTTTTCTGGAAAAATAATGTAGGTGTTGAGGTGTCATTTTTTAGAAAAAGACGGATCTATGCTTGCGTGTATTGTTGTGTATTTTTGAAATGTGTTGGTTGCATGAATGCAATTTTAAATTCTTGGTTGTATTTGGTTGCTTACTGATTGAGATTTATGTCTTATGTAGTGTTTCTTATCCACCTGCGGTTTTGTTTTATGGTACTTTAGATTTATTGCAGAGGTCGAGTTTGAGCGCTGGACCGGCTGTGCCCGAGAAGTAAAGACTTGGAGTGTGGTAGTTGTGAGTTAAGGTTTTGTCTTCACCTTACTGGTCAGTTGGTTAATTATAATAATTCTATAAGGAGTTTTTGATTGGGATATAGACTTTAAGGCTTGGTTTGCTTTGGGAGACAAAATCAAAGACTCTAAACTTTTCTCAAACTCATCATTATATTTTTTCAAATTACCATATAAAATATAATAAAAAATTCATTTTTTTCAAATTTCAAAACTACTTTTTCAAATCCTAAAACAAAACTAATATTAAAAAAATATATTAAAATAATATTTTATTCATTTTTTAACTTCTATCTTATATCATCTCTAAAACAAACAGGACCTAATTTTTTATACTAAAATGTATGTCTTTTACTTTTCACTGCGAAAGTTATTTGTACACCTTATGTTTGTTGCGCACACCTTTGAGTACTTATCGTTGGAGTGTGACCTGTGTGGTCATCATCCGAGTGTCTCGTCTTCCACATGTTCACAGAGGGCGGTCGAGGGTGCCACTTTGACAGCCCAACCTTAAAGGTTAAATTAATTTGGAGCATTGATAGTAATTATGGCACTAGCAGGCAACTAGCAATGACAGCTTATATGGAAACATTATTTTGCAATTGAAAATAGTTTCAAACACTACAAACTAAATAATAGAGATATAATTGAACCATGTTCTCACACACCAAAGTCTACCACATTCTACCAACAAGATATTGGAATTAGCATAGGAACTCTCATCCATCTCATTAAGACCTAGACAGGGTGTAAGATTTTCTTAAACAGCTAAATAAACTGTGTTGCCACACTCATACTATGTCATGATCATACCTTGGAAGGATGAAAATTTGTGGCCTGTAAGTGGTTGAGTCATTCCCTGAAAGAAGAAAAGGTTTTAGGCTCGTCTAGTACCTTCTAAGGGGAAAAAAGAAGCATCGTGTCACCTTTAGATTGATTCTAGTGAATCCAAGAAAATCAGGGAGAATAAAACTATAAAGTTACAATTAATCTAGAAAAGATAAGAAAATTACAAAGAAGATGTTCAAACTTTGTATCACTCTTGAAACTCTTGAAGGATGATGATAGGGACCAATCACTTTGTGGGGAATGGCTTCATCCTCTACTCTCTAGCAAAGATTAGAAAAAAGAGGTGAGAAAATAGCAAGGTTGCCAAAAAGTTGCCAAAAATATAAAGTTGCCAGGAAGAATAAAATTATAAAGTTGCCAAAAATTCAATTAACTTAGCTATAAGATATTAACAAGTCTAGTACTTCACGACTTTCTACTATATAAATTCGACTTTAGTGATTGCAAGTCTATTTAGCCCAACACTGCATTTAGGATCATTTCTGACACAGGCAGACCCTCTCCAAAAAACATCAAGGAAAAACTCCACGGAATAATCCTAAATCTTCTTCAAGATGTGCATCTGAAATTCATATGTAGGATTCTAAATATTTACATTCATTAGCATATCAATGCAACCTATATTTTTATTGACAAACAAATCTCATCGATTATAAGAATAGGCAAGAGTTCAAGTATACATGACATATATCAATGTAAACTATTTTATATGCACCTTAGCATTATAGACATCTCACATTTTAGACATCTTGCAATCAATCTAAGTTCCTTTGTGTAGTTGTCATATGCAATTGCCCCAAACTATGCCATTACAACTCAACCAAGGGTCTTTTAAGAAGTAAGAATAGAACTTATCCTAGAAGAAGATGCTCAAGAATAATGATTATAAGCAGCAAATGAGAGTCATGATGCAAAATATCCTTCAATTTTCATAAATTTAATTTGAAAAAAGGATTCCAACACATAACACTATTAAACTTTAGGAACTTTTTTTTTTCACTTTTTATATAAACTATGTATGTCCTTTAAGATACAGATTGTTTTTAGAAATACTTATTCAAACATACCTTCATGCGATACCCTACTCTTGATGCACACATGGCATGGAAATAAGTGGAACACTTGTAATATTGCGTGCACGAACCATGAATTTGCTTGCAAATTACACAAATATGAATTTCAAGAAAATAGGATCCAATTAGATTGATATGCTTAATATTTTCAATACCAGGACCAACCATTAAGACCAGTGAGATAACTAAACAGGACTCAAATCACTCCATAATTTACCTAAGTCACATAAAACACTTCACCTTGATGATATTGAATGAATCATTTATCATTATTTTCAATGTAACACCAAAAAAATCTATGGATTAGGATAATAATTTAGTGGGCCACATTAAATGATCGTTACAAGATTCAAGCAACATATATTCAAAATCTTCAATATGAATTTCATTTTAAACAATGACATATATAATTAAATAGAGGAATTAAGCTGATACAACAATGAAGAAGCCGCAAGTAGATCATATTTTCCACCACCATACTTAGGCCTGTGAAATTGACACCAAATCATCATATAAATGGTATTACTAAACCTAATTAATAATGAGTTTATCTTTCCTAATCATATTCATAACGTTGCCTAATATTGACAAATCAAATCAGGAAAAACAAGAAAACAAAACAAGTAGTTGCCATTTGAGACTGATATGATGTTATTTTCAAGAGTGAAATTAGCCTAAATGAAACTAAGACAACATGAACTGTACCAAATCTTATGGCCGCTGGGTACAACCACCATTTAGGGGTTTGGGAGGGGGGAAGAAAAGGTTAGCTAAATTACTATACACAGACTAAGTGAATCATGCAAAGATTACAAAACCTCCATGCGAAAAGAACCTGAACATAATACTTCGGTGGAGGAAGAGCAAGGAGCAAATGGTTTCAACTTTGCCGAGTGAAATTGAAGAAACTGCAAGAGCTGCAAGTGCTTCGACTTCGGTGGAGGAACAACGAGCTCTAAGTGCTTCAACTTTACTTGTAGAAATCGAATAAAATCGCTTTGGGGATCGTGGAATATTGAATCATCAAATGCATCTACATCAGCATCACAATAGATCACACCTCTGCTGAACACCATACTAGCACCACAGCAGAAGTACTCTCAGCAACAAGAATATTCTGGACCCTCAACACAACATGAGCGTGCTGCTAGGACCATAACAGAATGAGTGACACTTGTCATCTTGTGATTTGATAATATTTTTATTTGCTTGTTATGATATTTCTATAAATAGCCACATTACTGTACTCGTGAATATGCAATGGAATATGCAGAACACCTTTTGAGTTCTCTACTTCTTTTTCTTCCTTAAGATATTATACCTTCTAGCTTTCCTATATCTCAACATGGTAATCAGAGCCTAAGACCCACGTCATTTGTTTTTACTCCAATGGCCTCTTCTAATAACACCGATACCTCAACCACCCCTTCCTCCATTATCTCTGCTGCCAACCACAGCATCGCCATCAAACTCACCATAGAAAATTTTCCCTTATGGCAGGCCCAAATGGTTCCATTTCTTCGTGGTCATCAACTATATGGTTATGTTGATGGTTCCCTACCTACACCTGTTCTTACCATTGATGGAAAACAAAATCCAGCTCATACGCAATGGACACTTCAAGATCAATTGATCATTTTGGCCATCAACTCCTCTTTATCTGACTCTGTCCTCACTCAAGTTCTTGACTGTTCAACTTCACATGAAGTATGGACTACTCTCCAAAATCTATACACTACCAAATCATTTGCCCACATTATGCATACTCATTATCAACTTGCTACCCTCAAAAAGGGTCCTGAATCAATCTCTGAATACTACAATCAGACCAAATCCCTTACTTCCTCCCTAGGCGCTGCTGGGCACTCCTTGTCTGATCTTGAATTTACAATCTATCTATTAGCTGGCCTTGGGACTGACTATGAGTCCCGGGTAACTGCCCTTACCATTTGACCAGATCCTCTCTCTCCTTACCAAGTTTTCAGCTACTTACTAAACCATGAGTCTCGACTTAATCATCAAACTCAATCTCTGCTCTCTGTCACTCCCATGTCGGCCAACAACACTACTACTAGACCTCTTTCTTCCCCCAATTCCTCAAACAGGGGTCGCCCTTCTTCTCACCGTGGTGGACGTCATGGGCGTGGCGATGGCCGAGGTGGGTCTTGAGGTGGAAATTCCTCGAACAATTACTTCAACAATCGAACCAACAGCAGACCACACTGTCAAGTTTGCAACAAACCAGGGCACTCTGCCCTTTCTTGCTATTATCGGTTTGATCATGCATACCAGGCACCTCCACCTCCTTCGATGGCTACTCACTTCACCAATGTTGCTCTACCTCCACCTCACAGTAGTGCATGGTTCCCAGATACAGGCGCAACACATCACTTCACTCCAGAATTCATGAACCTCAACCTGGAGTCCATGCCATATCAAGGTGGTGACCAAGTCAGTATCGACGACGGCATCACTATTCCCATCCAAAATCAAGGATCTGCTCACCTCCATTCCCCCTCTGGCAAATTCCTTTTACATAATCTTTTACATGTCCCTTTAATTTCTAGAAATTTTCTTTCCGTGCGTCAATTTTGTTTGGATAACTGAGTGTATTTTGAATTTCACTCTTCCTTTTTTCTTGTGAAGGATTCTTTTCCCAGGAGCCTCTTCTTCGGGGGGTCGTTGAAAATGGTCTATATGTTCTGACACCTACCACCACTGCTGCCATCGCCGATTCCTCCACCACACCTCAAGCTCATGTCGGCATTCGCACTTCCTCTTACATTTGGCATCTACGAATGGGTCACCCTTCATCTCGCCTCACTGCTCTCACTCTCAATCGATACAAGCTTCCTACATCAACACACAGTTTTCCCTCATGCTCATCTTGTAATCGGGCCAAGGCCCATTCTCCTCCCCACCCTTTATCTCCATCTAGATCCACTAGGCCTTTTAATCTTTTGTTTATGGATGTATGGGGCCTAGCACCAATGGTGTTTGGTATTACTTGTTTATCTTACATGACTTTACTAAATATGTTTGGCTATTTCCAATGCAAATGAAATCCAATGTTTAGTCCTTAATTCTTGCATTTTTAAATTATGTGACCAATCGCTTTTCTACAAAATTTATCTCTATTCAATCTGATTAGGGAGGTGAATTTCGCCCTCTTCAACCCATTTTTCAAAACCTTGGCATTCAACATCGTATTACATGTCCTCACTATGAGATTCCAGATTTACGTATATTTTTACATATTATTTTATTCTCGTTGTTGATTATTTTAATTTATTTTAATAATATTATTAGTCGTGTTGTATTTGTTTAAGATATTTATTTGATCTATTGATTAGTTAATATTAGATTTATCTTGTTTTATAATTAAATATTGAGTTACGTTGCTTTTCTTATTAATTTTAATGTGAGGTAATTATTTTAATAATTGGAATTTAATTTCCTTTATTTTATTATGTGATTTTAATTTTTGTGCTTTCTTTATATTAATTATTGTTTTGTAATTAAATTGTATTTGGTTTAATTTATTTTATTTTATTGTTGGGTTTTAAATATCTTCTTTTATTGATATTAAAATTGTAGTATTTAAAGTCAACTTTTATTTAATTTATTATGTTTTTTTTCTAGTTAGTTTTCTTTCTTCTTTCTTCTTTCTCTTTTCCTTTTCTTTTCTTTTCTTTTCTTTTTCTTCTTTTTCCTTCCTTTTCTTTCCTTTCTTCCTCGTTAATTCCGACCCAGACCTGCGCGACACAAGCCCCTCTCCTCACTTCCGTTCGGTTCAACTCAGCCCAGCCACACCACCACCTCCATGAGATTCCCTAATTTCCAAAGAGTATCTCCCTAAATTTTGGTGTCAAACCAAGCACTCTAACCTAATGTATAAGTGACCGCTACGAATGCTGTGGATTGACGTTTGCTCAAGGATTTACGCTACCCGCTGTAAGTATTTTCCAAATAAACTTAAAAATTTAAATATATTTTTGGCATCAACAAATATAGTGTTTGGTCATTGTTGAAAATTATCAATTGTTGGCTATTTGATGCATGGTCGTTTGCATTGTGTATTTACGCGCATATTCATGTGTTGGAAATGGAAACTGGATTTTTCTGTGTTTATGGTTTTCGGGTGCGTGTGTATCACGACCCCAAGCCGGGATGAGGCATTATCCTGGTGGAGCTCCTCTGGTCACTCGGGAGTGGAATATACTGAGTGACGACCCCTGGGTCGTCGCCGGGCGACAACGGGATCAGACGGGATATTAATGCTCTCGTGCCGACTCCGTGGCTCATCTGCTGGCGGGAGATAGGGGATGTCTAGTCATGATACGTGCTAGACGCGGTTAGCTAGGCATCGCCCGTTCCGAAGTCACATGCGTGGTCATTACCTTCGATGTGATGATGAAAGCCAGGGTGTCTGGATGGTTCTTAGGGGAGATAATGGTGCATAAGGTTAATAAAATGGATGTTTAGGCCATTTTCTAAGAAAGTGGCAGGTTTTATTTATTGGTTTTACGTAGACCATTTTCTGGGAAAATGGTTGTGGTTTTAATGGATTTATAGACATCATTTTCTGGAAAAATGATGGATGATTTCATTGAAGTTTTAATTTGGGTCAAAATGAGATTTTGGCGTGTGTGGTTATTTTATTTATTTTGAGGAAGATGATTTTAAGTTTCATGCATACGGTGTCCTGTTTATGTGTGAGGTTGTTGTTGTGCATAATTATATTTTATATCTTGGGGTTCGTTTGGATTGTACTTACCTGCGATGCCATTCCTGGCGTCGTAGTTTTTTGGATGTAGATTTTGAAGAGGCTGAGTCTAAGGAGACAACTCTGCCGTTGATGTACTGTTATTATAAATTGTTATCTTAGTAAATTATTTTCTCCTTTTTATAAATATGTATATTATTATTTATCTTTCGGATGACTGTATTAAATCTTCTGTTGGAGAATTTATGTTAAATTAGTTTGTAAAATAATTCTAAAAACTCTGGTACTTAAATATTGACTTCATTATCCGCTGCGACTTTTATTTATGTATGTCATGTGTTCACACACTTAGCACTTGACGTTGGGGGTGCGTGACCCGTATTGTCAGCATCCCGACGTCTCGATTCCCGTATTTATTTTAAGGAGAATTTAGGGGCATCACAGGTGGTATCAGAGCTGTTCGACTCTAGGGTAAATCCACAAACTACCTAAGGATAGTACCAGAAAAGTTTGTTGTTTTAAAAATTTGTTTGTTTTATTATTTGAGTATTTTATTTTATTTTATTATTCTAATCATTCTCTAAGTTGTTTTACTAATTTATATGGTAAGATTTTCAATATTTATTTCGTTGTGTTGTACTTTTTATTTTTAATGTGCATTTTATTTATTATTTTCAGAGTTATCTTAGTTCTGTTTGGGTAGTTTGCCTTGCTTTATTTCATTTTAATATTTGTTCAATATTGTAATTGGGTAGTAATTCAAATTTTAGTTAGTTGATTTTATTTAGTCAAGTTGTTGAACATTTAATTAATTAATTAGTTTTATATATGTCTTTGTTTTGTTTAAATTGAAATTTGGATATTTCGGATTAGATTATTATTTTAAATCATTCTTTTTATTGAATCCTATATTTAAAATAATTATATTATTGAATTCCTTGTTTTAAAGTTATTAGTTTGTTGTGGGTTATTTTGTTTTATTAAGCTTTTATGAATTTATCATATAGATATGGTTTTATTTAATTTTAGGTCATAAGTTTCTGCAAGATAGTTTTGGATTTTGTTTATTATCATTTTATTTTAATTATGGCTTTGGTCTTTTATATATTTCTGGAAGTTCGAAATTTATTTAGACAAAAATTTAAAAGAAATTGCTAGTTTGTATTCCTTTTAGAAATATGCCTTGAAGTAAGTTTTTAAATTTATTATCTTTTCACCTTGCTGCTTGAATTATTTTAAAAGTTTACCTATTTATTTTGACGAGTGGATTTGTTTGGGCAACTTGTTAGTATTATTTATTAATTTATTTATCTTACTATGGTTCATTTCTTTTAAAGGTTTTAAGTCCTGGAGATTTCTACAATAAATCTTTTTAAAGTTGGATTTTGAGGAGAATTTCAAAAATTTAATTGTCATTTTATTTCTTCGTTCTTCTTTTAATTCAATCTCCTTGTTTTATTTAATAAAATCTTTTGGTGATTTTCTGTTTACCAAGAGAGATGGACTTGTTTTCTTGAACGACTGGCTTTTACTTATTTGTTATTAGATCTTTTCACTAGTTTTGTTTATATATAATATTTATGTGAATTACTCAAGTTTTATTTAGTGATTGGGTATATTACTATATCTTTGTAAGATAGATTTGTTTTGATAAATCGTTGGTATTTACATGACTGTATTTCTTTATTGATATTTTATATGCTGTTTATATATATTAGCTGGATCTCACTGAGTTAGAGTTTTTAAGTTCTAATTTTATTTCTGAGAGATTGTTAGAATTGTAATCTAGGTAAACTCTTTATGTGAGTGTGAAATTTTTAGCTATTGACATATTGTTATGGAATCTAATTTAAGAATACTTATGATGGTAGATGATCAATTGTTTCTTTGGTGCAGTTTTGATTTTATTTTTGTTTGTGGATGCTTAGAGATTGTTATGTAATAGTTGTGTGTGTGTAAATTTTGAAGAGTACTTATTTTTTGTGTTTTATGTTTTGACTTGAGAGAGTTTATTTTGTTAATTAATGGATGTTGATTTAATGTGATGGTATTAAATTCAAGAGATCTAAGTTTTAGGCTTTTGGGCGAATTAATTGGGATGAGCAATTTAAGTATGATATTTAGGAAATTTAATGGTTAGCAGCATTTGTTGAGGTGTCTTAAAAAATTAGTTGTGACTTGAGGTCATATAGGAATTTAAATATTTGAGGTTATTCCATCTTATAGGTATTGAAAGTCCGGTTGGGAGAATACAGATTTAGATAATTAATCTACGATGAGAGTGATGAGTTATAATAACATAGAAGTGTATTAGAGGTTTGGAAGTTAGATATTTTAGGCGTCAATAATGGATGACATAACCTGATTTATGAGATGATAAAGCATCAGGATTTGTAAGAGTGGTATAAGATTTCTTGTTAATAGGTGTCAAACTAGTTTATACTCATTGGTGATAATTTATGAGGACTTAATTTTATGCATTTGGTGAGTTTTTAGAGTGCGTGCGGAAGCGTGATGTCTTGTAATGTAATTAGAGTTTCAAATCTTGTGTTAATTTTGAGAAATTAGTGGTGACTTGAAATTTGGGATGATACTTGTAAGTGGAGATTTATCTTTTTGGTGTGGTAAATTATGTTTATTGATGGTTAAGTTGAGAAGATAAACTTGGGAGTTACTTTAGGGTGACATAAATTGTTGTATGGAGTTAATGAACATTAAAATTTTGAGAGGTTGTACTAAGGTCATTGTACATATGGGGTTCAAATTAATTGGCTACCTCTGGAGTCTTAGAGATGGAATATTATTTGGAGACTATACGATTATGATGGAATATCATTCATTTGTATTTGAGGAAAATAGATGATTGTGCTAATGCTTGGAGTGAGTATTAAGTGATGTGATAGGTGAGCTATTGGAGTTTCTATTAGTTGCCTATTAGTTGCAGTCGAGCGAATTTTGGGGACAAAATTCTTTTTAAGGGGGGGAGAATGTGAGATCCCAGATTTATATGTATTTTTACATATTATTTTATTCTCGTTGTTGATTATTTTAATTTATTTTAATAATATTATTAGTCGTGTTTTATTTGTTTAAGATATTTATTTGATCTATTGATTAGTCAATATTAGTTTTATGTTATTTTTATAATTAAATATTGAGTTACGTTACTTTTCTTATTAATTTTAATGTGAGGTAATTATTTTAATAATTAGAATTTAATTTCCTTTATTTTATTATGTGATTTTAATTTATGTGCTTTCTTTATATTAATTATTGTTTTATAATTAAATTGTATTTGGTTTAATTTATTTTATTTTATTGTTAGGCTTTAAATATCTTATTTTATTGATATTGAAATTGTAGTATTTAAAGTCAGCTTTTATTAAATTTATTATGTTTTTTTTTCTAGTTAGTCTTCTTTCTTCTTTCTCTTTTCCTTTTCTTTTTCTTATTTTTCCTTTCTTTTCTTTCCTTTCTTCCTCGTTAATTCTGACCTAGACCTGTGCGACACAAGGCCCCCCCCCCCCCCCCACTTCCGTTTGGTTCAACTCAGCCCAGCCACCCACCGCCGGCCGCCACCTGACACCGCCAAGCCCACGACCCTTCCCATCCGCCAGCGAGTCCAGTGGTATCGTCGGTGTGCTTCACGGCCATCCCACTGTCTCTCCACGACCACAAACTCGGAATGAATATTTTGGCTTCTCTTGTATTTTCTGGCTACCGCCGGCCACCCCTTGGCACCGGCGACTTACCAGCCGCCTCCCCTCACTCCGGCGAGCATAACCCACTGCCCAAAACCACCCAGCTCCACCGTTTGCTCCTCCACCCGAAATGGGTCTTCAAATGGCTTGTTCTTCGCCGCGCCACCGTTCGGCCACCGTGCATCTCACCTCTGCCACCAAACCACTCCTTTACACCAGCCGGTCATCCCCCTAGCTCAGTTTCCCCATACATGGCCCCCACCTTCCCTATACGATCTCAAACCCGAAAATTGGGTTTCCACCTATTTTGAGCCCGATCTGCTACCTTCCGGTGGTTGTGCCGCCACACCACCACCTCCATGAGATTCCCCACCTTCTAAAGAGTATCTCCCTAAATTTTGGTGTCAAACCAAGCACTTTAGCCTAATGTACAAGTGACCGCTACGAACACTATGGATTGACGTTTGCTCAGGGATTTACGCTTTTACCCGCTGTAAGTATTTTCCAAATGAACTTTAAGATTTAAATATATTTTTGGCATCAACAGATATCGTGTTTGGTCATTGTTGAAAATTATTAGCTGTTGGCTATTTGATGCATGGTCATCTACATTGTGTATTTACGCCCATATTCATGTGTTGGAAATGGAAACTGGGTTTTCCTGTATTTATGGTTTTCGGGTGCATGTGTATCATGACCCCAAGCCGGGATGGGGCATTATCTAGGTGGAACTCCTCTGGTCACTCAAGAGTGGAATATACTGAGTGACATCCCTTGGGTCGTCGCCGGGCGACGACGGGATCGGACAGGATGGTAACGCTCTCGTGCCGACTCCATGGCTCCTCTGCTAGCGGGAGTTAGGGGATGCCTGGTCATGGTACGTGTTAGGCGCGGTTAGCTAGGCATCGCCCGTTTTGAAGTCACATGCGTGGTCGTTACCTTCGATGTGATGATGAAAGCCAGGGTGTGCGGATGGTCCCTATGGGAGATCATGGTGCAGACAGTTAATGAAATGGATGTTTAAGCCATTTTATGGGAAAGTGGCGAGTTTTATTTATTGGTTTTACGTGGACCAAATTTTAGAAAATTGGTTATGGTTTTAATGGATTTATGGACATCATTTTCTGAGAAAATGATGGATGATTTCATTGGAGTTTTAATTTGGGGCAAAATGGGATTTTGGCGTGTGTGGTTATTTTATTTATTTTGAGGAAGATTTTAAGTTTCATGCATACGGTGTCCTGTTCATGTGTGAGGTTGTTGTTGTGCATGAGTATATTTTATACCTTGGGGTTTGTTTGGGTTGTACCTGCAATGTCATTCCTGGCATCGTAGTTTTTTTATGCAGATTTTGAAGAGGCTGAGTTTGAGAAGACAGCTCCGTTGATGTACTGTTATTATAAATTATTATCTTGGAAAATTATTTTATCCTTTTTATAAATATGTATTTTATGATTTATATTTCGGATGACTGTATTAAATCTTCCGTTGGAGAATTTATGTTAAATTAATTTGTAAAATAATTCTAAAAATTCTGGTACTTAGATATTGACTCTATTATCCGCTGCGACTTTTATTTATGTATGTCACGTGTTCTCACACTTAGCACTTGAAGTTGGGGGTGCGTAACCCATGTTGTCAGCATCCCGATGCCTCGATTTTCGTATTTATTTTAAGGAGAATTTGGGGGCATCACACTCACTCACATCAACAAAATGGAAGTATTGAGAGACGCATCGACACATTGTCGAAACGGGCCTAGCCCTTCTTTCACATGCTCATATGCCTCATAAATATTGGGCCGATGCCTTTCAAATAGCTTGTTATCTTATAAATCGAATGTCCAATTCTCTTCTGAACTATAAGTCTCCATATGAAGCACTTATGGGCAACCCACCAGATTACTCATTTCTTAGGGTTTTTGGCTCACTTTATTGGCCCAATCTTCGACCCTATTCCAAAAACAAGCTTGATCTTCGTTCTCAGTCATGTGTCTTTATGGGCTATTGTCCAAATCATAAAAGGCTACAAGTGTTTGCATTTACATACTGGTCGGACTTATATCTCCCAAGACGTAACATTTGATGAAACCAATTTTCCATTTGCTGTCCAGCCCACTTCTTCTACTAATAACTCCCTTGTGTCCCAATCCATCTCTATAACTCTTATTCCTCAAGCCCATACACGGCCCAGCTCACAAATATCATCCCCTTTTCCTTCGACAGGTCCCATTTCTTCCTTGCCTTCTCTCCCGTCTTCATCCCAATCCTCTTCTGATACACTTCCCTTACCTTCTAGGGTTTCATCATCTCCTTCATCCTCTTCCAATATAGTTTCTTCCTCATCCCAATTCCCTTCTCCACCACCACATCGATCATCTATTGTGACTCGTTCTAAGTCCAATGTGACGCCCCCAAATTCTCCTTAAAATAACACGGGAATCGAGGCGTCGGGATGATGACAACACGGGTCACACATCCCAACAACACTTGTCAAACGTGTGTGCACACGTGACATACATAAATAAAAGGTCGCAGCGGAAAATAAATTAATATCTAAGTACCAGAATTTTTAGAAATATTTTACAAACCAAATTAATAAAAACTCTCCAACAGGAGATTTAATACAATCATCCAAAAATACAAATTAAACAAATACATAATTATAAAGAGGGGAAAATAAATTTCCCGAGATAACAATTAATAACATCACCTCAATAGCGGAGCCATCTCCT
Organism: Platycarya longipes; assembly: GCA_036559045.1. Lineage (NCBI taxonomy): Eukaryota > Viridiplantae > Streptophyta > Magnoliopsida > Fagales > Juglandaceae > Platycarya > Platycarya longipes. The sequence continues at coordinate 5,125,000 of CM071802.1, read as the reverse complement.
CAGGCTCGGCCTCTCCAAAGTCTGCATCCAAACAAAACTACAATGCCAAGATGGCATCGCAGGTAAGTACAACCCAACCAAACCTAAGACAATAAATACATTAATGCCACAACAACAACCAAGAACAATTACCATATGCATGAGGCTCAAAATCATCTTCCTCAAAATCGATGAAATAATCACTCGTCAAAATCCCAATTTAATCCACAATAAAATCACCCATCACTTTCCATAAAATAATATCCTCAAAATCGATCATACCGGGCGTTACGTATCGCCGTCCCCGATATGATTTACACACACACCCGAAACCATAATGGGCGTTACGTATCGCCGTCCCCATTACGATCCACACACACTCATTTCATACCGGGCGTTACGTATCGCCGTCCCCGATATGAAATGCACACCCGATGACCATAATGGGCGTTACGTATCGCCGTCCCCATTACGTCATCCACACACTCACACGCTGATCACAACGGGCGTTACGTATCGCCGTCCCCGTTATGACTCAGCGCAAAACCATTAAAATCCGCTAAACACAATTTAAATCCCAGTTTCCATCTCCAACACATGAATATCCAAAATCATGCCAAAATCCACTTTCCAAATATTTTCATGAGCATGCGCGTAAATACACAATGCAGACAACTATGCACCAAATAGCCAACAATTAAATAATCCAATCAACCAACAAATACCAACATCAACCATCACATATCAGCAATAATCAAATACAACAACTGTTGATGCCAAAAATATATTTAAATCTTAAAGCTTGTTTGGAAAGTACTTACAGCGGTAAAAACGCACTTCCTTGAATAACGCCAATCTGCAGCGTTTGTAGCGGTCACATGCACGTTAGGCTAAAACACTCGGTTTGACACCAAAATTTAGGGAGGTACTCATTGAAGGGTGGGGAATCTCATGGAGGTGGTGGTGTGGCGGCACAACCACCGGAATGTGGCGGATCGGGGCCAAAAGGGGTGAAAACCCATTTTCGGGTTTGGGGTCGTACCGGGAAGGTGAGGTCGCGGTTGGGGAAACTGAGCTAGGGGGTTGACCGGCTGGTGAGGGGAGTCGAATGGTGGCGGAGGTGAGACCTACGGTGGCCGGACGGCGGCGCGGCGAAGAACGACCCGTTTAAGGCCCATTTCGGGTGAAGGGGCTAACCGGCGGCGATGGGTGGCTTTGGGCGGTGGGTTATGCTCGCCGGAGGTTGGGGAGTCTAGTGGTAGTGGTCGGAGGCCAAGGGGTGGCCGGCGGTGGCCGAAAAATGCAAGGAAAGCAAAAATGGGTATTTCGGGTTTGTGGCCGTGGAGGGGCGGTGGGGTGGCCGGAGGGGACACCACTGGTGCCGTTGAGCTCGCCGGCGTGAGGGGAGGCTGGTGGTGTGGGCGGTGTCGCCGGTGGGTGGCCGGCGGCGGTCCTGAGGCTGAGGAGAAGGAACGGGCGAAGGGGAGAGGGAGGCAGGGGAGGACGCACGGGCTGGGGGGTCTGGGAAGGAAAGAAGAAAAGGAAAGAAAAAGAAGAAAAAGAAAAGAAAAGGAAAAGAAAAAAGAGAAAAAAAGGAATCCAACTGAAAAAAAACACAATAAATTAAATAAAAGCCAGTCAAAATACTACAATCTAATATCAATAAAATAAAATATTTAAAACCCCAACAATATAAATAAATTAAACCTAAGCACAATATTAAAAGTAAAACAATAATTAATATAACGAAAGCAGATCAAATAAATTCACATAACAAAATAAAGGAATTTAATTCCACTCATTAAAATAATTAACTCATTAAAATAAATAAGAAAAGTAACGTAACTCGATATTAACTAATTAATAGCTCAAATAAATATCTTAAACAAATAAAATATGACCAATAATATTATTTAAATAAATTAAAATAATTAACACCGAGCATAAAATAACGTGTAAAAATACACGTAAATCTGGGATCTCACATCCAACGTCCATTGTCCCCGCATCTTTACTGATGGCACCATCCCGTGGCCACATCCCAAGCCCAATTCGTCTCTTACTACTCTTCTAGTATCTTCCAATGTTCCTAAAGAACTCTCTTCCTATTTTGAAGCCTCCAAATATCTTGAATGGCGCCATGCTATGAACCTTGAATTCCAGGCCCTTCTTCAAAATCGTACCTGGAAACTTGTTCCCCCCTCTCCTCAGTACAACGTGCTTGGCTCCAAATGGGTCCTTAAATCCAAACGTAAAGCCGATGGGTCTTTGAAACGCCATAAAGAACGGCTAGTTGCCAAGGGATTTCACCAACAGTCTGGTCTTGACTTCTCCGAGACCTTTAGCCCCGTTGTCAAACCCATCACAATTCGTATTCTTCTGTCCCTTGCTGTTCCCAACCACTGGCCCCTACATCAATTGGATATACATAATTCGTTTTTGCACGGCAACCTTGAAGAAGTTGTCTATATGCGCTAGCCACCTGGATTTGTTAATCCTGAACATCCTTTATATGTTTGCAAATTAATTAAGTCCATTTATAGGTTGAAACAGGCTCCTAGAGCTTGGTTCAGCAAATTGAGTGAATGTTTGACTTCTCTAGGGTTTCATGGGTCAAAATATGACTCGTCCCTGTTTATTCTTAAAAATGCCTCTGATTGTATATACTTGTTGATTTATATTGATGATATAATCATAACTGCTTCCAGCTCTGCTTTGATAAATAATTTTATTGTTTCCTTGAGTAAATTCTTTCCCGTCAAAGACTTAGGTGTGTTACACTACTTTCTAGGTATAGAGGCTACCTGAAACTCCACTGGTCTAACTCTCACTCAACACAAATATGTCTTTGACTTACTTCACAAAACTAATATGCATAATTTAAGCCTGTCTCCACTCCCATGTGCACCATTCATAAGTTGTTTGCTTTTGAAGGAAACTCCTTTGAGGATCCTGAGCTCTATAGGAGCACAGTCGGCAGCTTACAATATCTTTCATTTACTCGACCAGATATCTCTTTTGCCGTGAATCGTGTGTGTCAATTCATGCTTAGTCCTCGGTTGCCCCACTGGCAAGCCGTGAAAAGAATTCTACGTTACTTAAATCAGACCAGGACTCTTGGCATCCATATCTCTCCATCATCCTCTTCTACTTTGGCTGCTTACTCTGATGCTGATTGGGCCGGCTGCCCTGACGATCGTAGGTCAACAGGTGGGTTTTGTGTTTTCTTTGGCAACAATCTTATTTCCTGGGGATCAAGAAAACAACCCACTATTGCTCGGTCCTCTACTGAAGCCGAGTACAAGTCTGTGGCCAACATTGCATGTGAAATTCTTTGGGTTCGATATTTGTTACAAGAACTGGGAATTTCTCTCAAGCAACCCCCTACGTTGTGGTGTGACAATCTAGGGGCCACTTATCTTTCAGCTAATCCAGTTATGCATGCTTGGACTAAACACATTGAGCTGGATTATCATTTTGTTCGTGATAGAGTAGCAGTCAAATCTCTTCGGTGTCTTTTCTCTCTAGCAAGGATCAACTTGCTGATACCTTTACAAAACCATTGTCAGTTGCTAGATTCATTTAGCTATGATCAAATCTCACAATGAAATCTGTGACCTTTGACTCACGGGAGGGTATTGAATCATCAAATGCATCTACATCAGCATCACAACAAATCACACCTCTGCTAAACACCATACTAGCACCACAACAGAATTACTCTCAGCAACAAGAATATTCTGGACCTTCAACACAACATGAGCATGCTGCTAGGACCATAATAGAATGAGAGACACTTGTCATCTTGTGATTTGATAATATTTTTATTTGTTTGTTATGATATTTCAATAAATAGCCACATTACTGTACTCGTGAATATGCAATGGAATATGCAGAATACCTTTTGAGTTCTCTGCTTCTTCTTCTTCCTTAAGATATTATACCTTCTAGCTTTCCTATATCTCAACATGGAAAATCAATTTTGGGTGGGTGCTTTAGGTCTTGTGGATAATCGCTGAGTTCTTGAAATTTTGGGAAAAAAGTTAAGTCTCGAAGGTTGGGGAGAAAAATCAAAGGGAGGGAGGGAAGGGTTTGGCGCAATTAATTAAAGGAGTAATAAGACCTGTAACATTAGTTGCGTCAAACTAATTTTGCTGCAAAATAGAACAACAAAAAGCGAACCACAAAGACTCTTTGCAGTGAAACAAATAGCTGAAAAAAGTAAAACTGACTTTGCAGCAATGTAAATCGCCACAATATACATTTTAATCATCGCAATAAGTCATCAAAAAATTTATGTCAAAACTAGGCAGCAAACAAAAAATCGCTGGAAACAACCTCTTTTAGCAACGATTTTATTTTCGGCAATTGTAAATTCGCTGCAAAAAGGTGTTACACCCACTAGTGAAGAAGAATAGTAAGAAATATATATATACTAATTACGTACTAAAAAAATGGTGTTAAAAGAGTAGTAGTCTTACTAACAAAAAACATCTAACTCCAAAAATCCTAGTACATCCATGTCTAGATACACTAAACACAAATTTCTATCAAACAAGAACCCTTTCAATTTTCTCTCAAGCCCTTAAAACTTAACTTGTGAGATAATAAAGAAATTTATGAATCTCTCTATTCTTTTGAGAGACAACTTGAAGTCTTCAACTTCCAACTTATCGCTCAAAGTAGAAGCATTCAAACTCTTGCATTACCACTGAAGAGATCTCAAGTTTATATTGTAAAACACCATATTGCACAATGGGTTAATACATAAAATCAAGCTTCATATTCCTGTCGAAGATGCCTGGGAAGTAGGTCGACTTGATCATATCTTTTAGAATGGGGAATTGAATCCATATGAAGAAGGTGACCGGAACACCAGCCAAACAAACAAGAGGAATTGAAATCCATAATTGCTTGTGTAAAATGATTAAAAGAGCAGTAGAAAAAGCTATCATCATGGTTGCAATAGAGCAAAAGAGAGTGAAAAGACCTATTATCATCTGTCTCGGCAAATACTCAAGAAAATCTTCTTCTGCATAACGCGATGTGAGGATTCCCAAAAACATCAAAACTGATGTTGAGGAAGAAAAAAGGGATAATGCATCAAATATTATAAAGAGCGTGAACAATTTTTTCTTCAAAAATATTGGAAAGCCTTTAGTTTGGTCGTTACCACCTGGAACAGTAAAAGCTACAGCAAACATGATGGTAATGATCAGAGCACCCACGACTGTACATGACGATGCTGTATCCTTCATCCATTTCTCACCCTTTTCCATCATATTCTCATGGTTCTTTGTAAACAGTTGTCTGGGAGTTAAACCATCTTTGTTAATACCTTCTTTAATCTTGGGATTGACAATTCTCTCCACCTCCTGCATTTGTAAGAAAAATGCAACCAAAGTCATTATTTTGTAGTTTTCAAGTACGAACGGGTCTTGATTATTTTTAAAGATGAGATGAGATGAAAGTTAAAAAATAAATAAAATAATATTGTAATATATTTTTTAATATTAATTTTGTATGAGAATTTGAAAAAGTAATTTTGGAATTTGAAAAAGTAAAATTTTTTATTATATTTTATATAAGGATTTGAAAAAATGTAATGATAAGTTTGAGATAAAGTATTGTCAGACTATAAAATTGTCAATGATATAGTATTTTGGGAGTACCTAATAAGTTTTTAAATATTAAGTACTCAACTAGCTAGTCGCAAACTTGCACATTAATGCACAATAATTAAAAAACTTAGTAAACGAAAAACACACAATATTGTGAATGATATAGTATCTTGATGCATTATACATGAACAAATACACCCTTTAAAAAAATTTCAATGTTAGTACTTTGATTTCCAGAATCTTGGTTGAACAAGTTATTTTCAAGATATGCATATATTGCTCAGGTAAAAGGTCGATAAAAAGGGAAAAAAAAAAGTTCCAAAAAGATTTTTGTAAGTTTCCCGAGAAAAAACGATCGATCACGACAACAAAAACGCACGTCATGAGTACTATGTATAACAAGGCGCTTTAGCCCACATAGAGAAATTTAATTTTGGGCCTTAAAGGTTAATATTTTCGATTCTACCTTTTGGAACTATTTGATTTAAATCAAATTAAGAAACATGTTTTACTTTAAGTATGGGATATGTTGGAGCTTGTTATAACGCCTCAATGAAAGGCCCAAACCAAATGACCTATATTCTAAAAGGATTAGTCAATGATATAATTAGAATTCATTGGAACCTTATAAAGAATAAGAACTTCTCTTTCATAAATAATGTGGGATCTCGTGCATCACTCACCATTTTCCTTATCATATGGGGTGTCACAATCTACCCCCCTTTAAATGTCTGATGTCCTAGTTGAGCCTATTTCTCGTAGGTGGCACGGGTCAAGTCCCATATTTTTTGTTGGGATAGGTTCTGATACTATATGTAACGCCCCAATGAAAGGCCCAAGCCACATGGCCTATACTCAAAAGGACTAGTCAATAATTCAATTGGAGTCCCATTAAAATTTTATAAAGAGCAAGAACTTCTCATTCCCCAGCAATATGAGATCTCATATACCACTCACCATTTTCCTAATCATATGGGGTATCACACTTATGATCTTTAAAACGATTTCATGTGCATGGTGATTGTTACGAAGAAAGTCGTCCATTTGTCAAATTCCACGTGTATCTTTGTCTTAAGGTAAATAAAAGATTTTATTGATGCACTTGATCTTAGGCTTCTGAATTAGACTACATGTTTAGGCATCTTTTGTTTCGCGAGATGAGTTGAGATAAAGTTAAAAGTTCATTAACATATTAATGTTAGAATATATTTTTTTAATAATATTTTTGTTGAGATTTAAACCATTTGAATTGTTTATTTTATTTTGTATGAAAATTAAAAATAGTTATAATAATTAGATCATGAGATGGAATGAGATAAAAAGTTTGGTGAAACCAAATGAGACCAGTCACTTAGGTCATAAGACAGTATTGGTGTGTAAATATATTCACTTTCGTCATTATAAGAAAAATAGATTTTTGTGATCAATTAATTGCAATGAAAAGACTATTTATGACTAATTTTGCTATAAATAATTATTTTGTTAGAATTAACTGACTAAAAATAAATAATTTTCTTATAATGCATGAGACTCATTAGTACAATTATAAAAAAGTTTAAAATACCTATAATTTTTTAATGCCAGTTTTGAGTTTGTTGGGTATCTTGTTTCCTATTTAGAATAAGAAAAACTTACCAAAAGGAAAAAGAAAACATGTCGGAGAAACAAAGAGAGAGAGATGACCTTAAACCATTGTAACTCTCTTTGCATTTGTAAGGCTGCACCAGAACTTCGGTCAAGTCTAGTGGAATCTTCTATCATCCCTGCCATATGTAACATGTTATCATCGTTGCGATCTCCATATGATGTCAAAGTGTTCTTCATATCGAGCCCATATATAAGGCTAAAGATCTTAGATTGACGATATAAAACAGCCAGCATAAATAGGTTCCTCAAATTTCTATCTTCATTCTCCAAAAATCTCGGATTCGTCCTCACTGTCGTAAAAACAAACTCGAAAATCCCATTCATGACAGCGCGGTTGATTGCATCATAAACTCCGCCACTTGTAAGTTGTCGAGTTTGGGATCTTGATATCTCCTCACACATGCACGAAAGTAGTTCATTGGATTGCATATGGATCTTCTTCATTTCATATAATTGCTTGATTCCTTTGACAAATATGGAAACAATGCCAATTTAACTGGATGGAATTAAACCCATAAAAATAAAAATAAAAATAAAAAGCACTACTCAAAAATTTTAAAGAAAAACTATCAAGATTTATATGATCTTGATGGAGTGGAGACTGTATATATAACATATGTATATTTATACGTACCCAATAAGTGGCGGACAACTGAAACTAGTTGGCGCAACAGTACTGATGGCACTGCAAAGTGAACAAAATCACTTAGACATGATGATCATGAAAGTCTTACCAAAACAAAGCTACCCAGCAGAATATTTCTTGATCAAATCTAAGTACATTATGCAAGTTTCCGTGGCTAAAATCTCCTCTGATATATATGTAATAAGGAAAAATATTCTAATTTGCATTAATCTTTTTTTTTTAAGAATTACTTCATCCTAAATTAAGATTACATTTGGGTGTTGAAAAGTGTTATAAATAGTAATAAAAAATAGATGAAAAAGAATAATAAAACATTAAATAATAGTACAAAGTAATAAATAAATAAATAAATAATAAATAATAATAATAAATATTAAAAAATATTTGAGAATTAATTTTGATTTAACAAACGTACCCTTATAAGTGATTTTTCATGTTGATATGTTAGCAAGTTTTCATCTAAATGAATTTTTAAGCCAACTTTTTGGTATCCCAAAGCTGACATTATCATTATTGAAAATAACAAACTTATAACTCTTTTACAACTATTTATAACCCTTTTGGATTTAGAGTTGATGTACTCATTTTATATTATCTTAAATTTATTATTATATTTTTTTAAAATTTTTTTATGAAATAAAAATTTTAGTACAACATTTTTAAATTTTAATATAATTTTTTTCAATTTTTTCAAATTTTAGAACTATAATAATATTTAAAAATAATATTTTATTTAACTTTTAAAATTTATCTAATCTCATTTTCCAATCAAACCGACCCGAAAAGTTAAAAAGTTACCTGACACGATCGTTGTAACTTGATTGCGATGGCGGCCATTTTCAACGTTGGGAATGTTCAAGCGAGTTTCAAAGGTGGAAGGAGCGGATTGATAAACGCGTATACCTTTCAGCAAAAAAGGCCAACAAATCTTAAGTCCGTGACAAATATTAGATCGATGAACAATTTTTTTTTAAAGCAACAACAACAACAACAAAAAAAAAGAGAGCAGAAGTGAAAGAAAAGGTTCTAATAAATCTTCTCCGTCCCCTTAATTACATTCGTGTAAACTTGCAAGCAAAACATTGAGGGTTGGAAGAAACAAAAATTTAATTATTTTTGAAACACAATTCATTTCATTTCAAATTCATTATTATATTTTTTAAAATATTTATATAAAATAAAATAAATAATTCAACTCTTCCAAATCTTAAAATAATTTTTAAAAATTTCAAAATATAATTAATATTAAAAAAATATATTATTATAATATATTTTTATAATTTTTATCTCATCTTCTTATCTTTAAAAATAAACCAAACCTAATATATATGTTTTTTTTTTAAGAGAGACATCGAGAGTGAGAGGTACTAACGGGAATACATCCATCGTTTCCAAAAGACGAGGTGATTTCCACTCTGAAAAGCGTGGCGCATAGAAGCCAATGCTAAGAATGGGGACTCGTCGCGGTCGTCAAGAGCAAGTGTCAAAGGTGGGCAACGCCGGATTAAATGCAAAGCAAGATCTGTTGTGTTGTGCGAGAGGCATAAAGATCAAAAGAATCATGAATTTGAATTAAAAAGGGATTAAAAAAGGAATTAATGAACAATAATGTCAACAAGATTTCAAATGATCGAAAACTAGTATTGGATAGTAAAACAAAGATTGTTACCCAAATTTCTGGTATATATAGCACGGGTAAGAAGCTTAGCTCCGTTGTGGCCGCTTTCTGGCATCAGATCATTGAGCGAAGTGAGAGGATACAAATATCGCGCCATTTCAATTTGCCCGAAATCAATAGCCATAGCGACTGGAAGATTTCCTCCTCTGTTATCTCTAATGCTAATCAAATTCCTGCTCTTCCGAAGCATACATTCCGCGAGTCGGTATCTTCCATTCACAACAGCCGTCATTAGAGCTGTGTAACCGTCACCATCAACTTTTCCCAAGTCTTCTTCCGACATTCGATCAACCAACTCCTGGACAATATGAGCATGTCCAGCAATAACAGCAATGTGAAGAGCCGTTTCTCCTTTATCTGTGATTGCCTTTTTTATTGCCTCTGGTTGAGAATCAAGGAAGTCCCTTGCAGTAGTCAAATTGCCACGAAGCACAGCCTTGTACATCTCCGCATACTGAAGATGGCTATTGTCAGTGTCGCCCGTATCTGCATTTTTTTTTTATTTTTTGTTTTATGAGATGGTCTTTCCCGCCATTTAGAAACATACGGTTGGATTAATCTCAAAAGCAATTCCCAGTTTGGATTTAAACCTTCTCAACTCACTTCTTCTTATCATTATAATTTTTTTAAATCTCCATACATTTTTTCAAATTTTCATATAAAATATAATAAATAATTTAACTTTTTTAAATTCCAACGCACTCATATTATTAAAAATCAATATTCTAATAATATTTTTATAATATTTTTATCAAGTTAACTCAACTTAACTCAATTCAATTCGACGTCCAAATGCATCCTTCATCTGGCTACCATGAGTGGTGGCCGAAGCAGCCTGAAAACACTTTGGCTGATTCAGCTCAATCTGCCACATTCGGCACCTTATTATCTAGCTAGTAAATTTGGCGCCCCACGGAGGAGGTGGCAGTCCATTGAATAATATTATAAAACTAACTCAAATCATTTACCTATTACACATTATAAAGTTTAATCACTTATATCTTTCGTCAACTACGACAGTTTCGAACCTCTTGAGTAGAGTAAGAGCAGTACTCACAATGGATGTTGTAAAATAAACCTAAACCTTAGATATGTAAATTTTTGTTTGAAAACCAGATCCGACAGATCATGTAAACTTCATCTATTTTACAATCAAGAACAGTAAACCCATTATGCGTATTGGCTAAAAACCATATTAACGCAGCCTTCTGAGTGTAGTACGTGGCAATATTGAGAGAGAGAGAGACTCACCACGCACGAGATACTTATTTTTCAAAGTTCGCCAAACATTCTTGGCTGAACGAAAGCTCCTAATCTCGAAAAATGCGTCTGGACCGCATGAAATCTGGATCACATGTAAAGCCATGTAATTCCTTCTCCTCCGAAGCTCTGGATCTTCATTTTCATGTCGAGAAGGTGCTGCGGTTTGGACGTTTTCCGGTTCATCTATGATGCCCTTCCAAAGACCTTGACCCGTCAAGTAGGTTCGCACCCGAATCTCCCATTCCGTATAATTATGTTTCTCAAGCAATTCAGGAACAGGAACAGCAGCAGCAAAGACAGACGTACTAGCACTCTTTGTTTCCATCTTAATCTATCTGTATATATATAGGAGCATATATATACATATATATATATATATTTATAAATATATAAGCAAAGACGATAAAACCAAAAGATGTATATATATATATATATCACTTGATGCAGTACAAAAGCTAGCGTAATTTTTCTTAATTTATATGATTGATCAAACTGAAGGTTAAAGAGATGAAGTACTTGCTATATTCGAGGCAGCTAATATACCTGGAAGCCGGCCGGGATCGATATTTTCAAGAAGTACTGTCGCTAGGTAGCTCGTAACTAGTCTCAGTCCTTCTCAAGACCAGCTACTTCATATGATCAAGCGACCTGACTAGCTATTTATATAAAAACATTAATATTGGATTCATTAATTTTTTTTTTTAATTTAGAAAAGTACGATTTTGATAAATCCATCAAATTTTTAAGTCTATAATTCTACGTTAAATTCATCATTAGATTCATCAAAATAATAATATAATAATATTTTTTAATAAGAAAATATTTAAATATATTTTCTTATTTTGTAATTAAACTAACTATATGTATATTAGTAATTTAATTTGATATTTAAATAATTATTTTTCAATTCTTTATTAACAAATTAATTTTTTCAACCAAAATTTTCAACCAAATAATTAATTAAATAATTATTTTTCAGCCAAAAATTTCAACCAAATTGTTAAAAATATACTAAGTAGAGGATGACGAAATATATTAAACGGAATAAAGTAACGAAAATAAAGTAGACAACGAAATATACCAAGCAGACGATGAAAACAAAGACGACAACGGAAATAAAGTAATTAAATAAAATATATTAAAATATGTATTTAGTATGTAAATAGTGATTTTTTAAATATAAAGAATGAAGAAGATTTATTATAGTTTATAATTAGATACTAAGAGATTTGATAGATTTAATATATGATTTTTTTTTAAAAATTTAAAAAATTTATATTTAATGAATCATTTAATAAATTCAATGTTCTAAATTAAGTAATACGCATGCAGCTAGCCTCGTCCCAAGAGTCAAGAGTCCTGTTCAAAAAACAAAAAAGAGTCAAGAGTCTTTCTTGCCTAAGAGATAAAACAGTCACCAAAAGTTATTTTAAAATTTCATGAGTTACACGCTTTTTGAAACAGTCACAGGACTTATGTATATAAACGACAAATATTATGATTATTCTAAATATAAAAGTCTTGATGCAAGGGCATATTACAGCTGGCGAATCCAATTAGAATATCATTTATTTCACCTTCCCATTCAGCCCTCGTTTGATTCGAATTTATTTCATCTTATTTCATCCTATACTAATTTTATTATCATAAATTTTTAAAATTTTCATATAAAATATAATAAATAATAAAACTTTTTTAAATTTTAAACTAATAATAATATCAAAAAATAATATTTTAATAATATTTTATTTAATTTTTCATCTTTCATCTAAATTTATCTCATCTCTAAATTCAAACAAGATGGTCTCGTTACATATTATCAACTTAATAACTATTCTTTGGATAGAATTCTTTCTTAAAAAAATGATTATATTAAAATTATCATGTATCAAATGAGTTGTACTAGATACAATTCTAATGTGTCACACACTCTTTTTTTAATAAAAAAAATAGAATTTATTATTAAGAAAATAATTTTTTGATCATGTCGTCTTAATTTACCTACTTTTTTCCAATGGGGTCAGCGTGGAGTTTGCACACCTAACAATTGTAAATATTATTTTTTTTACTCAAATTGGTTCTAATGTGTCACACACTCTTTTTTTAATAAAAAAAATAGAATTTATTATTAAGAAAATAATTTTTTGATCATGTAGTCTTAATTTACCTACTTTTTTCCAATGGGGTCAGCGTGGAGTTTGCACACCTAACAATTGTAAATATTTTTTTTTTACTCAAATTGTTCCTCAAATCATTCATAAAAAAATAGTTATGAAATTCATTAATCATATACAATAAATTACAACATATATGGCACCCATGAATATTAATACACCATCGAATTTCAAAAAATTTATAAAAAAAAACATCTCTCAGGAAACCACATTAGCATAAAACACTATAACACATTTCGTCTTTTATGACAGAAGAAATTGTCATAAAATATGACCAAAAGATCACTAAAGACATTTGATGACGGTTTGAAATCATCACCATTACTCTCATCTAAAGTGCGTCACAAAGAATAATTGGTGACGATTTACTGTTTAATTGTCACAAAAAATATTTTTAGTGATGGTTAAAGGTCTTCCAATTGATATAACGTTTGGACGTGTCATTTTTTGTGATGGTTGAAATCTGTCACAAAAAGAAAGGTTCAAACATCCCATCGAACATTCGAATATAAACTCAACTGATTGACATTCGAACGACAGAAGTTGACGTTCGTTGGTTATGGTTCAAATGTATCATATTTACGTTCAAAAGTTTGTACGTCCAAACGTTAAACTACAATATTATATGTTCAAATGTCCATCTGAATGTTAAGAGACTGATGTTCGAACGTAACGTGTATAACGTTCGGACGTTGATTCGAATGTTAACGGAGAAGCATTCGTATTTTAACGTTCGGAGGATTGTTCGAACATTAATCGTTTAAACATTCGAACGTTTTGTCTGGTTGAGGGTGAGTAAGTTTGAATGTTGGGTCGTATGTTTGAATGTTTTGCTATAATTTTGTGTAATTACGTTCGAACATTGGTTCGGATGTAAACCAATATTCAAACGTTTCTTATTTACATTCGAACATATAGATAAGGAAAATATTAGTTTTATAAAAATAAAAAACATACAAATTATATCATATTACACCATCAATTTAACAACTAACAATGTCTTATAAAGTTGAAAAAATAGATATTAGAAGTTATAAACAATGATAATATTGATAAAATTTATTTCTTCTTCTTTCCTTGCCCACTATGATCATGTTGTAGTCATATAACACGCTCCATCTGAACTATTATCTCCATTTGCAATTGTTCTTGGATTTCACTGTGCATTCTTTCCTCTTGGTCTCTCTATTGCTCCTAAAATTGCATCTCTAAATTAGACTGTCATTCTAAGAGAGACTCAAACTCTTGCTGTCTCAATGTCATATACTCATTTTCTCATCGTAATGCTTCTAAATTTTTTGTATGATTATTAATTTGTGAAATTGAGGATGTTGAGGAGGATGAACCAAGATGCTTGAAAGAACGTCTCAAACCTCTTACCATACCAGACTTGGTCCAGAGCGCTTACATGAATATGTTTATATTACTAGAAAAGGATTCTCTAGAAGCTAACTGCATCTCCATCATTTTTTCCTGCAAGTGAAAAGGAAACATACAATAAGTAACATATTAAAAGATATACAAATAAAAAATAAATTATTCACATGTTGCATAATTTATTTATAAAAATTAACATTGCTTACATAATTATCTATGGTGGCAAGATACATCCACTCACTACTCTCATTAGTGTGAGCAGCAATATAAACATGAATGAGAAAAAAGATTTTCAATGTCATCACATTTCTATCAAAGTCACACTAGCAAATTTAAAAGATAATGTTAGTACTTAAATAAAAGAATATCAGAAAAATAAATGAATTTTTACAAGTTATTAATTACCATTTTATAAGCAAAACGGTGGAAGGACCTTGAATGGGTACAATAATAGTAGTCCGAGCATATCTATTATGCGCATTTGTAGGACATAAATGCTATAAACTTAATTAAGAATGCTAATTGTAATATATATACATATAATATAGAACAAATAGAAATATAAATAATTAAAAGATATAAATCTAGAATACCTGATAATCTAACCTTGCAAAAAGACCACAACACTTACTCCAACCATCTAACTGCACTGCCTATTCCAACGTCTTAAACTTCATAAAGTGGTTGTAATATCGTCCTTTGTGACATCGAAATAGTGTAGTCATCAACTTGTTCACAGTTCTCAAATTCTCGTTACAGCTAAAATCGAGGTTGAATTCATCCTAAGAAGTGAATTATGTCAAAAACATGATATACTAATTTAGGTGAAAAAATATACTTTAAAAGTAAACTCACTAGCACATGACTCCGAACGTACTCCTTAATCTCATTCGAAACATCTCAACATGATCGCACATAAAATGGAGCATAAGCTTGGACTAGTATGTAAATATAGAAGGAAAGCACTACTACACTATTATCCACTCTGCCAGTGGAGTTATCAGGAATTGTGAACTTGATTTGTTCGTGCCTTCTATTTTTTTCAAGAGAGATGCTAGGTTTATAGCCACGACCGCGACGATGGGATGCATCAACTAAGAGATAATAATATAATTATAGTTATATAGTTATTGAGAGTACCAAAATATAATTAATTATCAATGACATTTCCTTACTAGTAGATGTCGACTAGCTGTCTATCTCTTGTGTGTTAATTTCTTTAAGAGAGGATTCCTTGGATGGGGAGTCCTCAACAGGTACGGGACTAAGGAGGCACATTTCTCCGTTGTCATTTTGGCAACCTCGTTGAAAATGATTAATATCATAAAGAAAACTAAGTAGAAGAAATTATGAAAAGTATAATATTGTATAGTCACCTACATGAATAAAATGTTTCGTACTTTTATTCTTTATCTTCAGATGTATTTTCCATACTTGTTTTAGAATCTTCCTCAATAATATCTTCGTCATCATCATCATCATCAACCTCCTCTTCGTCCTCTTTATCCACTTCCACCCTGGATTCTTCTTCTTCTTCTTTTTCTTGTTCTTCTTCGTCGCTTACTTCAATTGAATGAACATTTAATAAGGATGGGCCAAGATGGATAGATAGGACTTTATCTCTATATAAGGGGAGTAACTCGAGTGAACCGAGGTCAACAAATAAGTTGATATTCTTCCTAGTAGGCCTTTACAAGCAGATTGTCATCTTCATCTCCACTATTCACGTAATCCACACTCGTTTTAGCTTCACGTTTATTTCAAGGAAAAAAAATTTGTACGACTCTCTAAGTTATTTCTCCACCATCTTCATCAGCACCTTCCATTGGATCAATCAAGTAATAGACATGGGTATCTTGACAAGCCAATACGGATGGATCATCTTCGTACCATTTAAATGCACTACTGACACTCGTAAAATGATTATACTTATGTATCAAAATCCGACCATTGTCTAGATCCCACCAATCACATTTAAAGACATATTACAGACCCATCCAGATATTTAATTCGATAATATAACATATGACATCATCTAGTCATTATTATATGTTCTATGACTCCACTCAACCAATACATCAAGTATTGTGCCTTTCTATTATGTTCAGGTTCCAAAGTTTGAAATCTATAGCCTCGAACCATGCATGCAGTGTAGAGAAGTGCTTTGTGTGAGAGACCACAGGCCAATGCATGGAATTCAGGAGAAACTAATCTAAGATCATGAGCACGTTGTTCAAAAATCTAACAGTCGAAATAGTGTATACTTATTAAAAGTTACCAAGAATTAAAAGTTTTAAAATCTAACATCTATGTAATTTTAGTTCATACACATTGTGCAAACCATCTGAAAAATTCTTTTTCGTATCTTGCCTCTATATTCTCTACATCTTCTTTTCTAAGTTTGTCCATGTGCTCACGGTATATAAATGCAAAAGAATATCATTTTTAGCACAAAAGTTATAGTTAATTTTTTTTTAACTAGAATTATTCGAAACATACAATTTCATATTTGAGATAGTCATCAATCTTTCAATAATTATTTAACACGTACCACACTTTACTCGATTCTCTATCAATTAAATCATAATCCATTGTACACTCAAGGGCCGTACATTTTGGAAAAATACAGATAACTCGCGAGGAGGCAAAGCAGCAAGATTACCATTTCGCTTTTCACGATTAAATCGTGTCTCAACTCCACAAATATATAGATTAAAATACAACCATTTATTGTGTATATAGGCCTCTGTTATTGAACCATGAGCTTGGCTTTATTCTCAAGAGTACACATTAGTTTACCAAAATAGCTTTCAACTAAATACATTCAATGGAACTGTACCAGTTCACCTAATAATACCTCTTGAGGTAAATGTTTTGCTAAATAGACCATTACATCAAAAAATGATGGTGAAAAGATCTGCTTAAATTTACGTAGGATAATAGCAATATCGTCTTCCATCTTCCACAACATATCTCAATTTACTACCCGAGTGCACAAATTTCAGAAAAACATACGGAGTTTGAAAATGGCAACACATATATTAGATATTAGCTTTCCAAGAATTCCCATCAGTAATAATTTCTGGAAAAATACATGATAGTTATGACTTTTCAGCCCACTAATTTTTCAGTCATCGGGGCACACGCATCTAATGATATTTGAAGCATAACCATTTGACAATTTCTCACCATGCAACGATTTACAAAAGTTCATTCTCTCATCCCTCGTCATTGTAAAACATGCATATGGCATGACCACCCTGATGCATTTCATCCGCAAATGTAAATTATGTTTAATTTCCATTCTCTCAAAATCCATTCTCGTCTTCATCATGTCCTTGTATTTTTGTTAATTCTTATCAATATACCCAATATATTACCACAAATACTCTTCTCTATGTGCATTACATCCAAATTATGTCGCAACATGCAGTACAACCAATACAACAAGTAGAAAATATACTACGCTTTGTCGAATTCAATTTTGTTGCACTTCATTTTGTCTTGTTCTTTCCCTGACCTTTGCCAAAATTGTTCGCTCTAACATGTCCACCTCTAAGAAGCTATCCCTACATTCGAGCAATGTCTTTGAAGACCCCTCACTTTCCGCAGCACTATTGGATCCCTACAATACCTCTTGTTTACCAGGCATGATCTTGCCTTTGTGGTAAGTAAGGTCTCGCAGTACATACATGGTCCACGTCTTCCCCATTGGAAGGCAGTCAAGAGAATCTTAAGGTATCTCAGACATACACATCCCATCTTGGTCTACTATTTAGCAAATCATCAACAATGAATATAAATGCATTCGTCGACGCCGATTAGACAGGGTGTCCAGACGATCACCATTCCCCAGGGGCTTATCTTCTCTTGTCGAGCACAAATTCGATCTCCTGGTCTTCAAATAAATGGCCAACGATTGCAAGATCTTTAACTAAAGTAGAATTCAAAGCTGTGGCTAATGCCATGACTGAAATTATATGGGTCCAACATATCTGTAGAGATCTCGGCATTAATCTGAATTCTACTCCAACAATTCACTATGACAATCTTGGCGCCACGTATCTATCCTCAAATCCAATATTTTATGCTCATACAAAACATATGGAAATTGACTTCCACTTTTTATGCAGTAACAGAGTTCTTAACAAATCTCACTCAGTGGCCATTGTTTCGGGCAAGGATCAACTGGCAGACCTCCTTACCAAGTTCAATTTTAGTAATATCATTTTCCTGCTTACTTGTTACCAAAATGATCACACACTTACAATCTCTTAAAATTGCCCTCACACCTACTCTTTGCTTGATGTTGGCCGAAGATTGCACCCTTCTCACATTAAGTTTCAAGATACCTTCATTAGGTTGAACTTGAACCCATCTACACTGGACTTTATGTTTCTACTTCTTCATCAACAAATTAGGTTAAAATATAATTTTGGAACGATGCCAAATGGGCATCATGATATGCCTGCTGGCGTGATCTTGATTTGCAAGTTCTACGACCTCGTTATACCTACCATGCATCATATTGTACATTGTATTATATATTATATAATATTCTTTATATAATATATAAAAAATATTATATATAGAAAAAAAAAAAGAAGAAGAAAGAAAAAGACTAGCTACGACTTTTGCTCAAGTCTCTAATTAACAATTCACTGAATTATACATACGTATACATTAGTATTATTTAAATTCTCTCAGCTAGTGTTTCTCTTAATAAGTAGGTAGTAATACAAGATCATATAATTTCCAGCTGGACGAGCATAATTAGGTAGGTTATAGCTGTGCGAGGGAGAATCATTTCTCCAATTAAGTGAATTAGTGAGGTTTAGAAGCGGCAGTTTTGGAAAACATGAAGGCCGGAGATTATGATCTAGTAATGTGAATCCTTAAAGGACGTTCAAAAATACAAAAAAATAAGACTGATATCCGATTCATTGGTTTATATACAAAGCATCTCATTTCATTACTGGTATCACATTATTATAGTTTTTTAAAAAGTTTACATTAAATATAATAAATAATTTAATTTTTTAAATCTCAAATTAAAAATAATATTTTATTCAATTTTTAATTTTTATCTTATCTAATTTATATAATCAAAGTACAAGACCAATTCAATCCCTCAATCCTTTTTATGTTTTTAGTTTATTTTTTTAATAAACCATTTGGCATCGTGCCACATGAACAAGAGAATCATCTTGATCAAGACATCAACCATTTGGCACCATTTAGCGGTAATAAGTTTTCGATAGCCAAATAGCATTTTGGGTGCATGATAGTGCCCAGTAAATATTATATATATATATATACGTATAACTTCGGGCATCTCATTTTTTGAAAGACTTCGACGTCTCATGATTGTTTGCCCTTTTAATTTACTGGTCAAGCTTAGTTTAATAATCTATAATATCTTTTGGCAAATTGTAATTATTTTATTATCAAATTGTAATTATTTTATTATCTATGTACCTAATCTAATTTTGGAACGAGCTGGTCCTCACCAAATTGATTAACGTTATATAAATTAATTAACTATTATTATTATAAGATCTCCACATTTTTATAATTGAATACGTCCAAAATATGTCACAGCCTACTCCTACTATTAAATTATTAATTTCCCTTTCCTCCTCGAGGTCAACAAATTAATAAATAAAATAAATATTGCCCCTCACTATATTATACCTCGGCAATTCCGTGGTTGCCAGTTCATGATCTATGTTAACAATAAATATAGCATGCATATATTAATATTGTTCCGATCAAATTTTCGGAAAATATTTAAATACAGCTTATGTCAGTGACATGTGATGTTTATAATATTTTTTTTTTCAAAAGATAAGATTTTTGTCATTTTGGGACGGAAGAAAAAAGAAGCTCCAAGGTCGTCACAACATCAGAGTCTCAAAAAGGTGTTTTCGACGAAAATATCAATTTTGTCCAAAAAATATCTTTTGTAATGAATTTTTGCTTGACTATTCGACCATGTTCGAACGCCCATTTTTTCTAGCACTAGGTTGGCTGATTTTCATCTCAGATTGGGCGCTTGAACGTTTACAAAGCTTATTTGAATATCTTCTTCAAATAAATATGAAGAAACGTTTGAACAAACAAATTGATAATCAAACGTAAATTATATTAATATTATGAATTGAGTTAGAAGTTCGAACATCTAATAAATGAAACAGCTAGTTGACAGTTCGAATATGTTCGTATGCATTCGAACGGTTGGAGGTCAATGACCGTTCAAATGCCAAGGTTTGGTGTTTGAACGGTCCATATTTGATTTTAGTAAAAAATTACAAACAAAAACTTATTTATATTTCAAAAATACATTACAAATTGTTCAGAACAAATAAAATTAGTCTAATAAGTTTCAAGAAAATAAATAAAATAGTACTAATACTAATAATATTTTCCATACAAAATTTTATATATCGTAAACTCAATACAAAATACAGAAATTGGTTGTTTGGAAGCTTGAACTGTTGCATAAGTGCTTGTATTTGGAGTTGCATCTCTCACCTGAACTCTTGTTTTTGTTCTTCATGATGTTTCATGTGCATCTCCATGTTTACATGTTTCGCTAATTGAGCCTCTAATTTTTTCTGTTTTGCAGTTAATTGTTCAAACATGCTAAACGATCGTCCCCCGTTTGAATGCCTAGAGTACCGTTTGAATGTGAATGCACTATAAGAGCGCCCGTGCCGCTCCAAACATTGTTTTCATACCAAAAAAGAAAATTTCTATAAACCGGATCGAGAGTCCTATAATCGCCGTTTCAACTCCATTTCAACACTTTGTCAAAATACCATCTTCCAATACTACAAATGGTCAAAAGGTACATTTTTTATTAGTTATGTTTATCATTTTGTTGTTATTTTCAATTATTATTTTTGAAAATGTATAAAACTCATATTAGGTTTATGTGTTATACTCTAGGGAAAAAACACAACACCAAAATGCTTATGTGCTTATATTCAAGAGTACGAGTGTTATTTTGTTGAAGATACGAAAGGAATTAGTGTTATTTAACAGTATTAGTGTTATTTCGTTTCAGTGCCCATTGAGTCGACTCAACCATTGCTAAGCATGATTCATATACACCGTTCGAACGACACATAAGTTGGTAGCAAGAGTCAATCTTGAAAACCATTACATAGCCGTTCGAATGGTAAAGGCTACCATTCGAACGCCATCTGTGAGATCAAAGAGTAATGTCTTTTTAGTTTTATGATCATCCTCTCTATTATAATTTATAATTAGTCTTTCTAGTTTTATTACTTGAACTTTAGACAAAAATGTTTGCTAGAGACTTGAGATCAAATAGTGCCAAACCGGGAAAAATACGCTCTTCTATTAGTATAGCCGATTCATTTTCAAGCTAATCAATACTATTAGTGCAACAAGTGAAAATCGAATATTTTCAAGATCTTGTCTAAGAGGGCCGCTCCTTGAAGTCAATGTTCTTGGATTGCGAGTGGGCATCAATTCTAGATCCTAGGGACCCAGCATGGCAATTCAACATACATCAACTTCATCATCGACTTTTATAGAGGGCTTGGTGCTGCCGCTCTTGATGCTGATGGTATATACATATTCGTTGTCCGAGATATTTCTTTTTCATTCTTGGTAGACTTACTTGCCGAATTCATTGGCATCCCACATATAATGACGACATATTCGAATGTAGTGCTCAAGGAGTCTACAGCTGCTATGGAGATGGCTAAGGAGACGACTGAGGACGAGGACATTGCTACTGATGGACTTAATCATCGCCAACAACATTGAACCTTGATAGCATAAGACGACGGTTGGTATAGATCGGGCAAGGTTTATGATACGTGTCGCTTGTATAGTGCTTATCGACCTACTGGGTTTTATAGGTGCCAGGATGGGAAGAGATTACATGTGATGCCCCCAAATTCCCCTTAAAATAAACACGAGAATCAAGGCGTCGGGATGCTGACAACACGGGTCACACATCCCAACGACAACTGTCAAGCGTGTGTACACACGTGATATGCATAAATAAAAGCAGTGGATATATGAGGTCATTAATTAAGTACTAGAATTTTTAGAAATATTTTACAAAACAGTTTAACATAAATTTTCCAACAGGAGATTTAATACAGTTATTCGAAATATAAATTAAACAAATACATATTTATAAAAAGGGGAAAATAATTTCCCGAGATAACCATTTATAATAATAGTACATCAACGGCGAAGCCGTCTCCTCAAGCTCAGCCTCTTCAAAATCTGCATTCAAAAAACTACAACGCCAAAAATGGCATCGCAGGTAAGTATAACCCAAACAAACCCAAGATAATAAATACATTAATGCAACAACAACCACCATGAACAAATTACCATATGCATGAGGATTAAAATCATCTTCCTCAAAATCAATAAAATAACCACACACGCCAAAATCCCATTTTGGCCCAAATAAGACTCTAGTAAAATCACCCATAATTTTTCCAAAAAATGATGACCATAAATCCATTAAAATTACACCATTTTTCCCAAAAAAATGGTTTACATAAAACCAATAAATACAACCCGCCTCTTTCCCAAAAAATGGCCCAAACATCTATTTTATTAACCGTATGCACCATGATCTCCCCTAGGGACCATCCGCACACCCTGACTTTCATCATCACACCGAAAGTAACGACCACGTATGTGACTTCGGAACGGGCGATGCCTAACTAACCACGCCCAGCACGTACCATGACCAAGCATGCCCTAGCTCCCGCCAGCAGAGGAGCCACGAAATCGGCACGAGAGCGTTACCATCCCGTTCGATCCCGTCATCGCCCGGCGACGACCCAGGGGACGTCACTCAGTATATTATGCTCCCGAGTGACCACAGGAGCTCCACCGGGATAATGCCCCATCCCGACTTGTGGTCATGATACACACGCACCCGAAACCATAAATACAATGAAAACCCAGTTTTCATTTCCAACACATGAATATGCGCGTAAATATACAATGCAGATGACCATGCACCAAGTAACTAACAACTGATAATTTCAACAATGACCAAACACAATATTTGTTGATGTCCAAAATATATTTAAATCTTAAAATTTATTTGAAAAATACTTATAGCGATTAAAAGCGTAAATCCTTAAATTCCGCAGCGCTCGCAGCGGTCACTCGTACGTTAGGCTATAGTGCTCGGTTTGACACCAAAATTTAGGAAAATACTTTTTGGAAGGTGAAAAATCTCATGGAAGTGGTAGTGGTAGTGTGGCGGGACAACCACCGGAAGATGGCGGATCGGGCTCAAAATGGGTGAAAACCCATTTTCGGGTTTGGGGTTGTACCGGTAAGGTGGGGCCGCGGTTTGAGGAGCTAAGCTAGGGGGTGGTCGGCTGAGGTGGGGGAACATTTTGGTGGTGGAGGTGAGAGACACGGTGGCCGGACGGCGGCGCTGGGTTGCTCAACCCGTGGGTTTTAAAACCTACTTCATGGGTCACGTATTCCGACCAAGGGAGGAGGAGGGAGGGGCCAAGGTGATCGAGGTAGGTCCCTGGTTGTGTGAGGAAGTTGACCTGAGGTGGTGGTGGCCATGGGTGGCCAGCGGTGGTCGGAAAACGCAAGAGGAACCAAAATAACCCATTTCGGGTTTAAACCTCACGCACGAGGTAGGGGACTTCCGGAGGTGCACCATCGGTGCAGGGGAGGTCGCCGGAGGGTGGGGAGACCGGCGACGTGGGCGGTGAGGGCTGGTGGCCGGCGGTGGCGCCGCTGGGGTTGAGGACCGAATGGGCTAGGGGAAGGGGATGGCATCGCACAGGCTGGGGGAGGCAGGGGAGGGGCTCGCACGGGGAAACCGGGAAGAAAGAAGAAAAAAAAAAGAAAGAAGAAAAAGAAAAGAAAAGAAAAGGAAAAGAGGAAAAGAAGAAGAAGAAGAAGAAGAAGAAGAAAAATAGGACTACTAGAAAAAGCAAATTAAATTAAATAAAAGCCAATTAAAAATACTACCACTCAATATCAATAAAATAAAATATTTAAAACCCATCAATAGAAATAAATTAAACCCAAGCGCAATATTAAAAATAAAACAATAATTAATATAACGAAAGCGGATCAAATAAACTCACATAATAAAATAAAGAAATTAAATTCCAATCATTAAAATAATTAACTCATATTAAAATAAATAAGAAAAACAACGTAACTCAATATTAACTAATTAATAGCTCAAATAAATATCTTAAACAAATAATATACGACTAATAATATTATTAAAATAAATTAAAATAATTAATTCCGAGAATAAAATAAAGTGCAAAAATACACTGCATACATTACGACGAATATTTTGCCTTACACAATCATGATCGCACGACTCCTATTAAAGGTCTAGGGGTCAATGGGACTGATCAACTCGTCAACCCTGTCATGGAGTATGCAGCACTGAAGACTTTGGAGTCGTGCTCCTACTACAAATTAGTAGGTCGACATTCAAGCCAGAGATGCACAACAAACAGATCATGGAGTATTGGCTGGGGAGATGTGAGACTCCAGGTTTTGTGTATTTTATGTATTATTTTTATTTTTAATATTTGTTTTATTTTTAATTTACTGTTGTTATTGTTGCTTTATCTTATTTATTATTATTATGGGTTATGTAATTTTATTTATTATTGCGAAGTAGTTGTGTTATTGTAATGAACGAACGAAATTATCAGCCGCCCCCTGTCCCACCACTAAAATTATGTGAATGACCCCACCACTATTATTTTAAATTCCGCATAGTGACTTGCATAGTGACTTGCATAGTAACTTGCATAGTAATTTCAAAACCTATAAATAGGGGCTTCAGTTGTAATGAAATTCATAAGAAAATATAGAGAGAGAAAGAAAGTTTCAGTTCTTAAGAGTTCTAGAGAGAATTTCTTATTTCTCTTTTGCAATAGTAGTTTCCTTTCTTTAAGTTTTATAACACGTTATCAGCACGACGGTTCTACCAATTCTGAAGCTAGTGGCCTTATTCCTCTGTAAGTTTTTCAATATATTATTTGAAGTCTTTAATATATTTTATTGATGATTATCTGTGTGAATTTATAAATATGAGATACACATATTTATTTCATTATTTATATGTGTAGAAAATGGCAAATCTTACAAAATTGGAATTTGTTGCTCTTGATATATCTGAGAAAAATTATTTATCCTGGATACTTGATGCTGAAATACATCTTGATGCAATGAACCTGGGAGAAACTATTAAAGAAGGAAATCAAGCATCCCTGCAGGAACGTGCTAAAGTAATGATTTTCCTTCGCTACCATCTTCATGAAGAATTGAAAACTGAATATCTCACAGTAAAAGATCCCTATATTTTGTGGAACAATTTAAGGGAGAGGTATGAACACCAGAAGACTGTCATCCTCCCAAGAGCTCGTTCTCAATGGTTGCACCTGAGGTTGCAAGATTTTAAAAGTGTTAGTGAGTATAATTCCGCACTTTTTAAAATAAGCTCAGTATTAAAATTATGCGGTGAGAAAATCACCGATGATGATATGCTAGAGAAGACTTTTACTACATTTCATGCCTCGAATGTGCTCCTGCAGCAGCAGTATCGAGAGAGAAAGTTCAAGAAATATTCTGAACTTATATCATGTCTTCTAGTAGCTGAGCAGAATAATGAGCTCTTATTAGAAAGCCACCAGTCACGCCCTACTGGCTCAATATCATTCCCTGAAGTGAATGGTAATAGGTTTGCATCATTCTCAGAAGTGAATGGTGCATCCTTTAGAAGAAATCGGAGGCGTGGACGTGGTAGGAGAAATTATAGAAATGTTGGTCCAAGGAATGACAACATTAAAAGGGATTATAATATACCATATCACCAGAAGTGGTACAATTCAGAAAGGGGTAAAAATCTTCAGAATAATTCTTCAAAGAAAAGTGAAGAGGTATGCCATAGATGTGGAATGACTGGACATTGGTCACGTACCTGTCGTACGGCCAGGCACTTAGCTGATTTATATCAAGCTTCTATTAAAGGAAAGAATAAAGTGCATGAAACAAATTTAGTAGAACCATCAGATGATTTATTAGATTCAGTAGATGTAGACGTTACTCATCTTGATGTATCTGATTTCTTTAATCATCCTGATGGTAGTATTGAACACTTAATTGGAAATGGAAGTGTTCCACTCAATTAATGTATTTTCTTTCTATCAGTAATAAAAGTTTTGTATATTTTGTAGAATCATGGATCACATTGATGAGCTTTTTATCTCTGAGTTGAATGATAAAGATATATGTCCGGCTGACAGTGCTACAACTCACACAATTCTCAAAGAAAAGAAATATTTTCAAAATCTAACACTAAGTAAAGCCTATGTCCATACCATATCAGGTTCATCGGATTTAATTGAGGGCTCCGGAAGAGCTTATATTGTGTTGCCCAATTGCACCAAATTTTGTATTGATGATGCTCTATTCTCTTCACAATCCAGAAGAAATTTATTGAGTTTCAAAGATATACGTCGTAATGATTACCATATTGAAACGACCAATGAAGGCAGTAAAGAGCATCTTCTTATTACTAAAACAATATCGGGCCAGAAGCTCGTATTAGAAAAACTGTCTGCTCTATGTTCTGGATTGTATTATACAAAAATGAGAACAATTGAATCATATGTAGTAATGCACCAGAAGTGCATTGACTCTAAAGTATTTATGACTTGGCATGATCGCCTTGGACATCCGGGTTCTATAATGATGAGACGAATTATTGAAAATTCGCATCGGCATCCCTTAAAGAATCAAAAGATATTTCTACCCAATGAATCTCCGTGCTCCGCATGTTCTCAAGGTAAGTTAATTATTAGACCATATCCCTCAAAAATCATTGTTAAATCTCCATCCTTTTTACAAAGGATTCACGAAGATATACGTGGGCCTATTCATCCATCAAGTGGACCATTTAGATATTTTATGGTTCTAATTGATGCATCTAGTCGATGGTCACATGTTTGTCTTCTTTCCACTAGAAATGTTGCATTTGCTAGACTTCTTGCTCAGATAATTAAACTACGAGCACAATTTCTTGAGTATCCAATTAAGACCATTCGATTGGATAATGCAGGTGAATTTTCATCTCAAGTTTTTTATGATTATTGCATGTCAATAGGAATAGATGTTGAACATCCTGTTGCCCATACACACACACAAAACGGTTTAGCTGAGTCATTGATCAAAAGGCTTCAACTAATCGCTAGACCTTTACTTATGAAATCAAGACTACCTGTTTCTGCTTGGGGACATGCTATACTTCATGCAGCATCTCTAATTCGCATTAGACCATCTGCATATCATAAATATTCTCCATTACAGCTTGCATTTGGTCAACAACCAAATATTTCTCATCTTCGTACTTTTGGATGTGCTGTATATGTTCCAATTGCACCTCCACAACGTACAAAAATGGGCCCTCAACGTAGACTTGGGATATATGTTAGTTTTGATTCTCCATCCATTATTAGATACCTTGAACCCCTTACAGGGGATATGTTTAAAGCACGTTTTGAAGATTGTCATTTTGACGAATCAAATTTTCCGTTAATGGGTAAAGAAAAGTCGGTGCCTGAAGCACGACAAGATATTACTTGGGATAATAAGACCCTGTCTCATTTTGATCCTCCTACAAATGAATGTAAACGGGAAGTTGAAAGGATTATTCATTTGCAAAATGTTGCAAATCAGTTACCGGATGTATTTACTGACACTAAAGGTGTAGTAAAATCTTATATTCCTGCTGTTAATACTCCAGCAAGGATTGAAGTCCCTGAAGGACAAATTGTCAAAGCAGCAATAGGTGAATCTAGAATACGCCTGAAGCGTGGAAGACCTATTGGTGCAAAAGACAAAATTTCCAGAAGGAAAAGAATACAAAATGAATTTGGTGTTCCTGAAAAACACATACCCACAATACAGGCTACAAATATAATTGGTGCTCCTAAAGAGCTCAAATCTTCTATTCCAGAACCTCCTGAAGAGGAAACTCCTGAAGAGTATAAATCTCCTAAAAAGGCACCTCTTGAAGAGGTGTGTCATGAAACGTTTTCCCCTGAAGAGGAACAGGTACCTGAAAATAATGAGATCTCAATACATTTCATGAAAACTGGAGAAATTCTGGATAGAAATAAAACTGTTGTCGACAACATATTTTCATATAAAATGGCCCTTGACATTACCAGAAGTAATGAAGAAAGTGAGCTAAAAAGCGTTGAAGAATGTCGACGTAGAAATGATTGGCCAAAATGGAAAACAGCTATTGAAGCTGAATTAAATTCGCTAGCAAAATGAGAAGTATTTGGACCTGTTGTCCAAACACCAAAGGGTGTGATGCCTGTTGGATATAAGTGGGTATTTGTACGAAAACGTAATGAGAAAAATGAAATTGTGCGATACAAAGCACGGCTTGTTGCACAAGGTTTCCTGCAGAAACCCGGGATTGATTATGAAGAAACATACTCTCCCGTTATGGATGCAATCACATTTAGATTTTTGATTAGTCTGGTTGTTACAAAAGGATTGGAAATACGGTTGATGGATGTGGTCACTGCATATTTATATGGATCCTTAGACCATGACATATATATGAAAATCCCTGAAGGATATAAGATGCCTGAAGCATCTACAAGTACATCTAGAAATATGTACTCGATCAGACTACAAAGATCTTTATATGGGTTGAAGCAATCCGGATGCATGTGGTATAATCGCTTAAGCGAATATCTATTGAAAGAAGGATTTGAGAATAATCCTATATGCCCATGTGTTTTTATTAAGAAATCAGAATCCGGATTTGTCATTATTGCGGTTTATGTTGATGATTTAAATATTATGGGAACTCCTGAAGAGATCTCAAAAACCGCTATATATTTAAAGAATGAATTTGAAATGAAAGATCTTGGCAAAACAAAACTTTGTCTCGGACTGCAGCTCGAGCACTTGCCAAATGGAATTTTTATTCATCAGTCCATGTATACTGAGAAAGTCCTAAAACATTTTTATATGGACAAATCTCATCCCCTGAGTACTCCAATGATTGTTCGAACACTTGATGTGAAGAAAGATCCATTCCGTCCTTGTGATGACGATGAAGAAATTCTTGGTCCTGAAGTACCATATCTCAGTGCAATTGGAGCTTTGATGTATCTTGCAAATTGCACTCGACCAGATATTACATTCTCAGTTAATCTGCTTGCAAGATATAGTTCTGCACCAACTCGAAGGCATTGGAATGGCATTAAACATGTCATTCGTTACCTTCATGGTACGGTTGATATGGGATTATTTTATCAACGTGGTTCAAGTCCAGAATTGATTGGGTATGCAGATGCAGGTTATCTTTCAGACCCACACAGAGGTAGATCTCAAACTGGATATTTATTTACTTATGGAGATACTGCCATATCATGGAGATCTGTTAAGCAGACACTATCTGCTACTTCTTCAAATCACTCAGAGATCATTGCTATTCATGAAGCAAGTTGAGAGTGTATTTGGTTGAGATCAGTTATTCAACATATCCAGGAAAAGTGTGGACTTCCCATGATCAATAATAGCCCAACAATCTTATATGAAGATAATACTGCTTGTATCACTCAAATCAGAGGAGGATATATCAAAGGTGACAGAACCAAACATATTTTACCTAAATTCTTTTATACTCATGAACTTCAAGAGAAAGGTGAAATTTATGTCAAGCAGATACGATCTAGTGATAATCTGGCAGATTTATTCACAAAGGCGTTACCAACTTCCACATTCAAGAAGATTGTGCATAACATTGGAATGCGAAGACTCAAAGATCTTTTGTCATGCACTTTTCAGGGGGAGTAAATGTGCTGATTGTACTCTTTTTCCTTCGCTGAGGTTTTGTCCCACTGGGTTTTCCTCTGCAAGGTTTTAATGAGGCAATCTTAAAGCACTTGTGGATACATAAGAAGACTGTACTCTTTTTCCTTCGCCATTGGTTTTTCTTCCCACTGGGTTTTTACTTGGCAAGGTTTTAACGAGGCAGATTCTTTATGGGTGGTCATTCAAGGGGGAGTGTAATGAACGAACGAAATTATCAGCCGCCCCCTGTCCCACCACTAAAATTATGTGAATGACCCCACCACTATTATTTTAAATTCTGCATAGTGACTTGCATAGTGACTTGCATAGTGACTTGCATAGTAACTTGCATAGTAATTTCAAAGCCTATAAATATGGGCTTCAGTTGTAATAAAATTCATAAGAAAATATAGAGAGAGAAAGAAAGTTTCAGTTCTTAAGAGTTCTAGAGAGAATTTCTTATTTCTCTTTTGCAATAGTAGTTTCCTTTCTTTAAGTTTTATAACAGTTATTTCATTTTGTTTACTTGTTTTAATTGGTCTTTACAGAGTTAGGCGAGGAGGGGCCCAAGACGGGTTTGGTATCCTTTAGATCACCGCATTTGTTTTGGATTGGGATTCCTACATTGATAAACTCGATGTTGAATATAGACGAGAAGAGGGAGAAGATGACCGATACATTGCGGGCTGCTTATGACATGGCACTCCGGAGAAGCAAGTTGTTGTGACAATCCTGTGGCCCACTTTTGTTGCTAGATATGCAGTCGTGAGTTAGAATTTGGGAGTCCAATTAAGTGCATTGATAGTATAATTTGGGAGATGTCTACATGGCAAAATGTAGTTGGCTGCCCGCAAAATTGATTTTTGAAGGCAGACCAGACCGAAGCTTTACTCAACAATAAAAGCATATATTAATACTGTTCTATGCAATTTTTCAAAAAATATGAAATACTTATGTCAGTGATATGTGATTTTTACAATATCAATAAATCTATTAATCATCTCTTTTCTCATCATCCTTTTATCATTTTATTACGTGGTATTAGATGATTGATTCACAAGTAAGATATAATAAATAATACCTAATTATCTAATGCCACATATATATTAAGATAATGAGAGGATAATGAGAATTGGAATGATAGATAACATTACTCATTTTCTTTTATAATATATTTTAAGTACTGCTACTAAGCATCTAAAATTATCATTCAAATGGCCCTTTTGAGATTGCAATGCCACATGGTAATGTCACATCAAGTGAATCACCTGAGTGGTGAGTTATGTATAGCCAAGTAGTATCTTGTATGCATGAAAGTACATAATAAATCTTACATATATACACATACTTCGGTGTCTCATTTTTTTAAAAAAAGTTGTCATCATTCATTCATTCAAAAAAATTACTTCTATGATTAGATACATTATGGGATGTTCTCATATCAAATATGACAGCATAAACTAAAATAATATATTTAGAGCTCCACTAATATACTATTTTCATTTAGGACTAGTCTGATCTTCACTATTACTGATTATAGACAAACGTCTAGTAGACAACAATACTCTTTAGCTAAATAGAGAGTTAACTTCACATTACAAGAAAGAAATAACTAAATCTCTACAGACAAAAGTCTAAGAGACAAAACTCTTTTCTTTATTTTGATTAACAAGAAGAAAATTAAAAAGGAAAGCAATCAAATAGATGTGAAAAAGAAGGGAGTGTGAGGGTGAAATATCCCAAGTAGGGCCCAGGCCTATTATTAAGTGCACTAGAAGACAAGAGTGAGGAAGAGTTGAGTGGATCAGATCACATGGGAGACAAGACATAAAGAATGTAGACTGACACACGCAAGAAATAAGATCCAGATCCCAGCTTATATATAAAGGTAACCATCAGAATAAGGGGGGACTCTCTGGACGGATGACTCTCTGGCTGAACGATAATTCCTCTCTTCTCTCGGATCGCCCATTGTATCTTCTCAGATGAACCCAATAGCTCATACCAATAGAATTATGTATTTTATTTACGTATAGTGAGAGCCCTGAGAGACTGTAAAAATATTCATTATAGTGGATTCCCTTTCCCAAAACCCCGTGGATGTAGGCCTTACGCCGAACCACGTAAATACTGTGTTTCTATATTTATTTATATGCTATCCGCGTACGTATGGCCGCACCGGAGTCTCACCGGGGGCCTCAAACGACACCCATCGAAGCCCAACTCTCTCCAGTGGGCTGGGAATGATTTATTTTTCTGCCCTGGTCTGTTGAGATTTTCATGACATCAACATTGGCGCCGTCTATGGGATTCTCATCAGACCAGAAGTGGGAAAATGATGATTTTCTAGAATACTGGACAACTTCTCAGACATGTAAATGATGTTCTCAGATAAGTTTTTTTATTTATTATTTTTTCTTTATTTGGCAGAGACTCGCCAAAAATCTTATCTCACAAACCATGGCATAATCGTGGCTCTGTTCTATTAAAGTGTGCCCTTAACTCCTATATACTCATATACACGGACAAAATAGAAATGTGGTCGAGCCCTTAGGTGATAGTGCATAGTATACGCCATGCATGCGCCTGCCCACGCAATGTACCCAGTGCACTGTACACTTAAGTGCACAGTACATTTAAATGCACAATATCAGAAGATGTAGGCGACACCTAGGTGAGTACTGTGCACTTAAGTGTACAGTGCACACATGCACTGTACAGTGCACAGTACTACATTGATCCTACACACATGCACGTACTGTGCATGCATGCACGTACTGTGCATGCATGCACAGTACGTGCATGGAGGCCTTCGGCGCACGCACGATACGTGCATGGAGGCTCTCGGCGGGACTCACTGTACCACGCCATGAGCCCCATAGCTCTTCCGGCGGTCCCCATCTAGACCGCCGGAGGTTTCTGTTTCCGGCGAGATACTGACCGGCACCTTAGTCCGCCGGAAACAGTCTCACCGGCGTGCACGGTTAAATCGTCTGATCAAGGCGCCACCGCACCGGACGGGGAAGGAGAGGACCCCGGCACCCACCACTGGGGTCGCCGGCGCCTTCTGTCCCCGGCGGGACTGCCCCCAGCCTGTTTCCTTGCCAGAAACGGCAAGTCTGGGACTGTGCTTCTCGTAACGGCGTCGATGCCGTGCCCAGTCCATCCGTTGTATGTGTGGACTGTCGGCGAACGCCATTATGGTCGCCGGCATCCTCTGCCCCCGGTGGTGCTACCACTCATCCCGCCGGCGACCGTGAGCATGCCATGCATGCAACACACGGGCACGGCACCCAGTGGAACGCGGCGGGCACCCACGGTGGGGCCACGCCGCGTGCTCTACTATTCTGCCGGCGGTTCCTATGGGACCGCCGGCGCTTTCTAGTCCTGCCACCGCAGTGGGACCAGGCCTGGTGGCATGGGCATGCTCCCGAGCCCGACCCGGGAGCATACCGGGCCTGCTTCCTCAGGGAGCTCTCGGCATCACGCCGTGAGCTCCATACGCCTGCCGGCGGTCACGGCAGCTACACCCGTAGCCCGCCAGCTTGCCGTGCAAGCTCACATTACCCATGCATGTTCAAATTCACACTAGCCCGCTCACGATTAGCCTAATCTTAAACCACCACTCAGAAATAAAATGCCATTATCATGCAACTTGGAAACCCCCAGCTCCGTTCAAAATTTATAGATTTGAGCCGCTTAAATTTCCAAGGTACCGCCCGCTCCTTGAGCTTGGAACTGCATTCGGGCTTTAAGCACACTTCCGCAAGCTTGGACTTCCCTACAGGAGCTCAATAATCGCACACAAACTTTCACACCTCTCGAAACATTTACACAGTACACCTCTAAAGGAACACTCTCCTTTATAGCATTATGCTCACAAGACCCTCTCCACGTCATACTCGAATTTTTGTCTTAAGGCTTCACTTCACGAAGTGCATGTGAACATAGGGACTATACGGGTGCCTCGCCCCTCAGACCACGGGGTCGCCTGGTCTCCATGCCTCGCCACTCAAACCGCGGGGTTGCTTGGACTCCACGCCTCGGCCCTCGGTTCGCTCAAGGGGTCGCCTGGGCTCCATGCCTCGCCCCTCAGACCGCGAGGTTGCTTGGGCTCCACGCCTCAGCCCTCGATTCGCTCAAGGAGTCGCCTAGGCTCCATGCCTCGCCCTTCAGATTGCGGGGTCGCTTGGGCTCCACACCTCGACCCTCGGTTCGCTCAAAGGGTCGCCTGAGCTTCCTAGCCTCGCCCCTCAGACCGCAGGGTCGCTTGGGCTCCATGCCTCGGCCCTCGGTTCGTTCAAGGGGTCGCCTGGGCTTCCTAGCCTCGCCCCTCAGACCGCGGGGTCGCTTGGGCCCCACGCCTCAGCCCTCGGTTCGCTCAAGGGGTCACCTGGGCTTCCTAGCGTCGCCCCTCAGACCGCGGGGTCGCTTGGGCCCCATGCCTCGGCCCTCGGTTCGCTCAAGGGGTCGCTTGGGCTCTAAGCCTCGGCCCTCGGTTCACTCAAGGGGTCGTTTGGGCTCCAAGCCTCGGCCCTCGGTTCGCTCAAGGGGCCGTCTAGGCTCTAAGCCTCGCCCCTAGGTTCGTTCGCCAAAGGGAATGAATCTGGTCCTTCGCCTTCAGACAAATCCATCACCACTCGGTAGATCATCTGAATGAGAATTTTCAATAATAAGGTAAAGTGACGCTACCCACGATTCGCCCACGAATCATCACACTTAAGGTTTGATAAGGCTCGGAAGACAAATTACTACCATCCCAGTTTTCGGATATTTTAGAATTCCCACCAAAGTTCCTTTGCTAAAAATTCGCGGGGTAATGTGAGGGTGAAATATCCCAAGTAGGGCCCAGGCCTATTATTAAGTGCACTAGAAGACAAGAGTGAGAAAGAGTTGAGTGGATCAGATCACATGGGAGACAAGACATAAAGAATGTAGACTGACACACGCAAAAAATAAGATCCAGATCCCAGCTTATATATAAAGGTAACCATCAGAATAAGGGGGGACTCTCTGGACGGATGACTCTCTGGCTGAACGATAATTCTTCTCTTCTCTCGGATCGCCCATTGCATCTTCTTAGATGAACTCAATAGCTCATACCAGTAGAATCATGTATTTTATTTACGTATAGTGAGAGCCCTGAGAGACTGTAAAAATATTTATTATAGTGGATTCCCTTCCCCAAAACCCCGTGGATGTAGGCCTTACGCCGAACCACGTAAATATTGTGTTTTTATATTTATCTATATGCTATCCGCGTACGTATGGCCGCACCGGAATCTCACCGGGGGCCTCAAACGACACCCATCGAAACCCAACTCGCTCCAGTGGGCTGGGAATGATTTATTTTCCTACCCTGGTCTGTTGAGATTTTCATGACATCAACAGGGAGTACCATTTGAACCAACTTTAATAGAATTTGGATCTATAACGGCTTGTGATGACAAGATACTTGTCTCCTTTTAATCACAATTGTCAAATCTGAAAGATCTGATAGTGGCGAATCTAGTAAGCTACCGCGTGAGTCGAGAAAAGCTGTTGGAAGGGATGGCGAAGAAAAATGACCCCAAAAATCATGAGAACAAAAGCCCCCACAAACCATCAAGCCTGAGACTCTCTCGTGACATTGTCTGTCTCTCTCTCTCTTTGAAACTCCCGTGTCTTCCACGACCTCTCTCCTAACCTCTCAGTTGAATACGCTACCCTTAAATTAATGATCCTTTCAGCACATCACATAACACATATCTACAGATGCTAATTAACAGCCAAATTATACATCAAGTGCTAGAATTATGTAGAGAATTGTGTAGAGGAGATTTCGGCATGCAATGCTAGAATTATGTAGAGGAGATTTCGACATAAACAGTGTTGAGTTTGGCTTAGTTTTCTGGTAAAAATGTATTTCTGAGACGTGACTTGATGCTGCTTCACTTTAGCTTGACTTTGGCCTGACACTAGAATTGGCTTGACGTTTGCTCGATATTTGGCTCGAGTGAGATTCAGACAGAGAGTTCGCTTAACACTTATTCAACATTTTGTTCGAGTGATATTTGCACAAAGAGTTAGCTCGACACTTAACTCGACATTTCGCTCAAGCCAATGTTAGAAAATTAGGGTTTTCGTGCTGTTTTATTATAAATACATGGGTTTTTATTGTAATTTAATGTGAGACACTTGTGAGAGCAGCCAAACCTTGCTTTGAGAGATAGAATTATTTTGTTAACAATCATGAGAGTACATTGGGTGTATTGGAGTTTTGGGATTGTGAAGATTTGTATGATTGATCGCTTGTACTTCATCTCTATTGATAGTGAATTTGTTTCAACGAACCCCAACAATGGTTGACATAGGCTCACATTGAGCCGAACCATGTAAATTTTGTTTTTGGTAGGAATCGTGTGTGTTGATCCACATCTCTCTAAGATGTAAACTGCTTACGTGAGCTTCTTCTATTGGGAGGTGTTAACTGGCATTTCACACTAGGTCCATTCCAAACAGGAACAATGTTTATATAGGAAAAAAGAGCTGGTTGATTATTTCGTCCTCACCAAATGAAATAAAAACAGATATACGTTGAACATGATTAACTTATGAATTTACTCATAACATATTATAAGATTTCTACCTTTTAGAATAATGTTATGTACAAGCAGATTTGTGAATCAATATGTGCTCCAATACACCATATTTATTGGCTGTCTTTATACTTTTTATTTTAAACATAGTGTTTTATTAAAGTCTACTTTTTAACCTCAACACTAGTGCACGAATTTACTTACAACTAGAATCTTTCTTATATATTAGTCATTAGCTATGCGAGGGAGGATCGATCATTTCTCCAAGTTCAATCGTCTATTTCTTCTATCATTTCTCCAAGTTCAATCGTCTATTTCTTCTACCTGCGATTAATACAAGAGCTTGCAGGACAGTCGATTTAGAAGCGACAGTTATGGGAAGCATACGCGGAAATGATAGGTAATTACTCCGGATCGAGCAAATTATGAATATATATATATATATATATATATATATATATA